>CM061275.1:19477500-20815000 GCA_030848825.1 Tadarida brasiliensis
GTTTATGCTAATGAGATGACTTAGGGTGGAGCTCCTAGAACCCCAGGATGGGGCTAGTCATCAGAAAAAAAAGTAATTAGAAAGTTGGAATTTTTAGGGGGTGAGAGGCTAGAGATTAAGTTCTATAAAAAGTTTTGAACCAACAGAGATTTGATAAGCATCCAGGTTCATGAACTCATCCACGGGCTGGGAGGGTGATGTACCCCAGCCCACTGGACCCTTCCTGCCCTTGCCCTATGTACTTCTTCATTTGGCTGTTCATATGTACCCTTCATAATTGTTAGTAAACGTTTCTTTGAGTTCAGTGAGCCACTCTAGCAAGTGAATACAGCCCAAGGGAGGGTCTTGGGAACCTCTAGTTTATAGAAGCACAGGTGACAACCTGGACCTGAAATTGGCATCTGAAGTGGGGGCAGCCTTGTGGGACTAAGCCTCTAACCTGTGGAATGCTATCTCCAGGTAGATAGTGTCAGAACTAGTTAAATTTGTAGGACACCCAGTCAGTGTCTGCTGAGAACTGCTTGGTGGTTTTGGAAAATACACATTGGAAAAATATTTTTTCTTTTTGCATTTTGAATTAAATCATAAATAGGAAAGTTTTTTCTACTCTCAGCTTTTGGAAAATTAAACCTAACACTTGTATTATTTCATTTTTACATTTGTGTGTCTGATATATTTGGAATTTATCTTGGGCCATGGCATAAGGCATAGATTCAAATTTTATCTTTTCCCACGTAGCTGACCAGTTATCTCAACATCACTTATTGAAACAACCATATTCCCTCCACTTTTTTTTTTTTTTTTTTTTTTTGGTACGTGCCCCTAGCAGGAACCGAACCTGGGACTCTCTGGTCCGCAGGTTGATGCTCTAACTGCTGAGCCAAACCGGCCAGGGCTCCACTTATTTTTTTACTGACACTAAATATCATATGCAAAAAGACCAGTGACTGGATGTCCTTCTTTTCCTTTGGTCTGTCTATGCATATACACGCACAAATAGCACATTATTCTAATTTTATAAGCTTTATAATATGTGTTAATATCTGATAAGGCTCACACCCACATCCCTTTTTATTTTTACTAAAGTTGTCTTCTCTACTCTTTACTGCTTATTCTTCAAAATGAACTTTTATAATCAATCTGCCTAGTTCCGGGTGGTGGGGGATCGGATGACATCTTTATTAGAATTGGAACTGCATTAAATGAGAAATTACAGAGAACTGATCCCTTAATAACATTGTCTTCCTGTTGTATGTTATGTCTTTCCACTTGTTCATGCGTACCTTTGTGTCTTTCCAGAACGTGTTTATAGTATTCCTCATATAGGTTTTGGATATGATATTGAGTTTACAGCTGTGTATTTTTTCCTATCATAAAGGGATTTTCACTTTTTGTAGTTTCTACCTTGTTTTTTTTTTGTTTTGTTTTTGCCCGAAAGCTGTTCATTTTTATGTTGATTTTATAACCAGCTGTTTTGTTAATTCCTTTTACTGTTTGTAGTAGTTCCATTGACTTTTTAGGGTTTTCCAGATATATCATATTATTTGCAGAGTTAATTTAACTTTCTTTCAAATTCGTATGCTTCTAATTGCTTTCTCTTGTCTAATTTCATTGGCTAATATCTTAAATACAATATTAAAAGGCATTGAAGATAGTGGGCATTATTTGTTGGGGGGGGGCTCCTGAATTTAATGAGCAAGTATCTAGTTTCCTCCCCATTCCATTCTGGATTTTGGCCTAAGTTATGTGAATTAAAGGCATAGAATTTTTTTTTTATTTACAAATGAAAGAGCCTTTCAGTTTGTTTATTTTATAAATAAACTCTGAGTTATTTCATTGTAATCAGAGAATGTTATCTGCATTCTATGGGATTTTTTAAAGGTGATCTTTGTGGACTTATAATGGTCATTTTTTGTGAATGTTCATGAAAATTAGATACTCTACATCCTATTTTTAATGTACTTCTCTGTATTTCTCTTTAAGTAGCCTATAATTTCTGCTGAATAAAAGTTCTGTTTACTATTGAATGCATATAATTATTGTGTTTTAATGTCAATTATTTCCCTTAGCAAACTAAAGTCTTTGTCTTTTAAACAAATTGAAACTTGAATAACACTTTGTTTAGTAATCAGCTAACAACGTTTACTTGCTTATTGTTTACATTTACCTGGTGTACATTTATCTAGCCCTTTATTTTTCATTTTCGGAGTTACTTGGTTTTAGATGTGTCTCTTGGATACAGTATAAAGCTGGATTTTTCTTTGTGAGCCAATCTAAATTGTTAAATTATTTTTCAGGCCAATTGGTTTGCATTTATTTTTATGATATGATGATGGCAGTCCTAGGTCATCACATTATTTTACAAAAAGATGTTTATTTTTTGTCTTTATTACCCCCCACACTTTGACTATGTCTTCAACATGATGATTGCAGCTCACCCCAGTCCATTTGCTGAAGCTTCCCCTGGTATCACTTAATGGGCTAGTGGTCATCTTCTGATTGTTTCCTCAGGAAGAGCTCCTCAAGCCAAAACCACGGGGCTCTCGCAAGTTTAAAACTGTTTGTCTATTGTCTTTCTAGTTGAAGGACAGTTGGAATGGATCAAATTCCTTGATTCACACTCTGTCCCTGAAATGCCTTGTGGGTAATATTCAATTGTCTTTTGGTATTAACTGTTGCTATAGAAAAGCCTGATTTTCTTTCCCTTACAGTGACTTGACCATTTTGAGGGGAAGTGTAATAATTTTACTAGGCTATGTCTCACAACCTTAACAGCGTGTACTCATTCAAAATAAGGAGTGACTGCCCAGCCAGTGTGGCTCAGTGGATTGAGTATACTCCCATAATTCCCCGTCAGGGCACATGCCTGGGTTGCGGGCTCAATCCCCAGTAGGGGGCGTGCAGGAGGCAGCCAGTCGATGTTTCTATCTCACATCGATGTTTCTAGCTCTCTCTCAATAAAAACATATTTAAAAGAATTTTTTTAAAACAAAATAAGGAGTGACATCCTCTTATATGGCAGAACAGATGTTCTGAATTATATTTGAAAATATTTTTCCCCTTTTTTGGCTTTTTTGAATGTTCTAATTATATATACTCTAGATTTCTTTTGCTTGTCTTCTCTATAATTTCTCCACAATCTTTAAAAAATAATTTTTATATATCTTTAATACAATTTCTATCCTCAATATTCCTTATTGTGCTTTCTGTTATTTCTATCCTCTTTTATGTTCTTTGCATCTTGTCATTATTTCTGGAATAATTTTGTCTTTTGTTTCTTTCTTTCTTTTTATCTTTTGCTATTTTGATCCTGAGTTCTACCAATTTCTGCTTCACTTCTACTTTCTGGCCATGCCTTCCCTAAGTTGTCGTTGTTGTTATCCGTGGTCTTTCTTCATAGTGTCAATGGTTTCATGAAAATTTTAACATTCGTGTTCAAATGATTATTCTTTTCATCTTCTTTGCTGCAACAACCATCTCCTTTGTGTTTTTGTAAGAACGGCCTTGTAGGGCACTTTTTCACAATGTTTTTCATAATGTTCTATGGTTTCTGCATTTATGCTTCTTGTTACACAGATCTGCAAGACTGGATTTTTCTGGACCACCTTTTAGCAGGAGGTTTCTATGGAAAAGTTGGGGAAGACCCTGGTAGGCAGTTTTCCAAGCATCTCTGCTCAAGGGCTCCCCCTTCTGTTGCTACTGTGAGGGACTACCTAGCTGTACAACCTGTACTCAGTATCTGATGTGGTTTAGGAGGGGTCTGAAACCAGCCCTGAGTCCCCATCCCCCACCCACCCCCAAGCCCCGCCATCTCTACCAGCCACTGTGACCATGGGACCCCCCTGTGCATTCCCAGAGGTTCCATTCCCTTACTAAGATGCTGCTATTGAGACCTGTGTTCTAGGTTGCCCTGAGCAACTGTGGTGCCTCACAGGCACCCCCAGTTCTGTCTGTCAGTTCTGTCTGTGTCCTGTTCACAGCTGTTCACTGAGAGTTGAGTATTCACAGGTGATTTCTGAGAACTGCCATACTAAACCTCTTCATCCTGTCCTTGCTGTTCTCCATGGCCTCATCACAGCTGCCCGTGCAGGGGTAGCATGTGTGTGTGTGTGTGTGTGTATGTATCTATGTGTGTGTGTGTGTTTCATGTTTCTTTTTGTTTTGTATAGCTTCCTGGAGGAAAATCAGTTAAGATTTAGGGTACGTTTCTATCATGTTTCACAGGAATAAAAACTGCTACTTATGTAGAATCAGTAGCCAGGACAGGACAAAATACTGCATCCATCTTATAATAACAGTAACATAGAAGTACAAATGGGAGGAGAACAAGAACCCCTAGATTTAACAGTAGTCATGAATTTATGCTGGTTATTTGTATTTCTACCCAACGTATTTTCTAGGTTTCCACGAAAAGTACAATTCCTTTTTTATAATAAAAAAGACAAAGGTTTATATTTACACACACACACACTCACACACACACACACACACACACACACACACACACACACACACACGAGGCTACTCTGATGCCAAGCAGGATAAATTAGAGGGGCCAGTCTGTTGGCTGTTTCCTTCAGGTGAGCAGAGTGAGAGTGCTCCTTAGAGTCCTCTCTACTCTTCCTGATTCTCAACCCCAATCCTCTACATAAAAACCCTGCTCCGCTAGGCCAGGCTTTGTACTGGCCCTGCGTCTATCTGGAATGCACTGTATCCTCCCCTCTGCACTGGCCCTCCAGGTTCCGTGGCCCTGCTCTGCCTGAGCCTGTCTGGTGGTCCCTTTCCAGTCCACGTGTGGGACCTTTCCTCCTGCACCTCACCTGGGTCACGGGTCCTGAGACTTCCTCCTGCCCTGACTCTCCCAACTGCCCCAGCTCGGCGCGTTCCTCTCATTCTCTGACCATGGGTTTTCTTGTCCATCACAAGCTCCAATTCCTTTCTCGTTTCGTATTTTTGGAATGATTATCTGGCTGCTTTTTAAGGCAATGAGGAAGAGAAAAGCTTTGAATTTCAATTAGTAGAAAAATATAAATCTAATCCTGAAAATGATCATAGAAGACATGAATGTAGGTGAAACAGGCTCATTTTTCAACCAGCAATTCACATAAAACACATGTTGTGTGGCCAGCTCACCTAAAGCCAATTTGAGAAACAAAAATTTGACTTTTAGAGAATTGGCATTAGGTGACTTTACTTTTTAAAAAATGTGAAGGCCAAGGGAGGGATTTATAATGCCTTAAGTTTTCATTGCAAAGCTTTAATTTGGGTCTTTTAAATTTCCTCAGTAGCAGACAGTTTCAACTAAAGGCTCATCAGAGAGAGAGAAACCATGGAGTATGACTTCTTCAGGACGTGTCCGTCCTTTCCCTCTCCATCCCTAATTACCAGAGAGACGGTTATAACCGGGATGAGAGAGGGGAAGTTACATCCGAGCTCTTCATTGTCTGAGAAATGAAGACCCCCTGAGTGACAGCCCAGGTGCACAGCAGCTCTGGTCCTCGAGCCTGCCGTGGACAGAGGTACAAAGCTGTCTGACGAGGGGCCCACAGGGGCCTGGCATGGGTGTGGTGTCCAGAAGCCGTGCACTGTGGTCCTATATGACAACTCCTTCTCACTGTCATCGGCCAGCAGGGCATCCATGCTGAGGTCCAGTCAACCTAGAAACAGTACAAACGTTTTCTAGGTACATCCAGCCTATGGTGCCATAGCTGTAATTTTAAAAAATTAATTAACATGGAAATGTTAAATAAAGTATAACAAGCATTTCTTCTGTTTTTGGAATTTGATATAAAAGAATATAATTCTTATTCAATCCCCCCTTCAACTGTATGTGTTGAAGTCCTGACATGTGTGCACAAGGAACTAAGAAGAGGGAGAGAAGTTGTGTGCTGTGTGCTCTTTCCAGACTCCCAAGAGGTTGGTGCCCGGACATGGGGGCAACCCCAGGGGCTGGACAGCCCTTCCGCAGAGCCAGGCGACAGCCCAGCTATGAGTGCTGATTTCCGGTCCCAGAAAAGATGACAAGCACACAGCAGACACTCAAAGGCATTTGTAAATGTAGGTGGGGCACTACTGAGTTTCTTTCTGGAATGCCCAGGTTTTGCTCCAGAAACTATTTAAACCTAATTTATGATAGTATTCCTTTCTTTCTAAGCCAATCTTCTCCTTCCAGACCCCCAGCCTCTTTACCCTGGGTCGCCTCCTCCTCCTGTTCAGAGCCTCCTTCTTCCCACACCTTCGCCTGGCTCCACTCCTGACTGCAAACTCACCTTTGAGGAGTTGACATGAATGACAAAACAGTTCCGGGTGCCTCCACGGGATGCGGGAATTCCAGGACAAGCCTCTAGGCTCTGCCAGGAGCAGGAGGTGGCCCTTGCACAGCCAGTGCGTGTCAGCTCACCGCCAGCATTCTGGTTGTCCTTGCTGTCTCCAGCAAGGAGGCATGGGAAGGACTGTGACTCCTCCCAGACCACACTGAGGCTGAGCTTCATACAGTCACCATTTCTTCAGGTCGGAGTCCCACATTCAGGAGATTCCTAGATCCTGCGATCAGAAGCGTTTTGCTCAGATCACTGTTATGCTAAGAAATCAAAGTCGCCGGACCCCTTGCTCTTGGTGGAAATGTCTCTGTCTAGAAGCCCAGCCCAGTCTGCTTTGGGCCCCCACAGCTTCTGGGCTATTCTACCTCTCAACTACCCCCTGCCCTACTCTGCTCAGCCCTCCACCTGGGGCTCTGAGATTCTGCTTTCCTCTTCTGCAATCCCTGAGGGACCGCCAGGGGCGTTGTCCCTTTACCTGGTAGCAGTGACCAATGGAGGAAGTGGGAGAAGGAACCAGTAATGCTGAGCTCTTCGTTTTCATAGTCTGCTTCCTCCCACACTGGGCTCTTGGCCCAAACTTAAGGAAATGGGGAGCACGAATACTGGGGCAGCTAGCAGTAGCTCTCACAGCATGACTCCCTAGAAAAAATGGCTGGGCCACTGGTACCTAGAAGCAGCAAGTGCTGGGTATTCTGCATCATATCTGATATCTGGCAAAAACACACCTGCGACCTTCATCCCAAAGAGTGAAGAGATTCACACCTACAATACACCTCCACCGACCCAGAAATGAGGGGATGCCAAAGTGAAGAGGAGGATGGGAAAGTCGATTTGGCAATCACCTGAGAGTTTCCAAAGGTGTGGCTCTGAACAGGTGTGCCCTGCGTTTAAGGGGTGGGAGGCACTCACTGACTTGCCTTACCTATAACTGAGGGAAACCATGGAAATGTTGAAAGGTGCTGTTTGACAAAAAAAGCTCAGTGAAGGGGCTCACCCAGCTGTGGACACCTTTTGCTATGACTCTGCTTCTTTCTATCTGAGTCCCAGACACCATAACTGGAGCCCAGCACCCTGGGGCTCTGGCAATTTTGTGGATAAAAGCCAGAACTGAGGACAGAGGAGGAGCAAAGGAAAAAGAGCTCAGGTCTTTGATGGTATTACGGGGCTACCAAGGAGCCCTGGGCTATATCCCTCCAGATGTTCACCATGTGAGATAAAATTAATCCTCTAGTTAATTTAAGCACTGTTACTTAGGTTTCTGTGACTAAAGCCAAACTGAATTTCTAACATAGACACATAAATACAAAATCAAGCTACGATACAGACACAGACATGCTAGAGCTTATACTGTCTGTGGAGGAGGCAGATGAATAAACGAGTCTTTCATCACAAAATGAGCCCAAAAGGCCCCAGGTAACACAGAGGGGTGGGGTGGGGGAGGCGGTGGCTCTCACTTATTGGGAACCCTGAGAGAGACAAAAAGACAAACACCTACTAAGAAGGGCTCCTGGTAGATAACTGAACTCAAATTAAAAAAAAAAAATCAGAGCCCAGTAGCCATTTCTGCACAGGGACCTCTCAGGCAAACTGAACTTCCTAGACAGTTCTCTGCATTAAACTGTCTGCCTACACTGTGTTTCTGCCCTCTGGGCCAGCCCTTATAAAGGTTTCCTGGAATCCTCTTTCAACCAATCAAACTGAGGCTTTCCCTATCCAATCAGAGCTGTGCAGCTCTGACCAATAAGTACGGCTCTATTCTGACCATTCAGGACAGTGCCTTTTGGGCCAATCAAACTGCAAGGATTCAGAGCCTTCATTTGCATGAAGACAGACCAATCAGAGACCAGGAGCAGGGACTCTTGTCTACATGAGCCAACTCCTCTCTGTCTCTGAGAGTGTTTTTTCCCTTTCTGTGGAACTGTAAGACCTGCTTCTCTCTTAGTGAGCTGAACCAGTGAAGATGTGTGGGCAGAGCAAGGCAGAGCATACAGCGCTCAGCACATCATTGAGGAGCAGAGCCATCCAGCTGGCCTGGCACCTGGGTATCCTCACAGTGTGCAGTTTTCCCAGCTGTGCTGTTTATACAGCCATGCTGTGTAAACATTGAGCTATTTGCACTGAATGAAGTTTCCTTCACCCCAAATTGGGGGTTCCTTTTTGCGCTCAATTGTCCTCTGAGTAATTTAGATTCCTTGTTAAGTGCTTGTATACACAATCAGTATTGTAACTAATATTCTGTCTCTGGCACTGGTTTAAAAGCTTCATATTCAATACACAATGCCTACATCATATGAGGTCTTCAGCGATTCTGGTTACTATAATAATCAAAGAATGAGAGAGCTTCTGACTGCGATTGCAGGAAGAGCTTTGTAAGAAAGCAAGTTATGCAAATTAGATGTTAACTTGTTATAAGTTTGTAGATGCTGAAGATGATAATGGTGATGATAATGGTGATGTTGGAGACAGCGGTGACCAAATTTCTGAGTCAGCCTCTGCCTGCTCTTGCTTCCAGAGTTGTTGCCATCACCTAGTGGTGATAAAGGTCATGTTCAGTGAAGGTTATATCTTTGACATTTAGACCTTTTCCTCTTTCTTTTACCTGATATTCATTGAATATGATGTCAGTGTCTATATATCTTTCCTCTTAATGTTGGACATTTAGACTAATTTTTCCTAAACCTCAAATGCTGTTGTAGACCTGCTTAAATAATTTTTCTTGTGTGCATATATAAGTATTTGATGAGTTGCTAAATAGTTTAATTGTTGAGACTGAGAATATGTCAATTTTTTTTGTAATAGCTATAGAAAGTGTTACTCCAATGACTACTACAATTGACGCCCCTAGTATAGTCTATACCAACATCTCATACGAAGCTCAGTTAGCATTTAATGTTATAAAACTATTGTTGTTTTTTAATTGGGGATTTTTTTTTCTTTATTGATTTTAGAGAGAGAAGAAGGGAGAGGGAGAGAGAGAGACAGAAGCATTGATGATAGAGAACATCAACCGGCCACCTCCTGCATGCCTCCCACTGGGGATTTGGCCCACAACCTGGGAATGTGCCTTGACCAGGAATCGAATCGGCGACCTCTTGGTGCATGAGTCGATGCTCAACCACTGAGCCACACCGGGCAGGCTAAAACTATTGTTTTTATCATTTGTCAAATTAAAGGGTAAAAGTGATATCAAATTGTTACTTTAACTTGTAGTTCTCCAAATACCTGAGTTTGGCATCTCATTTTACACATTTGCTACATGAATTTCTTCTGTTGTAAAAGGCCTGCTTGTATGTACACTTGTCATTTTCTTAGTATAATTTTCTTTTTTATATGAATTTATATGAACTATTTATATATTCTGAATTTATTTCCTTGGCTAGTATATGTACTGGAAATGTTTGCTCTCAATCTGTTGATAATGTTTCAGTCTTTTAAAGAAGCACTGAAATTTTTAATATAATTGTACTTATTAGACTTTTATTTATAATGTTTTATTTTGTACTTTGTTTTTAAAAGCCTACATTATTCCAGGGTTATAAAGATATTTTATGTTTCATTCTACTTTTTTAGAGTTCTGATTTTTAATTTAGGTATTTAAAATACCCAGAATTTATTTTTGTGACTCTTAAGGGTATTTATTTATTTATTATTTATTTATTTATTTATTTATTTATTTATTTATTTATTTATTGTTAATCCTCACTTGAGGATATTTTTCCACTGATTTTTAGGTAGAGTGGAAGGAAGAGGGGAGAGAGAAAAAGAGAGAGAGAGAAACATCGATGTGAGAGAGACATATTGATTGGTTGCCTCCTGCACAACCCTGACCAGGGCAGCAGGGAATTGAACCTGCAACCCACATACATGACCTTGACCAAGAATGGAACCTCTGAACCTTGGGTTTCAGGTTGACACTCTAACTGCTGAGCCAAACCAGCCAGGGGAAAGGCTTTTATTTTTAAATGCTAACTTCATAGTATATTAATTTCCATGTATTCATGGGTCTGTTCTTATGTTGTACTTTGTTTCACTGATGCATTAGTCTGATGTTTGTTTTTATGGCATTATCAAACAGTTGTAATTATTGAAAATTCTTAATAAATTTTTTAAAACTAGAAAATGAAGGTTTCTTTATTATATTTTTCAAAAATATACTGATAATTCAATTTAGGCATTAAAGTTAAGAAAATAAATAAAAAACATAAAGATTAGAAGCAACAAAACAACTTTCATTACTTTAAATGATATTTGATTGTATATATAAAAAAATCAAGCAAAAACATAGATGGACTATTAAAATTGAATTTATTGTCTGTGTATATATAATATAGAAAAAATGTTTAAACATTTCATTTATGTTATTGTTTATAAAATAAAGTATTTTAAAATAAATCTAACCTCTAAAATTAAAGGCTTGCAAATATTTTTTAATACAAGTGTAAAATTTTGAGACATATTAAAGATTTAAGTAAATAAATATATTGTGCTCATAGCCTAGAGAACTTAATATTAAGGAGATGCTTTTCCATATAAACTGGTCTATTGATTCAATTATAACCCCATTCAAATTTGCAACAGATTTTTTTCACAACTTTATTGAGATATACATACCATATAATTCACCCATTTAAAGTGTACAATTTAGTAGTTTTAAGATATTCATAGAGTTGTGAAACCATCATCACAATTTAATTTCAGAACATTTTGTCACTCACAAAAGAAACCCTACATCCCCTTTCCCCTTTCTCCAGCTCTAGGCAAGCACTAATTTACCACCTTTATCTTGCACACTGAAATTTTATACCCACTGAACAGCAACTCCTCATTCCCACCTCCTCCCAGTCCCTGGTAGCTACCACTCAATTCTCTGCTTCAATTAGTTTGACTATTTCATATATATCACATAAGTGAGATCATGCAGTATGTTTCCTTCTTTGACTAGCTTATTTCGCTTAGCATAATGTCCTCCAAATTCATCTATGTTGTTTCATATGGCAGGATTTTTTTTCCGTATGTTTTGAAGGTTAAATAATATTCCATGGTATGTATGTAACACATTTTCTTTATCCATTCATAAGTCAATGGACATTTGGTTGTTTTCATATCTTGACTTTCGGGAATAATGCTACAATGAACATGGGGGTGCAGATATCTCTTGATATCCTGACTTCACTTCTTTGAATATACATCCAGAAGTGGGATTGCTGGATCATATGGTAGTTCTTATCCCCATCAAAACCCTAACAGCATTTTTACAGAAATAGAGAAACAATCCTAAAGTTTATATGAAAGCACAAAAGTCAAAGCTATCTTGAGAAAGAACAAAGCTGGAGTCATCACATATCCTGATTTCAAAATATATTGCAAAGCTACAGTAATTAAAACAGTATGGTACTTGCATAAAAACAGACTTATAGACCAATGTAACAGAATAGAATCTAAAAATAAAACCAGGTATGTACAGTCAACTGATCTTTGACAAGGGTGCCAAGCATGCACAATGGGGAAGAAATACTCTCTTCAATAAATACTCTCTTCAATAAATGGTGTTGGGAAAACTGGATGTCCACATGCAAAAAAAAAGAAAGAAAGAAAGAAAGAAAGAAAGAAAGAAAGAAAGAAGGAAGGAAGGAAGGAAGGAAGGAAGGAAGGAAGGAAGGAAGGAAGGAAGGAAGGAAAGAAAGAAAGAAAGAAAGAAAGAAAGAAAGAAAGAAAGAAAGAAAGAAAGAAAGAAATTGAGCTTAACTCAAAATGGATTAAAGACTTAAATCTAAGACCTGAAACTGTACATATCCAGAGTAATGGGCAGGGAAAAAACTTCTGGACATCAATCTTCACTATGATTTCTTAGCTATGACATCAGCAACCCAGGCAACAAAAGCAAAAATAGACAAGTGGGACTAAATTAGATTTAAATCAACAGAGTGAAAAAGCAACCTATAGAATAAGAGAAAATATTTTCAAACCATGTATCTGATAAGAGGTTAATATCCAAATATATAAAGAGCTCAATTGCAATATATATATATATTTTAAAATATGCAAAGAACTTGAATACACATTTCTCCAAAAAAGACATACAAATAGCTAACAGGAGTAAGAAAAAGTGCTCAACATCACTAATCATCAGGAAAATGGTAACCAAACCCAATATGAGATATTACCTTACATCTATTGGAATGGCTATTTTTTTAAAAAAAGATAAGTTTTGGGGAGAATGTAAAGAAACTGGAACTCTTGTGCAATGTAAAATGGTGTACCCAATTTAGAAAATATTATAGTGGCTATTTCAAGAATTAAAAATAGAACTGCCACAAACATTCTTGTACAAGTTTTTATGTGGATATGTTTTCACTTCTCTTGGAGACATATCAGGAGTGGAATTGCTCTATATTTAACGTTTTAAGGAGCTATCAAACCGTTTTCCAAAATGATTGCACCATTTTACATTTGTACCAGCAATGTATGAGGGTTCCAATTTCTCCACAGCCTTGCAAACACTTTTTATCTTTTTTCTTTCATATTATGGCCATCTCATTCTGGTTTTGATTTGCATTACTCTGATAACTAATTATGTTGAGAGTGTTTTCAGGTGCCATTGTCCATTCATTTACATATCTTCTTGGAGAAATGTCTTTTCAGATTCTTTGTCCATTTTAATTGGGTTATATGTCTTTTTATTATTGAGTTGTAAGAGTTCTTTATATATTCTGTACACAATATTTTATCAGATTTATGGTTTACAAATATTTTTTCCATGTTGTGGGTTGTATTTTTGCTTTCTTGGTAGTGTACTTTGAAGCATAATAGTATTACCTTTTGGTGATCCAATTTTCCTGAACCTCAGCAATGAGCCAGGTGGCAGAAATGAAAGTAGGACATTGGCTCAAAACGCAGTTTCACACCCTGTGACCCTCAGACCACTCTATGGCTCACTTAGCCATGGCCTGAACAAGGGCACTGAACAAGCTCATACTCAAGTGTCCCTTCAACCCATATTGTTTAAACATTTATTTAACACTTGTTTAAAGAAGGAAGGCAGCTGAGTGGCAATGAATTATCATTTAGGTTTGTTCCCAAGAGGTAGCCAAATGCCAAACATTTTTAATCAAATGAAAGGAGTTTGTTAAGTACACCTTTCTCCATCTACTTGAATTCCAAGGACTTTTCTAACACTCTTGCCATGGTGTGCAAAAAAAATAATTTACTGTGCAACAGGGTGAGTTAAACTAACCAGGCTGCTCATGGTCAAAAGTTCTCAGCCCAGGGATCCCAGCCCCTTGCGGCATCTTCATGTGCTGAGAGGATCCATGTGTCACAGTTCACGATTGCACAGGGCAGTGCCATTGAGAAACTCTACTGTACATTTAACTATCAATCAAGACAAACTGATAATTTTTCATGACCCAACACTATTTATTCATGAGATAAAACTATCTTAAGATCTCTCAATGAGAAGCATGGCAAAGAATTTTGAGACATGTGTTACAATCATCACGGTGGAGATATTGACCACTATCTTCACCCTCTTTTCAGTTCACACTTCCTATCCCTGGAGCCTGAGTGTAAACCCACGTTCTCACAGTATTTTGAAGAGATTCAGATTTTGGCCATGCTTGTAACCTATTCAAGCTTTGAATAGAATGGCTGCTACTACAGCCTTCATGTAACTAGTATGTTCAAAACTATTACTGCAATAACAATATCTTGCCAAAGATATCAGTTATTTACATGTCACATTACACGTTTATCTTGTTCTAGAAACTGAAATAAAATATAAGGGGAAATAGTATACAGCTTATACATATCTACCAGAAACACTGGTGAAATAAAATCAGTCACCATTATTATTGATCATTATTACTCCCATCAATTATCACTCAGCTCTCATCTCCCCCTTCCTCTGAAACGTTCTGGCCAACGTGATATGAGCATACCTGTCTGAACTGCTCGCATACCTCTCTAATCAATCGCACAGTCAGATAGACAATGTCCTTAGATCTGCAAGTCTTTTTTTTTTTTCACTTTAAAAAAATCAGAATTTTATTTTCTGCAAAGGTATCAATGATTCCATTACAATGCACTGACCAGGGATTTATATATTAGATTAGAAATGTCTAATTAACTATAGGCTCTGCAAGATTTGCAAGTCTTGTCACTTCAGCAGGTGTAGACTGCTAATTTCTGGCTCTGCTTTCAGTGTCTGGTGAGGGCCTACTTCCTAGATTGCGGTCATTTTATTGTGACCTCATATGGTACAAGGGATCTTTCTGGGGTATCTTTTATAAGGGCATTAATCCCATTCACAAGAGCTCCAGCCCCATGACTTATCTCCCAAAGGCCTCACTTCTTTTTTTTATTTTTTATTTTTTTATTATTAATTTATTTGTGTTACAGATGTTTCTCCTTTTTTCCCCATTGACACCCTCCTCCCCATCCCCCCACCCCGTTCCCAGCATTGTTGTCCATGTCCATCAGTTATGCATACATGCGTATAAGTTCTGTGGTTTATCTCTTCCCTCCCCTCCAACCCCGTCTTCTGAGGGTTGTCAGTCTGTACCCTACTTTCACATCTCTGGGTCTACCCTGTTCCTCAGACTGTTATTTATTATATTCCACAAATAAGTGAGATCATGTGATATTTGTCTTTCTCTGCTTGGCTTGTTTCGCTTAGGATAATACTCTCGAGGTCCCTCCATGTCATCTCAAAGGATAAGAGATCTTTCTTTCTTACAGCTGCATAGTACTCCATTGTGTATATGTACCACAGCTTTTTTATCCATTCATCAACTGTTGGACGCTTGGGCTGTTTCCAGATCTTAGCTATTGTAGATAGTGCTGCTATGAACATGGGGGTACATATATTCTTTCTGATTGGTGTTTCAGGCTTCTTAGGGTATATTCCTAGAAGTGGGATCACTGGGTCAAATGGCAATTCAATTTTTAATTTTTTGAGGTAACACCATAGTGTTTTCCACAGTGGCTACACCAGTCTGTATTCCCACCAGCAGTGTACTAGAGTCCCCTTTTCTCCACACCCTCGCCAACACTTGTTGTTTGATGATTTGTTGATGGTGGCCATTCTGACAGATGTGAGGTGATACCTCATTGTTGTTTTAATTTGCATCTCACTTTTTAACACCATGTCCTTGGGGGTTAGGATTTCAACATATAGATTTGGGGTGGGTGGGGCATAAATCTTTAGACCATGGCACAACTGAATACAGAGCAAGCAACGTAAGTCCCTGCCTAGAAAGTACCCATTTGGATGTGTGCTCCAAATGAATAGGAACTTTATCTAGTCCCCATTGTATCCCCACTGCCTAGAATGGTGCCTAGCACACAAGATGTGCTCAGCAAGTATATGTGTTATGAATGAATGAATAAAGAATTGATGGATCCCAGAATGACTCCTAATCAAATCCAGAGAATCCATTTTTCCTTCACCCACTGGGACCTCATCTGCTGGGACCCATGTTTAGTGTCAGAACCATATCTAATTACTTCTGACCCCCTGTGACTGTCCTGGTGTCTCAGGTCTGAACTTTACCAACAGCATGAATTCTGATGATGCTTTGTGGTTAGAGGCTTCAATCTGACCTAGGAGCTTCTGAACTCCAAGACTTGTTCTTTAGTTTTCATATTAAAAGGCAAATAATGAAAGCTAACATTTAGGTAATGCATACTCACATGTTGATTCCAAAGCCTGCCTGAATGTAAGCTGCACATCTGTGGCCTCCTCAGCCAACCCCATCTCAGGAAGGTGAGCAATTTCACTGGCAGAGATATTGGCTTCGACCTCCAATCAGGATTTATTTTGACACTTCTTATTCAGTTTCTTATTCCAGTTTCTTTAAAAATGATGTGTCCCTGTGGTGAAGGCAGTGGAGGGGGGGCAAGAATCAGGAGGAGGGTGTCAATGGGGGAAAAAAGTAGGGACATCTGTAATACTTTCAACAATAAAGATTTTTAAAAATGTATGTGTCCCAGAATATTGGAGCAAAACTAATGCCCAGTTTACCACTTTTAAAAAAATGAAATGACAAAAAAACAATATTTTCTTTCAGGTGAATTCCCAAAGTATCACACAGGTTTTATTCCATCTAGAGTTTCCATGCTCAAACTCTGATTTCTCTCAAAAATTCCAACTTTTACTGTAGCTGCAGTTATATGATATCTTTTCATCTTTCTAAAGTCATTTCAAGAGCCATCATGGCTTAGGTGTAACCGAGCCCTGATCTTCTGCACCATTATTTCAAAAATCTAGTGATCCAAGTGCAACAGCACTCCTGGTTCCCGTCTAGAGTGACCACTTCAATCTGGAGTGTTGGTAAGCGTTGGGGCAGGAGCTCCCCGATTTGGGACTCACTATAACTGTGACATGGCCATGTCTCTTAATGTTGTTGAATTTAAAAGTATCATTCAAGAGCCAAAAATAAAGAAAATGAGCCTCATTCTGCCTCAAATCTCTTGAGAGACATGTACAGGTTTCCAATCTGTAACCCCCTGAGAACATCTCCTGTGTTCTCTTTCTTCTCACTTTTCTAGAGCCTCCCTTTGCTGAGCGCCCCATCCATTCCCGCAGGAAAAACCGTCAGTTCCCAGTTTCTTCAGTTTCCTGAAATGTGCTGCTCACCTCTCTCTCTAAAGTCAATCATTTGTAGGCTGGCTTGATGATCTTCCTCCCTTAGACCTTTTCTTTCTGCTTCTAAGCCCTCCGTCCTCTTTGGTCTCATTCTTCTCAATTTCTGGTCATCTCTACCACCCTCAATATGGACATAAATCTTTAGACCATAGCACAACTGAATACAGAGCAAGGGGATCCAATGTTAGACTGTCCCTCCCCACCACATGATTCAAGAAAAGTCAGCCCTTTGCTGAGGCTATTCTCAGCAACCACTATCCACAGTCCCCCTACCACCCTCAGAGCCACCCAGGGCCTCTCTCTGTGAGAAAAACCCAACCATTCATGTTTCGGCCCTGCTCCAGGAATAATTCCTGGTGCTGGGATGCTGGACCTTCAGGAGCCGCAGGAGGGAGGTCCCCTGAGCATCCTTGTATGGAGCAGTCAAAGGACAAGTGAGAGGCAGGTGGAGAGAACAGGTTTTATTTTTCGACCTGGTCAGACACAGGTGATAACACTGCGAGGCAGACAGGAGTGGGCACCCACGGGCTTGGAAAATACATGCATAGCGTCTTCTGGGGAGTGCTCATCACCCTCCCCCAAGAAGATTTCAGCAAATCAGCCTGAGATGTCTGGGAAAGGCTGTGTCCCGCTGGGGCTTTTCCTTTGGCTCCTGGATTTCGCTAAAATCACTTGTCTCAGCATCGGAGTCCAGGTCAGCAGCAGCCCCCAGAGCTGTGGCCACAGCCAGAGCCCCCAGAATGCTGACCGCTGCCACTGTCACAGGAGTCGGAGCTCTGGCGCCGGCATCGGTGGGACCTGCGGTGGTGCCTGTGGTGGCTGAGGCAGCAGCCGCCCTCGGAGCTGGGGCCACAGCCGCCCCCGGAGCTCAGAGCACAGCCAGAGGGGGCTGGGGGTAAGCACTGGGCTGGGCTCTTTGGGGGGCACTTGGGGGAGGGGCACTTGGGAAGGGGGCACTTGGGAGGGGGCTGGCACTGCTGCTGGTTCTGCTGGCAGGACATCTCGGCAGGAATTTGACCTTGAACAAATAAAAGACACATTTTGAGCACAGAAGCTGCAGGAGTCTCCAAGTCTCCTCCCCACAGGTTTGTCAAACACTTGTCCTCCATGACCAAGCTGCTTTCTAAGCCAAGCTCTGTGGGAAAGGAGTGGGAACGTGGAGGGGACACACGCATTCGGACAAAACATCTTCAAGGACGCCAGATGGGCCCACGTGCATCCCTGAGAGCACACTCAACACGAATGGGAAGGAATCCTCAAGACCTGTGGCTTTGGGGTTCACAGCCCCCGACAGGTGCCTCAGTGGCTCCTTCCTCACCATCACCCTCCCCCTCTGCTGCCCACTATGGGCCTCTTCCTGCTGGTTCCATTCAGATCTGAGTCCCTCTTCCCAACACTCCCAGCTGAGTCCTGTCCCCTCCCAGACACTCACCAGATGCAGAGGAGGCAGGAGAAGGCTGTTCCTCAGGAGGCTGTGGATGGGGAGCCCAGGGCAGGGGCCCTTTTATCCTGTGCTGGGTTTGTGACACAGGGCCCGAGCATGCTGCTGCTTTCACAAGCAGGGGGAGGTGACAGCCTGGCACACCCCAGGACTAGGCTTCCAGCCTTTTTCCTGAGCACTTGAATAATGTCCAACTAATGAGGTTCAACCAGGAAGCATGATGACTGTCCACGTAACTCCCCCCTGGGACTTCCTGGGAGCCTGACACTCCCCCTCCCTTCTCTCAGATGCCATGCCTTGGTTCAGCCTGTCTCAGGCACTTTCCTGGGAGCAGGGGTGGCTATGGAAGAATTTTGTTCTTGCATTCTACAAGACAGACCCACAGAGACAAATAAATAAATTATAAAAGACTTCGGAGTGATAAGTGAAAATAATGTGCACAATGTCTCCAGGCTACCCTAGTGACCACGACCTTCAGATGTAATCCACTCCTGCCTCCTAAACTCCCCGCAAGGAGATGTGGGCAAGGGACCGGGACTGGTGCAGGGACTGGTGGAGTGAGCCCTCGGATGACCTCATGGCACCCAGCATGGAGTTTCAGGCACGAAGGGAGCAGACCCAGCTAGGTGTTGCTAGACAAACAAGGACATTGGCCAAAGTTTAAAATGTGTATGGGATTTTTTAGTGAATTTATCTAAACTCAAAACTATCTGCACATTATAATATCTAGCTATAGTAAAAAAATATATAACTATGGCTATAAACTTTAATAGCCCATATATAATTTAAGTTTTGCTATTGCAAGATTATTATATACCATGGATTTATATTTTTTTATAAAAAAAAATGGTCATGGCCTTTTGTTAACTGTTACAAAGCAGGCGATAAAGCAGGACACAGAGTTAATTAAATGATTTTGAATGAAGTCTTTTTTATAGGATATATGTTTTACTCTTTAATGACCATCGAAACCTATAGGACTGGCTTCCTGCCTTTAGACAATTTTGTTTTTCTCACTTCACTCTAAAACTCAACCATACTGAAGCCTAGTGATCCCGTGAGTTATTTCAAGACCCCACAGAGGAGGGACTTACACTGGGCCTTTGGAGTGTTAGCTCAGGAAGGAGGTGGTGCAGACAGTGGGGAAGGAATTACACCCTCAGCGACATTCTCCTGTCTCCAGAAGAGGCTCTGTACCCCTCACCCCCACCCCGGCCACACTTCTGTCTCTGCCTTCTATCAGCTGTGATGAACATTTTCCTCAAGTCTTGAGAACCATACAACCAGATGCTGGACTGGAAAGGGAAAAATATGAGTGATGAAGAGAGAAACTATTTTTCATGTGGTGAGGATGCAGACGGAAAGAATAGTGGGAAACTCATTTCTATTTTCATCAGCTTTGCTGGATGGGACATAGCTTAGATAATACCACAAAAAAATAGGGCTACTCTCCCTCCTGGTATACCTAGAAAGTTCTAGTTTACAACTGGTGTCCCAATGCAATTACTCAGTAGTGTCCTGGTTTGGATGACAACACAGAGTGAAGAGGTCAGCATAATGGAAGTGGTGCTAACATCACATGTAGGGCCCCTTGGAAGGTCGGGCCTTCCTTGGGTTGTGACTGGGAGAAGGATGCCACCCACTGTCCTCCTCTCCCACAGACCGGGTCTTCCTATTTCCAGCTCTTCCTCCTGAATTTTTTCTCACTCGGTCATTAATTCCCAAGTACTTTAACAGACTTTAAAGGAGCATTAGCTGTGGGCCGAGCACCCTGCTCAGAAAGAGTTAAGGAACCTCCCCTCCCCACCAGCCTACCAGGAAAATCATCCTCTGTTCTGACATTTTTCATAAAATTCCTAGCTTCCTACTTGCATATGATGGGATTAAGAGTAGGGTTTCTTCTATAATTTCCTAATACGCGTAGAGGAGATCTGGGGCTCCTCTAGGGCTCTCTGTAGGAGTTGAGGGTATTTAGGTGCTAAGGGTTCAGGGTTGGGCTTGAACCGAAATTCCAGTTCCAAGAAAAATTACAAAGCCATGCCATATTAGAGCCGGAATCTGTATGGAAGGTTTTCAGTGATTGTAAGGAGACAATTTACGTTCCCTAAATGCTAGACACCCTCAAAGAGGGAAATCGATGCGTGGATGAGAAGCCAGGAATGAATATCCTTAAATTAGGAGACTGGGTGGCATTTCCACGCTCCTTCGCTCCACTTTCCCTGAGAGAAGCTGAACCTTCTGTCCTGTCCTCTCACAGTCCCGCCTCTGAGACCAGGGAGGTCCATTTTGTGTTTGCTTCATTTCTTACTAGTGATGAATTGAGATTTAGCTTCTCTGAGTGCATTTTACGGAAGAGGCGTCAGAAATGAACTG
Source organism: Tadarida brasiliensis (assembly GCA_030848825.1). Classification (NCBI taxonomy): domain Eukaryota; kingdom Metazoa; phylum Chordata; class Mammalia; order Chiroptera; family Molossidae; genus Tadarida; species Tadarida brasiliensis. Next base: position 19,498,280 of record CM061275.1, read on the forward strand.
TGTTCCCTCTGATATCTCCACACTACCGGGTGCCAGGCTCCTGAGGATAGGCTGCTCAGAGCACTGACCCCCAGGGCTCCCCTCCTGGTCAGGGAGGAGTGACAGCCTTGGCCCTACAGCTGTGCTGCTGTCAGGAGGACATCTGCTCGCTCTCAGGCCCATGGAGCAGCTGCTCTGTGAGAAATGTGAGGGGCTGTGAAGTGGGCGCCCCTCACTGAGGTGGACAGAAAATCAGTGAGCAACAACTCCAGGACCAAAGGACGGGCTGCCACAAGGACAAAGCCTGGAGGAAGCCAGACAAAAGTCACTGCATTTCAGAGAAGGCAGGGAAGTCTCCCCACTGAGAGCCACTCACAGAACTGTGGGACTTACCCAACCACCAGACGGTGTTACTCTTCAGCTGTTGTTGCCTAATGACTTAGGATTGTACCAATTTGTACGAAAAGTACAAAGTGCTTGCTCCCATTGAACCACGAGTCACAGAGGAAAACTACCCGTTTCTGCAGAAATCTGCACCCCTGGACTCGTTCTTTCCATGCTCCACAGCACCTGAAATTTCTCTTTAGCATGCACCATGGTTGTAAGTCACCATCTGTGTTTCTTCTTTGCTAGATGTCAGCCCCGTGAGGACAGCCCATTGTCTCCTTTGCAACTGTGTCCCCAGTGCTGAGCGTGGTGCCTGGCCCACAGCTGATGCTCACTTAAAGTTTGTTAAATGTAGGAACTTGGGAATTAATGACTGAGGAGAAAGACCTGCCAGTAGGAGAACCAGGACTGTGGGAGAGAAGACAGTGGGTAATGTCCTCCTTCCATCACATCCCAAAGTCAGACTGGACCTTTTGAGGGGCCTCACATGTGATGTTATCACCACTTCCATCATTTCTCTCTATATTATCATCCAAACCAGGACACTACTAAGGAATTACACTGGGACACCAGTTGTGAACTGGGACATTGAGGATGTGAGCTGGATCAGGACAGGAAGAACTGGGTGAACAGTGTGGTGACAAGCACTGTCAGACTGGTCTCTGTGACCATATGACACTTCCCTTTGGAGGTTCCAACAAACTGCGTGGAGAGAGTTTGTGACTATGTAGGTAGTTATCATAGTTATTTAGATAGGTCATTATTTCCAGCTACTGTCATGTGAGCAAACGTACTTATTGTGATCTCATCGTGTATGCACAGGCTGAAAAAAAATCAGCTTATATTTAGGTTACACATTACATGAGATACTCTTAATATGTAAAATTTTGCCTTTTTTGTAAATGTAAAAAAAAAAATCAGTCAGCAATTCTAAGAAGAGTCTAGGGATAGTTGAGACAACACTACATTCACTAAAGGAATTCAACTAAAGGGAAAAACAAAACAAAACAAGACATGATTATCTCAATAGATGCAGAAAAAAAACATTTGAAAAAAATCCAATATCAAGTCACCATAAAAACCCTCAGAAAACAGGGAATAGAGGGGAACATCTTCCACCCAATAAAGGACATTTCCAAAACACCCTACAGCTATAGCACACTTGATGGAGAGAATGACTGGCTTCCTCCTAAGATCAGGAGCAAGGCATGGATAGATCTATAGAAAAGAACATAGAGTCCAAAATACACCCAGAATAAATGACTAATTTATTTTAAACAAAAATTCAAAGACAATTGAATGGAGGAAGGACAGTCATTTCAAGAAATGGTGCTGAAACAATTTGACATTCTTATATATAAAAATGATTTGTACCTGATACTACATATAAAAATTAACTATATATATATATATGTATATATATATATATATATATATATATATATATATATATATAATGTTTAAAAATGTAAAACATAAAACTTCTAGAGTAAAACATAAGAAAAAAAAATCTTTGTGACTTTGGGGTGTGCAAAAATTTTTAGATATGACAAAAAAGGGGGCATTTCAAAAACACCTTGATAAGTTGGATTTCATCAAAATTAAATATTTTCACTTTTCAAAATACACTGTTAAGAAAATGCAAAGAAAATTTACAGACTTGGAGAAAATATTTGCAAAATACTTTTATGATGAATTAATTATGTCCATATAATATATAAAAATACTAAAAATCAATAAGAAAATAGACAAGTATTAAAAATGGACAAAATATTTGAACAGACATTTCAACAAAGATATATGGATGGCAAACAAGCACCTAAAAAGACACTCACTATCATTAGTCCTTAGGAAAATGCAAATTCAGAACAAAATGAGATGCCACTTTACACACATTGGAATGGCTAAAATAACTAATAACAATAGTAATAACTGACAATATCAAGTACAATCGTGGAGCAACTAGATCTTCAGTTGTAGCTGGTAGGAATGCAAAATTGTACAACCACTTTGGAAAACATTTTGCCAGTTTCTTTAAAAATGAAACATATACTATTTGCCCCAGAAACCCTATTCTTAGGTATTTACTAAGAGAGATAAAACTTATGTTCACAGATACACCTGTTAGTCAGTGTTTACAGTGGCTTTATTCATAATTTCCCTGAACTGGAAACAACCCTTGTCTTTCAACAGGTGAATTGATTAAAAAAAAAAAAATGGGATACATCAATACAATGGAATGCTACTTAGCAATAAAAAAGAAATGAACTACTAGTATATGAAACAACAGAATAAATGTCAAGTGTATCATTCTATGTGAACAAAAGCCAGACTTTAAATGCTATGTAGTATATGATTCCAATTACATGACATTCTAGAAAAGGCAAAATTATAAGGACTGAAAATAGATCAGTAGTTGCCAAGATCCAGTATGGGGATGGGTTTGCTACACAGGTCATGAGGAAATATATTGGAATGATGAAATTTTTCTTTATCTTAATTGTACTGGTGTTCACACAACAGTGTATGTTAGTCAAAGATCATGGAATTGTATACTTTAAATGGGTGCTTTTTTTCTGTTTGTAAAATATACTGCAAGAAATCCAACTTAAAAATAGAATAAAATAGCACTGGCAGGTTTGGCTCAGCGGTTAGAGCATCGGCCCACAGACCAGAGAGTCCCGGGTTCGGTTCCCCTTAGGGCGTGTATCTCGATTGCAGTCTGTCCCTGGCCCCGGTTGGGGTCGTGTGGGTGGCAGCCATTTGATGTGTCTCTCTCACATCAATGTTTCTCTCTCTCTCTTCCTCCCTCTCTCCCTCCCACTCTATCTGAAGACAAATACAAAACAAAACAAAAAATGTCCTTGGGTGAGGATAAAAAAAAAGAATAAAATAATACTTTTTAGGAATACATATATTAAATATGATAAAATATATCAAAAGAAGCAAAGAATGATAAATGCAATATTCAGGATGGTGGTTATATCAGCAGGAGCAGGGAAGGGATGAGGGAACACTAAATAGGTACATATAACTTACTATCAAAGTTCTCATTTTCACTTGTGTGGTGGATTTTTGTGTTTGTTGTTTAGATAGATGATAGGTAGATAGATGATAGATAGATAGATAGATAGATAGATAGATAGATAGATAGATAGATAGATAGATAAAGAAGGCCTTGCATGGACCAGTGATGAGCATATATTACGAAACATGGATTTGTTAATCCAAATCTCTGCAGTTGATATCCAATAACAAGACAACTAAATGACAAACTCCAGGAATAAGTATCTTCCTAGCACACTGCTTTCAGGCTTGCTCATCTCATCTTCCCCTTTTCACAGCATCATTCATAAGTCACAAAGGAGAAGGGCAGGTCCTTATTTATTTGTTTGCTCATTTGTTACTAATATGCCTTGCTCAGAGGGCTCACCCTGAAGCTGTACCTCGGATAATGCAATTCCTGTTCCAGAGCTAACATACATGTTATTAGGTCATACAATCCTCACTTTAGGCCAGCCAGGTAAACTTCTTCTCCATGTGCTATTCCAGATTCCTCAGATGTCAGGGCTACTAAAACCCCCTCCAAGTGCCCACATTTGAAGTCATTTTATGCCTTGAGCCATGGGTTCAAGTATCTCCTGACATCTCAGGCTCAGCATGGACTGTTCTGAGAAGGACAGGAAGGTGTGAAGTGGGGGAGGTTCTGTGAGGGAGGTGTGAGATTAATGTGCTCCACATCAAGGAGAAGAATGGGGACATCAGGAGATGGAGACAGGGACGCTGGCGGGGGAGCAGGGCAGGAGACATTTCCGCTGGCAGTTTCTGAAATTGTTTGAGCCACACTGACGGGGGCATGTGTAGCCCCATAGCAACTCAGAATCGCACATCCCTGGGATTAAAAATGGCCCCTGTGCTTTTGTCTGGAAAACCATATGACATGGAAAAATAACTACTTTCTTCCGCTGCTAGGCTTGAACCCTGAGACAACAGTACTTACTGGCCCAGCTGGTATTCAACATGTTCTCAGATGAAGAATCTTGGAGATGAATGCCTTAGTGAGAGTGTTCTAGGAGGTAGGACTGGGGAGAGCACTTAGGAAGGAGAGAGGCTCAGTCAAACCTGGGGCTGAGGAGGAAAGCCATGGGGTGATGTCTCCAGCAAGGGTCCCGGAGGAGGGTCTGGGTAGAGCCACACGGCTTCCAGATTTCCCTGAGAGCAGCTCTCACTTGGGCTGCCTCAGCCCTTTCTGCCTGCTTTAGGCACTGCCAGGAAAGAGGTGACTTTTTCCACTTCCGGTTCCTCTCCAGCCTCACCACGGCATATTCTGGGACAATCACCAGAGTGAGTGAACGGCTGCTTTTAGCAGCATTTAGATTGACACTGAAAATACGCCCAGAGGGGAATGGGGGTCTTATTTTTGAGCAGAGAAGACAGGAGTACCTGCCTGGCTTTCCCCCGCCCACCATCAGACACTCCGTTCTCTACATCCAGGACCACTCGTGCTCCCGTGCGTATCTTGAAAGAACCTGTGGAGTCACTGATTCAAAATAAGCAAATTGTAGATTGGAAAACAAAAGGAAACGGTGGCCTTCACTATTAATTTACTATTTAAAAACAAATAACCAGTCCTTTAGGATTGTAGCATATCAGAAACATTAGCTGTAATGAAGTATTATTTAATTTCATTTAATTAAATTCAAATATGTGATTGTTAAAGTCCAGATGACCGTTTTTTGTAAATAATTGTGAAACATTTTATTACCATTATTTGAGATAAAATTTGATGATGAATACATCTGTAATATCACAATGAAATGGGAAAATAGTATTCAGTTTACATAAAGCTTAACTATTATGAGGTCTTAACCATCATGAGGTCAAATGAGACTCACAAACCACCTCCACCATCGTCAGCTTCACAATGACCAACCATGTTTGCAAAATGGTTCATTATTATTATTTGCACAATTTTTCCTTAATTCTTCCAAGTCCATGAACCATTTCCTTCTATGAACTTCTACAGTGTTAGAATCAATAGGACATATGCCACGGTCAGGGAGAAAGGGACCCATGGAGCCACAATGAAAAAGAGGATCATTTTCTTCCCATCTTCCTCCTCCTCCTCCTCCTACAGTCTTCTCCCTCCTTCTTCTTAATATCAGTTGTGAATCTCGTTATGGCTAGAGTTGTAGGTCCCTTCTCCACTCTAACTCCTCTGCTACTCCCCATGCTGCCACATGGGGACCATTAGGTCTTCTTAGGAATGTTTCTGTCTTAGACAGGAACTGGCTTCAAACCTCCATCCTTTAGGCCACATCACACTATAGGACAACGACCTTGTCCAGCTGCCCCCCCAGAGAACATCCGAAGACTCCATCTCCCTCATTGCACCTGCATTACACCAAGAGGCAGTGACCTCCAAAAGCTGGACCCTCAGGCTTAAGGTCTTTGCAATCACTTCTATGACAGCACTTATTTCATCAAATGCAATATAGTTCTTTGTCTAGGTGATGGTCCATATTGGCGGTAAGGTACTCAAGGGAAGAGACACGTCATATGTATATTACATGATCACTGCTAAATTAAGTAAAAGAGCCTGTGTCAAAGCACGGAAATAAATGAATGAATAAAGGTGCAGCAGGCCCAAAGCAGGCTTGAATGGGAAGTATTTGAAAGTCACAAGGCCATCCTGGTTTCATCTTATTAAAACTTTAGGCTCCCGCCCAGGAAGACACCGGAGGCAGGCAACTAAGAAGTGTGTGACGATGTCACCTCCCCCTGCTTGTGAAAGCAGCAGCATGCTCCGGCCCTGTGTCACAAACCCAGCACAGGATAAAAGGGCCCCTGCCCTGGGCTCCCCATCCACAGCCTCCTGAGGAACAGCCTTCTCCTGCCTCCTCTGCATCTGGTGAGTGTCTGGGAGGGGACAGGACTCAGCTGGGAGTGTTGGGAAGAGGGACTCAGATCTGAATGGAACCAGCAGGAAGAGGCCCATAGTGGGCAGCAGAGGGGAGGGTGATGGTGAGGAAGGAGCCACTCAGGCACCTGTCAGGGGGCTGTGAACCCCAAAGCCACAGGTCTTGAGGATTCCTTCCCATTCGTGTTGAGTGTGCTCTCAGGGATGCACATGGGCCCATCTGGCGTCCTTGAAGATGTTTTGTCCGAATGCGTGTGTCCCCTCCATGTTCCCACTCCTTTCCCACAGAGCTTGGCTTAGAAAGCAGCTTGGTCATGGAGGACAAGTGTTTGACAAACCTGTGGGGAGGAGACTTGGAGACTCCTGCAGCTTCTGTGCTCAAAATGTGTCTTTTATTTGTTCAAGGTCAAATTCCTGCCGAGATGTCCTGCCAGCAGAACCAGCAGCAGTGCCAGCCCCCTCCCAAGTGCCCCCTTCCCAAGTGCCCCTCCCCCAAGTGCCCCCCAAAGAGCCCAGCCCAGTGCTTACCCCCAGCCCCCTCTGGCTGTGCTCTGAGCTCCGGGGGCGGCTGTGGCCCCAGCTCCGAGGGCGGCTGCTGCCTCAGCCACCACAGGCACCACCGCAGGTCCCACCGATGCCGGCGCCAGAGCTCCGACTCCTGTGACAGTGGCAGCGGTCAGCATTCTGGGGGCTCTGGCTGTGGCCACAGCTCTGGGGGCTGCTGCTGACCTGGACTCCGATGCTGAGACAAGTGATTTTAGCGAAATCCAGGAGCCAAAGGAAAAGCCCCAGCGGGACACAGCCTTTCCTGGATACCCCGTTCTCAACTACCAGCCAGATCCGACGTCCACGATCTCATATCCATTCACCCCCTGAACTTGACAATGATTGGCAGTCCTGTGCCTGTCCCTGTGAAAAATAAAGCTTCTCTTCCTCACTGCCATGGGCGGCTCACGTGTCATTTCACTCTGTCCCTCCCCAAGTGGTTAGATGTGTGTCTATCTGTCTGCTTCTCAGGCTCAGCACTGCCCTATAAAGGGTACAGAATTCTAGTTCTAGTCTAGAAAAAATAGTCTGTTGATTTTTTTTTTTTTTTTTTGCTGGATTGTGTGGCAAAGTCGGGAAGAGAAGGGCATTGGACTGAGGCCTGTTACCATCAGTACAAGTAATGACTTTTCCTGTGCAAGATGGGGAGGGGGTCCTCTCCCCAGGGGCTCTCCAGGCCTCTAGGAGGAGCTACTATTTGCTTTGGTTGAGCTGTTTCTTCCCGGTTAAGAGAATGTGTAGTTGGCAATTATCAGAAAACAGGCAGAATAAGCATTCTCACCCAAGGGGAACCTACCCTTCCAAGCAACATTTGCCAATATCTAGAGACATTTTAGGTTGTTTGTAAATATTGAGGCGGGAGCGGCAAATATTCCTGGCATCTAGTGAGTGGAGGGCGGGGATGTAGCTAAACATGTTACAGCACAGCACAAGCCCTCGACCCCCCATAACAGAATTCTCTGGCCCAGAATGCCAAGGTCCAAATCCTCAGGTGGAAAAGAGGTAGGGATGGCATCAGGAAGAACAGATGACTCCATCTGCTCAATAAATATCCCAGAGAGCTGGGGGGCGGGGGGAGTCAGAGGAGGGAGAGAGAATTAGTTAAAGCAAAGAGGTTACTAGAGGGAGAGATGGGGGTGAAAGTGTAAGAAATGTGGTATGTGAGGAGTGTAGATGAGGAGACAACTAGAAAAATAGTCAAATGAAAACAAAAGAAGTTTTTCTAGAATTATAGATTAGTATAATTATAAGATTAGTATAATTATTAGTATAATTAGTATAATTATATAATTATAATTAGTGTAATTATTATTATAGATTAGCTTATCACATGCTAGGAACCCCTAAGTGACTGATATGAACTCATTTAATTTTCTAAATAACCTATAAGGTAGATGCTCTTAGCAACCTCATTTTACAAACAGGGAAACTAAGAATCCAAACACTTTTGAGGCCACAGAGCCTGTGAGCGGTGCAGCTGTGGGGATGCAGAGACCGTGCTCTGGGCCACCTTACCACTTGGCCCTGCCTTGAAACTTTTCAAGAGAGCTTTGAAACGAGTTTTTTTCACTTAATATTTATTTTGTTCTATTTCACTTTATTGTGTTTATTTTTTATTTTGGTTTTATTGTTTTAAATCTGCAGAGCTAAGAGTCCAACCATGTGAGTTATAATGTCAGCAAAACTATTTTTAGTTTAGTCCCCCATATTTGGGACCTAAAATGTGGAACTCAACTCTCCTCTAGGTTAAAAGCATCTGCTGAGAGATTAATCTTATTCTGTCTGCCTGATCGTTGAAATGCTGTTATGTAAAAGCAGTCTATCCGCGCTGTCCAGATGGTTCTTAGACTGAGCCAAAGGAACATCATAGAGCCTGAACTAAATTCAAATTGAAAACTTGGGAGAAATCAGTGTGGGGATGGATGTATCAAGCAAATCATCATCATCATCATCATCATCATCATCATTCTAGGTAGCACTTTGGGAGGTCATTGAATTTAAAAATGGTTTTTGTTCTTGGAGAACATCAAACTGGCTATTTATATTCACCTTAACATCCAAGGCCTCAGAGTTTCTAAAATCTTTGGAACTTAATAAAGAAAAGGGCTCCCAAGGAATCTGATATGAGAAACATCCTGACCAGGTGTGATCCACTTTCCAGCTCAAAACAATTCTTGAAGGTAGGAACCAAGTTGCCATGTTTGGATCCATCACCATGGGCTCCTTGTCACTCAAGCCTTAAGAAATTCCTGGGTAGCACTCCTCCATGGGACCAAAACTGTAGAATCGTGGTGAAAATATGCCTCAAAAATGTTTAGGATGAATAGACTTGCTGAGAGGTGAGAGTCACTGCCATGTGTGGACATTACTCAGCCTCACACAAAGGGAACTTGGCGAACCCTGAGCCACACAACTCACAGATCTGGGCAGAACCACACTTGCTCAAGAGATGAGGACCACTAGGTGGAGAGTAGCTAGAAGGTATGGGCCACATTCCAAACTGCACACCAGCTACCGAAGAAACAGGACTCTGTCCTCTGCCAAGGACTGTAGAATGAGGCTTGGAGGCTCAGAAGCACCTGTCAATGTCAAGCTCTCAATGTGTTTCATGAAAAGGCTGTGTGTGCAAAGTGGCCCCTAAAGCAATGGAGTCAATAAGCTGAAGAACAATGCAGACAAGTCTACCTTGTTGATGTATAGGGTTTTAATAGGGAATTTATTTACAGAAAGCCATTCTGGGAGGCAGCAGAATGAAATGGATCCCCTCACCATTTACCCTCCAGGCCACCTGCCTTATACCCCTCTAAGAAATGGACCTATGTACTCCAAAGGAATGCAGAGGGATTGAGGGGAACAAAGGGGCCAGATATCGGGGCTCTGGCACCAAGGTGAATTACACATTGAGGGCACATTGCCCCAGAAGAAGGAAAGGATTAATGGTAGTTTGTGATTAATCCAAAGCCTCTGTGCACTTTCCAAAGTCCATGGAAGCTTGAGGGGTGGGGGTGGGGGGTTGGAAGTGGGAAAAGGGTTCAGGAAATTAGTTTTAAAATGGAGTCAGCTTTTTACGATGAAGTTAGCTCTGTCTGCACACAATGCCAGTGTTCAACAATTCCTACAGTTAGTGAGTCCACTAAGGAGAGAGAAGAAATAGGAGTTGGCCCAACCAATAAAGTATGGACCTGCAACACCAGAACAGTCAAAGAAAGCCAGAGCTATGTGGCCCCTAAAAGGGGACCTCAACAGTTGAGAGTTTAGTGGGCTCTAGATGAGCTCGAAATGCCCCAGTTCTCATCAGGAGACCACTCTATCCCAATCCAGGATTCAACAGTCAATAACTCATTGATTCCAGAAATATTTACTGAACATTTATTATATGAGGGTACTACTGTAGGTCCTAGAGATACAAGAGAGAACAAGAAAGACAGTCCTCTGATTCGCTTGCAATACAGCAGAGTAAGGCACAAGCAGCCCTCTACCTAGTTTAATTCTCATGCCCTTGAAGGGGGAGCAGCAATGTAGGTTTGACTCACACAGTGAAGGACCTCAACCCAGAAAAATATTGAGATTTAAAGATATTGGCTTTGCTGGTGGCAAAAAGTCCATGTGGTAACTCCTTGCTTTCATACCAAGGGTAATTGTCAATTAAGCACAAAGGGTGAATTGATTATGGTGATGAGGAGACTGTTAGTGGACACCTAGGCCCCTGTCCTCAGGCCCATCCCAATTTCCCTCCCTCACTTCCTCCAAAGTCCCAGGGAAAAACGTGCTTGCACCAGGACTGTGCAGGTGCTCTCATTTTCTCCATGATGCCACATTTGAGCATCTCAAAGTGGGCAGCCACAACTGCAGGCTTTCTTGTAGCAAAATAAACACACATTTACTGTTAATAATGTTTCGTGTAAAACTATTATTTTTAATTATATGTATTATATAATATAAAAGAGTTGTCGTAGTCTTAAGCGTGATTATATTTCAGAAGGAAATACATATCTAGTTTTATAATGAAATGATAAGACAATTCTAAATAATTGATTTAAATGCAATTTCTACAGATATTAGTCAATCATATCAGGTGTATATAATAACACCACCACCTCTACCAATTATTATTCACCTCTTATCAATTATATAATTCATCTTTCAGCTAAATTCCCCCTGGCTATCTCAGCCTAGATGAATCACCTCTTTCTCTGAACTACTCCTGAAACTCAGAAATATAGGTTAGTTTCTTATTTCCATTTCTTATTTCAACTCTAATAATCTATGGTCTATTGTGCTTTCATAACATTATATCCTTTTCTCTCCCCATACATCTTTACCTTCAGAGAGCTACCACCTGAAGAAACAAGGAAACAAAGCCATCAATACGTAACTCTATAACCAGTCTCCTTTTTTTTCTTTATTGATTTCAGAGAGAGAGGAAGTGAGAGGGAGAGAGAGATAGAAACATCGATGAGAGCCCTGGCCGGTTTGGCTCAGCGGTTAGAGCGTCGGCGTGCGGTCCAGAGAGACCCGGGTTCGGTTCCCGCTAAGGGCATGTACCTTGGTTGCAGTTTGTCCCCGGCCCTGGTTGGGTCATGCAGGAGGCAGCCACTCGATGTGTCCCTTTCACGTCGATGTTTCTCTCTCTCTTCCTCTCTCTCCCTCTCACTCTATCTGAACAAAAATGAAAAAATGTCCTCGGGTGAGGATAAAAAAAAAAAAAAAGAAAGAAACATCGATGAGAGAGAACATTGACTGGCCACCTCCCACATGCCCCCGACTGGGGATTGGGCCCACAACCTGGGCATGTGTCCTGACCAGGAATCGAACCGGTGACTTCCTGGTACATGGGTCGATTCTCAACCAGTGAGCCTCACCAGCCAGAATTATAACCAGTCTCTTAATGCGTCTCTTTGATCAGCCATATTCTGCCCTCAAATATTTTTATCACCTCCCTCTTTGCAAGGACCTCTCTGCCTTCTGAGTTTATGAGTTCCTGAAAAGTCATAGTCCCACCTGAACCAGCTGCCCCTGTGCAGGTCAAGCTCCTCATCTTACTGTTCATTATGCATGCCCATCGTCACTCCCTACAGGCCCCTGACCTCATGTTACCACTCCCAAGTGATACCAAGGCAACAAGAAACTGATACTCAAGAGCTCTTGCCTAAGCCCAGGGACTCCCAACACTTATTTATTGCAACACTCATCACCTTGGGTCATAGTTATTTGATTACCTGTCTGTCTGCCCCGCTACACTGTGAGCTACTCAACCAGTACTGTATCTCACTTATTTATGATTCCTGTATTTATCACAAGTCTAGTGTGCAGTATCAACTTGTTTGCTTATTTATTTGTTTGTTTTAAATAATAAAAAAAGGAATAAAAGAAGGAATGCAAAAAAGAAAGGATGAGAGAGAGGGGGAGGGAGGGAGGGAGAGAAGGAGGAAAGAAAATAAGCCCACAAGAAGCTTAAAGAACAGGTTTGGACAGTCTTGACATCCTAGATCCCTTCTTTCAGACAAGCTTACTCTCTGTCCCTTTTCCTTCCTTACCACCACAACTCTACAGCCTGTAAGTGAGTGACACAGGACCTAGTACAAGGTCCCGTACAGACTCCCTGTGAGCCAGACCTCTCTATGACACCAGCATTTTTTCTCAAGGTGTTCAGACAGGTACTCTCTGAGCATTGAGCATCAGCCACTAAGATGCTGTCCTGTCCAGGCACACACAAAAGTCCTTAAGTCCCTGATATGTCACAGATAGGTGAGAATGGCAAGAGTTAAAACTGCTGATTAGCCAGAAAATGGTCAAACTGCTCGCCAAAGAATTTTGTTTGTTCTGTGGGCAACAGGCATGTAAACCTTCAGGTAATCCCGTTCTCCAACTTATAATTCTATTTTATCTCATATGATCTCTTAACCTGACTACCTTATGCAGCCTGGATATATATGGAAGCTTCTCCATGATCATGACAATAGCTACATATCTCAAAATAATAAACCTTGTTGGACTGGGAATTTATGACCCAAATGAGAAACTGGGGACAAATGTATATAAGTAAAAAGACAAGGCTATGAACAGTAGAGCAAGGATCTCTAAAAATCTGCTTGTTCATAAAAGCACATAGAAAGCTTACAATAATTGTCAGTCAACTTTTGCAAAACTCTAGAAATTAACCAGAGATTATAAAAAGAAATAGAACTTATTAATTCAAGAAAAGTAGCTGAATCTTTATAAGAATAGTGAGCTTTGTGATGTCTTAATTTGCCACATTCTCACCACCTGTTCCCAGCTCCATAATGGCCTTGAAATTCCTAATAGCCAATGGAGAAAACAGAAGAGGTCTAGAACTCCCTAAAAGGCCCATTCCCAGAGAATTGTCATTATCTGACCTATATGGCAATTACCTGGAAATCCCAACTAGCAAGGTTTGTCTTTACTCCACATGATTCAGAGCTTACTCACTACAAACAGCTTTTATCCCAGGGTGTTTGTTGGAAATAATTAGTGATAATTGTTTAACATTACAGCTAAAATGGTGATAACAATTGAGTAAGGCAGAAGCTGACAAAAAGACACATGGATAAGCTGAGAAACAAGATGTTCATAGAGAGTTTTTAAAACTCTGAAATGTTCCTGGGAGTGTAGAAGACCTGTAGGGCTGTGTGCATGCACAGGAAAGATGTGGGGTGGCCCTAATATCTCACGTTTGGCTGATCTTGAAGTTCTGCATAAGCAGCAAGTAAAACCCAAGGCAGAGTTATAAATTGCCTTCAGAAGTCTTAAAAACATATCCCAGTATGCACACAGAGGTCCTCAGCAAAAGCTTAGAGACCTATTATTACTTCAAGGCTTTGAAGAAATCTTTGTCAAATCATAAACTGATCACTAGCTAATCTAGTAGAGATTTCAGTGGCCACACACAATAAAGATAGAATTTACAGCATTAGTTCAGGAAAGTCATCAAACAAATAAACAGCAAAAACAACAACTACAAACAAAAATAACAAACCTCAGGAGGGGGTAGGAAATCTGATATCCAGAACTGCCACATTATATTATTTAAAATGTTCAATTTTTTGCCTGGCCTGTGTGGCTCAGTGGATTGAGTGTCGTCCCATGGACTGAGAGATCCCGGTTGGATTCCCAGTCAGGGCACATGCCTGGGTTTCAGGGTCGATCCCCGGTGGGAAGCAGTCAGGAGGCAGCCAATGGATATTTCTCTTTCACATCGATGTTTCTCTCTTCTCCCTTCCTCCTTCTCTAAACATCAATAAAACTATTCTTTTTTTAAAATGTAGCAAATATAATATAACAAATAGTAAATTCAAATGAGAAAAGTCTTAAGTTTACATAAATAGATCATATTCAAACTTCACATATTATATGGGCTATTAAAATTTTCTACTCATTATAAAACTATTCAGCTCTACCACCATCTTTCCGGGAAATGCCATGATTAGGATACTGGGTGCCATGAGATCTTCTTTGGGCCCCACTTAGTCCAGACAGGATCTCAACTTTGTTCCTCTGTTTTTATACCCAGTCATCTCATTCTAGGGGCTCAAGAGGAGAACATGTGCCAGGGAGCTTTGGGTTATGTGCAAGGTGGAGAAAGTCTAACACCAAAGACCATGACCTTAAGCCTGGAGACATTATACACAGTTGTATTATGGCATTTAGCACTTGTATTTACAAAAGTGCATATGAATATTTCCATTTCTCTTTCCTGACAGACTATGAGCTACCCTAGAACAGAAAAGTACCCTGTTCATCCATATCTGCGTACTTCCCAGCAAACCCCTTGGGCAGAGCCTGTGTTACGGAATGTGTGCTGAATGAATGATGCAAGGAAGGTGGACTGGCAACGTCACAGGCCTGAGGGAGATGGAGGCAGTCATCAGAGCTTCCTGGTTCCCTCTTGTCACACGTCTTGGTAAGTCACAGGAAGATGATGAAGGTGAGGTCTGTGCTGGAGTGTGCCAGGCTGTCACCTCCCCCTGCTTGTGAAAGCAGCAGCATGCTCGGGCCCTGTGTCACAAACCCAGCACAGGATAAAAAGGCCCCTGCCCTGGGCTCCCCATCCACAGCCTCCTGAGGAACAGCCTTCTCCTGCCTCCTCTGCATCCGGTGAGTGTCCAACAGGGCATGGGATTCTAGCTGAGATGCTAGAAAGGAACGCTAAGGCCATAGCAGAGGAGAGGGAAACAGAGGGGTCTGGAATGAAATCCCAGAGACTGGGCCCAGAGAGGGCAGCAATGGGGGAAGTGAGGGTCAGGAGGACATCTCTATGGGACTTGGGACATGACAGCAATTCTGGGACCTACAAAGTCCACAGGAACTCACAATTCCCTCCCATGTTCTGTCTTTATGTCCACACACGTTTCCTGTGACAGCCATCCTTCAGAATGCTTTCCCCAAATGGCTGCATCTCCTGTGTGTTTCCTTTGAGATATGAAACCTGGATACCCAGTTAGATGGGCAGCACTGGGTGCTGGGTGGAGAGCACAGTGGGAGGCATCTTACATGATCAAACTAAGCCCACATCAGTGTCCCTCTCCTTCCTGCAGCCATGGTTCAGGAAGCAGTTGATCTTAGAAATGAGGGGTCCAGGAAATCAAGAGCGAGAAGACATTGAACTGGGGATTCTTAACTGACAAGGTGCTTCTGTTTTGTCCAGGGCAACTCACGTCTCCCTAAGATGTCCTGCCAGCAGAACCAGCAGCAGTGCCAGCCCCCTCCCAAGTGCCCCCTTCCCAAGTGCCCCTCCCCCAAGTGCCCCCCAAAGAGCCCAGCCCAGTGCTTACCCCCAGCCCCCTCTGGCTGTGCTCTTAGCTCCGGGGGCGGCTGTGGCCCCAGCTCCGAGGGTGGCTGCTGCCTCAGCCACCACAGGCACCACCGCAGGTCCCACCGATGCCGGCGCCAGAGCTCCGACTCCTGTGACAGTGGCAGCGGTCAGCATTCTGGGGGCTCTGGCTGTGGCCACAGCTCTGGGGGCTGCTGCTGACCTGGACTCCGATGCTGAGACAAGTGATTTTAGCGAAATCCAGGAGCCAAAGGAAAAGCCCCAGCGGGACACAGCCTTTCCTGGATACCCCGTTCTCAACTACCAGCCAGATCCGACGTCCACGATCTCATATCCATTCACCCCCTGAACCTGACAATGATGGGCAGTCCTGTGCCTGTCCCTGTGAAAAATAAAGCTTCTCTTCCTCACTGCCATGGGCGGCTCATGTGTCATTTCACCCTGTCCCTCCTCTCCGTTCTTCGGCCAACACAACACAGCTCGGGGGGCAGAACCTTAGTTTTGGACCAGGAAAAAATAGATCGGTTTCGCCTCCACGCATGGAAGGCTGTGGAGAGTTCTTGGGTTGGAATGGAGAATGAAAGAAGAGTGAGAGTATTGCTTTATGTTCTTGCTACTCTCAGTGAAAAAATTGATTTTTTGCTGTGAAACCTGAATGGGTGTTGATACAATCTGGGAATTACCAGTGTATGATACGGGACTTTTATACACACACACACACACATTTATCTTCAGATAGAGCCGGGGGGGGTGGGGGAGAGAGAAACACAACTGGTTGCCACCCACACGACCCCAACCCCGCCGGAACAAACTGCAACCGAGGCACGTGCCCTTAGCGGGAACCGAACCTGGACTCTCTGGTCCATCGGCGGAGGCTCTAACCGCTGAACCAAACCGGCCAGGGCGGGACTTTTATATATTTGATAAGCTATTTCTGGGTCTTAATTAGGAATCAGGGAATTAGGAGGTAAGGAAACAGAAAATTGGCAGAGGAAGGAGAGTTAACTCAATGGACTCTATAAAAATGCAGGAGAGAGATGGAAGGTGAGAGTATTTGCATTAATGAGTCTAGGGGGAGCGATGTGGCTGGGAGTTTAAATGAGATAATTGATGTATGTGAAATGAAAACTTGAGATGAAAGAAAATGAGAAGGGTTGCTGGAATTATAAATTGATGTAATCTAAGGAGTAAACATTTATTAAAAATTGAACTCTACACACCATGAACCTCACTACAGCCCCATGTTTTGGCTTAAATTATAAAACTCAGATGCTGCTGAGGTTGAAATAATGTTCCTACATATGAACCAAGAGTAACATCTCACTTGGACACCAGAAAGCCAGACAGATGTCCTAGAGCTCCAGCTACAATCAAGTGGCAAACACTAAGAGAAACTGATGTTAGAAACTGAGTAGAGCAAGCAAGAGAGGAGAAAAACAAACAAACAAAAAAAAAACTGTGGATAACCTCATAAGTTCATTAAATTAAAGAAAGATTTTACCAAGCCTGGAAATTGTTAAAACTTGAAGATTAAAAAGACCCTGAGAGGAGTTAATACCAGACACACCAACCAGGTCTAACAAACCGAGATATGATTCCTTCTGATAGGGCCACAGCTCTAGCCACGAGTTTAAGTTCAGTTAGAAATCACCAGAGAGCATTCAGCCAAGGGTAAGGACCATGTGAGTCTCGGTGGAGGAGAGGACAGGCCTGGCACCCAGAAAGAGCGATGCCTCACCCGATAGGGCCTGCAAAACCTCGACCGCAGGGCGTGAGCAGTCAGCACACAGGCCCAGCAGCTCTGTGCAGACCTGACACAGTACACCATGGGCTGGAAAAATGAGAATTAGAACACACCGTCTGCCAGGGGCTTTAAATAAAGATTTAGAAGCTCAGAAGTAATCTCTAAGTGCCACACTAAAGAACTGACAGAGTTACAGCTCATGGTTGAGTCAAATCTGAGTGATGAGAAAAGGGAGCAGGGTCAACTTATAAAGCTCCTGGCTGGGACACCAAAGATATATTGGGAAGCTAAAAATAATGAAGGACAGCTTTAAAATGGAGCCAAAAAATGGGAGGTCCCAGCAGTAAAAAAAAAAAAAAAGAAAAGAAAAGAAAACAAACATTCCCCAGACCTCATCAGGGTGACACCAAGTCCTAGCCTTGGACCTATGTATTCATGCAACACATTTTTATTGAGCGCCTGTTATGGGGTAAGTTCTAGGCACTGGGGATACAGCAGAGAATCAGAGAGACAACAATTCTCTAGGACACTGACATTCCAATGCACACATGCGCAATGGTTCCCAGTGTACATGCGATGCAGAGTGAAGCAGGGTGGCTCTCTATTCAGCTGGCCTCTTATTCTCTGGGACTGAGTGGACCTTAGTGTTAGCTTAATACACCCAGAGAAGACCCACAGCTTGGGCAAAATACTGACACTGAGATAGTGGCTTTTGTGGTGACAAATAAGGACAGGAGTATTTGCTAGCTTCCACATCCAAAGACAGCAACCAAGGATGGAGAGGGATAAGTTGTTCATATTATACTAATGGGACAACGTTAGTGCATAAACAGGCCTCTGGTTGCATGCCCTTCCCAGTCTTCTCCCCTCCCTCCTGCCACATTCACAGTGAAAAGACATCTCCCCAGGGCTGCTCTTTTCTTGCCACGAATATTACTTATTGGATCACCTAAAAAGGGATCGTTCCACCTATAGGTCTTCCTATAACAGGATCACCAGACACATAATTTTCATCAATGTTTATAAAAAACAATAATGCTTTGTCATTATTGTACTGAATACTTGTGATTTAAAACATCTGTCTCATTCTTAAATGTGATGTTTCAGAGGGCAATGTATCCCTAATATTAAAATAAAATGTGATGGCCCTGGCCAGTTTGGCTCGGCAGTTAGAGCATTGGCCTGCAGACCAGAGAGACACAGGTTCGGTTCCTGCTAAGGACACATACCTCGGTTGCAGTTTGTCCCCGGGGCCCAGTTGGGGTCATGTGGGTGGCAACCAGTCAATGTGTCTCTCTCACATTGATGTTTCTTTCTCTCTCTTCCCCCCTCTCTCCCTCCTGCTCTATTTGAAGATAAATGCAAAAATGTCCTCAGGTGAGGATTAAAAAAATAAATAAATAAATAGAATGTGATGGAAAAATACCACAAAGCTCCAAAATTCTTGGTCCATCACTCTTACTTCAGTGGGCACAAGCTTCACCATTTCACCCTCATCATCACCACACCCATTAGATATGATTCATCGCTCAGACAATCTCCCTAAGCCACCCTCGCCAGCTAGAATCCCTCCTTCCCCACACTACTCCTGGAGCTCTTAGAATAAATGTGACAGTCACTATGGTGCTGACACAATGGTCCTGGGATGTGTCTTAATTAGCAAACCATGTCACTGTAGCTTCTACAGATTTCTTGTCTCTATCTGTGATTTTACTCCTCACATTTTTGGTCTATGGTGCCTCTATCCCTTTATAGCTTTTCTTTCTCCAGATACCAGCTGTTTACTGGAGCAGCAGGAATTGAAACTCAGGAATATCTGACTCTAAATTAATGCTTAGCAAGCCCATTATTCGGTCCCTCCAGTGTCCCCTCAGCAACCTCCCCCTTAGCCCCAGCATTACCTCTCCGTCCACGTTCTGTGAGTCCCGCTTGGCATTGCCGTCTGGGCTGGCTAGCCACAAGCAGATCAAGCTCCTATGCTCCTACCACTTTTCCAAGCACTGTTCTTACAGGCCTATGACTTCACCCCACCTAAAACCCCTGAATGACAGCTGGTAACGATATCTGGATGCATCCTCCCGGTCAGAGTTACTGCAGGTAAAAAGGGACTGATACCCAAAGGCTCTGACCCGGGGCCTGTGGACACCACACACACAATACAGCACTGACCACATCAGATTATGCTTATTTTATTACTTGTGTGTCTGCCCCACTATACTATGAGCTACTCAAGAACAAGGACCAAATCTTACTCATTTCCCCATCTCTTGTGTACAGCAGAATGCATGGTGTGCCACCAGAGCAGTACAGCACACCCTGTTTGAATAACTGAGTGGATGGACAGACGGACGGATGGATGGACAGATGGATGGATGGATGGATGGGCGGATGGACAGATGGATAAAAACAATTAAAATGGCAGGCCTACAGGGGTATTTGAAGAGTCCTGTGACTTCTCTCACAGGAAAACTCTTGGCACCTGCCCAGAAAGATATGGAGGACAGAATGGAGATTACAAGAAGCTGGATCAGCTCAACATATGTTAAAGAAGGAAGGAAGGAGGGAAGGACAAAGGCAGGAGAGAGGGAAGTAAGAATGGAGGGAGGGAGGGAGGGAGGGAGGGAGGGAGGGAGGGAGGGAAAGAGGGAATGGAGGAGGGAAAGAAGGAAAGGAGTTGAGGCAGAAAGATTTCAGGTTATTCTGTGGATGACAGGTGAGTAGCACACAAGAGGCTCACACCCTCCAACTGTCTCTGCTCCACCTCATGGCACTTGATCTTCTAAGAAGTTCCTATAGAAGGTTCTAGGCTGTTCCAAGGATCTCATTCTCTCTAATATTCAAAACCCATCCCCCTTTCTGTCTCTGTAACTGCTTAGCTCCCCCTTCCTAGATGCTGTAAGGTATGACTTTGTGAAGTAATGACTCTTCCTGTCAACACCACCCACCTGCCTTCTGCCTGTCCTCTGCACTTGAAACCCCCACCCTCGAAGCTCAGTGATATCACCCATTCCTCAGCACTTCCAAGCCCCGAGCTCACCTGCAGGGAATGTGGAGCCTGGAACAACACCAAGAAGAGAGGAGATGGATGCCTGATCATCCACTGGTGACTCAGAGGAACTGAGGGCCTGGGGGTGAGGTGAGGTTTAAGGACAAAAAGGTTTTCAGGGTTGAGATCTTATGAAGCATTTCACAGTCTGTTTGACCATGAAACACTGATTTCTTGGTGTAATGGTTAATAACAAGAAGGAAGATGCTAAAGGCAGTTAGGGGAACATGGATGGAGATTGGCTGATAGTGGAAAGGGAGAAAGACCCCAGAGAAATCCTTGGAACAGAGATCCACAGAGGTCATTCTAACTGCTTAATCAAACAGTCTGAACTCAGTGAGTTACAAGAAGAAACAGTTTTATTTTCATTCAGGCACTGTCTTCCGGGCTTTGTAGAATCTCTCTTAATGCTATCTCAGGCAGATCCCTTATCTCCATCCAGGACAAAAATGTCAGCACAGTTCAGTATAATTCAACATAAAATTTTAATCAAGACCCCAGGGATCTTTGTAACATGCTAATTGTGATTTTTATCATTCCAGTTGTTGTAGTTCCCTTCTCTATACTCGCCCTCCAATCGAGCACTGACTTGGCTCCCCACTGTCCTGCCCAGGGATCCTGTGTTGCTTCCTAGGGCCGCCAAGTTTCTCTATGGGACCCACCTACCCTGGCCTCACCCTTCCATCCACTTTCCACGCACAGCTCACACTGAATGCCCAGTGTTCTCAGCTCAGTCACCACCCCCAAGAATAAGAGCTAATTATACTAGGTGCCCAATTTTACCAGAGAACATGCAGGAGGAAAAAGGGGCACCCAAAGGACTATGGACTTTGTAGTGAGTCACTTGTCTGTTTATCCAGCTAGACAGTTCATTTATTCCAGGTCCAGTTGTGTGTCATATTCCAGTCTATATTCCACTGCAAAGTGTGAACATGGGACATGACCTCTGTTAAGTACATGTGTAGGCCTGAGTGGAAGGGATTTGAGCAAGTACCAGGGTTTCCTGGTTCCCATTGGTCAAACAGATTGTCTTATGCCCAGAGCTGGGAGAATTAGGTGCTGTCACCCTCCCCCAGCAACCTGCTCATGCTGTGCGTCACAAACCCAGGAGTCCCTGTCCTGGGCTTCTCAGTCCACAGCCTACTCAGAATCAGCTTTCTCTGGCTTCCATGAAGTCAACTGAATGTCCATCGAGTGCAAGACCTAAGCTAGAAGGGCTGGGAAGACAAGCCCAGGCCTCCATCGGAGGAGAGGGAAACAGAGGGTCCAGAATGGAGGCAGCAGGAAGAGTATGGGCTTAGTAAGCATCCTTATGGGATGTTTCAGGGGTTCTGTGACTTATAAGGGCCATGGGTCCTCAATATATCCTCATCCTCTTCCTAAACATGGGCTGTGAGATGTATTTATCCCACTAGACATCCTTGAAGGAGCTTTTGTCAAAACAGTTTATTTTCTTCCTTGATTCCATGGCGACAAGACACCATAGGAATCCAATTAGAAAAGAGTCAGTGTTCTCTGCTAGCCAAAGGTCAGATAGGAAAGAGCATCTTTCCAGGTTAAGTCCAATTTTCATTTCCTTTTCACATTTCTTAGTTCAGAATTAGAGACATTGGCTAGAGGCTTCAGAGAAGAGACATTGGCTAGAGGCTTCTGCAACACCTTGTTCTAGTGTCTCTCGAGTCACTGACTCCTGCTGAGATGCTCCGCTGGCAAAACCAGCAGCAGAGTTAGGCTCCAAATGGCCCCCAAAGTGCCCACCCCGGTGCTCAGCCCCTTGTCAGTCTCCTCCTGCTGGGGACCCAGTTCTGGCAGCTGCTTCCTGAACCACTACGGCCCTGTCTCTCCACTGACATGGGCACCAGAGACCCAACGGCTGTGAATGTCTCTGGAACTGGGCTGAGAGGCTCAGCAGTGCCTGTGAAGTGCCATCAGAATTCCTGCTGTTGGTAAACCTACTCAGAGGTGTAAAGAAATGGGACCTGAATCAGCCAATAAAATTTAGATTTGAGACCCCAGGACAGTTAGGGGAAGCCAGAGGCTATCTCAGTTAAGATTCCACCACTCAGAGTTGCCCCTGACAAGTGAGTTCTCAGTGATTGTAGAGAGACAAATTCTTCCGTCCTCATCTGGGAACTTCCCAGGCCAAACCCAAACCTATTCCTTCAATCATTTATTCGTTCAACAACTATTTATGTGGCACTCATCTAGGTATTTGAGTAAGTGAGGAGGAACAAGACAGACAAAGCCTTGCTCTCAGGGAGCTTACAACCCAGTGGGCCTGTTGGAGATGTCTTCTGATTTCCTTGCAAAGCAGCAGATTTAGACAAAATGGTCCTATATTCAGTTGGTTTCTCATCTTTGGGCATTGGACAGATACTGGTAAAAGGCTGCTAACCCCAGTGAAGACACCCATAATGAGAAAAATTTTGAGAATTGATATTGTTGTTTTTGTGGTGACAAAAATGACATCTAGTGTCTGCTTGTTTCCAAACCTAAGGTAAGAACTAAATAAGGCAAGGAGGTAGATAGCTGGCACCAATGGTGATGTTTGTGTGAAAGTTGTCCTGTCCCGCCCCTTCCCAGTCTTCCGTAGTCAATCCCCAAATCTCAGTTAAAAACCACATTCACACAAGTATCTTAAAAGTGCTTCTGGTCTCTACCTGGCTACCACATATGGGAGCAATGAAAAGGGATGGCCATACCCACAGCCTTCCCTGTATCAGGATAATCAGAAACACTTAAGTAATAACAGTGTTTTATTAAAATCTGTCATGTTAGGATACATTTAATATGTAAATCACTTGTCCCATTCTTAGGGATTCCCCCCCTTTTTTTATAGAGAGGAAGGGAGAAGGAGAGAGAGAGAAACATCATCTGAGAGTGAAACATCGATCAGCTACCTCCTGCACACCCCCTACCAGGGACTGAGCCCACAACCCTGGCATGTGCCCTGACCAAGAATTGAACTGGTAACCTTTTGGTGCACAGGACAATGCCCAACCCCCCGAGCCACACCAGCCAGGGCCTTAGGGATTTTTAACAGATCATGATTCAGGGGGAAATATAGATCTATTGTTATAATAAATGCAATGAAAAAAATCTACAAGCTTATGTAACAGCACTTTCCACAACCTTGGTCCACAATAGGTCAGGTGTTATCAGTCTCATTATCATCACACCTATCAATTATCATTCATCTTTGGGCTAACCTCTCGCAGCCATCCCAGCCAATTTCAATTGCTCTCTGCTCTGAGTTACTAGTCCTGCCTCTCTTAGAATCAATACTACAGTCACTAAGATACTAATACAATGGTCCTTAAATATTTGCTAGTTTGCAAGGCATGTCACCACAGCCTTTGTAGATTTCTTATTCCAGCTTTAGCTTTATCTGTGATAGCTATGACTCATTGTGCCTCTCTATAAGTAGGTTTTTCTTTCCTCAGACACCTCTGCCTTAACACAGCTATTAAAAGAAGAGGGAAGGGATTCAAACCTGGTAGTTTCTGTCTCCAAAGTAAATGCTCTTCATGAGCATATTATTTTGCCCCCAAGGTCTTAGAAGTCTCCAGTGCTTCTCCTCCCCTTTTCCTCCCCTCCACACCAGCATTATATTTTCCTTCTGGTGGATGCCCAGATGCTTCTTGGTTTCCACAAGGTCCTTTTGCCCTGCCTGGGTTTTCTGTGCTTGGACAGATTACAGGCTCCACTCAGTGGGGCCCTGGAGAGGGGACAGGTTCAACTCATCAACCATCCCAAAGTGATAGCAGGTGACAACATTTGGTGCACATTCACTCAGAGTCACTGGAGAGCAACAGGGGACCAACACCCCAAAACTCTGACGTCAGGCATGAGGACTCCCACACATAGATGTATTACAATATCCTCAGCTGGCTCATGCTTATTTCATTACTTGCCTGTCAGCCTCACCATCAGCCTAAGAATGGAGTAGCATCTTCTTCATTCTTGAATCTCGTTTGCCCAGCACAATGTGTACTCTCTCAATATAAATGGTTTGAAAGAATAAATGATTTTTATGAAAAAATGAATAAAAATCAAGAAGGGCTCCTAGAGGAGGACTGAGGTGCAGCTATTTGGAAAATCTTGGGGGTTCTTAGATTCCATCTTTCCTCAAAACTCTTGACACCTTTCATGGAGATGAAAAGGGCCTGGGACTGGAGAGTATAACAAGCTACCCTCTAAATAAGACCCATCTTTATCCTCTTCTAATCCCACCACCCATTTCCTGCCTGCAAACCAAAATAATAAAAGAGCTCCAAAATGTTGTCAGTCCTCACTGGAATCAGAATCCTTCAACTCATTGCTTTCTATTTCCCTACTCCTCTTTGCTCAAGAATTTTCTTTCTTTTGTTCTTTTTTTTAAATTTTTTTTCTTTTTTTTTATTGGTTTTAGAGAGAGAGGAAGGAAGAGGGAGAGAGAGATAGAAACATCGATGAGAGAGAACATCAATGGGCCGCCTCCTGTATGCCCCCCACTGAGGATCAGGCCCACAACCTGGGCATGTGCCCTGACCAGGAATCGAACCCATGACCTCTTGGTGCATGGGTCAATACTCAACCACTGAGCCACACCAGCCAGGCGCTTTTTCCTATGCCACAAGCCACAAGCCACAAGCTCTGAAATAAATAGGGAGTCATTTTTTCAAGTTGATGCAATCATATGCAATTATTTGCCTTTTTACTCATTCTAGAGTCACTGAACTTCCCCCAACATGTCGTGGAAGCAAAACTAAGAGTAGTATCAAGCTCTCCCAAGTGTCCCCTCAAGTACCACTCAAATATCCTGCTCAGGGCCCACCTGAGCCTCTTCCTGCTGAGCCTCAGCTGTGGGAGCTACCTAGCTTCAACTATGAGAGGTTAATTGGGATCTACATAAGATCTCTAGGTATGTGGCAATTTATGACTACCTCTTCCAATTTTCCTCAAGAATGACTCAGCTACTTGCCATGGAATGCAATTGTTATGGAAGAGGGAGAATACAGGATTGACAAGGAACTGTGGGTTATAAGCAAAGGGAGAAGGATTTTGTGTTTGTTAATTCATCCTTGACTTTTGATATGGAATGTCCATAATGTACTCCAAGGAGCTAAACCTGAGATCTTGCACTGCTCACTTCTATAATACAAATTGCAATGACTGAGTCATGAAAGTCTCCCAAGATTCACCCAGCCAGACCAGTCTCTCTATTTCCTTGATGTCTCAGGACCACAGGAAGCCAGTGTTCCTTGGGATGGGACTCCTGAGATTGGTGGCTCTTGGGGAGTTACCTTCATGCTCTGGGGGAAGTGACCAGGTCATGATCTTATTGTGATTCCCTGTCATCAGAGGATGGCTTCTCTCTGTGTGGGGCCTACAGAGCACTGGTTCTCATGAGGAAAAGGAGGAGTGAGAGATAGAAACACCTCATCAAGGTGGAGGTGAGATTAATGAGCTCCACCTCCAGCTCTTATTTGGAAACTTCCAAGACAGGTAGTCAGGGATGGGGCTTGGGCAAAGCCTGAGAGACATCAACTGATGTTTCATGAAGGACAGAGAAAACTGGCCATTTGGCAGTCATTGAAAAGGACATTTTGAGCCTTTGAAACTATCCCAAAGTTTGTATGTGTTACTTTTTCAACTACTGCTTCCTTTTCTCTCCTCCACTATCCCACCACACACCACTACCTTTCACCCCACTCCCACCACTGCCAATGACTCAGGGTGGTAATCCATGGTGGAAAAATGGCTTCCATCCTTGCTGCTGTTTTAAGAATAAGTCTAGATTCTGATAATCACAAGATATGGAATACTACTCATTTTGTAGCAAAATCTAAACAACAATTTTTTGCATGCCCCATGGCACTTGAATTCTACATGGGAGCCATGTGTCACAGGTGCAACAAATTCTTCTATGTTTTTTGGTCTGTTAGACTGTACCCTCCCTGAAGAAAGATACCATACCTCTCCTTGTAACTGCTCTATTGCCATTGCCGACCACGGTGCCTGGCCCATAATCATTGCTGAGAAAAGGGAAAACAGTCCCAGATTGCTGGCAACAAGCTGGACTGGCTCCAGTAGCTAAGCCATATCTTCTCTGATTGAATAGAAGCAAGTTCACAAAACTACAGCATCAGACAAGCTAACTTTGTGACCGTGAGGGAGCAAGACAAAAATAAGACCACTCTGAACACCAACAAAACAAGAGCATTGTCCAAACCACAAAAATGACCAAACATCCCCTTTTCTCAATGAGCTGGAGGCATTGCTACTTCTTTATCAATTGCAGCCCTAGTCTTGCCCCATTAATCCTGCTTTCTAGCTAAAAATTATTGATACCTAATTATAGAAATGCCCCCTGCTTTCTGAAAGCACCAAATCCAGAGCAAAACTTCACTTCCTTAAACCTTCCCCAAAATGGCCTAACACAAGCCCAAATCCTATGGCAAGCACTTCTTAATGTTTCCCCATGGTGTGCTGTCTCCCACATTTCAACAAGCCAATCAACACAACTTTGTTCTACTATTGGTGTGTTGCTAGTGGTCTTTGGATGGGTATAGGGAATATTGATGATGCTCAATAAAAATTTATTAAATGAAGGAATATAGGAATGAATGACGTAAAAGAGAAGGAATTTCATGGTGGGGGGGGGCGGGTAGGAGTGGCTGGTGGTGGCAGTTAGGAAGCAGAGGAGGCTCAAGGCAAATATTGGACCTATGAGGGAAAAGACAGAAGGCGGTGCCTTAATCTAGAGTCATTGACAGGGACCACAGTGAACACTTTAGAAGGTGCAGAGTTCCCCAAGAGCACACTTTTATTAGAATAGCCCCCTTCCTATCTGGCATTCTGTTAGCTTCCATTGCCAGTAAAACTGGGAGAAAAGTCCATGTGCTTTTCAACAGTCTATGTTCTTCTTCAACTCCATCCCCAGTCTGATATAAGAAAGCACCTATTTCACCTTTCATGAATAATTCCTCCGTACAATATAGGTGGGATCCTCAACGTGGTGAAGGAAATGGACACTCTCGCATAGTTCAGAGTTAAACCTACAGAAATCCCCTCTGCAAGAGACTTCTTCTGGAGACAGAATATCAGAGAGGAGGGCCAATGCAACTCTAACCCTTTCCCCCTTCCCCACCCCAAGCCACCATTTCTGGTGACCCAGTGCAATGCATTCTTCCACAGGTATTTCAAAATAAATCATGGCATCCCTCTGCTTTAAAGTGGGTAATATAAAGGCAAACCTGTATAAGGAATTTTGTGTCTACCACCAGTAAACTATAAAATACAGAAAAGAATAACATATTTTTCATTAAAATATTTTATTAAAAATTACCATTTAATTTAAATATATGTGATTCATCTTTGTTGCAATTCTGAATGTAATCTCTTGGGGGGGAAATAGCAATGCAGTCATTGTGACAATAGAGAATGAGAAAGTCACCTCTAGTACTATAATACAATCCATTAGGAAAATTGGGTCCTGATTCTATTTTAAAATCATCGTACACAAACTTTAGACATGATCAGCTCTGTTCTATTAGATGTGATGCACATAACATCACCACCATCATCAACCTTACCATTAGCTGCACATTGAAATCATCATCAGGACCCCCAGTAGTTATCTTAAATATTTCACACTCATAGATCTCTTTTTTTTCTTTATTGATTTGAGAGAGAGAGGAAGGGAGAGGGAGAGAGAGATAGAAACATCGATGAGAGAGAACATCGATTGGTCGCCTCCTACATGACCCCCACAGGGGATTTGGCCCACAGCCTGAGTATGTGCCCTGATCGAGAATCGAACTGGCAACTTCTTGGTGCATGAGTCGATGCTCAACCACTGAGCCACACTGGCCGGGCTCATAGGTCATTTTTATAATCAATATCATATATCCCACAAGAAACTAATATGACAAAACTGGATTTTTTATACTATATATGAGTCTTGTGATCTCAACTATTGTGGGTGATTCTGGTATTTTGTCTGCTCATTTATATAATTCTACTTTAGCTTCAGTTCTTTTAGGAGCCCCACCTGCCTCAGACAGGGCCTGGATCCCATCCTCTGTCCATTTCCCAACACGAATCATTCCCATGGTCCAGTGGTCTCAGATCATCAACAACCCCAGAGAGCAAAGCTGATTATACCTGAACAAATCATGACCCTTGCCACTATGCAGAGCAATGGGGAATTAATGCCCAAAAGACAGAGGTATCAACGGACAAACCACATGGTAACAACATAAATGTTTACTTCTCTGATGCCTGTCCAGTTAAACTTGAAATGCTCAAGGTCAGGAAATGTGTCATGTGCATCTATCTCTACATCCGCACTGCCCAGCAAAGGGCAGAGCTGAAGTTAAAGCATCTGAGCTGAACAAGTGAAAGGAGAAATCGCAGGCCCCAACACACCTGGGGAGCAGTCATCAAGATTTCCTGGTACCCTCTTGCCAGACATCTTGGCATGTGTGCAGGAAGAAGCGGGAGACCTGGGATGGGAGTGTGTGACGTTGTCACCTCCCCCTGCTTGTGAAAGCAGCAGCATGCTCGGGCCCTGTGTCACAAACCCAGCACAGGATAAAAGGGCCCCTGCCCTGGGCTCCCCATCCACAGCCTCCTGAGGAACAGCCTTCTCAACCCTCCTCTGCATCTGGTGAGTGTCTGGGAGGGGACAGGACTCAGCTGGGAGTGTTGGGAAGACGGACACAGACTTCAGTGGGGAAGAGGGAAACAGAGGTGTCTGACGTGGAGGCAGTGAGAAGAAGACCTTGAAGGGGATAGAACAGGAGCAGTGACCAGGGGACCTCTGTGGGATGCATCCGAGTCTGTGACCTGCCAGAGCCCTGGCTATCGGCATCCTGTCCGCTCTTTATCCTGAAAGATGCACACCTGCCAGACTCATTATCCAGGATACACTTGATTCCATGCTTCTGTGCAGACAGGACCAGCCCATGTGGCTCCGTGGTTGAGCGTCGACCCGTGCACTAGGAGGTCGCCGGTTCGATTCCCTGTCAGGGCACATGCCCAGGTTGTGGGCCCAATCCCCAGTGAGGGGATGTTCTCTCTCATCGATGTTTCTATCTCTTTCTCTCTCCCTCTTCCTTCCTCTCTCTCTAAAATCAATAAGGAAAAAAAGGACAGACAGATGTAGAGCCGAGTAAGAAGATATCAGCATTATTTTTGGAAGAAGGGTCAAGTGAGGGAAATGTCTTTTCAGGTCATTTTAACTTGGTATCGATTTCTAGTTTCTTCCTGGACATCATAGCTCAGGAAGCAGCTGGTGTGAGGAGCAGGGGCTTTATAAGGCTGTTCATGGAGGAGACACTGGCCAGGAGCTTTTCACTGACCTTTTCCTTTTTCCAGTCCAGGCTCACTCACCTCCTGCCGCGATGTCCTGCCAGCAGAACCAGCAGCAGTGCCAGCCCCCTCCCAAGTGCCCTCCTCCCAAGTGCCCCTCCCCTAAGTGCCCCCCAACGAGCCCAGCCCAGTGCTTACCCCCAGCCCCCTCTGGCTGTGCCCTTAGCTCCGGGGGCGGCTGTGGCCCCAGCTCCGAGGGCGGCTGCTGCCTCAGCCACCACAGGCACCACCGCAGGTCCCACCGATGCCGGCGCCAGAGCTCCGACTCCTGTGACAGGGGCAGCGGTCAGCATTCCGGGGGCTCTGGCTGTGGCCACAGCTCTGGGGGCTGCTGCTGACCTGGACTCCGATGCTGAGACAAGCGACTTGAGAGAAAGCAAAGTTCCAGGGACCATCCCCGGCCTGGCGTGTCCCCTCAGCACCACGTCTCTGTGCCCTTGGCCGGCGCTGGATGTTTCTGGACAGCGCTGAGTGATCCCCAGTGGCCCTTTCTGTCCCCTCTCCAGGGCCCCACTGAGTGCCGGCCTCAAGCTCGGCCGGAACTTGCCATATCTACCCCATCCATCATCACCCGGGTCTGACCCTGAGAACAAATAAAGTTTTCGTTCCCTCCACACCACTAGGCTCTCTTTGACTCTGTTCCCACCCAGGTTGCTCTGTGAGTCTCCTCCCCTCTGTTTCTCAGGCCACCACTACCTGGCGGAAGAGACAGATCCTGACTCTAGACCAGAAAAAAACAAAAACAAAAACAAAAAACCCAGCAGTTTCTTTTCCTCCAAAAGGGCCTGTGGGAACATTTCATGTTGGGACAGGAGGAGGAAGGGTACTGGATTCACACCCTTGAAAGGAAAAGGTCCCCATAACATGGTGTGGGAAACGGTCTGACTGAAGGCTCCACTCTGCTGGGAGGTGACCTCCACCGTCAGAACACAGAAGGGATTCCAGGACCCAACTAAGAGAAGGGATCGGGGAGGCAAAGAACCCAAAACCTGCTGGAAGAGTCGCTGAGAGACCAGGAGAGGAGAGAACGACTCAGGATGATTTTAACTCGATTTCTTCAGTAAGGATCTGGGGGCACAGTGATGAGAGATAAAACTCCAGAGGTTGGCCCCGCTGGTGTGGCTCAGTGGTTGAGCATCCACCCATGTACCAAGAGGTCGCTGGATAGATTCCCAGTCAGGGTACATGCCCAGGCTGTGGGCCTGATCCCCAGTGGGGGGCATGCAGGAGGCAGCCGATCGATGTTCTCTCTCATCGATGTTTCTATCTCTCTCTCCCTCTCCCTTCTTCTCTCTCTAAAAATCAATAAGAAAAAAAAAAATTTTTTTAACTCCAGAGGCTATAGATGCAGGGGAGAAACTGGGCTATAAATAAGCGTCTGAAGTGAGAAAATCGGAAAGAAAAGTGGAACTGAGAAATGGTGTTGGTTTTAAAAATAATGAAAATCATAAGATGAAATATTTCCTTGGCACTTACTGTGAGCCGGCATGATTCCAACTGTTTGGCATACGGTTCTTCAGTTAATCGTGCCAACAGGCGTGAGATGTGGGTACCTTATTATCTCGTGTTTCAGGTACGGACACATAATTATCGAACATCTTCTCAACTTGCCACAGAGCAGTCTGGTGGCAGGACCGTCATACTATCCTGATTTCCTTCAAAGTAATAGAATTCTCTCTAAATTACTTTCTTTGAGCCCAACTCAATGTGTTTAATGTTGCTTTTTAAACCCTGTATCACCAAAATTCCAAACCACATAGGTCATAGCTGCAATAGGACCCCATCTGGAGAAGAAAGGTTGTCCCTGATTTTAGACAAAGTGATACCATCAACTGACCACATCCTGCCAGATCAAATGTCAATGCTTCCATGAAATCTCTTCTTCCCTGGCCCTCCCCACATTCCCAGATCCCCATGTCTGTGCAGAAGTGTGGTCCCACTATCATACCTGTGGCTGTTTGCTTATCCACCTGTCTCCGCCACTGGAAAGCGAGCTTGAGGTCTCCAATTCCCCTCCCCCACTCACAGTTTTGTGATGCCCTCCCCACCCCTTATACTGACTTGCACTTCGGATACTGTGCTGCTGCTCTAATGGGACCAGAGCAACCTCTCCACAGGCTTGGGGGCAGCAGCAGGCTGGCTGGGGCCCTGTGTTGATGTCTAGGCATCTGTGCTTTGAGACCTCAGAAACCTCTATGCCAGAAATGCCCCCACAGCCACCCGAAGGACCCACATCGGCCCCAAAGCACAAGGACTGTTCAGAGGCACAGAGGCCAGGGAAAGGCAGCCCTGGGTCAAAGGCAGTAATCAGATGGTGGATGCGCTCTGCCCACATCAGCTGGCAGCGAGGTTGCCTGCGGCTGGCTGCGAGAGTGGCCAGAGACACCTAGTGGCCACCTGTGGCCTGTGTTCCTCAGTCTCGCCCCAGAGACAGTTGCCAAATCAACTGTCCCAGCTGACGAGGCAATTAGCAGCTCCAGGGGACACAAATGACCCTAAAGAAGTTTTAAATAGTTTGAAAAGTTTGTTTTGTTTTTTTTTAATCAACAAACTATAGCCCTAGCCAAGCGTGGTCCTGTACACCAAAAGATCACGGGTTCCATTCCCAGTCAGGGCGTAAACCTGGGTTGTGGGTTCCATCCGGTCAGGGTGTGCACAGGAGGCAACCTACTGAGGTTTCCCTCTCACGTCGACGTTTCTCTCTCTCTCCTTCTCTACCTTTCTCTCTCTCTAAAATTAATGAAAATATATCCTTGGGTGAGGATTAAAGAAAATCAACAAACTATAACTGTTCATAGCATTTATTCAACATTATTATTATTACATATTATTAGTGCTCCAAAACTCCTATATAGTGAAAATACAGGGAGTCCTGATGTGTTAAGGAATAAAAACTTATTTGCTAATTTTGAAAAATTGAGAAAGAACAACGGAGATTCACAAAAGAATTGTAAGTGACCAATAAATACAGATTCAGCTTCTTTAATAAACCGCAAAACCTTTTTTCCACCCGTCTGCTGGTAATGATCAGATCTGGGCACTTAAGGCACGTGACCAGCATATGCGTGGCAGTGACAGTGGCCAGTTCAGCAGCGCATCCAAAAAACTTAAAAAGTCTTTGGATTTGTCAGAACAGTAACTATTTCTAGGAGGATGCCCCTGGATCGATCGTCAGAGATGTTCTAAATGTGTGTGATTACTTAGAAGAGTAATGAGGTGGAACCTGCCTCAGTGCCCAACAGTGAAGGAATCATTAACTCCATAGAATGGGTGAAATACTGGTCAGTCATTAAAAGCACTTTTAAAATTGGGCAAATCACATGACCATGTGCAAAGGAAGCATATACGGCATGCAGCTGGGGTCCGTTTTGTATTCACCCGTTTGATTTTGTTCATATTTCCAAAGTTTTCAAAAATTTAGTGAATCCTCATTGTCAGAAAATAACTTTATTTTTAAAACAAAATAATTAGGATGAGATGCCTGAGAATCAGGAGTCCTGAGCCTCCTTGGCCAGGGGATGTAAGGACTTAAAACATCAGTGCTGGTAAAGCCATCCCTTTAGTTTTATCGATGAAGAAATAATCATCTCGCTCTGCCGTGGTCACTCCCAGTCAGTGACCAGCTCCAGCCCCTTAACCAGAAGGAAAGAGAAGAATGACTGCGGCTCAGGGCTCGGCCTCCCTGAGGACCCTCCGTGAGCCCGGGAAGGACCCCAGTCTGGGCAGGCTCGCTGCCCCCACCCACTGGCCTACTCCGCTGTTGTGCTGGCCCTGAGTAATCTCCAAATTAATTGCCTTTTCTGGTCCTCTTTGCAGCAGGGCCTCTCACTGTTCTCTAATGTTGTTGTTAAAACGTCACTGGTGTTGTTTTATAAATAATGATAACTTTTAGTGCATACATGTGAACTAACTAGGACATTGAAATGCTCTGCTTTTGAAAACTTATTTCAAACAAAAACTCGGCGGTTATGGGGACGCTTCCTAGGATTTTGTCTAAGCAGAGAAGTGACGCGGGAAAGCCACCTCACTTTTTGGCTCTATTGTGAGCCCGTGTCAGGTCACTTTCTTTGAACCAAACAGGGGAGAGGCTTCTGTGGGTTTTGGACCTTCACCTTATTAGAAGGTTGCAGGTGTCTCTGGCCCAGCACCGGGAGCTCCACACCTCGGGCTCCCCCAGGTCTCTAGAGAGTGAGGTGGGTAGGGCACGGGGGTTCAGAAGAAACCCTTGGGTGAGAAACGATACCTTAGGATTTTTACTCTCTCATACTTGTGCACTCGCCCAGTTAGGAAATTTGTAGTCTCTATTTTTTTCCTAGCTGTCAATACAATTTAAAATTAAATTAATTAGAAAGAAAAAAATAAACTTACAGTCATTTTAAAGGCATGGGACATTTTATGAGATGTTATTGTTAAATGCACCCAAACTACAATGGGGACTCCACAGGCTCTTCTGTGTTGTTTTCTGAACTGTCACCAATAATTTCAAAACTGCTTTCCTCTTGTAAATGGTCCCATGTTAGCTTGAAGGGTGATGCCATGAGTGTCATGTGTACCTCAGTTCACTACAGCAGCTGTTAGCAGAAAACGATAGCTCTAGGGGATCATTTGTTTCCCTAACAACACACACACACCCGCGCTTATTCACACATATTTACCCATGTGTTTATCTAGCTCCAGACACTAAACGTCACTTGGAGTCCAAAAATAGCTGGCATACTTATTTCATATAATTTAGAGTAGGAGGAGTAGTCACTGAAGCAAGCAGTCTGTTTAATTTGGACGTCTAGCCAAAGATGACCAGGTGGCTGCATTTTCTTGACGAAATTCTTTGGGATGTCTGTAGAGGGCGGTGTGGGACAGGGGAAGGAGCCCAGGGCTGGGATACAGCGCTCTGGGTTTAAACAGGGCAATGCTGCTTTCTCTATTATGGAGACTGTAACAATAATAATCCCTTCCTGCCTACACAGAGATGCCAAAAATAAGATTAAGAGTTAAAGAAACTGGGCTGAACTACAAATTGATAAAAATGATTATGTATGAGAGAGAGAGATGGCACGAGGGAAAAAGCTGGAGTTGATTGAATGTACCTTGTTTCATAGTTTTGACTTCAAAATAATGTAAGTGTTTAATACATGCATAAAAACAAAGGTATTAAATTAAAAAAATCTCTAAACAGTGAAAGCAAACTATAACAAATGTATCTAACTGTATATAAGGTTGATAATATAACTCCAGTGAGAAAAGAATCATTTCAAGTAGCTTTAAAACACAGTATTCTGACTACATCTCTGTTCCAAGGACAAAAAAGAATCTCAAAGAAACCTTACAGAGCCTTGAATGGTCTTATCCGTAGTAGTAACATTGGCATTGGCATTTGGACAATATTGTAGCTATATTGCAAAATAAAACAAAAAAGACCAACATTTTCAATATAAAAGGGGAAAGTTCAGAAATAATATAAAGGAAATATATATCCCAAAATGTTAATTTAAATTGAAATATCATTATTCATTCATGATTATTTTTTTTAAATATATTTCCTACTGTTGTCCACTAAAATACCCAGCAGCAATACAAACTTAGGAGTATTTTTTATCCACGCTGCCCATATTAAGGTCTCTAAATACCATATCCCACTAAAAGAAAGCAGGACACCTCAGAGACCCTGGGACATCTTATTTTACTGGACAGCAAGGAAGCTATAAAAAAAAGGACATTTTGAGAATCTAAAAGAGCAATCATTGTAATTTATCAAGGCACATCAAAAAACAGAGAAATCCATTAGTCCATAATGATACTTCCTTTTAAAAAAAAATAAATGGTTATCTCCCTGGCTGGGTGGCTCAGTTGGTTGGAGCATCATCCCATACACCAAAAGGCTGTGGGTTCGATTCCAGGTCAGGACACACACCTAGGTTTCAGGTTGGATCCCCAATTGGGACATGTACGGGAGGCAACGAATTGATATTTCTCTCTCACATCGATATTTCTCTCTCTCTCGCTCACTTCCTTCCTCTCTTTCTAAAATCAATAATAATTGTTTTTAAACCATATCCTCGGGTGAGGATTAAAAAATAAATAAATAAAATAAAATTTTTTAAAATTTAATTGCTATCTTTGGTAAGTGCTAGGCCACCAGCTCATTATTCTGAAAATTGGCAAGAGAAAATATTTAGCATTTTTTCAGTCTTTCCTGTCTAAACTGTATGTCAGGTTACCACATAGTGATGAGAAAAGTTCTTTAGATAAAAATAATTTCACTTAATAAATGAAGAATGAAGAATGGAAATAGAAAATCACCATTTATTAACCCTTAAAGAAATAATGGCCCTAGCAGCAACCATCAGTGTGTGTTCATAGCATTAGGTGAAAGGTTTACAGGGAACTTTAAAATGAACGCATGGATGGTGCCAACACCACTCAAACCTACAGATCAACGTTCACATCACTAACATGGAACATCCAGATAACATGTGCCTCCTGTATGGGACAATAAGTACATCACATCACATTTGATGTATGTTTGCCACACACACACAATTTTTTAAATTTAATTCAAGCTTCTAGATCTAATGACCAGTTTATAAGAAATACTGGGGGATATAGGGATATCACAAGAAAGTTAAATGGCACCAGAAAGAAGCAATCAGGTGAAATCAAAATATGAGAAATTCTTCAAGCTGAATAATCTGTTTCTTTAAAAAGTAAATGATGTTTCCAGATCTTGCCTCTTGTAAATAATGTTGTTATGAACATAGGGGTGCATATATTCTTCCAAGTTGATGTTTTGGGATTCTTAGGCTCTATTCCCAGAAGTGGGATCGCTGGATCAAATGGCAGTTCCATTTTTAATTTTTTTGAGGAAACGCCATACTGTTTTCCACAGTGGCTGCACCAGTCTGCATTCCCACCAACAGTGAGTGAACTAGGGTGCCCTTTTCTCCACACCCTCCCCAGCATTTGTTTGTTGATTTATTGATGGCAACCACTCTGGCAGGTGTGAGGTGATATCTCCGTTGTGGTTTTAATTTGCATCTCTCTGATGATTAGTGATGTTGAGCATGTTTTCATATGTCTATTGGCCATTTG
Organism: Tadarida brasiliensis; assembly: GCA_030848825.1. Classification (NCBI taxonomy): domain Eukaryota; kingdom Metazoa; phylum Chordata; class Mammalia; order Chiroptera; family Molossidae; genus Tadarida; species Tadarida brasiliensis. The sequence goes on from CM061275.1 coordinate 19,535,139, forward strand.
TATGTCCTCTTTGGAGAAGTGTCTATTCAGGTCCTTTGCCCATTTTTCAATCGGATTGTTTGTCTTCCTGGTGTTGAGTTGTATAAGCACTTTCTATATTTTGGAAATTAACCCCTTATCAGATGTCTCATTGGCAAATATGTTCTCCCATACAGTGGGTTCCCTTTTCATTTTGTTGATGTCTTTGTTTGCTGTGCAGAAGCTTTATAGAAACAGGCATGGATACATGGAACAGACTGTCAGCTGTCAGAGGGGAGGGGGGAGAGAGCACTGGATGAAAGAAGGTGAAGAGATTAACCAAAGAACATATGCATAACCCATAGACACATACAAGAGTGTGATGAGGACCAGAGGGAAAGGGGTGGTGAGGGCTGGGTGGAGGTGAGCAAAGGTGGGGGGTGGGAACATTCGTAATAATATAAACAATGAAAACAAAGTTAAAAAAAGTAAATGATGTGAAAGAGGAGGGGGACTGCTACAGATGAGAAGAAGTGTAAGACACATATCAATCAACTGTGTGGTACTTGTTTGCATCCTGATGCAACACACGAACTTTAAAGACACATTGTTTTAGATAATTGTAGGAACGGGAACATGAGTGAGGTGTTGTATGATACTAAAGAAATATTGTTGCCCAGCCGGTGTGGCTCAGTGGTTGAGCATCGACCCATGCACCAAGATGTCACCGGTTCGATTCCCGGTCAGGGCACCTGCCCAGGTTGTGGGCCCGATCCCTAGTGGGGGGGCATGCGAAGGCGGCCAATCGATGCTCTCTCTCATAGATGTTTCTATCTCTCTTTCCCTCTCCCTTTCTCTCTCTCTAAAAATCAATTTAAAAAAATTTTTTAAAGAAATATTGTTAATTGTTAGGAATAGTAATGGTATTGAAGTTATATACGAAAGAGAAATACTCTTATGTGTTCAAGATACACGCTCCAGTATGTATGGGTGGGTGGGAGGATATGAAGTGTGGGCTTTGCTTTAAAAATAGTCCAGAAAAGTGTGTGTGTGTGTGTGTGTGTGTGTGTGAAAAATGTGTGTGTGTGTATGAAGTGTGTGTGTGTGTGTGTGTGTGTGTGTGTGTGTGAAAAATGTGTGTGTGTGTGTGTGTGTTGGCAGGGATGAGGGGGCAGGAGATGAAACCATATGGACAAAATATGTGTTTGTTTTTTTTATCTGAGTGTTGGGTAATTGGGGCTGACTACCCAATTCTGCCTCTGTGCAGATTTGAAATTAGGGCCAAAGAGTAGGAGTGAGGCCCACGACAGGGAGCCAGCAGGGGTAAGGATGCCAAGAAGCTGCCCTCTACACCATGGCAGTTGGAGAGCCTAATACAAAACGTAGCAATTCCACTTCTGTAGGTTTGTCTATGGTTTATCCTGTGGCCATGTGGCCTCAATTATAGACTCGACCCTATCACTTTCTAGTTCATTACCTTGTTTTATTGTCTTCATAATGATTATGTGATTCTCTTATTTGTGATCTGTTTATTCTCTATCTCCCTCTCCCCCTCAGCGGTTAACGTTGAGGGCAGGAACTGTATCTCCCATTCTGAATCCTCAGCACCTAACATAGCGCTAGGCAGAGTTAAGGTGCCTAGTAAATATTTGTTGAATGAATAAATAAAGCGCATTACAGCATATTTAAATATAGTAACAAATCCAAGACAAGACGATGCCCAGCAATAAGGAGTTGGTTAATAAACAGTGAACTACCTACCATAAATGGAAAACTATTCTGGCATGAAAAATATGCTGTGAATGAATGTTTATTGTATGAAAAAAATGCTATAATATGTTATTGGGTGAAAAGCTCAGAAAAAAATAAAATAGACAACCTGAATATTTTTTTTTTAAAGAAAAAAAAGTTTGCATGGAGAATGATCTGGAGAAATACACAACCAGATGTAAAAATGAGTATCTGTAGATGGTAAAATTATGAGTTGCTTCATCTTTGTTTATTTGTATTTGTATGCTTCTACAATGAACACAATTATTCAATAATTTTTTTAAGTTTCATTAACATTAAAAACTTAATACAAAGATTTTCTGACAAATTAAAAATTTCTAAATGAAATAAACTTTTGTGAGGCAATGAGCTAAAGTCCTAACTCTAGATGTGTTCAAGCATTCAGCAGGTTACTATAGAAGGGACTTTTTCCTGCATTGAATGAGCAATCCTACTACACAGCTCTTAATAATCCTTTCAAATATTAAACATATTGTGAATTTTTGCCTGACCAGTGTGGCTCAGTGGAGTGGGCGTCACCCCATGGACTGAGAGGTCATCAGTTCAATTCCTGGTCAGGGCACATGCCCGGGTTGTGGGCTCAACCCCCAGTAGGGGGAGTGCAGAAGGCGGCCAATGGATGTTTCTCTCTCACATTGATGTTTCTCTCTCTCTAAAAAAATCAATAAAACATATTCTTAAAAAGATATTGTGAATTTTAGACTATTTATTCTTAACAGTTTTTTTTAAAACATATTTTTAACTGAACAGGTAATACATGAATCGTTTCTACTTTATTATTAATTGTGAATCCATTACGGAATGGATATAATGTCAGAAATGAGCCCAGGCATTTTTCATACATTTCTGAACTGGGTGGAGTGTAGGAGTAATACTCTGCTTTGTACTGAGAATGCGCCACACCTTGATGTAATTTCTGATGTGTACAAAGTACAAAGCGAGGATTAAATTATAGAGTTTATGCTGTCAACAATCAATCAACCCTTGTTTTTTAACAATTTCTATATACAAATCAGAGTGCTGAGTGCACAGGGAAGCACCAAGACATATAGGGCACAACCTCTGTCCTAGAGAATCTCTAGAGTCTGGTGGTTGCGTAAGGAATCTGCTTTGCTTAAGAATGGAATGAGAATCAACAATTGGCCCCTGGGTTTGGCTTCCCTTTGAGGCTCTCTTGAATCAAGTACCGCTGATCCTTCCACCATAGTTGCCCAGGGCAGACTTGGCCCCAAGAGGAGCAGAAATTATTTCCCTCAAAACAGCTGAGAGAGTCTGGAATTTCAAAGAACCAACTACTGGCTCCGGCAATACTGCTTATTAGATAACTTTAAAATCTTTATGCTATAACCATTTCAAATGTTAGATAAAATATAATAAATATCCTTTTGATTCATATCTATGCTTGCAAGAATGTAAGAAAAATTCCCAAGTTTTGTGATTGAAGGAAGAATAAAAAACCAAAACCGGAATAGGAAGCCCATGCGTGGCTATAGAGCTGCCTGATGGCAGGGGGAGTCACTTTCTGGGGTTTGAGATCTAAGGTCATGAAGAGAAAGAACAACATTGGAAGCAATAATGGAGGCATCCTTAGTGGGAAAGGTGGGCTAGAAAAAAGATACCATAAGACACAAGGAAGCTTGTCTGCCTTAGTCAGGGCTTATGGGGAAGGGGGAGGGAATAAACCTTTAAAATTAATAACCAGAGGTCTCTGCCTCATGTTGGTTTGCTGTTCTTCCAAAGTATACTACACATGTGGTCTGCAAATCCCAAAGCTAAGTAATTAAAAATAAAAATTGTTCCAGGCAGGTGACCTGGGGTATTTGACAAAAACAAACCCAAAATTAATCTAGAGGAACTTGTCTTCAGCATAAGCAATGAAAGATGCCCACAACAAAGTTCCACTGAAGATGAATTCATGTTGGATTGTTTTCTTGTGTGTTTTGTAATTTTGAAGTATGAGTTCATCTTCAGTGAAAGTCAATATATGCTATAAAAAGCAGGATTAGACTACCAAGAATTTTCAGATTAAAGAGCTCTCTGATAAATATTATAAAAATAAGTATGTTTCAAATTAATAGCAATAAATAATACATTTAAAATGCAATAAAACATATAGACTCTATAAAAATTACCAAAGAACTATAAAAATTAAAAATATAGTCACTGACATTTAAAAAGCAATGAATGGTGTAGGTTAAGATTAGATTTGGCTAAGGATAAAAGACAAAAAAATATGATGACTTAATAAATTATGTTTTGTACATAAAATTAGTTTTGTTTCTCATATGAAATTTCAGCTTGTGGCCACCAGCACTGCAACTCCACAGTCATCTGGGACTGTTTTGTCTTCTATGTCTCCGTTTGCAACTCCGTTGGCCACCAGCACTGCAACTCACTTGTTATCTTGGTTCAATATGCAGTTCCAACCATGAGTACAAATTCCAAGCCGGGAGAGGAAGAAAGGGATGAAAAGGGGCAATGGGTATTGGTCTAGCCTTTACAAAAGTATCCTGAAGATGCTTCCACCAGCATCATATTGACCAGAACTGAGTCACATGCCCAGGCTCACCTGCAAGGGAGTCTGGGATGTTTATTCTGGACAGCCATGGATCCAACTGAAAATGAGGAGTTTCATTAATCTGGAAGGATGGAAGAATAGATATTGGAGTAAACGAGTGGCAAACACTACACTTAAAAGAGCTAAAAAGAGAAATCATGAACTGGAAGACAGTTGTACTGAATGATTTACAAAGGCAATTTTCCTGGATATAAAATGTAAAAGTCCTGCATGCATCTAACAAGAATTCCAGAAAAAGAAGAAAATAAGAATGAGTGAGAAAAAATATTTGAATAGATATTGGATCTAAATTTTCAAGAATTAATGAAAGTCACAAACCCTCAAAAATACAAATCTCAAGGGAAAGTTGTTAAAAGCACCAGAGACAGGCACACCTCATTTTATTGTGCTTTGCTTTATTGCACTTTGCAGATATTGCATTTTTTTTTACAGATTCAAGGCAACCCTGCTTTGAGCAAGGTGCTATTTTTCCAAAAGCATTTGTTCACTTCGTGTCTCTGTGTCACATTTTGGTAATTTTTACAGTATTTCAAATATTGTTTGTTTTTAGGCATAATGCCATTGTACATTTAGTAGACTACAATAGCATGTAAACATAACTTTTACATGCAGTGGGAAACCAAAATATTCCTGTGGCTCACTGTATTGCAATATTCACTTTATTGCAGTGGTCTTGAGCCAAACCAGCAATTTCTCCAAGGTATGCCTAAACCTCCAAAAATATGAAAATTAGGCTAACCACACCCTTCTCAACCATTTGTGCCAGAAAATAATGGGAAAATATCTTCAAAGTAATCAGAGACAATATTTGCCAACCCGGAATTCTATATCCAACTAAAATATCATTTCATTTAAGGGTGAAGACCAAATTAAGATATGTTCAAGTGAAAATTGATTTTACCACTAACAAATAGTGGCTAAAAGAACTACCAAAGGCCCGGCCGGTGTGGCTCAGTGATTGAGCATAGACCCATGCACCAAGAGGTCACCGGTTCAATTCCTGGTCAGGGCTCATGTCCAGGTTGTGGGCCCAATCCCTACTGGGGAGCATGCAGGAGGCAGCCAGTAGATGTTTTCTCTCATCGATGTTTCTATCTCTCTCTCCCTCTCCGTTCTTCTCTCTCTCTAAAGATCAATAAAGGAAAAAAAGAAAAAAAAGAACTACCAAAGTATTTAGTTCATGAATAAGTTACGTTGAATCCAAAAAGAAAGGATGGCCTGAAGTAGGTGGTGGTTGGGGGTGCTGGTGAAAATGTGGATTAAAAATAAACAAGCATTGCCCCGCAGGTGTGGCTCAGTGATTGAGCTTCGACCCTGCACCAAGAGGTTGCCGGTTCAATTCCTGGTCAGGGCACATGCCCAGGTTGTGGGCCAAATCCTCAGTGGGGGGCATGCAGGAGGCAGCCAATCGATGTTTCTATCTCTCCCCCTCTCCATTCCTCTCTCTTTAACATCAATAAAGAAAAAAAATTTTAAAATAAAGAAAGGAAGAAATGAACAAGCATCGACAGTATAAAATAATGATGTCTAACTTGAGGGTGTTAAGATGAAGCTATAATACTGATCAGCAATAAAATGTAAAGCAAAAAGAGAACAAGTACAGTTAAAGTGCCATAAGATGCATTATGTGTAAAGATCTGTCTAGCAGACGTGGAACAGAGCTCCAAAGCCATGAGAGCTAGCTTGTTCGAACTGCATGTAGGCAAGGATAAGGTTTTCCAGCTCTAGCTCCCTCTGTCATCACATGACAGGCGCCTTGGTTGGATCCTTTACTTCCAAACTTCTTGACCATTTTCTTGTTGAGGAATAAAAGGTGATGGTAAGAGAGATTAAAAGAAAAAGGGAACAGGGAGAGCTAGTGGGAAGGAAAAGGAAATATCGCTTGGCGACTGGTTAGATACAAAATCAAGGGAAAGGAAAGAGTCAAAGATTTCACGGCAGTTTTCAATGTAGATGGTGACAGTGGCCCCACCATCTGAAGGACAGAAATCGGGAGGAGAAAGGAATTAGTTTGTGAGGTAGCTGTGTTTAATATGAGATGCATCTAAGATACCCAAATGAAAACTATTCCATGAGAACGAGATTTTTTTTTTTTTTCACCTGTAATTTTCAGGAAATGTCATGGCTGGAGTTAAAGATATATAATGAAATCACCCAGATTGCATCTTTCTGTCTGAAATCCTAACCAAGAGGAATGGGTGAATGAAGGTGATTTCTCTGGAAAAAAGAGCAAGTCAGATACAAGCTGAACTTAAAGTATGCACAGATTTAGCAGTGTAGCTGGGAAATAAAACAGCAGAGAAGAAATTATAAAAGAAAAAGTCCAGAGGATTAGAACACACTGAGGGAAGTGCAGTGTCACAAAGGGGGGAGCAGAAGCTGATCAACAGTGGGCAACGCTGCATTGAAAGCTAGGATCCTGGGGACTGAAGAAAGACCACTGGACGCAGCACTCGAGAGACGACTTGGTGACTACAATGAGGTCATCAGGCATAATGGTTGGTGGGACAAGCATTATTCTGAGGGATTAAAGAAGATTTAAGTAAAAGATAAAGCAATGAATGGCACTCTGAAATATATGGAAGAGACTAAGAAAAGAAGACAGGGAGCATAGTAGCTAGAGATGAAGTTAACACCCCCATTTTTATGCTAAAGTAACTTTAATATCATTGAAAACATGGGAGAGAGACCTAATGAGCCCCAAATGCCATGGCTCACCATGCCTCCAGGATAAAGTTCTGGCAGCTGTAGGTAGTTGTGAAAAGTCCTCCCTTATCTATTCCCTGACCAGCTGTGTAATCTCACCGCCAGCCAGGCAAAATTGTTTGCTACAAAACACATACTCATCTCTCTGACCTTTGCACTTAAGGCTGTCTGCTCTAACGTAAATATATTTTCCTATCTTCTCAGCCTGACCAATTCCTAAGCATCCTTAAAGACTACGTTTAAACAACACCTTTTGCCTCAGTTGGATGCCCTCTCTGGAACTGACTTCATGGGCTGACCTTAAACATTTATCACATTATACTGTATTATGAAATTTGATTCTTTCTCCCTGTAAACTACTGGAGAAGAGTTACTTGCTTATCCTACAGTACCTATCATACAGTAAGTGATCAATAAATTTTTAATTAATGAAAGATTGCAATTACAAATGAACAGAAAATCACCAAGGGGAGGCAGTTGGAGAGAGGAGGAGGTTAATTTCTGACTTCCAGGTACATGTAATCACACTTCATACACATAAAAAATGGCCTTGGAACGCTGAAGTTTCCAAACATACCAAGACGATGCAGCTACCTTACTGGCAATTGAACGAGTATCTTCTTAAGAATGAGACAGAGCATTAAATGAGTTATGTTAGAAGCTATAGCTCTTGCCCTGATGCAATGTCTGCAAGAGAAGAGGGGGTAGTTGCTTTTCTAGATGGCACACATTCTGAGGCAAGTTAACATATTTCAGATTTAACAGGGCCAGCTCACTCTGAGCTGCTGCAGTGTCACTCACAGAAGAGAGGATGTAGTCCTTACTCATCACCAATGCCAGTTTTCCTGTTCAACCTGTTCCACCCAGTTCAAATGAAACTGCTACCCTGCCAGATGCAGTCCCTACTATAACTGTTCAATGGTTTAAAGGAACCAAGATGGATCGTGCAAGGGGAAGGAAGAGCCTGTGTGACTAGCCTGACTTGCATGACATCCCTTAGCTTCTGCAGTTCTGCACGATCCTGGTTCTCTTCCACCTGAATTTCTAGAACCTGAGACTCCAAAATAGCCTTATCCAGTCCAAATCCCCGGGGTAATTTCTCTGACTTCATCATCGTTGCTCTCTATACTTGGAACTCAGCTTCCTCCTAACTGCTCAATTTCCTCCTCAACTTAACTCTTGACTCTCTGTTGCTCCCATTCATTCACTCATTCATTCCCCAAACACGTGTTTACTGATTGCGTCAATGTCCCTGTCTCTGCTCTTCACACCGAGGTTACTGCAATGAGCAAACACAGACCAGGTCTCTCAGCAACTTTTCACAGACTAGGTGGGACCATATCCATTCCCAAAAATTTGATTCTCAACTCTGTATATCTAAATTTTATTATGTGTTTATCTACATTTTCAAGGATCTGTGTCTGGAGTTGCAGCCCCGCATCCATCCTGCCTCATGGCCCTGTCTTGCCAGCCCCTCAGACTCCACGTGTCCTGAGTTGAACCTGCCCTCCTCCTCTCCACACCAGCTCTTTCTCCTGACATCTCTGTTTTGTCAGTGGTATCATCATTTCCCAGGCACAAACCTCAGAAATACCCAGCTGTTTCCTGTTCCTCGGTTCTAATACATCACCCAGTTCTGTCTATTCTTCTTCCTTCTGAACAGATGCTTTTCATGTCTGTCATTTCCTTTCCTTACTCGCTGTCATGTACTGAGTTCAGATTCTCATTTCAAGCCTGGACCATTGTGACTTCTCACAGTGAGGCACTGTGTTCTTCCTATGCGCTTTTCCCTCCAGAGCACCCTAATCAGTGTTGCCTAATGAAATGTGGAGCCATCTAAGAATGTGCTGTGAGTGGTATGCAGACCAACTTCTATCTTTTTAAAAAATTTTTTCTTTATTGATTTTAGAGAGAGAGGAAGGGAGAGGGAGAGAGACAGAAACATCGATGAGAGAGAACATTGATTGACTGCCTCCTGCATGCCCCCCACTGAGGATTAGGCCCACAAATTGGGCATGTGCCCTAACTGGGAATCGAACCTGCCACCTCTTGGTGCACAGGTCGACGCTCAACCACTAAGCCACACCGGCTGGGCCAACTTCTATCTTTCTAAAGTACTTCTTTCAAAACCATTTTCCGACCATCACACTCCATAAATATGATATAATTTCAGCTCCTTGGTTTGGCTCTCAAAACCATCCATAAGCTGGCTTCATTTCTCCCTCCCTGAGGATGGCCTTTCTACACCACCACTTCCTCCTTGGGTCTCCTTTCTCGTCCCTCGGTGTAAGCTTGAAACGTCTCCCCACCTCCCCAGAAATGCATATTCTAGCTCAGTGCTCAGGACAGTGGTTTTAGAATCAGACACATCCAGTTCAAAACCCTGTTCTGCCCATTACAAGTTGTGGAAACTTGGGACCTGGCAGCTCTAAATCCCAGGTTTCTTATTTTTAAAAATATGGGAGAAAAGCTACCTCGTGGGAGAGCTGTGAGGATTGAGTGTAATTATGCCCAGTGCATAATACATGATCAAGCTCACCATCAAATCTGTGCATCAAGCAGCTGGAATTCCAAGCCACTTCCCTAGGACACAAAGTCTCTAATAGGCCCAAAGTAATTGTGAGCACCTCTTAAACATCTGTAGAGTCAGGCTGCCAGCCAGGCAGGAGCCCCATAACCATGTGCTTTTCTGCTCTGCAAGATGGTTCCCACCTTTTCTGCTCAAATGTTTCCTCAGAGGGGCTTTCCCTGGTCTTCATTTAAAATCCTCATGCACCTTCACTCAATCTCTATAGCCCGTCTCCTTGTTGTCATCCCAGCACTTTTCACTACGTGAAATAATCTTTCCTGCTCACTTTCCTGTCTGCCTGCACCCCAGAAGGCGAGGTTTACACAGGCAGGGTCTTAGTGTCATTTCTCATTCTGTCTCAGCACCAGGACCAGTGTCATAACTAAATGAATCTCTGCCTCTCTGAAGTGTCTCCATCCTTCAGACCCAGCTCATAGTCCTTCTCCCATGAAGTCTCGTGAATAACCCAGTCCAAAGTAACTTGCCCTCATTTGAAGTCCTGTAACAAATCATCTATATTCAATTGGGTCTCTATAGCATTTTCTATGCCAAGTTCTTGTATCTCTTGTTTTTGTACATATTTGTATATATTGTATGTATTTGTATGTGACATTATTTCTTGTATGTGATGTTATCATTCATACCTTGTATGATCATTTACCATGTTTTTCCAATCAGACTATAAATTCCTTGAAGTCAAGAAATACTTTTGGCCCAGCCAGTGTGGTTCAGTGGATTGAATGTCATCCCATGGACTGAGAGGTCCAGGTTCAATTACAGGGCAGGGCACATGCCTGGGTTACGGGCTCGATCCCCAGTGGTGGGGGGTAGGGAGTCCTGTGGGAAGAAGCTGATTGATGTTTCTCTCTCACATGGATGTTTCTCTCTCTCCCTCTCTCTCTAAAAAAAAAATCAATAAAAACATATTTTTAAAAAGAGATACTTTTGTGTGTCCCCTAGAATTATTTAGCACGATACTTTACATGTGATGCACTAACAATTATTTATTTATTTATTTACCTCTAATATGTACCTGGCACCGTTTTAGGTGCTAGGGATGCAATGACGAATAGAGCATTGTCCCTAAATAATTAATTGGGTGACATTATTCAATTATTTCCGTGTATAGATTAGGAAGAAGTGGCTCTTGGCTCTCTTGGAAGGCTTAGTCCAGTCAGAGACTGTCACTTGTCGCCTGGACAACCTCCGGTGGGTCATGTAAACCCTCAGAGCCTCTCTCAATCTTTTAAACAGAGATAATACTTATCTTACAGAACTGTAAGAGGGATATGTGAAAACACCTTATAAACTGCTAAGTTCTGTATAAATATCAGTTGTTACTGTTACCACTATAATAATATAATTTAAGTTGAAACTGAGCCATCGTGAATAAAATGCATTCAACATTACTGTCACTGTCTTGTTAACAATACTGTCTTATTATCCAACAATAATAAAAAACCTGATTCTGCCTGTCGCAGTGTGCTGGCTGACGACCTTCGAGCAGGACTTCACGTTGCCAGATTCCTCCCAGCCACGGCGTTCTGGGGCGGACTGCTGCCCCCGCAGAGGGAGCCCTGTGCCATGCATACAGGGCACCTGCTGCTGGCAGTGGGAAAGGCTGTGGAACCGCTAGCACAAAGCTCTAGCCCGTCCAAAGTAGCTTTTGGGGTTTCTATAATAAAAGTATTCTTAGAATGCCCAAATCTCTCCCATCAAACCCCCTCTGAGGTGGCCTGCTGGAGGTCAGGGATGCATGAGCCTGGCGGTACCACCATCCATGGTCAACCATTTGATCAATATCAATGTGCCCCCTCTTACAAGGGTGTATACTTCCATTCAGATTTACATGTCTCTCGTCTTTCTTTCCCAAAACTCAGGCCTCAGCTTCCTGCTTAAGGATCATCCTCAACCCTCAGGTTGGCTTTCCAGTCTGTCTGTTGTGAGTCAGGCCGTGCTTCCTTCCGGCCTCACCCACCGCCACGTCCCGGGGGCTGTTGCTTCAACACACATCACTTGTGGGAGAGGCAGGTCCACGGGTGATATCATCTGTTTGTAAACAGTTTCCACAAATCACCTCCCACTGGGAGTCAGAGAACCTCAGAGATGGAAGTAAGGGCCCCTCCCACCCAGAGCAGGACTGTCCTTTGGCCCAGGCTAATTTGGTCTCAGCTTTAAACATCCTGGATGAATCAATGGAGCATGTCTGACCTCACCTCTGAGCAAATACCTTCTATTGGGTGGATGCCATGACAGAGCTTGCCAGTCACTGGGTCATTGATGTAACAGTAGCCAAAGAAGCCAAGCTTCAATTTTCTAAGAGCCTGGGTGTGTCTACAGAGGCCTGAATGTCTCTTCCCCTGGGTTGTGGTGATTCCTGAGCAGTAGACCATGACACTTTGAGTCTGAGAACATGGGCTTTGGAATAAGTCAGACCCCGATTCGAATCATCGCCCTCACTCGCCCTCTGCGGGCCTTGCACATACACTAGCAGTGCGACTATGGCCGACTCTCTGAAACTCTCGGAACCCCCATTTCCTCACATATAAAAGATTAAGGAAATTTATATCTATATTTTAAGATTATCGTGAAGATTAAATGAGATAATATATGTGAAGTGTTTAGCCTTGTGCTGTAACAAGGTAAGTGCTCAGTAAGTGGTAGCTATTGTTACTATTATTATCGCGGTTATTATTTTCCCTTTCCTTTTGAACCAACAGACACGCTGCAGAGGACATTATTCCCCTTCCCTCTTTCCTGATCTATGACCACAGGCCGGGGTTTCTGACCCACTCAGGATGACCCCACCACCACCACCACCAGCACCTCTAGAGAATGACATCCCCGTGTTCCTGAGCGTGGCACGTAGCAATCCACAGAGGCCTGGGAGCCCGTGGCTCCTGGTCAGGCCTCAGCTGCACGGATGAGACCTGGAGAGGGAGCCTTCCAGTCTCCTGCTTGGAAAAGTTTCCTTACCTAGCCAGCACATCAGGGGGTCAGTGATCCTTTGTGGCAAAAAAAAAAAAAAAAAAAAAAGAGTCTCAGATGGCCTGATTCCAAAGCCAAGAATTGGAGACCCAAACTTTTGCCACACAGCTGCCTGGGCCTGATGGACAGGAGGGTGGGCAAGGCTCTGGAAGGTTTTTCGGGAGGACCAAGCAGAGCAGTTAGGAACATAAACTCTGGATTCAGGCATCCAGTGTTCTCCATCACGCACCACCTGTGCAAGTTACAGGTCCTCGGTTTCTCTTCTATAAAATGGAAATACACGTACCTACCTCACTGAGTTACTGTGAGAATTAAATGAGATAATGCATGTCACATTGAGTTCTTAGAACACTACCTGGTTCTAAATGCGATTTCTGCCATCATAATGAAGTACCATGAATTTCAGTTTTCTGCCTTTTACACATATGCCGGGCCAAGGCTGACCGACAGTGGATGGGTAACAGAACAAATACACAAATGAAAGAACAAGTAGGAATGCGTGTGCTCTCAGGAGGTAGTTTTATTATGACATGTCTTTAAGACAATCAAATCAATAAGCATTTATCGAGCACCTACTGCCTACAAGCCTCTGCAGACAGTAGAATGCAGTGTCCATGCAGACAGTAGAGTCCACCATGGCTCTCAGGTTCCCAGAAAGGAAAATCACATGAGGTCAGGAAGTTTTGTGGAGCCGAGAACAGGGTGGGTTTCTGGACCTCCAAGTGCAGTTAGCTTGCTGGGGGCGGGGGCGAGGGAGTGCAAACTCGGAGGCCCAGACCGGACTTGAGCATAGTAATAGGAGGCGGAGACGGGGTGGCAGCAGCAGGCAGCGGCCGGTTCTCCGATTGGTGGCTGGCTCTGGAGAAGCTCTTCGGGGCGGCAGTGGCCTCAGCAGCCGCCGCAGCAGCCGGGGCTCTGGGTGTTGCTGGAGCACTGAGACCTCCGGCTGCCACCCCCGCAGCACCCGCACCCGCTGCTGCGCCGCTGGCGGCGCCTCCTTGGGAAGCAGCAGCAGCCGGTGGAGACCGAGCCGCAGCAGCCCGAGTCGCCGCCGCAGCCGCGGCAGCCGCCGCAGCAACCGGTGTCGCCGCAGCCGCCGCAGCAGGAGGACGAGGGGGTGGGGGCCCGGGAGGGCGTCGGGGCGGGGCACGGGGCGGGGCCCTGGGAAGACCCCTTGGAGAAGCCTTTGGCGGAAGACGCGCACTGCTGGGAGGACATCGCGAACCTGTCACCGGGAACCTGCAAGAAAAGCAGCCTTTCACACTCGAGCAGATGTTTTTCTTTCCAAAAGTGGAACTCGGGGCTTTTGAGATTTGGCTTTGGGGCAAAGCCAACCTGGCCTGGTACAAGGAAGAAAAGAGAGGGAGCAAAGAAACAAGCCCATGCAGGTGTTTCCAGTGAATTAAACGTGCATAGAGCGAGAAACAGTCTGCGAAAAGAGTGGATGGTTTTCAGTTTTCTGGGACTAGATAAGACAAGATAAGATAAGATAGGAGAAGAGAAAAGATAAGATAAGATAAGATAAGATAAGATAGGAGAAGAGAAGAGAAGAGAAGAGAAGAGAAGAGAAGAGAAGAGAAGAGAAGAGAAGAGAAGAGAAGAGAAGAGAAGAGAAGAGAAGAGAAGGTCCGCCCAAAGTTCTCCACAGTGGGAAACAAAGAGGCTATCGAGGCAATGTATCTGCATGATCCAGTCCAAAGTCTTCTGGCTCTTTTCCCCTCCCCCATCTCACTGTGGCCAGAGATCTTCAAGTGATGTTCATATGGTTATTAGCATTGTATAAAGACATCATCAGTTAGAAAATACCCAAATTACATCTGCATCCCTAATGCGGGCCGAAAGAATCCGCAAAGACCAGAGGCATGTCCTGGTCATGCTTTCCTGCCTATGCCTCTAGTTCCCCAAAATCGCTGGAAAAGGAGAGTGATGCTCAATTTGGAAATGCATCCCATTCCAGGAGGATCAAAGATCTGGGCTCTGGTCACATCTCTGCTAAAGACTTGCCATGAAACCTTGCAGATATCACACACACAGACACCCAGTCTGGCCTCCATGTCTTCATTGGTCCCTTGAGACTGGCTCACTTGAAGCTTAAGGCACTTTTAAGGGCTCTCCTTCTGCATCTACCTGCTGGCTGTGTTCTGCCTTCAGTTTTTCCCAATTTCCTCCCCAAACTCCATTTAAAGACTTACCAAACCCTCGCTCCACTGGAAGACACTCAGTTCTCCAACTGATGGGCCACCTGCTAGGCTTTGGAATAAGCAGAGTCCAGCCAGAGAACCTTATATAAGATCTCAATAATGGTGGCTCTTGGGAGGGGCCTGTTTCCCAATAGATGTGCTCAGCTGACACTCACATCCCAGAGACATTTGTCACTCAGGTAGTGCACTGTAGGTGGTGCACGTGGCTGTTCAAGTCACCACCCAGAAGTGCCAGGATTGCTGTGGCATGTTTACTTTCCAAACAGGACACTGTTCATAGCTAGGAGGGCTGTGTGGGTGAAGACAAAGCAAGGGGGCTCAAGTGAGGAGAGGTCTGGGCTCTTTAATGGGACCTACTCTCTTTGTCTCTTTGTCCGTTTTACAATGCGCATGCATACACACACACACACACACACACACACACACACACACACCATTCCCCTGCTCACACATCATCCCTGTGTAGCCATCTACTTGGCAATTCATTCATTTGTTATCTTGGTCTACATCACTCTTGTTCTTGGCCCTTGGCTCCTCAAGTCAGGCTACAACCTATGTGAAAAGTCTGCTGGGCTTTTCAGATGCTTCCAGATTGGATGGCGTGAAGATAATGATGGGGATGTACTATGGGAATCCCAGTGGTGATTTCTCTCTGTCACTAGAGACAGGAAGAAAAATCCAGGCAGTTATGGAACTGTTACGATGAGAAATGCTGTGAATATAGTCATGTTACCATATCCTCAACAGCCCTGGTGGGCCTAAGAGAAAAATATGTGCAGAATGCTGGTCCAGTTGCAATGCCAAGTCAGCCTAAGGGCTCTCTGTTCCTTATTTCATCCCCAAACCCTGTTTGAAGGTAAGTTCTCCCTGGGGCCACTGCCCAATGGAAAGGAGAAGAAAGAAAAAAGGGAAGAAATGAAGGAGGGAAGGAAGGAAGGAAGGAAGGAAGGAAGGGAGGAAGGGAGGGAGGAAGGAAGGGAGGAAGGGAGGGAGGGAGGGAGGGAGGGAGGGAGGGAGGGAGGGAGGGAGGAAGGTCCAAAATATCCATGAAACATAATGTTTTAGAATAACTAATTTTAAAACATTGGAGAGACTTCGAAGGTCAACTGGCTTCAGAAATTCTTTTTTGTCAGTGCAACTCCCCACAACCATGAATGTGAGATAAAAGAAATCTAAGACAAAGAATTCAAGAGTTGATGTTGAGACATAGGTTTGGGGGTGAGTGAGCTGGGAGTGGCGTAAGGGAACAGACAAGGAAAGGTAAGTCACAAAAGATACCAGTTTCATTTAACATGACTTTAGAGCCTGATTAACAGGATGCATGTACCTAGGGTCACCTGTTGGTGAGTCCAGGTGAGACATTCCAAGAGGTGAGGTCAGTATTAGAAAAGAGAAGGAAGTAATGAAGTAACAAGATAGAGACAGGATCTCCTCTGGGAGATGATTTGGGCAAATACATGCTCATTAATGGACTTTCTATGACCTCATACACTAACTTACTTTACCCATTACTGTTAACTTTGATCAAAGAAAGGGCTAGTTGTTCATCTTGTATATAAAAGGCTGATTCGGAATTGTCATTTCTATCACAAACATTCTGAGTACCTCCTGGAGGAATCAATCTATTCCTAAAGGAAAGAGAAAACCCAATACAATCACCAAAGCGCCCCTGCTCCCACCTCCCCAATCCCCCCACAATACACTCACACCCAAACCACGTGGAGGATGGTATCCTTCTTAGTTCTCTACTCAGACCCAAACTTGGGTTTTCAGGATCCAGGGAAAATGGGCTCAGACATTTCATCCCTGCTTCCTAAACTCACACGCTCAGAAACTAACCCCTATCAGGTCTCTTCTCTAGTCAACTGATGGAAGCACCTGGGATTTTAATAGAAAAGTAAAGGGTGTCCGTTCATTGAAGCCCAGAATGAACACTTTAGGTGATCTTATTCCCCATAACTAGGAGATACTTTTTAAAACTCTCACCCATGTTGGAAGGAGAACTTCACAGAGTAGGTCCTCTCATCATGATCTTTGTGGGTACCACCATCCTCCTCTCCGAAAACCTGTTCCTGACTCTCCTCATGTAAGGCTCGTGTCAGGGTGATGGTCTCAGACATGACTCTTCCCTTCAGGCTTAAAGTTTCTACTTTCAGAGCATAAAGGGGAATATTGTTTCCCAGAAGTCAATGTAGTTTCAGTGCCAAAATCTGCTTCTCAAATGGATTTTTAAAGTGTTCACTTGCACTTAAAAGAAGACAAGGGGAGATGGCTGGATGCGGGGGGGAGGGGGCGCATGGGAGAGGTGAATAGAACATAATCAGAGGCAGTGACATCAGGAATAAAGAGCTTTATTGTTACAGAGAGAGCAGCTTCATAACTGAACTCCCACACCATGTCCTCCAAAGAAATATGTCCGAGAGGAGAATGAAGCCAGTGAAAATCCAAGGTTAGACCTCCAGGTCTCACAGTGGAATGAACATGGGCAGGAAGGAGAGAGAAATGCAACACATTTCAGAAGCCCTTGCCTGGGGAACAAGGAGAAGAGCAGTCTCAGGCTGGGCGGTTGTCAGCGTGTCGGCTCCTGCAATGCGCCCCTCAGTGCTCCTCGTGGCCCAGGTCATCAGCAGCAGCTGGAGCCCCTAGAGCCCCCACAGCAGCCGGAGCCCCCAGAGCTGTGGCAGCAGCTGGAGCCTCCAGAATGGTGGCCAATGCCACTGCCACAGCAGTTAGAGTGGTGGTGTCAGCGTAAAAGAGATCAGCAGGGCTTGTGGTGGCTCAGGCAACAGCCCCCACCCCCAGAGCTGCAGCAGCCCCCACCCCCAGAGCTACAGCAGCCCCCAGAGCTGGGGCCACAGCAGGAAGAGACTGGAGGTGAGCAGGAGGCAGGACACTTGGGTGGGCATTTGGGGGGATACTTGGGAGGGGGCTGGCACTGCTGCTGACTTTGCTGGCAGGACATCTCAGCTGAAGCTGAATGAAGATGAAAGACAGCACAGAAACTTTACGTTCAGCTAGCTCAAGATGACTCCCTTACATTTCATTGAACTTTGAATTCACCCAATTTAATCTTTATAGTGATCAGATTTTTTAAACTCTATCTCCCAAAATCAATGATAAGAAATATGCAAAAGGTTTCAACCCAGCAACTCCATCCTTTCAAAGGAATCCCTTGCAACTTCAAAAAAAACACCAATCCTTCTTTCCTTTCCCCTGCCTTGCACCCTCCCCTTCCGGCAGAACCCCCTTTCTCCTTTCTCCGTGTGTTTCTTCAATAGTGTCCTGTACTCAGGACTTTTCTCTGCCCAAAACACCAGCTCAAGGGTCCCTCCTGGCCTTCAAGATGTGTTTTACCTGGCTTAGGTACTAGAGCAGATCACTCAGGAGGCAAGTGGACTGAGGTGCTATCAGAAGCTTCTGCCTCTTATATGGAGTCAGCTCTCTGACCTGGCATCCAGAGACATGGACCATGTGCCAGAGGCTGATAGCATCTTTCACAGGGGGCACCAGTGAATACCCTCCTCTCACATCCCAAGGACCCAGTTCTTCCCTCCATAAGCATGTCAAGTATCAACCCACAGGAACATCCCCTGAGAAGGGAATGCCTCCAGGATAGTGATGGAGCTTAGCAGATTACACACAGTGCCTGTCAATCTCACAGGCAGCTCTGCTATGCTCCCTGTGTCCTGAGCTGGGTCAGTGTGGTTCTAGTCCTCTGGTACTAAGAACATGTCTCCATTTTCCATAGTATAGGAAATGGAAGGGGAACATCCCATGATGGAAGTTAAATGGCCCTTTTTAGAATACATAGAGATCCAAAATAAAATGCCAGATGCAAGCCAATGACCTAATGTGGCTTTTTCATTCTTGGATGATGTCATTACCCGGACTAAGAATGCTTGATACCTCAATGATGTTATTTTAGGCAGGTCTAATGGAGATGGTGGGGGTGGTTACTTACCTCTACTTGACCCACCAGAAGAACGCACAAATGGCGCTGACTCAGCTGTGACAATCCCCGTGAAAGGGCAGGAGAGGTCTAGGAACGGCTTCTCTTTCCACGTGTGGTCCTGAGGAAGGCACCTTCGGCCAGCCCAGGTGAGGTGGCAGAGATCAGGTGTATGCTGAGGGTGGAGCAGGAGGACTAGTCTCATACGAAAGTTGCCAGAAGTGAGGCATCATTCTGGTCATCCCTAAGAAGAGAGCATCCAACCTGGGAAGATTCTTTTTGTATAAATGACCTTTTTTGTATAAGTGTCCTTCAGGTGGGATGTGGGCATAGTTTTTGCAAGCTCATGATGGAATGAATCCATAACTTTATTTGTTTTTTTTTTTTTCCTCCCCTACAAACAGTATTCTGAGGGCAAGTTAGGTCCCCAGGAAAGTCATCAAAATCTATTTAGCTGTAAAGTTAGCCAAAATATGGCACGTTCGCTATGAAAACCGCAGTGGGTGGAAATGAGACAGGAGGTAACCACAGCACGTCTGAGCTGTGCCAATGTCTGTGCAGAGAAGCAAGTGGCTACATTATAGCACAGCTTCTGGAGAGAGGCTGTCTGGCATCAGGTCCCCGCTCTGCACATTCTGGCAAGGACTTCATTATCACGATAAAATGGGGCTAATAAGAATTCCTACCCACTAAATAGGGAAATATAGATAAAGTTCTTAGAACCATGCCTGAGACTCTTTGTTCAAGATGCTAGTTTAAAAAGAATCCAATCATTACGAATACTCTTTTATATCCATGAGAAAATATCTCTTAAATTTCAGATTACTGATCTGCCCATTCTTGAAACCCAAAGTACTTTTTGAAAAATCAGAGCTTATTCCTAGTGTTTCTTACACAAAAATATTAAGATACATGATATGCCACTGGGGAATGAGATTATAAGAAAGTATAATCATTATGAAAAAATACCAAAAAAATAGGAAGAATTTAAAATTCACTTATAATCCCACCCCCAAGTAGTCTTAATTATTGTGCTATTTTCCTTACAGTCTCTCTCTCTCTTTTTTTTTTTAACTTTTGTTCAGTCTCTTTTACTGTATATGGTTTCTTTGTAGTAATTTGTGTTTTGTTTTGACTTCACATAGTCTTTATCACAACAGTTATATAAGAGTTTATCTTACTAACTTTTCCCTTAACATTTTGACATAAATATTTCCCATGTCGTTATTCATTTTTTTGTAAGCAATATTTTTGGCAGCCATAGAACATGTCATGGAGGGCACAGGTCCATTTACCAGTGGTCAGGAGCATGAGTTCGATAACCAGTCTCTGAATCCCAGTCTCCACTTACCAGCCTGTGACCTTGGCCAAATGACATGAGCTTTCTGTCTCACTGTCCTCATTTGTGATATGGGGAAAGTAATAGTGTTTATCTCGTAAGATCATTTGCAGATTAAATGGGCTATCATCCATAAAGCTCTTGGAATCGTGCCTGGCACATAGTAAGCACTCGATGAATGTTAACAGTGAAAGCTGATGCTGTGCCATTTCTAAATGTCAGCACACAGGAGTAGGTGCGCTGAAGTCAAGACCACCAGGTAGGGATGCAGGGAGGCGACTTTGTGTATCAGGGGATCTTTCCCTCCCCCTCCTTGCTGAGAAGTACAAGAAAGGATGCATAACTCAGACTCTGAATTTCTGGAAAAAGAAGCTCAGTAAAAGTTAAAGGAGTTACCCATTTAATACATGGGTATGATAAATTTTAAAGGGAATAATGTCCATCCCCTTTCATTTATAATGATTTGGTCACCTAGCTGACGCACATTAAGACCTTGAGGGCAGAAACCCCTAAGGGATCTAGTTTAGTGCTTTGTAGGTGGTAGGCACCCAATTTTCATTTGCTTGTTTAGTTAAATTTGCTATTCAGTAAGGAGGATGGGTGCCTCCAACAAATCTGAACTCAGATTTTCATTTAAAAATTCCAGATATTTCATGGAATGATGGAATAGAAGTGGAAAGGACCTTGGCCATCACTCGGAGATAGTGGTTCTCCACCCTGGTGAGACCTGGGTATTGACATTCTCCACAAGTTCACTGGTGGTTCTAGAGTTGATCAGCACTCATATAGACCCTTATTTTATGGATGAGGAAACTGAGGCTCGAAAGTGGAGAGGGGCTTTCAGATCACACAGAGAATTAGAGGCAGAGCCAGAATTCAAATCCTGCTATCACAGCACCCTCCCTGCCTCTTGAATATTTTATTCTTCTTGTGATATTATTCCAGCAAGCTTTATTTCATATAATTTGCTTATTAAACATGGCTATTGAAGTTGGGGTGGAAATAGTAACAATCATGGTGAATTATTGTCTGAATTGCACGTTTACAAAAGTTAGAAGTAATCCTTGCCGCTACTGCTCTGCTTTAAGTACTCAGAAATCGAGACCTGTCTGAAAGGCAGTGTCTGGCATCACCAGGGTTGGGCCAGCTGGAGGCCCCGAGAACCCTCCCCAGGGTGGCACTCCTTGATGACAACTCCTTGGCTTAGTTCAGCTTTGTCCAGGTCTCTGAGTTTATCAATCCTAGCTGTGCTGAGTCACTGCAGCTAACTCACAAGAACTGATGACATCAATTCACAAAGAGAAACATGACTATCAAGGGTTGGCCTAATGGCTACATTTTCTTCCTGTCGGAAAACTCCTCGAAGAAGAAGTCAGGTCATAATCTGGAGGTGCAGGGTGAGGTGGGGTGCATAATGACCTCAGGTTCTGGTGGTTAACCAATCTAAATGTTCCCATCAGGTCATCTGAACGCCTCTAGCCCTGAACAGATTTGGGTGATCCTGAAAACATCCCCCAACCCCAGACTGCTCTTCCTCTGTGAATCTTTGTAAGTCACCCCTCCTGCTGCTAGACCCTGGCCTGGAGACCACTTCTGTAGGGGGATTTTGCTGAGTGCTGCTCTTATCGTTACATGCTGATTCTGGAGTTTAACATTGGAAGACAATTTTATTATTTATTTGTTATATTCTCACGGCTCACTATTGTCCTGATAAACACTATTGTAGACAAAACAATGCCTCTCTCCCAAAGATGGCCGTGTCCCAATCCCCAGAACCTATGACTACGTTACATTACACAGCAAAAAGAACTTCGCAGAAGTGATTCAGTTAAGGATTTTGAGATGGAAAAGTCATCTTGGATTACCCATTAGCGCCAGTGTAGTCACAAGGATGTTTGTAAGAGGGAGACAAGAGAGTCAACGTCAGACAGAGGAGATGGAACCAGGGAAACAGAAGTTGGAGTGGTGCACTTTGAAAATGGCCATTAGCTAAGGAATTCAAGCAGCCTCTAGAAGCTGGAATCAGCAAGGAAAGGGTTCTCCCCTACAGCCTCTCCAGGGAACCCAGTTCTGCCTACACACTGAGGTTTTCCTAGTAGGTCCCATGTTGGACTTCTGACCTACGGAAGTGTAAAAGACAACATTAGTGTTGTTTTAAGCCCCAAAGTTTATGGCAATTTGTTACAGCAGCAAGGAGAAGCTAATACATATACACCTAGATTTTTAAAATAACTTTGAATTTCAGAATGTGGTTTAACTACTTAAAATGAGATCAAATTTATTAAAATTATTTCCACTGATGTTTGGAATTGAAGGCTCACATTTCTGAGATTAACAGGATCTTTTCAGCCAAGGGGAAGCTCAGTGAAAACACAACAGAAAAATTCTCAAAGATAAAGAAAGATGCTGTCTGGGCTTATGTCCCAGCTCTGCCACTTGCTAGCTGTTACTTCTCTGAACCTCATCCATAAAATGGGGATAATAACAGTGCCCATCTCATAGTGTTGTAAAAGGATTCTTTGAGATAATGCCTATAAAGCCCTTAGCCCTGGAACTCACACAAAAGAAGAACTTGATAAATGTTGGCCCTTCTTATCCTTGTTTTTATCAATAGCAATAAGTGATCAGTGGAAACCCTGAGGTGTCAGGATTGTTGCTAGGGCATTGCCAGCCCCCTCTTCCAGCTTTATAGCTCCCAGCTGCCTATGTTCTAAATCAGAGCTTGACAAATTCCATAGAGTAGGATGGACAGATTGCCACCACTTTGGACCTGTTTTAATTGTCAAGACACTACTTGTATCTCTTCTCAGGAAAAAGTGGATGGGGGGGCGGGGTGCTTCTTATTTTTTCCCTTATGGAGAGCATTTTACTATTTATATTTATAAAGTATTTTTATATTCATGACTTTATTTGAATCTTCACAACAATCGTTTTGGGTACAATAGAGGGTTTTTACCCCTGTAATTCAAAAAGAAATATCAACGCTCAGAGAGGCCAAGCCATTTGTCTAAGGTCACACAGATAAGAGAAGATAGCAGGTTTCAACCCCAGCTCTATGGGCAGTAAACCTCATGCTTGTTCCTCAAATCATAGTGCTCATTAGCCCAGTCTCTGTGTATCCTGTCAAAAAAGTGGAGGACAGGTTAGAAGTCCCAGGGGATTAGAATACAAAAATAGTGTTGGGAAAACTGGATAACCACATGCAGAAAAGTGAAATAGGGCCCCTATCTTACACCACCCACAAAAATTCTCAAAATGGATTAAAGACTTAAACATAAGACCTGATACCATAAAACTCCTCGAAGAAAACAGGAAAGAAGCCCCTTGACATTGGCTTTGGCAATGATTTATTGGTTATGACACCAAAAGTACAGGAAACAAAAGCAAAATTTAACAAGCAGGACTACATCAAACTAAAAGCGTCTGCACAGCAAAGGAAATAATCAATACAATAGAAAGACAGGCTATGAAATAAGAGAAAGTACTTGCAAAAACATATTGAATAAAGGGTTACTATCCAAAATATATATGTATATTTTTAAAACGTATGCAACTAATGACAAGATAAATCTGATTTTAAAATGGACAGGGGGCCTGGGGAGTGCGGAGGGCAGCTGAGCCAAGGTCTCTTGTTGATCTTGGGGTGATGGCAAGGCCCACCCAGGAACATTCTGTGCCACTGGCAAGAATGTGTCGACAGCCTTGACCTTGAGCTCAGATGCCAGTGGAAACATCTCTTATCTGGAGACAATGAAGCTTTTGAACTTCTCCCTTTTATCATGCTACATAATAAACGTGCTGAACTAGCTCTGGGTCACTGTTCCTCCATCTGAGAGCAGTGTCCCACCTCGTCCCAGCTTTTATCTGTATAATGTCTCTGTGTCTTTCATAATGTCCCGTCGCCCCTCCTCAGGTCTGGTTCGACTGGCTGAGCAGGTCGCGGCAGCGGAGGGTGAAGGGGGCATAAATTATGGTGATGGGAAATGATTTGACTTTGGGTGGTGGGCACACAGTGCAATATACAGATCTTGTCACATAGAAACCCACACCTGAAACCATGATCCTATTAACCAGTGTCACTCCAATACATTTAATAAAAAATACAATAAAGTAAAAATAAAATGTACAGCCCTAGCTGGTTTAGCTCAGCAGTTAGAACGTTGGCCCGCGGACCAGAGCGTCCCAGGTTCAGTTCCCGCTATGGGCATGTACCTTTGTTGCAGTTTGTCCCCGCCCCAATTGAGGTCGTGTGGGTGATAGCCAGTCGATATGTCTCTCTCACATCAATGTTTCTCTCTCTCTCTCTCCCCCTCCCTCCCTCCCTCCCTCCTGCTCTATTTGAAGATAAATGCAAAAATGTCCTCGGGTAAGGATAAAAAATAAATAAATAAATAAAATGTACAGCCCGGCCAGTGTGGCTCACTGGTTGAGTGTGGACCCATGCACTAAGAGGTCACCGGTTAGATTCCTGGTCAGGACACATACCCAGGTTGTGGGCCAAATCCCCAGTAGGGGGCATGCAGGAGGCAGCCAATCGATGTTTCTCTCTCTCTCCCTCTCCCTTCCTCTCTCTCTAAAAAAAAATCAATAAAGATAAAATAAAATAAAATAAAATAAAATAAAATAAAATAAAATAAAAATGGAGAGGAATTGAACAGGCATTTTTTTCCAAAGAAAAGATTCAAATAGCCAACAATTATATGAAAAGATGCTCAACATTACTAATCATCAGGGAAATATAAATCAAAACCACAATGAGGTATTGCCTCACACCTGTAAGAATGTCTGTTATCAAGAAGACAAGTAATGACAAGTGTTGGAGAGAATGTGGAGAAAATGTGCACTGTCAGTGGGAATATAAATTGGTGCAGCTAGTATGGAAAGCAATATGGAGGTTAAAGATAGAATTACCATATGATCCAACAATCCCAATTCTGGGTCTATATCCAAAGAAAATAAAAACAGGATATTGAAGAGATATCTGCACTCCTATGTTCCCTGCAGCATTATTCACAATAGCTAAGATATGCAAACAACCCAAGTGTCCATCAAAGGATGAATGATGTGCCCGGATGGTGTGGCTCAGTGGTTGAGCATTGACCCATGCACCAAGAGGTCGCCAGGTCGATTCCGGGTCAGGGCACATGCCCAGGTTGTGGGCCAAATCCCCACATGTAGGAGGCAGCCAATCGATGTTCTCTGTCATTGATGTTTATATCTCTCTCCTCCCTCCCTTCCTCTCTCTCTAAAATCAATAAAGAAAAAATATTTTTTTAAAAAAATGAATGATGTGATGTGATACACACACACACACACACACACACACACACACACACAGTGGAATATTATTCAGCCTTGAGAAAGAAGGAAATCCTGCCATTACGACAACATAGATGAACCTTGAGGGCATGATGTTAAGTGAGATGTTAGACAGAAGAAAACAAATTCTGTATGCTGTCACTTATATGTGGAATCTAAAAAAACCAAACTCACCCTGGCCAGGTGGCTCGGTTGGTTGGAGCATCGCCCCATACACCAAAAAGGTTGCAGGTACAATTCCCCTCAGGGCACATTCCTGGGTTGTGGGTTTGATCCCAGTCGGGACATGTGTCACATTTCTCTCTCTCCCTCTCCCTTCCTCTCTCTCTCAAATCAATAAACATATCCTCAGGTGAAGAGTAAAAAATAATAAATAAATAAATAAGCCAAACTCACAGAAACAGAGAGTAGAATGGTGGTTACCAGGGGCTGGGGTTAGGGGAATTGAGGAGATGGCAAAGTGTGCAAGCTAACAATTAAAAGATGAATAATTTCTGGAGATCACAGTATAGTGATTGTCGTAAAAAATGTTGTACTATATACTTCAAAGTTGCTAAGAGACCAGATCTCAAATGTTCTCAAGAAATGATAATTATGTGAGGTGATAGAGGTGTTCAGATTACAAAACATGTATCAAATCAACAGTTGTACACCTTAAATGTACACGCTGTTGCTGTCAAGTAGATCTCAATTTTAAAAATGCACGTAAGCAGATCATAAATCCTCTTCTTCTGAAAAGATAGTGCAATATAGCCTTAAAACGGGCTTTCTTCTTGCCCCAGGTGCTGGGGTGCTGGGTGTTAGAGCCCTCCAGAAGCCACAGAGAAGTCTTCTTGCCAACCTAGGCATCACCACCTCCAAGAAATGAATGCCAGAGACGTGGGTGAAGGCAGGGACACGGAGGCTTGTGCACAGAGTGGCCTAGGGCCCCCAGGTGCGCAGAGCACTTCCTGGAAGAGCCCTGCCTCCAGGCCCTGTGCCAGCCCAGCTCTGCCGGATGCCTCTGCGTGGGATGCTGCAGGGCTGTCTCCTGGAGGCGGGAGGCTGCCGGGCCTACAGAGTGAGTAACCGGAGAAAGGAGCATTCCTCCTAGGAGAGCAGGTACATTTCTGGGGTGGGACTCAGACCGAGTAAAAATAGCCAGGGAGACTCCCGGCAGCCCCGTGCACGGAGGCACCTTGTTTTCCCAGCTGGAGAGGCTGGAAGCTCGGATCACAGGTGACGTGAGCAGGGAGGAGCTGGCTGCAGAGTGGCAGACGTCTGTCACACAGAGGCAAAGGCATCTCTTAGGGTGGGGGTAGCACGTGACTCGTCTGGGCCCCTGGGCTGTCCCTCACAGCTGTTTAATCTGCCTATGGTTGCCATCATCCGTGGAATGTTTTTAGCAGGGAATTTTTGTAGTTGCCCCAACTTACACTGAGGACATATAGGGAGCCAGGCCTGTGCTAGGCAGTGGAGAGACAAAGATGACCAAGATGGCAAAGCCACCATCACCGCCCACTGAGCTGCCAGTCCAGTGGGGAAGACGGGCATCATGAGCTATAATTGGAACAGACCCTGATGAGCATGGACCAGAGCTTAATTTAATTAAACAAAGTGAATCAGAGAAGAAAGAGTGTACAGCAAATTACAATAGTAGAAACAATATGATTCCATTTATGTTGAGTCTCTCTAAATATATCTGTATATTTATATATAATGCATGCTAAAAAATAAAACAAACAAAAAAACAGAAAAGGTCTGGATGGATCTATGTGAAAACATCGACAGCATTTACATCTGGGTGGTGGACCATGAGCATTTTTTTTCCTTTTTGCTTACCTACATCTTCCGATTTTCCTGCAATGAATACCCATTACTTGGAGAATAAAATGTTTGACTTAGCACAGAAATATTCAAGAATTAGAAAAGACTTTACCAAAGCAGTGTTTGATGCTTTTGTTCAGTTTTGCAGATGTTTTGAGCTTCTATGAAGCAGCAGGTACTGAACTGAGTCATGTTACAGGAGTCTGAGCAATTTGCCAGATACTTGAAACTTGAAGTCTCTGACTTAATAACCAAATTGACCAGGAATTTCCTGCTGCCTTAGTGCCTGACTTTTCCAACCAAATTCAAACCACGATCTGAGAATGTGACTGCCTCTGTCTGAGAGTGCAGACTGCGCCATCCGCACGGGTCAGTCTCTGGAGCCTCTTCCTGCTCCCCTTTACTCATTCTCTGCTCCCCACTTCTGCCTGCATACCCACAGACCCTCTCACTTCTTAAATGTCCTCCGTCATGAGGACTCACCATCGCGGCCACGAGAAGGCCTCTCTCCCTCCTCCCAGCTACCTGTGTCCTTTATCCCTAACCCTCTGATGACATAAACCATGTACCACAGCAATCGATGCACATGGAACCCACCGTCACTACCTCCCGTAACCCCCTCAATATCCTCAGGAAACGGCCCCAAGACCCAAGGCTGGGAGACATCCTAGCTTCTCCCTCCTTCTCAACCCACAGCCAACGATGCTGTGGTTTCCTCCTCCCAACCCTACTGTCTCCTTTCCTCGGACCTTGCCCTTTTGTCTTTCTAAAAGTAAATCTAAGACTAAAACCTTCAGTGGCTCCCTATTACCCCCGAGGAGGAAAATCCAGTTCCTCCGAACGGCACCTGGGTTCTCCACGTTTCGGCAGTTTCCGCCTCCCCAGGCTGCCTCCCTGCACCGTGTGGACACCACAGCCACAGCGGGTCATTACCGTCCTGAGTGTGCCACACGCACCTCCACTGGGACGCCCTTCCTCCCCGACTTCTACGTGCTCCCCAGGCTCATATCAAGGACTCCTCTCGGTAACCTGCTCAGATGGGCCCCCTGCAATGGACCGCCTCTTTGACAGGGTGCCCGCCATGCCCTGGGTTCATGATCACCCTGCCCTGTTAGATTCTGAGCATCTCCACCTGAGGGCCTGGAGGTTCTCGCGTGAGCCTGGGGAACATCACAGAAGCTGGCACGTGGCAAAAACTTGGTGGAGCTTCCTTAACCTTGCTTCTAGACCGAGAGCTCCTCGGGGCAGGTGCCTCCCATTATTCATCCCTGTGTGTCTTCAAAGCCCAGTGCAGAGCTCATGAATATCATTCAGCAATTATTTGCTGCGTGAAGAATGAAAGAATGAGAGCTCATCGTCATTGTCAGGGAGGGAGGAGGTCCACAGGGCCAGTGCAGTCATGTTCTGACCTTGACTCAGCCTGATTCAGTTGGAAACTCTGACTGTAGCCACTTCCCTTCAGCGTGTTGCCTGGTCTCCCTGGGATGCCAATCAAACAGAAGACTTTAAACACTGGACATTCTGGATCCCTTCTGGATAAACTGAGGGATATCAGGTCCTGCTTGAGTTATTCTTACACTCTGTGGCTCATCCGAAGTCTGTCAGAAATCTGGCCTCTCCCTCCTCATCCGGAGGACGGAATTGTCCCCAGAAGTCAGGACAGTGCCCAGGCTCCAGCCACTGAGCCTCCTGTCCCTCCCATCTCCATTGTCTGACTGCCTACTCTCCTGTCCACACCTGCACTGACGAGGGCCTGGGGCGTGACACATGAGAACAGCATTTTGCGGTGCCTACCAGGGAGTCCACGCAGCTGCCAATTGCTCAGTTGAGTGACACAGAGCCCCAGCAGACTTTGGGAGGTCTAATGGGGCAAGTGACTCCTGGTTCCTGCTGCTGACATCCCCTGGACAGTGGCCGAGGGGAATGGAGATGGGCTTCCCATTTGGTAGGGTCAGTGCCTGCCCTCCCAAGGTTACTCTGTAGCATCTGTTTCGGTAAAGCCAGCTTTCTAAACTTCTGTCAGTTGCTGGAAGATGTTGCAATATTCCTACTGCTCAGGGGGGTAGGGGGGCTGGGGCCTTGGACCAAACTCTTCATATACCAGAAAGCTGACCTCTAGGTTTCCAGTTTATTGTTAAATCCCAGGACTCAGAAAATGCTTGGAATATAGTAGATGCAAATTAAATGTTTGTGGGAAGAAGCTGGAAGGAAGGAAACAAGGGAGGGAGGGAGCTAGGTAGGTGAGCCCTGCTGGTGGAGGGCCGTGTGAGCCTCTGAGCATCTGGGTACCCCATGGAGAGACGGAGCCAACTTCCCGAACACAGGCCGCCTCCCACCCATTCCAAGACTCTTGGACACAAATGCTCATTATCTGAGCAGAAAGCTTCTTGGGTCAGAGAACGTGACAGTCAATGAAGCATCTCTTGTGGCACATGGCAGGGACCCCATAACCTGCTCCTCTTGTGTCATTCCAGCCCCGTCTCTTCCCGGGGCTCTCAGTGCATCTCCCACCAGCCACCCCCAGCGCCATGGACGGACCTGGCCTCGGAGGCACTGTGGGCCTCCGTTACTGAGGCTCCATGTTCTCTCTGAGATCCAGGAGATGGGGGCGACTGGAGTGAACTTGACCAGGAGTGTAAGACCTGAGGACCAACCATGGGTGACTCTACACTGGAAAAGAAGCAGGCGAGCAAAGTGAGTGGAATGAAACTGCATCTGAAGCAGGGGGCTCTGCTCCTGAGTCTCCGTTCCGCTGCATTAGCTCTGAACCGGGACCTGTCACACTGCTCCTTCGAGTCCCAGTGCTCTTATCTCTAGAATGGAGGCTACACATGTGCTCACCAATGCGATGAGATCACATATGTGGTGAGCCATAACGTGCTATAAAATATCGCTAATAATAATAACATAAACACAATTAAATAGTGATGCTGATAATAATCAAGGCCAACCTATGAGTGTCTCTTGTCCCTCACATAACCCTCCAGCTTTATGTGATGTCAGTGAACGTGGTGGGGTGGGGAGGAACACAAAGCCTGTAACAGAAAAGACCCCAGGTGACAGGTGAGTGTCCGTGACACTTCCAGGCCATTGCTGGTGCCTTCCTGGAAGACAGTCTTAAGGCAATGCTGTCCTGACCCAAAGAACGTAAAGAAGCAAGAATGAACCCGATGGCTAATCTTTGTGATCCAGCCTTGACCCCTGTGGGACCCCTCTCACAACCGGGGAATGAGCACCCTAGTCTCCTGCTGGTTCCACAGGCCTCCAGGAACCAGCACGTCAGTGTGGGAGAGGTGCCTGGGTCCGGCCAGTGACTCTGCCTCTGGAACAGGGCGCAGAATGCCCATGTGGAGAAGAGGAGGAGACTGGACGACCTCTGCCCGTCCTGCCCTGGCGAATCGCATAGAACTGTCCTGCAGCTCACCCACAGTCTCTGTTCTCAGGTGTCACAGTCCTTGGAAGTGTAGCCAGCACCCAACACTGTCACCACGCTCAGCAGTGGTTCCACTCAGGGGCACCTCTGGCTCAGAGGAGCCTCACTCTGACCTTGCACCAAGAGTGTCACACACCAAGGACATTTGGAGCTGCTCTGGAAGTTTCATGCATCAGTAAATGATTCAGTCCTCGAAAACAGATCGAGTACCTACAATGTGCCAGGCCGTGTGCACGGCCCTAAAGATACAGGTGAGACCAAGACCCAGCCACTGTCCTCAAGCAGTTCCTGTCTGGGTCCAGGTAGGGTTGGGCTGGACAGACATGCAAACATGTACATGTAACATGGTATGTGCTGATAGACCCTTCCAAGGCATCTCCGTAGCGGGGAATGCGGAGGGAGTTGACAGGGAAGGTCACTCTCAGTGTTCTCTCTTCTGAGTTCCAGGGCCACCCCACAGTGCCTGGCAGGAGGTAAAGGGCCTCCCACCCACACCTGGCCCACTCCTCCAACCCTGTAAGTTAGGAACCAGAAAAATTCCAGTTCTGCCATCACTTAGCTAGGTCACCTTGGGAAAGTCACTTAGCTTCTTGGGGCCTCAGTTTCTTCATAGGTAAAATGGGCACAATGATGGCTCTTCAACTATTCACACAATCAAACCACAAACATTTTTTGAGCAGCAGCTATGTGCTAGGCTTTCAGAACGCAGCAAGGAGCAGACACGTGCCTACGACTCAAGACGTTTCAGGTCCACTGGAGCAGACAGGCATCGAACCAGGACGCCACATGAGCGCTAGAGCTATTAAAGGAGGAACGCGGGGTCCTAAGCATCGCAGGAGGAGAATCTCACCCAGCTGTGACGTTCTTGCAGAGATGTTATGGGTATTCCGTTGAACAGTGAATGAAAGTGCTGTTAACTGTCAAGTTCTGTGTACATCTGTGCTGCCCTCTCCTGTGTGTTTCTGCCTCGCCCACTCCAAGCTGGGGAAGTCAAAATATAAGGAAGATGAGAAGGAACGCAAATGTCAGGTGAGACCTCATGATGTGGCAGATGGTTCCTCACTACCCTTCTGAGGGCTGATAGTGTTTCACTGTCTGCAGACTGGGCAGGTCGCTCAGGGGGCCGTGTCCAGGGTGGCACAGCTCAGGGATCAGGCCCAGAGTTCAACCGGGTTGCTCTCAACTTACACAGGAGAGCAATCCCCCTCCCTCAGTGTTCCCACATCCAGCCCTGCTCCTTGGCTTTGGTTGGCTGGAAAGGGGAAGACTCCCACCCAGCCAAGATGCTGAGAGAAGAGAGGGGTCCACCAGGAGAGAACAGACAGCAAGGCCAGAAACGGCTGCCTGGCAGAGTCACCATTTCTCCTCTCCTGGACTTCAGTCGTTCTCAAGGCCTTGCCCTGGTGGAAAGACAAGCCTTTGAACTTAATCCAGCCTGGTTCTGGTTTTGGAATATATACATGTACTATAAGTAACAAGTTATATAACTTAGTATATTAATATAAATGATGCGTATTATTAATATACATTCGATTAATTATATTATATGTAATATATTAATTTAATTAAATATATTGTCACATATAACATTAATATACATGTTATATATTTATATAATATATACTTATTTATATATTAATATACTTATTTATATATCATCTGTATTAAATATGTTCTATATAATTAATATAAAATATAATAAAATATAAAATAAAAATATTATGCATAATACATTAATTTATTAAAGCACTTTAAATAGTATCAGGCATACAGTAAGCACCATGTACGTGTTTGGTATTACAACTAGATGCACTACATAGAAAGTAGACCACAGTTGCATGCTTCGTAGAGGAAGGCACGGCTAATTCTTATTACTTGAGATTGGCAGCATTACATCAGGCCTCAAAGAAGGAAATTTGTAGTGATGAAGGTGGCAGCTTCCTGCTTTTACATCCCATTACTGGAACCCAGCAAAATCTCCAGGTTATGCTGCAATTTTATACTCAAGCCTTTGATTATGTCTCCACCTACTGTTCAATGTGTGTAAAGCAAGTTGGATGCTCAATCTAGTCCAGAGAAGTGTTAAAACCCTGCCCAGAGAGCTTACAGCCCCATTAAAGAGACGTGGACATAACTACGTATGGTACTAGGTGGGTACTTGAAATATCAGTGGGATCACTGTGTAAAGTATATAATTGTCTAACCATTATGCTGTACACCTGAAACTAATACAAAATAGTAGTGAATGTAAACTGTAATTGAAAAATGATTTTTAAAGAGAGATGTGGACAGGTATGTGCCATGGTTGTGGAAAGAGAAGGAGCAGTAGAGAAGCAGAGTTGGAGAGAAGGTAGAACAGAGAAACCCTTGGTGGACAGATGTATTAATTTTCTAGGGCTGCCAGAACAAGTACCACAGACTGGGTCGCTTAAACGACAGATACTCATTTTCTCACTATTCTGGAGCCCAGAAGTCTAAAATCATGGTGTTGGCAGGGTTGGTTTCTTCCTCGGCCTCTGTCCTTGGCTTGTAGATGGCCGTCTTCGCCCTGTCTTCCCTGGACCTCCCTCTGTGTGTGTCTGTGTCCTGGTCTCTTCCTATATGAACACCAGTCATACTGTATAAGGGCCACGCTCCATCTCCAAATACATTCTGAGGTACTGGGAATTAGGACTTCCGCATATGAATTTGGGGGGTCACAATTCAGCCCATAACAACAGATAGGAGGAACAGCCTCCTTCGGGTACTGAAAGTGACCCCTGTACTATCAGATATCTACAGAGAGGAGGACACAAGTGGAGAACAGGTGGAAACAATCTAAGATCCCTCACCTGTACCCACCCAGGGAAGGGTTCAGCAGACTTTAGAGGGTGGGTAGAGGTTACGCTGAGTCCTCAGGGGAGCAGGAAGGCCAGGCAGTTTCCAGAAGACGGGCTTTGAAGCTTCTGACTCTTGAGCACCAGGAAGTTCATTCCCATCACACTCCCTCTCCTCTCCGCAGATCCCCCAAATTCTCCGGCAGCACCAAGCACCAAGGAGTTCCTGATATTCCTCGGGCTTACTAACAATGAGAAGTATCTGTCCTGAGACCATCACTGACCCCTCCAATCCACCTATGCAAAGACTAGACCACACATTCTAGAGGCAGTCTCTGAAGTAGGAAAGGTGCTTGGAGTAAGGACTCCGTATTGGGGGGAAATATCTGTGGCTTATTTCCTTTTCTCTCCTTGTGAATGTGGAGGGTGTGTTTTTCCCACCTGTCAAGACAAGCGAAGGGTCCACAACCAAACCACTCAGAGAGGTTGGTGGTGCCTGCAGGGAAGTGAAATGGATGTATCAAATCCCATCTGGACGCTTGATCTGCTGCAGAGGTTAAGAATGCATGAGGTCCTGGGTTCGATCCCCAGCATCTCCACCAAAAAAAAACCAAAAAAAAAACTAAAACTAAAAACAAACACACAAAAAAAATGGATAATAGTGAGGGAATGCTTTGAAGAGCCTGCCATGTGCCCCTGGCATTTGTGAAGCATTCCTGATTATAAGCGCTTTGAATAAAAGTACCATATTATTCAGAAGCATTCCTGATTATAAGATTACAGCATCTGCTGGGACCCTAGCACAGAGGAGCACAAAGGTGCCCAAAGGAAGCCCACTGAGAAAGGAAGGAGAGAACACGTAAGTGGAAGATCAGACCATCCACTTCTCCCCACTGCACATTCCTGGGCCATGGCTTAGGTCTGAGCTGGTGAGGCAGAAAAGGCCTTTAAACTATGCAGGACTGAAGTCTTGAGACCGTGAAAGTGACCAGAAAGCTATGAGACCCGCCACAGCTATCATTAAGGGACAGAAAAGAAATGGAATACCGCATTTTCGAAGTATCTGACTTGATAGTTAGATAAGAAGCCCATTTTCTATCTATGAAATGTTGCCACTGTTGTCACAAGTTACAGCTGATCATGTCGTGGTTCCTGCCCCTCTTACACAGCGACCTTCTCCACCAGAGATTCCACCCAGTGGATGCTTCTCCTTAAAGGTTCATCCACACTCTTTATATCTATCTGTATAAAAGGACTCTACTTTTATACAATGTGTGTATATTGTTACCATATTATTCAGTGAATTACCTTTCATATATTCATTATGTTTTTATATTTCTTCACACATGAAAACTGCTTCACAATAAATTGTCCTGTCTAATTTCCTGCATTTCCGATTTATCCCTGTGCCAGAAGGTTTTCATATTCACTTTTATTTATTGTTCATAGACTAGTGGAAAACTTCCTTTGATAATGTTAGAGTGATATTTGACATTATAGTCATCTATGAATATCCATACAGTTTTATTTATCATTAAATAGCATTTATTGTGTAAATCATTTGGAATTTCTATACATTGGAGCTTGTTCAGAAAACAGTTTAGATTAAAATTAATTATCTTATCCATTGAATTATGTTGCAATTTCATAAAATGTCATACATACATACATACATATTCATACACATTCATATATACATACATAAATATGTGTGCTTTCTCATTTTATTGTTTGGCTCCAAGATCATCATCAATCCTTAATGAAATCCACCAAACTCTGGAAACAAGTTTGAAGGTGAGAAGGTAGATTTCAAAACCTAAAAGCTGCATCAGTGAAAATGGTACAATAAGGACCCCCTCCAAAATAAGGAGAAAACTGGGGGTGGGGGGATTCAGAATCAGCTTTCTCAGAACTCTAGAAGCAATTATTCAGGAAAAAAAAAATAACTGACTCTTGGTAAGAACAATGAACTTTGCAGCATTTTTAACTTGTCCTAGCCCCATCTCGCCCTCTCCAGCTTTATGGCAGCCTTTGAAAACTAACCGCCCACATTCACGCTGGAAGCCAGCAATTACAGCAACCAGAGGAAGCGGAGCAGGGGTGGAGCCCTTTGAAAGCCTCATTTCCAAAACATTGCCATTATTTGTCGTTGTCATTGTCTGCCTCATGGTTCCTTGCAAGACCCCGTTTGCAAGACTGTATTTAACCTGATTTAGAACCCATTCTGTGCAAAAAAAAAAAAAAGACTTTTTGTCAGGTGATAAAGGGCAATTGTTAAAGCAATCACAGACAACTGACTAACTTCTAGGCTGCCCTGTGCACTAGGTAACAGTCGGGGCAAACAGTGGACTCACAAAAAGCTTAAAAGGCAAAGCTGGGGTAAGAGATATCTGTGAGGGCTTCAAAGAGCTTTGACATATTCTTGGCAATGTGGAAGACCATGTGATGTGCACGCATTTGGTTGTGCCTGTGCTCAGGAAAGACCCAAGAAGACCCTAAGCTCTTAACTCTGGCTCACTTGGAAGCTCTGTGGAAGCAGAAAGTGCAGGCTGAAGCGGAGTTGTCAGCGGCCTGGGTAACTGCTGAAGGTGTGCTCCACTCACATACAGAGAACCTCAGCAAAGACTGGCAGACTATTAGTTCTGTTGTAACATGTCCACGAGAACCAGAGACGCACAGCCAAATTGTAAAGGAGCACTTCATTTCACCGGCAGGTGGGGGGGGGGGGGTACAGCTTCCCCAGATCCTCAGCAGCGATTCTTCTTCCTCGTCCCATTTTAAAGACAGAAGCCCCATCCCCCTTTTGCACCCCCACCTCAGGGGACCAGTACAATAGTGGGAGCAACAGAGATTACAGAAGTCAAAATTAGCATTATTCATCGACGGCACAAGTACTTGCAAATACCTGCAAATACCTATACTCAGGAAACTGCAAATGTCTCCCAACACATGGGGCAACTATAATCTTAGGCAAAATTCCTTTACTTCCAGGGGTAATTAACCTATTATTATTTTTTTTTTCACCCACTCACTTTTATTTATTTATTTTTTTAACTTATCTTTATTGTTGAATGTATTACAGATGTTCTTCATTTTCCCCCCATTGACCCCCTCCTCGCCATTCCCACCCCCCTCCTGCCTTCACCACACTGTTGTCTGTGTCCCTTGGTTATGCATATATACATATAACTTCTTTGGTTTATTTCTTCCCACCCCCCAAACCCCCTTCCCTTTGAGGTTTGTCAGTCTAACAACCAATTTGTACTTCTTAATCCCTTCATCTTTTTCACCCATTCCCCCAACCCCCCTCCCATCTGGCAACCAACAAAATTTCTCTGTATCTATGAGAATGTTTCTGTTCTACTTGTTCATTTTGTTTGTAGATTCAATTGTCAATAGATATGTATTCATTGCCATTTTGTTTGTTCATATTTTTTTTATCTTTTTCTTCAAGAAGACCCTTCAACATTTCATATAATAATGGTTTGGTGGTGATGAAGTCCTTTAGCTTTTCCTTGTCTGGGAAACTCTTTATATGGCCATCAATTCTAAATGACAGCTTTGCAGGATAGAGTAATCTTGGTTGTAGGTTCTTGCTTTTCATCACTCTGAATATTTCTTGCCACTCCCTTCTGGCCTGCAAAGTTTCTTTTGAGAAATCAGCTGACAGTCTTATGGGAACGCCCTTGTAGGTAACGAACTGCTTTTCTCTTGCTGCTTTTAAGATTCTCTCTTTGTCTTGAACCTTTTGCATTTTGATGATGATGTGTCTTGGTGTGGGCCTCTTGGGGTTCATCTTGTTTGGGACTCTCTGTGCTTCCTGGACTTGTATGTCTGTTTCCTTCACCAAGTTAGGGAAGTTTTCTGCCATTATTGTTTCAAATAGGTTTTTGATTTCTTGTTCTCTCTCTTCTCCTTCTGGTACCCCCAAGATGCGAATGTTGGTACGCTTGAAGTTGTCCCAGAGGCTCCTTACACTATCCTCATTTTTTTTTATTCTTTTTTCTTTTTGCTGCTCTGATTGGGTGTTTTGTGCTTCCTTATATTCTAAATCAATGGTTTGCTTCTTGGCTTTACCTACTCTACTATTGAATCTGTGTAAATTATTCTTTATTTCAGTTAGTGCCTCCTTCATTTCTGACTGGTCCTTTTTTATGCTCTTGAGGCCCTCTCTGAGTTCACTGAGGTTCTCACTAAGTCCATTGAGCATCCTTATAAGCAGTGTTTTGAACTCAGCATCTGTTAGGTTGCTTATCTCCATTTCGCTTAGTTCTTTTCCTGGAGTTTTGTTCTGTTCTTTCATTTGGGACCTGTTTCTTTGTCTCCTCATTTTGGCTGCCTCCCTGTGTTTGTTTCTATGTATTACTTAGCGAGAGGTATGGGCCTAGCTGAGACCAGATGCTGCTTGTTTGAAAGAATTTAGGAAAAGCTGAAGCAGGATCCAAGACAGGCCAATCCTATGGTAAAGCAACTGACAACAGCTTGGGTGGGCCTGGAAGTTGGGTGGGGCGGGGCTTCAGGGAATCACCAGGGCGGGGCAAACAGTGTGAGCCAGGTTGCTGGAGTCCCAGATATGGCGGTGTCTGCCGGCCCAGGGAAGGGCTCACCAAAGGAACAAAAGCCTCTGATAGCACGTCTGTCCAGGAGAAAGCTGCCTCTCCAGCCCTCGCTCCAATGCCAAACAGCTCAGTTCTTCCCCATATGACTCTGGTGCCTTTCAAGCTGCCTCCCCCACGCTGGAGCCTGGAGGGTGAGAGTCTGAGTAAGACTGTGCGTGGGCCCTTTAAGAGGAGCTGCGGGGGTGGGGTGGGGGGGCTCCAGCTGCCTCAGCCTCAGTTCCCGCTGGTTTTTCCAGCCAGAAGTGATGGGGATTTTCTTCCTGGCACTGGAACCCTGAGCTGGGTGCCTGGTGTGGGACAGGGACCCCTCAGTCTTCAGGGAGGACCTTCCCAGCTGAGGTATCCTCCTGATTTTTATCCACCACACATGGGTGTGGGACCAGCCCGTCCGCCTCCGCCCCTCCTACCAGTCTCGATGCGGCGGCTTCTTTAATTCCATAGTTGTAGGACTTCCTTCCAGCTGGATGTCAGGCAGTTTTGAATGATGGTTGTTCTGTAGTTTAGTTGTAACTTTGATGTGGTTGTGGGAGGACGCCATACTGCGTTTACCTACGCCGCCATCTTGACCGGAAGTCTTAACCTATTATTGGAAGAATATTGAGGAAGGTCTATTGATGATAAAAATGGAGTCATTTAGTCGCCTTAGCCAAGGGGCCTACATAAAAATGGAATCTAGTTGCCTTAGCCTTGGGGCCCAGATCAGTTCCAGGAGTTAAAGAAAACTTTTGTCCCATTATTAACTGACCATAGAGCTAACTGAGAAGAGATGTCAGTGGCAAAACATGACCAAGAATACACACTTTATAGAATTTGTTTAGACAAGTCACTTTAAAAAAATGTTCTGGAATCAGACAGTGGTGATGGTTGCACAGCTGTGTGAATATACTACACGTTATTGAATTGCACACTTTGAAGGGGCAAATTTTATGGTATGCATATACATATCTCAATTTTTAAGAAACTGCTGGGGCCTCCCTGGGACTCTGGGAGGACCTATTGCCAAAGTCTGTTACTGATTCAGATAACCAATTGTATTAATATTCCATTTTGTACTACTGCAGCAAAGAATAACTTTTAAGTCATATTTCAAGAGAATAATGCCAAGTTTGTTGGTAGCTTGCAGAATGTGAGCACATGGTGCTGTAATAGGTTAGGAGGAGACAGCAATGGAGACTGGCTGGAAAGTGGGGTGGGTGGTGGGGCAGAAGTCAGGAAGTCTTCCGGAGGAGTGGGGCTGAGCTAGCCTTTGACGGGCAGGCAAGACACATTCACAACTTCCTTCCATGCCTTTTCCTGAGCCCTAAGTGGGATGGGACATGGGAAAGAGCAAAGAAGGCAGGAGGTAAACCAGAGATGGAGAGGTGTACACCTGGTGGGTTGTTTCCCAGGAGAGCTGGACGGAGGGAGACCAGATTTTATATTGAATGTGGTAGAAGAGCAACATTGTCCACACCAAACTGAAATGTTTGGTAAAGAACATGAAGCTCCTTTAGTTTAAATGGATCTAACACTGTTTCTTGAGCAGCTAATCTACTTGGGGTGAGGAGAAAGAGGGAAACAAAAGTATTGTTTAGACATTTATATTTCTGTTTCTTCTGGTTCAAGAAAACACCATTTTAAGAAATTGTTCAGTAAATTTTACCTTCCTGTTAGCATTGCTTATCCCCTGTCCTTGTCCTGCCCATGGTGGTACCTGGGTTCATGACGGAGAAGCTTGCAGGGCCTGGAAACCACATATAAAGGAAGCCAGGGATTCTTATGTTGGGTTTTTTTTTATTTGTACTGCCCTCTGCTGTACAGGAGGACTGAACTGACAGGATTCTTGGGCTAAGGCCACCAGATGAAATTTGCAGTCATTTAATTTGTGTGTTCTGTCCCCAAATCCTGGGAAGGCCCAGTGATCTTCCTGGCTCACTCTGGCTCACTTTTGCTCTGACTGGAGCTGGGACCCCCCCCCACCCCACCCCGAGCCTTGGTTGTGGTTCCCAGACGTGCTGGCCCCAGCAGCCCACCCTGCAGCTTTCAACTGTGGAGGCACACAAGACTGTAGAGACAGGACTCTGTTCACCCAGGCTACAGTGACCCTCGTACCTCCCCTGAGCTTGTCAGCCAGCACTGTGAGCTACTTCGTTCTTCAAGAGACAGAGGGGAACCTCTGAATCCCTTCCATTTCCACGGGAGCCAGGGAAGCTTGGGAGTAGTATCTGCATGGTGTCTCAGCTCCTTCCATAGCACCAAGTTGGAAACCAGTCACAAGATTGCCGTTTTCAGCTTTATTCCATTTCCAGACTCCAGACCCATTAGTGGGAGAGCTGAGGCATGCATATAACTAACTGTCTGCTAAGCTGTCTTCATCTCCCTTCTCCCTCGGGACTGGCCCCAGGACCAGAGCAGCTTTTGATGACTCTTTCCTGTGCAAAAGAAACTTCTTCCTCCTCTTCTCTTTGCCTTTTTCCCTTTCCCTTTTCCCCTTCCTGAGTCCCAGAGGATCACAAGGTCACCAGACCTCCAGGGTTCTCAGCAAGTCCAATATTAGAAGCAGATCCCAGATTTTTACTCCTTCCCCTGGCTTTATTCCTACATAAAGGGGCCAGGTGCCCTGGAGAGGGAACCCCGTGAAAAATGTGCTCAAGAAAAGAGCAGATGTGGTGGACCTTGGCTAGAATGGGGAAGCAGGTGAGGGTCCTGAAAGAAGGCAGCAGGCTCACAGGAGAGGAGGGTCACAAGGAGGAGAAGAGACCTGGAAGCGCTCCTTGGAGTCTGGTACGAGTTTCAAGTACTCCCACACTGACCTCATCAACAGAAGAAAGTGGGGCTGAGTTCCTGCTGCCTGGAGCCACGAGCAGGGGCTGCCTTTCGTGCCCACCCAAGGCTGCCCTGGCAGGTCCACTGTGCAATTTCAGGGATAATACAAGGTAAGTTCAGCCCCTCCGGGTGAAGCAGAGAGAAAGTGAGGTGGATCTTCACTGTCACCACCTCTTCAGCATAGAAGAGACCCTGTAACAGGAAGATCAGGGGTCCATGTCTACTCTGGACGAAACACTGGGCTGGTGGTGTGTGTTGGGGAGCAGTGAGTGGTGTGGTCTGGACAGCAATAGAGTGGAGGCTGAGCCCCAAACCCCGCGTGAGCCTGGCTCCTGCTTCTTCTAGCATGTGAGCCTGGCGCTCTCTGAGCTTTGAGCTTCCCGCTCACGTCCAGAAAACGGGAGTGATGGAGTCATACACCCACTCTGCCTCCCTCTGTTATTGTGAGGGTTAGAGAAATGAAGTGATGGACATGAAAACATCGACTGTTAACATTAAGGCATTTGGTTTTCCAATAATCCCTTAGTATATATACAGCAACTAAGTTAGTACAGGTGGTAGTCCCAAAATATTTTAGCCTCAATCCCCAAGTTTACTCCATCACTGGAAAGAGAGGAGGGAGGTTGGGGGAGAGAACATGCGACCAGCCAGGAAGCTTCCGGGGCTCAAAGCCGGCAGCCGGCCCATGGGTTTAAAGAGGCACTTTCTTCGGGACCAACAAAACTGGATCATGGGCTTAACTGAGAAGAGAGGAAAGTTATTATTTATACATTTCCAATAAAAACAGGACCATCGTGTCTTCAGAAACCAGATTCTTGACCCAGGGGCCAGTATCTTCAAGCTGATTCATGGAGTTCAAGCCTAGGAAAGAATATAATTTGGTGAGGTTTAGGTCTGCAGCTTCAGAGAAGTAATCAGGATCTCCTGGGTAGGATGGATTGAAGAGGCAGGGATCAGAATGTCAGGAATTACCCTGCAGGTGTTCTAGCTGTGGGAGGAGCCACTTCCTGGAGCTTAGTCAAGCCAGAGCCTAAAAAACACATCTCAGCACCCGCTGGCGTCTGCCCTGAACCTCCAGGACTACCATCCACCTCTGGGTCTGACCAGGTAAGTGGGGCTTTCAGTGCCTAGAGAGAGCACAGGTGTAAGGGTGAGGGGCTGGAGGCCATGGGGACAGAAAGGGCAGAGGGAGGAGGTGAGGAGGAGAAGAAATCTTGCCTTAGGTCTAGTAGGATTCACCCAGTAATTATAGCTCATAAAATGGAAGGGGAGTGATCGGCAGACTAAATTCTTGCCAATGTCTGGCCTCTGGCAACTGAGACAGCTGGGGAGGGTGTGTTCTCAGCCAGTTGCCTCTGACAGGCACATTCGTGGATGCTGACGGGATGGAGATGCTCATGAAGAAAATGGCGACACCCAAAAATATCACAGAATACCATCTAGCATCCTTTTCGCTGCCTCGAATACAATTTCCTTCCTGCCCTTCTTTCTTTTCTCGTTCATTTATTCATTCATATATTGCTCACATATCAGCTATTTATTAAGCTCTCACTAAACACGTGGAGCTGTTCTGGACACTGGAATACAGACGTGTGCAAAAGCGGGGCTGGGAGCGGGGTGCGAATCCCTGTTCTCATGGAGTTTCCTTGCTTCCAGTTCAGCGGGGGATCTACGGGTATTGGATCTTCTATGTGACAGTAACCGTGCCATGTCATAGAGATATAAAAAGGAACTTGATGGAGGCTTTGGCTGTGTGTGTGTGTGTGTGTGTGTGTGTGTGTACTTATGTTTAGTTCCAGACACCAGCAGCATTGGGGTAGATTCCAAAGGAGGAACAATGACCTAAGATTTCACAAGACCATAAAGCATCTGTATCAGGTTTTAGGTTGACAGAACTCCCAGCTAGGTGTCCTGCCCGCAAACCCAGGAGCTGTGCCAGCATCCTCTTGAAGGGCCCACAACCAAGTGCCCCCCAAAGTGTCTTCCTAAGGGCCCTCCCAAGATGCCTTGCTCCAGTCTCTTCCTACTGTGATAGCTCCAGGGCTGCTGTGGCCTCCGTTGACTGTGGCCTCAGACCTCCAGCTGTTGCCATCGATTTGGGGCTGCTTCCCACCTGGACTCTGAGCATCAACTGATAACCGAAGGGGCCAGGGCCAGCCCTGGGTTTCTCGTCCCTCGATCCCCTTCCGTCCCATGGTGAGTCACCTGTGGAACATGACCACGCTGGAGCCCTGCCTCAGGACAGCCGTGGCACTGAGACTCTGGGGCTGGGTTCAAACTTGCTTTCCTGTTGCAGAGACATGAGTGGTCTGAATGAATTGCTCTGCTACAATAAATATTTTTACATCCCTTTGGCCCTGTGTGCTTCGATTCATGTTTCCACTCTACTTACCGCGCCAACGCCTTCTCTCTGAACAGATGGCTGGGTTCTTCACTTTGCCTGAAGGGGAGAAAAATCAAACTACCAATCAGGAAGAAATTATTTTACAAACCTACACGTACGTTTTGTTTTCATAAACCTAGAATGTGCACACATTACTATAACAAATAAATCAGAGATATGCTGATATATCAGGAAGTATATCTTACTACAAAAATATGTGCAAAATGTCTCTTTACATAATCGTCTTTTAAGTGACCATGATAGAAAGTGTCCTTTCACGTAAAAAGACATGAATTTGGACATTATTTCATAAATGCCCTTTCAATAAAATATGGTATTAATCCACAAGTGTGTGCTCAGTCTTTGCTGATGAATTAGTTGATATTTAGAGAGGATTCGTGTGAAGGGATGTCCAGGTCTCTGAGTTCAGATGAGGGAAACACCTCCCACTGGCTCTAATTCTTCGCTCCTTATGCAGGGGGGAGGCTAAGTGAATTAAACCCTTGACATCCACACCTTGAAATACAAGTCCATTGTCAGGTGTGCAGTGTCAGGAGAAGACGCCCCTGTGGCTCTTCGCGGTCTTTCCCTCTCAGGACCTTGGGTGGAGGCGTCTCCCAGACCCAGCTCCACCAGCTTACACGTTCCTCGGATGGATGTGATGGAAGGAGCTATGAAGCTTAGTACCCACCCCTGCTGGAGCCCAGAACTGTCATCAGGGAAGGCCTGAGGAATAAGGTTTATTCTCACTGGGATTTCCTAGCACCATTTGAAGATATTCAATGGCCCCACCCACCAAATGTCTACAATTACTGTCTATAGATTTCCTTTTACTTGTCAGACTTCTGTCTCTCCGTTGGAATACAGTCAAGATGGAAAGAGATTATATTTCTTTAAATCATGTTGTTTCTCAGAATTGGCCACGTGTCAGTGAATGCTTGTCAAGTAAGAGCAGGAGTGAGACAATGAACTCCGCTTCTTGACCTTACTAGTGGGACACAGTCTAAGCAAATCCTTGAATTTTCCCCCTTGGAGACGCTTTGCTGTTTTAATTTGGTCTAGCATATCCCTCTCCCTTTACTGTCATAAAGAGAGTAAAGATATTTTTAATCTTTATTTGATCTTTACCGGATTTTCTCAGCACAGAATCTTTGGGAATAATTTCTTGTCAAGGGCATTCCAAGACACAGAGATGCAATGATTGGTAAAGGTTTCCCAAGTGCTGACTTATTTGTCTAAAACATCATCTAATTCCACTGATTAAAAGATGCCAAAAGCAGATATAAATGGTCATAGACCATTGGGGTGTGTGTGTGTGTGTGTGTGTGTAGTCATGGTATCTAATTAAGATGGTTGGATTCCCTGATAGTCTATAATAGTGCTGTCTGGGTCATGAAAAAGATCTGTTCCATTTTTGTCTTAGTTGAGAGGCAAGTGCACAGGTATTGCATACAGAAGGCACTAATCAGACAATAAGATTATCAAGGACTTGGTATGAGGGAGGGATTTAGAAAACATGGTT
Source organism: Tadarida brasiliensis (assembly GCA_030848825.1). Lineage (NCBI taxonomy): Eukaryota > Metazoa > Chordata > Mammalia > Chiroptera > Molossidae > Tadarida > Tadarida brasiliensis. The sequence continues at coordinate 19,579,921 of CM061275.1, forward strand.
ATCAATGATCTGGAAATCCACCAAACAAAAGAATTGACAATCTGGCCATACAGATGGACTGGCATTCTTGGACTTGCTGTGGTGATCATATCAAAGAGAGCTTAGTGGACTTCAGTTTCCCTTAGAAAACCAGGACAGGTGGATTATATACACTAGTGCATCTAACCTGTGTGTAAATTTATTATCATTTCATGTTGAGAAATCTGTTGACGTTGTTACAGTAGGCAGCTAGTTAGGTATTAATGAAAGAGAAGGGAGCCAGACATCTAATTAAACTGGATTAACTAGGAAGGGGCTGCTTCACAGCTGAAGCAGGGACAGGCTTTCCAATCTCCCCAGGGAATAACTGGCCCATTCCTCCATTTTAAGGAGGGGAGGGATAAACAGTGAGGGGGAGATTCCTCTGCTGAGGCATGCACGGTAGAAGTTAGACAATGAAGCAAAACTATGAGGCATGCCTACTAGGAGCCAAAATGTCAACCATAAAGGGGAGGAGTCCGACCACCTGGCCAGTGTGGCTCAGTGGTTGAGCGTTGACCCATGCACCAAGAGGTTGCAGGTTCAATTTCCAGTCAGGGCACATGCCCAGGTTGTGGGCCAAATCCCCAGTGGGGGGCATGCAGGAGGCGGCCAATCAATGGTCTCACTCATTGATGTTTCTCTCTCCCTCTCCCTTTCTCTCTCTCACTAAAATCAATAAAGAAAAAAATGTTAAAAAAATAAAAATAAATAAAGGGGAGGAGTCCAGCCTGGGAAAGTCTGGGGGAGGGGAGGGCTCTGGGGGCTCCAGCTGCTGTGACAGCTCTGGGGGCTGCTGCTGAGCTGGGCCACTACTGGGGGAACTGAACGATCAAGGACTTGCTGCAGCCTGATGCTTCCCTGTCCTGTTTCCTCTCACCCAACACATGGGCTGACAGGGACGGTGACGACTCATAGAGATTCCTGGGAAGGACTTTGTGTCTGACCAGGCAACCCAAATGCCAACCTGTACATTAGTTCTTCCTCGTGTTATAATAAAGCTCCTACTTCCTACCCACAAAATGTATTGGTCATTCTTCTCCTTTTTATATCTGCAGTGTTCCCAAAGCTAGGGCCTCAGGAGTCCTCCCTTTCTGAGGCAAAAGCAGGACCTGAGTGAGCGACGAGGGCAAAGCTGCTCTGAGGCGCTGGTCCCTCCGGCCACAGCAGCTTTGACTTTCCCCGCACTGTCCACATGTCCCCATTTTCTGTGTGTTTCAGACATTGAGAAAGGTTGGAAGTGCTGCTCTGTAGACTTGCTGGAACTCTAGGGAGAGGGACACTCCACTGATCTGCCCTCTTCTAGAATAAACAGTTGGATAAAATGCCTAAAGTGAGTGTTGAGCCCCTCCCCCTCCAAAAGTACAATACATGGTCTCTCAACTCCCATCTAGGGACTGGGGTCTGGTCCAGACCCGGCCTTTTCACTGACTGCATCCGGGTCATGGTCCCTCCTCTCAGCATTTGATCTGCTGCTCCAGGACCCAGTCCTACCACCTGTCCAGCCAGGTGAATGATGAGTGATAAGTGGTGGAGATATTTTTTAGGAAAAACAGTAATGTGCAACTTAGAAATAACAAGAAAAAAAGATGGACAGACTCTCGGGAAGAATGGGGCTCCCATCCTTCGGTACATCTCAGCTCAGTCAGCACGCATGGCAGGGCGGAGAGCCACCTGCTCCAGGATGATTGGGGGTCTTAGGTGTTCACAGAGGAAAGGGGGCAGCAGGGCACAGCCAGGGAGAGAGCTCCTGCCCTTCAGGTTCAGGCTGAAGGTGTCTGTGTGTGGCTGATGGGCTCAGTGGAGAAGTTCTGCTGAAGATGCAATCTCTGAGATGCTCAGTCCCCTCTTCCCCTCACTGTTGCTGCAGAGAAACAATAACCGTGGTCCTTAACCAGCCTGAGCCACTGTAGCGTCTCCTATTTTTATTTATTTATTTGTTTTTATTTTGTTTATTGATTTGAGAGAGGAAGGGCGAGGGAGAGAGAGAGAGAAACATTGGTGAAAGAGAACATCAATTGGCTGCCTCCTGCATGCCCACCTCTGGGAATTCGGCCCACAACCTGGACATGTGCCCTAACCAGGAATCGAACCGGTGACCTCTTGGTACATGGGTCGGCGCTCAACCACTGAGCCACAGTGGCCAGGCGCATCTTCTACTTTTAAATGCCTCTCTGTGCCAAGCCACTTTCTTTGGTTTATGCGCTTCATCATTTCTGCCAGTCTCATTATTTAATTTTCAAGTCCCTGACCAGTAGTAATTTAGAGCTTTTAGAAATGTGTTTATTGGTCATTTCTACAAAATTTATCATACCGTTTTTGTTATTGTCTTTTCAGTTTCATCTATCATAGATGTTATCCCTGATCCATCTTTATTAAGATATTTAATGTATCAGATTTTGTTGACTTTATTCATCTTTTATTATAAAAACATTTTTCGTTTTTATGTAATAAATTTCTTTGCTCTTATAGCTTCAGGGTTTATTGAGTTGGTTAAGAAGTTTTCTCTTGTCCCTAATGTGTAGGCAGACAAAACAACGCCTAACATCCTCCCTGCAAATAAAACAGTATAAAATGGGCCCATCAAGCAGGGCATCTAGGTTAGGCTTAGGGTGGGGGAGGATTAAAGGGAGGCGGGCCCTTCTGTCTGCTTTTAGGGGCTTTTGCCCCAAGTAAGAGCAACTCTTGGGCCCTTCCTGTCCCCTGGGTCTGTTATATCAGCTCCTTGTCCTCCTTCCATGGGGCAGAGAATTGGCCCTATATAGCCTCCATCACAGCGGATTGCCCAGTCTTTTTCGGTGGCATCTGACCTGTGTTTGGTATGTGTGCATGTGTGTCATAATTATGTTCTGCTGCTATGGAAGAAACTCAACATTATAGTGATTTAAGGTAGAAAGCAGACTACCTTCACCCATGTGTTATGAACTCAGAGGGAGGCATTTCATGGCTGCAACGGAGACTCTGTGGAATCATCAGAGATGATGCCCCTTCTGTCTTACTATTTCATCTTAGGGTGGGCTGCTTCCTGCAAGGCACCCCGCGATCCCGGGTTGCTGACGAGGTTCTGATCAGCAAGCCTGCGTTCTGGGTGGGAAGAAGGGGAAAGGGTGGGTGAAGGCTCTCCCCGGTCATCTCCTTTACTGGGCTCTTCTAAAGCCCAGCATCTCCTTCGATCTCATCGCCCTCCTGCATGCACAAGAGAGCTGGCGAAGTGGAGGGTTAGTTCTGTCCCTGGAAACAGTGTAGCAATTCTGTAAATTAGGGACAAAAGCGAGAACACACAGTGGGCACACAACCAGGAGATCTGGTGTGCTATGACTTTCTAGGGAAGATGACTGGGTCGCTGAGTATCTGGAATTAGTGACGCAGGCTCTCCCGGGTGTGCCTCGTTGTATCTGGGAGAGTCACCCAGGCAGCCTTGAACATAAAAGTTGAGGAACATTGTACCCCGAGTGCCACCTGCCTGGGCTCTGAGCTATGCACTGGAGCAAGTCCGGGAAGGCTGGGCGTTCCCAGAACCACAGCAGAAGTCTGCAGTTCTCTGTGGAGCTCCTTGGAGAAAAGCACAAAGTCTGGCTTATCTACACCTGAGGGAGGCTTGGGGTCGCTTCTGCCTCTCTCCCTACCTCTAACCCAGCAGTCACCCAGAGACGGGCCATGGGCCAGGGGTCCTGATCGGTCTCTCGGGGAAAGGAAGGGCGTGAAGCAGAACCTCAGAGTGTCAGACTCAGAGAGAGCTGTGCAAGCCTAACACACATTTGGTTTTTACAGCTTCCTCCCTTTCAATACACCCAGTGGGGCTCTGGCCGGTGTGGCTCAGTGATCAGAGCATCAGCCCACATGCTGGGGAAGCCTTGAAGATCGGGAAGTGATTTCCTGTTTGAATCATGACGGAATAGAGAACATAAAATTTTCTCCTTGCTGTAAACAACTAAAATACTGAACAAAACATGTAAAACAATTGTTTCCAGGCTTTAGACAGATACCAACACAATTATAATTCTTGAGATAAGAGAAGCACGGATTACATTCAACATGACATTCTTCAAAAATGGCAACAAACAGAGGAGACAGAGATCAGGGTTCAGCAGTGCCAAGACAGTTGGGATTTGGTGGGTTGAGTTCCAGAAATAAGACGGAGAAGAACACCCCAAAATCTGCATTAGAATTCCCCTGAGGGTCTTTGGCCAACCCTTCAGCTGCTCATGCTGAGTGTGATACTGCAGAAGGGCCCAGGTCCACTGGGCAGCGGAGAACTGAAGACATACACTGGGGCCTCAGTGTGAGGGGGAGAGCAGTTGGAGTTTGATCCCAGGTACAATGGAGCAAATTTGGGGTACACCTTGAGCTTTCAGTTAAGACCCCAGAAAGTCCATGTACTAGGATTACGACTTATTCCCTAAGAATAAGGCAACAGCCTGGAGTAAGGAAATATCTCTGCTATAGCAAAGCCACAATAGTATCAAGGTGATCCTCTGGTAATTCAACTGCCTACCAGAACAAAGTCTGCTAAAGAAGACAACATGATCCAGGGCCTCCGAAAGGTATTATCCAGAATATCCAGGAGATATATATATATAACACAAAGATGCAAGAAAATGTGATCAACATAAGGAGGAAAAGCAATGAATGAAAGCAGCCCAAGAGATGATCCAGATGCCAGAGTTTACAGACAAAATTTTAATGTAACTGGGATAAATATTTTAAAGAAAATAGAGGGAAAGGCACACAAGCCAGGTGAAAAGGAGAATTTCAACAAAGGATTGGAAGCAATAAAAAATCAAGTGGGTATTCGAGAACTAAAGGACACAGTATCTGGAGTTAGAAATTTACTAGATGAATCTAAGGGCAGAAGACACGATAAACGAAGAAAGGTTTTGTACACACACACACACCTATGCACACAGAGAAAATGGGTGGGAGTGGGGGCAGAGTAGAGTGAACAAGACAAGTGTACCATGCTCAAAAAGTCAACACGCACGTAACCGGAGTCCGGAAGGAGAAGAGAGGATGTGACAGAGCAATCTGGAGCCTAGAGGAAATAATGGCTGAAAATTTTCAAAAGGTGATGAAAGACACACAGATTCAAAAAGTTCAACAAACTTCAAGTTTCAGACATGTAAAGAAGGCCACATCTAATCAAATTATAGTGAAATTACAGAAAATCAAAGCATAGCAATAATCTCAAAAGCAGCCAGAGCAGGGGAAATCATATATTATTTTCAAAGGAGTAATAATAAAGTTACGGCTGAATTCGCAACAGAAATGATAGAGCCCAGATTATGATGGAATCATATCTTTAAAGTGCTCAGGAAAGCATATGTGTAATAACTAACCCGGAAACAGTGTCTATCAATAGTTGAGTGGTGTAGCAGGTAAAATAGTGTCTCCCTAAGGATGTTCAAGTCCTAATCCCCAGAACCCGTGAATATTTTACAAGAGAGGGAGATGTGGACACAGAAGAACGGTCAGAGACACGCAACATTGTTGGCTTTGAAGGTGGAGGAGTGGCCATGAACCAAGGAATGTGGGCAGCCTGTAGAAGCTGGAAAAAGCAAGGAAACCCATCCTCCCCGAGAGCCTCCAGAAGGCATGCAGCCCTGTCTGGACCTCGATCTCAGACCACTGAGATCGTATTGGACGTCTAACCTATGGATCTGTAAGATAATAAATTGGTGTCGTTTTAAACCACTAAGTTTGTAATAGCTTAATTATGGCAGTTACAGGAAACTAATACAAATGGATTAAAAATATATGTGGTATATTCACAAAATGAAATATTTATTACACAACTATAAAGAGAACAAGCTCAACAACATAGATAACTCTCACAGATATAATGTTGAATGAAAAAATAGGATACAAAATAGTATATACTGTATGATTGATTTATTTCTATTTATATGAAGTTCAAGTACAGACAAAACTAATCTATGGGGCTGGAGTTCAAAATCGTGGTTACCTGTGTATGGAATGAAAGGGAGCAAGAAGCAGCTTGTTGAGGGACCGGAGCTGTTCTTCACCTTGATCCAGGTGGCGATCACACAGGTAAAATGTAAAAGTGCATTGAGTTCTATACTTAAAGTTTATGTAATCTGCTCTTTAAAAGTTATAGCTCAACATTTTTTAAAAAGACACTGGGGAAAGGATAGAGTACTCAATTGCTGTTGGGCCAGTGATTTATGGAGTAAAAAATATTTTTTTAACATCGTTGCTTTTTAATTTGCTGTTTCTCCACCAGAGGGCACCCCTGCACAAGGATCAGTCTCCAATGTCTGCATGGCCATTGGCAGCCTGCCCCCGCCTGGCTTTCCAATCATCCCCCCCCCCCCCCTCACTATTGTGGGAGGCACACAGGTAGTCAGACAATCACAGTAATACGAGGTAAGTGCTGTGACAAAATGTGTTTTCCAACAATTAGATACCTGGTAAGGAATCTGTGTGCATGTGGTCTCTGCGTAAAAGTCAATTAACATCTGGGAATATTTGTGGGAATTTTGACCCCTATAAGTCTTAAAAGGGGATGTTATTGAGTTGTTGGCAGCGATATTTAGTATGAAGAGTTTTAAAGTACAATAACTCTGGAAATGTCCCACCGAAAGAGGACGTTCTTTTTCCATTTAAATAAACTCCACACATCTCTACAGATCAAACCGCAGTCAGTTTTCTATTTATTGTAGTCTGTTGCTATTCAGTCACTCTTTCTTTCCACAGTTACTGAGCGCCTTACCATGGCCCAGTTCCTGTGCTGTCTTCTGGAATCCGAGGTAAATAAATGATGCTAACCCCTTTCCTCAGGAGGTTGACACACTGGGGGTGACGGACACAATAACCACCAGTCAGTAGAAGCATCACAGGGGCCACGGAGGACAGAATGGAGAAGGAAAGAGTAAGGGATGGTTTCCGGGAAAGTGGTGTTTGAAGTTGTGAGAGTTGAACAGGAGATGAAGGACCTCTTAGGTGTAGAGAATATTGTTCCTGATACATACCAACACAAGCAATGACAAAGGGACATTCGCATGGTACTACTATAAAGGTACCAGACATATAAAGTACTTTGGGAAGACTGGAAAGGGAAGAATTAGTTTGCTAGAGTCACCTATAAGAAGGTTTGGGGCTGTTTCCAGGTTTACCTGGAGAAGAATGAGTGAAGATTCACGTGGTGAAAGGTGATTTGCACAGACACCAGCAGGTGGCGCCCACCCTTCTCCACAGCAAGCAGCCTGGCTGGATCCGTCCAGAAATACAACATCCAGGAAGGAGCCAAATACAGGTGTCTGCCTGGGCCACCCTCACCACACCCCCACCACACACACACACACACACACACGCACATCACACAGCATATACCCAAGCTATTCTGTACCCACTACCCAGAAAATGAGAATGGACACAGCTTTGGTGAGCAAAGCACCTTATTTGCTTTCAAGTTACAGAAGAATGTAACTTCTGTGTTTTCTCTTTCAGAGAATAAAGAAATGTCTACCAAGTGCCAAGAAAAGAGAGAACTGAAAACAGTAGGAGTGCAACTAGGAGTGCAAGGAAGCTGACTCCGTGTGGTGAGAAACCCAGCACTCAGAGCCTGAGATGCCTCGGGCTCCTCTGTGACCACTGAGCTACTCGGCGAGGCTGGCCCGGAGCATGGCAGGGGCTGCAGGCAGGGTCCGCTCGCCCACAAAAGAAACAACAGACAGAGAGGCGATGGGGCGCAGAGGAGAAAAGAGCACAGCTGACTCGCTAGCCCCGTACCATGGACAAGTCACCCACTCCCATTGAGCCTCCCTCCCGTTCTCATTTATCGTATAAACGGGTTCATAACATCCCCCCTCCCAGAGGAGTTGACAAAGTCAGCAAGTGGAAGTTCCTCACGGTGCCCAGCATGGAACAGCTACCCAATAAGTGGCAATGCCTGGGTCCTATCACTTCCTCTTTCACTCGCTCCCAGCCACACTGGCCTCCTTGCTGTGTTGTGCATAGCTCAGGCACCCTCATCTCGGGCCTGTTCTCTGGCTGTTTCCTCTGCCTGGAATGTTCTTACCCGAGATATCTCCTTTGCTCATTCCTTGACCTCACTCAAGTATTTGTGCAAAAGCAGGCTTCTTAACAAAGCAGATCTGGCCAGTCTATTTAAGTTGCAGCTTACCCTCCATCCCCACCCCATGCACTCCCAATCCTCCTGATTCTGCTCTATTTTTATAGCTGTTATCACTTTCTAATATTTCATATAATTTACTTACTTATTAGGCTTATTGTTTACTGCCTACACCCCCTCATTTTTCCTCCCCCACTTTTATCTATTTGGTTCACTGCTGTATCCCTAGAGCCAACAACATTGACTAGGACATGGTAGAAGCTCGGAAAATATTTCCTGGTTCATGAATGAATGAATGCATGAAGGACCTTCCAACTCTGAGCATCAAGTCTCCTCATCTGTCGAACAGGGAGAGCTGGTGCTGAGACAGAGGTGGCTCCTGGCATGAAGGTGGTGGGCAGGGAAGCACCGTGGCAGACTGGTCTCCAGGCGGCTGTCACGAGCATTCAGAAGGAAGGGGTGAAGGGCTGACCCAGACACATACCTGGGGCCCAGGGGTCATCCCCTGTGCAAAGGGGCACAAACTGGCTGGGTTTTGGCTTTGGGAAGAAACATCAAAGGGTGTGTGGGGAGGGGAGGTAGGATATTTTGAGTGCCCAGAACACTGCTTACACACAATGTGCTCTTGACAAAACTGTTTCCCTTCCCAGTCTTTCTTGAAGCTCTGAAATTTGTCTATACGAGTTCCATTTTCCTGAGGCATAGCCATGCATTTCAGGACTTGCCCTGAAGAGGGCGCCAGAGCACCGAGGAATCCCCAGAGGACCGGGCTGACAGGGCGGTGTGTGGGCAAGGTAAGTCGGCCAGGATCCTCTGGGGCCCAGACCTGGTCTCCTCTTTCTCTGTGCTCCGTCAGTCGGGCTCCCACAGGCTGCCCCGAGCTCCCCCTTCCCAGCGCCATCCAATCAAAATGCCAATGCTCTCTTCAGTCACTTTATATAAAAATTTAAAAATTGATTGAATAAACCCGTTGTGCCAGGATGTTGGTGGGTATATTCACTCCCAGGTAACGTATGTGGATTTTACCAGGGGCCTTTGGAAGATGTGCTCGGAAACAGACGGGCATTCCAAGTGCCTACCGAGTAGTGTACACGGGTGTGTCATGAGGAATGCGGAGGATGTAGTGCTTTGCTTGGTGAGAGTACATTAAACAAATGAAATTGCTCAGACTCTACCATTTTTTTTTACCTACAAAACAACAATTTCATATGGTCTGAATTAATATGTCACCCGTTCCCCTCCCTGCTTTGACCACACCTCACCATGTGAGCGTCTCCCTGGTGGGGCAGCTGCTGGGATGGCATTGCCCACGGGCATATCCAGAGTGGGTACACCTCGGGCACAGCAGGGCTTCACCCAGCTGGGCATGAGGGCTCCAGCGTGTCCCACACCAGGCGGTCCATGAGCCTCTTCTTGGGCTCCCAGCAAACGTCCCTGTCCTCCCAGACTCTGGAGTGCAAGTCCCACAGAACTGTCTAAACCCTCTGAGTCCAACTGTCCTCGACCATGAAGTGTGGAAGGATAATGCCTGCCACATCAGGTTGTCACAGGAATGAATGGAGTCAGGACTGTAGAAAACCTAACGCTGGGCCTGGCAGATGATAGACATGGTCTAAAACCAATGCCCCCAAAGCAGCCTAACTGTCCCATCCACCCTTCCCTAAAATCCACTTCACTGTCACCAGTTTACCATCTTGTCAAACGTGATGGAGTCCTGTTCTCCAGGAGTTCTGTAATCGTTGCCTTTAAAGGCAAGAAGCCTGTGATGGCCCTGGCCAGTTTGGCTCAGCAGTTAGAGTGTCAGCCCGCAGACCAGAGAGTCCTGGTTCCCACTAAGGGCACATACCTCGGTTGCAGTTTGTCCCCGGCCCCGGTTGGGGTCATACGGGTTGCAGCCAGTCAATGTGTCTCTCTCACATCGATGTTTCTCTCTCTCTCTTCCTCCCTCTCTCCCTCTCACTCTATCTGAAGATAAATGCAAAAGAAAGTCCTAAGGTGAGAATTTAAAAAAAAAAAGAAGCCTGTGATGGCTGGGCCATGGGACAGGGCTCAGCAACGCCCTATGAGACTGCACCTGCCTCCCAGGTTGTCCCATTCTGTCCTGGAGCCCTCGATCAGACCTTCGCCAAGCCAAAGTAGTGCCTGCAATACCAGGTGCGTGTGACAGTGCTGGCACTTCCACACTTACCTTCAGTGTAAAAATACCTCACACTCTATTTCAAATGGGGACAGAGTTTCCGTTCACTTCTTCTCCACAGGTGGTGATCTGTAATAACTCCATTCTGACCCTCAGTTACTGCACGTACACACCCTGGCAGTTTCTTTTCTGTAAACATAAGGGCCTTGAGACACCCAAAGAAAACTGTAAAGATAAGGGGTTGAGGATGGCCTTGGGAAACTCAGAGAAACCATGACAAAAAAGAGATTAATAGTTGCCCTGCTCCTCTCCCCCTCTTCTCTGTATCAGCCCCCTTCACGGTGCCAAAAGCGGCGCCAAGAGAATGTAGTTTTTTTTTCTGTAGTTTGTGCCTTTAAAAGCAGGTAACAAAGAAGGCTCAGGGCTGAGGATTTGGGGAAGCTGTACCCCCCCCCCCCGGCCCGCCGGTGTAATAAAGTGCTCCTTTACAATTCAGCCCTGAGTCTCTGGTTATCTCGCTGACACGTTACAACAGTCCACGTGAGAGGGGCCGAGGTTCCTCTTCCTCTCTCAGCAAGTCCCTCCAGTTAGGATGCCTGGGTGAGAAGCCCCGGTCAGAATGAACCATCCCAGAGGAAGAGAGGCCAGTCCCTAAGAAAATAGACCTGCTTGAAGGTTAAATGAAGAGGCTCTGTGCAGGGGAGCAGAGAGGTTTTAGCCCTGGAAGGCAGGGAGGTGGTCAGGCTGAGGTGCTGGGTGCTGGGCATAGGCCCTGGGAACAGGCAGTTCCCCTCCCCCCACTACCACACCTCTCTTCATTGATACTTAGCATCTTACCTCCACCCCTCACCTCTCCAGCTCAGAAAAGCCTGTCAAGGCTTCTGGGAGAGGGGCCCGAGCTGGCTTTGGAGGGATTCGAATTGACTGATGAACACTGGAGAAGGCACCCAGCCTCACCAGAGACAGAAGCTGAGGCCTCGGAAGGGTTTTCAATGGGGAGACTGCATGTAGGTTCAATTTGAAGTTTTAAAGTGATGTACAATTCTAGTTACAATTTTAGATTTTGATTTTTGTAAAAGACCAGGATAATGGTATTAAGCTAGTGAAAATACAAAGGAGACTTCCTCCTGGCCAGTGTGGCTCCTTGGTTAGAGTGTCTATCTGAGCACCGAAGGGTCGCTGGTTCGATTCCTGGTCAAGGGCCCATCTCCGGCCTGGGTTTGGGCACCTGCGGGAGGCAACCAGTCGATGTGTCTCTCTCACGTAGATGCTTCTCTCTCTCTCTCTTCTCTCTCTCCCCACCACTTTCCACTCTTTCTAAAAATCAATGGGAAAAAAGTATTCTAGGGTGAGGATTCACCAAAAATAAAGGAGAATTTTTCTTCCAATGAGAAGGGAGTTATAGGGATGGATTTATCTCCCCACCTGAAACAACTACGAAATCTGACAAAATATAGTGAACAGTTGTCCAAACGCTGGGTCTCAAGCAATGAAGGGTTGTGAGCGGATCTCCGAGAGCTGAGAAGCACGGCAGTGTGCCTAGGTTACCCAGCTCAGGGCCCTGAGAGTGTCCAGGCTGTGGCACGGGCAGGGGACCAGGCAGAGCTCACTGCTGGCTCTGATTTGGGGAAATGGAGCTGGGCCCCGAAAGACCAAGGCAGCCAGCGTCTGCGGGACGACCTGCTCAGAGGGAACTCTGCCAGTCAGGAGAGGCCAGCTCTCAGTCTTCAGCTGAGGAGGGATTAGCACCTGCGTGTGAGGAAAATTCCTGAGGCTGGGGGGAAACTCCTGAAAGGATGGAAGGGAACAATCCCAGGAATCATACTCCAGTTCCCACCTGCCAGAGTGGGGATCCCTAACTCATGGGCACTGGGTGAAGTACTCAGAAAGATTTCACCACGGCAGTGGAGCGAAATTAGTCACAGACTAACTGCTGCTCTGGTCCCCCCTGACATATCTTAAAAAACAAATCTGAAAAGGATCAAACTGCTTCCAAGTAACAGCTGTGCCCCAGAACAAAGCTCAAGAATATTTATAGACCCATATATATATATATATATATATATATATATATATATCCCCCAACAAGGTAAAATTCACAATGTTCCATCCAGCAAAAATTATCAGCCATGCAAAGAAGCAGGAAAATATGATTTAAAGTAAAGAGAAAAATTAATCCATCAATATTAACCCAGAAATGATTGATGATTACAGATATAGCATTAGTAGATGAGGGCATTAGAAAAATTAATATAACTGTAATTTATATGTTCAAAACACAAACAGAAAGATTAAATATAGATATGAAAGATATTCTTAAGAGCCCCAAATCAAACTTCTTGAGATAAATATTAAAATGTCTGAGAGGGTAGACCCAGAGACGTGGAAGTAGGGTATAAACTGACACCCCTCAGGAGAGGGGGTGGGGGGGAGGGAGGAGATGAACCACAGAACTTATGCACATGTATGCATAAGTGATGGACATGGACAACAAGGCTGGGGACAGGGTGGGGGGATGGGGAGGAGGGTGTCAATGGGGAAAAAAAGGAGAAACCTCTGTAACAAAAATAAATTAATAAAAAAAAAATAAAATAAAAATAAAAATAAAATAAAATAAAATAAAATGTCTGAGAAAAAACTAACCAGATGTGAGTAACAGCATTTTAAATGCTGCAGAAGTAATGATGAATGAAATTAAACACATAGCAATAGAAACTATCCAAAATGCAACCAAGGCAGTGAGAACTGAAAAACAAGGGAGGCTAGCTGTGCGACAACCTCATGTACCTGAATATACATGGAATTGGAGTCCACTGGAGAATGGGGTGGAGTGGGGTGAGAAAAAATATTTGAAGAAATAATGGCCAAAAATTTGATTTTAAAAGAATTATACACCTAAGAATCTCAATAAACCCAAGCACAAGAAACATGACAGCAATTACACCAAGGCACATTATAGTCAAATTGTCTAAAACCAGTGGTGAAGGGCAAAGTCTTCAAAGCAGCCAGATGAAAAATGCATCATTTTCAGAAGAAGAAAGAGGAGATTGATAGAAGGCTTCTAGTTAGAAATGATCCCAGCCAAGAAGATGGTGGAGAAATATCTTTAAATTTCTAACAGAGTAACTTTAAACCTAGAATTTTATACCCAGTGAAAAATAGCTTTCAAAAATGAAGAAAAACTAAGGGCTTTTTAAGGCATTCAAATGCTGAAAGCAAACTTGAACTGTAAGAAATGGTAAAAGGAAGTCCTTAGGCAGAAGGAAATGGTATTAGAGGGAATTTGAAGCTGCACCTGAAATGATAAGTATGTGGATAGATATTAAAACACTTTTTAAAAATTATTTAAATTTCTTTTAAAATAGTACAGTGACCTGGAATGCTGAAAACCCAAAAACATATCACACTGGCTAGTCAGGGCACCCAGCAGTGCAGGGCCCAGCCCTCCTGGGAAGTGTCCAGAGTAGGTTCCAGGTGGCAGCCCTCAGCTCTTGCCCAGCAGGGGGAGCCTGTGGACTTTGGGAAAGACACTGCCACCTGACTGGCCTGACCTGCAGGGATGACAAACTCCTTAGGTCAGGTAGGACAGGGCTCTCCAACAGCGACAGAGGTTGTGTCCCTCAAGGATAAGTTATGAAACCTGAGTTGGTGGATATTAGGCCATGTGGGTCCTTATCCAGGCTTTCCCACTAATTTGCTGTGACACTTTGTTTGGACATCTAACTCTCTGGGAAGCAGCTCCCTCACTTGTGACATGAAGGGTGAAACTAGCTGATGTTTGAAGGCCCTCCATGTCCCACCCTTTGTAATTCCTTGGTGCTACCCTATTCTGAGCCAGCTGGGCCCCTCTGTGTCTGCTCTGGTGTAGCCTCCAGCGGCCAGGAGAGGCAGAGCCTTCCCCTCCGGGGACAGGTTAGAGTGAGAAGGCTTTGAGAAATCAGAACCTCAAAATCAAGCTCTAAGTAGTCCCCATGCCTGTCAGCCACCACCCCCATTTCCCATGTGCAAACACCGTGCAAAGCACTTTATATAATTCTTTCATTTCATTCTCCACTCCCACCCCCAAAGCAAGGGAGATAGAATAATTATCCCAATTCTACAGATGATGAAAACTGAGACCACCGCCCCCCCTCCAAAAGATGTTAAGAAATTTGCCTAAAGTCAAACAGTTAATAAGAGGTGGGCTGGCATTTGAGCCAGAGGCCACGCCCTGACCCAGGCTGCCTTGCTTAGGGGCTCCCAGTCTCCTCAGGGCCACCATGAGCTTTGTCCCGACCCTCCCGAGAAGGGCCTCTGTCTGCTGTTTGCCCCTCAGAATCACACTTTGTCCTGGAAGGGCTCTGCAGTCCTCTGGTCCAACTCTCGTTTTGCGTATGAAGATGTTAATTCAAAAGGGTTTTTAAATGTTTAAACTCTTACACCTGACCACTTCTGTTCTTATACAAGCCCACTCTAATCAGAATATGGCGTAATGATAGTTCTACATCTTATACTGGGCTAGAATCTCAGCATTTACATATAACTGTCAAGTATGATCTCAACTCTTCATGACAAATGTTCAAAATAGAAATGAATTTTTAAAAATACACATTTTACAGATCTGAACATTGCAGCACTATTTAAGCAACTTGGTCACAAATATAACTGAGAGATAATTAATAAGAACTGTGCCCTTAATCCCCCAATTCCAAGTGTGTGTTTTCTATGACACCTCTTTTCTTCTAAGTCACTTTCTACCTCTAAAGTCTGTGACAGCAATGTGTATATGAAGGGGTGTGTGTGTGTGTTTATGAAAAAGGAAAATGACAAGAAAAAAAGCTCAAAATAAGACCAGCAGGATGGAGTAGTGACAAGTGGCACCATCAGCACGAAAGACCCTCCCTTTCCTGCTGAGATCAACTCCCAGAGTCCAGGGCTTTCAGAGGGTCCTCACCTGATGGCCTCCTATCAGGGTCTGAGTTGGGCCATTTCCTCTGTGCCCACCAAGCAGGGCAGGGTTCTGCTCCCCGGAGGCGACCCTGCCCCAGCCTCTGAGCTGTCTCTGGGAGTTGGAGAAGGGCCAGGGAATAGCAGGGGGCCCCTTGCCTCGCACTCTCCTCATCTTTCATGATGGAAAGATAGGATCATCTCTCAGCTGCCCGGACCTAATTAACACCTGCTCAGAGTTTCGGTTGCTGATTATGGACGGACACTCCTCCCTGGCCGAGGCTCCCATAAGGAAGACTGTAGCACCTTGCTACAGAGGGTGGGAGTAAGGTCAGTGCGGGGGCAGGGCTCCCTCCTGCTTGAACTCTTCCAACATCTTAGCACTAGATGAGGAACAAGCCAGACTGGGAACAACAGGCCTGGTTTGAAACCCTGCCCTCCTGCATCCCTGCCCAGACCAAGAAGGGAGAGGCCCACCCAGCTTACCCAGTCCTCGGGGTCGCCAGCCCAAACTGTTTCTCCAAACCCCTCTCACATGAGTACACTTCCCCCCAGTCAGAAGAATCTCCAAAACTTGAACTCAGGACTGTGAACCCAATATCCAAGGCTAGAACCTTCCCAACTTAAACTTGGCACCTTGAGCTGTGGTTTGGCTTTCACAATCCCATCCCCATTTCCATCTCCTCCCCAAATTGACATCATTTGGAATCACACCAGAATTCATCTGAAGGAACAAACAAGTAAATAAACAAGATCATTACAGCATGTGATAATCGCTCAGAAGAAAACAAATAGAATGACGTGTAAAGATTGACTGCAGGGGGGGAGCCGGTGCCACCTTGGCCACCGTAGACCGAGAAAGACCACTTCCTGGAGTGGCCCTATGCACATTCTGCCACAGGCATGCAGCCAACTCTCCATTCCCAACCACCTCCACCAACCTCCAGCATGCCCTCCCCTCATCCCTGCCTTTTCTCCACAGCTCTCATAACTCTATGATATGCTTTATTTATTTATTTTTGTTTGTAGTTAGTCTACTCAATTATCACACAAGCTCCATGAGGGTAGGCAACCTGTATGTTTTGCTCACTGCTATATCCCTAACATCCAGAACAGAATTTGGCACACAGCAAGAGCTTAATAAATACATGCTGTATAAATGAAAGTGGCCTCCATTTTTCCCTGGCTAGATGAGTGTGAGCCAATGGTGTGGAAGGAGCCAACGTTCCAAACCCCCAGCCATTCTCAGAGAAGGCTTGGGTAGAGTCATCTCTCTGATCTTCCAGAACCAAGAGGAAGGACACAGGTCCTCCACTCAGGCCATGTGCAGGAGCAGGAGAAGTGTCCTCCTCTGGAGAGATGTCCAGAACCCAAGCTTCTCCAGAAGATTCTGCTCTCATTTTGCCAAACCCAAACTTAGAAGTCACTTTTGAGTCTTCCCTTTTCCTCACTCCCCACACATCGAGGCCTCTTCATTTAATCACCAGCTACACTTTGAAGCTGCTCACCTTGTCTCTGTCTCCTTTTCCACCACATTGATCCAAGCCACCCTCCCCTCTGCCTGGCAGTGGTGATAGCCTCCCAGCTGGCCTCTGCTCTTCCCCTCAGCTCTCCCAGATCAAGCTCATGCAACATGCAGAGCATTTTCATTGAAACAGAACATGCGAGTATCTTCTCCCTGCTTAGAACCCTTCAGTGGCTTTTCTTTGCTCTGAGAATAAAATCCAAACTCACTGAACAGCATCTCCTACCTGGTTGGCCCTCTCTCCTCACTACACTCAGAGCCCACTCGCCTCTTCTCTCTCTTTCAAATACAACAAGTTTTCCCATTTGTTTTGAAGGTTTTCTCTTTCTAGAATGCTCCTTCTCATCCTTTAGGCCTCTGTTCAAATGTTCCCTTCCAGAGGAGGCCTGCAGGTCCTGGCTACCTGAAGCAGTGTCCCTCAGATACAGTTGTTAGGTGTCACACCATCACGCTGATTTCCTTCCCAGCCCTGCCACACTCTGTAATGACTTTGATTATTAGTGTATTTCTGCCTCCCCCACCTGCGTAAGCTCCATGAGGGTAGGGATCTTTGTCTCTCTCATTCACCTCCCTTCTCTGGATGCCTAGCATGTGGTTGGTACTTAATGAATCTTCTTTTGAAGGAATGAATAGAGAAGGCTCTACTTATTCACATCCTATCAATCTTTTTCCCACTGCAGAGAAATCTTTCTAAGGTTGTGTCCTCCAGGCACAACCCCGTTTCTGTTGCATTTGATGTATGTGTTGAGTGCCAGATGGTTCTTCAGAGGCCCTTTAAAGAATAAGGTCTGTCCACTGATGCTGCCTGGCCAAGCAGAGGCTGACGGGGTCAATGACAGGGCTGGCCTCAGGGTTACAGAAGAGGCCCAGTGTGGTAGGGCTTCCTGTGTGCTGGCAATTGAAGAGCTACTTTAAATCCTGACATCTCTATGGAAAAGAGTGTGAAGAAATATCAGGAGAGGTTTGCAAGTGGAAACTTAGGAAGTGATTACATTGAGGAGGCAACAGGGGGAGTAGTCACTAAAGGGACCAGAGACAGTCACAGATCTAAGAGATCAGGTAATAAAGGGCCAGGCCTCCCAAGCAATCCCACTCACATGTACTAAGCACCTGCTATGTATATGTGCTGGTCAGCCTTGGGAATACAATAGTGAAAAAGACAGATACCTTTCTTCAAGAAGATGCCACAGTCCACCTGGGAGGCAGAAGCACAAAACGACAGCAGCAACAACAACACACAGCACAATAAGTGTTCCATCAGTGAGATCATCTATGGGTGCCTAGAGAAAGGGACAAGATGCCAAGGATCTGCAGACACTTCAAAGAAAGAATGTTTGAATCTTGCACTGAAGAATGGGTGAGACTTCAACTATTGTGGAAGAACTGGCAGAGCATGTTGGTCAGGGAAAAGCAAAGTCCCAGGGGCTCAGAAGGACGTGGAGGAATTCAGCCTTTTGAGGGAGGAGGAGGTTTCCAATGGGGGGGACGTCAAAAGTGGCAAAGGTGTGTTTGAGACTGAGTAGGATGGAAAGGTTGCCACCAGAGTTAGTGCATCCTTGAGTGTGTGTGAATGTGTGTGTGTGTGTGTGTGTGTGTGTGTTTATTGAGAGATCTCAAGCCCCTGCATATACATATACATAGCAGGTGCTTAGTACACTGAATGGGATTGCTTGGGAGGCCTGGCCCTTTATTACCTGATCTCTTAGATCTGTGACTGTCTCTGGTCCCTTTAATGACTACTCCCCCTGTTGCCTCCTCAATGTAATCACTTCCTAAGTTTCCACTTGCAAACCTCTCCTGATATTTCTTCACACTCTTTTCCATAGAGATGTCAGGATTTAAAGTAGCTCTTCAATTGCCAGCACACAGGAAGCCCTACCACACTGGGCCTCTTCTGTAACCCTGAGGCCAGCCCTGTCATTGACCCCGTCAGCCTCTGCTTGGCCAGGCAGCATCAGTGGACAGACCTTATTCTTTAAAGGGCCTCTGAAGAACCATCTGGCACTCAACACATACATCAAATGCAACAGAAACGGGGTTGTGCCTGGAGGACGCAACCTTAGAAAGTGACTGTTAGGACTCCAGGGGCTGGTGCTCTTTGGGATGTATCCTCTGAAATTAGAAAGGACAGAACTGAAGGAAATTCAGTCCAGAGGGCCACCCCGCCTCCACAGCCTGCAGAGTTGGATTTTAGAGAGTGATTCCAATGAGGACAGTGTTTCTGTAAAAGCATTATCAAGGCACACAACCAGAGACAACAGCCAACCCTCTAAATTGAATGTAGCCACCAAGCACTTAGAACCGCTCTCACCAGCATTGTTCTCAGAACTGTGTTATACTCTGCATGGGTGATCTCAGGGAAAAGTCAAGCAGGAACAGGTCTATGCTAACTATACTCAGGGTGCTAAACTCCCACCCACTGCACAACATCAGCTCTGCCTGTTCGCCCTGAGCCTGAATGGGTGCTCCACTAAGTCTGAGTCCTTAACTAAAAGGTATAGCAACACCCGCATTTTTAACCCTCTACCCCCACTCAGTGAATGTCTAAAGCCAGTTGACAAGCTTTAAGGGAAAAGCACCAGAGTTTGAATCATGACACCCCCATTTGTGGACTTTCAACAAACATTTATTAAGTCATTCTCTGTTCCAGACACTGTACTAGACCCTGGGGAAAAAGAAGAAAACAGAACAGACTGGGTATTGGACAAATTACTTAACCCTGTGGGTCTTTGCTTTCTCACTGAAAAAGGGGAAATGGCTACCCCTTAGAGATGGTGGGAGGACTTTATGAGATGATGTGTCATTGTGGAACTGTTTATATTGTCATTGCTGTTAACAAAGCAACATGGCAGCAATACGTGTGAAATACCATGTCATTATTCAAACTCCTGAACCCAATATTTATGCTAAGAAATGCATCCTAAGGAAAAACCAACATATAAAGAAACATATGAAGGAGAGAGATAGGAAGAAAATTAAGCACTTACCACGTATATACATTTTGCCAGGCACTGGCTGAAATACCTAACACTTGTTAATTCAGGAAAATGATCAAAGGAAAAACAAAACAATACAAGCAACCTAAATATTTGTAATGGATTGGATATTTTACAGTCATTTAAAGTAATTATAAAGACTATGTAGCAACATAGAAAATGCACCTGACATCATGTGAGGTGAAGAAAGAAGGTTACGGAATGTAGGAATGCAGATGACAGGTAGCTGTGTGCAGTTCCCATGCGTGAGCACGGCCACAGGGAACAAGGCTTGCTCTACAATGGTGGGTTTATGAAGGAGACAATTGTCAAACTGTTTGCAGTGTTGTTTTATTGTTATATTGTTTTTATAGGTGTACTTTTCCTAAAGTTATATCACTCTCTCCTATATGGCCTCCTCATCAATTTCTAGAGGAGAAAATAAAGACATTTTCATGCTTGAAAGTCTGGAGAAGTAGCAAATATTTGAAGAGGTATCAGCTACATTCCATTTATTGCTTTTTCCTGAAAAATAAATGGGAGGGCTATCTTTTTATATCTGGCTTTTTGGTCATTCATCACAAGCCTTCAGAAACCAAGGCGCTACTATGGCAACATCCGCCAGCACCAACAGCTGGAGACTTTCTGTCCCGAGATGGCCATAAGCACAGGCTAACTTCCCATGCAACATCTGTCCACTTATTCTGCCACCCTCCTGTCTATCCAACTGATGATTTACTATCTGTCCATCCGTATATCCCATCCCTCTGCTTATTCATGCGTCCACCCAACCTGCCTTGGAAGGGCACCATCACTTCCTATAGGAATGAGGAATTTACAAAATGTCCTGATTTTTCAGTTGACTACCAGTATGAAAAGTCAAGATCCATTGTTCTCAAATGGGGTCAATGATGCAACAGGACAGGACCCAGGAGACGTGCTTCTCATCTCCTCCCAGTTCATGGGGGGCTATTCAATAGCTGGTTCCACCACTAGGCAGGCTCCCAAGGCCCAGCCTGGGAACAAAGGGCCCCAGTAATCAGGTCACATTTGTCAGCAGTGTCCTCCCTGTCCCAGTAGCACCCAGCTCACTGGCTGGAGCAGGATCTTCAAGGCATTCCAAGCATTTGCCACCTAAATCTGTCACACGCTGGCCCTGTAGGTGGAGTGGGAGAGGCCGTGCGGCGTGTGCTTACTAAGCTGCAGCTGAAACCCTGTCCTAATCCATCAAACAATGGGCTCTTGTCACATACTGTAATTATGACCTTCTCAATCAAGCATTAATTGGGGTTGGTGAGGACAATGTACCCTGGACCTTCTCACCCTATATCATTCTGCTTGGAGTCTGACCTTAATCCCTGATGAGGTTAGACAGAGCCTCTGCGCCAGGGCCTGCTGGGGGACTGGGATGTGTTCACGGAACAAACTGACTAATCAAGACTTTTCTGTGTGTTTCATGTGAGGTCCAGTGCCCGATGCTGGAAACACAGGGGCAAATCGAGCACATTTCCTGCCTGTGAGGAGCACAGAGTTCAGTAGAGAAAACAGACCCTAAAAGAGAGTCAATCGGTGTGTAAGGGGCCACGACAGCAGTAAGGACGGGGTACAGGGAGAGGCCAGAGGAGGAGCAGCACATCTGTCCAAACAGTCAGTCTAGGCCTCAGGGAAGGAGGCACTGGAAGTGGGCCTGGCCAGCACACGCAGACACGGCTGTCCTCAGCGAGATAAGCCCAAGAAGAAGCAAGGGGGCGCTAGGGAGAGGGCCCTGCAGTTCCAGGGCAGCGCACTGCTCCACAGGCTCTCTGAGGCAGCAGCCACCCTCTTCAACAGTGCAGCTCAGATTAGAAACGTGAGCCATGGAAGGGCCTTCTGCTGTTCCCGAAACACACTTAACCTTCATACCTCCAGGCCACTGCACTCATTCTTCATTTTGTCTAGAATACCTCTTCTTTTCTCCATCTCGCCCCAAAGCCCCCCAATCTCCTGCATTGCACTGACCCTCCAAGGCCCAACTCTCAGGCCTCCTCTTCTGTGAAGCCTTCCTGGAGTGACTCATTCCCAGAGCCATCCCCCCTGCTCTCCCAGTGTTGTGTATGTAACTCTAGGACCACATTATCAGGTGGCAATCCAGGAAGTCTGTGGATTCTGTCTCCAGCAAATGCCATCGTTATATCCCCAGCAGGCCGCACACTGCCTGGCACATGGTGGGTATTCCACATTTGATTGTCGAGAGACTAACTCCTCCCAAGGTTGACTCACACTCGGGTGATACAGAAGCACCATCCAAAGCCACTTCCTGCAGGGCTGAGCTTGTTGTCACGACAAGGAACTTGGAGAAAACAAGTCTGTGTGGCAGTCAGTCAGCTCCCCAACCACTATGCCACAGACCAGCTGCCTCCTCCAACACACACCTCATCATCTCATGTTGACAGGAAACTCGAGCTCACTGGGCACCAGGCACGGCAACCCACTCCGCAGGTGCTGACGCAAGGCAGCAGAGCGCGCACCCTTCAGCGGCTGGGGAAAGAGGTGGGAAGAACTCACTAGTCATCAAAAACAAGGTTATTTTTAATAAATGGAAAAAATAATCTGATTCATATTGTCCTCATTATACTTTCCCGATTTCCCCATAGTGAGCCCATCTCTCTTGTGTAGCTAGATTTTCATTTAAAACACATGTTTAAGGCAATCTGAGTCGGAGAAGCAAAGATTTAGGCACATAATTACTATTAATATTGTTGAAAGATTACCAATAGGATCCAATTTGTTATATAACTAATTCGTCTCAAGTCATGAATGGGAAACCAAGGATGTATTGAGTGCATATGGAAAGGAGAAGGGCTGGTGGGGGCATTGGGAGGGTAGAGGGAGTGGGACCCAAGAGGCCTCCTAGGGGTGCTGTCACCATCAGTGACATCAGCAGTACAGACCCCATGTTTCCAGGCTTCTTCCCAAGTTGCTCTTCTCTCCCTAACTCAGTTTACCAACTTTCCAACTCGAACCCTAAGGCCTGGGCTCCAAGAGATGTTCTGTGCCTTTAGTTATCCTGCCCTGCAAGGGAACAAATAAATCTGCCTCCTTGTTTGGAAAAAAGGCGAGTCATTAGGAAGTGGTGGGAGCGGAGATTTGTGGTGAGCAGAGTCTATCCTGTAGCATTTGAAGGTGCAGTTGGCTTGATGGCACATGCAGCCCAGGGCTCTGCCTGCTGACTCTCAGCAGGGGGCCGCTGCCCGCCCCAGGTGCTGGCCCCACACCTTTACTGATATGGCCCAGGCAGGTAAAGAGAAAACACTTGTACTGTTTCTCACCTTCAGCTCAGTTCTGAACTGAAGGCAGTTCTACCCACCCACCAGCATCCTCAGAGGCCCCTTGGTTTCCCTTCCTAGCTGGTGCCTGCTAGCAGATGCACTGGCTGAATTATCTCTTCTCCCGTCATCCCACCAGGAGATTCCCCAGGCCTACTCCCCCAGTGTTGCCTGCTCTTAGGGCCCTGTGTACCTGCTGGTGCATTTCTCTGATCTTGGGTCCTCCATTCCAGCTGCTGGTTAGCAAGCCAAACAGTCATTGATTGGGTCTATCATTAACCGGTCTGTCGTACCCCTGGTCCCTCCTCCCCAAGGCCCCTGACGGCTGATGCTGACTGTGTCCTGGCTCCTGTGCAGAACTTGCTGAAGCTTGTCTCCCTGGCAAACCCCTCCGCAGCCCAGCAGCCATCCGCACGCATCCTGGGCAGTGCTGGGGCGTCTCACCTCCAAGGCTCGCTCTCTACCTCCAGGTCATCCAGGCACAGGTCTCCAGCATTAAGTTTTGCCCAGACCCTCCACACTGCATGCTGTCTTCTCCCTAGACTGCTCCTATTGCTCCTGAAATGAAACTCAGTGCCTGCCCCCGCCCCACCTCTCAAAGTCTGAAAACCCCTGCTCAAATCACAACTCTGCCGGTCAACAGGCGACAAACAAGGACAAATCTTTTTTTAGAGAGAGAAACATCAGTGGGCTGCCTCCTGCATGCCCCCTACTAGGGATGGAGCCTGCAATCCAGGCATGTGCCCTGACCGGGAACTGAACCAGGACCTCTCAGTCCACGGGATGACGCTCAATCCACTGAGCCAGGGCAGGACAAATCTTTTGACCTTTCCATGGATAAGTCACATCTGTAAAATAGGGGAAATGATAGTAACAAACTCAAAGCATCAAATGAGAGATGGTGCAGGGGAAAGTGCCTGGTGGACAGTAACTGATGTTGGATTGTTTGTTTGTGTTTGTTTTGGCCTCTGGCCACAGGCTAACTGGTGACTTTACTGTTTGCCTTCACCATCTGAAATGCATTCTCGTTCTGGTTCACGATGGTGAGACTCTCTGAAGTCTGGCTTCTTTGCTGTCTTTTTGGTTCTCTTTCTTGCCTATCCCCCAGGTATGGTTGGTGCCCTTTAGCTGCCTTCCTGCTGTATATCCAGCTCAACACTAGGTGGCAACCTAATCACAGGCCCTTGCTCAATTAGCCCAGCCCTCTGCCTGGCTCAGAACCAAGGCCTGAGGCTTCAAGTGGGTTACCCTAGTGCCAGTCATGTCTCATGATCCGCCCTACTCCACAGCTGTGGCTGCTGGCAGCAGACTCGAGGACAGCTTCCTGCTGTTAAATACAGGCTGAGCCATGGAGACAAGAGGAGATTTGGGCTAGGTCCCAAGTCAGCTCTTCTGCCAGCCGAAGCTACCTTGGTAAAACAAAGGTCCAACACAGCCCCTGGTGGAGTGTGGAAGGAGCTGAGGCCTGGGTGTCAGCAGAGCGGGTTGGCACGGCCTTTCGGGACAGCAGACTACTTCACCTACAGGGCCTGGTGTTCCCTGTGGCCCCTGAGGCCCTGGGTCCCCTCTGGGATCCCATTGTGTCTAGAGACACAGGCTTTTTATGTTCAGCCTTTCTCTCTACTGACTCCTTCCCCTCAACATAACAGCACCTCTCTTGACCTTCCCTTCTTTGCCAAACTTACTGAAAAACTTCCCCTTTCTCTCTCTCCCCTCATCACCTCCCGCTCACTCCTCACTGCTGTGTTCTGACTTCTCCTCCTGTCCTGCCACATCTGCGATGTCTGGGCTGCCCTGATCCCCCTCCCAGCCCTGAGCCTTTCAGCCTCCTCTCGCTGTGTCTCTGACACAGGCCACACTTGTGCCCTCTCTGGTGCAACTTTCTATTCTTCTCCATCCCTCTTTAAAATGACCTTGATCTGGTCCAGCCGGTGTAGCTCAGTGGTTGAGCGTCAACCCATGCACCAAGAGGTCACTGGTTCGATTCCCGGTCAGGACACAGACCGAGGTTGTGGACACAATCCCCAGTGGGGGGCATGCAGGAGCCAATCAATGTTCTCTCTCTTCAATGTTTCTATCTCTCTCTCCCTCTCACTTCCTCTCTCTCTCTCTAAAATCAATAAAGGGAAAAAATTTTAATGGCCTTGATCTGCTTCATACATGCCACTCAAACCCAACACTCTTAACTCTTTATCTGGGACATATATCCTGAAGATTCCTAAATCTCTACCTTAAGGCCTGACACCCCCTCAGCTGCCGCGCCCCATCCCCAGGTAGCTCAACACGCCCGAGACTGAACTCATCTCCATCCCCAGGCCTGGTGCACATCCGTCCCTCCTCCTGTGTTCTGTCTCCATGAAGAAAACCACCAGCGGCCCAATGGCCAAAACAGACCATTAGAAGTCTTCACTGACTCCTCCCTGTCCCTCCCCAACCACATCCACTTGCTAGCCATTTCCTGTCACCACTGCCTCCTCAGTACATCTGAAATCTCTCCTGTCTCCAGTAACCCCCCACCCCTCCCCAAAGCAGGTCTTCCTCTTCTTCGCCCTGAGCAACTGCAACAGCCTCTTCATCCGTCTCCTTGCTCCCACGCCTGCGCCCACCACTGCATTCTGCTCACTGAAGTCAGTGTCCTTTATAAATGCAGAGAAAACAAGTCATTTCGGTGCTCAGAACCCTCCAGGGCTCTGAGGGTAGCATCCAAATGCTACTGCATGGCGCAGAAGAACCCTCGGGACGTGGCTCCGCCTGCTTCTCCAGCCGCAGCGCCCACCCCGACTCTCTCTGCCCCAGCAAAAGTGTCCCTGGGCACCCATGCCCTCGCCTTCTACTAGACCTTCTGCCTGCACGATCTCTTCTATCTCCTTTCTGTCCACTGAGACTCTGTTTGAGAACTGTCAACTTCCTAACCCCAATTCTGTATGGGGTGCCCCTTCTCTGTGTTACCATCACCAAAGTGCTCAGTGTCGTACCTGTGTGATCACATGTCACTGAACTCTGAGCCAGAGGCAAAGAACTGGGTTTTTTGTCTTTGAGTCGCTGGCACCAAGTTCATTGCCTGCCACAGAGAAAGGGTTAAACAAATGTTTGTTGGGTGGCTAGATGGATGGATGGGAAAATGAAAAGTGATTGAGCTCCCTGCTCGTTCAGAGGTGGTCTGGTATTTAAATTCCTCACCTACACCCAAGCCGCTGGCACCCATTACATGAAGCCAGACCTTCACAGTGACACCAAACACCCCAGCTGAGTGTTTCCCTGGCACAGGGGCGGGGCAGTTTCCCTTGGTTTCTCACTGAAAAGCCGAGGCACTGAGTAGATGCAGCCACTGCAGGGCTCCAGCTCTGCTCTCGCTCTGCCCAGAGGGATGTCCTGCCAGACCAGGGAGATGGAGCAACGCCGGTGGGCACCTGGCCAGAGGACAGAGCCAGCCTCTCCTCGTTTGTCCCCTGAAGAGGGAGGTCTGAGCATCATGTCAGCCTGCAGCAATCTGGAACAAGATCATAGAAAGCAAGGCCTCTATTGGTGGTTCCAATGAGATGCAAACACATGAACGAGTCTTCAGGACAGAGTTCCTGCTCCTGTTCACAAGGACCCGACGTGGCTGAAGAGGTTGGCGGGGCCCAGGCCTTGGTCCACGCTCTTCTCTCTGATGGCTCTCCCACCATGCTGCCTTTAAAGCCCTAGCCATCCTTCACCATCCGGTGCAGACGCGTGCTGCCCATAGCCACACACCCCAGTCGGAATTAACCACTGTCTTCCCCATGCTTCTGTAGTACGTTGTTCATGTTTCTTTTACAACACCAATCTCAACTTCTCTTTCATTGGGAAGCTTGTCTTTTTCTATGTCCCTGACAAGATGATAAATGCCTGGCAGGGAGGTACCAGGTTGCTTTGTTTGCTTGTTTTTGTTACTCCTCACCCAAAGATATTTTTCTATTGAATTTTAGATAGATTGGAAAGGAAGGAGAGAGCGAGACAGAGAGACATCAATGTGAGAGAGACACATCAATTGGTTGCCTCCCGCACGACCTCTACCAGGGCCAGGGATTAAACCTGCAACCCAGGTATGTGCCCTTGACTGGGAATCGAACCTGCGACCCTTTGGTCCACACTCCGATGCTCTAACTGCTGAGCCAAACCAGCCAGGGATAGGGAGGAACTAGGTTTAATCTATGTCTTTATACCCCATCCTATGGTTCTAGCCCTGTGTTCTAGGCATTTGATAAATGCCCATTGAATTGAATAACAATTTCAAAGTATTTCAAAACACTATAGAGGCAACAAGGTTCATAAGTTCAAAGCAGATGAAGAAAATAAAAGTGATCACATGGGTGGGGCTCATCTGGGAAGACTTCCTGGAGGAGGTGTGGCTGGAGGAAGCTATGCAAACTGGGGCTGAAGGAAGCCTGACTGTCAACTTCAGGAAGAGAAAGGCCAGGCTTCCCTCCTTCCTTACCAACTTTGCCTGCCCATCTGATATAGATAGTGGCAGGATGGTAGAATGGTTAGAAATGCAGAGTTTCAGGACAGACTGCTTGGATGTATATCCCAGCTTAGTCACTTAAGAGCTTGGCGACCCTGCGCTGACCATTTCACCCATCTGGTCTCAATTTCCTCCCCTGTAAAATAAGAACAGTAATAGTACCTACCTAACTAGATTGTATGAAGATTAAGAGTTAATCTATGTAAAACTCTTACAAGGTGCCATCGGCTAATCTCAATGCTTTATATAGATTAACCCATTTAATCTTCGCACAGCCCAGTGAGGTTGGTACTAATATTATCCTTGCTTTCCAGATGAGGAAACTGAGCCTCAGAGGGCATGGTGTGGGAGATCATTAACATATCCACCCCAAATGTCACACATTCTCCAAACATGACAAACGTGTACCTGCCCACCCCAAACCACCCAGCTCTTTCCCTGAAGAAGCAGAACCACAACCATAGCTCAAAATAATGAACGTTCCCTTTGTTATAATTCACGCTTTCACACTGGATCCTCACCACGATTGGAAAGACCATCACCACCCCTGCTTTTCAGAGGAGCCCTGAGGCCCAGGAGGTGGTGAGACGTGTGCCCGTGGCCGTCAGAGCACCCCCATGCCAGAGCGGCCTGCAGCCCAGAGGTGGGCCACAGGGCCAGGCCCTGGGCAGCAGCCTCACCTCCCCTTGTCCCTCACGGCCCCTCTAGGGGCTCATCAACTTGTTCTCCAGATGGACCCACACCAGCCCCTGCCAGAGCACGCCGCGGCTGCGGGAGCCTGGCTCCTACCATCAAGACGGTTAGGGAGCTTACAGAAAACAACCAAGACCCCAGGGTGCAGAGATGACAGCAAAGAAAAAGGACACCATCTCCAGAGATAAAGAAAAAAGTGTTCCCAAGTAATTTGCAAAATAAAAGAGTTTCGTTTGGAAGATGGCAATTTTCCACCTCTAAAAATAAATATGGACAAAGGCAACGACCAAAAATGTGTATGTAAAATACAAATGATCAATGAACATGTGGAGAAAAAAATGTTCTCTTCACAGTGTAGGGCGCGCAGCACTCAGGTACCAGAAAATAAAGTGGGGACTTTTAAAAAATTATAAAATGTTTTCGGTGACTTTGTAGGAGCTCAGATTCATGAGTGTGTAAATGGAAACCACCTTTTGAGAGAGGTATTTGGTCTCTGACGTGTGAGGGCATTACTGTTATTGATGTTCTTTGACTCCACAATTTCATTTCTAGATATTTAAGAAAAAACTTATAAATAGGCACAAAAATAGATGTTTAAGAATAGTCATGGTGTGTGTTTTATACAAGAAGGGGATAAATATCAAAGAAGGGGATGATTAAATAGTAATGGCATCTTCATTCAGTGGAATTCTTTGCTATTTAATGACCTTAAAAGGGGTAATTGTGAAAATCAGAAAAAAGAAACAGTATACTGTATATAAAATAATCCCTGTAGAGACAAGTATATAATATATAGGGACACTATAATGAAGTGATTAAAAGCCCAGGCTCCAGAGCCAAAGAACTTCTTCGCCCCTCCCCCCAACTTGAGATGTAGATTGTATTTGAATTTTTTTTTCTTTATTGATTTTTTAGAGAGAGGAAGGGAGAGGGAGAGAGAGTTAGAAACACTGATGAGAGAGAACATCGATTGGCCGCCTCCTGCATGCCCCCCACTGGGGTTTTGGCCCACAACCTGGGCATGTGCCCTGACCGGGAATCGAACTGGTGACCTCTTGGTGCATGGGTCGCCACTCAACCACTGAGCCACACCGGCCAGGCAAGACATAGATTGTATTTTAGGGGGTTAAGAAAACCGTGGAATAAGAGATACAAAATTAGGGAGAGACCGGGTGTTGCAGTTGCCTTGAACTCCCCACTCTGATCTTCGTCAAACACAAACTCTGTGCCTGAAACCGTCCTTCACAAGGTCTGTGACCTTGGGCAAGTCACTTAACTTCTCTCTCCCTTGTTTTTCTCATCTGAATATAGAAATAATAATGGTGCCTACCTCACTGATGTAGGAGGACTGGATGAGTTGATAACTGCAACGTACTAAGTTATATGTGTTAGCCATTAAAATCATTAGTTATGTACACACATAGAAAAATGACTGGAAGGAAATACAATCTAATGATTGTTTCTGTAGGTGGTATTATAGTAATGTTTATTCTTTCTTTCGATATCATAATTTTCTAAATTTTCTTTCATGTACTTGTAGTACTTTTAATAAATATATATATATATCTTAATTAAAATTAAAGAAATCTGGTAAAGACTTCTTGGGAAAAGAGACAAGGAATAAAAGTCCATGCCAAGATACAAGGGACTGATGATTTATTAAGAAATTGGAGGTGAGAGGTACCTTAGATTATCAAAAGCCAGAACTGGGGAAACTATAATCAGACTGTGTGATGATTAATTTAATGTGTCAACTTGGCTAGGCCATAGTACCCAGTTGTTTGGTCAAACATCAGTCTAGATGCTAGTGTGAAGATATTTTTTTAGATGTGATTAACAGTTAAATCAATAGACTTTACCTAAAGCAGATTACTCTCCATAGTGTGGATGGGCCTCATCTAATCAGTTGATGGCCTTAAGAGAAAAAGACTGAGATTCCCCAAGGGAGAGGGAATTCTCCTGACAGACTGTTTCTGGACTCACACTTACATCAACTCATGACAGAATTTCCAGCCTGCTGGCCTGCCCTGTGAATTTCAGACTTGCCAGCCCCACATTTTCTTAAAATAAACTCTATTGTTTCTGTTTCCCTGGACAACCCTGACTAATATGAAGAAACCAGTGGGAATGATTCCAACACAGTGCTTCAGCGCCACAGCCTCCCCAGGGGTGGCGAGCTAGCCTGTAGTTATCAGTGCCTTTAACCTCTTTACTACCTGCAGAGACAGTTATCATTATATTCGAAAAACCAATTAGGCAAGTGTTAGTACCTAGAAATATGTAAGAACACAGTGTTCCTCATTGAAGAAACAGAAGAAACCATCTGTCACCATGCAGTTATCGCAATATTATTGACTATTTTCTTGTGCTGTAGGCTACATTTCTGTGGCTTCTTTATTTTATAAGTGGAATTTTGTACCTCTTACTATTGACTTATTGTGGTGATCATATTGTAAGGTATGTAAATGTCAAATCACTATGCCCAAAACTAATCTACTTTGATTAAAAAAAAAAAAATTAAACACACCCGTTTGTGGTGGAGCAGAGTTGTCCCTTTCCCTGATGGATACCTAGAGGACTTCCCTCACACTTTGCTCTGTGAAGGTCCCTCCCCCACTGCTCAGGACTCAATCCTTAGTGAAACCTTAAGGGCTTCTTTGAACTCAGTTCTTAGGAATGGACAGCAGAAAGGCTTATTAAGAATGATGGAACCCACATTATTGTATAAGTGATTTGACTTTGATAAAAATATTAACTTAAGAAAAATTGCATCTTCAACAAATTACAAAACAATTTACATTGTGTTTCAGGGGTTACGTGGAATCCCTCCTCACTGTGGAATGTGGTCCTCTCTGGATTTTCTTCTCATGTTATTCTGGTTCTGTGTCACCTGTCAACCTCCTCTTTGTCAACATACCTCCAAAGAGTCACACCTTTGTGCCACAAGCTTTGATAGAAATTGCAGAGAAATCTCTAGCTTCCCATTTGCAATTACTCAAAGTCCAAAAATTTCTTCAACTATAATTTAAACTATTTCTGGTCCTGTTTTGCTGCTGAACAGAGAAATACATGTTGAAACTTAAGATTTGTCTTCTACAGGTGAACACACACACACAGTTCAACCGTGTGACATTCTAGAAACGATTACAGACCTCCCTCCCGGCCATAGGAGCCTCTGGTTTGTCTGTTTAACCACATCAGGTTCTCTTGTGGAAGGACTTGGAGCCTCGTCCTGAGGAGCTGGTGTTCTTTCCTCATCGGTGTTCTTGACCCATCTTCGCAGCTGACATCAGCCATCCATTATCAGTTGAGAGCCGACTTTTACCGGTCACCAGGAAAAACACTTATGACATCATTTTATTGACTCTACACACCCTCCATGAAGAAAGAGAAGTATATAAGCTCCAGTTTTAGAGAAGAGGCCAAGACTCAGAGAAGTCGAGGGATCCGTCCTAAGTCACCGAGCTCATGTGGGGTACAGCCAGGATGCACCTTGGCATCAGTTGGCCTGTGAAGCCCTCGGTTTCCACTTTAACAATAACAACAACAGCAAAGAGGTCGTGCCTGTCCAAAGACAGGCTGAGAGATTCAGAAGCAAGGAGAGCAGCCCCAAGTCCTTGCTGCTGACAGCAAAGGAAGAGGCTACAACAGTCTATCGTCTGTGAGCCCAGATGCTGCCTCAGGCCACCACATCCACGCCTCAGAAAGCTGCTTTGGAGCATTTTCCCTCCTCTGGAGCCGCCCTGACACATGCCAATCTTCCTCAACCTGACATTCCACCTGCATCTTTGTTCCCACAACTCAGGGGGCTGTGAAAGTCGGCTGCACGCTGACAAACAAAACAAACAAAGCACTTCACTTCTCACCCATGGGCGTTCATGCCCCAACCCCACCATGGAGGCACATGTGTACAGTAAGAGGGCCACTGAGCCAGGAATAAAAAGTCATGGCTCCAGTCCTGTCTCCACCCACAACCAAGTGACTTTGGCCGTCATTTCACCTCTGTGAAAGGCAAGTGGTTCCTGTGAAGGAGGACTAAGAACCTTCCAAGGGGTCTGTGACAAGTGATCAGATGGGGGAAGTCACCTTAGCACAGAGGCTGGCACGCAATCCTTCGTCCGTAAACTAACTGATTTTGTTGCACTAACAGGGTCTCTTTCGGACCCGATGAACTCATTGCCACATCCTCAGCAGTGATCTGGTTTCCGTGGTCAGGCCATTCATTTCACCTGAAATTCACTCCTAGGTCCAGGTTCAGCTGGCAGACCTTGGCTTCTGTGACTGCTTCCTGGAGCCGCCCACTGCCACCATCCAGCCTCCCAGCCTCTGCCCAGGGGCAGCTTCCCTCACTGGGCAGGACTCAGACCCAGTAGTCAGGCCCACACTGGTGCGCATGGAGAAAGGTGACCTCTCTTGTCCATGGCTGCCACTTCACCAGTAGATATTTTTGAAAAAACAAAACAATAGCACACACATGTGCCTGATCTATACTTCTTCTGATTCCTTACACAGCAATGATCGGTGGGATTCGTGTAACCTTTACAATCATCGCAAAGGCCACCAAGCACCGGGAACTTCCGGTCCAGGCAGCAGGGAGTGAAAGCAGGTTCTTAGTACTCAGGTGGGAGGAATCACTGCCCCCAAGGGCCCCACAGCAGCTGCGCCCACCGATAACAAAGTTGTGTGAATTGAATATTATTCCTTTCTGTCTCATAGATCACTATAGCTTTACATTGGATTGATCTGCAAACCTCGGCTCCTAACATTAAGCTTTTTGGTGTATAGACTAATACAAAGGTAACGGAAGGGAGTCTGTGGTAAATGCTTTTATGGAAAAATAAGCATATCTTTGTTAGTGAATAATCCCCCACTGCCTTTTTCGTAATTGCTATTTTTAGGTTTTTCGAGGTGTGTCTTGTATCTATTATTTATAGATGCGTGTTTTTGGTGTGTGTTTTTAATTTTTTTTTCTTTTTTCATTTTAGAGAAAGGGGAAGGGGAAAAGAGAGAGAGAAAGAGAGAAACATTGATTAGCCACCTCCTGCACGCCCCCCACTGGGGATTTGGCCCACAACCTGGGCATGTGCCCTGACTGGGAATCGAACCAGCGACCTCTTGGTCGACGCTCAACCACTGTGCCACACCGGCCGGGCTAGATTTGTGTTTTTGAAAGACAGAATAGTGATCCATTTGAACGTTCATTTTGTATACATTCTTCTTCTCTGTATTCCAACGAACTGCTCACTGCTACGACCTTAAGTGACAACAAAAACGCCCTTCACGTGTTTCAGTGTTCATCAGTTTAAGACTCACTTGGTGTGTTTTAACCTCATAATGCCATGTGTCCTAAGCAGAGCTTACCACTATTTTACAGGTAAAGGAAGTGAGGCCCAGAGTGGTGAAGGAACGTACGCAAACCACGGAGCCAGTGAAGGGGTGCAATGGATTGGTCTCTCCACTGCCGAGGAGAAGAGCCACGCCTGGGTGCCTTCTTGTCTTCCTAACATCAAGGTGGTCTGAAGACCGTGAGTGTGCACAGGTACCAATAGCCAGTGGCCCTTAGAATGACCTTGGAGGCACACAGCACACTGCACCTCACCCTCCCGCTAAGTAAGGACTGAATTCCCAGCCCCACAAGGAACTCCCTACTCACTGGCTTTCACCTTTGCACATCCTTCATGTTCTCTTTGTCATTCAGTGTGCTCAGAACACCCCGTCATCATCTCTTAATCCTGGTTTCCTCTCTGGGAGGGGTGGGTGCTTTGATCAATGAAGGAGGAAATAGTTAAAAGCAGACCAACCCTGGTGGAGAGCAGAACAGACAGGTTTGTAGGGTTTGTGGTGAGACCAGCACAAATCCAGTTTGTCCAGTAGTGGAGCTCTTCCCCGTGTGGCCCTGGGAACCTCAGCCTTGGATGGTGACCTGTCCCACTCTGTCCCCAGCAGCACAGGATGAAGCCCGGTGGCTCTAGTGGGACGGAATAGGGGCCGTCCTGGTGTGGGGACAATTCACCCAGCCCTCGTGGTGTCAGAGGAAAGCTGTGTGTTCCGGAAGAATGGGCAGGGCTTCCACATCAAGTCGTCACACATTTGCTACAAACCAGCCTTGTCTCAAAGAGAGGCATAATCAAGAAAGGAGGATCAAACAAATAGACAAGCAATGATAAGGATGACAGAGTGAAATAAATGCTGTAAAAGATGAACCAACCAAAGACTACTGAGGGCAAGTGAAGATGTAAAAAGAGATCTCATCTGGTTGGGATAATCTGAAAATATATTATGGAACCAGTGGTGTTTGGATTGTCCTGACTGGAGGGAGGGGGTAGAGAGGAAAGCGTTCATGCTGGGAAAAGGGCCAGCAGGAGGCAAGAAGGCAGTGTGAGCTCGAGTTCTGTGGGAATGGCAGGTCTATACTTTTTTTTAAATCCTCAGCCGAGGGTATTTTTCTATTTATTTTCAGATGGAGTGGGAGGGAGGGGTAGAGAGAGAAAAACACCAATGTGAGAGAGACACATCAATTGGCTGCCTCCCACACAACCCCAACCAGGGCTGGGACCGAACCACAACCGAGGTACGTGCCCTTGACCGAAATTGAACCTGAGACTCTTTGGTCCATAGGCCTATGCTCTAACCGCTGAGCCAAATCAGCCAGGGTGACAGGTCTATACCTTTGACCAGAGATGATGATAATAATAGGACATAGCAGGAAATGGACATTCTCATTACATTTAAGCCAACAATCCTTTGCTACCACCAAACCTTCGTGGAATTCTGAGCAGGAACACTGGTCAATCAGGAAAAAGAAGAGTTCCCCCTCCTCCCACAGCTCCTGCCATGATATTTCTTCTTTTTCCCGATGAGAAGAAGGAGGTTGGACTCTTCCAGTTTGCTTGGTCTAGGAGCTCTGCCTATTGGTTGGACGCTTAGACCTGGGAATTTCAGACTGCCTTCCAAACGGCAGCTTCCAGCTCTCCTGGCCAAACCGGGGAACAAATAATCATGTTAGTCCACCTGGATGGGGACTCAGAGGAACAGCGGGGCCAACACAACCAGTCCAGTTGGGGATTAGGGCCAGAATGTCTAATAGACATTCACTAAGTCACTGGAAACTGTCAACAAGGATGTCTCTGGTATCTGCTTAATCCTGGCATTTCCAGGGCTGAACTTGAGCAACTGGGCTTTCGGAATGCTCTGACCAGGGCCCAGGTAGTGTAGGTTTGGGAGAAGAGGCCCCAGTTGGGGCACAGAGAACATAAGGAGGCCCGAAACTGAACATTGTTCTTTTTCTCTCCAAGAGTCATGCCTGCCCCCGTCCTGACTGAGTCAGGATGTCTGGGCCAGGAGTGGACAGGTGAATTCTCTCATCACCCAAAGAACTCCAGGCGCAGCTCTCTGGCATTCAGACTTGCTTTTGTTCTTTTCTAAGTGTGAAGTTCAGGATGATGGAATTTTCCCATCTTCTGCTTTTACCCGGGAGACTTGAGTGGTCACCCTGTAATCACTCCCCACTGTCAGACCCCTGCCCTACATCACCATCCTGTGTTCCCGGGTGGAGGCGAAGGTGTCTGGTGAGCAGCTTACTTTCTTTAACATTTTACAAAAATTCTGTCTTCCATCATTAGACAATTATTTTTGGTGCACATGTCCTGTTCTCCAGAAGAGACTGATCTCCTGGAAAGCAGAATCGTGTTCTTAATCTGTAGCCCGCCATATGTAGCAAATACCGGCTGTTAGACATCTGTAGAAATAAATCAAGTAGAGGTCAGTGATGATTTTCTCGGTAAGTGTGTAAGAAGAAATCAAAGTGCAAAAATGAGTTTGTTTCTTTGAGATATTTTTGTTTACGCCAAGGCAGAGTGAGCAGAGGATAAGAATTTGATTTAGATAGGGCCCCTGGCCTCTGTCTGCCCAGAGTAAAGTCATTCATTTGTAACGACTCATTATAAACTTGACAACCTAACAGACTGACACACACAATTAGAGACTGCCATTCCCAGTGCCTCCCCCCTCCTCATCTCCCTTAGCCCCAACCACCTGTCCAGTGAACCACTCTCTACCCAGTGCACACAGACACCTCATTTACCTCTCTCTGCTCTGTGCCACAGCCCCCCAACAACAACCCCAGGCTCAGACCTGCCCTAGGCACATGGGAGACACGGACTTTGGAGGCAGGCGGACCTAAGTTCAAACTCAGGTCTCCCACTTTTCTAGGTAGGTGGCCTTGAGTATTTTACTTATCCTCTCTGTACCTCAGTTTCTTCATCTGTAAATTGGATGTAATGATACCTACCTCCTAGTTACAGCATCTGGCTTGTTAATTCCCCAACTTACTTTCCCTTAGTTTCCAAACCTTTCTGGATGTCCTAAGCACATCACTCACGGCTGGATGGTACAGCCCCATCCCTTCTCCAGTAAGGGGCCACTTCTCTGAGGATTTCCCAGTGTCCTCACTTATGGGTCTCAAACATAGCACCCACCTCTCAGGGTTGTCATGAGCATCCAACAAAATGAGATGGTGTTGAAAGTCAAATCAAGTCAAATGATAATTACTATAACCATTACCCTCTCGGGGACTTTCTCTGGGACTGTCAAACTGTAAACTCGGTCCGAGTTGAAATTATTGCTTTGAAACGTCTCTTGTTGAACTCTGGCCCTACTCCATGTCTGAAATGAAGCAGGATCTCCACAAACATTTGCTAGTCAGTCAGCCAATTCAGTTTCCTGTCTTTGCAATGAAGGGTTGCACAGAAACATCTTAGGCTTCTTCTCCTAGCAGCTGTAGGATGCTGCCTACCCATAGGGTGGGGAGAGAGGGGAGGGATTAACCTTCTTTGTTTTAATCAAGTGTGAGACCCAACTATAGAGAAATGCCATCTGATTCCTTGCATGTCTCATAAATTAAGTAAGAAAGGCAATTCCGAAACAAGAATTCCAAGAATGTTCTAAGTAATGACAACATCACCAGAAAAACATGTATAGCCTCCCAAAGCAACCACTTTGAAAAGGATAAACCTCAGGAGGTGAATATGTTATTGAATGTTTGTATCTGTATTTTTAAAAAGCCTCATAACTCTGCAGTCACACAGAGACAAAGAATGCTCACCAGGACCCCACCCGAGCTGAGCGCTGCTGAGCCCACCTCCTGGGACCGGAGCCTCCCTGTCAGGAGAAGACAGATGAGGACTGAGAGAGGGCTCCATATGTGGTAGGAGGAGGGGTCAGATAATTAGACCAACACGGCCACGTGTCAGCGGGTGAAACAGAAGCAAGGTGGGGCTCGGCTGAGCCTTGGGTGAATCAAGCCTTTTGATGGGGCGGGACATCTTGTCCAAAGGCCAGCGCTAACCCCGATGAAGT
This sequence comes from Tadarida brasiliensis, assembly GCA_030848825.1. Classification (NCBI taxonomy): domain Eukaryota; kingdom Metazoa; phylum Chordata; class Mammalia; order Chiroptera; family Molossidae; genus Tadarida; species Tadarida brasiliensis. The sequence goes on from CM061275.1 coordinate 19,617,435, forward strand.
CCCCTATATAAGGCTCCTGCCCCGCTGCCCTGGCACTGCACACACCTCTTTGCGGCCGCTTGCCTCATCCTGCCTGTGCATTAGGTAAGTCCCCGCCTGAGGAACCTCTTTCTCTCTGTCTCGGTGATCTGACCTCATCAAACGAGGGCTGTGGGCAGAAAGTGTCGGCTCTGAGCCTCGGGCGAAGCAGCGCACGTGGGAAAGGGCACCCCTCCCCCTGTGCTGGCGGCAGCCGCTCCTCTCCCTGGGAGACTGCGCTGGCAGCAGCGACAGAACAACCCACATGCCTTCCTGGATCAGCCAAGGTCTCTTGTTCTTAAGGTTCTGGAAGCTTTTTGGCAATGCTCAGGGTTTGTGAGACCAGAATCAGGTTACTTCTGCCTGCCCAGACAATGGGGGTGCAACTTCTCAGAGAGCGAAGGGCTGATGTGGCGGCCCTCCCCCACCCCGAGACGATATTTAGGGAGATGATATTCTAAGGGATCTGAAGTGTAACTAAAAGGTCATCTCATTATTTTTACTGCTTATAGGTCAGTGGTTAAGGTCTGCCACATGGTTAAAAACAAAATCAGAATCTTTTCATGTCTCTGTTGAGGTGCAATAGTCTGAGCTTTGTACTTTGATGTACACAAGGAAGCAAAGGCTGCCTGAAGCTTTTGGCTACCTGGTCACAGAAAGGACACCAGGTCTCCTGCTTTCACTCTCCTGCTTCTCCAGCCAGGTGCTTCTCTTCCTGCGCCCTCTCCTTCTGGCTCCACGGTGCCCCCCATCCGCTCTTGCAGCCTTCCACCTGCCCCTGCATTTGAACCCTGCCATCTCAGACACCGCCTCTCCCTATGGTCTCCCCGAGACTTCTGCGTCTGCACCTCCAGTTCTCTTTGCCTCTTGCCTATCCAGCCCCACCCAGAACTCACTTCAACCTGAGCCCAGCCCCCTGGCTGATGAGAAGAAAATCTCTCCCTTCAGTTGGGAACCCCTCCTCACAGGCCACCAGGGTCACGGGCTTGAAGGAGCCACATACTTCTGAGCAGCTGGCAAGTCCCAACGCTGAGGACAGAGCTCACATTAGGAGAAATCTGGACTCTCAGAACTGGCAGACCTCCCGCCCAGGGAGAGCGCCCCCTCCCTCAGCGGTCCCAAAAGGTGGTGGCCCAGCCTCTTCCCAAACACCTCCCTAAAGGGCAGCGAGGAAGGGTAGAGCCGGGCCCCTGGCTCCTGCCTGGCCCCGACCTGAGGCAGGAGTTGACTCACATACTACTTACTGCGTGTTGGTGCTCCCAGCAGGACTCCAACACTGTGTGACAGGCAAAGATAGACTGTCCAGAGGGCAGAGTCCAGAAGGTCATTGCATTTGGATTCAGGACATGTGGGTTCTGGGATTCCTCGGTCCCTTGCAAGCTGTGTGGCCTTGGGCAAATCCCCCAACTTGTCTCTCTGCTCCCTAACCCTGTAACAATGTGGAGATAATAGGATGACGAGAGATGATGCATATGAAAGTGCTCTGTGAGAAGTATACGCAGATGTATGCAAATATATGTGTATAATAATGATATTTAATAGGTGGCATTTCATATAAGCCAGCATCTATCAAGTGCTTTAAATGATCTCTTTTAATCTTCAGAAGAATTCTCTAAAGTAAATACTAGTATTGCCTTTATTCCGCAATGAGTAAACTGAGGCACAGAGAGGCATAGCAACCTGCCCTAGCTCACCTGACAGGCAGGTGACGGGCTGACGCAGGAGCTTGCCTCTAACCACGAAGTGCCCCTGCGTCCCCTCTGCATATCCCTTATGAAGGAAAGGAAGAAGGAAAACAACAGAGACCAGAAGCAGGGCTGGAAAATGGAGAGAAAGGACGTAGAAGCAGAGGTGCTCCCGAGGAAAGCACTGAGGTTGATTGTGGCGCCCTAGGGGGCGCTTCTCTTCTTTCTCCAGCTCAACTACCAAGATGCCTCAGCTACTGCGAAACATCGACGGGATCATCAGTGCTTTCCAACGCTATGCCAGGACCGAGGGCGACTGCATGGTGCTCAGCCGGGGGGAGCTGAAAGGGCTCCTGGAGCACGAATTTGCAGACGTCATTGTGGTACGATGTGCCCAGCCAGGTGGGGAGGGGCTGAGGGCAGACAGAAGACGGTTTGCCCGCAGACCAGAAGCTTTGCCTCTGGAATCTGAGAGGCAGCTGCTAGGTCCAAGTCTGCAAGTCCTACTGGAGGCTGCGCAGGCGGAAAAGCAGGAAGGAACAAGGGACGGTCACTGGAGTTGACAGACCCAGTCCTTAGAGAAAGTACCTTGACTTCAATTGATTCCAGTTGGGAGACAGGGTAAAAGGACTCTAACGGGACAGCTCAGGGAGAGACACAGCCTTTGAATATTCCAGAAATAAAAATAATGGCTGCTTGTTGCTTTTTAAATCTGCTACGGTAACCATTTACTCCGTCTAGCAGAGATTTAGTCATCCATTACTAAACGTTCATGAGAAGCATAGCTCTGTGCCTTGTATAAAGCGATTGCTCCAAAACATTAGCTGAGTGTTCGCATCAGAAATGAGGGCTTGGAGAGCAGGTTGGTAATAGGCCCTGTCTGGGAGCCCCTCCCTGGCAAACCAGACCCTGGGCTTTGGTACACTTCCCTGCTTCTTGCTGCCTTGGGTTTAAGCTACAGCAATGAGGATGGTGAAGGTCCTGGGGCCAGGAATGTGTGGGCATATCAGGATGCTGCTTCTGCACGCTCAGGGCAACCTGTGGTCCCTTGGAACCTCCACCCACCCTAAGTAGGGAAAACACCTGAGCCTCAATGAGGATCTCACAAAATTCCCAGGAGGCCATGTTCCCGCTGTGTTTCTCTTGGTGCTGGGCTCTCACTGGTGAGAATATGGCCTCGGTGTCAGGGGCCAGGGCCTGAGGACAGCCCCAAATCACTATGAGTGCAGTCATTTATTCATTCTTCGTGAAATCTTTGTCCAGTTCTCCTGTGGGCCAGAAATTGTGCCAGACACAGAGGATACAAAATCAGAGGTGCTTCCTACCCATGAAGGGGAGAGACAGGACTAAACAATGAAAGAGATTCTGTGTTCGTGCTGCTCTAACAGTGTGGGGAAGAGAGAAGGGGGGCCGAGAGGGTGGGCTCCAGGCCTGGGGGTGGGATCCTGGAAGCTGAGTGGACCAGCCTAACCATACCCTGCTGACTTTGCCTCATCTTCTCCCCAGAAACCCCACGACCCGGCCACTGTGGATGAAGTCCTGCGCCTACTGGACGAAGACGACACGGGGACTGTGGAATTCAAGGAATTCCTGGTCTTGGTGTTTAAAGTCGCACAGGCTTGTTTTAAGACCTTGAGTGAGAGTCCTGAGGGAGCTTGTGGATCTCAGGAGTCTAGAAGCTGCCCCTCGGGGGCCTCGCCAGAGCTGGGAGAAGGACAGAGAAGTGTCGCAGAATCGGGAAGCACTGGGAAAGGACAGCATCATGAGAGTAGCAGTGGTGGACAGAGCAGACAGGCTTCCAGAGAGCAGGGCAGAACTGAGGCTCAGACCCAGGGTCACGACACCAGCTCTTCTCAGGTCAGTCACCGTGAGAGGCAGCATGAGTCCCAGAGACAGGAGAAAGAGAGCCAACAGACACAAGCGAGCAAGCATGTAAAGCCAAACCAGAGAGTAGGAGAAGACCAGAGCCGTCAGGCCACAGAGAGGGTGTCAGAGAGACAATCACAGACTAGGGAACAGAACAGAACCCACCAGACAAGTGAGACTATTACTGGAACTGGAACTCAGACCCAGACAGGTACCACCCAAACCAAGGAGCAGAATAGGAGCCAGCCAATGGGAAACACCAGCACCCAGCCACAGGAGTCCACCTATGGCCACACCAAAGGGACTGAGACCCACAGTCAAGTCAGGAGCCAGATGATCCAGGTAGTGACAGGAGGACACATTCAGACACAGACAGGGTCACATATCCAGACAGTGGAGCAGGGCAGGAGCCAGACTCCAAGCCAGATAGGGGCTAGAGAACAGGGACAGACCCATGTGGAGCCCGGCAGTGGTCAAGGATGGACACAAGTGAGCAGCTCTGGGGCGGAAGAGACAGTGCAGAGAGGACAGGCCCAGACTGGAACCAGCACTCTGACAGGCAAACAGGACAGCAGCAGCACTCACCCAGGGAGCAGTGTGACAGGAGGAGAGGAAGAAGGAGAGCCCTTGGTGGTTAAGGAGGAGTGGGTTGATGACCACACAAGGGAGACAGTGATTCACGACACCAGCTCTTCTCAGGTCAGTCACCGTGAGAGGCAGCATGAGTCCCAGAGACAGGAGAAAGAGAGCCAACAGACACAAGCGAGCAAGCATGTAAAGCCAAACCAGAGAGTAGGAGAAGACCAGAGCCGTCAGGCCACAGAGAGGGTGTCAGAGAGACAATCACAGACTAGGGAACAGAACAGAACCCACCAGACAAGTGAGACTATTACTGGAACTGGAACTCAGACCCAGACAGGTACCACCCAAACCAAGGAGCAGAATAGGAGCCAGCCAATGGGAAACACCAGCACCCAGCCACAGGAGTCCACCTATGGCCACACCAAAGGGACTGAGACCCACAGTCAAGTCAGGAGCCAGATGATCCAGGTAGTGACAGGAGGACACATTCAGACACAGACAGGGTCACATATCCAGACAGTGGAGCAGGGCAGGAGCCAGACTCCAAGCCAGATAGGGGCTAGAGAACAGGGACAGACCCATGTGGAGCCCGGCAGTGGTCAAGGATGGACACAAGTGAGCAGCTCTGGGGCGGAAGAGACAGTGCGGAGAGGACAGGCCCAGACTGGAACCAGCACTCTGACAGGCAAACAGGACAGCAGCAGCACTCACCCAGGGAGCAGTGTGACAGGAGGAGAGGAAGAAGGAGAGCCCTTGGTGGTTAAGGAGGAGTGGGTTGATGACCACACAAGGGAGACAGTGATTCCAAGCCAGGACCAGGGCAGCCTGCACACTGCTGTGCCTTCAGTGCAGGGCCAGGGAGAAGCCCAGCCCGAAGGGAAGCGAGGCTTAACAGCCAGGGGGCTGTATTCCTACTTCAAAAGCAACAAGCCATGAGTGTCCCACCCCTGGACTCCAGTGCTTAGTACCAGAAGACAGCTAGAAAGGCGTTGGCTTGTCCTGCCCTGGCCAGTCCACCTGGCGTGTCCCTAGACATAAGGTCTTAATCATGGTGCTTGTCTCTCAGATCTTGCTCAGTGAGGCCATCTCTGCAAGGTGCTTTCTGTCCGAAACTCTTCTCTCTTGCCTGCTCTGCTGTGCAGACTCTCTTAGGAGCAGGAAGACACAGAGCAAGTTATCCCTTTTAACCGAATGTTGCTCAGCGTGTGGGGTTTTTCAGAGCTACTTGTCTCTGCCATCTGTCCACTGCCACATCTATCCTGGTGCATCAATAAAACCTGTCTAAACAACTGGGCTCTATGTCCCCTTCAATCACTACTGACATGTTAGGCTAAGGGCCACAGGGCTGTGACAGAGGACTGGACATGGTCCTTACCCTTGAAGAGCATCCAGTTGAGAAAATATTGCATGAGATTCCAAGAGTTATAAAAAAAATCAAAGGGAGAAAATATCATACTTTTATACTCGGCAGAGATGGATCAGGAAAGGTTTCAACCAGAAGAGGTTTTTTTTTTTTTTGTAATGCCATCAAAAGACAAGGAGGATTTAGGTAGGCAAATCTATTCTCAGTCTTTCATGACCTGTAATTCCAGAGGGTTAAGTCCCTGTTCACCTGTCAGGTCACATAGGAAGGCTGACTTAAGGTTACCAGTAAGTGGAATAAGGCTGCAGGGACGGTGTAGGGGATGGAGAAGGTGTGTGTTACCAGGAACTGAACCAGGAGCCAGAGCCCCTGAGCTTCCCTCCTCATCAGCGTCAGCCCTGACCATTCATGATGTCACCCTCTGGATATGAACAAGTTATGGAGTAGAACCTCTCAACTCTGGTAAGAATCACCTCGGGAGTAGCTTTTAAAATACAGATTTATGAACCTAACCTAGAGATGTCAAGTCCAGAGGTTTGAGTGGAGCCTATGAAAACGGTAAGAGGGCTTCTGTTTCTTATAGTATGGCCTCCCACAACAAAATAACTAGATTCTGCAAAATGCATATTTTTCATTGCATTATTCATTTATAGGAAGTAAGGGAAATATACAAGGAGAAAACAAAATATGTTAGGCTGCATAACAACCCTTAAAGATGTCCATGTCCTACTCCAACGAACCTGTGGACATGTGTCCTTATGCGGCAAAAGGGAGGGTGAGACTATTCTGGATTATCTGGATGGGCCTGATGTCATCACAAGGGGCCTTGTAAGAAAGGAGATGGGGTGATGGAACCAGGGGTTGGAACAACGCGCCATGAGCCAAGATAGGCAGATGAGGCGGCCTCCAGACGCTGGAAAAGGCGAGGAAACAAATTTTCTCCTAGAATTTTCAGAAGGAACACAGACCTTCCAACATCTTCATTTTTAGACTTCTGACCTCCAGTGCTGCAAGGAAATACATTTTTGTTATTTTATGCCATTAAGTTTATAGTAATTTGTTACAGTAGCAATAGAAAACTAATACACAAAACAAAAACCCAGAATTAGAGCTAGAATAGTAAGGAGTAAGCATGTGTGAAAGGTACGGTTGCCCTTCTGAAGACAAGCAATCTTACATCCATCCAAACGGACCTTTAGGTATAAAGCCAAAAAGAAACAGCAAAGAACTTGCAAGGACTCAGGGAATATTGTTCCCATAATCCCTTCCTGGGCAATCTACTAGAGAACGAGCAACAAAACACAAGAAACCACACCAGAATCATAGGAAAAGTATCTGCCATACAATATGATAAGGGTATTTCAATGTATTTAACTATAGAACTAAGAGTAAATAATACAGATAAAGATGACAGAATAGCATTTAATATTATATGCTCTGAAAATTCAAATATAATACCATTAAGAAATGGAGGGAGAAGGAGAAAGCGTATGAAAAGTAGTCAGTAAGACTGATTGTCTTAAGTATATACTTCTAAGTAAAAACTGGGAATAGATAGATATTGAGGAAGGAAGAGAAGATGGTAAAACAATTCTAGGAAATTCCATTATTATTTAGAGTAGGGGATAAATAGACAGAATATTTTTAAAAGGGAGAATGCATAAAGTAGTTTTTATAAAAATAACATTGAAACAAAAATACAAACCTTTCTCAACACCAAAAGATATTCCAGAAGAAAAAGCAAATAAAACAGACAACATTGTGAATGATGTTATTTATGTAGAAGACATATATTTGCATAAATGTGACATAAAAGATTGTGGCAGAATGAAGTCAAACATATTATTTGTAATATTAATGTAAAAGGCTTAATTCACTATTAAAAGAACAAGTTTTCATACTAGCTTTATGTAAGTCTATGCTTTTTACAAAAGACATCAAAATCAAAGAGATTAAGAAAATTATTTTAAAAGGGGTGTGTGGGTTAATATATATATATATACCAGGAAAATACAGATTAAAACAATATTTAATAATTTTATAATTCTTTAATCTCAACATTCAATAATGTAGCACAACTCTCATAAAGCAGAAACTACAGGAAATGCAAGGACAAATTTTTTAAAAACATGGTAATAATCAGATACTTTCAGTTCAAGACAGTAAGGGTAGAGAAGAATTCAATAAAAAATTAATAACGTACAATATAAATAACTTTATATATTTATAACCCACCAATACACTGACTACACAATAAAAGCTATACCTTCTACACATGGAATGTTTAATATTAGGCCATAAGGAACACCTCAGTGCATTATTCAAAAATAGATATAATGTAAATAGCATTTTTACAGGCACATATAATATCAACAAATATTGTCAAGTCTCTGTTGTTATTGTTTTGGGAAATTAACAACAGACACGCACTCCATTAAACAACTCTTGAATAAAAGGAGATAAATACAAAATGAAATTGCAGAATTTTTAGAAAATGAGGACAATGAACTAAATACAGGGGTGGGTAAAAGTAGGTTAATGATAATAATAAGAAATAATACAGTAATAAATAAATTAATAAAACAATAGTAAACTCTGCTTTGCATACTCATTACAGTAAACCTACTTTTCCCTCCCTGTACATAAGGATCTATAGAACACAACCACATGAATGCTCCAAGAAAAATTCATAGCCTCAACTACATGTTAACAGAAATCACAATATCTTAATTAAATGTGCAAATTGAAAAACTATAAAAAATACCATGAAGAAAAAAATATATAAGGAAGAATTTTTAAAAGTATGAGAAGACATTAATGACTAAGAAAATAAAAAACAACACAGTATGTAACTAAAAAAATAAATAACATATATTTTGAATCAACAAAGTAGAAAACCAATAACCAACTTAATTTTTTTTTTAAGGTAAAAAAGGTTTGGGTGAGAAAACACAAATACACAAAATAAGAAATAACAAGGGGCAAAAGATATAGCAGATAGTTGACAAAAGAAATACAAAAATCTTTAAATACATGAAAAGGTGATAAGACTGCTCATAATAGAAACACAAATTAAACTATATTGAGATACCATTTCTCACTATCAGCTTGGCAAAATTCTAAAAGTTTGAGAACAGCCTGCTGGTGTGGCTCAGTTGGTTGAGCGTTGTCCCATGCACCAAGAGGTCCCCTGTTGGGTTCCTGGTCAGGGCACATGCCTGGGTTGCGGGCTTGATCCCCAGTAGGGGGCACGCAGGAGGCAGCTGATCGACGTTTCTCTCATCAATGTTTCTATCTCTCTCTCCCACTCCCTTCTTCTCTCTGTAAAAAATCAGTTAAAAAGCATTAAAAGTTTGGGAACAGACTTTGTTGTTGAGACTGTGGAGAAGAGGCACTCCCACACTTTCCTGGTGGGAATGTAAAATGATACTGACTCAGTGAAGGGGAATTTGTCAAAATCCATCATTATTACCTCTGTCTGTTTTGTTCCTGCCAAGTCCCCAGTGCCTAAAGGAGATCCTGGCAAACTAGCATTCGGTAATTAATTATTTGTTGAAGAAATAGAATGGGTCCATCTCTCCTGTCACATGCATTAGTTCATATAATCTCTACACAGACCTGTGACTATGGGAAGGCAACATAATTATATATAATCAAGCTCATATCAAATAAGAAATGGAGTTTCTTTAGTGGTGCCCGAAGCATGCAGTTAGAAAATGACAGAGGTCTACTAAACCCAGATCTTCTGACTGATCACACCTCACAGAGGAAAGGAGGCATGGAGTGTGTGATCTACCCAAAGGGTTTGGGAGGAAGTCACAGACAGCAGCCCTTCCGTCCCTGCTCTAGTCCCAACAGGAGATTCTGGCTATGAAAGCATGGAGCCCGTTTCTGCCTTGGAATAAACACCATTCTCAGGATCCATGTTCCCAGGGAGCTTCTAAGAAGAGGAAAAGGATGACCTTGGCACAAGAAGCCTCTCTGCGGGCAGTATGAAGGCATAAGTGGTTCTAAAACTGAAGTCAAGTAACAGTGAAGTCAAAGAGAGGTGAGAACAGGCATCTCCTCTAACCTCCTGTGCCTTGGTGGATGGATCTGGGGGCTGCAGAAAGATCCCCCCAAAATATTAGGTATAAACGAGTAGAGATTACTTATAAATGTTAAACATTGAAATAGAGCAAGTCGGAGACATATTCATAATCAACTTTAAAAAGAATAATTTCCAAGCCAGCAGAATCTGACTGTGACTTTCATTTACTTCATTAACATTTTATTCTGAAAGGAAGGGGATTATGTAGCCAAGTGTAGAGAAGAGGAGTCATGGAGGCCAATACAGCTAGACCTATATGAATATCTGTATCTAGGCCAGGGGCCCAAGTCTCATTGGCAAGGTCTATGGTGGTGATGGACACCTCCATCAGGTGAAGGACACGCTGTCATTAACCTCCAAATCAGGAGACAAACTCTCCTCCTCTGATTCTGTGGTCACCAACTTCTGACTGCGATATGGCTGTCCGTGTGGGAGAAAGGTAATGCCTGGGGGATATGAGTGACCAGTCCTTACAACAGTTATGCTTCTTGTTGTAAATTGATAAACTGAAATCATGAATTTCAATCCTAGTATATGGGCTTGGCAGATCTACTCTCAGACTCAGAGCCTGGGGTTGTCAGTGGGTCTGAGCCCCTGTGACCACAGGGCATTCACCAAGGTACCATGCTGTTCCCCTCAGGACTTACTGACCTTCCTCAATCTCTATAAATCTCCACATAGATGCTTCTTTTTTTTTTTAATGTATTTATTTATTGATTTTAGAGAGAGAGGAAGGGAGAGAGAGAGAGAGAGAAACATTGATGAGAGAGAACATCGATTGGCCGCCTCCTGCATGCCCCCCACTGGGGATTTGGCCCACAACCTGGGCATGTGCCCTGACCAGGAATTGAACTGGCGACCTCTTGGTGCATGGGTCAACGCTCAACCACTGAGTCACACCGGCCGGGCCATAGATGCTTCTTTCAAACAATGTGCATGTTATTTTAGAGCAAAGAGGGAAAATTTGTGGAAAATATAGAGGGGCTTGATGGGACTACAGTGTATTTGTTCACAGCCCCTGAGATGCACTTTATTACTTTTGAAGGACAAAAGAATCATTCTTCAACATCACATCAAGCATATTAAAATGTATCTACAGACCATTTAAATATAATTTTTTCTAAAAATTTTTGGAAACATTTTAATAATTTTGTTTTTGAAATTATTTACATATAAATACTATATTTACCTGATTTTAGCTATGATTTCTTTGCAACTACGTGCATTTCTTGAGAAAACCTATTCAAAAATTGCTTAACAAGTATGAATTTCTTATGAACACTAAATTTAACAATGAATGGGGTTCATGAAACTTCATTTCTTTTTTTATGGAGCTTTATTTCCAAATATTTGAACATTTACAGAATCCAGTGTCACCCATTTTTATTTTGGAGCACACATGCATATATTTCTATAGAAAGATATCTATTTAGTTTTGATTCAAACATTCTGTTGGCCCTGCATAGCTTATAAGCTCCAATCATATTGCCTATAGTATGTAAAGTGGTCTTATCCGTAGGGATACTCAGGGCTGAGGCCTCGCTCCACATGCCCAGCAGACCTCGTCCACCAGGTATCTTTCCACTCACATAGAGAGCAGGTACAGTACAGGCATGCCTCATTTTATCATGCTCCACTTTATTGTGCTTCGTGGGTATTGCAGTTTTTACGAATAGAAGGTTTGTGGCAACCCAGCACTGAGCAAGTCTATCAGCACAATTTTTCCCATAGCATTCACTCACTTTGTGTTTCCCTGTCACATTTTGGTAATTCTCACACTATTTTAAATTTTTTCATTGTTATATTTGTTATGGTGATCTGTGATCAGTGATCTTTAATGTCACTACCATAATTGTGACACATCATATAAGACTGCGAACTTAATCAATAAACGTGTGTATTTTAACTGTTCCACCTACCAGCCATTCCCCCGTCTCTCTCCCTCTCTTTGGGCCTCCCTGTTCCCTGAGACACAACAATATTGAAATTAATAATTGTACAATGGTCTCTAAGAGTTCAAGTGAAAGGAAGAGTTATATCTCTTAAAGTCAAAAGCTAGAAATGATTAAGCCTAGTGAGAAAGGCATATTGAAAGCGGAGATAGGCCGAAAACTAAGCCTCTTGTACCAAACAGTAGCCAAGTTGTGAATGCAGAGGAAAGTTCTTAAAGGAAATTAAAAGTACTACTCCAGCGAACACATGAATGATAAAAAACAAACAAAAAAACAGCCTTATCGCCGATATGGAGAACGTTTTAGTGGTCTGGACAGAAGATCAAACCAGCCACAATGTTGCCTTAAGCCAAAACCTAATCCAGAGCAAGGCCCTAACTCTCTTCAATTCTATGAAGACTGAGAGGAATGAAGAAGCTGCAGAAAAAAGTCTGAAGCTAGGAGAGGTTAGTTCATGAGGTTTACAGAAAGAAGCCGTCTCCATAACATGAAAGTGCAGGGTGAAGCAGCAAATGCTGATGTAGAAACTGCAGCAAGTCATCCAGAAGATCTAGCTAAGAGAATTAATGAAGGTGACCACACTAAACAACACATTTCTAATATAGATACAACAGCTTATACTGGAAGAAGATGACATCTAGAACTTTTACAGCTAGAGAGGAGGAGTCAATGCCTGGCTTCAAAGCTTCAAAGGACAGGCTGACTCTCTTGTTAGGGGCTAATGCAGCTGGTGACTTTATGTTGCGGCCAATGCTCATTTACCATTCCAAAAATCCTAGGTCCCTTCAGAATTGTTCTAAATCTACACTGCCTGTGCTCTATAAATGGAGCAACAAAGCCTAGATGACAGCATATCTGTTTATAACATGGTTTACTGAATATTTTATTTTTTTATTTATTTATTTATTTATTTATTTATTTATTTTATTTATTTTAATCCTCACCCGAGGATATTTTTCTATTTATCTTCAGATAGAATGGGAGGGAGGGAGAGAGAGAGAAACATCAATGTGAGAGAGACACATCGACTGGTTGCCTCCCGCACGACCATGACCAGGGCTGGGGATGAACCGCAACCGAGGTACGGACCCTTGACCGGAATCAAACCCGTGACTCATTGGTCCACGGGCTGATGCTCTAACCACTGAGCCAAACTGGCCAGGGTGGTTTACTGAATATTTTAAATCCACTGCTCAAAAATATTTCTTTCAAAACATTACAGTTCATTGATAATTCACCTGGTCACCCAAGAGCTCTGATGGAGATATACAATGAGATAAATGTTTTTTCATGCCTGCTAACACAACATCCATTCTGCAGCCCATGGATCAAGAAGTAATTTTGACTTTCAAGACATATTATTTGAGAAATACATTTTATAAAGCGATAGTTGCCATACATGGTGATTCCTCTGATGGATCTGGGCAAAATAAATTGAAAACCTTCTGGAAATGATTCACCATTCTACATGCTATTAAGAACATTCATTATTCATGGGTAAAGGTCAGAATATCAACATTAACAGGAGTTTGGAAGTTTATTCCAACCATCATGGATGACTTTGAAGGGTTCAAGACTTCAGTGGAGGAAGTAACTGCAGATGTGGTGGAAACAGCAAGAAAACTAGCATTAGAAGAGGAACCTGACAATGTGACTGAATTGCTGCAATCTCATATAAAACTTTAAGTGGTGAGGAGTTGCTACTTATAGATGAGCAAAGAAAATGGTTTCTTGAGATGAAATCTACTCCTGGTGAAGATACTGTGAACATTGTTAAAATGGCAACAAAGGATTTGGAATATTACATAAATTTAGTTAATAAAGTAGTAGTTTGAGAGAATGGACTCCAATTTTGAAAGAGGTTGTGTGGGTAAAATGCTATCAAACATTGCATCCTACAGTGAAATAATTGATGAAAGAGTCAATTGATACAGCAAACTTTATTTTTGTCCTAAGAAATTGCCACAACCACCCTAACCTTCAGTAATTACCACCCTGCACAGTCAGAAGCCATCAACATCAAGGTAAACCCTCTACTAGTAAAAAGACTATAGTTTACTGAAAGCTCAGATAATGGTTAGCATTTGTTTAGCAATAAAGTATTATTTGTGTTTTTAGACATAATACTATTGCAAACTTAACAGACGACAGTGTAGTGTAAATATAACTTTTATATGCTCTGGCGGGGGGAAATTGTGTGACTTGCTTTATTGCAGCGTTCTCTTGATTGCAGTGATCTGGAACTGAATATGCAGTATCTCTGAGGTATGCCTGTGTACTGCGCTGCTGCCCCTGGTGGCAGTGAAGATTAATGCCTCTAAAGGAAATCCTGCAGTAAATCTGCCTTTGCTGGAATGGGCGATGTGGTATGGGAAACCAGAGCAGGCTCAGGAGTGTGGCATGGGGCACAGCAGCACCTGGAGGAAGTGATCCTGGAATCTCAGTAGCAACCACCCCAGGCTGCTCTGAGCCACAGGGCTGATAGTGGGTGTGTATTACATGTGTGTTTGTTTAGGGGGCGCCATTCACAGTCACTCCTGCTAACAAATGGGCTCTCAGCATCTGGTTTGGGACAAGCCCTGTCTTGATCCTCCTGTAGAGCTAGACCTCTTGCCAGGGCATTGGCTCTACTGGGTAGGGATGGCCCTGTGAGTGTCCACTACTCTCACCTGGCAAAACTCATTTCTGGAGCAGTCCCTGTGGCAAACAGGAAGGTTAACACCCCGTGGCTCTTCTTTCCCAAGACAGTAAACAGCAGTCTTGACACTCTTCCTGGGGGTCCTGAGACCAGGCTGTGGCACACCCTTGTCCTGGCCACTCATAAGAACATTGGATTCACCTCCCAGGACTGATGTAGGCCACTCGGCTCTGTGTGGAGCGTTCTCAGTTCTCCCCGTTTATACATGAGCTACAAGTAATGAATGGTGGTTCTCTTCTCCACATTGCTGAGAACTGGGCTAAGTCTGGAGTGGGGTACATCCTATTCTCACATATTTCCATTGAACAGAGGGAAAAACTAAGAAAAAAGAAACCAAATGGCTTTGACTCTATAGTCTGCCTGAGTAGTGAGTGGCTTGCAGATAGATCCACAAGGCCCATTAACTGTGGAGGGTTTGAGGATTAGGGTGTGGGGCTATTGAAACAGACAAAGCTAAACTCTCACCCATTGGGCTGAAAGGGGCCCCTGAATCTTACTCTTCCAGCACTAAACAGATAGCTCTCCAGAGGAAGAGGGTCCTCATTCCCTGGACCCGAGGCAGTTTTGAGGCCCACAGCTCTGGGTGAAACATGGAGAGGACATTTGTTCTAGTTTATCTGGGGATTTTCTGAAAAAGAGCTGACATCACAGAGATAAAATGGAGCCAAATCTAACAGGAACGCTTGTTGGAGAGGTGTCCTGGGGGCCAATATAGCAGTGCATGCCACTGGAGGCCCACTCTCCTTTCTAGAAAAGAAAGTAAACCAGTTATGGTAACCAGACAGCCAGGAGCTGCTCTGGACCCAGGTTCTGCGTGGGCTGTGTGTAATCCTCTAAGCAGGCAGGAACTCAGTCAACACGTCTTTAAATGTCCTAAATAAAGAAAAACAAATCTTTTGTTTTAATTAAGAAAACTTAGTTGCAAACTATTATATGTTTATTATAAAGCAAACAGACAAATACAATAAATACCAAAACGCTTACCCCAAAATAACCATTGTTACTGAATTCCAGACCTTATCCTATATGCAAATTACCATATAAATATTTACATGAAAATGTGTGTCTATAATTACATGTGCAGATTTATATGCAAATTATATCTATAAGTAATATATTTGCAAACATATAAATTACATATCTATGCAAATTATACTTATATCTATACATACATAAACATTATGCAAGCATGTCTTATTGCAGAATAGTTTCCATGGGCTGTTTTCAGTGATTAAGAACATCCCATGTCAGTTGCATTCGATGGTTGAGATTGTGTGTTAGGGAGCAAGGTTGCCAGGGTTCAAACCTCAGTTGTGCGCTTTACATGAGGTGTGCCCTTGATCAAGCAAGGTACCTGTATTAGTTATCGCACCTGTAAAGTGGAAAAAATAATGGTATTTCCTCACAGTAGTTATGAGGATAGATAAATCCATACATATAAAAGTAGATATATGCCTGGCACATGGCATGATAAACATTAAAAATATGTTAAGAACAGGATGACGCATTCTTTAAGGTCAGCCATTTATAAAGCAAAGGATGTTCGAATTAATTACAAATGGTACAAATTAGCCAGCCCGACCTTGACCCCGTATAGAGGATTCTCAGGGGCTTGGCTTTCTTCCTATGAGGGTAATTGTCATTTTTAACAGCTGCTCTGGACCATGGCTTAACTGTGGGGATTTCCATCTCAAAGAAAACCTAAGGATTAGGATTGAATGTCACGGTATTATTTTAAATGTACCCACACAACACCCCCCCCTTCTCTCTCCTGTCTATCAGGGCAAAATCAGTTTCTCCCTGGTCCATCTCTCTGCCTTTGAGATGATTAGGCGGTTACCTAAGACAAGGGTAGGGAGTAGATCTCTAATTGGCTTATTTTCCCATAAGACTCACGTAGAGGAATGGAGGGTGTGTGGTTGGGGAGGGCCCAGTCATCATTAGTGCCTCAGCTATTGCATCTGACTTAGAGAGGAACATTGAACAAAATAGAACAATCTGGGCCACAACCAGAAAAATCTGTTTTTGTTTTATGATATGTTTCATCATATATCATCTCATACTCTTCATTTGGGTTCTTTTTTCTTCCAAGGGAAAGGCACTATCCACAGAGGTAAATTCCCATACACAGATGAAATCTACTTTATTTTTAATCTTAGTCCCAAATATAAATAATTACTACTAATAAAAATGAATGGGCCCTGGCTGGTTTGGAGCGTTGGCCTGCGGACCAAAGAGTCACAGGTTCAATTCCAGTCAAGGGCACGTACATCAGTTGCAGTTCATCCCCGGCCCTGGTCAGGGTTGTGCGAGAGGCAACCAATTGACGTGTTCCTCTCGTGTTGATGTTTCTCTCTCTCCCTCTCTCTCCCTCTCTTCCACTCTATCTGAAGATAAATAGAAAAATGTCCTCAGGTGAGAATTGAAAAACAAAAATTAATGGTATGTTACATGTTTATTTGTATATTACTATGACTTTACTGAGCACCAGTTTTATGTTGGGCATATTATAAAACGAACCAGACCTAGTCTCTTCATCAAGGAGCTAACACAGAATTAATAAATACAATGGAAAGTACATTGAAATAACCAAGGAATCCTCGCTCAGTGTGCAAAAACCCACAGCTCTGTTGTGGGCCCCCCTAAACTTACCTTAACAGTGGTATGATTCCAGGTGGCTTTACTACAGCTGCCATCAATCCTGAAAATGGCTATTTGGGCCTCATTCTCTGATGCAGAGAGAGATATGTTTGCAATGAAACTCTACTCGCAATAGCTACAACCACTCCCTCCCAAAGCACCCTCTGCTGTTTCATCAGGGCTCTTTTCCACTGCCTGCCACTCACAACAAACACATAGTTGCCCTTGTAAGACAGAGAACTAAAATCCACTTCTATTTTCCATGATACGCCAGCCAGGAATTCACTGTTCTAATTACCATCTATTTTGTGATAATATCAGCAGCCATGCCTATGATTGAAGTGTTTGTTTACCCTATGAGTGGATGTTGTAAAATTTAATTATACTGCCTTACCTACAATCAGTGAAAGATTAAGTCACGCCTTAACATAACACAGGGTGTTATTTACCCCAAATGAAGCAGCAATGCCATAATCTGAGGTAAACCACAGATTTATGGTTTTCCACCCATGACCTGTTTTTTTCTCACTTAACTGGTTCTGGTCTTCTGACTCCCCTCAAATGAAGCTGCTGACTGCTCCCCGATCCTTACATAAGCACCTCACCTGGGTGGATGTAGGGCCCGTAGTGGCTCTGCTGTGATCTGTGGTACCTGTTGAAATCAATCAGATTATCCAGTTCAGTGGCATGCCACAAGTGCTAAACCCACATACCTTCTGACCATCCAACAAATGGCACCTTTCATCCCCCTTCCACAGAACGGCAACCTCACCTCTCCCTAGATCCAAGAACTGATAATAAAATTTGTCTATGCCAAGCTTTTCCAGTTCTTATTTTTAGTTCTATTTTTTATTAAATTTTGGGGGTGATATTTGTTAATGAAATTATATAGATTTCAAGTGTACAATTCTATGATACATCATCTGTATACTGCATTGTGTGTTTACGACCTAAAGTCAAGTCTCCTTCTGACACCATATATTTGACCCCCTTTACCCTTTACTATTCCCCCAGCCCCCTTTTCTTCTGGTAACCACCATACTGTTGTCTGTGTCTATGAGCTTTTGTTTTTTTGTCTTTTTTGTTCATTTGTTGCTTTCAGTTTTATATCCCACAAATGAGTGGAAGCATATGGTTTTTAAATTTTCTGTCTGACCTATTTCACTTAGCACGATATTCTCAAGATCCATCCATGTTGTGGTAAATGGTAGTATTTTATCTTTTCTTATGGAAAGCCTCTTCAATAAATGGTGATGGGGAAATTGGAAAGCCACGTGCAAAAGACTGAAACTAGACTATTGTTTGTCCCCATATACAACAATTAACTCAAGATGGATAAAGACCTAAACATAAGACCTGAAACAGTAAATTACATAAAAGAAAATACAGGTATAAACTTATGGACATTGGCCTTAGAGAGGACTTTACGAATTTAACTCCAAAGGCAAGGGAAGTAAAAGCAAAAATAAATTAATTGTACTATATCAAACTAAAAGGCTTCTGCACAGCAAAAGAAACCATCAACAAAACAAAAAGGCCAACAACCAAATGGGAGAAGATATTTGCAAACAACAGCTCTGACAAGGGGTTGAGATCTAAAATATATAATATCCAAAATATACAACTCAACAACAAAAACAATCCAATTAAAACGTGGGCAGAGGACTTGAACAGACACTTCTCCCAAAAAGATATACAAATTTACAACAGATATATGAAAAGATGTCAACTCACTTGCTATTAGGAAAATGCAAAGCAAAACTACAGCGAGATACCACCTTACACCTGTTTGCATGGTTATTACCAAGAAGATAAGTAATGTCAAGTGTTGGAGAGGTTGTGAAGAAAAAGGAACACTCATTCACTGCTGGTGGGAATGTAAACTGGTATAGTCACTATGGAAAACAGTATGGAGTTTCCTTAAAAAATTAAGAATAGAGTTACCATATGACTCAGCAACCCCTCTTCTGCACATCTACCCCAAAAACTTGAAAACATGTATTCGCAAAGATATATGCACCCCTGTGTTTACTGCAGCATTATTCACAGAGACCAAGGCATGGAAACAACCAAGGTGTCCTTCAATAGATGATTAAAGAAAACATGGTACAAGCTTTTCCAGTTTTGACTTTGCAACTCTGACCACCATCTCTGTCCCTCCTCTATCTCAGAGCTGTGGGCTACTCCTGAAGCATCATGGTGTCATGAAAAGATGCCAAAGCCAGTGCCTGGAGTCAGAGTGTCAGGCAGACCTAGGTTGACTCCTGGCTGTGCCACCTACCATCTGTGTGACTGGAACGAAGGCTCTTTCTGAGCTAAACTTCCCCACTGGAAAATGAGGATCATCAAATCTTCCTTATAGAGTTGCTGGGAAATGTATAATAGACATAAAGCAGCCTTTACCTGTGCCTTCCCTTCTTCCAGCTGCACTATCCCTACATCAGCCTCACCAATCTACCTCTCACTTTCTCATACAAGAAACTGCCAGTTTCTGTTCTTTCCCTCTAGTAATATTTCCCAAATCCTCTTTCTAACCTGTATGCCCACAACTGCAGCCTGATAAAGTTCTTGGGAAGCCAGGACCAGAAATGAGTTGTTGGTGGGTCAGTTACCTGGGATGCTGGATTGCAAAAAGAATGAATTATTTTTTAATAAATGTTGGAGTAAGGTGGGCTAAACACTAGTGGAGGGGTGAAAAATTGGAGCAAAATTTATGAAAATAAATATATGAATACACATCGAGAGCTTTTAAAAAGTTCATACATTTTGACTCGATTTCACTTCTAGAATATATCATAGTTAAAAAATAATCAGATTTCTTCAAATATTTGTGTATAAAATGTTCATTACAGGATTTTAATAGTGAAAAATTGGAAACAATCAAAATATCTAAGACTAGGATACTGAGACTAGGCAGTCATTAGTTTCAACCTTAAAGAGCTCATAAAGAGTATCTCATACACATGGGCACGGTCAGAGAGATTTACAAAGTCTCTCTGAATCTCATAGAGGAATTTATGGCTGTTTTCGCGCAGTATTCCTCCGGACAGCCCCCGAAGCTATGTTGGGACCATTCTTGCTGACTTACAGCCAGGAGAGTCATGTTGAGGCTTCATGAGGCAGCATCACGGTGCAGTCGGGAAAATGTCACAGCAGAAGTCGGCCATTGCATTTGGCAATGTGACCATAGGCGAGACACTCCCCTTCTCTGGCCCTTCATTGATAGGATAAGGCATCAGGCAAACCATGACCCCCTCCTTCAAACCACGCTCATGATTCACCTCCCCCAGGGAGCTTTCCCTGATAAACTTCTCTACATTCTAAGGGTCACTTCAGTAGTCATGGCTTCAGAAGCACCTCTATAGAGTTGTCGTCAGCTCTGTGTGTAAGTTCGTTAGTGACTTTCATGCGGGTCCTCAGCAGTGCTCAGGGGTCAGCAGTCTTGCCGTCTTTGTCTGCCTGTCCATTCCCAGCAGCGAATTCCAATCATTTGTGATTAAATGGCCTTCAGGCAACTCATGATCAGGCCTTGTGGGTACTGAGCACTCCACTCGCCTTATTCAGAAGTGACTGTTGGTCCTTTTTTGCCCTTAGAACAAATTGCAAACAGGGACTTGATTCTGATAGATCCAGAAGGCCCTACCCTGTCTGTACTCAGCTTTTGCTTTGCTTTACCCCTGCTTTGCCCCCCTTGGTATGCCTTACGCTCTCCTACATCAAGCTTTCAGAAATCCCCTTAACACAGCATGCTCTGTTAGGCAGGACTCTGCATGTGCTGGTTCTTCCACCAGCTGGTGAATGAGATACCCTTCAAGACCTGGCTTATATAACAACCTTAAACATGGTAAGTCCCTTAAAATGTGACCTGGAATGTTATAAGTGTTTTACCTATAACAATGCTTTTTCTTTTGTACACAACCAAGTCCTGAACAGGTTTTTGTTTTTTTCTGTAGCCTAACTTCCCTAGTTTCCTATCCATTGTTTTACCAGTTCTGTATCTCTTACCATTGATTCTATAGACCACTAGACATCCTTCCTATTAAATGCTATCCTGCCTAAGTCAGCCACAGTTGATGACAGCTGCTTACAACCAATAATCTGTCTAGTAGTCCCCTTGAGTGTCACTGAATTTCAGGCACTGTGCTGATGTAAAGTGGTGGGTGGAATTCTGCTATCGAACCCAAGTTCATGTGCCCAAACTCAAAACGTCAGAGTTTGGAGTGAGAAAAGGTGTATTGATCGAGAAGGCATCAACTGAGAAGATAGGAGACTGAATAGTGCCTCAAATCCATCTTGCTCGCTGGACCAGGTGAAGGGTTTTTAAGGGGTTAGGGGAACAGGTATGTGGGAGTGCTGATGTGACAAGTTGTAACTGGAGGACCTTGGAACTTGGCCATTTAGGGTAAAGGGGCATCAGCATTGGGTCTTCCTGGACGATGGACACTTTGCTTCTGAAAGGTGTTCAAGTTCAAGTTATGTCCTGGTGCTTTGGTTGGCAGGGAGGGGAGTGGGTACAAGACTTTCGTCCCAGATGCAGCTGGAGGTCAAGGTTCTCTCCTCTACACATGCTTCGGCTGCATGACATGTGGTTTTGGTCTATTGTCTCTGAAAGCTACTCAGCATCTTGTAGGGCCATTTTGAGCTGGTTCTGCCATTACAATACAAGGCTTTAATTCTGCTCTTAAGGAGCTCACACCTGTATGGGGGGAAAGAAACAAGACTGCAATGTAATTAAAGGTACAGTGTAATTACTTATGAAAGTCTAATTAAGTTCTATGGAAATCCAGATGGTGAATCCAAGAAGGCTTCACAGGGAGGTGACACCTAACGAGGCCATGCAGTATCAGTGGCCTTAGTTGACTCTGAAGCCAAAAGGACTAGTTTCAAATCCTGCTCCTGCCACACACTGGATATGTAGACTTGGGCAAGTTGTCTCTGGTCCTTAATTTCCTCATCTATAAAATGAGTGACAAAAGAATATCTACTTAGTAATCACTTCAGCTGTCAGCACTCCCAGGGTCTGTCCCTGGGGCATGCTCCCAGGCCAGGTTCCAGCACAGTCTGCCTTCTCACCAACCTCATCTTGCTGTGAGAAGCCATTTGTCTCAAGGCCAAGCCTCAACTTCAGTCACTAATTTATTGATCAAGCTCATGCCCTGGCTGGAAGGGACATTCTTCTAGTCCTGGACCTTGACTGTGTCTCAGCCCCTCCTTGCTGTTTTCAACTTGACTTGTACGTTAAGGTTAGGCTAACACGATTTCGGGCTTAGCTTTTATTATTGATTGGATTAAAAATCCCTCCTCTCCAAGTCCAAAATCCACTCCTCTGAACCTATTCTGAATTGTAATGTCCAAAGTAACCCAAACTCTGGGTATTTGTCTTCTAGATCCTTCCAAAAACATTTCCCTAAACTAAGCAGCCTAATATAGTATAAACTCCTAGTCTTTTAGAGTCAGAGAAATCTGGGTCTGATCACAGCTCCACCTCTGGCTATGAGACTTCAGACAAGTTACTTGCTTTTTTAAGCCTTTAATATCTATTTCTTAGTGTTATTTCAATGCCTAAATAAGGAAGATACATAACAAAACGATTTTAGTCCCTTCCTTAAATTTACTATTATTTTCTGTATTCCACTTTGAAATCTCTCCTGATGCCCACATCTACAGTCATTCATATTGCTGCCTATTGTCCTAATTTTGCTACTTTCAGATTTTTCTTCTAAAAGTCCTGTCTCGCAAGAGTCGCACTTCTAGGGTTCTGGCGCTACATCTTTAGACAGACATATTTTGCATAAAAAGCCATGTTCATCATTTATTACATTTTAGCTCCATAAAAGTATTTTCATTCCTAATTTAAATGTACATCATAATAATTCTATTATGCTGAAAAGGTATGTCATTGAGCGTCAATGGGCATTTGGCAAGATCTCTTATAATATCCTATGGACAAGGTTCTTGGGTGCATGGGCAACTATACAATTGCTAAAACCAAAGGTCCTGATTAATGAAATAGTATCTTTCTTAAGAAAGCTTATAGTACCCTGCTAGCATTCTATCCACATCCTATTCTAGTGAACATTTTTTTTTTTTTTTAGGACACCAAGTTTTCTTTAATTATTTTTTGGGGGGAAGGAACATCACACTTCTACTCAATTAAGAGAAACATTTTTTATCAGTACAGAGGTCTTCTTTTTACACTTATCATGCCATGAATTCATAGGGAATGGGTTCCAGCAGCTCAGGCTCCTTTCCATTGGTTCTCACAAAATGTGCTTCTCTGGGTGGAGCAGGCTGATGCTTCAGTTGAACCCAGGTACCTTTCTCTTTGGCTTCCTTCTTTTTCTGATCATTTTCCTTCACACGTTTCAGGAAGCTATCTCGGCTCTTAGAGTGCTTAATACGCTCAATACGTACATTAATTCTCTTGGCAAGAATCTTGCCCTTGACTTGTTTGTTCACAACAATGCCCACTGCATGCTGGGTGACATTGTAGACTCTTCCAGGTTTGCCATGGTAACATTTGTGGGGCATTTCTTTTTGAACAGTGCCCATTCCATTTATGTCCACAATATCACCTTTCTTATAGATTCACATGTATGTGGCCAAAGGAACAACTCCATGTTTTCTAAAAGGCCCAGAGAACGTATAGTGGGTGCCTCTCCTCTTTCCCTTTGTGTTCGTCATTTTGGCGAATTACTGGAAGATGGAGGTTCCGGCCGAAAAGAAGCTCTAGTGAACATTTTTATTAATTACTTGGATACTGATTTTAAAAACAGATCAAATTTACAGATGACAAAGCACTCGAGTCAAAACTGGTTTCCAAAAGAAAATATTTTGGCTGGCTGTATTGATGGGCTGAATAAAACAAAAAGTTTAAAGGGGGTAAATGTAAAGCTCTTTCCTTGAGTTCAAAAAACCAGCAGCACAAGTCCAGCATGAGATTGAATTGTTTAACAGTAGTGTCTCTCCCAAAGTCAACTCAGTATGATTTTACATTGTCTTTCCCAAAATATTCAATACAGTCGTAGGATGCATTAGAAGTCTAGCTTTGGAGTAAGGGAGGAAATGGTGTTCCTCTACCTTATGCAGCTAGTTCACAACTTTTGAATTGGATTTAGCTAAGGGTGACATATATTAGGAAAGATATTGGTAAGCTGACATGCATTTAAAAAGGAAATCATTAGGATTGCAAACCATTTCGTAAGAGGAATGTTAGGAGGAAGCAGGGGTTTTTAGACTGCACAAAGGACTCCAAAGGTTCAACAGTTCAGTGGTAGGATGAAGGAAGTATAAGAATGGTTCTCTTCTTATGGAACTCACATTCAAGATGATTAGTGTAATAGGGGCAGATTCAAAATGGGAAAGAAATTACTAACTTTGCCTGGGGCAGTCAGAAAAGTTTTCACAGAGAGGATGAGGCTGGAACTAAACCTTAAAAGATAATGGGGAGGTTTTGTCACCAGCAGGGCAGGTCACTTGAGGCAAAGAGAAAAACATACACATAACCCCCCAGGGCAGGGATTAAAGCAGTGAGTTAAGAAGTAAATGGGAGATGGAAAAGTACAAAAGTTAGACATCATGTTTCTGCTTAAATGTAATTTCCACAAAGAAACTTTTCCTGGCCCTTAACCCCCAATCTAAATTAGGTGTCCTTGTTACACTGTCTCCTCAGGCTCTATAATTTTTCTCTATAGAACACAGTTTGTATTTTATATTTGCTTGTGCACTGTTTAGTATCAATTTGACCACTAGACTCATGTTCCACAAGGCACCAGGGCTGTGACTGGCATATGATAAACACTTAAATATATGTGGAATGATGCACATTAAGAAAAAAAATAAATCAGATTATGACAAGTGCTATACTATATATATGCATTCCTCAGGAGACAAGGAATATTTGAACTAATAGTATTTAAACTAATTCAGTCTTATAAGAGAAAGAGAATAGAGGAAGGATGTTGAAGGCAGATGGAGCAGCTCCAGCAAATGCATGGGAGCATGAAACAGCACGTAGGTACAAAGAAATCAGGGAACTTCCGGATGTTTGTTCATGGGTAGGTGCAGAGGAGTCGTAGCTGAAAAGACCAGAAAGGTAGGCAAGGGCCAGAACATTTATCCAGTCGATGAATATTTATTGAGCACCTACTCATGAAGAGCTTCCTAACCCATGCTAAGAAGTTTGGGCTTAATCCAAACAGTATTGAGTAACTACTGAAGAATTTGAGAGTCCTTTGATTCAACCTGCCTTTTGGAAAGTTCATTCTTGAAGTTGGGCAGTGGATTATCTAGACGGTGGCAAGACTGGAGGTAAGTGGGGATCACTCAGGAAGCTGGTTAATAAATCCAGGTGGCACGTGGCCAGTGTGGCTCAGTGGTTGAGCATCGACCCTTGCACCAAGAGGTCGCCGGTTCGATTCCAAGTCAGGGCACATGCCCAGGTTGTGGGCCCAATCCCCAGTGGGGGGCATGTGGGAGGTGGCCAATCAATGTTCTCTCTCATCAATGTTTCTATCTCTCTCTCTCTCTCCCTTCCTCTCTCTCTAAACAATAAAGAAAAAAATTTTTTAAAGGAAAGCAGTGGCAATGGGAATAAATAGGACATGGCGTGAGAAAATATTTAGAAACAGAATTGGCAAAATTTGATGGAAATTTCTTTTTTATAGGAATTTTCTCACTTTGGGAAGTGAGAAAGAGTAGAGTTTAGGGTGGTTCTTGGGTTTCTGATATGTACAATGAAGTGAATTGTGATGCACAAAGGAAAGGACTATAGAAATAAGAGAAAATTAAAAAGGGAGAAACTATGAAGTCCTTTTAATATATGTTGATACCTGTAGAGGAGATTGCTAGCTGTCTACCAAAATCCATTTCCTCCTTTTTCTATATAATAGTAGCTAGGATGTGGCTGCCCAGCACTTCTTTGGGACTACATTTCCAGGTCCTCCTTCAAGCAGAGTGGTGGTATATGACTAAGATCCTGCTGGTGAATGTGACCAAGAGTAAAGTATGCAACTTCTTTCTCACTTGCTTAAGATGAAATCCTTGTCTCTGGATTTCTGCCTTTCTCCCTTCTAATGGTTAGAATGCTAATAACCAGAAGACCTAGGAAGTCACAAGATGAAGATGGCAGAACATTCATTAGCCTGAGACAGCATTATCAGAGCTGTCTACTGACCTAGAACGCTTACTATAGGGTGTTTACATTATAGAAAATTAAACTTATTACTCTTCAAGCCATTACATTTTAGTATTTTTGTTACAACAGCTTAGCCTTCCTCATAGAACATCCAAGTGGAGATATAGACAGTTGCCTATACTAGTCTGAAGTTCAAGAAAGAGGTAGATGTATCAATTAGAATCAAATTGGATGAGTGACATTGGGTAGATGGCAAAATAGGAGGTTCTATCCCTCATCCATTGCCCCACAGAAACATCAATTTGACAACTATACACAGACAAAAATATTTTCATAAGACTCCAGAATCTAGGTGAGAAATTACATCACCTGGGTAGAGCACAGAAATGGGAAAAGATGCTTTAAAGAAGGTAGGAAAAACAGTATCATTTTACTCATGTCACCCTCCCCCCAGCCTGTGCAGCAAAGAACTGAAATCTCTTGGCCCAAAAGGAGAAAAGAGAATAAAGTGGGAGTCTAACTTCACTGTGTATCCTGGCAACATGCCCACTCCAGGGACACTGAGGACCCTGGATCCAAGCCCAATACCATAGACCCAGGTATCTGACCCACCCATGGACTCCAGAACCAGGCTCACTTGCCCATAGACCCTGGCACTAGGCCTGCCTGCCTATAGATCCAGGTACCAGGCCTGCCCACCTGTGGACTCTGGCAGTAGGTCACTCATGGACCTGAGAGATGGCCTGCCCAAAATCTCTGGCTGGGCTGACTGGTGAAGGGCTTTCCATGCTGAAGTTAGTCTGTAAAAACTGGAAGAGGTGACTACTTCTTCAAATGTGCAGACACCGATGCAAGGCTACAAGGATCATGAAGAATCAGAGAAATATGATACCACCAAAGGAATAAAATAAAGCTTTAATAACCAACCCTAAAGAAATGGAGATCTACAAACTGTATGACAAAAAATTCAAAATAATAATCTGAAGGATGCTCAGTGAGCTACAAGAGAACACAGTTAGACAACCAAATAAAATCAGAAAAACAATACATGAACAAAATGAGAAATTTAACAAAGAAACAAATACCATTAAAAAAATTTTGGAGCTGAAGAACACAATGACTGAACTGAAATATTCAATAGAAAGCACAAACAGCAGACTTGATCAACAGAAGAAATAATCAGCAAGCTTGAAGACAAGTCATTTGAAATTACCCAGTAGGAGGAACAACAACAAAAAAAAGGAGTAAGAAAGAGTGAATATGTCTATAGGACTTTAATGGGACACCATTAAATGAATAAATATATACATTATGAGAGTCCCAGAGGAGGAGAGCATGAGAAAGGGGCAGAAAGCTTATTTAAAGAAATAATGGTTGAAAACTCCCCAAATCTATAGAGGGAGATGAGCATCCAAAATTATGAAGCCCAAAATTCTCAAATAGATTTAATCTAAAGAGGGCACATTATAATTAAATCGTCAAAAGTGAAAGACAAAGAGAATTACAAAAGCAGCAAGAGAAAATCCACTTGTCACATACACAGGAATCCCCATATGACTATCACCAGATTTCTCAGCAGACACTTTGTAGGCCCAGAAAGTGGAATTATATATTCAAAATGCTGAGAGAAAATGCTGCCAACCAAGAATAATATACTCAGCAAAACTGTCCTTTAAAAATGAAGGAAAGATAGACTTTCCCAGACAAACAAAAACTGAGTTTGTCACCACTATACATACATGCCTTATTAGAAGTGTTAAAGGGAGCTCTTCAAGTTGAAACAAAAGAATGCTAAATAGCAACATAAAGTCATACAAAGGTATAAATCTCACAGGAAAGGAAAGTATATAGACAAACACAGAATATAAAACTTCAAGGGTGGTACATAAATCACTTTTTTAATTGTTGAAGTATAATTAACATTTAACATATATTAGTTTTAGGTATACAACAAAATGATTCAATATTTGTATATATTGCAAAATGATTACAACAATAAGTCTAGTTAACATCTGTTACCATACACAGTTATAGAATATTTTTTCTATTATGATAGGAATTTTTAGCAACTTTCTCTCTTAGCAACTTTCAAATATGTAATACAGTATTATTAACTATAGTTGCTGTGCTATACATTATATCCCCATGACTTATTTATTTTATAACTAGAAGTTTGTACTTTTTGACTTGCTTTACCCACCCTCCACCTTTGGCAACCACCAATCTGTCCTCTGTACTATGAGCTTGGTTTTTGTTTTGTCCTGTATTTTTAAGATTCTACATATAAGTAAGATTATACTGTACTTGTCTTTCTCTGTCTGACTCATTTCACTTAGCATAATGCCTTTAAGAACCATTCATGTTGTTGTAAATGGCAAGATTTCATTCTTTTTTTGTGGCTGAATAATATTCCACATGGAATAATATTCTACATATATATCCCATATTTTCTTTATCCATTCATCCATCAGTGAACATATATTTTGGTTATTGTAAATAATGCAGCAAAGAACATAGGGGTGCATATATTTTTTCAAGTTAGTGTTATCATTTTCTTTGGATAAATACCCAGAAGTGGAATTGTTGAATCATATGGTAGTTCTATTTTCATCTTTTTGAGGAACTTTAATACTATTTTCCATAGTGGTTGCACCAGTTTACATTCTCACCAACACCCTCGCCAACATTTGTTATTTCTTGTCTTTTTTATAATAACCATTCCAACAGGTGCGAGGTGGTATCTCATTGTGGTTTTGATTTGCATTTCCCTGATGATTGGTGATGTTGAGCAACTTTTCATGTACCTATTGGCCATCTGTATGTCTTCTTTGGAAAAATGTCTGTTTAGATCCTCTGCCAATGTTTATATTTTTTATTGCATTTTTTATTTTAGAGAGAGAGATGGAAACATCGATGTGAAAGAGAAACATCAAACGGCTGCCTCCTGCATGCCCCCTACTGGGGATCGAGCCCCAAACCCGGGCATGTGCCCTGACCAGGATCAAACCAGGACCTCTCAGTCCATGGGATGACACTTGATCCACTGAGCCACACTGGCCAGACCCTCTGCCAGTATTTTTAAACAGATTGTTTAGTTTTTTGCTATTGAGTTGTATAAATTTATACTCTACTATAAACGGTAAAAGACAGGACTATTAAGAAAAATTATAATAACAAAAATTGGTTAATAACTATACAATACAAAAGGAAAATTCTGACATCAATAATATAAAGTGTATGAGGGGAGGCAGTAAAAGCATAGAATTTTTGTATGCAATTGAAATTAGGTTGTTGTTATCAGCTCGAAAGAGACTATTATAACAAGAAGTGTTACACAAGCCTCATAATAACCACAAAGAAAAAAACGTATAGCAGATATAAAAGAGGTAAAGAGAAAAGAAAGTGTATCACTTATAAAAAAGCATCAAATCACAAAGGAAGATAATCAAACTGGTTATGGTCAAAGCCATGGATATGAACAAGTCATAAAAAGGGTCAAGATAAAGAAAAGAAGAGAGCTTCAGATAGAACGCAGGGGAATACAATATTTAAAGAGTGCATAGACAAAACCACACACAGTGATGAGTGAAAAAAAAAATAAGATAATTAGAGAATAGTGATATATTACAGAAGCCAAGCAGAAGATAGTATCAAGGATGAAGCTATCAAGTGTTCAAATGCTACAAAGAATCAAGAAAATGTTAGGACTCAAAATGGTCATTGAATTTAGAAATTAAGGTGACTTTGATTTTAATAGTACAGTGAAGTGTGGCAGAAAAGGAGTTAAAATCATACTGAATTGAATGTAGTAAAATTAGAAGGCAAGGAAGGAGAGTCAAGGGGCGATTGCTCTTTCAAGAAGCTTCATTCTGCAGGAAAATAAAGAAATAGAGTGAGATCAATGAATACATTATTTTTAAGATGGCAGAGACCTGAGCATGCCTTTATACTAAGGATAAAAAGAAAATGTATAGGGAGGAGGGAAGGTAGGAGAAGGAAGAGAGAGAGAAATTGATTGACAGAGGGAGAAGTTTCAAGAGTGTATGAGAAATGATAAGATCCAGGATACCAAGGATTAGCCTTGGACTAGAGTTGGGACTCTTTTTCACTGCAAGAGGATATGAGGAGATCTGGAGGAGTGTAGAAGAAGGTTAAGTTTCTAAAGGTGTCACGAGAAAGTAAGAAATGATCACTATTTTCTCTAAAAGTAGAGAGTGAGGTTAGTGGTTAACTTATAGCTCAATGAAAGCAGTAATAGTTTAAAAGAGCTACTGATGGTGGAAAAACATGTTGGGGTGAAGCTGAAGTTGAATGACTTCCTCTGTGTGCAGACAGGAGAAAGGTGTAGGTGGTGAGACAGATTCGAAATAGGCATTCTAAGCAGCAGTAGGGATTCTTATACCAGTGTGGAATAAGAATGCAGGTCAAAAAGTGGAGGGTATTGGTGAACAGTTGGATTTCTCTCGTCATCATTCCATCCTTGTATTCTTGGAGATTTACACTAGGTTTGCCATATTATCTGCTACAAATATGGCATCATCACCACAACCATGCCTTTCTAAGTCTGAAAACTACATTTCCCAGAAGCTCTTTCTATATCATTCCAGGTTACAATTTGCCAGTGTGAAATTTTGAAGGTGGGAGCAAAGAGAAAGCCTCTATTCCTAGGAGGTCCGTGCAGCCAGACATGACAGCTTCTAGAGCTTCCCCACAGTGAGTTTTTCTCCAGTCCTCTGGAGACCTTCGCTGTCTCAGCTCCTCCCACATTCACATAATCCCTCATTCCTATATTAAATCTCTTACTCCCATAATACTCATAATGGCTCTCCTTTTCTAATCAACACCAGATGGGCACAGTACAGTAGGCCTAGTGTTGATATAGCTGTCCCCACCTTTTTTTAAAGGAAAAACAAAAACACAATCTAATGATTCTGACCTCCGTTCAACTTTATTTTCTTTGGCAATTGTTTGGAAAAACAGCTGAGGACACCTCAGACATTATTCCTTGGATTCTCGAATGCTGTCACCCTAGAAAGCTTCCTGCATTCTTGATAGCAGGCTTCTTCTTGGGTGCCAACATTCCCACAATGCTCCTGCATAATTGGATGCTGTCATCTCGGACAAAACCCCTGCATTCTTGGCAGTGCTCACTAATATGAGACCAGTCAAGGGGCATGGGATTTGGATACATCATGGGGCTGACTCTGGATCCTCTTTAACACCTTCCTAAGTCATGATTCATCATGGTCATACTCAGCCAGTTGTTTAGAGAGCAAGATGGCTCTTTACTACACCATTCTTTACTGCCTCATTCCTCAGGTAGTCCAGGAATCCAAAGCCAGCTATATACACAGAGTTTGGCAGATTACTAAGATGTGGCAGAGTTTAAAGGGCCAACTTGTCTAGCATAACAGATCAAGTTCTCCTTAGTTCTGGGCACACAGTGGGTACCTAATTACTTGAGTTGTACGGAACCTGGGTTTCTGAATCTTCTTTGGCAGCCAGCTTCGTCTTTTATTTTGAATAGAAAGACTGTCTACTGTTGTGTAGACTCTGCAGCCAGACTGCCTGAAGTTAAGTCCTGGTTTGATTTGGGGAAAGCTACTTAACTTCTCTATAACTCACCTGTAAAATAGAGAGAACAATAGTGAGAATTAAAGAAATACTGCTTTTAAATTGCTCAATACATTCCTGGCACATAATAAACACATGGTAATAATTACTTTATTGGCTCTGCACTAAAATCTGCTTTCTCTTCCTAGTGGTATTCTTATTGCCATTCCATCTATATTATTCCAAATGTAAGGCAAATAAGGATGTTTTAACCTAGGCTTACCAGGCATACTCTCTGTCTTCCCCTCCACCTGATACACAATGTGTATCATGAAATAGCTTTTTTTATCTGTGCCTGGCCAAGTGGTCTAGTTTACACCTCAAAGCTTTCCTATCCAATTGTTGTTTTATAATACAAGATTCCCCCCCCCCTTTCTAACCTCATCTTCCATCCCCACTTCTTGCTCTCTCTACTACAGTCACACTGGTTGCTTGCTGTTCCTTAAACGCACAAAACAGCTCCTGCCACGGGGAGACTTTGACCCTTGTTTTTCTGCCTAGACAACGCTTCCCCTGGGAGAATGACTTGAGTCCTCACTACCTTTTTGCCTTTGCCCAAATGTCACCTCAGTCCTTCCCTAAATACCTTACATAAAATACACCCCACTTTGGTTCCCAGTCCTCCTTATTCCCCTTTATTTTCCTCCACAGTTCTTATCACCATCTGTCATATCACACATTTATTCATTTCTTACTTGTTGATTTCTCTCCATTTCCATTCTTAATGGAGTTTCTCTGATACACACATCACTGGGGAGGAAGACATTTTATTCCATGTAGTAATAGCATATTGGGATAGGACTTTGCACAGTTCTTCAGATTCCTCTAATTTCTCCTTTTTCAAGTCAAATATGCCTTTAAAAAGGTAGTAGAATAGTTTAGTCTTCCAAAACAAGGAAAATCGTAGTCTAGTACAGTCACTCTCTTATCTTTTGCCATTAGTTAAATAAAAGGCTAGAAGGATACAGTGAAAATAAGTGGTAAATACTATGGAAAATAAGAAAAGCTATTTGTATGTGTGTTTAAAATAACAGGAATAAGGAATATTGATAAGCAGATATCTAGAGTTGAGATATTCCACAAGTTTACTTATGTTCAAATTGAAAGTGGTAACACACTGGATTAGGCTGAAGAAAGACTTCATTGTTGGCTCCTTAGAGTCCTGTCTTAGGGATATTTTCCATTCCTACTGAGTTCATCTCTCTGCTGGAGATGATTACATACCGAGTTAATAGAGAAATGACAAAAAAACCTTGTCCCAGAGAGACTCAGACAAAAATCATGAGGTCGCTTTCTGCATCTGAGTTTGGAAATTCACATTTATAGAATCCAGAAAGTATGTCAATTAACCAAGAGATAACTTCTTGAGTGTCTACATCAGTCATTTTCAAGTAGTGTGCCACAAGAATTTTTAAAACATGTAATACCTGACTATTTAGTCAGGGGCACTGAGCTCTTTTCCTTTAGATTGTCAAATTAAAAAATGACAACAGCCAACACACAGTAGCCTTCTAGTGTGAATGCCCTGTCTTGAATCATAACTATATAGGTCATACAATAGAGTTGCATCTTGCTGGTCATGTACATAATAAGGTTGTGTCTGATTGGTTAATTCTTGGTACCAGACATCCTTATATACAAGTATAGGCATTTGATTTTTTTTTTAATTCCTCACCTGAGGATATTTTTCTATTTATCATCAGATAGAATGGGAGGGAGGGAGAGAGAGAGAGAGAGAGAGAGAGAGAAACATCGATGTGAAAGAGACACATTGATTGGTTGCCTCCCGCACAACCCAACCAGGGTGGGGACCGAACTGTAACCTAGGTATGTGCCCTTGATCAGAATCAAACCCGTGACTTTTTGGTCCATGGGCTGACACTCTAACCACTGAGCCAAACCAGCCAGGGAAAGCACCTATTTGTTTTTAAAGTCACTTTGAAGCAAAAGGGTAGGTAATTACTATTATTTTTTGTAAATCAGTCAAAATTATACCTATTTTTGGTCATCAGCAAAAAATATATTTTTATGTGCCACATAATGTTAGTAATTAGTTTATGTGTACCACGAGATGAAAAAGGTTGAAAATTGCTGGTCTACATCAATGTTACTGAAATCAGTCAATAGGTAGTTCTCAGACTACACCATTATTACTTGAAAATTGATGACCAAGAGACATATGAAAAAATGCTCACCATCACTAATCATCAGAGACATGTAAATTAAAATGACTATGAGGTATCACCTCACACCTGCCAGAATGGCCACCATCAACAAATCATCAAACAACAAGTGCTGACAAGGGTGTGGAGAAAAGGGGACTCTAGTACACTGCTGGTGGGAATGCAGACTGGTGCAGCCACTATGGAAAACAGTATGGTGTTTCCTCAAAAAATTAAAAATTGAACTGCAATTTGACCCAGTGATCCCATTTCTAAAAATATATCCTAAGACACCTGAAACACCAATCAGAAAGAATATATGTACCCCTATGTTCATAGCAGCACTATTTACAATAGCTAAGATCTGGAAACAGCCCAAGTGTCCATCAATAGATGAGTGGATAAAAAAGCTGTGGTACATATACACAATGGAACACTATGCAGCTGTAAGAAAGAAAGATCTCTTATCCTTTGAGACGACATGGAGGGACCTGGAGAGTATTATGCTAAGCGAAATAAGCCAGTCAGAGAAAGACAAATACCACATGATCTCACTTATTTGTGGAATCTAATGAACAAACAAAGCTGATGAACAAAAGGAGTACAGTTCAGACTGACAAACTCCAGAGGAGGTGGGCGGGGGGAGGGATGAGATAAACCAAAGAACGTATATCCATGTATGTGTAACCAATGGACATAGACAACAATGCATGGGGAGAGGTGCAAGATAGGGAGGAGGGTGTCTGGGGGGGGGGGAAGGAGAAACATCTGTAGCAAAAATAAATTAATTAATAAAAAGAAAGAAAGAGAGAGAGAGAGGAAGGAAGGAAGGAAGGAAGGAAGGAAGGAAGGAAGGAAAGAAGGAAGGGAGAGGGGGGAGAGAAAGAGAGAGAGAGAGAGAGAGAGAGAGAGAGAAAGAAAGAAAATTTATGAGTGAGGACGACATGGGATCTGGGAAGTAGGTGGACAGGAACCATGCCATCTGGGAGTACTGAAAGGTATGCAATGCTAACATAGACTAACAAACTTATTACTTCATTAGTTTCCTGTTGTCACTGCAATAAATTACCACAAATCTAGTGGCTTAAAGCAACACAAAAATTTATCTTATAGTTCTAGAGGTCAGAAGTCAAAAACAGGTCTTACAGGCTAAAATCAAGATATTGGCAAAACCATGTTCCTTCTAGAGGCTCTGGGAGAGAATCTATTTCCTTGCCTTTTCCAGCTTCTAGAGGCAGCCCACATTCTTGGCCTGTAGGCCTTGCCTCATCTTTAAAGCACATCATTCTGACCTCTACTCTTGTTGCCGTATCTCCTCTCTCTGACTTGGACCTTCTTGCCTCCTTCTTATAAAGACCCTTAAAATGATTACATTGGGCCCACCTGGATAATCCAGGATACTCTTTCCATCGCAACATCTTTAACTGAGCACATCTGCAGAATCTCTTTAGCCATGTAAGGCAACAATTCACAGCTTCCAAAGATTAAGATGTGGACATCTCGCCCGGCTGGTGTGGCTCAGTGGTTGAGCATCAACCCATGCACCAAGAGGTCGCCAGTTTGATTCTCGGTTGGTCAGGGCATATGCCCAGGTTGTGGGCCAAATCCTTAGTGAGGGGCATGCAGGAGGCAGCCAATCGATGTTCTCTCTCATCCATATTTCTATCTCTCTCTCCCTCTCCCTTCCTCTCTCTCTAAAATCAATAAAGAAAAAAAAGGTTTTTTTTTAAAAGATGTGGTGATCTCTGGGGAGCATTATTCTGTCTGTCACAATGACCATTACATGAATAGTCATGTGGTTCTAATGAAGAAGACAATGGATTCAAATCAGAGAATCTAGGTTTGAGTCTGTTTCCCATCCTCCATCTGTGTGATTTGAGGCAGTTCAACTGACCTCTTTGGATCCATTTCCTCACAGGCAAAATAGAGATGATAGTACTTCTAATGGCTATTTTGAGGATCAAATCGACTAATTATATAAGAATACTTTGACAATCATAAGTTATTAAAGTTTGGTTTGGTTCTGTTCAGCAAATATTTCCTGACCCACACCTGGCACTTATAGATTCTGGAAGACCACGAAAAATCAGGCTTTTCCTTGCCATCAAGGAGTAGTCTACAACATAGGTAACCAAAAAGTATTACCATTTAGTATGATTAGATCAATCACATGAGTATACACGAGGAGATCCGATAACTCAAAGGAGTACGTGCTTCTTTTAAGAGAGAAGGTATCAAGAAAGGCTTTACAGACCAAGTGGCATTGTGAGCAAGGATCAGTCAGTGTGCAGATAGAAGACAGAGATTATTTTAGGTAGAAAAACAGTCTATGCAAAAGCAGAGGTGTGAAACTGCACTGTGCCCTTAGAGAATTACAAAGGAGTTTGATACCACACAAGACAAGGAAGAGCATAAGATAATAACAGAGAAGAAAGCAAAGGTGAGACAAAGAAATGTTTCCTATATTGTGCTAAAAAGTTCTGCTCTGCATGTAATGAGAAGTCATTTAAATGTTTTGTTTTATTTTTTTCAAGAAATGCAGACTCTCTTTTATTTAAGAGAGTCAATTCAATTTACCTTGAAGCAAGATTTATGTATATTGGAGGTAAAAACATTAAAGGACCAGATATGTGATAAAATTTTAGGAGAAAATTTAAGATTTCAGACATGGCATTACTTAGAAGTATACAATATGTGAGTTCACACATACAAACATATTCTGAACTTTCTGATTAAAAAACAAGTCAATACAAACAAAAATGTTGTTTATACTCTTTAGATCAGTTCCAAAATTCACTTAGGAAAACTCTTAGAAGCTCTTAGAGATGTAAACTCTAATAAACAAAGCCTAATTTAGTCCTGTACTGAAGGACTATTTGACCTGAATTACACAACACATTTTGAGCTTTATAACTCTTAGAGCGCATATAATTTTTAATTGAGTTTTCTTTGGCATTATCAGTATGTTTGTATTATATTCATGGGTCTCCCTCTGCTGTATAATTTAACACATGAAAAAAAATATTTTTTGTAATCTCAAAGAGCTTTGTTCTATTACTTAAGAAACACTGAAAGAATTGTAACATGATTGCAAGGTGGGGGTATGAATTTTAACTCAAATAAAACCTTTGCCCAATCTAATTAATAGTCTTTATTCATTGAGCCCCTAAAGTAATTGGAATGTAAATATTACCCATTTAATTGTTTTAATCAGAGAAGTGACCAAACATTCCAGTCTGCTTGGAAAAGTCCTGATTTTAGCAGGGACAGTCCTGTGATCTAGGAAATCCCTCAGTCCTGGGCAAACAAGGATGGTTGGTGACCCTGTGAGAGACATGATTTGATCAACTTACATCCCATACAATTTGCTGGGGCTGACATGAGGAGGGTGAGCTACAAATCAGCAGGATGGAAGAGAAGAGACTGATAGGAGGCACTGCTATCATCTTGGGGAGAGATGCTGAGGACCTAACCTGAAGCAGTGACCCGAGTGGGGATGATAAAGTCAAGAGAAGAACTCACAAGGTGTTTAGAAATCAAAATCTACACAACTTGTTGAATGACTGGGTGTGGAAAATGAAGATGCAGGAGAAATCTAGGATAACACACAGGATTATGAGCAACTGAATGAGTGATTTTCTTGCTGACAGAAGTACAGGTGGCTAAGTGAGTAGACTGGGATAGGGAATTTCTGTCTGGGACATTTGGTTTGGGTTTGATGTTTCTGTAAGAGATGCAGCTGAAGCTCTCCAGGACAATGTCCAGAACTTGGGGGCAGATCAGAATCACAGAGATAGTGACATTCTGCACAAAAAGTGCGGGGGGAGGGATGGAAGAAATATGGGAAGTTGCATATTTCTGAACAGTAATTATAAAAGCTACCACTTTTTCAGTGCCTTCTGTGTGTTGGAATTAGTTGGGACTAGCTAGAGCTAATTTAAGCACAATTACTACATAGATAAAGGATACAGGTATGTGTCAAAAGGTACTCAAAGGCTGGGGTGCCAGGTATTGGAGCCAGGGAGGACCATACCATCAAGACTCTTGTCATCTCTTGTCTCCAGCCTTCTTTGTGCTTCTGCTCCCTGGCTCATTACTCTCTCTTGTTCAAGATTGTTTTTCCTGTTTCCCATACCTGACTCTTCATACTTCTGGAGTTCATATTGCCTCCATGCAAAGCAGAGACTAAGAATGGAATCATAAAGTGCTAATATTGAATTCCAGGGAAGGTATTCATTGGCCTCACTTGAATCAGGCAGATAACCTGGACCAACTAACTGTGGAGAGGGCGTGGAAGAAAATGGGCAGTTCCCAAGAAGGGTAGGAGTAGGGGAGATAACCCAAGGTATCCACTACACACTTACTTTCTTATTTATCCTTAGAATATCACTATGGGGTATTTATTATTATTATCTCTAATACTGTAAATGCTCTGAAGGCAAAGACCATGAACTCATTCACCATTTTATTTCCAGAATCTAGCACAATGCCTAGCTTACGCTTAGTAAATACATTCTGTGTGAGTGACCACTTGAATAAAAGAACCTCAATTTTACATTGGAGGAAACTCGAGGTCAGGGAGGTTCAATCACTTTCCCAGGGGACACAGCCAAGTATCAGGAGAATCAAATCCAAATCTAGTCCACTTCAGACTTCAGATCTGGTGCTCTTAACAAAGAAAACTCACCTGTGGTGAGGCCCTCACTACTGCCCAGAAGCCTGAATCTCCTTGGTCAATAAAATTTTCCAGACACTGAAAATAAATCAATAGTGGAGAACCTAGCTGTATCCCACGCAGCCAGTGGGAGTGCTGGCCAGGGCCTGGCCTGTGCTTGAGGGCCAGATGAGCACCCCATTGGCAGCAGTCTCTGTGTGCTGAGCCAGGTGCTCGTGACCCGTGTTAACAACCAGGCACAGAAGACTGGAACGCTGGGTGGGGGCGTCTGCGGTACAGCAGCCCCAGGCGGCACATCACACCTCTCCACCATCTCACAGCTAAAACATCCAGCTGGAAAAGGTCCCAGGTGCGTCTCTACCCACAGGCCCAAGGAGAAAAATGAGATGAACTCAGACTCTTCAAGAAGGCTGCACAACTTTTAGTCCTCTCAACACAAGAATTCAAGCTGACCAACTAACTCTTCAGCACTGATGTCTACCATGTTAATTAGGCAGCAAGGGAAAATGACCATATTTTCTAAGCCTGTCAACACAAGATTTGACAAAGGATTTTTCTTGCTTTGTTTATTTATATAAGGAAGGATACATTTTATCAAACTTAATTATATATTTAACAAATCATCTCTTGCTTGCATTAATTATTGCAACTCCTTCTTAACTGGTCTCTCTTATTCTTCCTTTGCCCCTTCATAGTCTGTTATAAACAAAAGTGCATAGAAATTTTTAAAAAGGAAGTTAGATCACCAATCTGTTCTAAACCTGACAATAATCCCCCATCTTACTTAAAGTAAAAGCCAAAATCTAAGATCTAAAGATGTGGACCACACGTTCTGAGCGCTCTGTCTCTCATTCCCGCTGCTGCAGCCGCACTGCCCTCCGGCTGCTTCCCGAACCCGCCAAGCACATTCACCCAGGGGCCTTGGCACTGGTGGTTTCTTGATTAAATTAAGCAAAAGAACAAAATCATTTTATCATATATGATATAGAACTATAGTTTCCACTGTCTGAGATTACAATCTAGTTAGATTAACAAAACATTTCACATTTTAGATAATTGGATCAATGTAAGACAGTGCTTAGTTGTATTATGAGATTATCAACATTATATAAGTGAAGAAAAGAGAAAAGTTGAGTAAACAAAACAATTAAAGGTTGTGTGGATTTTAAAAAGTAATAATAATGGCCCTTGCCGGTTTGGCTCAGCAGTTACAGTGTCAGCCCGTGGACCAAAGAGTTGTGGGTTCGATTCCAGTCAAGGGCACGTACCTCGGTTGCAATTCAATCCCCAGCCCTAGTTGGGGTCGTGCAGGAGGCAACCAATTGATGTGTCTCTCTCACATTGATGTTTCTTTCTCTCTCTCTCTCTCTCCCTCCCTTCCACTCTATCTGCAAATCAATGGAAAAATATCCTCAGGTGAGCATTAATTTTAAAAAAGTAATAATAATGATAATATTAATTCATAAATTATAGAGTTTATAACAAGCTTTTATTTTTTGCATTTTATCCTTACAATAGCCCTTTGAGATAAATAAGGCACATATTATCCAGGGAACACAAAGAGGAAGGAGTAGAGGTAAAACACAGATCTCCTGACATCACATCATTCATTCATTTATTTATTCACCTATTCAACAAACATTTGAGTATCTAACGATGTGCCA
Organism: Tadarida brasiliensis; assembly: GCA_030848825.1. NCBI lineage: Eukaryota > Metazoa > Chordata > Mammalia > Chiroptera > Molossidae > Tadarida > Tadarida brasiliensis. The sequence continues at coordinate 19,657,579 of CM061275.1, forward strand.
GGCATTGTGTTAGGTATTTGAAATACAGCGCAAATAAAACAGATAAAGTTCAACCCTCATAGAACTCATATACCAGTGTGGAGGAGAGACAATGATCATAACAGGTAAGTAAACTACATAGTATGTTGGATGGTGATAAGTACTATGGGAAAAATGAAGCAAAGTGAAATGGAAATAGGAGTGCAGATAAGGAGAGTGATGTTAAATAGTGGTCAGAAAAGGTCTTCTATAAGGTGGTATTTTAAATTTTATTTAAAAAATGTTTAAGATGTAATTTAGATAGATTAATCTTTTAGTGTACAATTCTGAAAGCTTTGACAAATGCAAATAGCTGTATAACTACCACCACAATCAAGATATAGAATAGTTCCATTATCCAAAAAATACCTCCTGTCTCTTTGTAGTAAGCCTCTCCCTTCAACTCCAGGCTTTGGCAACAAATGATCAGATTTCTGCCCCTATACCTTTGCCTTTTCCAGAATGTCATACAAGTGTAATTACACAGAATCCAGCCTTCTGAGCCTGGCTTCTTTAACTTAGAAAAATGGATTTAAGCTTTAGTGATTTTGTTGCATGTAACTGTGACTATATCACAGTTTTGTTTGAATGGATAATTCACCAGGTGAAGGACATTTTCAGTTGTTCCCAGTCTTTGGCTATCACAAGTAAAGCTGCTATAAACAGCTGAGTGCAGGTTGTGGTACAAATATAAATTTTCACTTTGCTTGGGTAAGTATCTAGGAATGGGATTGCTAGATCAGATGATGAATGTACATTTATCCTTATAAGGAACTGTTAGTTTTCCAAAGTAGCTAAATCATTCTTTTTAGTCCAGGAGTTGCAATTGCTCTGCATCCCAGCAGCACTTGGTATTACCAGATTTTAAAAACAATTTTTCTTATAGATGTGTAAGTGTGACATCATTGCAGTTTTAATTTGTGTTGCTCTAATGACTAACGGTGTTGAACATCTTTTCACATGCTTATTCCCCACTAGTGTATTTTTTTTAATGAAGTGTCCATTCAAATTTTTTGCCAGTTTTTCCATTGACTTGTCTTGTTCTTATGACTAGGTTTGGGAATTTATTTATATATTCTGAATACAAGTCTTTTATCAAAAATGTGATTTGCATATACTTTCTCTCAGTCTGTGTCTTGTTTTATCATTTTCTTAAAGAGTATCTTTTGAATAAAAGTTCTAAATTTTGATGAAGCCCAATTTATCTTTATTTCTTTCAAGAATTATGCTTTCAGTGTCATATCTTTTAAAAAATCAATCTAAAAAACCTTGCCTAATCCAAGGTCATAAAGATTTTTTTTCCTGTTTTCTTATAAAATTTTATGTATTTAGGTTTAATATTTAGGTTTATGATCCATTTTAAGATAATTTTGTATATGGTATAAAATATGAATCATAGCTTTTTTATTTCTTTCTTTTTTTTTTTTTTTTTTTTTTTGGTATATCTTTGCACCTCTGTTGAAAATTAACTGACCATATAAGGATGGGTCAATTTGTAGACTTTTTACTCTAATGCATTGTTCTACATAACGATATCTTTTACAATAAGACACTTGGAAGTCAACCCATATGAGTCCTCCAATTTTGTTATTTTTCAAGTTTTTGCCTATTCTAGTTTTTTTTTTCTTTTCTTTTCTTTATAAATGTTTTAAATAAGTTTGATCCTTCCTTAAAAAAAAAAAAAAAGCCTATTCAGATTATTATTAAGATCTTGTTGAATCTATACAACAATTTGGAGAAAATTGACAACTATATTGAGTCTCAAAAGATTCGAATTCATGAATATGGATAACTATTCAGGTTTTTTTTTATTTCTTTCATCAATATTTTGTAGTTTTCAGCACACATATCTTGCACTTTTTTTTTTTTTCATTATACCTATGCACTTCATGATTTTGGTACTCTTATAAACAGTACTTCTAATTTCTATTGTTTATTAATAGTATATAGAAATACAATTGATTTTTGTATACTGACTTTATCATGGGAATTTGATAAACTAACCTATTAGTTCTAGTAGGTTTTTTGTTGTTGTAGTTTCTTTGGGATTTTCTACATTGACAATTATGTCATCTGCAAATAAATCAAGTTTTACTTTCTCCTTTCCCAGCAGTCGGAGTATTGCGCTGGCAAGGGTCTTCACTATGGTGCTGAATCTGAGTAGTGAGATTCATGCTCCCGGTTTTAAAGGGAAAGCATCGAGTCTTTTACCATTAGGTAAGATGTTAGCTATAGGAATTTTCTAGATGTCTGCTATCAGGCTGAGAAAGTTCCCTTCTATTCCAATTTAGTTGAAAGATTTTTATCACAAATGGATGATGAATTTCATCAAATGCTTTTTATTCATCTATTGAGATGATAATATAATTTGTCTTCTTTTGTATATTGATACATTACCTTGATTAAATTTAGAATGTTGAATCAGCCTGGCATTCCCAGAAAAAATAAAAACCCACTTGGTCATAACATATTATAGTTTTTATACATTGTTAAATGATTTGCCAAATTATCTTAAGAATTTTGGTATGTATGTTCATGAGGGATATTAGTCTGTATTTTTCTTTTCTTATAATGTCTTTGTCTGGATTTGGTATCAGGATAATGCAGGCCTCATAGATATTCTGGAAGAGTTTATGTAGAATTGGTATTATTTCTTCCTTAAATGTGTGGTAGAATTCACCAATGAAGCCATCTGGGCCTAGAGTTTTCTTTGTGGGTTTTAAACTACATATTTAACTTATTAAATAGGCATAGGCTATTCAGATTAATCATTTATTGCATAGTGAGTTTTAACAGTTGGTGTCTTTCAGGAATTTGTCCATTTTATCTAAATTGTTGAAATTACTGGCAAATTGTTCATAATATTTCCTTATTATCTTTTAAGGCCTGTAGACTCTTTGTGACATCCCTCGTTCATTTCTAATATTAAAATTCTGTGTCATCTTTCTCTCTTGTTTTCTCCAAATTAATCTGGCTAACGGTTTTTCAATTCTTTTGATCTTCTCTAAGAGCCAATTCTGTTTTCATTGATTTTTCTCTATTATTTTTCTGTTCTCTATTTCATTGACTTATTCTCTTATCTTTATTATCTTCTTTCTTATTCTTACTTTTGGGTGTATTTTGTTCTTCTTTATTTCTAGTTTCTTAATGTAGAAGCTTAGGTCATTGATTTGAGACCTTTCTTCTTTTCTAATATAGGCATTTTTAGTGCTATAGATTTTCCTCTAAGCACTGTTTTAGCTGCAACCCACAAATTTTAATATATTGGTTTTTTTCATTTATATTTATTTCAAAATAGTTTCTAATTTTCTCTTTGATTTGTTCTTTGACCCATAAGTTATTTTAAAGCGTGCTTTTGTTTCTGAATATTTGAGAGTTTCCAGATATCTTTCTGTTAATTTCTAATTTAATTTCACTGTGATCAGAGAACATACCTTGTAGGATTTGAATCATTTTAATTTATTGGGATTTGTTTTATGGTCCAGAATTTAATCTATCTTGATAAATATTCCATATGTACTTTAAAAGACTGTGTATTCTACTGTTGTTGAGTGTTCTATGCATGTCATTTAGATCAAGTCAGTTGACAGTGATCTTTAAGACTTCTATATCCTTACTGATTTTGTCTACTTGTTTTATCAATTATTGAGGGAGGAGTTTTGAAATCTCTTAACTATAAATTACTATTTCTTCTTGCAGTTCTGTTTTTTGGTTCATATTACACTTAGAATCATAATGTCCTTTTGATTAATTGACTCTACCTAGGTTTCCTCTCTTGTGCTGCAGCCTAGAAACTCTCCCCAGGCTTTAAACAGGGGCAATTGTAGTTCTCCTTTATTACCCTTGTTTGCCTATTGCCCAATGAATGAAAACATTTGTTTCCTTTTTCTTTTTTTACTAGATTTAAGTTGATGAAACTGGGAGGGTAAGTCTGATCCGTATTACTGCATCTTGGCCAGCAGTGCAAATCCTAAAGGCAATAACTGAGCAGAGAGTTAAACAGAGATGAGGGGGCAGTAGCTGGGAAAGAGCACTCCAGAGAAAGGAAACTCTGAGGTGGGAGTGTACCCAGCAAGTTCATAAAACATCAAGGAGGCTAGTGTGGATAAAGCAAAAATGTGAGGGGAGTAGTAAGAGATGAGATCAGAGATCTTTTAAGTCCCTCTCAGGCCTCTAGCTTACTCTGATCAAGATGGAAGTCACTCTAGGATGTTAAGTAGAGGAGTGACGTGCTCAAACTTCTGTTTTAAAATGCTCACTCTGTCTACTATGTTGGCATAGATTGTAGAGGGTTAAGAGTAGAAGCAGGCATGTCAGTTAGGAGCCTAAGAGTACCAGCAAGAAAAATGATGGCAGTTGGACCAGGATGGTAGTAATGGAGATGGTGAGAATTATGCAGTTTCTGGTTATTATCAAGGTAGAATCAGTGGGACTTTCTAGCAATTTACCTTTGAAGTATAAGAAAAAGAATTCAAGAATAATCTAGTGTTCTTTGCCGTATCATATTTATCTTTTATATTTTCACCAAAAAAAGTTTGGAGGTTAGCTCTTATATTATTGATACTGTGTCTAGAGAATGATCACTGGGTGTTACTTGATACTTTTCCTCCTACTCCTTTTCCAGTGGTCCAGCACAAATCAGCTCCTGTGAATATTTCTTGGGTATAAGAATTAAAGCATTTAAGACTCTCTTTTCAAATTGGCTAAAAGTTGAAGTGCAGTCCTCTCCCATGGGCTTGGTGCAGATATGGATCAGAGTACCCAATCTCTGGATTTCCTAGGATAAAGGATACAGAATCTATATTTAAATGAATATCAAAGGGCTCTACCTTCACTTCCATTCTCAAAAATAGAGATCCAGCCTGCCTTATCATCACAATGCTGTTTGATAAGTAGCTCAGCCTAGCCCCCACATTGCTGGGTTGTAGAACTAATAGGAAGGAAACCAGTCCTACAGCAAGTAGGATCTGAATTTGGCTGGTATGTACTTGACTCAACTTGCCTCTGGCTTTATATAAAAACATGAATTGGGTTGGGCACTGCTCAGCCTGCAGGAGAAAGAAGCAGTTAAACTTGATAGTTCAGCTTTACATATACATAGAGGCAGGTTCTAAAGCTGCAGAATATACCTCAGTCAGCAAATGTCACTTAGACCAATCTGAACTACTCAGTACTACCTTGTCCATTAGAATTCAATGGAATAGGAGGGTAGGAGGCAGGAAGTAGAGAAACCCATAAATCTATAATCCACTAGAGATTTCTGGGACTCTCTGGCTTCTTCATGAAAGAGAAGAAACAAAGATTTTTTTCTATCTATAAAACCCTAAAAGAATCCATGATCTCAAGATTTGGGAAGAGTAACCCTTCCTGGTGAGGATGAGGTAGCTAAGAAACAGACAACCAGGAAGGGGCTTCCAGGGGCTAGAATATAACCAGGGGAAGAAAGGTTAGATTGGAAAAACAAGACAAGTGCACTCTAGAACTCCGCTCCCCTATAGACCAGTCATAGAGTGAATGGAAGAAAAAGAATGAGATAATCTGTGTATCCTGCAAGCAGATCTAGAGCCTCTGCGTTGCCCTGCTGCTGCAAAATTAAATGTTTGACCTGAGGATTCTATCTCTATTATGAACAGAGTTTGTGTCATCATTATCATCAAGATTACCGGCATCTATAATCACCTTTCATCAATGTGGCCCACCAGCCAACTGAGCCAGAACCAAGACCCTCTTTCAATCTGACCAATTACAAGCCACTTTGTACAGTATCGGATGCCCAGAGATGTTGATTAAACCTGAACACAACATCTGACACATTTCAGCTCTCAGAATAAAACTGGCATGAGTAATCTTCACAATGATATCATCCACAAAAATACAGAGAAAATATTTCTATCAAATGTAAAAAATAGTAATTTTTTTTAGTAAAACACAGCAATTTCTATCTCTTATTGAATAGCAGTTTTGTTCCAGGCACTTGACTCGACCCTTTTAAGCTTTATAACAACTCTATGAAGAAAATTCCCCATATTTACAGATATTAATTCACGTAACTAGTGGTGGCAGGTGCAGAATTCCAACCCAGATCTGTCAGATTCCAAGGCTTATGCTCTTAATCACTGGGCTAAACAAGTTTCCTATAAATTTTCTTTTAGTTTTTAGGGAGAAATCAAGAAACATATTCTTTTAAGAGTCTTATCCTATGTGTGCCCTGAGTTCTTCTATGTGGACCAGACTTAGGAAACAGGTGTGAGAAAGACCCTGGCAGAAATCTAGGCTAATAAGACTCTCTTCTTGTAGCCAAGGCCCCAAAGGCCCCACTCCCCATCAGTATACCTGCCTCTCAAACCATATACATCTCAGAAATGAGTGGATGTTGTCTTTGAAATCTTAAAGAGCTTTATATTAGTATCCCTAGACCAGAGGCCCTGGAGCCTCAGGGATCAGATTCTGTCCAAGTGTCTTTGACCTGCAGAAAACTGGGGGCAGAGGGTGGGGCAATTGGATTAGAGAACACAGTCAATCTCTGAGACCTTAGTCAGCCTATAATAGTGACATAAAATAATGACTCTGTCTTTTGCAATTATCTTGCTAAGATGGTAATCTAGTGTCCCTATTTCAAGAATTAGTCTCTAAGGAAAAAACCTCCCACTTAAGAAAAAGTGCGGCACTGCAGATGTGGTTTTTCACAGATCCCACTTTACTATCCTTCCTTTTAGAGTCCAAATGCTCAGAGGTGATTTAAACCGAATAGTCCCAGGAGACCAGAGCTCTGAAGCATAATTAGTGCCAGAGGCAAGGAATTAGCACATGGGTGGAGTGGCTTTATTTATAATAAGTAAACATAATTAATTTTTAAAGGGAAAACGAAGAAATTATCATAGATAATGGCAACAATTAATAAAATTAATTGATCTAAATTAAATCCAAGCCTGAGATCTATAACCCATAGAGATCCTGGATTTGTTTCTTCGTAGTCCTATTCAAAGATGTCGTCCCAGGCAACCTAAGATATACTTTTCGTCAATTTTCTCTTCATCCAGAAGGCAAGAAAAATCAGTCTTATTGGGTATTATAGAGCAAGTTTGTCCCTAGTTAAAATTTATGATGATTTAGGGATGGATAGATGTATATTCACATGTATATTTGTGTATGTGTGTGCACATATATGCACAATGCATCCTGGGCAACTCCAAATGACAAGTCCTCAGTACCCTTTCAAACGAGAGAATACCAAAGTCATTGAAAGGGAGCCATGGAAAATTCCAAGCTTGTAAATGATCCCAAACCAATGTAATTTCATTGAAGACATTGTGCTTAGCACAGGCCCTTGCATGTTACAGATCTTCAATAATATATATTATCTATATGTGGAAGTATGTGTAGAGGTGTGTGTGTGTGATATACATAAATCTTCAACAGTTTCCCTGATGCCCAAACCCCAGCCAAGCTTCAATCCTGATCTAGCTTCAGCATGCTGTTTCACACCATCTTGAACTGCCCTACCGCTGGGAGCACATTCCCACAATGAGAAAGATCATGGGATCGTAGAAAGTGTTCACATAAAATTTGCTTCAGAATTGCTGAGAGCCACTGGACTGGAAAAATTAGTCTGGTTACTTTAACACTTAACACTGGACCCCTCCCCCCCCCCCCCGCACTATTTTTAGCCTTCTGAGTTATTCTCTTTATTTATTAAATCTGGTTCCAAATGCTTATAAATGATTCAAAAAATCAAATTTGTGCTTAAATGCTAATATTTTCATCTAAAAAAATGATACTAAAAAACATGAAATGCTTTAAAAGAAGAGCTTCCCCCAACATTTTGAAAATATATTCACAGCCTTTCAAGGAAATTACTTTGATTGTACAGGTCCTAGACAGTTTTTAAAGATAATCAGCTGCCTTAATTAATAGTCACACGTTGCAAATTGTCTAGATCAAGTTCTAGATCATCTTAGTGAATCCTAGAGTTCCAGTGCTAATCCAAGTTTCTCTCCCTTCAGTCAGGTTTTTCAAGGGAGCGAGTTTCCAAATCCATCAGGGAGCAATCTCTCCTCTATACTGTTGTCACAGGTTATTGATATTGTGGCTACAAGGACCATTTCAGCTTCTGAGATCCAGTCTTCAGTTGCCCTGAGTAGATTTCAGCAAGTGTCTGAGGGTCCCAAATGGTCCTTCTCAGTTGGATCTGGACAGAACAAGTTTCTGATGTCCCATATTACATACAGCCTGAAAGCCTGGGTGTGTCGGCAGGCATCTCTTCACGAGACTCTGTTGCTTGGATCTTGAGATATCAACAATGATGTGACAAAATAAAAAAGGAATCTCGGGGTGGGGGCATTCTCAGCTGGTCTAGCTTGTGGTTCCATCTTCCTCACGGACTTTTCATAATAGAAATTGTAAGCTCCTTTGAAGGCTAGGTTCCAACAGTTTAACCCAACTTGCCTCTGATTTCACTTAGGAAGAGAAACTACCAAGAAGGAACAGTGTTAAGAATCATCTCTAGGAACCATTCCCCCCTGAAACCTATTGATAACCTTCTCCTAATCAGATTAAATTTGAGAATAAGGAAATAAAATATACTGAATCCTTATCATGTGCTCAGTGTTATCCTAATATTATCTCATCTAATTCTCACATATCTAACATTATCCTCATTGCACAAGTGTAGAAACAGAGACTCGGAGTTAGAAACTTGCCCCAGGTGTTACAGGTGGTTATGTTGGAGCTGTGATACAAAGACTATCTGTCTTACTGCAAACTCAGCACTTCTTCCCACTTCATCATAGTCAGAGCCAAGAACAGCTTCCTAAACTGCTTTTAGAGAAAAGTGACATTTAATACATACCAGTGTCCCTGGATCAACTCTCACGTATCGGCTCTAAGTTGAGTTTATTGAGAAACCTCAATATAGGGGGTTCCAGCACAGAATGTTTGGTTCTTATGATAGGCACAGACCTTAACTTGAAGAAGGCCCCCCTTGAATAGAATGTGATATGAAAACAAAATTCAGCTGACGTTCAGTGGAAAAAACAAAATCTGGGACTTTCACAGGTATAATCAAAGTGATTTTTAACATTCTAAAATTTTAGCTTCCCCCTCAAGACAACTCAGTATTCAATAATGTACAAGCTTCATCAGCTGGGTGTAAAATCAAAGTCTGGTCATTCCTGAGAACCCAGAGCAGTGTGGATGTGGAATGAGCAGAGGATCATGAGATGAGTAGAACGAAGCCCACATCCAGAGAAATGGTATAGCTGAGACTAGCTCTGGACTCCAGGCCTCTGCTTCATTGGACCAAATGACCTTTCAGAACCCAGGCAGGCAAAAATCTCTGCAAGTGTCATTAAGTTGATCCTCAGAAACCATCACTTTGGTTCCTTTCCAAACGGTGCGTAGGTCTCTGGTAGGACCATAACTGTTCTCCAGAATTGCAGCTGAAATGATCTGACATGTGTCCACTTGTACCCTGGCACTAATAACACCTTATATTTATTATAGAGGAAAATGGAAGCATTGAGAAGTGAGGGAACTTACTTAAGGACACAGACACCATAATAACAATAACTTAATTGCACAGCTTTGTGAATATACTAAAAACCACTAAACGGCATAATTTAAAAAGTTGAATTTCCCCTGGATGGTGTGGCTCAGTTGGTTGGAGTGTCGTCCTATGCACTGGAAGGTCATGGCACATACCTAGGTTTCAGAATCCCAGTATAGGCACATATAGGAGGCAACTGATTGATGTTTCTCTATCGCATCGATGTCTCTCTCTCTTTGTCTGTCTCTCTTTCCATTCCTCCCTCTAAAAATCAATAATTTTTTTAAAAGGTTGAATTTTATGGTATGTAAATTACATGTCAATAAAAGTGTTATTTAAAAAAAAAACAAAAACAGCCCTGCCTGGTTTGGCTCAGCAGTTAGTGCATCAGCTTGCAGACCAGAGAGTCATGGGTTCGAGTCCAGTCAAGTGCACATACCTCGGTTTCGGTTCGTCCCTGGCCCTGGCTGGCGTCGTGCGGGAGGCAACCAGTCCATGTGTCTCTCTCACATCGATGTTTCCCTCTCTCTCTCTCTTTCTCCCCCCTCTCTCTCTCCTTCCCACTCTATCTGAAGATAAATGGAAAAATATCCTCGGGTGAAGATTTAAATAAATAAATAAATAAAATAAAAAATAAAAACAGAATCGTGACTTACCTTCTGGGGCAATGATTTTGACAGAGAAGTAGCATTTTGCCTTTAAGGCCTCTTGTTGGATCCTAATTTATTTTTATCAAACATGATTGAACATGTGTAAGGCACTGTGTTAGCTGCTAAGTATTTTTTACAAGGAGCTTATAATAATTATATACTTTATTAAGCATTTATTATGCCAGGTAGGTACTAAGCAATTTCACATATTATCTTAAGTAATCTTCACCAGTGAGGCAAGTATTATTTCCATTATAAAAGTTAGGAAACTGAAGTTCAGAGGATTCGATAATTGCCCAAGGAACACAGACAGAAAAGATAGCTGAGATTTGTGCTAAAATCTTTCTAATTCCCAAGTTTATACTTTTACTTATTATGTGAAGCAAGTTAGAAGAAGAAGAGAAGAATGAACACAAAGAATACAAGAGCGTGAATGGTAGAGTTCTGTGAACAGTCAAACTATGGAATTACGTTCAAAGTTCTGACCTAGAATCCTGGAGCTGCCATGCAAGGATGGTTTTAAAATCTCAGTGTGGAGACTGGGGATCTGAAAGTCCCCCTGGCACAGCAGTCATTGCAACAAAAACAAGCATAATTCCAAAAAATGCATACAATTGAAAATGACCATAACATCCAAGGGACAACATAACTTTTCGTGTGGTCACTTTGGTCTAGGACTCCCTGGCTGTGAGAGCAATGGATATACCTCAGTGGTGTAGCCATTAACATTTTGTGAACGAACACTCACCCGAAGTGTTTACTAAGTCCTAGGCACTGTCCAGATAGTGGGGTGAATATGCTGATGGCTCCCCTGAAGGAGTACCCAGACAGGAGCGGACGGAGCCTGTGTATGAGGTATATATGTGGTTAAGTGCAGGGCTTTCCCCTCAGACAGCATGGGTTTCTATCCCAGTGCAGCTGTGATTTGGGATGAATTACTACATTTCTCTATGCTTTCATTTCCTTATTTGTCAAATGAAAATATTACTAGTACTGACTTTACAGGGTTCTTGTGAGGAATAAATAGATAAGCTTGTAAAACCTTCTTGTGTAGAAGATGGTAAGTCCTTAATTAATGATACCTGCGATCTTCATCATTCATCATCATCATCATCACCTGGTGGCAAAGTACAGAAAAGCTGGTTCTTCATGCCTAATACAGCTTTCTGACTATTTTTGCTTCTCTTGGGTATTATATTTGATATACTTTATGTATACAAGTGACACTTTCCCAAAGCTGCCAGATTACCAATGGATAGCAGAAAGCCCTCTCTAAATTCACCCTGAACACTTCTGGAAACATTATGTCTGCGTTTAGCCCATTAGCTCACACTTTTATAGTCTAGAAAAGAGCCTTCAAAGGGCCAGAGAATGTGTTTCTTCTCTTCCTGGTTGCCAGCATCTTTATATTATTCTTTCGTATTTTTTTGTGTTTGGATAGACCTGACACTCCTAAAACAGAGCTAATTTTTGTGTAATAGGTGGTTAAGAGCAAGGGCATTATGATAAGGTAGATATAGGTTCATACCCTGGTTCCTCCACCTACTAGCTGTGTGAACTTGTGCTCTCTGAACCTATTCTTCATCTGTTAAATGGGAAGAAGAAAAAACAATACATATCTCATAGAAATGTGGTGAAGATTAAATGAGGTGATATGTGAAAAGTATTCAGCATAATATCTTGCACATAGTAAATTCTCAATAAATGGCAATTATTACTACAAGAAGACATGAGTTAGGTGAGCCTAATGGGCTAAGTTGATTTTCTTTTCTTCTTCTTTTTATTTTTTTAATCCTTATTGATCTTTAGAGAGAGGAAGGGAGAGAGAGAAAAACATTGATGTAAGAGAAAAACAAGGATCCATTGCCTCCCAAACACACCCTGATGGGGGATCTAACCCACAACCTTTTGATGTATGGGACAATGCTCCAACCAACCGAGCCACCTGGCCAGGGCACCTATATTTGTTTTCAATTAAATAAACATTTATTGCATACCTGCCAAGTACCTTACAGTTTGCTCATTTTTGTGGGTACTAGATAAAGAGAATGAACTGCACGTGTCCTCTAAAACACAGTATCTGCTTTTTACAAGTGTATGGTGCTGAAAAAAGTGCCCTGCAACATGTCCTCATACTGGAAGCCGATACCAGCCTTTCTGCAATCATCTCAAAGATGAGAATGCAAAGAAGTAGGAAGGTAAACATGGACAGAGGTGGAGTTAGGTTTGATTGGAAATGAATCAGTCCATCCCACAGAGGGCAGGCAGCACCCACATATTAGCTATATAAGGGCCACTATCTCAATCATTGTCACCCTGCAAGCTTCATCAGGCTTTTTTCCTACTTGTTCCTTTGGTGAACCAGGTGAGAGAAAATTTACCAGCTATATGGATAGTTATTTGGTTTGTCGTTGTTCACAGCAGAAATCGAAGAGTTTGAGCTAAGGCAGAGTTAATATATATTTGGCCTTTCTTTCCATTGTTGTTTCCTTTTTCTTTTCTTTTTATTTGCTTATTTGTTTTGCTAGTTTAACTTATTCTGGGACCTTTTTAGAATAAATTTGTCATTGTGAAGAAGAAGAATTCAAATGGAAGTTTGTGTTGTTACAGGCCATTCCACACTCTCTACCTAGTCTTTCTGCATGCCATCATGTCTGGGCTGTCCAGCTCAAACAGAACTGTCAGTTCCCAGAGCTCTTAGATCAAATCATCTAAGAGTCAACTGCTGCCTGCATTTCTGAGCCTTTCTCCCTGATTCATGAAAGAGAACAGTATTAGGTCAAAGGCTGAGATTAGGCTAGTTCCTAAGTTCTCATGAGGGCTATCTCAGGCCTCTGGAAAACCAAGAAAGCATTGGCCCACTTTGCCCATTATTTTATTTTCTGAAAGTCTTAAGGGTCCAGTTTAGCTTTTGGTGCCTGAGGTATGCACAGTAGAAGGTCTGTCGATTTTGACTCTAGAAAAATCAGTGAAACTAGCAAGAGAGACTAGGGAAATATGTCTGGGTGGTTCTGGAAATTTTGGAAGCCCCAAGACATCAAAGAACACAAAGTTTAGAGACATTAAGAAAAGAATATATTCAACCAGAGCATGGAGACCTGACACGTAGTCCCAGTTTGGCCAGTAGCATGCCATGACTAATGTTAACAAAGTTATTTTTCACTGTGTTGAAAGGTTTTGTATCATCCTAACCATCTTTACTTTTTGAGATATTTTTGGTTTTAAAGAGATAAGATATTTGAAAAATCATGATGATGATGATGATTAAAATCAGAACCGCTTGTAAATTAAAAGGAAAGAAAATAAATGATAGAGTCTTTTGTTTTTCTCCTTAGGTTCACTTAAACGTGCAGAAAGATGACCAACCTCTTGAGAAGTGTTGTCACCGTCATTGATGTTTTCTACAAATACACCAACCAAGATGGGGAATGTGGCACACTGAGCAAGGATGAGCTAAAGGAACTTCTGGAGAAAGAATTTCGGCCAATTCTGAAGGTAAGGACCATGTGCTAGCACTGAAGGCTCCTACGGTCCTGTATATTCTGTTATATAACCAAATATTAGCTAAAAAGTGCACAGTTCCAGGGGTCTTTGAGAAAACTCTATGAGCAGTACCTTTTTGGGACATCAGAAAGTCTGTTGAGGCAGAGTTTATTTTTAGAAAAGTGAATGATTTTTCATTTTTCCTGTGCATTCCCACTGTGTAGACCCTCAGACGTCTTCATGCCCCCAGGCTTCCCATTCTAAAAAAGCGTAAAATAAAATTCGTACTAAGACATGAATTAATAAATTACCCTATCAAATGGGGAAGAAAAACTATAGAAAGGGAAATCATCTACAAGGGGAGTTGACCATGTAGCCAGGATAACTAAAAACCAAAAACAAAATACATGCATTTTTTCCCATCTACTTGGAAAGGACTCAGCTATTAACTTCAAAATTATAGATCCTAACATGGAACATATTAACATATAATGTTTAAAATGTATATAAAACTAAAACACATGAGGTACTGAACTTAGTTTACTCAAGTCATTCCTGCATACCATACTTGAGTACTTAGTTCTCTAGCTTAGGTCCTTGAGCTGTATTCTTCTGAGGATCCCAATAGTCTTCATTTTTTCTATTACTTCTTCACACCTGCTGGGTCCTATTAGGCTGCCTTAGCTTAAAGTAATCCTTGATTGGATTAAAATATTTAATGTCGAACATCTACAATTCCATAGTCTTGTCTGAATATTTTAGCTGAGTATGTGGGTTAGCCTGACCAAGACTCCTTTGGTGTGTTGCTTATATACAGAACCCTGATGATCCAGACACGGTGGATGTCATTATGCATATGCTGGATCGAGATCATGACCGAAGACTGGACTTCACTGAGTTTCTTCTGATGGTATTCAAGCTGGCTATGGCCTGCAACAAGGTTCTCAGCAAAGAATACTGCAAAGCTTCAGGGTCAAAGAAGCAGAAGCATATGCATGGTCACCAACACCAAGAGGAAGAAAGTGAAACAGAAGAAGAAGATGAGAATATATCGAGACACAAATCAGGTTTTGGAAATCCAAGTATGAGTGAGGGAGAGGAGCATGGTTATCATTCTGAGGGCTCAGGGAGAACTCTGAAACATAGACACGGGTCCCACTCCAAGAAGCTGGGGAGGCAAGGTGGTTTATCTAGCTCAGAAAACCAAGAGGGGTTTGAAAAAAAGCGCCGTGGGTCTAGCTCTGGTGACTCACAGAGCAGTGGCAAAGAAAGACATGGTTCCAAGAAGCTGGGGAGGCAAGGTGGTTTATCTAGCTCAGAAAACCAAGAGGGGTTTGAAAAAAAGCGCCGTGGGTCTAGCTCTGGTGACTCACAGAGCAGTGGCAAAGAAAGACATGGTTCCAAGAAGCTGGGGAGGCAAGGTGGTTTATCTAGCTCAGAAAACCAAGAGGGGTTTGAAAAAAAGCGCCGTGGGTCTAGCCCTGGTGACTCACAGAGCAGTGGCAAAGAAAGACATGATTCCAGCTCTGGAGAGCTAGAGAAAAGAAGAAACAAGTCACATGTTAGCCCCTCTAGGGAATCTGGGGAGGAATACAAATCTGGATCTGGATCTGGATCTGGATCTGGATCTAAGAGTGGGGGAAGAAAAGGTCATGATGGTCTGTCAGGTGGACTAAAGGCAAGTGGACATGAATCTAACTCTACTCAGTCAGGAAAGAGTGGAGGTCAAAAGCTTGAATCTAGCTCTAAAGGTTCAGGAGAGTGTGGAAGACAGAGCTATGCATGTGGTTCCAGCAACTCAAGTGGGTGTGGAGGAACACAAAATGCTTCTAGCTCCTGTCAGGCAGGCAGATTTGGAGGGCAAGGAAATAAATCTAGCTGTACTCAGTCGGGTTGTCAATCAGGAAATAGTGGAAGACAAGGTCATAAATGTATCTCAGGTCAGTCCTCTGGATATGGTCAATGCAAGCCTAGCTCTTGTAGCCAATCTTCTTGTCACAGAAGAAGATATGGATCCAGGGCATGTTGTCAACCACAGAACTGTGGAGGACAACAGGGAATGAGGTCAAGTCAGTCCTCTTGCTGTGGACAATATGGGTCTGGAGCAAGTCAGTCTTCTAATTGTGGTCAACAAGGATCTGGTTCCTGTAGACACTCTATGAACTCTCATCAAAAAGGGTGTGCATCAAATGAATATTCTCAATGTGGTGAATATGGGTCTGGCTCAGGACAGTCTTCTGGCCATGGCCAACATGGATGTGGCTCAGGTCAGTCCTCAGGCTGTGGACAACACGGGTCTGGCTCAGGTCAGTCCTCTGGTCATGGCCAACATGGATCTGGCTCAGGACAGTCCTCAGGTTTTGGACAACATGGGTCAGGCTCAGGTCAGTCCTCAGGCTTTGGACAACATGAGTCTGGCTCAGGTCAGTCCTCTGGTCATAGCCAACATGGATCTGGCTCAGGTCAGTCCTCAGGCTTTGGACAACACGGGTCTGGCTCAGGTCAGTCCTCAGGCTTTGGACAACACGGGTCTGGCTCAGGTCAGTCCTCTGGTCATGGCCAACATGGATCTGGCTCAGGACAGTCCTCAGGCTTTGGACAACACGGGTCTGGCTCAGGTCAGTCCTCAGGCTTTGGACAACACGGGTCTGGCTCAGGTCAGTCCTCTGGTCATGGCCAACATGGATCTGGCTCAGGACAGTCCTCAGGCTTTGGACAACATGGGTCTGGCTCAGGTCAGTCCTCTAGTCATAGCCAGCATGGATCTGGCTCAGGTCAGTCCTCAGGCTTTGGACAACACGGGTCAAGCTCAGGTCAGTCATCTGGCTTTGGACAACATGGGTCTGGCTCAGGTCAGTCCTCTGGTCATAGCCAACATGAATCTGGCTCAGGTCAGTCCTCTAGTCATAGCCAGCATGGATCTGGCTCAGGTCAGTCCTCAGGATTTGGACAACATGGGTCTGGCTCGGGTCAGTCCTCTGGTCATGGCCAACACAGATCTGGCTCAGGACAGTCCTCAGGCTTTGAACAACACGGGTCTGGCTCAGGTCAGTCATCTGGCTTTGGCAAACATGGGTCTGGCTCAGGTCAGTCCTCTGGTCATAGCCAACATGAATCTGGCTCAGGTCAGTCCTCAGGCTTTGGACAACACGGGTCAAGCTCAGGTCAGTCCTCAGGATTTGGACAACATGGGTCTGGCTCAGGTCAGTCCACTGGTCATGGCCAACACAGATCTGGCTCAGGACAGTCCTCAGGCTTTGGACAACACGGGTCAAGCTCAGGTCAGTCATCTGGCTTTGGACAACATGGGTCTGGCTCAGGTCAGTCCTCTGGTCATAGCCAACATGAATCTGGCTCAGGTCAGTCCTCTAGTCATAGCCAGCATGGATCTGGCTCAGGTCAGTCCTCAGGATTTGGACAACATGGGTCTGGCTCAGGTCAGTCCACTGGTCATGGCCAACACAGATCTGGCTCAGGACAGTCCTCAGGCTTTGGACAACACGGGTCAAGCTCAGGTCAGTCCTCAGGCTTTGGACAACATGGGTCAAGCTCAG
The DNA here is from genome assembly GCA_030848825.1 of Tadarida brasiliensis. Classification (NCBI taxonomy): domain Eukaryota; kingdom Metazoa; phylum Chordata; class Mammalia; order Chiroptera; family Molossidae; genus Tadarida; species Tadarida brasiliensis. The sequence continues at coordinate 19,674,828 of CM061275.1, forward strand.
GTCAGTCATCTGGCTTTGGACAACATGGGTCTGGCTCAGGTCAGTCCTCTGGTCATAGCCAACATGAATCTGGCTCAGGTCAGTCCTCAGGCTTTGGACAACACGGGTCAAGCTCAGGTCAGTCCTCAGGCTTTGGACAACACGGGTCAAGCTCAGGTCAGTCATCTGGTCATGGCCAACACAGATCTGGCTCAGGACAGTCCTCAGGCTTTGGACAACACAGGTCAAGCTCAGGTCAGTCATCTGGCTTTGGACAACATGGGTCTGGCTCAGGTCAGTCCTCTGGTCATAGCCAACATGAATCTGGCTCAGGTCAGTCCTCAGGCTTTGGACAACACGGGTCAAGTTCAGGTCAGTCCTCAGGATTTGGACAACATGGGTCTGGCTCAGGTCAGTCCTCTGGTCATGGCCAACACAGATCTGGCTCAGGACAGTCCTCAGGCTTTGGACAACATGGGTCAAGCTCAGGTCAGTCCTCAGGCTTTGGACAACACGGGTCAAGCTCAGGTCAGTCCTCAGGATTAGGACAACATGGGTCTGGCTCAGGTCAGTCCTCTGGTCATGGCCAACACAGATCTGGCTCAGGACAGTCCTCAGGCTTTGGACAACACGGGTCAAGCTCAGGTCAGTCCTCAGGATTTGGACAACATGGGTCTGGCTCAGGTCAGTCCTCTGGTCATGGCCAACACAGATCTGGCTCAGGACAGTCCTCAGGCTTTGGACAACACGGGTCTGGCTCAGGTCAGTCCTCGGGCTTTGGACAACACGGGTCAAGCTCAGGTCAGTCCTCAGGCTTTGGACAACATGGGTCTGGCTCAGGTCAGTCATCTGGCTTTGGCAAACAAGGGTCTAGCTCAGGTCAGTCCTCTGGCTTTGAACAATATGGGTCTAGCTCAGGTCAGTCCTCTGGCTATGGCCAACATGGATCAGGTGGACACCAATCCTCTAGCTCTGACCAACATAGGTCTGGTTTAGGTCAATCTTCTGGCTTTGACCAGCATAGGTCTAGCACAGGCCAATCCAGTTCAGCACATCATAGATCTTCAAAAAGGGGATCTAGTCACAGTGAGGCTAGTGACAGTGAATTTCATTCAGGAGGTTCACAGAGACACTCAGGGTCCCAACAGGGCCAGGCTGGATCTCAACATGGAGAGACCGGATCCTCCGTTAGAGGCAGACAGGGAACTACTCATGGACACTCAGGAGTCTCCAGTGAACATGCTCAGGCTGGTCACCGGCAATCCGGACAGGCAGGGTCTGGCTTGAGTGAGAGAAGTGGATCTAGTCACAGTGAGGCCAGCGACAGTGAATTCCATTCAGGAGGCTCACAGAGACACTCAGGGTCCCGACAGGGCCAGGCTGGATCTCAACATGGAGAGACCGGATCCTCCGTTAGAGGCAGACAGGGAACTACTCATGGACACTCAGGAGTCTCCAGTGAACATGCTCAGGCTGGTCACCGGCAAACCGGACAGGCAGGGTCTGCCATTAGTGGGAGAAGGAGCTCTAGTCACAGTGAGGCCAGTGACAGTGAATTTCAGTCAGGAGGCTCACAGAGACACTCAGGGTCCCGACAGGGCCAGTCTGGATCTCAACATGGAGAGTATGGATCCTCTGTTAGAGGCAGACAGGGAACTACTCATGGACACTCAGGAGTCTCCAGTGAACATGCTCAGGCTGGTCACCGGCAATCAGGACAGGCAGGGTCTGGCATTAGTGGGAGAAGGAGCCCTAGTCACAGTGAGGCCAGCGACAGTGAATTCCATTCAGGAGGCTCACAGAGACACTCAGGGTCCCGACAGGGCCAGTCTGGATCTCAACATGGAGAGACCGGATCCTCTGTTAGAGGCAGACAGGGAACTACTCATGGACACTCAGGAGTCTCCAGTGAACATGCTCAGGCTGGTCACCGGCAATCCGGACAGGCAGGGTCTGGCATTAGTGGGAGAAGGGGATCTTGTCAATGTGAGGCCAGTGACAGTGAATTTCAGTCAGGAGGCTCACAGAGATACTCAGGGTCCCGACAGGGCCAGTCTGGATCTCAACATGGAGAGACCGGATCCTCTGTTAGAGGCAGACAGGGAACTACTCATGGACACTCAGGAGTCTCCAGTGAACATGCTCAGGCTGGTCACCGGCAATCCGGACAGGCAGGGTCTGGCATTAGTAGAAGAAGTGGATCTAGTCACAGTGAGGCCAGCGACAGTGAATTTCATTCAGGAGGCTCACAGAGACACTCAGGGTCCCGACAGGGCCAGTCTGGATCTCAACATGGAGAGTATGGATCCTCTGTTAGCAGCAGACAGGGAACTACTCATGGACACTCAGGAGTCTCCAGTGAACATGCTCAGGCTGGTCACCGGCAATCCGGACAGGCAGGGTCTGGCTTGAGTGAGAGAAGTGGATCTAGTCACAGTGAGGCCAGCGACAGTGAATTCCATTCAGGAGGCTCACAGAGACACTCAGGGTCCCGACAGGGCCAGTCTGGATCTCAACATGGAGAGTATGGATCCTCTGTTAGAGGCAGACAGGGAACTACTCATGGACACTCAGGAGTCTCCAGTGAACATGCTCAGGCTGGTCACCGGCAATCAGGACAGGCAGGGTCTGGCATTAGTGGGAGAAGGAGCTCTAGTCACAGTGAGGCCAGCGACAGTGAATTTCATTCAGGAGGTTCACAGAGATACTCAGGGTCCCGACAGGGCCAGTCTGGATCTCAACATGGAGAGACCGGATCCTCTGTTAGAGGCAGACAGGGAACTACTCATGGACAGTCAGGAGTCTCCAGTGAACATGCTCAGGCTGGTCACCGGCAATCCGGACAGGCAGGGTCTGGCTTGAGTGAGAGAAGTGGATCTAGTCACAGTGAGGCCAGCGACAGTGAATTCCATTCAGGAGGCTCACAGAGACACTCAGGGTCCCGACAGGGCCAGTCTGGATCTCAACATGGAGAGACCGGATCCTCTGTTAGAGGCAGACAGGGAACTACTCATGGACACTCAGGAGTCTCCAGTGAACATGCTCAGGCTGGTCACCGGCAATCCGGACAGGCAGGGTCTGGCATTAGTGGGAGAAGGAGCCCTAGTCACAGTGAGGCCAGCGACAGTGAATTCCATTCAGGAGGCTCACAGAGATACTCAGGGTCCCGACAGGGCCAGTCTGGATCTCAACATGGAGAGACCGGATCCTCTGTTAGAGGGAGACAGGGAACTACTCATGGACAGTCAGGAGTCACCAGTGAACATGCTCAGGCTGGTCACCGGCAATCCGGACAGGCAGGGTCTGGCATTAGTGGGAGAAGGAGCTCTAGTCACAGTGAGGCCAGCGACAGTGAATTCCATTCAGGAGGCTCACAGAGACACTCAGGGTCCCGACAGGGCCAGGCTGGATCTCAACATGGAGAGTATGGATCCTCTGTTAGAGGCAGACAGGGAACTACTCATGGACAGTCAGGAGTCTCCAGTGAACATGCTCAGGCTGGTCACCGGCAATCCGGACAGGCAGGGTCTGGCTTGAGTGAGAGAAGTGGATCTAGTCACAGTGAGGCCAGCGACAGTGAATTCCATTCAGGAGGCTCACAGAGACACTCAGGGTCCCGACAGGGCCAGTCTGGATCTCAACATGGAGAGACCGGATCCTCTGTTAGAGGCAGACAGGGAACTACTCATGGACACTCAGGAGTCTCCAGTGAACATGCTCAGGCTGGTCACCGGCAATCCGGACAGGCAGGGTCTGGCATTAGTGGAAGAAGGGGATCTAGTCACAGTGAGGCCAGTGACATTGGAGAACATAGGAAGCAATCAAGTAGCCATCATTACCAGTCTGGAAGCAGTCACTCTCATTCGCAAATTAGTGGAAGACAAAATCATGCCTCCAGTCAAGGCTATAAACATGGCAGCTATGGAAATGCAGAATATGACTATGGGCACTCTGGGTATGGACCTTCTGGGGGCAGCAGAACAAACAGCAACCATTCTAGCCCTGTTAGGTCAAGGGACAGAGCTGGAGACAAGGAAGTATCAGCTCATGGCCATTCAGAATCTAGTTCCACTAGTAGGCAGCGATCCCATAATAATAGTATAGTGCATGCAGAATATTCAGGGAAACAGATTCATGAACAGTCAGGATCTAGGCATGGAAAATCAGAGTTCAATACAATAGATGTACATGGATCCAGTCACCAGCATTTTGGAGATATATCTTCTCAAGATCAGGTGAAATCTACCGTAAGTGTAGCAAGACAGGGATCAAGTTATGGACAATCAGGAGATTACCAGGATCAATCTGGATTCTACACCAATGAAAGACAAGTCTATAGCCATGACCCATCAAGTGACAGCTATGGGCTGTCAAGTGACAGCAGGAGCAGAAGTCAAAGATCCATTTCCAGTCACTCTCTTCATAGCCAAGATTATACAGGACCTGGGGAGTATAGATATAAGTGCTCACCAAGCAGTAGAACTGCATGGAGCGGGGGAAGTCTAAAGCAAGAGTCAGGATCAAGTATGTTAGGGAGCATCAGAAGATACAGTCTGCAGATGGATGATAAGCAGGCAATAGACTCCGAGGCCAGAGGTTACCATGGAAGGGAAAGAACAAGCTCAGGTTCCTTTTACTTAGATAGCAACACCCCACTCTATCAATATATCCAAGAACAAAAGTACTATTACTTTGAATAATGATTTAAAGACAATAGAAAACTAACTTAAGATAAGAATTAACCCAAAATGAGACACACACATGGAATTAAGATATTTAACATGATCCCTTCTTTTGGTAGTGGGGGTATAAGGATTTTAACTGTGGTACTCTTTTGTTTTGTGTAAGGTTTTTTTTTTTTTTTAATAAGGCTCCTTAACCATTGAGCTCTTTGGTTGAAAAACAGTAAATGGAAGAAATAAATGCCATTTGGGACTATATTTAATACTATAGGACAAAAGTGACTTGGGTGCTTTGGGATAAAATGGGCATTTTTTAAATTTTCTGAAATTCAAATTTTAGATTTTCCAGTTTTGTTTTAATTATTCATTGAAAAACCTATCCAGGGAGCTAAGAGACATGGTTCAGGAACCAAAATTTCTTTAATAACATTGTAACACATTCCATGTTCTGAGCAAAGAATGTTATGATATTGAAGATTCAGAAGAATTGTTTCTTTTGTGCCACCACTGGAATTCTGTATGACTACTTTTGAATTTATTGTCATGACCTCCTGGATATAGGATCCAGAAAACTGTATTGCATAAAAATTAACAATAAACTTTTCATCAAGGTATAGTTTCGCTTCTCTTTCATCCTCACAAACACAAACAGTGCTCCCTATGAGGTCAGATGCACATTTCCTTCTACCTTTGAACACCTAGATGGCAGTAAAGCATACCAATAATAGAAAATCCAAAGAAGGCAAAACTCAATCACATCTAATCTTTTCCTCAATGTAACTACTGTCCAAAGCATTTACAGAAAGAAATGCTTTATACTGATGGGTTGACCTCAGATGCTTGATTAATAATGATCATCACAGCAATCGTCAAACATAATCCCAAGCACTATACCCCAAAACAACCCAAGCTCTAGAAATGAGATGCATCACGAACTTGCTCTGTCAAAGATATTAATTGAAATACCCCTGCCAATGGAGGCTAATAGCAGTGGAGACTAATGGGGTCCTGAGTTTTCCAGTAGAAGAAAAATGATTCAAAATATACTCCTTGCCCTGACCAGTGTGGCTCAGTTGGCTGGGCATCATCCAGTGCACTGAAAGGTTGCCTGTTCAATTCCTGGTCAGGGCACATGCCCGGACTGTGGGCTTGATTCCTGGTAGGGGGTGTGCAGGAGGCAGCCGATCAATTTCTCATATTGATGTTTCTCTCTCTCCCTCTCCCTTCCTCTTTCTCTAAAAATCAATTTAAAAATCTTTACAAAAATTATATATATATATATATATATATATATATTACCCTCTAGGAGGAAAAATACATGAATTTATTATGAATAGCAAGAGAAGCAACAAAAAGTAGGAAAATATGTACAAAAGATACTTACTTCAGTAGAAAGTTTACTACTATAAAATCCATAGACAATGTCCAGAATGTCAGAGCTAGTAAGGACTTTAAAGCTCATCCCCTCAGAGCACATTTAATCTAATCAAAAGAGTGATAATTCCCTGAATTTTGTGCTCCACCATCTTCACCTCCCACAAAACTCAAGTTATTTCTCTTTCACCATAATTTTTGGAATTCAGAGTGAAGTGAAATTCATCAATGTGTATTCAAGATAACATGCTCCCATTGGGGGGAAAAGTTATATGAAAAAAACAAAAAACAGGCTCATTCTTCTGATTAGACTCAGAACTTATTCTATCTAGTTTTTAATATTTTATTTTAAGGACTATATGAGCTTTAAATCATGCTATATGTATGTGATGAACTAAACACTAGTCATATCAGTTTATTAGTAAAATAAAAGAAAATTATCATTACTATTAATGATAAACATAAAAAAAGCTAAGTATATGGTTATTGACACTAAATATAACCAATTCATACAAATCTATCACCATTCATTAACTGAATAAAAGCTAATTATCAAAGAACCATTAGAAATTTAAATATTATATTTAATCTCATCCAATTTATAATGTAGGTAAAGTAAACAAGGTTCAAAGAGATTGACTTGCCCAAATCATGTAGTCAATTAGAAGGGCATAAGTTTCCTTATTCTCAGACCCTGTCAGTGGGTCTACACTCATTCTATACATCTATAATTCCATATTGTTTAATCTCTAAGTATAAATTTAGAAGTGTCTAATATTTTACCAGTCCTCTGAATCAATGTTAACTTGCCTTTACTGTATGTGTGCTTGTGTGTTTGTGTATAAATATGGCAAAAGTAGGTTTATAGTACATGAAACATAGTTTATCCTTGAATTATTATGTATTAATTATTGTATTATTTATTTGTATTATTTGTCTTATTATGATTGTTATTATTTTGTATCCTTACCTATGATTTATTTTTCAGGTAATGATGGCTGGTAATTTAACCTACTTTTGCCCATGTCTATATATAGGTCAAATATTTATGAGTGATTCCCATAATCCCTTAACCACACTCATTTGAAGTTTAAATACAATGGGAAAATTGTATATTACAGACTGCTAAGACCCTCAATAATTTGTTTTAATCAAGTTGAAAATTATACATTCCCTTTCTAAGATAAAAGGAAAGATGAAAATGAGAGAGCAGGTGTGGTCTACAAGGAAAAAGATCAGTAACTGGAGTGCCCTCATGTGGAACCTCTATGAACAGCTGAATTTCTTAGATGCTATTCTGCTGGGAAGAGAGGGTCACAGGGTATGCACGGTTAGAGATTTCCCCTCTATCACCACCGAGAGCCAGCATCCTATAGATAAAGCATCTCTGTGCCAAAGAATACCAAGTGATGTCAAAGCATTCTTCATAGCACGGTTGTACTGTCAGAGAGGAGCACATGGCACTGAGAAGGAACTCTCAGTGGCCAAATTGGGAGAAACAAAGATAAAATTCTTCTTTTTCCAAATTTTCTAGATAAAAATGACCTTTGAATGTAGGAAATTGAAGGTCAGTATGTACTAGACACTTTGCATGTATCAGTTGCTTTTTGGAGTGTAAGTGATCTAAGACTTTTTGATAACCAGAAAGGACCTTCAAAAATACTACTATATACTGATTGAAACCTGTGTTGAGCACTCTAATGCAATGAAAGGTGAGTATACATATAAGCTATAGGGGCAATGAGCAAGAGAACGTGAAAAAACAGAAAAGGATGAAGATTCAGACAACATTGGGTTTGACTGAAAATGAATCAAGCCAGCAGAGGGCACCTTCCTCTCTAATAATAAACTTGGGACACTACGGAAGGGCCATTCATACAGACTCTGAAACGTATTTTAAGCAACATTTTGTCTAATCTTTGGAAAGCATGGTAAGTGAAAGTGAGTGAAACTCTGCTTACAAGTACATTAAGTTACCAGTAGGAGAAGTTTACAAGTAGAAGTTTACAAGTCGCCTAGCACAAGAAAGTATGGAATTTGTAAGGAAAACATGTCTATTTCCTAAAGATTATTTAAGGAAATAATCTTCTATTGTTGATTTTTTTCATCTCTTCTATTGTTGATTTTTTTCATCTCTCCATGATGTACACTGACAAAAATACTATGTCCTCCTACTGTCTATAAATGAACTACAACAATTAGGAAAAGGGTAAAATGGAGAATCACTCCCTGATTCCTAATCACTTAGATGTGTTTCTAGCTTTATCTAGTTTCTCCAGGATTAAGGCTTTAAGGGTTGACTGGTTATCAGTCCTTCATTAGAATATATACATGAAAGGCAAGAGAAGCAGTTTCCCACAGGGAGTCTATAAGAGAAGAGGAAATACAGAGCGACTTTGAAATATACAAATTGGATGATCTGCTTGGGCTAAAAAAAAACAAGATCACTCAGATACCAATGTAAGCAGATCATCCCCAGCTTAAAGTCATTATTACTTTTAGATTCCTCTAGGGCTGGTAATAATAATTAAAAACAAACAAACAAATAAAAAAATGGTTCCAGTCTACTTCTATTACTTAATACAAAATATTAAATAAGTGTGTTATTTATTCCACTATGGATTAAAGAAAGAAGCTACTTACTTCTTCCTTTATTCAAAGCTACTTACTATGTTTCAGACACTTTCCCTACAACAACCTTGCAAAATTGAGGGTTAGAGCAGTTTGAAAAACTTCCTGAAATACACATAATTGGTGACCAGCAAAGTAGCAATTCCAAGCCACTAACTCAAAGCTCAGGTGTCTTCTACTCCACCAGGCTACCCAACACGAACTCTAATACGGAGAGAGCATACATCAAATGTTGGTTTCCCGTACTTTCTTTCCTCTAAAAATTAGTTCATGTCTCTTCTTTTAGATAGGTAGGTAGGTAGAAGACAGACAGACAGACAGATAGATTTAAAAATTTTTTTAAATGTTAAAAACTTAAAAATTTTTAAATTTAAATTTCCAATGTTAAAAAATTCTCTGCCTGGACAGTGTGGCTCAGTGGACTGAGCATTGTCCCGTGCACCAAGAGGTCACTGGTTCCATTCCCAGTGAGGGCACATGCCCAGGTTGGGGCCTCAATCCCCAGCAGGGGTGTGCAGGAGGCAGCCGATCAATGTTTCTCTCTCATCGATGTTTCTTTTTTTCTTTTTCTTTTTTCTTTATTGTTTAGAGAGAGAGGAAGGGAGAGAGAGAGAGAGAAATAGAAAGAAAGAGAGAGAGATGGAAACATCGATAAGAGAGAACATCAAATGGCTGCCTATTGCATGCCCCTCACTGGGGATTTGGCCCGCAACCTGGACATGTGCCCCGACCAGGAATTGAACTGGCAACCCCTTGGTGCATGAGTCAACGCTCAACCACTGAGCCACACCGGCCGGGCTCATCGATGTTTCTATCTCTCTCTCCCTCTCCCTTCCTCTCTCTCTAAAATAATCAATAAAAACCTATTTTAATAAAATAAATAAATATGTTTGTTGTTTTTAAATTCTCCACACCTTATTCAGCAGCATCTGTCTTTCCGTTTTGTCAAGAGGACTTTAAAAAGACAATTCAATCCTTCTTCTTCCTAAAATTCTCAAGGTGAATTTTGTCAGCTCTGATGTTATTGAATTGCTCAGCTGGCTGGGTGTTTTAAAAACCAATCAACCACTAAACAAACAAAAATCACATCTCATTCAAACTAATTTATTCCAAGTAGCATTAAAAAATGCATTAGAATCTGCGATTGTTTTCAACTGGTGCAATTTCAGGGCCTGAACAAGTGTTATGTTGCCTCCCAAAGCATACCACATAAGCTCTAGATTTGAATATTTGGGGGAGTACCCGATAGCCCTTATTTTTCAGGACAATTACTATCTAGTTCCTATTGCTCTTTCCTTCCAAACCCTTATCTCACTCTTCCCAATACCTTTCCTGGTACGTTTTGTCAGTCTCAGTTAGCCAAACCTGTAAGAATAGATGGCTGAGCGCCACCTATGTCTGACAAAATATTCACATTTCTATAGCTCTCCTTTATCAAGCAATCTGAGAATGTAGGCTAGGCTGATTAATCCCTCTCTGATTAGTTTGATGACAGAATCCAGATGAACCAGATAACGAGGGTGTTGTCAATGGAATATCAGGGTCATTCATTCACTCATTTATTTGTTTGCGAGAAGTCTTAACTACTTAATTGACAGACACTGTACTTAGGGCTGAAGTTGCAAATATGAGAAAGCTGTCATCCCTGTCCTTTAATAGTTTACATGTTCATTAGGGAAATCAACATAAGAGAAAGCAATACCCTGGCATAAATACCCTGGCAAGTGCTAGAACAGATATGATCAAAGGATTGTGTTTGCAGCAAAGTGATCAACTAACCGATTAAAAGTAAAGAAACAAGATTTTTTTTAAAAATCTTTAGAAAAGAAGAGAATTTGGCCAGAAATGGCCAGGAGTTATCCAGATTTACATGGAAGACTACTCCAGGCTTCCATGTTTTTAAAATATGTGTCAAGTAAGAAAGGTCATGATGAGCTCAGGGAACCTGAAGTAATTCAGAATAGCTAAGACAGCATCCATGTGGCAGTATGGCCAGAAATGATGATGTCAGAACAATAGGCAGAGGGTGGATCACATGAACCTTATAAGCCTTGCTAGGAACTTTAGTCTTTATCTGTAAGCAATTAAGAATCAACAAAGTGTTTGTTTGTTTTTAAATTTACAGTGCCAAGGCCACACACCTCATAACAATTAAGTCAGAATTGCCAGGGGTGGGGCTGAGGCAACAGAATTTTTTTTTCTTCATTGATTTTTAGAGAGAGAGGAAAGGAGAGAGAGAGAGAGAAACATCAATGAGAGAGAACATCGACTGGCCGCCTCCTGCATGCCCCCCTCACTGGGGATTGGGCCAACAACTGGGCATGTGCCCTGACCGGGAATCGAACCGGTGACTTCTTGGTGCATGGGTCGATGCTCAACAACTGAGCCACACCGGCCAGGCAGCAATGTGTTTTTTAAGTCACATAATAATATATTCATTTTGGAAAGAGTATGTGTGGGTGGGTGGAAGAGGGGAAATACTAGAGGTATGGAGACTAATTCAGAGATTACTACAATAATCTGGGTAAGAGATGACAGAGGTTACATAGAGTACAGAAGAAGGGCTAGATACAAAACATATTTCGAAAAAGATTTGTGGTTACATCATATATAGTGCCTGAGTAAGATGAAGGTGCCTAAGATGACCTAGTTTGTGGTTTGAGTCATCAAGTACACAGAGCCAGTTTGTAGAAAAGAAAAAAAAAGAGACAGACTTTGAGGAGAGAGTGAACTTTGTTGGTACTTTCTTTATATGGTATAAAATTTGAGTCAGGCCATTGGTCATATACAGAAACCTAGAAGTGCAAAAGTGACTAGCAGGCCATAGCTAGTCTACTGATGTGTTTCATTTGTTCAGCATACTACTGGTTCACATTGCTTTTTTTGTTTGTTTGTTTTTAATTTTTTTTCTTTATTGATTTTAGAGAGAGAGAAAGGGAGAGGGAGAGAGAGAGAGAAACATCGATGAGAGAGAAAATTGATTGGCCACCTCCTGCATGCCCCTCACTGGGGATTTGGCCCACAACCTGGGCATGTGCCCTGACCGAGAATCGAACCAGCAACCTCTTGGTGCATGGGTCGATGCTCAACCATTGAGCCACACTGGCCGGGCTGGTTCACATTGTTTGAAATATGTATCAGTTTAAATGTTTAGAAACTGGGAGATGACACCAAAAAGAAAAAAGTCCCTGGACTGCTGTTTTCTCTTAAGCCAAATATCCATCAACGCTGGGCCAGCATCCCCTCTGAACGACCAGCCAGATCTGAGTAGTTGTGATCTCACTTTGGACTGGACATGTGTGAGCTAGCTTATCAGAGTTTTCATCATTTTTGAATGCCTCCCCCACACTGAAGCTGACTTCATTCACTTAGATCTGTGGGCAGACATGGATAGTCTTAACAAAATCACTTCCCCAAATCCTCAACTTCTACATGTGTTCTTTCCTAAGATTTTTCTAAGCTTACAGGAAGCCCTTCTTTCAGTTAAACAAAAGAAAAACACACCAATTACCACCCCAAATGGGTTCATCGTACTTGGCCTGAGGCAAAGGGATCAGTTCAATATTAGTTTTACAGATGCCTCCTTTAACTATTGATCAAGATATTTCCCTGTTTTGTACCCATTTCTGTTAAGGATAAAGCAGGACATTAAAATGGAGTATTTTAGGCCTCTATTGAGAGACTTTGAATTTATATATATTTTAGAATAGCACAGAAAATAAACAGAGACTTCCGGTCAAGATGGCGGCGTAGGTAAACGCGGTATCGCGTCCTCCCACAACCACATCAAAGTTACAACTAAACTACACAACAACCATCATTCAAAACCGCCTGAAATCAAGCTGAATGGAAGTCCTACAACTACGAAATTAAAGAAGAAGCTGCATCGAGACTGGTAGGAGGGGCGGAGGCGGATGGGCTGGTCCCACACCCGCGTGTGGCGGATAAAAATTAGGAGGACACCTCGGCTGGGAAGGTCCTCCCTGAGGAGTGAGGGGTCCCCGTCTCACACCAGGTGCCCAGCTCAGGGTTCCAGTGCCAGGAAGAGAATCCCCATAACTTCTGGCTGGAAAAACCAGCAGGAATTGAGGCTGAGGCGGCTGGAGCCCCTGGCAGCTCCTCTTAAAGGGCCCTCGCACAGACTTACTCGGACTCACACCCTCCAGGCTCCAGCGTGCGGGAGGGAGCCTGAAAGGCACCAGAGACATATGGGGAAGAACTGAGCTGTTTGGCATTGGAGCAAGGGCTGGAGAGGTAGCTTTCTCCTGGGCAGACGTGCTATCAGAGGCTTTTATTCCTTTGGTGAGCCCTTCCCTGGGCCAGCAGACGCCACCATATCTGGGACTCCAGCAACCTGGCTCACACTGTTTGCCCCGCCCTGGTGATGCCCTGAGGCCCCGCCCCACCCCACCCAACTTCCGGGCCCACCCAAGCTGTTGCTAGTTGCTTTACCATGGAATTGGCCTGTCTTGGATCCTGCTTCAGCTTTTCCTAAATTCTTTCAAACAAGCAGCATCTGGTCTCAGCTAGCCCTATACCTCTCGCTAAGTAATACATAGAAACAAACACAGGGAGGCAGCCAAAATGAGGAGACAAAGAAACAGGTCCCAAATGAAAGAACAGAACAAAACTCCAGGAAAAGAACTAAGTAAAATGGAGTTAAGCAACTTAACAGATGCTGTGTTCAAAATGCTGCTTATAAGGATGCTCAATGGACTTAGTGAGAACCTCAGTGAACTTAGAGAGGGCCTCAAGAGCATAAAAAAGGACCAGTCAGAAATGAAGGAGGCACTAACTGAAATAAAGAATAGTATACACCGATTCAATAGTAGAGTAGGTAAATCCAAGAAGCAAACCATCGATTTGGAATATAAGGAAGCAAAAAACACCCAATCAGAACAGCAAAAAGAAAAAAGAATCCAAAGAAATGAGGATAGTGTAAGGAGCCTCTGGGACAACTTCAAGTGTGCCAACATTCGCATCTTGGGGGTACCAGAAGGAGAAGAGAGAGAACAAGAAATCGAAAACCTATTTGAAACAATAATGGCAGAAAACTTCCCTAACTTGGTGAAGGAAATGGACATACAAGTCCAGGAAGCACAGAGAGTCCCAAACAAGATGAACCCCAAGAGACCCACACCAAGACACATCATCATCAAAATGCAAAAGGTTCAAGACAAAGAGAGAATCTTAAAAGCAGCAAGAGAAAAGCAGTTAGTTACCTACAAGGGCGTTCCCATAAGATTGTCAGCTGATTTCTCAAAAGAAACTTTGCAGGCCAGAAGGGAGTGGCAAGAAATATTCAGGGTGATGTAAAGCAAGAACCTACAACCAAGATTACTCTATCCTGCAAAGCTGTCATTTAGAATCGATGGCCATATAAAGTTTCCCAGACAAGGAAAAGCTAAAGGAGTTCATCATCACCAAACCATTATTATATGAAATGTTGAAGGGTCTTCTTGAAGAAAAAGATAAAAAAAATATGAACAAACAAAATGACAATAAATACATATCTATCAACAATTGAATCTACAAACAAAATGAACAAGCAGAACAGAAACATTCTCATAGATACAGAGAACTTTTGTTGGGCACCAGATGGGTGGGGGCTGGGGGGAGGGGTGAAAAAGGTGAAGGGATTAAGAAGTCCAAATTGGTTGTTAGACTGACAAACCTCAAAGGGAAGGGAGGTTGGGGGGTGGGAAGAAATAAACCAAAGAACTTATATGTATATATGCATAATCAATGGACACAGACAACAGTGTGGGGAAAAGCAGGAGGGGGGCAGGAATGGGGAGGAGGGGGGCAATGGGGTAAAAATGAAGAACATCTGTAATACATTCAACAATAAAGATAAGTTAAAAAAAATAAAAAGAAAAATAAACATTTTCATTTAATTTCCTCACAATGATCTGAAGGAAGAGCCCTCAGAAGATAAAGCAAAAAAAAAGCATCAGTATGATATTCTGAATGCTAAAATGTCTTTTTCCAAGTACTTAGATGTAAGCAATTCGTGCTAATGATTCTCATTACTCATTCATAGAATGTGTCATTTGCTGAAAAGAAAAGCACCTTTGAACAGCCAAAACTGTAAAAGTTAGTGATGATGAAGCTTTTATATTTAACTGGAATGTATTTGAGGAGTACCAAATTTTTCTCAGAAGCAGCATCCATGAAGAAACTTCTTAAACATGAAATATAGGCAATTCAGACATTCATTAAAATAAATTACTCAGAAATGGAGGCAACATGGTTAAAAATCTGAGGTAAGTTTGAATATAGAAAATAATAAAAATACTTTTTTTTTAGAACTCCTAAATGAAAATATCCATCAAAAATGGGGAAGAGTATTGTATGTCAACTATAATTACAAATAAATTTTAAATTAAAAATAGAATAAAATAAATGAGGAAGAGGAGGAAGGGAAAAGAAGTATAAACCTATTAATTTTTTCATTTCTTACTGTAGAGAGTCCATTAATATGGCCTACAACTATAAACCTAATTTTTAAAAACTCATTTATTATAATCCCAATATGTTCGTGCTCTTTTTCTCCTAGCCTTAAAGAGTCTTATAGACATTATTAGTATGGCAAAGAAATGAAATACCTCATGTTCACACTCACAAAAACACAAAGTATAGACAGAAAGAGACTTTGGAACAACTACAGAATATGAGAGAACTAGAAAGCGGAAGAAAGGGAATTTTTAAGAGGTGTTATGGTAGAGTCATAATTTAACCCTTTTGAGTACTTTGAGAGACCCATACAGAGATAAGAAATGCTTTTAAATATTTTTTTTTACACTTTACTTCTTTAAATAACTCCATACAGAAAATAGACCAAGTAAGGCAGGGCAATAGATAAGCTTGAGAGATTCAGAACCATGATCTTGGCCAATTTTAAAGAGATAACACAAGCTTGCAACACATTGCTAAAAAAGAATACTGCCAAGTTTCATGATCAAAACAAATTAGTCACCTTAAATGATGAGGGGGAAAAAAAGCAAAATGAAAGAAACAGGTAGAAGGTCCCATTCATTTAAGTGACAGTGCAGAAAAACATAACCCAAATGGACAAAGAAAAAGAACAATTCTTGCTTCAGGGACCTGAGAAATCAAGATCTTTCAAGAGAACAAAGAGAAGTCCAATCAAGAAGGATCTGTGGAATCAACCTCATACATCAGAGAGGGAGGGAGGGAGGGAGAGGGAGAGGGAGAGAGAGACACACAGAGAGAGAGAGAGAGACAGAGAGAGACTTAAGTCAAGTTTAGGTAGCTTTGCTGGAAGGAAGCAAAGTGTTAATTCTTTAATCCCCTTGAGGATTTAGAGGTGAAAAGCGTGATCTGACTGTAAGCTTACAGGAAAGAAAGTTCTCTGGTGATCTTAAGGGTTGGGAATCAGGAACCATGGGACAAACTCTATTAAGTCAGGATAATTTTGAGGACAAAGGTTTGAATATAAAACCTGTAGGTAAAAAGGGCAATGCCCTACACAATCAGGGAATATAGGAAAAGATCTAACTTGGAAGCAGATCCAAACATTGATGAATTACCCTAAAATGGACCTATTTTGTATGGCAGGTCTCCATGCTTTAGTCAACAATTGTTTGTAGGGTCACTTCTCTAGTATGGACTAGGCTCTTGTCTGCCTTCTATTTAGAGAATATGATTGCAAGGAAATCTACTTCACTTATTGAGTGAAAAATATTTTTAAGTTCTTCACAGTACTTAAAACCTAGCGATTGAGCACAATGACTATGTTTAGGATGAAGGCGAACCATAGCTTTCTCCTTATATACTTTATAAATGATTTTTTAATCTATTTAATGAACAATTATTTCCATAAAAAAGTGATTCTCAGAGTTTTCTGTCTCAGGTCCTCTTTTTGCTCTTAAAAATTACTGAGGACCCTAAAGAGCTTTTATTTATATGGATTATATCTATCAAAACAGATGTTTAAAAGTATTTATTTAATAATAATAAATCTAATACATATTAACATATATTTTTTAAAATAACTATTTCTCTGCTCTGGCCGGTGGTTCAATTTGTTGCAGCATCATTCTATACACCAAAAGGTTGTGGTTCGATTCCCAGTCAGGGCACATACCTAGGTTGCAGGTTCCATCCCCAGATGGAGCACATATAAGAAACAACTGATTCCCCAGCTGGTGTGGCTCAGTGGTTGAGCATTGACCCATGCCCCAAGAGGTCACTGGTTCGATTCCTCATCAGGGCACATGCCCAGGTTGTGGGCCTGATTCCAAGTAGGGGGCATGCAGGAGGCGGCCAATCAATGTTCTCTGTCATCGATGTTTCTATCTCTCTCTCCCTGTCCCTTCCTCTCTCTAAAAATCAATAAAGAAAAAATATTTTAAGAAGCAACTGATCGATGTTTCTCTCTCACATGTTTCTCTTTCCCTTCCTCTCTCTCTAGAAATCAATAAAAACATATCTTCAAGTAAGGATTAAAAAATAATAATATCCATCTGTTTCACATTTTTGCAAATCTCACTAATGTAGAAGACAGCTGGGTTCTTGTATCTGCTTCCACATTCAATCTGTTGAAATATCAACCATCTGAAAAACTCTACTACACACTTGTGAGAGAATGAGACTGGAAAAAAAATCAATGTTTTGGTATTATGACAAAAATAATAATACATTTTGACTTGGCATGCACCCCAAAACCACATTTTGAGAACTACTGCCATAGAAAATTTTAGTGATCACTTCTATTTTTTATCTTTATTGTTGAAAGTATTACAGATGTCCCCCCTTTTGTCCCCCATTGACCCCCTCCTCCCTGCTCCCACCCCCCTCTTGTACTCCCTAAACTACTGTCTGTGTCTATTGGTTATGCATATATGCATATGTTCTTTGGTTTGTCTTTTCCCAACAACCCCCCCGCCCCCGCCAAGGTTTGTCAGTCTGTTCCCTACTTCCATGTCTCTGGATCTATTTTGATCGACAGCTTATTTTGTTCATGATATTCCATACATAAGTGAGATCATGTGGTACTTGTCTTTCTCTGACTGGCTTCTATTTTTGTTATTAGAATTTTAAGAAGCTTTCTAGGTCTTGGATCTTTTTTTTAGGCCTTGGATTTTCTTTTTTTTTTTTTCCTTTATTGATTTTAGAGAGAGAGGAAAGGAGAGGGAGAGAGATAGAAACATCAATGAGAGAGAACATCGATTGGCTACCTCCCGCATTCCCCACACTGGGGATTTGGCCCACACCCTGGACATGTGCCCTGGCCAGGAATCGAACTGGTGACCTCTTGGTGCATGGGTTGACGCTCAACCACTGAGCCACACTGGACGGGCAGGCCTTGGATTTTCTAGGTGACAAGAAAGAGGAAATATGTGGAATGTGGGGCCAAATTTTGGGGAGTGGGGGGACTAACATCAATTGAGTGCCTGTCATTTTCCAGGTTCTGAACAGAGCTAAATCTCTCATTTCATTGAGTTTCAACTGGTTTTCCTAATCTCAGAGGTCAACTTTTAGAGCTTTTTCAGCCCTAACCATTAACTATTTCAAAGTTGATCACAGTTTTCCAAGGAGCTGAAAAACCCCAGGGCAAACTTATTTCTTGGCGCAGGGATTCAAAGTTGCTGTTGTAACAGTAATAAATTCCATTACATCTCTCTTTTTTTAATATCTGATTTTGGTTCTATGTGCAAACAGTGAAAAAGAGTTTTACATGGATTAGTCCATTTAATAATCATATTAAAGCCCAGCCGGTGTGGCTCAGTGGATTGAGCGTCGTCCCACGGACTGAGAGGTCACAGTTTGATTCCCCGTCAGGGCACATGCCCAAGTTGCAGGCTCCATCCCCAGTAGGGGGCGTGCAGGAGGCAGCTGATCCATGTATCTCTCTCACATCAATGTTTCTATCTCTCTCCCTCTCTCTCAAAAAAATCAATAAAAACATATTAAAAAATAATCATATTAACTTTGAAAATTAGATATTATTATCCTCACTTAATTGTTGATGAAACTTGTTCATTATTTTGTCTTTGTGTTTGTTTTGGGAGTTTGATGAGTGGAAAGAGAAGAAGGAACAGTATAAAAGAGTCTCAATGACTACCTTTAACAAATTTTCACAGTTGAAAGGGATACTGAAGATCATCTAGGTTCAAACTTTTTTTATTTTTGTTGTGCCAGAACCATTTAAGCATCTCTCTCCCAACGCCCTCCCCCTCAAAAAATGCACCAACCTTCCTGCACACACATTTTTCCTATCATCGCAGGGACTTCACAGACCTGCTAAAGCCCACTCACAGATATTGCCAGGTTAGGAATCCCATGATAATCTCTTTATTTTTCATTTGAGGAAACGGTTTAATCAGCATAAAGCTGCAAAGCATATCCCAGCCCAGTGTTTTTTTCTACCATATTCTGTTGTTTTATGGAAACAGAACCAAAGAAAAATGGATTCACGTCAGTGTAGGCCAAGTTTAAGGAGAACTTAGAGCCCCGTTTTTAAGTAGTCAATGTTTTCTCTTATTTCTTATCAGCATGTTACAAAAACATGCAAGCCTCCTAGTGCAATGAGTCAATTTACCACCATAAATAAAGAAAACTCACATCAAAATTATCCTCACCTCTATTAATCTTATGCATAAAAGTTATTGCGCACATCATTATCAATTCATATGATGCATTCTTCCAACATGGCTATTGTGAAAAATGCTGCTGTGAACATGGGTGTATAAATCTCTTCAAGACCCTTCTTTCAATCCACTTGGGTATCTACCCAGAAGTGGATTTGCTATCTCATTTCTTTTTCTTTTTTTAATATATTTTTATTGATTTGAAAGAGAGAGAGGACAGGAGAGGGAGAGAAAGATAGAAACATCGATGAGAGAGAAACATCAACATCAATCAGCTGCCTCCAGCACATCCCCCCTACATTGGGGATCGAGCCCGCAACCTGGGCATGTGCCTTGACAGGGAGTCAAACTGGAGACCTGTTGGTGTATGGATCCATGCTCAACCACTGAGCCACACTGGCTGTGCTTTTTAATTTTTTCAATTTGTTTGTATTGATTTTAGAGAAAGAGGAAGGGGGAGGGAGAGAAAGATAGAAAGAGCTACTTCATGTCTTATTGGTTAGAACTATGAAATATTGGTATTGATAGCAGGCATCCTGGTCTTATTCCCAACCTCAATGGTATATTTCTGTAATGTTTCAGTATAATGGTGTGATTTTTTTTCAATTTTTTTTCCTTTATTGATTTTAGGGAGAGAGGAAGGGAGAGGGAGAGAGAGATAGAAATATTGATGAAAGGGAACATCAATTGGCTGCCTCCTGCATGCCCCCCAACTGGAGATTTGGCCCACAACCTGGGCACGAGCCCTGACTGGGAATCGAACCGGCAACCTCTTGGTGCATGGGTCGATGCTCAACCACTGAGCTACACCAGCCAGGCTCAGTATAATGTTTGTTATAGGTTTCTGTTAAATAGTCTCTTTCAGATTAAACAAATTCACCTCTATATCCAGTTTGCGGAGATTTTTACCATAAATGAATTTTTAATTTCATCAAGTGCTTTTTTTCAATCTAGTGAGATGATTATAGGGATGTATTCCTTTATTTGTTTTATGAATTATATCTATTGATTTTAAAAGGTTGAACTGATATTTCAATCTTATGGTAAATTTTATTTGGTCCTTATGAAATACATTTGACAGTTTCCTTGATTTGTGTACTAACATTCTATTAGGATATTTGCACCTCTGTGTTCATAAATGAAACTGATCTATAGTTTTCTTTTCTTGGGCTTTCATTATCTAACTTCCATGTCAAGGTTATACTAACCTGATAAAACTGGTTGGGAAATTTTCTTTCTTCTCTGTACACTGAAATAGTTCACACAAACTGAATTTCTTGAAGGTTTAGCAGCTCTAGCTCAAAAAGTACTGAGCCTCCTGCCTTTAAAGTCTTTCATGATTGAAACAGAAAGAATCAGAAATAGATTTCTTGGGCTAATTTTGGTAGTTAAATTTTCTTAGAAAATTATCTATTTTATGTAGTTTTCAGCTTTATTAGTCTTTAGTTGGTAATAATATTATATTTTAAAATATTATTTTATATGTATTTATTCCCATTAGAATTTTTTACTGTTTTTAAAGTCATTTTATGTTCATATTTCTCTTTATGTTACTATTCTTTTAAAAAAATGTTCATAGTTTTGTGGGTGAAATATAATTTTTCTCTACCAATTTCTGCTTGTATCTTTATTTTCCTTGTTCTATTTCTTTTGAGTTTGCTTTGCCATTCTTTTTCTACTTGGAAGCTTAGTTTATGTTTTTACATTTTCTTTGTAGTTAATACATATATTGAAGGCTATAACTTTTCCTCTGAGTACTTTATTTGCATCTTATGGATTTTAAATATACTGTTTCAGTTGTCATTTCCTCTGTATATCATTTACCTAGAATTACCGAGAATTGTGTTTTTTCTATGAGTATTTTTCTGAGTATTCATTATTTCCAGATACATGGATTATTTAGATTTTACTTTTTAAATTTATCCTTTATTGTTGATTTCCATTTTTTTGTTATAGTCAGTTACTATATTATGTTTGATATCCAATTTTTGTACTTTGTTGACACTTCCTTTGTAACATAGTCATGTGGTCAATTTTTATTAATTTTGCATGTGCTACTGAAAAGAATATATATTCTCCATTGAAAGTGGAGTTTGATATATATTAATCTAAAAACGCTTATTATCTGTATTATTCAAGTCTTCTATATCTTTTTTACCTGATGATTTTGACATCTAATAAAAGTGTGAAAGTCACCTACCATAATTGTAGATTTATCCTCTTCTTTTTTTCAATTAGTTCTTATTTTATATACCTCAAAACAAAGTATTAGGTGCTAGAAGTTATTCACAGATTTTTCTTTATGAATTCTTCCTTTTACCAATGTTATGCCTTTAATTACAGTTTCACCTTTAATTCTATTTTATCTGATATTAATTTTATTAGTGTTTGACTGACATATATTTTCCATCTCTCTCACTCCATCCTTTCTTTGTAATTTTGTTTTAGGTATGAATCTAATAAACAATATATAAGTAAATCTGGGTTATTTATTTTCCCAATCTGAGTTTATATCTGTTAATAGAAAAGGTTAGCCTTGGCTGGTTTGGCTCAGCGGTTAGAGCATCGGCCTGTGGTCCAGAAAGACCCGGGTTCGGTTCCCACTAGGGGCACGTACTTCGGTTGCGATTTGTCCCCGGCCCTGGTTGGTCGTGCGGGAGGCAGCCACTCGATGTGTCCCTTTCAAGTCGATGTTTCTCTCTCTTTCTCTCTTCCTCTCTCTCCCTCCCACTCTATCTGAATAAAAAATGGAAAAATGTCCTCGGGTGAGGATAAAAAAAATAAAATAGAAAAGGTTAATCATTCATTTTATCATGAAAATAAAAACTTACAGCCAAGGGGAAATATGAAATAAGATGGTATAAATAAGTCTTAATATTATATAATTTCAAAAATGTAAATGATCTAAACTAACCAATGAAATAACAGTTTCAAATTTGATAACAGTAAAGATTCAACAACATGTAGTCTACAAAAGACATGCTTAAGACAAAAGGCATAGAATGACTGAAAATAATAAATCGGGATAAAAAAATTAATCAGACAAATATGAATCAAAATAAAGCTGGAGTAGGGCTCTTAATATCTGAAAATATCTTTGAAAATATAAGGTGCAACGGAGATGTAACTATCTAAATATATGTGCACTTAATAATTCAGTCTCAAAATAGATCAGACAACTAACAGAACTACAGGAAGAAATAGATATATCAATAAATGTGATTTTAAATTTTAACATGCCCACTCAGAAACTGATAGCTCAAGCAGGCAAAAAGAAAGCAGAGATAACAATTACATAAAAAATATTTTAACAACCCAAGTGTCCATAAACAGATAAAAGAATAAAGAAAATGTGATATATATACAGGGTGGGGGGAAAGTAGATTTACAGCTGTGGGTATACAAAACAATTTATTCTTAACTATTATTTATTAATTATTATGTTCCATATAAACAACTGTAAACCTACTTTTGCCCCACCCTGTATATGCCAACAATGGAATATTTATTATTCAGTCTTTAAAAAGAAGGAAATCCTGCCATTTGCAACAACATGGATGAAACCAGAGGACATTATGCTAACTAAAATAAGGGAGTCGCAGAAGGGGAAATACCATATGACTCCACTTATGTGAAGTATTTACAATAGTCAAACTTAGTCCTGCCGGTCGGCTTAGTGGGCTTGGTGTCATCCTGTGCATGGAAAGGTTACTGGTTCAATTTCCAGTCAGGGCACATACCTAGGTTTCAGGTTCGATCCCTGTACAAAAGACAACCAATTGATGTTTCTCTTTAACATTGATGTTTCTCTCCCTTTCTCCCTTCCTCTCTCTAAGCATATCCTCAGGTAAGGATTTAAAAAATAAAAAAGTCAAATTTACAGAAGCAGAGAACAGAATCACAGTTGCCAGGGGTGGGGGAAGCAGGAAATGGAGAGTTGTATAATAGATTATATAAAGTTTGTTATGCTAGATGTTTAAATTCTAGAGATCAGCTGTACAACATAGTGCCTATAGTTAACAATATGGTATTGTGCACTTCAATATTTGTTAAGAGGGTAGATGACATAACACACACACACACACACACACACACACACACACACACACACCCCCAAAGGGACAAAGAAAACTCTAAGAGATTTTGGATATGTCTATTACCTTGATTGTGGTGATGGTATTACAGGTGTTTGCACATGTTAAAACTCATCAAATTGCAGTATATACATTAAATATGCACAGTTCTTAAACATTTATTTATTATTTATTTATTTTTATCCTCACCTGAGGACATTTTTGCATTTATCTTCAGATAGAGCAGAAGAGAGAGAGGGGGGAAGAGAGAGAGAAACATCGATGTGAGAGAGACACATCGACTGACTGTCACCCACACAACCCCAACCGGGGCCGGGGACAAACTGCAACCAACGTACGTGCCCTTAGTGGAAACCGAACCCGGGACTCTCTGGTCTGCGGGCTGATGCTCTAACTGCTGAGCGAAACCGGCCAGGGCTGCACAGTTCCAAGTATATCAATTATATTTCAATAAAGCTATTTTAAAAAATTAAAAGGCATTATCTAGCTCAAGCTATTACAAACATATAGAACTCTTTATTCACTAAACTGAGAATATGCATTCTTCTAGGATACATTATGCAGTCAGAAAATTAGACCATTCAGGCTATAAAGGAATAAATTCTGGAAGATCAACATCATATAGCCTATAGTTTCTGACCATAACATAGCAAATATTTAATAGCAAATAAATAGCTTTAAAAACCCTAATTTCTTTGGAAACCAAGCATTCTTTGGGTTAAAAAGAAATAAAGATAATTGAGAAATATTTAGAACTAAATTATGATAAAAATAATGCATGTCAAAATTTGTGGGACAGAGATCAAACAATTCTTAGAGGAAAATGGATGGTATTAAATACATTTATGAAGAAACAAAAAGGGTAAACACAAATGTGCTAAACATTCAAAGGAAGGCATGGGAAAAAAGCAAGAAATACAAAAGAATAAAGTCAGACATCAATGAAATAAGGAACAAAACTATTGAGGATTAATAAAAACAAAAGCTATTTCTTTGAAATGATTAATAAGATGGACAGACTTCAGCCAAGACTGATCCAAGATTTAAAATTTTATATATATATATATATATATATAAAACAAAAGAGGAGACATGATCATAGAACATAAGCTAACACATTTAAAAACTTAGATTAAAAGGAGATATATATATATATATATATATATATATATATATATATATATATATATATATATATATATTACTACAAAAATATAAATTGCCAAAACTGATGTACGAAAAAATAGATAAATTCATTAGGTCAATAAGTATTGAAAAATTTAAGTAATAATAAAAGGTCTTCTCACCTTGAAAAAAAAGCAGCACAAACTATGTCATTAGCAAGTTCTACTAGACTTCCAAGGAACAGTTACTTCTTATTTTATACAAATTCTTCCAGAAAAGAGAAAGAGTGATAACTACCCAGCTAATTTTGTTGTTGTTGTTATTAATCCTCACCCAAGGATATCTTTTCCTACTGACTTTTAGAGAGAGTGGGAGGAAGGAAGGGAGGGGGAAAGATAAACCAATAATGGACTAATATCTAGAACATATAAGGTGCTCCTTCCAGTCAAATAAATTTTAAAAATGGGAAAATTATTTGAATAGGATATTTATGGAATAGGTAATCAAAATGGCTTAGAAATATACATAGAGATACTAAAACTTATAATTATTATTTTATTATTATTATTTCCTGTAGGGAATTTTTATGAATTTGAGCCAAACTGATGACATAAGCCAGGAAGCAAGAATTTAAATGCTCCTAAAACTTATTATTAATTAGGGAAATATAAATTGAAATACCAGTGAAATAGCCTGAATGAATGCTAGGTGTTGGCAGGGATGGATGTGGGTTTAGGACACCATGGGCACTTCTGGTAGGAAAGTAAAGCAATGCAGTTGGAAGACTTTCAGTCAAGATGGTGGCGTAGGTAAACGCGATACTTACTTCCTCCCACAACCACATCAAAATTACAACTAAATTACAGAAAAACCATCATTCAGAACCACCTGACATCAAGCTGAATGGAAGTCCTACAACTACGGAATTAAAGAAGAAGCCACATCAAGACTGGTAGGAGGGATGGAGGCGCGGACGAGCTGATCCCACACCCACATGTGGAGGATAAAAATCAGGAGGATACCTTGGCTGTGAAGGTCCTCCCTGAGGAGTGAGGGGTCCCTGTCCCACACCAGGCCTCCAGCTCAGGGTTCCAGTGCCAGGAAGAGAAGTCCCCATCACATCTGGCTATGAAACCAGCGGAAACTGAGGCAGAGGGAGGTTGCGGATATGGAAGCCCCAGGCAGCTCCACTTAAAGGACCTGTGCACAGACTTACTCGGACTCGCACCTTCCAGGCTCCAGTGGGGGGTGGGAGGTGGGCAGGGGCCTGCTTCAAAGGCACCAGAGACATACAGTGAAGAACTGAGTTGTTTGGCATAGGGGCAGAGCTGGAGGGGCAGCTTTCTCCCAGACAGACGTGCCAGTGGACGCTGTTGTTTCTTTGGTGAGCCCTTCTCCAGGGCGGCAGACAGTCGCCATATCTGGGACTCCAGCAACCTGGCTCACACTGTTTGCCCCACCCTGGTGATTCCCTGAGGCCCTACCCCACCCAACTTTCAGGCCCACCTGCTTCAGATTTTCCTAAAATCTCTCAAACAAGCAGCATCTGGCCTCAGAGAGCCCTAAACCTCTCCTCAAGAGGCCCCAGTCCTGGCACTAGAAGCAGCCAGCCTTGGTTTACAACTTGGCTTTTTCTGGGCAACTCCAAGCCCAGCATAAGCAGCAGCCATGGGCAGATCATTTTGTAGCTTATGCCAGGTGGGCCCAGGTTGAACACAGGCAGTGGCTGACCTTGTCCCAGAGCCAGCATACCCAGTGGACAGCTTCAGACCACATCAAAGCACCACCACCCAACCACCTCCACAAGTGATACACTCAATGAGTGAACTCAGTGGGTACCAAGACCCTGCTGAAGTAAGCCTTGCTCTGTGTGGTGGGCCCTCACAGCTGATCCTCCAAGGTAGTCATAGGCCAGTGGTCAGTGGGCACAGCCAGTCCTTGTAGCTGATCAGCCTAAGTAAATTCCTCCCATTGATGTGCCAAGAGCAATCAAGACTCAATTACAACAGAAAGGTGTACAGTCCACACCAGGGGTGCACCTCAAGGGCCCAGCTGGGGTGACCAGGGAGGCTGTGCCACTGGATCCCACAGGACACCTACAATAATAGGCCACCCTACAAAACCTAGGAGACATAGCAACTCTACCTAATACATAGAAACAAACACAGGGAAACAGCCAAAATGAGGAGACAAAGAAACGTGTCCCAAATGAAAGAAAAGAACAAAACTCCAGGAAAGAACTAAACAAAATGGAGATAAATAATCAATCAGATGCAGAGTTCAACACACTGGTTATAAGGATACTCAAGGAACTTAGTGAGAACTTCAAGGAACTTAGTAAGACCTTCAAGGAACTTAAGGAGAACTCTAAGGAACTTAGTGAGAACATCAACAACATAAAAAAGGACCAGTCAGAAATGAAGGATGCACTAACTGAAATAAAGAATAACTTATAGAGAATCAATAGTAGAGTAGGTAAAGCCAAGAAGCAAACCATTGATTTGGAATATATGGAAGCAAAAAACACCCAATCAGAACAGCAAAAAGAAAAAAGGATCTAAAAACATGAGTCCCAAACAAGATGAACCCAAAGAGGTCCACACCAAGATACATCATCATCAAAATGCCAAAGGTTCAAGACAAAGAGAGAATCTTAAAAGCAGGTAACAAAAGCTTCTTTGTTACCTACAAAGAAGCTCCCATAAGACTGTCAGCTGATTTCTCAAAAGAAACTTTGCAGGCCAGAAAGGAGTGGCAAGAGATATTCAAGGTGATGAAAAGCAATGACCTACAACCAAGATTACTCTATCCTGCAAAACTATCATTTAGAATCGATGGACATATAAAGAGCTTCCCAGACAAGAAAAAGCTAAAGGAGTTCATCACCACCAAACCAGTATTATATGAAATGTTGAAGGGTCTTCTTGAAGAAGAACAAAAATATGAACAATAAAATGGCAATAAATACATATCTATCAACAATTCAATCTACAAACGAAATGAGAAAGCAGAACAAAAACAGACTCATAGATACAGAGAACTTTTTGTTGCTTGCCAGATGGGAGGGGGCTGGGGGAATGGATGGAGAAGATGAAGGAATTAAGAAGTACAAATTGGTTGTTAGACTGATGAACCTCAAAGGGAAAAGGGGAGGTAGGGTGGGATGAGATAAACCAAAGAACTTCTATGCATTTATGCATAACCAATGGACACAGACAATAGTGTGGGGAAGGCAGGAGGGGGCGGGATTGGGGAGGAGGAGGTCAATGGGGGGAAAAAGGAGGGGACATCTGTAATACATTCAACAATAAAGATACATAAAAAATAAAAATAAAAATAAAGCAGTACAGCTGTTCCAAAGAATGATCTCAGTATTTAGTCAAATCAAGTATACTCATACCTTATCATCCAGCAATTCTAGTTCTGTGTATAACCACCTCCAAAAAACAATCCTCAGAAGTCCCTAATAGACATATATAAGAGGATGTTCATCATGGTATTATTTTAAGTGCTGGGGAGTTGGAAGCAATCTGAGTGCCCATCACTGGGAAGTACATAGCTATGCTGAGTAGGTGCACGACAATGTCACAATGACAAGCAATGGACTACATAGATATCCATAGAACAGGATAGAGGCTCTGTGAAAAATGTAAGAAATAGATTGAGACCTACCACATAATAGTACTTACATAATAGTACTACCACATAATAGTACTTACACGTGCAAAAATAACAATGCATGTTTTAAAGAACCTATACAAATTAAGAGATACACAGTAAACTCATTAGAACAATTGGTGGTAGAGAGACAGTAGAACGGGAGTGAAGAAGGGGAATAAAAGTTAATCAATGAATCATTTTTAAAAAGAATCTACATAGACCAATAATAATAATATGTCATGAAGTAAGGAATATGATTAATTCAAATGTCTACAATAGACCTTGATGTTCTGGGTGTTGATAGTCTCAAGTCAGCAAAAAGTCTGGAACCAAAGTCTATCAGTGATTAATTTTATAAGATCACAAAGCCATCTGTGAGAAGGAGAGAACATCCTTGGGAAGGGTGAAGACATAAGAGAGAATAGAAGAACTAAGAAAAAATGGGTTCTGGATCACTGAATTGAGAAGATAAAAGGAAAAGAAGACAAGAAGAATTGAATAATTTTCTGGAATCATGCTTCACCTGCCAGGTAGTTTCCAATGCTGAACAGGGCTGGGATCTAAGACACACAATCCCCTTTCTGCAGAAGTTCCTAGAAGCAGGCCTCCAACATCCTCAGATAGGGGCTGCTCTTACCCCACAAAGTACTTATCCTAAAAAAGGAATAATGTGACTAATACTGGCTCAGTCCTTGATTTGGAGGGAAAAGGGAGCCATGGAAAAATTGGAAGGAAGGTTCCCCTTTCTCTATCACCACTTTTTCCTTAACATTCCCCTAGTTATCTTGCTGTGTTTTTATATGTTATAAATGCAGAACATAGTAAAAAGCAAATAAAAATTATATCAGTTAGTTCTACTTCCATTTGAAGTAACAGAAAAACGCAACTCAAACTTTATTAAATGAAAAGGGAAATTTATTGCTTCATGTAATTGCAGTCCTGGATGGATCTTTCAAGCAGTACTCAAAGTGTATTATTAGGATTGAGTGAGTCTCTCAATCCCTCAGCTCTACTTTCCTCTCTGCTGGCTCTATTCTGAGGAGACTTTTGACATTTCAGTCGTACAGTTGTAAGATGGCTGCAGCAGCTCAGCCTACATGCCTGCGGGTTCAGATCTCAAGGTGTAGGGGTAGGGAAACATGGAATGGTGTTTATATACTGGTGGTTCCAACAAGGGTCCTGAGATTCATTCTGCCTCAGCTCCAGTGACCCACTCCTGCCTAGTAACATCCAAGTAACATTCTTCACACTCAGAGTCAAAGGTAGACCCTCCACCCCATCCTCACCACACGAAGTAAGAATGGGCAATGGGTGAGTTTCCACATGAAAATCAGGAACTGTTGGACAAAATAGAATATAGATACGAGAGGCAAATAATGAATATACCTAGAATAATTTTTACTATTTTAGCATTTACATTGATCATTCACCAGCCCCCTAAAGCTACTCTTTTCCTAAGCAGATAAAAACCTTTTCCCTCATCTCCTAGAATTAGTAAAGAAATCCAGCAAACCATACTATACCCTAAAGGACCTCAAATAATTTCTATAATCTCAGAGAGAGGTGGTCAACACTTGAAGAAAAAATCCTTAAAAAGAAGGAGATATATATTTCTACTCAATTCTCTTGATGGAAATACATACATATGTAAAAATTAAATCAAAATAAGAGTGCCTTATATTGGGTTAAGAATTCTGTAATTTCATAATTACACAATACTAATAGTTAACATGTATTCAACACCTACTATAATGCCAGGAAAAGTGCCAGACCATTGACATGGAATTTATTTAATACACTTTATAACCATGCACAGTATATATTATTATCCTTATTTAAAGGTAATAAAACAGAATCATGGAGATTAAGAAAATTGCTCAAAGTCACAGAGCTGGTAATTAGAGGAGCCAATAGTCAAAGGCAAGTCTGTGAAACTTCTGAGACTGTACTGTCAACACCATACCATGGATTTTGTGATCCTGGCACCAATTAAGGCACCAATATTGTGACCACAGGGCTATTTCAGTTCAACCATTTCATATACCTCATCTAATAAGTTCATCATGAGAAAAATAAAAAGATTAGTTGAGGATTGCTAAATTCATTCAGTAAAAAGAACTGCAAATAATTTGCTATGACTTGCTTTAGGCATAAATATATATAAAATACTGCCAGAGCCCAGCCGGTATGGCTCAGTGGTTGAGCGTCGACCCATGCACCAAGAGGTCACTGGTTTGATTCCCGGTCAGGGCACATGCCCAAGTTGTGGGCCAAATCCCCAGTAGGGGGCATGCAGGAGGCAGCTAATCAATGTTCTCTCTCTTTGATGTTTTTATCTCTCTCTCTCCATCTCCCTTCCTCTCTCACTAAAAACCAATAAAAAAAGTTTTTTAATACTGCCAGAGTACACTTTGCAAGAGTAACCAATGGCCTGATTAGAAAAATTATAAAATAATTCAAAGAGGAAGAATCAGAGAAATATGAATTAAAATGATTAAACAAATATTAAGGACACAACTACCTCAATTTCTCAAGGACTGCCACAGAAGATCTGAGAAGTCATCCTGAAAAAGCAGAAGACAAAAGATGTTGGCTCCAGACCAACACACTGGTTTAAAAGTCAACACTATGGGATGCCACAAAACGTTGTCTTTTCCTAGCCCTGAAGGCCTTTACCCCAACTTGTCTGAAATATCCTAAAATAAGATATCCTAAATAAAGATAAATCCTTATTTATCCTAAATAAAGAAATATCCTAAAATAAGATAAATCCTCTGAAATAAATGCTCTAAGAAACAAAGAAAATTAGGTCATACCTTAAGAGATGCTGATAAAACAAATAGAAATGTTCGTGGGGCAAGAATGTACCTCTATCTCAACAAAATCACCATGATGTGAACAACTATGAGGTGAACAAAAAGAGCATCATTAGACTCACGAAGACACACTTTAAGGACTTGGGAGCCTTGGATCTCAGTGATTCTTCTGGACTTATGATTCTTTAGAGTCCTGAATGATTGTTCCTAAATTTTTCTATAAGCAGACATTGTCAGTAATATGCCACTTTAACTCCAGAGTGATTCTGATATTCACCTTGTGAACCCATCAGTTCTCAGACTACTAGACTATGCAACCCTTCTGGCCACACAACTAAGTCATGCATGCTACTTTGGGCCCTCCCTGATTATGCTGTGGTGGCAAGGGTGTGGTGTATTCAAAGTCTGATGCTAGGCTATATCAAAAATCATGAATATTATCAATCAAACACCTGCCTAATCACAGAGTGTAGGTGGTAAATTATGATGAATAAGTAACCAGGAGGCTTTAGAAGAAGACTAAAGTCAAAGTTAATAAAAAGCAGGTGCAGAACAGAGAGCAGTCCTCAGGTTCTGGAAGTTTAGTGAGATTTCCATCAGGTGGAACAAGTACTGACCTTCAGCAGGAGGAATTTAAGGATGGAAGTTCCCCAAAACTCAGGAATCAGGATCAAGTCACCTGTGCTGCTGACTTAGCTTTGATCTCTCTCATTTAGGATAACAAGGTCTCTGCCTTGTTCCTTGTGCCTGAATGTCTCATGTCAGGAAGTATTTTTGAGTTTTCAGCTTTTCCTACTTCCCAAGTTAAAATTCTGGTCTGAAAGATGACCCTAGGGTCCTGATCCCCACTAACTGATATTGTTGATATCAACTCCCTATCACCTGCCCATCTAAACTCCTTTCCTGGCTTCCCTATCATTTTCTTCTATACTCCTGTCACATCCTATTTATTGATCTTGACCTTCTCAAAGCTACCTGCCAAGACTCTAAGGTATTGCCTCCTGTTCTTCGCCCTCCCTCAGCCCCCATATTCAGTGTATCTGCGAGCTCTGCTCCTGAAATGTCTGCTGCCTTCAATCCCACTACAACACTTTTGTTTGAAACCTCATTATCTCCTCTTTTTCCAAATTGTCTGCAACCTTGCCTGTATTATTAGTAGAGCTGTTTTAACTAAAAATAATTTGATCCTGTCACTTTTCTACTTAAAAACTCTCCAGTTACTAACCAATGTAAATAAGATATAATAATATCCACTTCACCTACCATGGCTTTCAAGTCCTTTCCAAAAGGCCTTTCAAATCCATCTCCCTGTCTTCTTTCCCACACAACCCAATAAGTGCATTGTTCAGACCTCAGCTCAGATACCACCTCCTTGTGATCTGTCTAAAAGAAAATGAATTAAAATTTAAAAAGTGGGACTACATTAAACTAAACAGCTTCTACACAGCAAAAGAAACAATCAATAAATTGAAAAGGCAACCTACAGAATAAGAGAAAATATTTACAAGCCATATATCTGATTAGGAGCTAGTATCAAAAATACATAAAGAACTTATACAAGTCAATAACAAAACAGCAAATAATCCAATTACAAATAGGCAAAGGATCTAAATAGACATTTTTGGAAAACAGTACGAGGTTCTTCAAATAATTAAAAATTGAACGGCCATACAATCCAGCAACCCCACTCCTGGGTATATATCTAAGAAAATGAAATCAATTATCTCAAAGAGATATCTGCATTCCTGTGTTCATTGAAGCATTATTCACAACTGGTAAGATATAGAACAACCAAAATGCTCTTCAATGGATGAATGGATATAAATATTGTAGGATATATTTTCAAAATGGAATATTATTCAACTATAAAAAAAAATCCTGCCTTTTGTAACAACATGGATGAGCCTGGAGAGCATTATTCCAAATAAATTAAGTCAGACAGAAAAAGACAAATACTGTATGGTATCACTTACATGTGGAATCTAAAAAAAAAAAAATTGCATAGAAACAAAAATAGAAAACATGGTTTCCAGGAGCTGGGGAGTAGGGAATAGGAAAATGTAGGTCAAAGAGTATCAGTTTTCAGTTATAAGCAAAATAAGTTCTGAGGACCCAATGTTAAGCTTGGTGACTTTGGTCAATAATACAATACTGTATTTAAAAGATGCTAGGGGGAAATTTTTAAATACAAGTGAATAGGTTGCTTCCTCATTTGTCCTTGCATAATAATTTATAAAAGCCTTTATTATAACACACACATCACATTGTTTTGTTTTTTCATTAGATTATGAACTCTTTGAGGACAGGAAGCGTGTCTTCTTCATTGATAGCTCTCTGACAAACATGGTGACTGGTGAGAAGTCAGCTGAAAACAAATGCTTGTTGAATGAATAAATGATTCATTCACCTCTTAATACCCTGACCTATCTCTTAATTGAAACTTCCCTAAGATACCTGCAGAATATGTCCCCCCAGAATACATTCTAAACTATACATCCATAGTGTCCCTAAAAAACAAGGGAGCAGGTAAGAAAGAGGAACAGGAGCTTATTTCAAGTTCCAAGCCCTCCTTATCTTCCACATTCTCCTGAAATTACTGGCCTATTCTAGACCCTGTCTGAAGGATGACATTGGTAAAATCTGGTCAGAATGACTATAATGTCTCTGCCCTGGCTTGTTCTTGGATTTCTTTTTTTTTTTTTTCCAAGTTTCCTAATGTTACACCACTGTGTCACCAAAATTCAATGTTCCTATGGGACATAGAATGATAACTGGTCCATCTTTTACTACTGATACTAGTCATTGCTAATATGGACACTCTAAAAATCTCACAACCCCTCTGTTCATAACCATTCAAAAGTAAGTCATGAAGGCTTTTTCCTTAATTACATGGAGTGATCTGATGCTTTCCATTATTCCTTTTATTATTTTTTTTGTTATTGCTTTTGTTCCTAAGTATTAGAAAAAAACTGTCCTATAACACACTTACTGCATAGATATAACTCCCTTCCCACCCTAGAATGCTTCTCTCTCTGCAATTATACCTGAGGAATTCAACAAACCACCATAATTTTTAGAAAAAAAAAAAGTAATAGCTTATTGATATAAGTACTTCCTTGAGAATGTCTTCACTATTCAAAAGGTTTCTCTTCCATGGTAATGTTCTCTGTTCTGTCTGTCTCACACAAGTTCTCATTGCGTGTATGTGTGTCTGCTCACTTCTGCATCTGCAGCAGTTGAAATGACGTGTGTTAGAGACAGACAGAGAGAGAGACAGAGAGAGAGAGAGAGAGAAGAGGCTGAAGAAAGCAGAATCTCATTAAAAAGAGATAAAAAGAAAAAAGCATAGAAGTATAGTCACTAAAATGCAGTGGAGAAGTGGCTTCTGAAACCCAAAGAAGGCACAAGAGTATTGTGTTTTGAAATGGAGGGTACAAATAATATCAGAGAGTGAAGCTGTAATGCCATTAAAACTTGACTTGTATACAGGTATTAGGTGATTAAACTGTGTTAAACTAAAAAAAAAAAAATGCAGAATCTGAGGTCACTATAGGCAACTAGAAACATTTTATTGGGATCAGTATTACTTTCTTTCATTGCTGTCCAGTCAAATACAAGCTCCTGCTAGACGTGTCCTCGCCAGATACTGCTCCACCACTGTATGACTATGCAGGAGCATCACCTACAACTATGCCAAGGAATCCATGAGAATATTCAACCTGGAAAAATTTCAACCCCAAACAGCACCTCCCAGGAGATGACTACTACTCTTTTAGGAAATCATTTAACCACAAAGTCCAACTCCCCTTCACTCCTACAGCCTCAGTCACACATCTCAAAGGGCTGTTCCCTTAAACTAGGACAACCTGACCCACATCAGCAGCCCGGAGGCATTATGGCAACACAATGCCTTTTGAGCCAATTAGAGGAAAAAAAGAAGGACAAACGATTGTAATCGAAATGCTATAATTTGTGATTTGTCAATAACTTCTGACTTTGTGGAGGTTTCTTCACTCCTTAACCAATCCTAGAAGCCACATTATGTAATTGCAAACACCAAAACACAGCTGAAACTATTTCATTGTCTCGTAGCAATGAAATGAAGAATAGATTCTCTCTGCCGGCCGGTGTGGCTCAATGGTTGAGCATCAACCCATGCACCAAGAGGTCACCACTTCAATTCCTGGTCAGGGCACATGCCCAGATTGTGGACTAAAATCCCCAGTGGGGGGCATGCAGGAGGCAGCCAATAGATGTACTCTCTTATCAGTGTTTCTATCTCTCTCTCCCTCTCCCTTCCTCTCTCTCTAAAATCAATAAAGAAAAAAAATTTTTTTTAAAAAGAATAAATTCTCTCTGAGGACAGAGAAGATGTATCTCCGAGTTCACTATTTAATAAACACTAATTTCAAAGGCTTAAAGAAAAAAGTCTTTAAAGAAAAAAGTCCTTTGGGATGCTGAATGTAAAAAGCTAATATGCCAGAGGGATCAGCTCTGTTGGTAAGAAGTAGGGCACTGAAACCCAAAGGCTGTCCTGTTCATACTATGAAACAGAATTGATAGTCCTGTTACCCTTACAGTGACTACAGTGACTAACCTGAACTGATCAAATACATAGCCATCTGAGCTGAGCTGAAGCAAGTCAGGTAAGACATTTACTTGAGGGGTGCTGAACACACAATACAATATACAGATGCAGCATTATAGAACTGTACACCTGAAACCTATATAGTTTCATTAACCAGTGTCACCCCAATAAATTCAATTTAGAAAAGAAATGTACTTAAATCACAGATCCACAGCTATCAGGTTGAAACAAGGATTTATGACATCCACCCAATATCCCTCAACTTAACTCCCCTTCAAAATATCCTATCTCATGCTCATCTCCTAGTAACTGATGTAAGCTGGTGCTGTGCAAAGAGGATTTGGAATGAAAAGGCCTGGGTTGGAGGCCTGGGTCCCGACTCTTTCATTTATCAGTCATGCAACACTAGATCTACTTGTCTTCAACTACAGTCTGAGGAGGCTGGACTAGCTGATTGCCGACATCTCAAACAGTTCAAGATTCTCTAGGCAGTGAGAGGGAACACACTAGCCCCAAAGATAATAATTTTCATGTCTGGAAAATTCTGATATTAAAAATATCTTCCTTGTACAAAGCCAAAATGTGCTTCCAACAGTTTCTATCCATTTATATGAGTTTTTTTTTTATATATAACCCAAGTATAAACCTTCTTCTATATAACAGCCACCCACCTGTTTCTCACTCAGTTCCCTTTACCACCCATCTACCCAATCATCCTACTTACTTTACTCAGAACACATAACAGTTGTCCACATCCCTAAGGAAAAATGGTCATTAAAACTGAACAGTCTCTGAAACAATCGAACAAATGCCAAGAGAATAACACCACCACTTATTTTGTTCTAGCTGATGTACTTTTTTTTAATGTAGTCCAAAATGCTATTACCTTTTCAGCTAGTACATCATACTGTCACTGTCACAAGACCCTTCTTTTACTCATGAGTTCTTCTCAGTCTTTATGAAGTTCAATTTAGCAAAGTCAAAATTTTACGTTTATTTCTGTAAGATTCATTTGATTAGATTTGAGCTATTTGGTGCGGCAAGCTGAAACCTTCTCAAATCCTGTCTATCCTAAGAAATTTTGCCATCTGCTGACATTTTCATCCAAGTTACTGATAAAAT
The DNA here is from genome assembly GCA_030848825.1 of Tadarida brasiliensis. NCBI lineage: Eukaryota > Metazoa > Chordata > Mammalia > Chiroptera > Molossidae > Tadarida > Tadarida brasiliensis. The sequence goes on from CM061275.1 coordinate 19,711,515, forward strand.
ATAATGATCATAACATGGTGAAGAAAGCAATCCTGCCCAGCCAGTGTGGCTCAGTAATTGAGCGTTGACCTATGCACCAAGAGGTTACTGTTTCAATTCCAGGTCAGGGCACATGCCCAGGCTGTGGGCCAAATCCCCAGTGGGGGGCATGCAGGAGGCGGCCAATCAATGTTCTCTCTCATCGATGTTTCTATTCCTCTCTCCCTCTCCCTTTCTCTCTCTCTAAAATCAATAAAGAAAAAAATTAATAAAAAAGAAAAGAAAGCAGTCGTGAGGCAGACTATTAGAGACTGCCCTCCTTGATGACATGATTCTGCAAGATTTTGGTCTTCGGGCCATCAAAAGGTCAGAGCCCAGATTACCCTATCCTTGCTACTCTCTGGATTCCACCTTTCTCAGCTCACTCACATTCCATGGTCTTTTCTTTCTGCTGCTCCTGCAATAATACCCACAGATAAGAAGACCAGGACTTCGGGCATTTTGAGAGAACCACTGTTTTAAACAGTAAAAATATGAAGAAAGCTAACAAAAAAGTAGAAAAGTTCACACTCAGTGCAACATGTTGTAGTGGAAATAATGTGGGAGTTGGAGTCTGAAGACCTGGATTGATCCTAGTTTTGTAATTTACCCACTGGGTAACCTTGGGCATCGTATTCCTATCAGTTCCCTCATCTCGAAAATAAGGATAATAATGATGACCTCATGGCATTGTTTTAAGAATTAGAAGCAATACAGGCAAAATCTTAGTACATTATTGGCACATAATGGGCATGCAACATAGTACTATTATTATTATTACAGCATGGTGAGAGAGAGACAAAAAACACAATTAACTACATGCACACAAAAAAAATTAAACCCAAGAAGAGGAGAAAATAAAGATCTGTGTTCTGTGAATGTTAACTCATGTTCCACAAAAGAAAGAAGTCATGGTCTAGTAATGTTAGAAATGAGAACACTAAACAAAGTTTTTAAAACCTCAAGCATTTTTCTATCTGATTGTTTCTAAATAATATATGCTATACCCTTGAATTTCTTATTTGACCACGTCCCAAGAACTGTCATAGGGTCCAAGCACACTAAAGATGACTGAAATCCAGTCAATACAGAGTAAAAAGAAACAAAATTTGGGAGGTGGGGTACAGACACATGAGCAAATAATTAAAATAATATATCACCAGTGCTACAAGAGAGAAAAATACAGACTATATGAGGGAATAGAGATCTATCTGTAGATATCAGGTAAGTCTTTATGAAGGAGATGATGATTATCAAGGGTCTTAAAACATGAAAAGAAGGTAAGGTTGAGGGACTGTCCGGGTAGTAAGGACAGCAAGTAGAGATTTTGAACAGCAGGGGACCACAGAAGGTTCATCCAAGGAATTTTAATCAGTCTAGAGTGACTTGCACATAAAATAGAGGTGATAAGAGAAGCAGCTAGAAAGATACCGATTTGTACCTATTGTGAAGGGGCTTGTATGTCAATAAATGGGTTTGGGATTCTACACACAAGGAGAAGCCAGTGGAGGGAATGAATGACAGGATAACATTATAAGATGATTCAGGAAGCCTACTAGTAGAGGGGCTAGTTATGACACTGGTTATAAATACTTAATTGAAAGATAGTGAGCGAGGTCCAGAACTAAAATTGCAGCACTAGAGATAGAGAATAGGTCCACATACAAAGAATATAAGGCTAGGTACAGTTTACATGATGTGGCATGATTATGGAGATAAAGAATGGGGAGAAGTGAAAAATTACTTTGTGCAGCTTGAGCAAGTCATTGGATGGGGATGTAATTAACCAATATGTGGACATCTGTAAGACAGTACATTTTGTTATAGAGTACAATAATGACTTCAGATTTGAACAGTATGGACAGAGTTAACTAAGACACATTCAAACAGAGACGTAGGGTTCGACAGTCTGGAAACCAAGAGAGAGGTTAAAAGTAGGAGTCTCCTGAATATATATGAGAATAAATGAAAAAACTCACACTTTAACCTGCAGGAAGAGTTTGTGAGACATGTCTCTGATAGACCAATGTAATAACCTTGAAAACAATGTAAAAACTACTAATGATTCATGCCTAATAAACTCATGCCTGCTCCTGGTGATTACTGCTTAGAACCCAAGAGCTCATTTTCTTGCTCTTTTGAAAAGGCAAAATTAAATTTGCCTGTTTTCTCTCCATTATCATAACATTCATCTCATGACCAGTTCTCTCAGTATCCAGCAATGGAATTCATAGATAAAAAGGGACATGCAGATAGGTGCTTGTGATGTCTTCCTACCATAAGTTAAGGTTGTTCATAATGCATATTCTACCCCTCTAGAGAAAAGAGTAAGATAGTGTATTTAGCTCTGACCGGTTTGGCTCAACAGTTAGAGTGTTGGCCCAGGGACCGAAGGGTCTCAGGTTCAATTCCTGGTCAAAGACATGTACCTAGGTTGCAGGTTCGACTCCTAGCCCTGGTCAGGGTCGTTGATGTGTCTCTCTCATATAGATGTTTCTGTGTGTGTGTGTGTCTGTCTCTCTCTCTCTCTCTCTCTCTCTCTCTCCCTTTCTCCCTCCCTCCCTCTCTCACTCCCTTCCACTCTATTTAAAAATCAATGGAAAAATGTCCTCAGGTGAGGATTACCAACAACAACAAAAAGATAGTGCATTTATCAAAAGATATTTATCAAGCACCTACCAAATCAAACGGGGGGGGGGGTAATTTTAAAAAGTAGAAGGTGTGAACCCTGCACACAAAGACCCTATGATAGCCAAAAGAAACCTTCCATAAAATCTCCAATATATGGGGTTCATATAATTTTGGAACTTAGGCAAGTACAGGTGAGTACGTGAGGAAGTTAAGAAGTAAACACATGTCACTAGAGAAATAGAGGTGGAGATGTGGGTGGATCTGGGTTTGGTTAGAAATGAATCAGACCAGCCTACAGAGAATGGCTCCTCCTTGGACAGACCTGCTATAAAAAGGTCATTATGGCAGACTTCTGCACCCAGCAAGCTCCTTCGGGCTACATTCTACTTGCTCTTCTGGTGACGGAAGTAAGTAAGAGGGAATACATCTAACTTGGCCTATTTGGTGTTAAGCAAGGTGGAAATCTGGAAGTATGTGTACTTTAAGACAAAAAGTTCTGGATGTATGGGGTTCTTCATTTTTGGTGAAACTGTTACTAAAAGTTTATTTCAATAGAGAAGGAAAATGAAGGCATAAATTTTTTTCTACGAGGCTACTCAGTACTCTCGTTATTGTTGTATTTTCCATTTATTCATGCATTTAACAAATATATATTAACTACCTTATATTTGACAAGTGCTGCCTTTGGCTGATTATGCGACAGTGAACAAGATAAACTCCTTACTCTTAGGAGGTGACATTTTATTAGGGGAAGACTTTCAGTAAATGATAAATGAATAAAATTTCAAACAGTAATAAGAACAATGAAGAAAATAAGTGAGTGATGTAGTAGAGTAATAGGAGGAGAGAACTTTAGATGTAGAAAAAGAATAGCCAGGAAAGACCTCTCTGGGGAATTATCTTTTGAGCTGAGGTCTTAATGACAAAAGAAACCATTCAAGGCAAAGGGCAATATTCTAAAGCAAAGAACAAAAAGAAGCTAGTGTGCCTAGAGCATATTTAACAAGAAGAACAGGAGTATATGATGATGTCAGAAAGACAGACTGGGATAGATCATGTAAGAAGGGGCATAGCAGAGTTTGTACATCATTTTAAGTGCATGAGAAGTCATTGGCTAGGGCAGTAACATAATTGAATGTATGTTTTTAAAACATCATTATGGGCTGGAAAAAAGGAAAATAAGACCACAAGAGTCAGAGCAAATAGATGGATGGGCTGCAGGTTGAGGTAAGAGATGATGGTAATAATAGAAATGGTGAGAAATAACTCTTTGCTGGAGGCAAAATCTAGATGTTATCCACGATTCCTATCTTTTTTCCCCATCTACCCACCTCCCGCCACTTTGGCAACCATCAGTTTGTCCACTGTTATCTATGGATCTGTTTCTGTTTTGTTTGGTTTGGTTTATTTATTTGTTATGTGGTTTTTTTGTTAGATTCTACATATAAGTGAAATCATATGGTATTTGTCTTTCTCTGTCTGACATATATCACTTGGCATAATACCCTCTAGATCCATTCCTATTGTTGCGAGTGGCAAGATTTCATCCCTTTTTATTGCTGAGTAATATTGCATTATATATATGTACCACACAGTCTATATCCATCCATCTGTCAATGGACACCTTGGTTACTTCCACGTCTTCTTGGCTATTGGAAATAATGCTTCAAGGAACAGAAGCGTGCATATATCTTTTAGAATTAGTGTTTTTGTTTTCTTCAGGTAAATACCCAAAAGTGGTATTGCTATGTCATATGGGAGCTCTATTTTTAATTTTTTGAGTAATCTCCATATTGTTGTCCATAGTGGATGCATTAATTTACAATCCCACCAACAGCCTTCTCTTTTCTCCACATCCTTGCCAATGCTTGCTGTTTGTTGAGTTTTTGATGATAACCATTCTGACAGGAGTTGGGTGATAGATATCTCATTGGATTTTGATTTGCATTTCCCTGATGACAAGTGAGGTTGAGCATCTTTTTATATGTCTGTTGGCTGTCTGTATATGCTCTTTGGAGAAATGTCTATTCACATCATCTGCTCATTTTTTTTTTTTTTTTATTGTACTGCTTGGCTTGTTTTTGATGTTAAGTTGTATGAGTTCCTTATATATTTTGGATATTAACCCCTCATTGAATATATTATAAGTGAATATCTTCTCCCATTCAGTAAGTTATCATTTTGTTGATAGCTTCCTTTGCTGTGCAAAAACTTCTAGTTTAATGTAGCCCAATTTGTTTATTTTTGCTTCTGTTTCCTTTGCCCAACGAGACAGATCCAAGAAAATGATACTAAAATTGATGTCAATAAAGAGCCCTTTATTGGTTAAATGTGCTGCTTATATGCTTCCACTCTGTGGATTTCTCTTCCCTCCTTTAATAGGGTCCTTAAATGAACAGGCATTTCTACTTTTAAAGCAGTCCAATTTTTCTCTTTATGACTAATACTTTTTGAGTTTTGTTTAAGAAGTATTTCTCTACCTGCCCTGGCCAGTTTGGCTCAGCCGTTAGAGAGTCAGCCTACAGACCAGAGAGTCCCAGGTTCGGTTCCTGCTAAGGGCACAAATCTCAGTTGCAGTTTGTCCCCGGCCCCGGTTGGGGTCGTGTGGGTGGCAACCACTCGATGTGTCTCTCTCACGTCGATGTCTCTCTCTCTCTCTTCCTCCCTCTCTCCCTTCCGCTCTATCTGAAGATAAATGTAAAAGTGTCCTCAGGTGAGGATGAAAAAAAAGAAGTATTTCTCTCCCCAAGGTCTTGAAGATAGTCTCCAGTGTTATCTTCTTTTACTTTTACATGTATAATCCACCTGAGAATTAATCTGTTTTTCCTTATGGAAATCCAATGAATCCAGCACAATGTTTCAAAAAACTATCTTTTCCTCACTGAATTGTACTACCACCTTTGTTATAAATCAAATGTTCTTAGTGATATATGTCTGATTTTGGACTATATACCTTACATTGATCCATTTGTTCAACTTTGCACCAATGCCACGCTGTCATCCTTTATAATAATACACTTTAACATCTAGTATGTCCACAAAGTCTGTTTTCATCAAGGTTGTCTTGGTTAATCTTGGCCCTCCGTATTTTTATATACATTTTAGAATTATTTTATAACCTTTACTTTTAAAGCTTTGAACTTTATTAATGGGATTTTATTACATCTATAAATGAATTTGCAGTGATACTTTAACAATACTGAGACTTTCAACTCATGAACAAAGCATAATCTTCCATTTATTTAAATCTTCTTCAATTAAGACAATTTATAATTGTCTGAGTACAGATCTTTTGTGTCTTTCATTAGCTTTATGCCTAGGTAATTTCTGATTTTTTAATGCTTCTGTAAATACTACCATTCCTCATTTCATTTTCTAATTGTTTATTGCTTTTAGATAGAAACAGAATTGGTTTTTGTGTCTATCTTATACCCAGAAACATTATTAATTTTATTTTAGTTTAGTGGTATATTTGCTTATTTTCCACATACAAAAATCATATCATTCTGTAACAACAATTTTGTTACTTCCTTCCCAATTATTCTGTTTTAAATTATTTTTCTTAACTTGTTGCTCTGGTAGTACCTTCAAACTCAGAGATGAAAGCTTTCAACATTTTACCTTAAAGTATGACGTTTGCCAGAACATCTTTATATATATAATTGATATCATTTTATTTATAAATCAAAATTAATGTTGAATTTTATCAAATGGGTTTTTTGAAACTATTAAGTGGTTTATATAATTTCCTATTATTCTGTTAGTAGTTAGTTGGTCAGTTCTCAAATGTTAAATCAAACTTGAATTTTTGAAGTGAAACGTATTAGATACTATGTAAATTCTTTTACACAACACTGGTTCAGTTTACTATTATTTTCTATCACATTTTGGCATCTATCGTTACAAAAGAATTATCCTACAAATTTTACTTCTTGTAATATTCTTATGAGGCTATGGTACTGAAGTTATGCTGGATTCATAAAATGAATGTTTCCTTTTTTCATTGCTCTGAAACATTTTGTGACGTTAGGGTTATTTCTTTCTTACACATTAAATGAAATTCACCAGTAAAGTAATCTGATCTGCACATTCTCTTCTGATCTAGAAATCTATTCATTTAAGATTCCGTTTCTTGCCCTGACAGGGTGGCTCGTTTGGCTGGCGCCTCACCCCATACACCAAAAGGTTGTAGGTTCTATTCCCAGTAAGAACACATACCTAGGTTGCAGTTTTGATCCCCAGTCAGGACGCATACGGGAAGCAACTGATCAATGTTTCTCTCTCACAACGATGTTTCTCTCTCACATTGATGTTTTTCTCTGTCTCTCAAATCAATAAAAACACATCCTTGGGTGAGGATTTTAAAAAAAGATTCAATTTTTTAAATAAATATAAGAGGACCATTTATGTTTTCTATTTCTTGTGCTTCTGTTTTGGTAAGAAGTACTTTTTTAGAAATGTGTTCATTAATTTAAATTTTCAAATTGATTGCTGTAGACTTTTGAACACTATGCTCTTATCTTTCTAATGTCTGTAAAATCTATAGCAATGTCACCTTTTACTATCCTGGTATTCATTACTTATGCCTTTGCTCTTCTTTTCTTGATTAATCCTTCAGGATTTATCAATTTTATTCGATTTTTCAAACACCTTGGCTTTGTTGATTCTCTAAATTTGTATTCTATTTCAATACTATCAGTTCTTGTTTTTATTATTTCCTTCATTATACTTTCTTTGGGTTTATTTATTATTGTTTTAAAAACATCTTAAGATATATGATTATGTTATTGACTTTTTTGACTCCTTTTCTAATATACGCAGTTAAGCTATAATTTTTTTCATTAGGCATAAAATTTAAGTATCCCAGAAGTTTGGCTACTTCATATTTTTCTCATTTTCATTTAGGTCAAAATTTTCTAATTTCCATTGTAATTTATTCTCTGACCCATTGGTTATTTAAAAATTATTGCTTAATTTCCAAACATTTGGAGGTTTTCTCTGGGTATCTTTCTATTATTGAATTATAGCTTCATTCCAGTTGGTAGATAACAAATTGTACATTATTTCAATCCTTTGAAATTTGCTTTATGAACCAGCATACAGTGAATTTTAAAATGTTTTATGCTTATTTCAAAAGGACATGTATTCTAGAGTTGTTGCAGTGTTCAATATGTTAGTAAAACTTTTTAATTAATAATTTTGTAGAAATCTTCTATATCCTTACAATTTTTGTCCTTTTGTTCTATCAGTTGCTGAGAGAGGTGTGTGTACCCACTTTGATTATAGATTTGTCTAGTTCTCCTTATAATTCCATCACCTTTTGTTTCATCTCTTTTGAGACTGTTATTAGGTGCATATTAACTAAGATTTTTTTATATCTTCCTGATGAATTGACCTTTGATTGGTATGAAATATTCTTCTAGTAATTCTTTTTGCCTTAAAGCCTTCTCTACAAATATTAATATAGCAACAACAGCATTGTTTTAATGTTTAATACTATTTTTTATATCTTCTTACTTTCAATCATTGTCATATATAATGTGTGTCTCTTGTAGGCAGCATACAGTTTTTTTAAAAATCTAGTCTGACCATCTTTATTTTTAAATTAGAGTATTTAGTCCATTTATATTAACTGTTATTACTGTACTATCAGATTTAAATCTACCATATTACTACTGGTTTCTATCATCTCACCTGTTTTACATTTCTTTTTCTCCTCTTGACATTTTTGAATTAATTAAATATTTGTTTAATTAATATTAGGTTGTTAATTATGTATTTCCTTACTCTTATTTTTATGCTTACCCTAGAGAGAACAGCATCTGTCCTTGACATACTGAGTATATTAAAAAAATACCTTAACCAAACTCAAACAATCAAGTATCCTACAATACTTGAATTCCATTTACACCCTCCAGCCTTATCTGATATTGTTCTGTATCTTAATTCTATCAATCCTAAATCCTGAAAGACACAATGATAATAATGATGATGGTGACGATAATAATGCCTAACCCTGTAGTAAGTGTTCAATATTTGTTAAATAAGTTAAAACACAATTAAATGAGCATAGAGCTCAAGGGAAAGGACATGACGGGAGGTGTCAATTTAAAAGTCACCAGGAGATGATATCTGAAATCAAGGTATTCAATGACATTGACTAGGAAAGGTGAGAAGAGATGAGGAGGAGGAGGAGGAGGAGGAGAAGGAGGAGGAGGAGGAGGGGAAGGGGAGGAGGAGGAGGAATTTCAGACACAAGATTTTCAAACTTTTGAAATTGAGCAGAAAAATGACAGGACAGCAAAGAATACTAGGAAGAATAGCAACATGTAAAAGGAATATCAGGAGAAAGTGATGTCATGAGACCCAAGAAACAAACAGATTCCATGCAGGAAGCAATGGTTACATACTACCAAGAAGTTGAGTAAGATGATGATGAGGAAATGTCCACTGTATTCAGCGACTTAGAGAACATAGGTTATTTGGTGACAATCAGTTTTAATAAAATTTTAAAGACAGAAAAACTAGAGAGCTGGGCAAAAAATGGTGGGTGGTAAACATTTTAAGAGCTAAAACACAGAATATTCTTTACAAGCATTATGATTCATGGTAAAAATATGTAATCTACTGCTCCTTTATTTTATACTTTACCTTGCGTTTTCTATGCCTGCTATTTTTTTTTTCCTGTCCTCTATAACGGTTTAGAAGTTATAAATTATATTCTGTTAGTGATTATCCATTAACTTATCAAAATACATGTTTCACTGTGTCAAAAATTAATCAATACCTATTTACTCTAAACAATCCAACATCTATAAATGCTTTAGCTCTCACTACTAGTCATGTGTTTCACATTATTACTTCCTACAGTATTTTACCTATGTCTAGTTTTACAACTCCTGAAGTAGTCTTTGTAATGTTTTTATACAACAAATGTTCATTTAGATTTATTAACATGCTTACGAATTTTTTGGTCACCCATGAGATGAATTAAACATTCCTTACATGCACTATTACACTTACATGACACTATTTTTTTTTAACAAAAAAGATTATATTTCTGATATTCATAGAAGATGGATTGCTCAATTACTGGTGTTGGACACATGCCTCAGCCATATGGGAAAAAGTTAAGGTTGGATCTTTATCTCATGTCTTATGCCAAAATGAGTTATTAAATATAGAGCCATAAAAACACTGGAAGAAAATTTAGATGATTATTTCTATAAACTTGGTTTTTAAAAAGCATTTTGGAGCCTGACAGCAAAGCTAGAAACCATAAAGAAAAAAAAAATCTGACTATAAAAAATCTATACCTTCTCAGCAAAACAACAGTATAAACAAAGTAAAAAGATAAATTAATAGTAACTTTCACTTTCAGTTAGGAAAAACTAGCTTCAATCACATGTACTCTTCCAATGAGAACAAGAAAGACTGAGTGATTTTTTATTAATCTATTTGGAGACACCAAAGAGAAAAACTAGGACTTGCAGGTCTACTATTCTAGAAAAAAGGTCAAAGCCCTGAATGAGCCTCTAGTCTTATCACTTTACTCCTCATGATATTTGCTGGTTCATAAGGTTGAAAGACTGAGAAACCAAGCAGAGCACAGTTGACAAAGGTCAGAGGCATTAAGCAGAGTCTATCATAGTCTCAGGGTTAAGGAGATAAAATTGAAGTTCATGACCTGCCAAGGCCTATTAAATAAACATGCCACATTTTCTGCAGAAAACCCAAAGGGCTAACTCCTACGAGTAAGGCAGAAATAGACCAGACCTTACAGAGACTACAGCCTACCGACTGTCATCGGCCCAACTGTCTGCCAGAAGCAAATTAAATCCTCTCTGGAAGAAGATAGCACCATCCAGAGCTACTTCAATTTTTCATAAACAATTACATTACACTATTACACTACTCTTTAAATGGCAAAATAAAAGTCAGTCAATAAAAGAATTTTATACTATTGGAAAAGCTTTGGAAATCATCCTATCCAATTAAAAATATTGCAAACATCATGAATTGTTGGGGTGGAGGGGACAAGCAAATTGAGTGAATGTTCATTCAGTCTCAGTCATTTGACTTTCAGAAAATTATCTCTCAACAAACTGATCACTTATAAAATTTGCTTGTAGAGATATGATTTTCAGCAAATTGGTATGAATAAATTTTTCTGCATTTGACCAGTGGGCCTTTCTACTATCCTGCAATGAGCAATAGCCAGATAAGCAAGAAGGATGATCTTATCTGAACCACACTAAGGTCTATGAGATTATCTAAATTCTGCTATGAATGAATTCATGACCAAAAAACTGGCAGTTTTCATAATTCAGTCAAACTCTGTTGATTTTCACTATGTACATGGTAAAGAGAAGTTTTCGTGGCCAACTTCCATTTTAAAAATGAACTACTTTGGAGATGTATGTTTAAAACATGAAAATTAATAATAATAATTGATATGACCTAGAAAAACAATACAAGAAAAGTACATTTTTATTTCTTCCTTCTAGGTTCATCTGTATTTTCAAAAGATGCCTTCTCTTCTGGAAAACATCACTGCCATCATTGACCTATTCCAACAATATTCAAAGAAAGACAAAGAAACTGACACACTGAGTAAAGAAGAGCTGAAGGAACTTCTGGAAATGGAGTTTTACCCAATCCTGAAGGTAAAGACATTTGCCAGGATAAACAAGTATAGCACTTAGGGATGCATTAATAATCTCACAAAGGATTATTGTGAATTTCTGTGAACTCTGTCTTTGGGAATAAAAATGGACTTAATCTTATTTCAAAACAAATATAACTTTGTTCCCCCATTTATACATTTATATCCACTATACACACAAGTGGGGTGCACATGCACACATACACCCTCTATGAAGGATAATAAATGAATATTAATGACAAAGAAATAAATACCAATTAGCCAGACATTCATAATATTCTTCCCATATCATGAATATTAAGACAGTATGTTTAAGGGATAATACAATTATGGGCTTTATAATATATTGATATTTGAAGTTACAAAAAAAGGAACTTGGCCAGCAAATCATTCCATGTCAGCACATGCATTTAAGATTTCATTTTTTTACTCTATTACCATTGACTTGCTTCTGAATCACAATAAGCTAACCTATAATAAGGAAAAAACACCAGATTTGGTTCTAATTTAAGTACCAGAAATTCCCATTCCCTAGGTTGACTTTGAATTATTTAATTGACCATGTAAGGCTGCCTAATAGACTCTCCCTTTCTGTACCATTCTGTACAGAATCCAGATGACCCAGACACTGCTGACGTCTTCATGGATTTCCTTGACATAGACCACAACCAGAAAATAGACTTTGCAGAATTTTTTCTGATGGTATTCAAGGTGGCTAAAGCATACTATAAGTCTAAAATGAGACAGAATGTCCAGTCATCAGGACAAAAGCAGAACAAGAAGGCACACCAAAAGAAACATGTAGAACATGATATAAAAGAGAAAGAAAAAGAGGATGAAGATAGAAAAAGAAAAATCACTCATTCACAGAGTGATGGAAAAGAAAAAACAGCAAGATCCAAGAGCCCAAAAGGACAAGAAAGAAAAAGACATGGGTCTAGTTCAGAAGGAAAAAGTAAAAAAGGAGATACATCTACATGTAGACATAGAGACACACATGGGAAAAACAATCATGAATCAAGGAGAAAAGAGAAAAGTAGGTCAACTTCTCCTGAATTACAAGGAAGAAGACAAATTGAAGGGATTAGACCAATCAGAGGAAAGAAAAACACAGATGATGCATCTGACAATGAAAATATAGGACAACTGTGTGAATATCTTCAAAAAACAAGATACATAAATTCATATAATGCATGTGAGGAAAAAACACATGGGAAAAAAGACACTGAGTATACCCACAGATACTCCGACAACGGTGCCAGAAGAAGACAAAAAACTAGTCATGGATACTCCGGCGACAGCTCCAGACAATCGGGGTCTCATCAGGCAGAGACATCCTCTCGAGGACACAATGCCTCATCGCAGGGGCACTCAGGATCCAATTCAAGGGGAAGACAAGAATCCCGGCAGCAGCAGTCACCAGACAGCTCCAGACACTCAGGAACTGTACATGAACAATCATCTTCCAGATCCAGAACCACCACTCATCGGAGACCCAGTAGTAGTCAGGCCAGCGACAGCGAAGGACAGTGTGAAGATTCATGTAGACATGCTGACTCCACTCATGAGAGGACTGGGTCCAGTACTCAGTACCACCATGGTTCTACCCATGAGCAGTTAGGAGACAGTCCTAGAAACACTGCTACCCACCGAGGGCAGACAGGCCATCATGGTCACACTGAGTATGCCCAGGGACACTCCGACTCTGGTGCCAGAAGAAGACAAGGATCTAGTCAAAGATACTCCGGAGACAGCTCCAGACAATCAGAGTCTCATGAGGCAGAGACATTCTCTCGAGGACACAACGCCTCATCGCTTGGGCACTCAGGATCCAATTCAAGGGGAAGACAAGAATCCCGGCAGCAGCAGTCACCAGACAGCTCTAGACACTCCGGAACTGCACATGAACAACCATCTTCTAGATCCAGAACCACCACTCATAGGGAACCCAGTAGCAGTCAGGCCAGCGACAGTGAAGGACAGTATGAAGATTCAGGTAGACATGCTGCCTCCACTCATGAGAGGACTGGGTCCCGTACCCAGCACCACCATGGTTCTACCCATGAGCAATTTGGAGACAGTCCCAGAAACACTGCTACCCACCGAGGGCAGACAGGCCATCATGGTCACACTGAGTATGCCCAGGGACACTCCGACTCTGGTGCCAGAAGAAGACAAGGATCGAGTCAAAGATACCCTGGAGACAGCTCCAGACAATCAGGGTCTCATCAGGCAGAGACATCCTCTCGAGGACACAATGCCTCATCGCATGGGCACTCAGGATCCAATTCAAGGGGAAGACAAGAATCCCGGCAACAGCAGTCACCAGACAGCTCCAGACACTCAGGAACGGTACATGAACAATCATCTTCTAGATCCAGAACCACCACTCATCGGGGACCCAGTAGTAGTCAGGCCAGCGACAGCGAAGGACAGTGTGAAGATTCATGTAGACATGCTGACACCACTCATGAGAGGACTGGGTCCAGTACTCAGTACCACCATGGTTCTACCCATGAGCAGTTAGGAGACAGTCCTAGAAACACTGCTACCCACCGAGGGCAGACAGGCCATCATGGTCACACTGAGTATGCCCAGGGACACTCCGACTCTGGTGCCAGAAGAAGACAAGGATCTAGTCAAAGATACTCCGGAGACAGCTCCAGACAATCAGAGTCTCATGAGGCAGAGACATTCTCTCGAGGACACAACGCCTCATCGCTTGGGCACTCAGGATCCAATTCAAGGGGAAGACAAGAATCCCGGCAGCAGCAGTCACCAGACAGCTCTAGACACTCCGGAACTGCACATGAACAACCATCTTCTAGATCCAGAACCACCACTCATAGGGAACCCAGTAGCAGTCAGGCCAGCGACAGTGAAGGACAGTATGAAGATTCAGGTAGACATGCTGCCTCCACTCATGAGAGGACTGGGTCCCGTACCCAGCAGCACCATGGTTCTACCCATGAGCAATTTGGAGACAGTCCCAGAAACACTGCTACCCACCGAGGGCAGACAGGCCATCATGGTCACACTGAGTATGCCCAGGGACACTCCGACTCTGGTGCCAGAAGAAGACAAGGATCGAGTCAAAGATACCCTGGAGACAGCTCCAGACAATCAGGGTCTCATCAGGCAGAGACATCCTCTCGAGGACACAATGCCTCATCGCATGGGCACTCAGGATCCAATTCAAGGGGAAGACAAGAATCCCGGCAACAGCAGTCACCAGACAGCTCCAGACACTCAGGAACTGTACATGAACAATCATCTTCTAGATCCAGAACCACCACTCATCGGGGACCCAGTAGTAGTCAGGCCAGCGACAGCGAAGGACAGTGTGAAGATTCATGTAGACATGCTGACTCCACTCATGAGAGGACTGGGTCCAGTACTCAGTACCACCATGGTTCTACCCATGAGCAGTTAGGAGACAGTCCCAGAAACACTGCTACCCACCGAGGGCAGACAGGCCATCATGGTCACACTGAGTATGCCCAGGGACACTCCGACTCTGGTGCCAGAAGAAGACAAGGATCTAGTCATGGATACTCTGGGGACAGCTCCAGACAATCAGGGTCTCATCAGGCAGAGACATCCTCTCGAGGACACAATGCTTCATCGCATGGGCAGTCAGGATTCAATTCAAGGGGAAGACAAGAATCCCGGCAGCAGCAGTCACCAGACAGCTCCAGACACTCAGCAACTGCACATGGACAATCATCTACTAGATCCAGAACCACCACTCATCGGGGACCCAGTAGTAGTCAGGCCAGCGACAGCGAAGGACAGTATGAAGATTCAGGTAGATATGCTGCCTCCACTCATGAGAGGACTGGGTCCCGTACCCAGCACCACCATGGTTCTACCCATGAGCAATTTGGAGACAGTCCCAGAAACACTGCTACCCACCGAGGGCAGACAGGCCATCATGGTCACACTGAGTATGCCCAGGGACACTCCGACTCTGGTGCCAGAAGAAGACAAGGATCCAGTCAAGGATACTCCGGAGACAGCGCCAGACAATCAGGGTCTCATCAGGCAGAGACATTCTCTCGAGGACACAACGCCTCATCGCACGGGCACTCAGGATTCAATTCAAGGGGAAGACAAGAATCCCGGCAGCAGCAGTCACCAGACAGCTCCAGACACCCAGGAACTGCACATGAACAATCATCTTCTAGATCCAGAACCACCACTCATAGAGAACCCAGTAGTAGTCAGGCCAGCGACAGCGAAGGACAGTGTGAAGATTCATGTAGACATGCTGACTCCACTCATGAGAGGACTGGGTCCAGTACTCAGTACCACCATGGTTCTACCCATGAGCAGTTAGGAGACAGTCCCAGAAACACTGCTACCCACCGAGGGCAGACAGGCCATCATGGTCACACTGAGTATGCCCAGGGACACTCCGACTCTGGTGCCAGAAGAAGACAAGGATCTAGTCAAAGATACTCCAGAGACAGCTCCAGACAATCAGGGTCTCATCAGGCAGAGACATCCTCTCGAGGACACAATGCCTCATCGCATGGGCACTCAGGATCCAATTCAAGGGGAAGACAAGAATCCCGGCAACAGCAGTCACCAGACAGCTCCAGACACTCAGCAACTGCACACGGACATTCATCTTCTAGATCCAGAACCACCACACATCGGGAACCCAGTAGTAGTCAGGCCAGCGACAGCGAAGGACAGTATGAAGATTCAGGTAGACATGCTGCCTCCACTCATGAGAGGACTCGGTCCAGTACTCAGTACCACCATGGTTCTACCCATGAGCAGTTAGGAGACAGTCCCAGAAACACTGCTACCCACCGAGGGCAGACAGGCCATCATGGTCACACTGAGTATGGCCAGGGACACTCCGACTCTGGTGCCAGAAGAAGACAAGGATCTAGTCATGGATACTCTGGGGACAGCTCCAGACAATCAGGGTCTCATCAGGCAGAGACATCCTCTCGAGGACACAATGCTTCATCGCATGGGCAGTCAGGATTCAATTCAAGGGGAAGACAAGAATCCCGGCAGCAGCAGTCACCAGACAGCTCCAGACACTCAGCAACTGCACATGGACAATCATCTACTAGATCCAGAACCACCACTCATCGGGAACCCAGTAGTAGTCAGGCCAGCGACACCGAAGGACAGTATGAAGATTCAAGTAGACATGCTGCCCCCACTCATGAGAGAACTGGGTCCAGTACTCAGTACCACCATGGTTCTACCCATGAGCAGTTAGGAGACAGTCCCAGAAACACTGCTACCCACCGAGGGCAGACAGGCCATCATGGTCACACTGAGTATGCCCAGGGACACTCCGACTCTGGTGCCAGAAGAAGACAAGGATCCAGTCAAGGATACTCCGGAGACAGCTCCAGGCAATCAGGGTCTCATGAGGCAGAGACATTCTCTCGAGGACACAACGCCTCATCGCATGGGCACTCAGGATCCAATTCAAGGGGAAGACAAGAATCCCGGCAACAGCAGTCACCAGACAGCTCCAGACACTCAGGAACTGCACATGAACAATCATCTTCTAGATCCAGAACCACCACTCATAGGGAACCCAGTAGTAGTCAGGCCAGCGACAGCGAAGGACAGTATGAAGATTCAGGTAGATATGCTGCCTCCACTCATGAGAGGACTGGGTCCAGTACTCAGTACCACCATGGTTCTACCCATGAGCAGTTAGGAGACAGTCCCAGAAACACTGCTACCCACCGAGGGCAGACAGGCCATCATGGTCACACTGAGTATGCCCAGGGACACTCCGACTCTGGTGCCAGAAGAAGACAAGGATCTAGTCAAAGATACTCCGGAGACAACTCCAGACAATCAGGGTCTCATCAGGCAGAGACATCCTCTCGACGACACAATGCCTCATCGCATGGGCACTCAGGATCCAATTCAAGGGGAAGACAAGAATCCCGGCAACAGCAGTCACCAGACAGCTCCAGACACTCAGCAACTGCACATGGACAATCATCTACTAGATCCAGAACCACCACTCATCGGGAACCCAGTAGTAGTCAGGCCAGCGACACCGAAGGACAGTATGAAGATTCAAGTAGACATGCTGCCCCCACTCATGAGAGAACTGGGTCCAGTACTCAGTACCACCATGGTTCTACCCATGAGCAGTTAGGAGACAGTCCCAGAAACACTGCTACCCACCGAGGGCAGACAGGCCATCATGGTCACACTGAGTATGCCCAGGGACACTCCGACTCTGGTGCCAGAAGAAGACAAGGATCTAGTCAAAGATACTCCGGAGACAGCTCCAGACAATCAGGGTCTCATGAGGCAGAGACATTCTCTCGAGGACACAACGCCTCATCGCATGGGCACTCAGGATCCAATTCAAGGGGAAGACAAGAATCCCGGCAACAGCAGTCACCAGACAGCTCCAGACACTCAGGAACTGCACATGAACAATCACCTTCTAGATCCAGAACCACCACTCATAGGGAACCCAGTAGTAGTCAGGCCAGCGACAGCGAAGGACAGTATGAAGATTCAGGTAGATATGCTGCCTCCACTCATGAGAGGACTGGGTCCCGTACCCAGCACCACCATGGTTCTACCCATGAGCAATTTGGAGACAGTCCCAGAAACACTGCTACCCACCGAGGGCAGACAGGCCATCATGGTCACACTGAGTATGCCCAGGGACACTCCGACTCTGGTGCCAGAAGAAGACAAGGATCGAGTCAAAGATACTCCGGAGACAGCTCCAGACAATCAGGGTCTCATCAGGCAGAGACATCCTCTCGAGGACACAATGCCTCATCGCATGGGCACTCAGGATCCAATTCAAGGGGAAGACAAGAATCCCGGCAACAGCAGTCACCAGACAGCTCCAGACACTCAGCAACTGCACATGGACAATCATCTACTAGATCCAGAACCACCACTCATCGGGAACCCAGTAGTAGTCAGGCCAGCGACAGCGAAGGACAGTGTGAAGATTCATGTAGACATGCTGACTCCACTCATGAGAGGACTGGGTCCAGTACTCAGTACCACCATGGTTCTACCCATGAGCAGTTAGGAGACAGTCCCAGAAACACTGCTACCCACCGAGGGCAGACAGGCCATCATGGTCACACTGAGTATGCCCAGGGACACTCCGACTCTGGTGCCAGAAGAAGACAAGGATCGAGTCAAGGATACTCCGGAGACAGCTCCAGACAATCAGGGTCTCATCAGGCAGAGACATCCTCTCGAGGACACAATGCCTCATCGCATGGGCACTCAGGATCCAATTCAAGGGGAAGACAAGAATCCCGGCAACAGCAGTCACCAGACAGCTCCAGACACTCAGGAACGGTACATGAACAATCATCTTCTAGATCCAGAACCACCACTCATCGGGGACCCAGTAGTAGTCAGGCCAGCGACAGCGAAGGACAGTGTGAAGATTCATGTAGACATGCTGACTCCACTCATGAGAGGACTGGGTCCAGTACTCAGTACCACCATGGTTCTTCCCATGAGCAGTTAGGAGACAGTCCTAGAAACACTGCTACCCACCGAGGGCAGACAGGCCATCATGGTCACACTGAGTATGCCCAGGGACACTCCGACTCTGGTGCCAGAAGAAGACAAGGATCCAGTCAAGGATACTCCGGAGACAGCGCCAGACAATCAGGGTCTCATGAGTCAGACACATTCTCTCGAGGACACAACGCCTCATCGCACGGGCACTCAGGATTCAATTCAAGGGGAAGACAAGAATCCCGGCAGCAGCAGTCACCAGACAGCTCCAGACACTCAGCAACTGCACACGGACATTCATCTTCTAGATCCAGAACCACCACACATCGGGAACCCAGTAGTAGTCAGGCCAGCGACAGCGAAGGACAGTATGAAGATTCAGGTAGACATGCTGCCTCCACTCATGAGAGGACTGGGTCCAGTACTCAGTACCACCATGGTTCTACCCATGAGCAGTTAGGAGACAGTCCCAGAAACACTGCTACCCACCGAGGGCAGACAGGCCATCATGGTCACACTGAGTATGCCCAGGGACACTCCGACTCTGGTGCCAGAAGAAGACAAGGATCTAGTCATGGATACTCTGGGGACAGCTCCAGACAATCAGGGTCTCATCAGGCAGAGACATCCTCTCGAGGACACAACGCCTCATCGCATGGGCACTCAGGATCCAATTCAAGGGGAAGACAAGAATCCCGGCAGCAGCAGTCACCAGACAGCTCCAGACACTCAGCAACTGCACATGGACAATCATCTACTAGATCCAGAACCACCACTCATCGGGAACCCAGTAGTAGTCAGGCCAGCGACAGCGAAGGACAGTATGAAGATTCAAGTAGACATGCTGCCCCCACTCATGAGAGAACTGGGTCCAGTACTCAGTACCACCATGGTTCTACCCATGAGCAATTTGGAGACAGTCCCAGAAACACTGCTACCCACCGAGGGCAGACAGGCCATCATGGTCACACTGAGTATGCCCAGGGACACTCCGACTCTGGTGCCAGAAGAAGACAAGGATCGAGTCAAAGATACTACGGAGAGAGCTCCAGACAATCAGGGTCACATCAGGCAGAGACATCCTCTCGAGGACACAATGCCTCATCGCATGGGCACTCAGGATCCAATTCAAGGGGAAGACAAGAATCCCGGCAACAGCAGTCACCAGACAGCTCCAGACACTCAGGAACGGTACATGAACAATCATCTTCTAGATCCAGAACCACCACTCATCGGGGACCCAGTAGTAGTCAGGCCAGCGACAGCGAAGGACAGTGTGAAGATTCATGTAGACATGCTGACTCCACTCATGAGAGGACTGGGTCCAGTACTCAGTACCACCATGGTTCTACCCATGAGCAGTTAGGAGACAGTCCTAGAAACACTGCTACCCACCGAGGGCAGACAGGCCATCATGGTCACACTGAGTATGCCCAGGGACACTCCGACTCTGGTGCCAGAAGAAGACAAGGATCCAGTCAAGGATACTCCGGAGACAGCGCCAGACAATCAGGGTCTCATGAGTCAGAGACATTCTCTCGAGGACACAATGCCTCATCGCACGGGCACTCAGGATTCAATTCAAGGGGAAGACAAGAATCTCGGCAGCAGCAGTCACCAGACAGCCCCAGACACTCAGCAACTGCACACGGACATTCATCTTCTAGATCCAGAAACACTACACATCGGGAACCCAGTAGTAGTCAGGCCAGCGACAGCGAAGGACAGTATGAAGATTCAGGTAGACATGCTGCCTCCACTCATGAGAGGACTCGGTCCAGTACTCAGTACCGCCATGGTTCTACCCATGAGCAGTTAGGAGACAGTCCCAGAAACACTGCTACCCACCGAGGGCAGACAGGCCATCATGGTCACCCTGAGTATGCCCAGGGACACTCCGACTCTGGTGCCAGAAGAAGACAAGGATCTAGTCAAAGATACTCCGGAGACAGC
This sequence comes from Tadarida brasiliensis, assembly GCA_030848825.1. Classification (NCBI taxonomy): domain Eukaryota; kingdom Metazoa; phylum Chordata; class Mammalia; order Chiroptera; family Molossidae; genus Tadarida; species Tadarida brasiliensis. The sequence goes on from CM061275.1 coordinate 19,732,285, forward strand.
TCCAGACAATCAGGGTCTCATCAGGCAGAGACATCCTCTCGAGGACACAATGCCTCATCGCATGGGCACTCAGGATCCAATTCAAGGGGAAGACAAGAATCCCGGCAACAGCAGTCACCAGACAGCCCCAGACACTCAGCAACTGCACACGGACATTCATCTTCTAGATCCAGAACCACCACACATCGGGAACCCAGTAGTAGTCAGGCCAGCGACAGCGAAGGACAGTATGAAGATTCAGGTAGACATGCTGCCTCCACTCATGAGAGGACTGGGTCCAGTACTCAGTACCACCATGGTTCTACCCATGAGCAGTTAGGAGACAGTCCCAGAAACACTGCTACCCACCGAGGGCAGACAGGCCATCATGGTCACACTGAGTATGCCCAGGGACACTCCGACTCTGGTGCCAGAAGAAGACAAGGATCTAGTCATGGATACTCTGGGGACAGCTCCAGACAATCAGGGTCTCATGAGGCAGAGACATCCTCTCGAGGACACAATGCTTCATCGCATGGGCAGTCAGGATTCAATTCAAGGGGAAGACAAGAATCCCGGCAGCAGCAGTCACCAGACAGCTCCAGACACTCAGCAACTGCACATGGACAATCATCTACTAGATCCAGAACCACCACTCATCGGGAACCCAGTAGTAGTCAGGCCAGCGACACCGAAGGACAGTATGAAGATTCAAGTAGACATGCTGCCCCCACTCATGAGAGAACTGGGTCCAGTACTCAGTACCACCATGGTTCTACCCATGAGCAGTTAGGAGACAGTCCCAGAAACACTGCTACCCACCGAGGGCAGACAGGCCATCATGGTCACACTGAGTATGCCCAGGGACACTCCGACTCTGGTGCCAGAAGAAGACAAGGATCTAGTCAAAGATACTCCGGAGACAGCTCCAGACAATCAGGGTCTCATGAGGCAGAGACATTCTCTCGAGGACACAACGCCTCATCGCATGGGCACTCAGGATCCAATTCAAGGGGAAGACAAGAATCCCGGCAACAGCAGTCACCAGACAGCTCCAGACACTCAGCAACTGCACATGGACAATCATCTACTAGATCCAGAACCACCACTCATCGGGAACCCAGTAGTAGTCAGGCCAGCGACAGCGAAGGACAGTGTGAAGATTCATGTAGACATGCTGACTCCACTCATGAGAGGACTGGGTCCAGTACTCAGTACCACCATGGTTCTACCCATGAGCAGTTAGGAGACAGTCCCAGAAACACTGCTACCCACCGAGGGCAGACAGGCCATCATGGTCACACTGAGTATGCCCAGGGACACTCCGACTCTGGTGCCAGAAGAAGACAAGGATCGAGTCAAAGATACTCCGGAGACAGCTCCAGACAATCAGGGTCTCATCAGGCAGAGACATCCTCTCGAGGACACAATGCCTCATCGCATGGGCACTCAGGATCCAATTCAAGGGGAAGACAAGAATCCCGGCAACAGCAGTCACCAGACAGCTCCAGACACTCAGGAACGGTACATGAACAATCATCTTCTAGATCCAGAACCACCACTCATCGGGAACCCAGTCGTAGTCAGGCCAGCGACAGCGAAGGACAGTGTGAAGATTCATGTAGACATGCTGACTCCACTCATGAGAGGACTGGGTCCAGTACTCAGTACCACCATGGTTCTACCCATGAGCAGTTAGGAGACAGTCCTAGAAACACTGCTACCCACCGAGGGCAGACAGGCCATCATGGTCACACTGAGTATGCCCAGGGACACTCCGACTCTGGTGCCAGACGAAGACAAGGATCCAGTCAAGGATACTCCGGAGACAGCGCCAGACAATCAGGGTCTCATGAGTCAGACACATTCTCTCGAGGACACAACGCCTCATCGCACGGGCACTCAGGATTCAATTCAAGGGGAAGACAAGAATCTCGGCAGCAGCAGTCACCAGACAGCCCCAGACACTCAGCAACTGCACACGGACATTCATCTTCTAGATCCAGAACCACCACACATCGGGAACCCAGTAGTAGTCAGGCCAGCGACAGCGAAGGACAGTATGAAGATTCAGGTAGACATGCTGCCTCCACTCATGAGAGGACTGGGTCCAGTACTCAGTACCACCATGGTTCTACCCATGAGCAGTTAGGAGACAGTCCCAGAAACACTGCTACCCACCGAGGGCAGACAGGCCATCATGGTCACACTGAGTATGCCCAGGGACACTCCGACTCTGGTGCCAGAAGAAGACAAGGATCTAGTCATGGATACTCTGGGGACAGCTCCAGACAATCAGGGTCTCATCAGGCAGAGACATCCTCTCGAGGACACAATGCCTCATCGCATGGGCACTCAGGATCCAATTCAAGGGGAAGACAAGAATCCCGGCAGCAGCAGTCACCAGACAGCTCCAGACACTCAGCAACTGCACATGGACAATCATCTACTAGATCCAGAACCACCACTCATCGGGAACCCAGTAGTAGTCAGGCCAGCGACAGCGAAGGACAGTATGAAGATTCAAGTAGACATGCTGCCCCCACTCATGAGAGAACTGGGTCCAGTACTCAGTACCACCATGGTTCTACCCATGAGCAATTTGGAGACAGTCCCAGAAACACTGCTACCCACCGAGGGCAGACAGGCCATCATGGTCACACTGAGTATGCCCAGGGACACTCCGACTCTGGTGCCAGAAGAAGACAAGGATCTAGTCATGGATACTCTGGGGACAGCTCCAGACAATCAGGGTCTCATCAGGCAGAGACATCCTCTCGAGGACACAATGCCTCATCGCATGGGCACTCAGGATCCAATTCAAGGGGAAGACAAGAATCCCGGCAACAGCAGTCACCAGACAGCTCCAGACACTCAGGAACTGTACATGAACAATCATCTTCCAGATCCAGAACCACCACTCATCGGGGACCCAGTAGTAGTCAGGCCAGCGACTGCGAGGGACAGTCTGAAGATTTAGATAAACCATGTACCTCGACTCATACAGGGACTGGTTCTATTTCTAGACACCAGAATATGAGAATATGTCTTCCCAGGGTTTGTCAAGAGACAGTTCTTGGAATTTAGATTTGCAACAAATTCAGGCTGCCTCCCAAATACAGTGTGACTCTTCCCATAATCAGTCTATTTCCAACAGTACACAAAGACAAAAGCATCATCATGAGCAGGTAGGAGATATCTCTAGAAACTCAATAAATGTACTGGAGTAATCTCCTCTCAAAGTGGTCACGGTACTCCGTGTGGATATAGTATTCCTCAGGCCAGTGATACTGAGGTTGGAAGTGTCAGACCTAATTCTAGCCTCTTGAGATCCAGATCCAGATCAGTATATGGAGAAGACTTTTCAAGATCCAATAGATCAGGCAGTTATATACAACCTGTGACATATGGCCATTCGAGTGAGAATTTAAAGCAGCTGGGATTTTGTCCATCTTTACGATACTATTATTATGGGTAAGAGACATACAAATGTAATCCAAAAGGTAGGAGAATGAACCATAAGTACAAACTTGAATCAAGACAGTTTCATTATACTTTTTCAGAGAGTATCTTTTCTTACATTCTTTTGTAACATGTTATAGCATTTCTTTGCTTTGGTGACAGTTTCTTTTGTTTCTCTAGGTAGCTTTGATCTTTATAGGTATAAAATGGTGAATGGAAAAAAAATCAATGTTATAGACAGCTAAATTAAGAAAACTATGAGTGTTTTGGTAGACTGGAGTTCATGTAGTGATTTTTATTGAAGGGTTAAAATATAGAATTTCTCTAATTTCGCATTATAATCTTTGTCAAAAATTAAGAAAAGGAGTCAAAATGATATAATCATTGTTCCAGAGTTTATAGCTGATATACTACTATTATGGCTCAGTACATATTCCTCTATTATGCTTCTATTGGAACTGTGCATTATTCTACATTCATTAAAATCATCTTTTAGCATATAGAATTCGTAAAAGTAAACTGCATGAAAACTGAAAATAAACCATTGATCATATACTATAATTTGTGTCTTCTAAGCTTATTTCTCATAAACCCCACAAGACTTTCTTCCCCGTGGCCTGAATTACATCTTTTTCCTCTATCACTAGACACCCACATGACCAAATACCAGTAGTACAGGATGCGAAAATAATAAGGAATCCAAAGAAGAAAGTATTTAATCAAATCCTATGTTTTTTTCTGGAACATAATCATTGTTCCACATTGCCACCTGCAGGATGGAAAAAGGCTTATCTCAATTGTGAACAGAACCATATTTATTATCAAAACATCAACCTACATGGTTATTAGCCAAGTGAAACCAAGATCAGGAAACACAAATTGCTGACCATGAGACCTTCTTCCAAAGACACTAAGAGATGTTTTCCAATGGAGACTAATGAGAGCAGAGAAATTATGCTGAATGGAATATGTTTACAAAGGGAAAACAATAAAGTAATGCTCTCCTGTCTGGAATGAAAACTCATATACTTCATGAGTTAGCCCAGTGGATGAAGAGATTAAAAAAAATAATAAAATAAATAAAGAATAGGAACTGTGAACAAGGTTCTACCATTAGAAGGGATATCCCCTTGTGTGAATTGAACCCGAGGTTCCTTTCCTGTAATAGGATACCAGTAGGGATTCAGAGAATAGTTAGACCAATGTTCACATTTTGCAGATGAGTCCATCATACAAATAATCACACCAAATAGCAACTATAGCTCAAGTTTTTTAACTTTGTGCTTAGTGGTTTTATAAGCACACTTACAAACGCTGTCTTTTTTTCACTGTTACTTAAATAAATCAAGGTAAAGTGAAATTAATTATCAAAGTTTAAATGATCCCCAATGTGCCCGGCCGGTGTGGCTCAGTGGTTGAGCATCGACCCATGCACCAAGAGGTCACCGGTTGGATTCCTAGTCAGGACACATGCCCAGGTTGTGGGCCAAATCCCCAGTGCGGGGCATGCAGGAGGCGGCCAATCAATGATCTCTCTCATCGATGTTTCTATCTCTCTCTCCCACTCCCTTCCTCTCTCTCTAAAATCAATAAAGAAAAAAAAATGTTTTTAATAAATAAATTTTTTAAAAAATAAACGATCCCTAGTGTGGATAGGTAGTAAATAAAAAGCAACAAACAACATCATTTTTCTCATTAGCCTCAAACAATGTTGTGTCTATGTTTGTGCTCCATAAGCCACTCAAAGGGAATCTAATCCACCTACTGGTCTCCTGCTTCCCTGCTTCAAGTGCTGTCCCTAAATTCCATACAAGCTGCAAAATCCAGAAGGTGCCAAACCTGCAGGCCTCATTGAGTTGCCACAGACACAGATATGGAGACAACGCCTCTCTCATTTCTGAGTCACTATTTGTCACCTTGCCTACAGTCTCACAACCAGCTACTTCAATTACCACCTGAGGCCCTTCTTTCTCTAGAGGAGTCAGACCTAACTGACAGGCTGAAGAATTAAACATTGGCATGAGAGAGACAGTGCAAACCCAGCTAACTAAGGTGGAGGTATTGATGGAAAGACACTGACCTTACAACAGAGATAGCCAGATGTGTACACGTCTAGGCAAAACTCTCAATGTTTCGTGAAGAACCCATAAACAAACAACTTAAAGTGTTTTCTTTTATATCCCTGTCCACTCGAGGATAGAATTACCAAACACTCTTCTTGTCTAGCTGACAGAAAATCATTTGCACAAAAAGGTCCACACATGATTCACTGGGAACATCCCAGACTATAATTTTTCTCTGTCCTCTCTTCTTCCCTTAGAAAACTTGTTTTTGACTCTGTTCCTTAATTAAGTCAACCAACTCCCTCACATGTGAATCAACTATTTTTATGCAAAATAACTAAATTCCACTAAGTTATTCTTTGACTGGGACAATCTTTTTTTTTTTTTTAATCCTTACTTGAGGACATTTTCTCATTTTTTGTTCAGATAGAGTGGGAGGGAGAAAGAGGAAGAGAGAGAGAGAAACATCGACATGAAAGGGACACATCTGACATGAAAGGGACACATCGAGTGGCTGCCTCCTGCACGACCCAACCAGGGCCGGGGACAAACTGCAACCAAGGTACGTGCCCTTAGCGGGAACCAAACCCAAGTCTCTCTGGACCGAAGGCTGTAACCGCTGAGCCAAACTGGCCAGGGCGACTGGGACAATCTTAAGGGGCAGATTCCATGTTCCTGTTTCTCCTGAACATCTACAAAACTTTCCTCCAGCCCTGGCCGGTGTGCATCAGTGGTTAAGAGCGTCAGCCTGCGCACCAGAGGGTTGCAGGTTTGACCCTGGTCAAGCACACATACCTGGGTTGCAGGCTCGATCCCTGGCCCCAGTCGGGGCTCGTGCAGGAGGCAACCAGTCTATGTGTCTCTCTCACTTTGATGTCTCTCTCTCTCTGCCCCCTCTTCCATTCTCTCTAAAAATCAATAGAAAAAAAATAAATAACTTTCTCCAAAGCATATCAATCTCTGACAACCTTATCAGGTGGGTAAAAGATACAAAGCAGTAGAATAGGGAGAAAAAACTGACCAGCAGTATCATTCATAATCGGACTTTGCAATCCTATTTAACAGACGCCTATTTAACAGACGCTCTGGCCAGTGTGGCTCAGTGGTTGAACATCCTCCCATGCACCAAGAGGTCACCGGTTGGATTCCCGGTCAGGACATGTGCCCAGGTTCTCGGCTCAATCCTCAGTAGGGGCTGTGCAGGAGGCAGACAATCTATGTTTCTCTCTCCATTTCCCTTCCTATCTCTCTAAAATGAATAAAAACATATTTAATAAATAAATAAAGTGTGGATCCACATTGCATTGTTAGTCTGCAAACTTTTACTGGTACATAACAAAACAAGCACAGAAATTGCGGGCAAGTGTTAGAATAATTTCATAACAATTTGGTGCAATATCCAAGTGTGTGACCACTTCTATTTTATTTTGACTGGAGTTAAAGAACTCTGATCTCTTACTGCAGAGTTTGAAAAATACTGTTCTATTGCTCTCATTACAAATGGCTGTTTATATTTTGCCCATTGGATAAGTTACTGAAGATATATGAGAAGGGGAATGCCTTAATCAAATGCCCATTTTAAACCATCTGGGATGGACTAGAAGGAGGTTGTCCAAGGGAGAAATAAAATGAGGGTGTGAACCAGGTTAGTGAACAATGAGGGCAACAGAATTTGGTCATTGATTAAATCTAGAGGTACAGAAGGAAGGAATCTAGGGTTATTTCTAGAATGTTATCTTGGGCAGTTGAATAAAGGATGAGACCATTCAATTGAGTAAGGAATAAGATTAGTGAGGAGACATGGTAAGGTCAGTTTTGAACATCATGAGCTTGAGAATCCTGAAGGAGATGTAGATAGAGCTTTCCTCAAACTAAGGACATATAACTAAATGAATATATATAAATATATATATATATACAGTCGTCCCTTGCCACTTCACGCTTTGACTTTCGCAGCTTCACTCTATCATGGTTTTATTTGAAAAAACAAATTGAAGACCATAACTAGAGACAAAGAAATGTTAAAAGGACTGCTTGACAGTTTATTTTTCAAATAAAACCATATGGAGTTTTCATATAAATGAAAACAAATTTTGCTTTCATATAAATTTTGCTTTCTCTGATGGGCTTATTTCACTTAGGATAATAGTTTCCAGGTCCTCCCATGTCGTCGCAAAGGATAAGAGATCTTTCTTTCTTACAACTGCATAGTATTCCATTGTGTATATGTACCACAGCTTTTTTATCCATTCGTCTACTGATGGACACTTGGGCTGTTTCCAGATCTTAGCTATTGTAAATAGTGCTGCTATGAACATGGGGGTACATGTATTTTTTCTGATTGGTGTTTCAGGCTTCTTAGGGTATATTCCTAGGAGTGGGATCACTGGGTCAAATGGTAATTCAATTTTTAATTTTTTGAGGTAACACCATAGTGTTTTCCATAGTGGCTACACCAGTCTGCATTCCCACCAGCAGTGTACTAGAGTCCCCTTTTCTCCACACCCTCGCCAACACTTGTTGTTTGATGATTTGTTGATGGCAGCCATTCTGACAGGTGTGAGGTGATACCTCATAGTCATTTAAATTTGTATCTCTCTGATGATCAGTGATGTTGAGGATTTTTTCATATGTCTCTTGGCCATTTGTTTTTTGTTGTTGTTGTTGTTGTTTTTATCCTCACCCGAGGACACCCTTTCATTTTTTGTTCAGATAGAGTGAGAGGGAGAGAGAAGGAGAGAGAGAGAGAGAGAGAGAGAGAGAGAGAGAGAGAGAGAGAGAGAGAGAGAGAAACATCAATGTGAAAGGGACACATCGAGTGGCTGCCACTTGCACGACCCAACCAGGGCCAGGGACAAACTGCAACTGAGGTACATGCCCTTAGCGGGAACCGAACACGGGTCTCTCTGGACCGCAGGCTGACACTCCAACCGCTGAGCCAAACTGGCCAGGGCTGTCTTTTAGCCATTTGTATGTCCTGTCTGGAGAGGACTCTATTTAGGTCCTCTGTGCATTTTTAATTGGATTATTTGTCTTTCATTTGTTGAGTTCTATGAGTACTCCATATATTTTGGAAATTAAGCCCTTATCTGATGCATCATTGGCAATTATGTTCTCCCATACAGTGTGTTCCCTTTCCATTTTGATGTTTGTTTCTTTTGCTATGCAGAAGCTTTCTAGTTTCGTGTAGTCCCATGTATTAATTTTTTCCTTTGTTTCTCTTGCCCTAGGCCATGTATCAGTGAAAATTCTGCTCCATGTAATGCCTGAGATTTTGCTGCCTACATTTTCTTCTAGGATTTTTATGATTTCACGAGTGACATTTAAGTCTTTTATCCATTTTGAGTTTGTTCTCATGTATGGCATAAGTTGGTGGTCTAGTTTCAACTTTTTGCATGTAGACATCCAATTTTACCAACACCATTTATTAAAGAGAATGTCTTTACTCCATTGTATGTTCTTACCACCTTTGCCAAATATTAGTTGAGCATAATAACTTGGGTCAATTTCTGGGTTCTCTGTTCTGTTCCATTGACCTATATGCCTGTTTTTGTGCCAGTACCAGGCTGTTTTGATTATAATGGCCTCATAGTATAACTTGATATCCGGTATTGTGATCCCTCCTATTTTGTTTTTCTTTTTCAAGATTACTGTGGCTCTTCAGGATCTTTATTGGTTCCATATAAGCTTTTGGAGTATTTATTCTAGTTCTGTGAAATATGTCATTAGTATTTTAATGGGGATTGCATTGAAATCTATAGATTGCTTTGGGTAGTATGGACATTTTAACGATGTTTATTCTTCTTATCTATGAACATAGTATATGCTTCCACTTTTTTATATTTTCCTCAATGGCTTTTTTTCAATGTCCTGTAGTTTTCTGCAATTAGGTCCTTTACTTCTTTGGTTAAGTTTATTCCTAAGTATCTTAGGTTTTTTTGTTGCAATGGCAACATTGTTGCCATTGTTTTTTAACTTTCTCTTTCTTTGTGTTCATTATTGGTGTATAAAAATGCCAACGATCTGTAGATGTTGATTTTGTATACTGCTACTTTGCTGAATTCATTTCTTAAATCTAGTAGTTTTTTGATGGAGTCTTTAGGGTTTTCTTTGTACAATATCATGTCATCTGCTCATAATGACAGTTTCACTTCCTCCTTTCCAATTTGGATCTCTTTTATTTTTTCTTCTTGTCTGATTGCTGTGGCTAAGACTTCTAGTACTATGTTGAATACGAATGGTGAAAGTGGATATCCCTGTCTTGTTCCTGTTCTTAAGGGAAATGCTTTTCGTTTTTGCCCATTGAGTATGATGTTGGCTATAGTTTTATCATATATAGCCTTTATTATATTGAAGTATGATCCTTTTATTCCCACTTTGCTGAGTTTTTATCAAAAATGGGTGCTGATATTTGTCAAATGCTTTTTCAGCATCTATTGATATGATCATATGATTTTTATCTTTCATTTTGTTTATGTGGTGTATCACATTATTTTTATGCACCCCACACAGAATATGTTAACTGCAATGAGAGTAAAGTCATTTTTTAAAATTTATTTATTTATTTTTGTTACAGATGTTTCTCCTTTTTCCTCCCAGACACCTTCCTCCCTATCCTACCCTCCACCTCCACCCTGCAAGTGAGGGTAAAGGCATTTTTAAATATTTTTTCTTTATTGATTTTTAGAGAGACGGTAAGGGAGAGGGAGAGAGAGGTAGAAACATCAATGAGAGAGAACATCAATTGGCCACCTCCTGCTTGCCTCCCACTGGGGATTGGGCCCACAACCTGGTCATGTGCCCTGACCAGGAATTAAACTAGCAACCTCTTGGTGCATGGGTCAATGCTCAACCACTGTGCCACACTGGCCGGGCAACACATTTATTGATTTACAAATATTGTACCAGCCTTGCATCCCCGGGATAAGTCCCACATGGTCATGGTGTATAATTTTTTAAATATATTGATGCATTCGATTTGCTAAGATTTTGTTTAGGATTTTGGTGTCTATGTTCATCAGGGATATTGACCTGTAATTTTCTTTCTTTGTAGTATCTTTATCTGTTTGGGGGATTAGGATTATTCTGACCTCATACAAAAAGCTTGGAAGTCTTCCTTCCTCTTGAATTTTTTGGAATAGTTTGAGGAGAATAGGTGTTAGTTCTTCTTTGAATGTTTGGTAAAACTCTCCTGTGAAGCCATTCAGACAAGGGCTTTTGTTTGCTGGGAGTATATTGATTACTGCTTCTATTTCCTTAATTATTCTTGGTCTGTTCAGGTTTTCTGACTCTTCCCAGTTGAGTTTTGGAAGACTGTATGATTCTAAGAATTTGTCCATTTCGCCTAGTTTGTCAAATTTGTTGGCATATAACTGTTCATAGTATTTTCTTTCAATCCTTTGTATTTCTGTGGTGTCGGTTGTTACTTCACCTCTTTCATTTTGGATTTTATTAATTTGGATTCTTTCTCCTTATTTCTTGATGAGTCAGTCTGGCTAAAGGTTGATCAATCTTGTTTATCTTTTCAAAGAACCAGCTCTTGGTTTCATTGATCTTTTGTATTGTGGGGGTTTTTTTGGTCTCCAAGTCATTTATTTCCCCTCTGACCTTTATTATTTCCTTCCTTCTACTGACTCTGGGGTTTTGTTGTTATTGTTGTTCTCTTTCTAAATCTTCAAGTTGTTGGGTTAGATAGTTTATTAGAAATGTTTCTTGTCTCTTGAGGTAGGCCTTTATTGCTAAGAACTTCCCTCTCAGGACTGATTTTTCTGTGTCCCATAGATTTTGTATTGTTGTGTGTTCATTTTCATTAGTTTCCAGGACGTTTTTTATTTCTTTCTTGATTTCATTGGTAACCCATTCATTGTTTAATAGCATGCTATTTAGCCTCCACGTGTTTGAATGTTTTTGAGTATTTTTATCATAATTGATTTCTAGTTTCATGGCATTGAGATCTGAGAAGATGCTTGATATGATCTCAATCCTTTTGAAATTGTAGAGACTTACTTTGTGTCCTAACATGTGGTCTATCTTGAGAATGTCCCATGTGCACTTGAGAAGAATATATATTCTGCAGCTTTGGGGTAAAACGTTCTGTAAATGTCAATTAAGTCCAACTGATCTAGAACGTCATTTAGGGACTCTGTTTACTTGTTAATTTTTTGTCTAGAAGATCTATCCAGTGGTGTCAGTGGGGTATTAAAGTCACCCACTATATTTGTATTGCTATCAATCTCTCCCTTGAACTCCTCCAGAACTTTTTAAATATATTTTGGTGCTCCTATATTCGGTGCATATATGTTTGTCATGATTATATCCTCTTGTTGGATTGATCACTTTAATATTATGTAGTGACCTTCTTTGTCTCTTATTATGGCCCTCATTTTGAAGTCTATCTTATCAGATATAAGTATTGCTACACCAGTTTTTGTTTGTTTGTTTTTTTTTTTCATTTCCATTTGCCTGGAAAATTTTTTTCCATCCCTTCATTTTCATCCTGTGTGAATCTTTTGTTGTAAGGTGGGTCTCTTGTAGACAGCATATATATGGATCATGTTTTCTTATCCAATCAGCTACCTTATGTCTTTTGATTGGAGCATTTAAGCCACTTACAATTAAGGTTATTAATGATAGGTACTTATTTGTTGCCATTTTTATTTTATGCCTGTGTTCCTCTCTCTATATATAGTTCTTCTTCTTCTTACAACAGTCCCTTTAGCATTTCTTGCAGCGCTGGTTTGGTGGTAGTAAATTCCTTTAGCCATTTTTTATTTGTGAAGGTCTTTATTTCACCTTCAATTTTGAATGATAGCCTTGCTGGATAGAGTAGTCTTGGATTCAGACCCTTGCTTTTCATTACTTTGTATACTTCATGCCACTCCCTTCTGGCCTGCAGTGTTTTTATTGAGAAATCAGCCAACAGTCAAATGGGAGCTCCCTTGTAGGTAACTTTCTGTCTCCTTCTTGCTTTCCTTAAGATTCTTTGTTTTTAACATTTGCCATTTTAATTATGATGTGTCTAGCTGTGGGTCTTTAGGGTTCAACTTGTTTGGGACTTTCTGTGTTTCCTGGACTTGTGTGACTTTTTCCTTCACCAGATTAGGGAAGTTTTCTGTCATTATTTCTTCAAACAGGTTCTCTATTTCTTTCTCAGATTCTTTTCCTTCTAGTACCTATGATAAGAATGTTTCATATTGTCCCAAAGCTCCCTTAAACTCTCCTCCTGCTTTTTAATTTTTTTTCCCATTTGCTGCTCTATTTGGGTGTTTTTTTCTATCTCATCTTCTAACTCACTGATTTGGTCTTCAGCTTCTTCTAATCTACTATTGAATCCTTCTAAGGTATTTTTTATATCAGCTATGTCATTCTTTATTTCCACTTGATTTTTATTCATAGCTTCTACCTCTTCTTTTATGCTGATGTAGTCCCCACTGAGCTCTTTATGACTCTCATTAAGTTGCTTGTAGTTCTCACTAAGTTGTTTGAGCACCCTTAAAACCATTGCTTTGAATTGTTAATCTGACAAATTGCTTGCTTCCATTTCATGTAGTTCCTTTTCTGGTGATTCCTCCTTTTCTTTCTTTTAGGGGTTGTTCTTTGTCTCACCATTTTAGCAGTCTGATAGTTCCAGGACAGATGAGGTGTGCTGGGATGTGTAGGCAGGTCGGTGTGTATCAGATAAGACTGTTATGCCTCCCAGACTGTTCTGGTGCATGGCATCTCTTGTCTGCTGTGGGTCCTGGAGGATTGACAACTGGCAGCTCATGTTGGTCTGTCATGGTAGGCACTGCTGGGGGGCGCGGATCCAGCTGGTGTGCGTGGGTCCTTAGGTATCACTACAGCCTGTGGGGCTCAGCTCCTGATCAGTCGCTGCTGATGCTGCTGGGGGCAGGTCTCAGCTCCCAGTCTGCACTGCTATTGCTACTGCTGCTGCCACCAGGGGATGAGTCTCAGAACCCAATCCTCTGCTGTTGTTGGGGCCAAGGATGCTCAGCTCCTGGGACTTTGCTGCTGCTGGGGGAGGGGCTCCACTCTCAATCTGCAGCTGCAGTTGTCAGGGGCAGGTCTTGGTTCCCTGAGCCTTGCTGCTGCTGGGGCTGGGGCTCTGCTCCTGATCAGCCACTGCTGATGCTGCTGGAGGCAGGTATCAGCTGCCAATTTGTGCTGCTGCTGCTGCTGCTGCTGAGGGATGGCTGTCAGCTCCCGATTCTCTGCTGCTGCTGGGGTCATGTCTCTGGAGCCTCAGCTGCTGTTGCATGTGGGGCTCTGCTCTCAAGCTGGCACAACTGCTGCTCCATTCTACCTTCTGATTCTATTAATTTGACTACTTTAGATAATTCATATAAATGGAATCATAAAGTATTTCTATTTTTGTGACTGGCTTATTTCAATTATCATAATGACAAGATATAACATCCATTTATGATTTAAAAAAATTCAGTAAAATAGGTATAGACGAAAAGTATCAACATAATAAAGGCCATATATGACAAACCCTCAGCTAATGTTTTATTCAATGGTAAAAAAAAAAAAACTGAAAGCTTTTCCTCTAAGATCAGGAACAAGACAAACATGCCCATTCTTGCCGCTGTTATTCAACACAGTATTAGAAGTCCTAGTCAAAGAAAATAGGCAAGAAAAATAAATAAAAAGCATCCAAATGGGGAATGGAGAAGTATAACTGTCATTATTTGCAGATGAAATGATTCTATATATAGAAAACTCTAAAAAGTCCACCAAAAGAACTATTAGAAACAATAAACAAACAGCAAAGTTGCATACAAAATCAATATATAAAAATCTGTTGCAAAGGAGGGGAGTAAATGGGGGGAGAAAAGGGGGAACATCTGTAATACTTTCAACAATAATAAATAAATAATCTGTTGCTTCCCTATATACTAACAACAAAATATCAGAAAGAGAAATGAAGTAAACAATCCCATTTACAACTGCAACAAAGGAATAAAACATCTAGGAATAAACTTAAAGGAGGTGAAGGACCTGTACACTGGAAACTACAAAAAAAATAAAGAAGACACAGTGAAATGGAAAGATATTCCATGTTCATGGATTGGCAGAATTAACATTGTCAAAATGGCCATGTTACCTAAAGCAACATACAGATTTAATGCAATCCATATCAAAATCCCAATAGCATTTTTCACAGAAATCGAACCAAAAAAATCCTCAAAATGTATGGAACCAAAAAGACCCTGAGCAGAAAAATACCTAAGGGATTCCAAAATGGCGGCAGAGTGAATGGAAGCTACACAGACCATCTCCCAGGAACAAACTGGAATTACAACTAAAATAAAGACAAATCGTCGGGAAAAAGCAACAGAAAAGCAGCTTGCGAGGACGATACAACCAGGGACACTGACTTGATCCTGGTAGGATTGCGGAGGCGCGAGAGGGGGGCTGGGAGCCCACGGACAGCAGCGGCCTTAGCCGTGAGCAGCGCCTGCCCTCGGGGTTAAAGCCCGAGCCGGCTCCACAGCGCAGAGCCGGGGCAGAGCGCTAAAATAGCCACAGCCACTCACCTGGGCTCCGGCAGAGGGAGGGCAGACTAGACTGGAACTGTGTGGGGACACCTGGGATTTGGAGGGCACTCAGAGCTTTTGCTGAGTTGCGGCCATGCAGGACTGTGGCCTGGCCGTCTTACTCCATCCCAGGGCTCTGGGGAGAGGCGGCAGCCCCTCCTTCGGAGATCCAGCCACACCCTAGTGGGCCATTGAAATGCAAACTGAGGCTCATTAACTACTAGCATCTGCCCTACCCCCTGGAAATCCTCTCACACTGAACACCTGAGGGAGGTTTTCATTCAACTGAAAACCCAAAGCTCTTCAAGCAACCACAACTAATAGC
Organism: Tadarida brasiliensis; assembly: GCA_030848825.1. Lineage (NCBI taxonomy): Eukaryota > Metazoa > Chordata > Mammalia > Chiroptera > Molossidae > Tadarida > Tadarida brasiliensis. Next base: position 19,747,653 of record CM061275.1, read on the forward strand.
CTCTAGGCAAAAAGCTAGAGGATAACTTAACATTTGCTGGGCTTGCAAATATACCCTGGAAAGTAAGACTCCAGGGTGCTGTTTAACGTGGGTCCTCCCACGCTCATCCAAACCCAGTAGAGGGAGCCACAAACAACAGAACACCAGCATCCACAGGAAAATTTGGCAGGCTCCAAAAACCACTGAGATAGCCAAAATGGGGAAACAAAGAAACAGAGCCCAAATGAAAGAACAAGAGACCTCTACCGAAGATGAGATAAATGAAACGGAGTTAAGCAAGTTAACAGAGCTAGAATTCAGAGCCATGATCTTGAGGAAGCTCAACAGCATGAGTAAGGACATCAACACCTTGAGTAAAGACATCCACACCATGAGCAAAGACATAGAAACACTGAAAACCAACCAAGTGGAAATGAAGAAGCAGCAAGAAGAAATGAAAAATGACATAGCAGAAATGAAGAACACATTGGAAGGACTAAACAGCAGAGTAGAGGAAGCTGAGGACCGGATCAGTGAATTAGAAGACAGGGTAGAAAAAATCAACCAATCAGAAAACCAAAAGGAAAAAACAATGAAAAAACAGGAAGACAGCTTAAGAGAACTGTGGGACAACTGGAAACGTAATAATATTCGCATCATTGGAGTCCATGAAGAAGAAGAAAATGAGCAAGGGTTAGAGAATATATTTGAAGAAATAATGACAGAAAACTTCCCTAATTTGGTGAAGAAAGAAGGTATTCAAGTTCAAGAAGCACAGAGAGTCCCAAGTAAGAAGAACCCAAACAGGCCCACACCAAGACACATAGTAATTAAAATGCCAAAAATTAAAGACAAAGAGAGAATCCTCAAGGCAGCAAGAGAAAAGCAACAGGTTACCTACAAAGGAACCCCCATAAGGCTATCATCTGACATCTCAACAGAAACACTACAGGCCAGAAGGGAATGGCATGAAGTAATCAAGGTCATGAAAAACAAGGATCTGAATCCAAGACTACTCTACCCAGCAAGGCTGTCATTCAAAATAGAAGGTCAAATAAAGAGCTTCTCAGACAAAAAAAGGCTAAGGGAATACATTAGCACCAAACCAGCACTGCAAGAAATGTTAAACTGTTAAAAGGACTGCTGTAATTAGTAGAAGAAATAGGAAGGAAAGTAGAACCACACTGAACAAAAATGGCAATAAATAAGTACATATCAATAATCACCTTAAATGTAAATGGATTGAATGCTCCGATAAAAAGACACAGAGTAGCGGATTGGATAAGAAAGCATAATCCATGTATATGCTGTTTACAAGAGACCCACCTCACAACAAAAGACTCACATAGGCTGAAAGTGAAGGGATGGAAAAAAATCTTCCAAGCAAATGGAAAGGAAAAAAAAGCTGGGGTAGCAATACTCATATCTGATAAAATAGATTTCAAAACGAAAGCCATAACTAGAGACAAAGAAGGTCACTACATAATATTGAAAGGATCTATCCAACAGGAAGATATAACCTTGGTAAACATATATGCACCCAATATAGGAGCACCAAAATATATTAAAAATCTTCTGGAGGACTTCAAAGGAGAAATTGACAGCAATACAATCATAGCAGGGGACTTCAACACCCCGCTGATATCACTGGATAGATCCTCTAGACAAAAAATTAACAAGGACACAGAGACTCTAAACGAAGCACTAGACCAAATGGATTTAATAGATATTTACAGAGAATTACACCCCAAAACTATAGAATTCACATTCTTCTCAAGTGCACATGGGACATTCTCAAAGATAGACCACATGTTAGGACACAAACGAAGTCTCTACAAGTTCAAGAAGATTGAAGTCATATCAAGCATCTTCTCAGATCACAATGGCATGAAACTAGAAATCAATTGCAACAAGAACATGCAAAGACATTTGAATACATGGAGGCTAAATAGCATGTTATTAAACAATGAATGGGTTACCGAGGAGATCAAGGAAGAAATTAAAAACTTCCTGGAAACCAATGAAAATGAACACACAACAACACAAAATCTATGGGATGCAGCGAAAGCTGTTCTGATGGGAAGTTTATAGCACTACAGGCCTACCTCAAGAAACAACAAAAATTTCTAATAGACTATCTAACCTCACAACTTAAAGAACTAGAAAGCAAACAAAAAGAAAACCCCAGAGCAAGTAGAAGGAAGGAAATAGTAAAGATCAGAGCAGAAATAAACGACATAGAGACCAGAGAAACAATTCAAAGGATCAATGAAACAAAGAGCTGGTTTTTTGAAAAGATAAACAAGATTGATGGACCCTTAGCTAGACTCACCAAGAAACAAAGAGAGAGAACCCAAATACACAAAATCAGAAATGAAAGAGGAGAAGTAACAACTGACACAACAGAAATACAAAGGATCATTAGCAAATACTATGAACATTTATATGGCAACAAATTCGACAATCTAAGTGAAATGGACAAATTTCTAGAAACACATAGTCTCCCAAAACTGGACCGGGAAGAGATAGAAAACTTGAACAGACCAATAACAGCTAAGGAAATTGAAGATGTAATCAAGACTCTCCCAGCAAACAAAAGCCCAGGACCGGATGGCTTCACGGGGGAGTTTTACCGAATATTCAAAGAAGAACACCCATTCTCCTCAAACTATTTCAAAAAATTCAAGAAGAAGGAAGACTTCCAAACTCGTTTTATGAGGCCAGCATAATCCTAATTCCAAAACCAGAAAAAGACACTACAAAGAAAACTACAGGCCAATATCCCTGATGAACGTAGATGCCAAAATCCTAAACAAAATACTAGCAAATCGGATCCAGCAATACATCAAAAAAATTATTCACCATGACCAAGTGGGATTCATCCCAGGGATGCAAGACTGGTTCAACATTCGCAAATCAATAAATGTGATACACCACATAAACAAAATGAAAGATAAAAACCACATGATCATATCAATAGACGCTGAAAAAGCATTCAACAAAATCCAGCACCCATTTCTGATAAAAACGCTCAGCAATTTGGGAGTAGAGGGATCATATCTTGATATAATAAAGGCCATATATGAAAGACCTACAGCCAACATCATACTCAATGGGCAAAAACTAAAAACATTTCCCTTAAGAACAGGAACAAGACAGGGATGCCCACTTTCGCCACTCTTATTTAACATAGTACTAGAAGTCTTAGCCACAGCAATCAGACGTGAAGAAAAAATAAAAGGAATCCAAATTGGAAAGGAGGAAGTGAAACTGTCATTATTCGCAGACGATATGATATTATATATAGAAAACCCTAAAGACTCCATCAAAAATCTACTAGACTTAATAAATGAATTTGGCAAAGTAGCAGGATACAAAATTAATGTCAAGAAATCGACGGCATTCTTATATACCAATGATGAACTCACGGAAAGAAAAACTAAAAAAACAATTCCATTTACCATCGCAGCAAAAAAATTAAGATACCTAGGAATAAACTTAACCAAAGAAGTAAAGGACCTATTTGCAGAAAACTACAGGACATTGAAAAAAGAAATAGAGGAAGATATAAAAAAGTGGAAGCACATACCTTGTTCATGGATTGGAAGAATTAACATCATTAAAATGTCCATATTACCCAAAGCAATCTATAGATTCAATGCAATCCCCATCAAAATACCAGTGACATATTTCACAGAACTAGAACAAATATTTCAAAAGTTCATATGGAACCAAAAAAGACCCCGAATAGCCACAGCAATCTTGAAAAAGAAGGACAAAGTAGGTGGGATCACAATACCGGATATCAGCTTATACTACAAAGCCACTGTAATCAAAACAGCCTGGTACTGGCACAGGAACAGGCATATAGACCAGTGGAACAGAACAGAGAATCCGGAAATTGACCCAAGACATTATGCTCAATTAATATTTGACAAAGGTGGCAAGAGCGTACAATGGAGTAAAGATAGCCTCTTTAATAAATGGTGTTGGGAAAATTGGACAGCTACATGCAAAAAAATGAAACTAGACCATCAACTTACACCACACACAAGAATAAACTCAAAATGGATAAAAGACTTAAATGTGACTCGTGAATCCATAAAAATCCTAGAAGAAAATGTAGGCAACAAAATTTCGGACATCATACACAGTAGAATCTTCACTGATACATCACCTAAGGCAACAGAAACAAAGGGAAAAATGAACACATGGGACTACATCAAACTCAAAAGCTTCTGCACAGCAAAAGAAACAACCATCAAAACAGATAGGGAACCCACTCTATGGGAGAGCATAATTGCCAATGACACATCAGATAAGGGGTTAATTTCCAAAATATACAGAGTGCTCATACAACTCAACAAAAGGAAGACAAAGAACCCAATTAAAAAATGGGCAGAGGAACTAAATAGACACCTCTCCAAAAAGGACATACAAATGGCTAAGAGACATATGAAGAAATGCTCAACATCATTAATCATCAGAGAGATGCAAATTAAAACAACAATGAGGTATCACCTCACACCTGTCAGAATGGCCGCCATCAACAAATCATCAAACAACAAGTGTTGGCGAGGGTGTGGAGAAAAGGGGACTCTAGTACACTGCTGGTGGGAATGCAGACTGGTGCAGCCACTGTGGAAAACACTATGGTGTTACCTCAAAAAATTAAAAATTGAATTGCCATTTGACCCAGTGATCCCACTCCTAGGAATATACCCTAAGAAGCCTGAAACACCAATCAGAATAAAATACATGTACCCCCATGTTCATAGCAGCACTATTTACAATAGCTAAGATCTGGAAACAGCCCAAGTGTCCATCAGTGTATGAATGCATAAAAAAGCTGTGGTACATATACACAATGGAGTACTATGCAGCTGTAAGAAAGAAAGATCTCTTATCCTTTGAGACGACGTGGAGGGACCTCGATTGTATTATCCTAAGTGAAACAAGCCAAGCAGAGAAAGACAAATATCACATGATCTCACTTATTTGTGGAATATAATGAACATAACAGTCTGAGGAACAGGGTAGACCCAGAGATGTGGAAGTAGGGTATAAACTGACACCCCTCAGAAGAGGGGGTGGGGGGGAGGGAAGAGATAAACCACAGAACTTATGCACATGTATGCATAAGTGATGGACATGGACAACAAAGCTGGGGACAGGGTGGGGGGATGGGGAGGAGGGTGTCAATGGGGAAAAAAGGAGGAACATCTGTAACAAAAATAAATTAATAAAAAATAAATAAATAAATAAATAAATAAATAAATAAAAAGAAGCCTGAAACACCAATCAGAAAGAATGTATGTACCCTTATGTTCATAGCAGCACTATTTACAATTGCTAAGATCTGGAAACAGCCCAAGTGTCCATCAGTAGATGAGTGGATAAAAAAGTTGTGGTACATATACACAATGGAACACTATGCAGCTGTAAGAAAGAAAGATCTCTTATCCTTTGAGACGACATGGAGGGACTTGGAGAACATTTTGCTAAGCGAAATAAGCCAATCAGAGAAAGTCAAATACCACATGATCTCACTTATTTGTGGAATATAATGAACAAAATAAGCTGATGAACAATATAGACCCAGAGACATAGAAAGGAGTATGGTTCAGACTGACAGACCTCAGAGGAGGGGGTGGGGGGGATGGATGAGATAAACCAAAGAACTTATATGCATGTATGTATAACCAATGGACATAGACAACAAAGCTGGGGATGGGGCAGGGGGGTGAATGGGGAGGAGGGTTTCAATGAGTGAAAAAGGAGATACATCTGTAACAAAAATAAATTAATAAAAATTGAAAAAAATAAATAAAAAGATAAAAACATGAAAAAAGTTATTGACAAAGGAGGAAATAGCATACAATAGGGTATAGTCTATTCAATAAATAGTATTGGGATAATTGGACAGATACATGCAAAAAATGAAATTAGACCACCTTCTTACACCACACACAAGAATAAACTCAAATGGATTAAAGACTTAAATGTAAGACTGAAAACCATAAAACTCCTAGAAGAAAACATAGGCAGTAAAATGTCAGACATTTCTCATAGTACTATTTTTTCTGATATATCTCAGGCAAGGGAAATTAAAGAAAAAATAAACAAATAGGTCTACATCAAACTAAAAAGGTTTTGTGCAACAAAGGACCATCAACAAAATGAAAAAACAACCTACTGAATGGGAGAACATATTCGCCAATGATATATCTAACAAGGGGTTAATATCCAAAATTTATAAAGAAGTTATTAAAACTCAACACCAAAAAAAAAACAAACAATTCAATTAAAAAATTGGCAGAGGACCAGAGCAGAAGGGGTGTGGAGGGAGGGCAAAAAACATAAAAAGGTCAGATACATAGTGAAATAATGAGACTAGACTTTGGGTGGTAAGCCCACAAGAAATGTCATATTATAAAGTTATACACCTGAAATTTAGATAATGTTATTAACCAATGTTACCTCAATACATATTTAAAAAAGACATGGATCCAGCCATAGTCAATCTGAAGAGTTTTGGAGACTTCTCACAGACAATCATCACCTATTCAGTCTAGAACTACTACTAACAGAGAGCAAAGATCTAGTTTTACTCAGTCCAGTGTTAATGAAGGACAATCAGGAGACTGGGATAGACAGTCACTTTTTCCCCATGGTCTAGATGAATGTGAGCATGGGCAGTCTGTATCTAACATAAGAAAAAGAGATGGCTCTAACCATGAAAAATCAAAAGATAGGCCAGGAACTCATCAAGAATGGGCATCCACTCATAAGCAATCTGGGTCTTCCAAAGAAGAATCTGTTCAACACAAGGAAAAGAAATGAGTTTACTTATGGACATTCAAAAGGCAGTTGTCAACCCACAGAGAAGCATCATTAACATATTCTGGATCCACTATAATCAGACATCAAGGATGCAGTTATACTCAGGCCAGTGATAATAAAATACAATCTGGAGATAAAGAGTCAAATCAACCACAGACAGTCTAAGTGTGGACAAAGACAACTGAACTCTAGTATAAGAGGAAAACAAAGATTCAGTCATAGAAACTCAAGAGATAGCTCTATAAACCTTACAAATTCAAGATCTTGTCAGACTCAGACATCAACTAATGGTCAGTCTGAATCTACAAATGGATCCAACACTAGAAACAGACAGACAGCAACATGATACAGCTCTGGGTAATTAGTGTCTCTTCATGACCAGACATAAATACATGGACAGTTTGGGTCTAGTCATGGAGAAGCTGAATCCAGTAAAGTAGGAAGACCCCAAAACACCATGAACATTTGGAATATAGTGCCAGATGCTTTCAGACTGATCATAAACATAAATAATCATCACCAACACAGTCTGGAATAAGTACAGACAGACAATAATCTGGTTATATCAGGCTGGTGATGGTGAAGAACAATCAGAAGATTCAGATGGAGAATCAGCATTAAACCATGAAAAGTCTCTGTTCAGCAGAAGAAAAAGCCAAGGATCTAGCCATAGATAGTCAAGAGATAGCAGTGGACATTCAGAATCTACATTCACACAATCTGCTATCATTGTAAGCAGAAAATAGGCATCCAGTTATAGTTAGTCTAGTGATAGTGAATGACAATCAGGAGATTGGGATAGACAGTCAGCTCCCACCCATGGCCCGTCTGAATGTGGTCATAAGCAATCTTGGTTCAGCATAAGAAAAAAACAAGGTTCTAGCCATGGAGAGTTAAAAGACAGGTCTAGACATTCAGGATGTCAACATGACCAGGCAGCAATTCTGGGTCCACCCAAGGAGACTCTGAACAGGCAGACATGTGTCTGGTTATGAAAATCAGGAGATAGACCTAGATACTCCAGGTCTGCTTATAGACAATCTCCATATACAAGGTCTGTATCAACTATAAGCAAACATTAAGTATCCAGTCATAGCAGTGATAATATACAATCAGGAGACTCATAGAAAGTCAATATCAGTCCAAGGACAATCTGAGTATGATTATGGATAGTTAAGACACAAGCAGTCAAAAGACAGTTCTAGCTACTCAGTCTCATCACCAAAGACACACACTAGAAGGCAGTCTGGACCAACCCGTGAATAGCCAAAACCCAGCATGAAAAGCATACAATTTAGCTATAAACAAACAAGAGATACCTGTGGACACTCAGATCTACTCATACGCAATCATTTACTCAATCTGGGTCTGGTATCAGTAGACAAGAAGGATCCAATAGTCCAGTGATACTGAAGGACAATCAGAAGACAGGAAAAGATAGTCTTTCTCTTCCCATGATACATCTGAGTATGACCAGAGGGAGTCTGGATCTAGCAAAAGCAGAAGAGATTACTCTAGCCATGGGAATATGAGATAGGCCAGGGTTCTATCAAGGGTGGACATTTATTCGTAGGTAAGCTAGTTCTGTTCATGGAGAATTAGGATCCAATACAAGAGAAAGATGTGGGTCTATTTATAGACAATCTGGGTCATCTCACAGGCAAGCATCATCTATATAGACTGGACCTGGAACAAGCAAACACCAGGGATCTAATATTGGTCAGGCCAGTGATAGCGAAAGACAATCAGAAGATTCAAAGATATAGTCAGAATAAACCCATGGGTGGTCTAAGTTCAGTTCAAGAAACCAATATGAATCCACTCATGGCCAGTCACTAGGCAGGTCCAGACCCTCCATGTCTCATCAAGGCCAGAGAGCTCAATGGAAGACAAACAGGAATCTGGCCATAGTCAGTTGCAGGATAGTGCAAGGTACAGACAGGATAAATATCCTCATGTTTATCAAAAGGGTATCTCTGAGACAACAAATAACAATAGAAGCAAGCAAAAAAAAAAGTTTTTACTATTTTTTGTACCAATATTCCACTCTATAAAGAAAGATAGCCACAAGTAAAGGTACCATTATCATAATTGAGACACTAAGAGGAGAGGAACTAACTAAAAAACTAAATGAGGACATGAGAAGAAAAATATAAAGCACAAGAATTTATTGTGAAAACTTCTTTTTGAGGCTAGTTATCTTTAATCATGTCATTCTACTTTAATCCTTCCACTTAGCACTAATTTTCTTTGAAAGGACAGTATATACTTGTCCTCCTCAGTTACCATGTTAGTGGTGTAAGTTTAAATTTTAATAATAGTATAGAAAAATTTAGTTATGTAAGGTTCATTTAAAAGTAAATGAATGCTCAAGTTTGGAAGTTTCTTCCAAATTTCATATTACACAATGACTCTGATGTAGTAGATTTTACAACATCATCAGATCACTGTGACTACAATACCCTTGGAGTTTATAGACAGAGCTTGCAAGTCTCTGGTTTCAGACTATCTAATTGCATAAAATTGCCATTAAAAATTTATGAACAGCCCTGGCTGGTTTGGCTCAGTGATTAGAGCATCAGCCTGCGCACCAAAGGGTTGCAGGTTCTATTTTAATCAAGGGCATGTGTCTGGGTTGCAAGTTTGATCCCTAGCCCTGGTCAGAGTCATGTGGGAGGCAACTAATCAATGCATCTCTCTCACATCCATGTGTGTCTCTCTCTCTCCCTCTCTCTCTCTCCTTCCCTCCCTTCCACTCTACCTATAAAAAAAAAAAAATGTATGAACGGTGTGTCTTGCCTCTTTCCTGCTCCATTATCCTACTATATTAATGGTAAAAAACTGATCCAAACAATCAGAGAACTAAGGATGGAGCTTTGGAGAACAAAAACAATTAAGAGCAGGTCATGGAAGAGGAGCCCTTGAAAAAGCTGGAAAGAGGGTGAAAATCAGATTGTAAAGGGTTGAAGAGTAAATGGAAAATAAGGGAATTAGAGACAAGGCATGCTCACTGCTCTTTTAAGGGGTTAGGTTATAAGGGGATGGAAAGAATTAGGTTATGAAGGGATAAAAAGAGTTAGATAATGGAGATAATTTAGATGACAATAATTCATCAGTCTCCTATCTCAAGCCTTCTCTTTCTCATTTATTGCTTTTCATAGTGAATGATACCACCACATACACAATCATCCACCCCAGAAAATTTGATTACTTCCATTCCCTCATCTCTTACCTGACTGATCTTCCTTATTCTACCTCATCTCTCTATGGTTTCATATCAACATATCAGTGAGTCAGATCATGTCACTCCTCTGCTCAAAACCCTACATAATAAATAATCCAACTATATAGAATGTTAGAAGTATGTATCAAATAGAGTGGTCAGGATAGGCCTATTGAGACAGTCTTGACAAAGACTTGAAGAACATCCAGAACAAAGCCAAATGGATAGAGGAAGAATATTCGTGAAAAAAAAATTTCCTAAGGAAGGAGTGTGCCTGCAGGTTTTGGAGAACAGCAAGACGTATGGATTCATCAGAGTCTATGAGGAGAGGGAAAGTAGGAGAGAAGTTCAGTGAGGAAACAGGCCCAATCAGTTTGATATTCATATACTCACACTGAAGTCTCAGTTTCTCTCTCTCTCTCTCTCTCTCTCTCTATCTCTCTCACTCTCTCTCTCATACACACACACACACACACACACACACACACACACACGCAAAGACAAAGGTTCTGGATTTGATTTCAAACAACCTAGGTCTCTATGTCTTGCCTTTTCCCTCCCATATCTGAAGCTCTGAAGTCCCCTCTGGTATCTCCCATGCTGGTGGGTCTTTTGTACTATCCCTATAATATTTGATGGGTGCCTGGGGAACACTTCCCATCACTCTCCTCCATCTCCCCACTTTGGTGGACCACACCTGAATGCAGAAAGCCTCAGTAAAGTAGAACCAGGGAATACAGGCTGTGAATGGCCATGCTAATGCTAATAAGAGCATCAAGTAGCAAGTTAAGGAGATGGAAAGAGAAAGATGTTGACAAAATAAGTAAGAGGATACAAATAAGAATGGGCTCTGGATTCCAAGCATCTGGGCATTTTGGAAGTCTTAGAAGAGAAAGGGAAGAATACTAAGAGGAGAAAGAGAAACAAGTGAATAGGAAGACCAACAATCAAGCAGAGTTTATTCCAGGGCCTGGGTCTGAAGCTGAAAGATATATTACCATGCCTGCCACATACCCCCTACTCCAAATACATGCTAAGCTGTAAAATTATATCAGGTTTTTTTGTTGTTTTTTTTTGAGATAAGAGAAAAAATGATCCTTGTACCTGAGGAGAAGAATATGGAGGGAAATGTTTGCTGACCAGTTTTATATTATAGAAAACTTCTTTTATCCAGTCACCCCAAAATCATCACCATCAATATTCTTTGCTTGTTATGTCCCTATTTTTTTACATAGTCTCATCATTCAAGGAGACTGAGAACTGTCAGAAATTGCATGGGGAAGTGAGAGAAAAGAGAAAGGACAAGGAGAAAGACTTTCTGTGGGATTTCCCTATGGCCCAGCAGATGGCACCACAGAAACATTATCCAGCCTTCCAGACAAGCAGGAGTGAGTACAGAGGTGGAAGGGAATGCCACAGTTTATCCTTACCAGTTTTGATTGGTTGGTTGGTTGGTTGGTTGGTTGGTTGGTTGGTTGGTTGGTTGGCTGGCTGTTCTTGTCTTTAAGTTAAACACTCCATTCCTGCCCTGGCCGGTTTTGCTCAGTGGTTAGAGCATCGCCCCACGGACCAGAGAGTCCTGGGTTCGGTTCCCGCTAAGGGCACGTACTTCGGTTGCAGTTTGTCCAGCCACTCGGTGTGTCTCTCTCATATCGATGTTTCTCTCTCTCTCTTCCTCCCTCTCTCCCTCCAGCTCAAAATAAATAAATAAATAAATAAATAAATACTCCATTCCTCAAGAACTGTCCCCCAACCCTGCCTTTTGCAAGACATGAATAGTCTTCACTCCCTGGCTATCCGTAGGCAGAAGCAGACTTGAGTTTGAATCTTGTATTCTCCACTTTATAGCTAAATATCTTGAAACAAGTTACATCATTTCTCTAGGCCTCAGTCTCATCTTAAAAATGGAGGTAATAATACCTACAACATATGGTAGTTGTGAGAATTAATAAAATGATATACTTAAGCCCACAGAGCACTGTGTTTGGCATAATAAAGAATGTAATTTCCTTTCTTCTGCCAACATGTGGAGGCACTAAAAAAACTAAAACATAACACATAGCATAAGAAATCTCTTCTCCTAAACCCTGTCCCCTCCAAGGGGGAACTCACTGATCAAAAGTGTGAAGAGGGATCTTCACATCCACCCTATGACTGTGGAACACACATTCTGATAAAATCATGATTCCCAGTTTTGGAAAGGACATTTGCAATCATCATCTCCAACTCTTACATTAGTAATTCTCAAAAGGGAGAGAAGAGGCCAAAATGCACATTAAATATGCTTCTCGTTTTCATGACACAAACCAAGAAATAAAGCTCAACAAAACTTTGGATGATGATATTGGAGGATATTCAGAAAATAAAACACTGAAAGGATTCAAATTGCTTACATGATACATGTACGTTTCTATAATATTCCTGACAATAAACTCAATTACTTTGCAAAGAGCTCATGTTAAAATTTTCTTCCTTACATCAAGTCAAAATTTACCTCACTTTTATGAGCACCCAAAGATCCTTTGTTCTGTTCCCTTTACCTACCACCTCAGACATGCTGACATTCACAGACATGCACATTTTCCCTCTCACAAGAATTAGTGGTTCGGGTCTCACACTTTCCAGCACTGCTCTTCCCTCAGATTCTCCTTTCCTGGCAAATATTCCTGACAAGCAAATACAAAAGAGGGCCAGGGGTGGCAAACTACAGCCCACAGGCCATGCCTAGCTCATCGCCAATTTTTGGATGGCCCAGAAGCTATGAATGTTTTCAACAGCCTGAAGTGGTTGAAAAAAATTATGACATGAAGTTATATGAAATTTAAAGGTCAGTGTCAATAAATAAGTTTTATTGAAACATAGCCATACTCATTTGTTTACATATTACCTATGTCTGCTTTCATGCTACAAGAGTAGAGTTCAATAGTTGCAACTAAGTCCAGCTGGCCAGCAAAGCCCATAATATTTACTATCTGGCCCGTTACAGAAAAAGTTTGCTGACCCCTAGTTTAGGAGAATACTGGCCCCAAGTGCATGTCCACCTGGAACAGTCTTCACCCTCAACCCTCTCTTTCCTCTTTGGCAACAGCCAACTCCTGCAAGAAATTAGTCTTCACTCAGCAAATTCCACCTCCCACAGTCTCAGTCACACCTTTGAAAAGCTCATTCCTCTGATGATGACCTGACCCAAATCAGGGATCCAGAGGAAACATGGCCACAGTATGGATACCAACTCTGCAGCCCTCTGGGTAGTTCTTAGAAGAAAACATATAGCTTCATAATGGTTGAATTTTGAATTGTGTGATTTATCATTTGCCAGTAATTGCTACCATTCCTCCCAAAATCCTGATAGTCGTGTTGCACAAGTTTTGAGTCTATGTAACTTCACTCAGCTTCAGTGAAATTTGTGCTATATGTTCACAATGGATGGAGTACAGAGTAAGGACCTCAGAGATAAGCAGAAAGGCACTTGTGGATTCCAATGCTAAGATACAGTCTGTAGTCAGGTGAAATCATGTCCTCTGAGGTAACAATGGCAAGAGAGAGGGCAGACCCTAGTCTTACTGTGAAAATGTAGAAGTTGGTCAATGAAGAGCAATGGAGTCATGACTCTTTCTCCTCTTTCAATTCAATTCAATTTGACAAATATTAGGGACCTTTACATGCCAAGCAATTTGCTGAGTCCTCAAATGACATAGGGATTAATGATGCCCATTCCCTATTCTCAAGCTCATAAGCCAGAAATTATATAGGTACATAGACAAATGTGTGTGTGTGTGGTTTTTTTTAAGGATATAAACCAAATAATTAACAGTAGCTATTTCTGAGTAGTAGGATTATACGTATTTTCACTTTCTTTTCTTTGCTCATCTATATGTTCCAATTTTTTATATTAAACATTAATTTCATAGTAAGACAATTTTAGATTATAATATAGTATGATTGATACTACAATAAAATTATGAATAAGGTACATAATTATAACTCTTGAGTAATTCAAGACAGAGTTCCTACAGAGTGTCTAATGTGGGTTTTGAAGAATGAATAGTTCACTAGGCAGATAATGAGAAAACATAGTCCAAGAAAAAACATGAAATAGTATGGCATTTTCAGGAAATTTAAGTAGTTGATCACTGGTGGAGCATTAAGAGGAAGAGGGAGAGAGAAGATGAAACTAGAGAGAAGTCACAGCCCAGATCATGAGGGACCTTGAGTACTACGTTAAAAAGCATGAATTTCTTCCTAAGGTTATATTGTGGTTGAAAAGAAGGCTACATTGACAAATGGTCACTAAAGTCTGATAAACAGAGTTAGGTAGAGACAAGAGGGCCTCTGCAGCCATTATCCATGTCAAGAGGTAATATCATGGGTGACATCTTGGCTGGAATCCTGCATGAGAAAATTTAGCTTAAAATAAAAAAGACTTAGCCCTGGCCGGTTTGGCTCAGCAGTTGGAGTGTCGGCCTGTGGTCCAGAGAGACCCGGGTTCGGTTCCCGCTAAGGGCACATACCTCGGTTGCAGTTTGTCCCCGGCCCTGGTTGGGTCGTGCAGGTGGCAGCCACTCAATGCGTCTCTCTCACATCGATGTTTCTCTCTCCCTCCCACTCTATCTGAACAAAACATGGAAAAATGTCCTCGGGTGAGGATAAAAAAAATAATAATAATTAAAAAATAAAAATAAAAAAGACTTTGATTAGATGATCTTTCAGATTCCATGACACTCTGACATTTGTTCTGATATCCCTGCACACACTCCCCTCAACTTTAGTTAAAGTCCACATAATTTGTTATCAATGCATTATACTAGATTCTTCATTGAATATGCAAAAGGTCTTTCTGCAGTGTCCAGAGACTCTGACAGGTGGAGCTGATACTTGCCCAGATTTGGGAACTGCTAATGCAATCTCAGGTGAACAAGGAAGTGAGAAGGTAAACACTAGGTGGAGCTGGGCTTATTTGGGAGTAAACTAGGACATCTCAAAGAAAGCAGCTCCTCCCTAAGATGGACCATTTTCCCTGTATATAAAGGCCACTAGCCCCAACTAGAAGCACCCTGTAACCTGCTTCGGTCTTCATCCTACTTGTTCCTCTGGTGAAGTAGGTAAGTGAGCAGAAGTATTTAGAGCTGTAAGTTATGAGAATCTGGGATGTGCTCTAAGGCAAAGAGGCACTGGATATCAGGCTTCTTTTTAGTATACTTTGGAAAACTTTGATATAAGTTTAATTTTATTGAGAAGAAAAATGAAGAGATAACTGGGACTGATAGTACCTCCTTTCTTTGGGGTCATTTCCTTAAAGATCAAGGGCTCAAATTATCCAGTAGGCAGGTTGCTTCCTTTACTACTGAGCTTTTTCTCTCTGTTGTCTAATCAGTAAAGCATGAGGGTCAGTCCCCACTTGGAGAATGAAAACAAAAACTGAGCCTGATAGCAGCTGCCCCCAGCTCCATATCAGCTACGCCTATTGTTGTCTTTGACCATTTTGTTTACTTGAGGGTCTAGTTCAGACACTGGTACCCCTTAGTTGGAGTCAGGCATGCCATGTAGATAATAGACTTGTCCCTCCCTAGTGTGATGGTTGAGACCTAGAAAGGAACTGAAGAAATGGATGGACTGACACCCAGAATTTCTGCAGCTCCAGAACAAAGCTCATAAAATTATCCCTGGTAGAGAGACCAAAAAAAGAAAGGCATTGCTCCTATATTCATTCAGGAATGGAAATATGAGATATAGTTTCTGTTCATAATTTCATCACTGTCTTGCTACATGACTTGAACAAGTCATTCAACTCTGGATTGGCTCTTGATTACAACAGAATAAAATTATTCAAACCTCATTAATTCTGAATAATTTTTACAAATAATTGAAACTATTTATGTATTTAAGCAAGAAAAAGGAAGAATAAGAGATGGGTCTCTCTTTTTTCCTCCTTTTAGGTTAATTAAATCCACAAAAAAATGCCTAAACTCCTACAAAGCATCGTCAGTGTCATCGAAATTTTCTACCAATATGCCACCCAGGATGAGGAGTGTGACATGTTGAACAAGGGAAAAATGAAAGAATTTTTGGAAAATGAATTTCATCAAATTATGAAGGTAAGAACTCCATATCATAACTGAAAACAATTGCAATTCCCTTCTCCTCCCTTTCTACCTTTTGTCACATATATCAAACTCCTAGAGGACTCTCCCTACTTGGTAATAGAGAACAGGGTTTGGTAAAGGCTTGAAATAAGGTCAAAAGTTGACTGGTAATGGTTTCCATAACATGACCAAGAGAAGTTATCCTACAAAAAGAACAGACAAAAATCCACAGATTAAATAATGCCTTATGTGAGCAATTCTGCTGGAACAGCAACTGAGATGGTCCTCAGAAAAACTGAAAAGTAGTTAAAATGCATTTTCTTCCTTTTTTTTGTCTTTCTTCAGCCTAAAACATCCTGACCACTGCCCATATCTGAGATTCTGGCATTATAAAGCCTCTGAGTCCAGAAAATTAGCATCTTACTCCTAAATCATAAAAGAGAGTGACCACCACCTTAAAATGTCAGTTCTGGAAATAAATATTTGGGAGCTTAGATCTAGCTCTTGATCTTCGACTCATTAAACCGGCTGCATACTCAGTATTTTTCGTTAGATTCCTATCAATGTCTTAAATTCGGTATGTCAAACACAAAACTAAACTGTCCTTCTTCTATGTGCCCAAAGCAGAAAGCTGGTGCCATTCTTAACTTCCTCTCTCAGCATGCTCCTTCATCCTCCAACCTCCATCAAATTCATCAATAGTCTCTCAAAACAGTCTATTTCTCCCCATTACTACTGCTGTCTTCTGGTTCAAGCCACTTCTTACTTCCAATCTCAGTATTAGATACAAATCCAATAATTTCACACTCAGTTCAAATCCTTCAACAGCTCCCAGTTCTTAAAATAAAGTCCAAAGTTACTTAACATGACTTCAAAGGCATGATTTGCTCCATATTTATCTCTGTAGCCACATCTCTTGACTGCTGAGATGAAATTTAGCAATCCTGAATTTATTTCAGTTCCTTGTACATGAGCCAAGGCTTCTCTCACCTCCAGCTCTCTGTTCATATTGTGCCCTCTGCCTGGGTCCAACCCATCCTTCAAAAGACATCACTTCCTCTCATTAACCTTCCTTGAACCCTCAGTGGCTCCCCTCTGGTGTACTCTCAGAAACGTTATTACAGTAACTTGTAATTTTATGTTTGTGTGTCTGGTCCACTAAATGTTAAGTCCAATTTTGTCAAGAACCAAATTTGTTCACTGCACCTAACTCAATGTGAGGCAGATAGTAGGTGCACAATAAATCTTTGTTGAATGACTAAATGAATTAATGAATTAAGCTGGACAAAAAAAAAGACATATATAATTAATATAGGTATCTAAAATTATTATTTATAAATAGCTAATCATTGATATTTGACTCAAACCTTACAAAAAATAATCTTCCAGTTGCACACTCTTCTAGCTATTTCTTACTGCATTATTTATTACATATTCCCTTCTCTCTTTGTGCTCAGGATAGGGCAGTTGGGCCTAAAGGACTATGTGGTTAAACTCCACCTATGTAAACCAAGCATTCACGTTTTTACACGTGAATGCTTCAATTGCTTCCTTCAATTGGTTAGCTGGTTGTGTGGTCCATACTGACAGAGCTGCCTTGTGTACCTTGTTCCTATACAGAATCCAGATGATCCAGAAACTGTAGATATCATCATGCAAAGTCTAGATCGAGACCATAACAAGAAAGTGGATTTTACTGAGTATCTTCTAATGATATTCCAGCTGGCTCAGGCTTGTAATAAAATAATTGGCAAAGATTACTGCCAAGCTTCAGGGTCAAAACAAAAAGATCATAATCACCAGCACCAAGAGGAACATAGTGAAACAGAAGAGAAGAACAATGGGCAAGAATCATCTTCCAGCCATTTAAGATGGAGTCCAGGATTGAATGAGTCCTATTCCAGGGGCTCCAGTGGAAGCATTAAACACAGGCCTCGATCCAGCTCCAGAAGAATGGGGCATCAAGAAGGTTTGTCTAGTTTGCGGCACAGGCAAAGCTCTGGGGAAAGTTGGAGAGAGTCAAGTTCAGGCCATTTTAAGGATAGTAAGAAAAATAAGCATGGCTCTGGTCAGCAAGAAAGGTCTAGGAATGAAGAAGTTGGTTATACTCATTTAAGTAACTCTAGAAAAAGAACACACTCAGCAAATCAGTCAGGTGATTGTGGAGAAGAAGGGTATGTTTGCCACTCAGAGGATCAGTCTTTTGGTTCTGACCAAAACTTGTCGGACTCAGATGAATCTTTAGGAAACAGACAACATAAGTCTAAATCAAGCCAGCATCATGGATTCAGCTCAGGGAGTTGTGGAGGACAAGAACACTGGTCAAATTCAAATGAGCCCACTGACTGTGGTCATGAGTCTGGCTCAGGTCAGTCTTCTCAACAGAGATGGCATGAATCAAATGCAGGATCTCAATCAGGAAACTGTGAAGAACAAGGATACTGTTCTAGTTCAAGTGGGGAAACCAATTATGGAAAACATGGGTCAAGCTCAGGCCAGTCCTCTAGTCAAAGAAAACATGGATTCAACTCAAGTGGTCAGTCAGGGAGCGGTGAAAGACAAAAGCATGGTTCTGGATCAGGGCAATCTTCTAATTACGGAAAATATGGATCTGGCTCTAATCAATCTTCTAGTCAGAGATACCATGAGTCTAGTTCAGAATCCAGTTTAGGTAAGTCATCAAGCTGTGGACAACATGGATCTGGATTTGGTCAGTCTTCTGGTTTTGGACAACATGGGTCTACATCAGGACAGACTTCCAGCTATGAAAAACATGGTTCAAGTTCAGGTCATTCTTCAAGATATGGTCGATATGGATCTGGATCACGTCAATCTTCTGGCTTTGGACAACGTGGTTCTACCTCGAGAGAGTCTTCTGGCTTTGAAGAGCATGGAACTGGCTTAGGTCATCCATCAAAGTATGGAAAACACGACTCTAGATATGGTGAATCTTCTAGCTATGAAAAGCACGGTTCTACTGCAGGTCAATCCTCTGGCTTCGGAAAACAAAGGTCAGAAACAGGTCAGTCGTCTGGCTTTGGGCAATCATCTAGCTACGGACAACATAGTTCTACTTCAGGACAGTCATCAAGTCATCATGGAACTAGCTCAGGTCAGTCTTCCTGCTGTGGTCAACATGGATCTGGCTCAGGTCAGTCTCCTAGCTATGGCCAACATGGGTCAGAAATAGGCCAGTCTTCCAGCTATGAACATGGGTCTGAATCAGGTCAATCTTCTAGCTATGGCCGACACAGGTCTGGCTCAAGTCAATCTTCTAGTCATAGCCATCATGGGTCTGGATCAGGTCAATCTTCTAGCTATGGACAACATAGATCTGGTTCTGGTCAGTCTTCTGGCTTTGGGCAACATAGATCTGGTTCTGGTCAGTCTTCCGGCTTTAGGCAACATGGGTCTGGCTTAGGTCAATCTTCTGGCTATGGACAACACAGATCGGGCTCAAGTCAGTCTTCTAGCCGCAGCCGACATGGGTCTGGCTCATGTCAGTCTCCTAGCTATGGCCAACATGGGTCAGGATTAGGCCAGTCATCCAGCTATGAAAAACATGGGTCGGGCTCAGGACAACATGGATCAGGATTAGGCCAGTCTTCCAGCTATGAACAACGTGGGTCTGAATCAGGTCAAACCTCTAGCTATGGCCAACACAGGTCCGGCTCAGGTCAGTCTTCTAGCTTTGGGCAATCCTCTGGTTATGGAAAACATAGTTCTACTTCAGGACAGTCATCAAGCTTTGGACACCATGGAACTAGCTCAGGTCAGTCTTCCTGCTGTGGTCAACATGGGTCCAGCTCAAGTCAGTCTTCTAGCCACAGCCAACATGGGTCTGGCTCAGGTCAGTCTCCTAGCTATGGTCAACATGGGTCAGGATTAGGCCAGTCATCCAGCTATGAAAAACATGGGTCGGGCTCAGGACAACATGGATCAGGATTAGGCCAGTCTTCCAGCTATGAACAACATGGGTCTGAATCAGGTCAATCCTCTGGCTATGGCCGACACAGTTCTGGTTCAAGTCAATCTTCTAGCCATAGTCAACACGGATCTGGTTTAGGTCAATCTTCTAGCTATGGACAACACAGATCTGGCTCAGGTCAGTCGTCTAGCCACAGCCAACATGGGTCTGGCTCAGGTCAGTCTCCTAGCTATGGCCAACATGGGTCAGGATTAGGCCAGTCATCCAGCTATGAAAAACATGGGTCGGGCTCAGGACAACATGAATCAGGATTAGGCCAGTCTTCCAGCTATGAACAACATGGGTCTGAATCAGGTCAATCCTCTGGCTATGGCCGACACAGATCTGGTTCAAGTCAATCTTCTAGCCATAGTCAACACGGATCTGGTTTAGGTCAATCTTCTGGCTATGGACAACACAGATCTGGCTCAAGTCAGTCTTCTAGCCACAGCAAACATGGGTCTGGCTCAGGTCAGTCTTCTAGCTATGGCCAACATGGGTCAGGATTAGGCCAGTCTTCCAGCTATGAACAACATGGGTCTGAATCAGGTCAAAGCTCTGGCTATGGCCAACACAGGTCTGGCTCAAGTCAATCTTCTCACCAGAGCCAACATGGATCTGGCTTAGGTCAATCTTCTGGCTATGGACAACACAGATCTGGCTCAGGTCAGTCTTCTAGCCACAGCCAACATGGGTCTGGCTCAGGTCAGTCTTCTGGCTTTGGGCAACATGGGTCTGGCTTAGGTCAATCCTCTGGTTATGGACAACATAGTTCTACTTCAGGACAGTCATCAAGCTTTGGACACCATGGAAGTAGCTCAGGTCAGTCTTCCTGCTGTGGTCAACATGGGTCTGAATCAGGTCAGTCTTCTAGCTATGGCCAACATGGGTCAGGATTAGGCCAGTCATCCAGCTATGAAAAACATGGGTCAGGCTCAGGACAACATGGATCAGGATTAGGCCAGTCTTCCAGCTATGAACAACATGGGTCTGAATCAGGTCAATCCTCTGGCTATGGCCAACACAGGTCTGGCTCAAGTCAATCTTCTCACCAGAGCCAACATGGATCTGGCTTAGGTCAATCTTCTGGCTATGGACAACACAGATCTGGCTCAGGTCAGTCTTCTAGCTATGGCCAACATGGGTCAGGATTAGGCCAGTCTTCCAGCTATGAACAACATGGGTCTGAATCAGGTCAAAGCTCTGGCTATGGCCAACACAGGTCTGGCTCAAGTCAATCTTCTCGCCAGAGCCAACATGGATCTGGCTTAGGTCAATCTTCTGGCTATGGACAACACAGATCTGGCTCAGGTCAGTCTTCTAGCCACAGCCAACATGGGTCTGGCTCAGGTCAGTCTCCTAGCTATGGCCAACATGGGTCAGGATTAGGCCAGTCTTCCAGCTATGAACAACATGGGTCTGAATCAGGTCAATCCTCTGGCTATGGCCAACACAGGTCTGGCTCAAGTCAATCTTCTAGACATAGCCAACATGGATCTGGCTTAGGTCAATCTTCTGGCTATGGACAACATAGATCTGGCTCAGGTCAGTCTTCTGGCTTTGGGCAACATGGGTCTGGCTTAGGTCAATCCTCTGGTTATGGACAACATAGTTCTACTTCAGGACAGTCATCAAGCTTTGGACACCATGGAAGTAGCTCAGGTCAGTCTTCCTGCTGTGGTCAACATGGGTCTGAATCAGGTCAGTCTTCTAGCTATGGCCAACATGGATCAGGATTAGGCCAGTCTTCCAGCTATGAACAACATGGGTCTGAATCAGGTCAATCCTCTGGCTATGGCCAACACAGGTCTGGCTCAAGTCAATCTTCTAGACATAGCCAACATGGATCTGGCTTAGGTCAATCTTCTGGCTATGGACAACACAGATCTGGCTCAGGTCAGTCTTCTAGCCACAGCCAACATGGGTCTGGCTCAGGTCAGTCTTCTAGCTATGGCCAACATGGGTCAGGATTAGGCCAGTCATCCAGCTATGAAAAACATGGGTCAGGCTCAGGACAACATGGATCAGGATTAGGCCAGTCTTCCAGCTATGAACAACATGGGTCTGAATCAGGTCAATCCTCTGGCTATGGCCAACACAGGTCTGGCTCAAGTCAATCTTCTAGACATAGCCAACATGGATCTGGCTTAGGTCAATCTTCTGGCTATGGACAACATAGATCTGGCTCAGGTCAGTCTTCCGGCTTTGGGCAACATGGGTCTGGCTTAGGTCAATCCTCTGGTTATGGACAACATAGTTCTACTTCAGGACAGTCATCAAGCTTTGGACACCATGGAAGTAGCTCAGGTCAGTCTTCCTGCTGTGGTCAACATGGGTCTGAATCAGGTCAGTCTTCTAGCTATGGCCAACATGGGTCAGGATTAGGCCAGTCATCCAGCTATGAAAAACATGGGTCAGGCTCAGGACAACATGGATCAGGATTAGGCCAGTCTTCCAGCTATGAACAACATGGGTCTGAATCAGGTCAATCCTCTGGCTATGGCCAACACAGGTCTGGCTCAAGTCATTCTTCTCACCAGAGCCAACATGGATCTGGCTTAGGTCAATCTTCTGGCTATGGACAACACAGATCTGGCTCAGGTCAGTCTTCTAGCCACAGCCAACATGGGTCTGGCTCAGGTCAGTCTTCTAGCTATGGCCAACATGGGTCAGGATTAGGCCAGTCATCCAGCTATGAAAAACATGGGTCGGGCTCAGGACAACATGGATCAGGATTAGGCCAGTCTTCCAGCTATGAACAACATGGGTCTGAATCAGGTCAATCCTCTGGCTATGGCCAACACAGGTCTGGCTCAAGTCAATCTTCTCGCCAGAGCCAACATGGATCTGGCTTAGGTCAATCATCTGGTTATGGACAACACAGATCTGGCTCAGGTCAGTCTTCTAGCCACAGCCAACATGGGTCTGAATCAGGTCAATCCTCTGGCTATGACCAACACAGGTCTGGCTCAAGTCAATCTTCTAGCCAGAGCCAACATGGATCTGGTTTAGGTCAGTCTTCTGGCTATGGACAACACAGATCTGGCTCAGGTCAGTCTTCTAGCCACAGCCAACATGGGTCTGGCTCAGGTCAGTCTTCTAGCTATGGCCAACATGGGTCAGGATTAGGCCAGTCTTCCAGCTATGAACAACATGGGTCTGAATCAGGTCAATCCTCTGGCTATGGCCAACACAGGTCTGGCTCAAGTCAATCTTCTAGACATAGCCAACATGGATCTGGCTTAGGTCAATCTTCTGGCTATGGACAACATAGATCTGGCTCAGGTCAGTCTTCTGGCTTTGAGCAACATGGGTCTGGCTTAGGGCAATCCTCTGGTTATGGACAACATAGTTCTACTTCAGGACAGTCATCAAGCTTTGGACACCATGGAACTAGCTCAGGTCAGTCTTCCTGCTGTGGTCAACATGGGTCCAGCTCAAGTCAGTCTTCTAGCCACAGCCAACATGGGTCTGGCTCAGGTCAGTCTCCTAGCTATGGCCAACATGGGTCAGGGTTAGGCCAGTCTTCCAGCTATGAACAACATGGGTCTGAATCAGGTCAATCCTCTGGCTATGGCCGACACAGACCTGGTTCAAGTCAATCTTCCAGCCATAGCCAACATAGGTCTGGATCAGGTCAATCCTCTAGCTATGGACAACACAAATCTGGTTCTGGTCAGTCTTCTGGCTTTGAGCAACATGGGTCTGGCTTAGGTAAATCTTCTGGCTATGGACAACACAATCAACATGGCTCTGGTTCAGGTCAGTCTTCTAGCTTTGGTCAGCATGGGTCTGGATCAAGTCAATCATCTGCCTTTGGTCAGAATGAATCTGGTTTAGGTCAGTCCTCAAGCTCTAGACAACATGAATCTAGATATGGTCAATCTTCTAGTTATGGACAGCATGGTTCTGTTTCAGGACAGTCATCAAACTGTGATCAGCATGCATCTGGATCAGGTCAGTCCTCTAGCTATGGCCAACACAGGTCTGGATCAGGTCATTCTTATACCCATAGCCAATCTGGGTCTGAATGGAGTCAGCCTTCTAGCTATGGCCAACAAAGTTCTGCCTGTCACCGTAGTCAACAAGGGTCTGGCTCAGGTCAGTGTTCTAGTGCTGAACAATATGGATCTGGCTCATATCACTCATCTAGCTCTGAACAATGTGGTCTTGGATATGGTCAATATTCTGGCACCGAACAATATGGGTCTGGTTCATGTCCCTCATCTAGCTCTAGACAATGTGGTTTTGGATCTGGTCAGTATTCTGGCACCGAACAGTATGGGTCTGGCTCATGTCACTCATCTAGCTCTAGACAATGTGGTTTGGGATCTGATCAGTATTATGGCACTGGACAATATGGGTCTGGCTCATGTCACTCATCTAGCTCTAGACAATGTGGTTTGGGATCTGATCAGTATTATGGCACTGGACAATATGGGTCTGGCTCATGTCACTCATCTAGCTCTAGACAATGTGGTTTGGGATCTGGTCAGTATTATGGCACTGAACAGTACAAATCTGGGTCATGTCACTCATCTTGCCCTAAACAATGTGGTTCTGGATCTGGTTGGTGTTCTAGCTATGCGCAACATCAATTACAAGGGAGATGTGGGTCAATTTCAAGTGGTACTCATGATGAGTACAGTAAACCCAAAATAGGCTCAACACCCAATCAGTCAAGAAGAAATAGCCAGGAATGGTCAGGGTATAACCAAAAAGAAAGAAGCAGAGAGTCTGATACATATGAGAGTATTCATGAACAAAGACAAGTAGAAAGCTCCTCAGGTTGTAGCTTGGGACAATTTACAACCTCCTATAGACAGTCTATTTCCAACACAACCAAGGAGGATAATAGACAAGATGGCTATTATTGTCAGAGAGAAGGAGATAACTATGGAGGTGGAAGCACTAACTCAAATTCCCACAGTTTTAGTAGCAGCACTCCACTCTATGAATATGTCCAAGAACAGAGGTATTAATTCTAGTGATGAATAATAGAAGTGAAATTAATTCAAGTAGCAATTTAAAAAATAAGAAACTATAACAGACAAGCAACTTATTATAAAGCTTCTTTCTAAAAGTGAATGTATTTGTTTCTTTTTCATGTAACTGTACTCTATTCCTTGTTATTGGGTTCCTTCCAAAGAATGTAGGGTGTGTGGGCTATACTGTTAGAAAATTCTGAGTTGAATAAATAATGTGTGGGATGAAATTTGGAAGAATAACGCAAAACATTTATGGAGCTTGGGGTTTAGTGGAGATGTCTTTTTAAGAGTTCATTATTAATTTGCCTTTCTTTGGCCCTGCTGGGAGGGGTTGACTCTCTGAGGGAGGGTTGCTACTTCTTCCCAGGGCTCTGGGAAGGAGCAAGGTGGCCATCTTCCTGTGTGGGCGTGACTCAGCACAAACTCTGAGTACCCTCCACACAAAAAATTTAAAAAAAAATTTAAAAAAAAAAAGTTCATTATTCATTATTTATAACTAAGCCTGCATATCTAAAAAGCAAAATATTATACTAAATGCATTACCAGTTCTGGAGCCAAAGCTTCTCTTACAGCAATGTGGACCATAATTTTTGTTATGCCTCATTGAATGGTAGCAGAAAGAAGACCCTAAAAGTAAAAATGTAATGTTGAAAGTTTCTTAGTTTATCAAAACCAAGTCCTTACTTTGGGGTGCATCTTTCATCAGTAAGCTACAGAGGCATTAAAAAGTGGCACTAGGTACTTCTTTCTCCCTAGCCAGTGAGTGAGAGCATTATTTCTTAAACAGCA
The DNA here is from genome assembly GCA_030848825.1 of Tadarida brasiliensis. NCBI lineage: Eukaryota > Metazoa > Chordata > Mammalia > Chiroptera > Molossidae > Tadarida > Tadarida brasiliensis. Next base: position 19,773,525 of record CM061275.1, read on the forward strand.
GGGATGGACCAGTTCAGGATTAATAGAGCCAAATGAGGGCTCTGACTTGGTTTCAGCAAGAAAGATGTTGCCCCCTACTCCTAAGAATTTGCTCCAGGTTTTAAAAAAAAAAAACATTTGGAAGAGCAATAGCATGGAAATAAAATGGCTCCAACCTATATCTATAGTTCATTGGCCTTTCCACATAGGAAAATATCCTTTACACCCAGAGGGGAAGGAAGACTATCTGCCACTGCTGTATAGTTCCTTGGTTTGACTATAACATATTTGTTTCAAATAACTGGATTGCATTAAATTTAACAATAAATAATAGTGATCAAAACCGAGGTTGTCTCATTTCTGCTTTATTTCACTCTCACACACAGGTGGTCAGACTAGAAACTAACTCAAATAGCTATTTTCAAGGTCCTGTCCTTCACAAATAACCCAGATTTTATAAGAATTTTTAAAAATTCAATAATAAGACAATTTAAAAATGATCAAAATATTTGAATGGACACTTCACTGAAAAAGATGTACAAATGGCCAATAAGCACATGAAAAGATGCCCAATGTCATTAGTCATCAGAGAAATGCAAATTAAAACATAATGAGAGCCTGGCCAGTGTGGCTCAGTGGTTGAGCGTTGACCCATGCACCAAGAGGTCGCCAGTTCGATTCCCAGTCAGGGCATGTGCCCAGGTTGTGGACCAAATTCCCAGTGTGGGGCATGCAGGAGGCAGCCAATCAATGTTCTCTCTCATCAATGTTTCTATCTCTCTCTCCCTGTCCCTTTCTCTCTCTCTAAATTCAATAAAGGGGTGGGGGAGTAAAAAGGACAAACCACATATTAAGATAAAACTTCTGCAGTGGTTATAAACAACTGATTAATAGCCAGGTTGTACAAAGAACTTATAAATATCAAATTAGGAAAAAACAGCAAAACGTATAAAAAGAAAAATCATCAATATAGAAATCTGAATGAGCAAGTGGCATTTTTAAAACAATGCTCAGGGAAACAGTAAATGAAAACACCATGAAATACCATTTCATACTCATCAGATAAGAAAAAACTAAATTCTAGCAATATCCAGTGTTGGAGAGGATAAGGAGCAATGAATGTCTAAATTGGTAACCACTTAGAAAGCAATTTTGAAACCACACAAGAATCAGCAAAATGTTACAAACAACTTAGAAATTCAACAGAAGAATGAATAAATTGTGATATAGCCATATACTACAATGCTATCTAGTAGTTAAAATTAATGAACAAGAGGGAGATGATAGAGATAGAGATAGAGATAGAGATAGAGATAGAGATAGAGATAGATAGAGATATAGAGACAGAGACAGAGATAGAGATAGAGATGACACACACCTAGACATAGATATATATCAACTTGAACAAGTCCCCAAAATATAGTATTGAGTGAAACCTATAACCTACCCCTTTTTCTTCTCTTCTTTTAGCTGCAACACTATAGTTCTTAGATTCTGGAATCATAGCAAGGAGAAGATGATGCCAGGGGCACCTGGGGAGGCCCAGGAAGGCCTCAACCAGATACCAGGGTTCAGGTTCTTGACACAGAACAATAAAGAATTCAAGAGCATGACAGAAAAATTTAGCAAAGCACAATAAATTTATTAAAGCCATAGTAGCACTTGAGAATTAAGAGTGGGCAACCTCGGGGTGGGAAGGGAGGAGATAAACCACAGAACTTATATGCATGTACGCATAACCGATGGACATAGACAACAAAGCTGGGGACAGGGTGGGAGGAGATAGGGAGGAGGGGGTCAATGGGGGGGAAAAGGAGAAACATCTGTAACAAAAATAAATTAATTTTAAAAAAATTAAAAAAAAAAACAGAGTGGGCAACCTCACAAGAGGCCCCAGTGAGGTCTGAGTGGAAGGTTTTTAGTAAATGTGGGTAAGGGGGGACAGGGTGGTCCTTAGCTTCTGACACAGGTTGGGTGACTTCCCCAAGTGGCTCATTCTTGTCCTTCTTCTCCAGATACCAATTTCTTTTTTGGTTCTCAAGGAACTGTCATGGTGATTCAGGGGTTGGGGGTAGGGTCCTAAAATTGTAATGCAAATTTATTATAAAGATATAATGGCCCTGTTGGTCACTTTTAGGTCAGTATGGCTGCCAAATCTGGTTGAGACCGGTTTTGTCTCAATTACAGAAAATTGGGGAGGGGGAAGCAGGGAACAGGGGTCAATAAAGGTCATGTCTGCAATGTTCCAGCCAAGACAAAAAAGGGGAGGGGTAGAGCTTGAGGCATTTGTTCCCTACTCTTTCCTACCTCAAAGAGAAACACTATGAAAAACAGATTAGCTCAATCTCAACATGGACAAATCCCCAAAATATAATATTGAGTGAAAAATTGTAAAACATGTACATATGGTGTAATATAATATATACATAATAATGTTACCAGTAGAAATCATGTTCTTTCATGGGACCATGAGCAAAGCATTCCACGGACACACACACACACACACGGACACACGGACACATGGACACACACACACAAGAGGAGGTTGTGGTGTGGCTGCCCCTGGGTTTCCAATATCCCATCTCTGTCCCTCCCGCCATGGAAAAAGTCCAATCTTGCCTTCATCAAGGCCAAAACAAAGGCCAGTGTCCAGAGTCTCTATTTCATATTAAAGCTTAGTCCTCTGGAGTCCGTGTGGTCTGCGTGTTCACCTGTTCCCAGGGGAGAGAGCTCTTCTTGCTGCTCCTGGGATTATAGTATCTTAGTTTTGGGAAGAACCAGGTGCTCTTTCAAAATAACCAATCAGCCCTGGCTGGTTTAGCTCAGCGGTTAGAGCATCGGCCTGCGGGCCAAAGAGTCACAGGTTCAATTCCAGTCAAGGGCATGTACCTCGGTTGCAGTTCATCCCCAGCCCTGGCCGGGGTCATGCGGGAGGCAACCAGTTGATTATCTCTCTCATGTCGATCTTCCTCTCTCTCTCTCTCTCTCTCTCTCTCTCTCTCTCTCTCTCTCTCTCTCTCTCTCTCCCCCTCCTTCCCTCCCACTCTATCTGAAGATAAATGGAAAAATATCCTCGGGTAAGGATTTGAAGAAATAAAATAAAATAGAATAAAATGACCATAAAAAGCAAAATAACCGATCAACTTCCCAAGCTTGCTACTATTTCCCCAGACTAGATTGACAGGCCCCTATGGTCAAGCAGTTCCCCCTGCATCATTCTAACTTCTATTGTGCATGTGCTTGCCTCCCTCTGCTCCCCCTAACAATCTGGAACCCTATCGGAGGGGGGAAGAAAAAGGTGTTAATCCTTGCCAGGCTGGTGTGGCTCAGTGGTTGAGCATCGACCCATGCACCAAGAGGTCGCCAGTTCAATTCCCGGTCAGGGCACATGCCCAGGTTGTGGGCCCGATCCCCAGTGTGGGGCATGCAGGAGGTGGTCAATCGATGTTCTTTCTCATCGATGTTTCTATTTCTTTCTCCCTCTCCCTTCCTCTCTCTAAAATCAATAAAGAAAAACAATTTTTTTTTCAAAAAGATGTTAATCCTTGGCAGGGCAATGCTGTGATACCCTGGAGTGTGTGAAGCTGTTATTTTCTGGTGAAACAAACAGGCTCATGCTCCCCAGCCCATTAAGCTCAACAATGTCTTATTCCATTAGCTTCCTTTCTTAACATCTAGCTACCTACGCTAACAACAATACCATATATTATGTGTAGTTAATACATATCTATGGGAATGTTAAACACCCAATTCAGAATAGTGGTTACCTCTGTAGACAGGGGAGAAAATGGGATTGAAAGAATAAACAAGGCCAAAAGTTTTCTTAAGCAAGATGTTTATTATATTATTCCCTATACTTATTTGTAAACCTCAAACTACTTCACAAGAAAGAGGGGAACACAAAGATCAATGTTAAAATTCCGCCAAGGACTTTGCAAGGGATCAAGTGCTCTGACAAGCTAGCCCACTGCCATGGCTGGTCCAGCACATCCCAGTTGTTGAAATAGATGTAGCAGCACATCATCTGAATCACATGACCAACTGTCTGGCTCAGAACTGAAATTCACCAGAAAGCCTTCTGAAAATTTTGGCTTTCTGTAATTTTGCCAAAAGGAGAAAACATTCACTTGCCAGATTAATATAGACACCTAGAGTTTCTGACAGTGCTGCAGCTATAATTTAATAGCCTGACATCATTGTTTTCATACTTCAGTCCCTGGTGGTTTAGTTACAATGAAAACAGCTTTCCTGAATCTAATCAACTCCAGGACAATGGCAAGAGTGCATATCTGAATCTACAAGAATAAGGACCACCTGACTGGTGTGGTTCAGTGGTTGAGCGTCAACCCATTCACCAAGAGGTTGCTGGTTCAATTCCCAGTCAGAGCACATGCCCAGGTTGTGAGCCCAATCCCCAGTGGGGTGCGTGCATGAGGCAGCCAATCAGTGTTTTCTCTCATCGATATCTCTATCTCTCTCTCCCTCTCCGTTCCTCTCTCTCTAAAATCAATAAAGAAAAAGAAAAAAAAAGAATAAGGACCAACTCCTGACCCTTTTTCCAGTTAACATCTCAACCTTATTCTTTGCCTTTTCCAAATTTCAAGAGTTCAGAGAAAGAAAATTATTCTAAGTAAGAGAAAGCAAAGAAATTTCAAATAAATGCTTAGTTGTATAGCTAAGCTAAGTTTTTCATAGTGTTTCTGTTCTCCTTCTTACAACCCCAGAATATAAGAACCATAGAGTTGCAGTTCAAAGAAAAGAAAGGAGTTGGCTAACTATTTTGGACAGGATCTTTTAGGATCTCAATACCTTGTCCAGACTCTGAATATCACTTTTGAAGATCAAGAAACTAGATATTTTTTCCTGTACAATCAGATGTGATGAAGCTGTGGGAAAGAGATTCATACTAAGCAAAACATCCAATTTATTAACTAGAAGATATATATTGCAGATGAAAAAAAAGGGTTCTATGGAAAGTAACCTCACAGGGTGATCTGACCACAAAGGCCTACCGGAGCAGGTCATGGTGAGTAATCACACCCCAGGCACAAAACTTCTTTAGTAAAATGCTTATTATTGCCACAAGCAAACCCTGTCCATTGTTTCTGTGCATCTAGGTTAACACACCTTTGAAATTCCCCCTTCTTCTAAAGTACATAATCTTGTTAACTACCCTGTAATCCAATCCCCGCCTTGCTTTCTCCCACTTTCATGTAATCTTCCCTATGTTCCCTCCTTAATTTCAAATGCATAAAATAAACTGCAAAACTATTATTCTCCAGAGTACTTGAGATCTGGCTCCCAGGCATATATTGTCAGTTTGGCTCAAATAAACTCATAAAAATTCTCTACAGGTTCATATGTTTCTTATGTCAATAATATGCATTGAGAATGGGAACCATTTGTCTATCATGGGATATTCCCTCCCACTGGATAGAGTTAAGAGATGGAAGAAGTGATTAAATGAGCTTTACAGCAAAGGAGTTTTATTCTCAAAGGGTTATTCTCTCATGCTAAGGTAACTTGATTTTAACAATTTATCCTGCAAGGGAAAGAGTGCAAAATGAACATTGTTATTGAGTATCTTATGAGCTGGGAATATTAAATTATGTTCTTTACATATATTAATATATTATTTATTCCTTAATTTCTTCTCATAACCACCCTGTGACTATAAGTGTTATTCTCATTTTATTGAAGAGGAAACTAAGACTCTGAAAAGTCAAGTGACTTGTTTACATTAGTGTAGCCGGGTTTCATACCCAAAACTGTCTGACTCCAAAACACATGTGTTGCTGCCACAACAGTCTTCTACGCTAGTAATATTTCTCTTTAAACAACTATGGTCAAACATCTAGGACCAGAGCCGCCCCCTCATTTTGAATTCTGCTGGAAACACATGAACTGAAACACAACCTCTGACTCTCCTTTTCCTACCCTCAATGCAACAACACAATGTCCTTAAGGGACCTTGAAAAACACCCTTGTTCATTAGCAATTTAAGAACAATTTCCAAGGGAGGATCCCTGGTGCAGATAACTCATCTCCTTACATTTCATTTATCTCATCACATTTAATAATTCTCATTAGCTTTCATTCCAGAGGGTGGCATTTCTGACCTAGTCTTCCTTATTGCGTGCCTTATTTGAAGTTCACTATGGACTAATTATAATCAACCACCCACAGTCTTGCACTCTTTAAAAGACAAAGATCTTATATCTAATTCCCTTCCATAGCCAGAATTCCCTGTTTCTGCCCTGTCTCCCTGTCTACTCCTGTGTTCTCTGACTCTCTCACCCTGTGTGCCTTACCCCAAATATGAAAGATCCCTGAACAGCCCTCACAGCTGCTGCTAGGTCCTTATCTAAAAGTTCTAGTCAGAGTATTCCGGATGCTGAAGACTTTAAATCAGTGAGTAATCTGAGGTACATAACCATGACAAATCTGCTATATAATATTCCCAGACTCCACAGGCAGAGAAAGAAACTTCATGTGCAATGACATCAAGGAAATAGTGTGATCAAAGACCAAAGAGTACATGTCTTTGATTGAAGCACATAGGGCAGAGTTTCAGGAACTGTGGCTGGTAAAGCAAGTTGGAAGCAGGCTGTAAAGAGCTTTCAGGAGAGTGTGAGGTAAACAGAGAAGAAAAGTCAATGAAACACACCGATAAAGATAAATATAGCCCTGGCCGGTATGACCCAGTTGGTTGGAACATTGTCCTAAACACTGGAAGGCAGCAGGTTGATCCCCAGTCGGGGCACATACTGGAAGGCAACCAATCAATGTTTCTCTCTCATCTCTCTCTCTCTCTCTCAAATCAATAAGCATGTCCTCGAGTGAGGATTAAAAAAAAAAAAAAGTAAGTCTAAGTAGGAAGAGAAGCTGGGAGAAGAGGTATTCCAGAAGCCAAAGGAAGAGACTTCTAGTAAGTAATGGACATAATAATAAAATGTATTTTATAAAGTTACAGTAAATAAAACTGTAGAGTACTGACAGAGTAGATAATACAGATCAAAATAACCAAATCAATAGCCCCAAAACAGATCCTAATAAATATATAGATATATAGATATATAGATATAGATATAGATATTTTGTTGTTGTTGTTGTTCATCCTCACCTGAGGATATTTTTCCATTGATTTTTTTATTTTAGAGAGACTGGGAGTGAGGGAAGGAGGGAAGAAGGGAGGGAAGGAGAGAGAGAAAGAGAGAGAAACATCAATGTGAGAGAGACATCAATTGGTTGCCTCCCACATGACCCCAACTGGGACCGGGAATTGAACCTGCAACCCAGGTACATGCCCTTGACCAAAATCTAACCCAAGGCCCTTCGGTCCATGGGCTGGCGTTCTAACCACTGAGCAAAACTGGCCAGGGCTAATAGATATATTTTTAATTGATATGTGAAGTATCTGCTGCATAGACAATATATGTAAAGTATTTTAAAAAGTATCTGGTCTACAGTAATCATCTAATAAATGTTAGTGACTATTCTTATTACTATTTATTTTTGTTGTCATTATTATTGCAAATCATTATGGAAAGGAAAGATTCTTTCAGAAAGTTTGATGGTAAAGAGAAGCAAGACAACAGGCAAGGAAGAGAGAAGAAACCTTAACAAAGTATGAAGTTAAAGTATGTGCCAGAAACACAGGAAGTATTTGATAAAAATTTACTAAATGGGTGAAAAATATTTGTAAGCCAAGAGGAAGGAGATTGTGAAAACAAAGAGATTGTTGACACCAGAGAAGGGGGTTCATTGCTGGCTCAAGGACCTAGAAAAAATGACATAAATGGAATCAAAAGCACATATAGAGAAATCAGCCTTGAAAAGGAATAGGATAGCTCATGTTCTTGAAGCAAAGAGAAGGTAAAAATATAATTACCTCGGTATTTCTAAAAAGGATGAACTGCATAGAATCACCTGAGGTAATTATTTAAAAAGCCAATTCTTGGACTCCATCCCAGACCCACTGAATCAGAACTTCTAGGAGATAAAGCCTAGCAACTTGCTTCTTTTTTCTTTTTTTTTTTAATCCTCACCCAAGGATATTTTTCCTTTTTTTTTTTTTTTTTTTTTTTTTTTTTTTTTGTTCAGATAGAGTGGGAGGAAGGGAAAGAGAGGGAGAGAGAGAAAAACATCAATGTGAGAGAGACACATCAACTGATTGCCTCCTGCATGACCCCAACCAGGGCCAGGGCATACCGCAACTGAGGTATGTGCCCTTGACCAAAATTGAATCCATGACTCATTGGTCACAGGCCGACGCTCTAACCACTAAGCCAAACTGGCCAGGGCCCAGCAACTTGCATTTTTAATGGTCCATGACCCAATGAATTTCTTTGAGAAAAAAATGGAATTTAGGAGAATTCACATCTCTTGGCCCCTTGGTGAAAGCAAAACTGATCACTTGTCCAGCTACCACTATGACTAAGCTTACCAGGTCCTACAGCTGAGAGGAAAAATAATCTTTACACCCTTAGATAACCTAAAAACAAGGAAGAAACCTAAAATTTTACCTATAGTCTCCCAAAATCAATGAAGCCTTAAGCCCTTTCCTGTAAATTGCTGACTTCCTAATGCAAATAACTCCCTGACTTTTGCAATACTGACATCTACAAGTATGATAATCATGTGGGAAAATTCTTGTTTTATCCACATGAACATATTAACTATAAACTTCGTAACCTTGTGATTTTTTTTCCCTTTAAATGTCTGCTGTGTCATATATTCAAGGGAATATTCTTCTTAGGACTGAACTCCTAATGTTTTTTTTAAAAATATGTTCTTATTGATTTTTTAGGGAGAGAGAGAGAGAAACATCAATGTGAGAGAGAAACATCGATTGGCTGACTCCTGCACACCCTCTACTGGGGACTGAGCCCACAGCCTGGGCATGTGCCCTGACCAGGAATTGAACCAGCACCTCTCAGTCCATGGGACGATGCTCAATCCACTGAGCCACACAGGCTGGGCTCCTAATGCTTTTTTAATCACTACACCATCCTCTCACTGATAGGGAGAAAAGAAGGTGGGAGATTTGAAAAGAGTGGGAAAGGTTTGAAGCATCTGTTGAGGGATCTAAAAAAGGACATCAACTAGGAAAGACAAAAAAGATTGCCAAGAAGTATTCAGAACTTAGATAAGGTTGAAAATCATAAATATGAAGAGAGAAGCTAATGAATCACAGTATGTCATATTCACTAACATCTAAAAGCCTGGCAGAAGAAGCAAAGTAAATGAAGTCAGGTTAATTGCAGGTTTGGAATTTTCAGGGCAGGTGCAAGAAAAAAGTATGGGTCCAAGGACACTCAATGATAACTACTTGGGGTTACAGGTATAGGAGGAAAGGATAGACACCCTTACAGGACTTCTTCTGGGCCCAAACTGTATGTGTGTGAAGGGTGGGATAATTTTATAGCCATATTTCCCTCTACATTCAAGTACTGTAGTAAAGATGGGCTTTGCTAGTAGCAGCAGTTTTTCAAGTAAAATAAAAATATAAAATACGCTGTCAGGAATATACTATGGAATATACAATGTCAGGTCACTTATCCCTTTTTTAGTTCACAATAACCCTTTGGGGCAAAGATCCTTAAGCTTCTTGATGTGCAAATTGAGGTTTTCAGAAGTTAAGCCATGAGTCCAAAAACACAACTCATCTATGATCTAGTTTAGATTTGAACTTAAGTGTGACTGACTGAAAAGCATTATTAATTCACTAGCCCACACTGATTTCACGAGGAATAGCTAGACTCCACTTCATAGAGTAAAAGGAAACAGCATCATCAAAGAAAAACCAAATTTCTCATCGAATAAGGGTTTGCAGGGAACATTCTAAGAAAAAATTAAGATAGGGGCATTTCTCGGCAACAAAACTAAAAAAAAAAAAAAAAAAAAAAAAAATTAGAGAACCATAATGTAGGAGAACTACCAGTGAAAAGATGTTGAAAAAAAAACAACAGACCAAAAATGGAGACACTTTCATTAAGCCCCACCAAAACTTAATACCCAACCTAATTGTAGTTTCAGCCTCTCCCAGGAGTGGACTTTTAAACCAATCAGTCTGGAATTACCTGATCAACACTGATAAGGTAATCAGCCTAATAAGACCCTTCCTGCCCTTCTCCCAAAGAAAGGTGAGCCTACCTGAAACCACAGGTTCTTTTCTTTTGCTAATAACTTTCTTGTCCTGCCCAGTTTCTGCTTATAAAAACCTTCCATTCTGTACTTCTCAGAGCACCTTTCTATTTGCTAGATAATATGCTGCCCAATCCATGAATCGTTCAATAAAGCCAACTAAATTCTATTTTTAAATTTACTCAGTTGAACTTTTTGTTCTTTAACTGATTTGGTGGCAGTGGTGGTGGGATCCAAAGTGAACTAATGGCATTCAGGGATAATAGAAACACAGGCATGGTACACTGCAAACCCTTTGAGTTCACTGTATTCGTCACCATCTTTGAGGGCCATGGATAAGTCCCTCTCAGTTCTGAGCTCTGCTCCCTTTGCACTGAGCTCCTGATCTAATTGGCTTCTCAGTCTAGGACTTAGTGAATCATCTTGAACTGGCAGACCGTCCCATCTGGAATACTAGTCCCTAGCCTTTGTTCACTCACAGTTCTCCAGTTGTTTGGAATCTCTTTTCCAAGTTCCAGTCCACAGTCCCCTTTCACTGAAGTCTGCTGATTTGGTTTATATGGGAATTGCTGGTACCACACAAAGCCTTCTATTGGCCAGTCCATACTAACATTTCTTTGGTTACTGCTGGTGTGTTAAGACGCATATGTTTGTCTTGTCTTGTGTAGATAAAGGCTAGAACTGCAACCCCCATGTTGGGAATTGGTGGTGGTTACCAACTGGAGTTGGACTGGGTCCAACTTGAAAACTGGACTAAATCCAGGATCAGAATGTGTCCATTTAAGTTGAAATGGGTCCAGTTGAAGGCCTTAAGTGAATAAAATTTTGTTTTAAATAAATAATAGGATTCTCAGAAGTCAAAACAAGCACAAACATTTGTGGACAAGGGCCAAGCATTTAAAGGTTTTTAGAGCCCTGGCCGGTTTGGCTCAGCGGTTAGAGCATCGGCCTGCGGACCAGAGGGTCTCAGGTTCAGTTCCCACTAAGGGCATGTACCTCAGTTGCAGTTTGTCCCCACCCTGGTTAGGGTCGTGTGGGTGGCAACCACTCGATGTGTCTCTCTCACATCGATGTTTCTCTCTCTCCCCACCTTTGCTTCTACTCTATCTGGAGATAAATGCAAAAATGTCCTCGGGTGAGGAAATAATAAATAAATAAATAAATAAATAAATAAATAAATAAATAAATAAATAAATAAATAAATAAATGTTGTTAGAGAGCTCATTACCTTAAGAAGATTCCAATGATAAGATAAATTGGTCACAAAATGGGTTACATAGACACTAGTCACCTGCCAACCTCAAGAACCATCTTGAGTATTAGTTTGGCTCTGAGAAAGGCCTAGCTAAAGGAAATAGGATCCTTAAAGTCAAAATAGTAAAGGGAGAGGTTCAAGATGACGGCATAAGAAGACCCTGTACTCACCTCCTCCCGTAGACACAACAAATTTGCAGGTACATATGGAATAATTTTCCTCTGAAAAGAACCTGAGAGCTAGAGGGAAAGCACCTACACAACAAAAGACAAAACAGATACATCAAGAAGAGGCAGAGATATGGCCTTGCCAAGGACCCCACCCAAGACACAGTGACCCACAAGCAACGGGGATCCTTCCCCCCCAAAAAAAGAAGTCTCCCTGAGAAACAAAGAAATTGGACTCTACATTAGGTACCCCAACCCTGGGGGCCAGCACAGGAGACAATTCCCTAAAAATCTGGCAACAAGGATTAAGACCAGGACAAACACAGAACTATAGGGAACTGAGAAACCACTATTAAATGGCTTGAGTGCAAACCCACTCACTGTGAGATGCAGCACAAAAACAATAGTTTGAATAGTGCCTAAATCATAAGTGAGGGAGACTTACTTACTAATTCTAAAGCAGCTGCAGATGAGGCAAAAACTTTCAGGAAATTTATCAGGAGATGGAAACACTGGAAAACACCATTTCTACCATCTCATCTTAACCTGCTGGTGGTGGAAACAACGGGCACCATTTTTGGAGTTCCCTCTAGCCTGCCAGCACTGGAGGGGGACTGCTTAGCCCACCCCACCCCACCTACTTCACACAGCACCTGAGTTGCAACTGGGACAACCTATCACCTCAAACCCCCAGTGCAGAGACTAAGCCACACCAAGAAGAGCAAATGCCCCCAGCCCAAACTTCCCCATGCAGCAACCAAGCTTGCAACAGGGCATAGGAATGCCCTGAGCCCGGCCCATCCACAAAGAATAAGCTTCAACCAGGACAATGAGTGTCCTAAGCTCCACCTTCCATACACAGCAACACAGTCACAACCTGGCCCAGTGAGTGTCCAGAAGTCCACCTGCCCCACAGAGCAGACAGACAACAACTGGGCCCAGCAAGCATCCTGTGCCCCTCCTTCCCTGTGCACCAACCTAACTAGGGCCAGGCCAAGGACCTCAAGCCCTGACCTACTCAGGCAAAACCCAGCCACAACCAGGCTGAAGTCCCTCCCACCTCACACAGTCCCAGCAGCAACTAGAATAGGCATGTGCTCCAAATCCTGCTCTCACCACACAGTGGCCAGCCACAGCCCAGGCAGGCAAAGGCATGGAACCCACCCACCCCCTCCCCATACAGCAGCTGAAACCCTACCACAGTTGGTAGGCACACACAAGGGATACTATAGAGTGCTGGCTTTGGTGAATAAGGGAGATTGCACTTCCAGGCTACACACAACAGCTCCTACACAGGGTCACTCTTTCAAACCTGGGGAGAAGTAGCTGTTTCACCTAACACACATAATAAAAAACAGACAGACAGGTAAAATTAAAAGACAGAGGATTATGTTCCAAGACAAGGAACAAAGCAAATCCCCAGAAAAAGCCCTTAATAAAATGGAGATAAGCAACCTGCCTGATACAGATGCTCAAAAATCTTTGGAGGAGAATGGATGAACACAGTAATAACTTCAACAAAGAGATAGAAAATATTATAAAGTACCAAACAGAAATTACACTGAAATACACTAGAGGAGTTCAACAGCAGATCGTATAAAATAGAAGCACAGCACAGCCAGTGTGGCTCAGTGGATTGAGCTTTGTCCCATGGACTGAGAGGTCCCAGTTCAATTCCCAGTCAGGGCACATGCCCAGGTTGTGGGTTCGATCCCCAGTGGGGGGGCATGTAGGGGGCAGCCAATTCACATGTCACTCTCACATCCATGTTTCTATCTCTCTCTCCCCTCCTCTCTCTCTCTAAAAAAAAAAAAAATATATATATATATATATTATATATTATATATATTATATATAATATATAATATATTATATATATAATATATAATATATAATATATAATTATATATATAATATATAATATATAATATATAATATATATAATATATAATATATAATATATATAATATATATATATTATATATATATAAATATATAATATATATATATATATTTTTTTTTTTGGTACGTGCCCTTAGCGGGAACCAAACCCAGGACTCTCTGGTCCACATGCCGATGCTCCAACCACTGAGCAAAACCGGCCAGGGCGATAAAAATATATTTTTAAAAAATAGAAGCACAGATCAGCAAGCTGGAAGACAAAGCAACGGAAAACAACAGACTGAACAGAAAAAAATAATAATTAAAAGAAGTGAGGATACATTCAGAAACCTCTGGGACAATATCAGGTAGAGTAATACTTGCATTATAGGAGTCTAAGAAAAAGAAGAAAGAGAGAAAAGGCCAGAAAAATCATTCAAAGAATAATGACTGAAAACTTCCTTAACCTGGAGAAGAAAACAAACATCCAGGTAACAAAGCCCAGAGAATTTCAAATAAGATGAACCCACAGAGAAACCAAGACACATTGTTATTAAAATGGTAAAAGTTAAGGATAATGAGAGAATCTTAAAAGCTTCAAGAAGAAAACAACTATGTACAAAGGAAGCCCTTAAGGTTATCAGCAGATTTTTTTCAGCAGAAATGTAATGGACAAGAAGGAAGTGGCATGATATATTTAAGTGTTGAAAGGAAAAAAATTTACAACCAAGAATTCTCTATCCAGCAAGGTTATCATTCAGAATTGAAGGTGAGGTTAAGACTCCAAGATAAGCAAAAGCTAATGGAGTTCATCAAGACTAAACCAGCCTTACAAGAAATGTTAAAGGGACTTATCTAAGCTAACACTAAAAGGCATTAATTAATAATAAGAAAACATGTGAAAGTAAAAACCACACTAGTGCAGGTTCAGATGGTTTCATAGGTAAATTCTACCAAACATTTAAAGAAGAGCTAATACCTATACTTCTCAAATTATTTCACAAAAAAACAAGAGGAAACACTTTCAAACTCATTTTATAAAGCCAGCATTACCTTAATACCAAAACCAGACAAAGACACCAGGGACCAATATCCCTGATGAACGTAGATGCAAAAATTCTAAACAAAATATTAGCAAATTGAATTCAACAATACACTGAAAAGATTATACTACATGATCAAGCAAAATCTATTCCAGGGATGCAATGATGGTTTAACATCCTCAAATCAATCAACCTGATACACCAAATTTACAAAATAAAAGATCAAAATTATATGTTCATCTCAATAGATGCAGAAAAAGCATCTGACAAACTTTGACATCCATTTATGATTTTTTAAAATCCCAATTAAGTAGGTGTAAAGGAAACATATCTCAACAAAATGAAGGCCATACATGACAAATCCACAGCTAACATCATACTCAATGGGAAAAAAGCTGCAAGTTTTTCCTCTAAGATCAAGAATAAGACAAGGCTGTATACTTTTACCACTTTTATTCAGCAGTGTATTGGAAGTCCTAGCCACAACAATTAGGCAAGAAAAAAAAAGGCATCCAAATTGGAAAGGAAGAAGTGAAATTGTTATTATATGCAGGCGACATGATACTATATATAGAAAACCCTGAAGATTCCACCAAAAAAAAATTACTAGAACTAATAAATTAAGTAAAAATTTTCAGGCCCTTGCTGGTTTGGCTCAGCGGTTAGAGCATTGGCTTGCAGACCAAAGGGTCATGGGTTCGATTCCAGTCAAGGACACATACCTGGGTTGCAGGTTCAGTCCCCAGCCCCAGTCAGGATGGTGAAGGAGGCAACCAATCAATGTATCTCTTGCACATCGATGTTTCTCTCTGTCTCTCTCTCTCCCTCCCTCCCTTCCTTCCACTCTATCTAAAAAATGGATGGAAAAATATCCCCAAGTGAGGATTAAAATAAATAATTTTTAAAAATAAAAGTTTCAGGACACAAAATTAATAAACAAAAATCTGTTCTGTTTCTATAAACTTAAAACAAATACTAAAAAGAAAAATTAAGAAAAAATCCTATTTATAATTCCATCAAAAAGAATAAAATGCCTAGGAATAAATTTAACCAAGGAAGTAAAAGACCTGTCCTGTACTCTGAAAACTAGATGACACTGATGAAAGAAATTTTAAATGACACAAATAAATGGAAGGATATTTCATGCTCGTAGATTGGAAGAATTAATATTGTCAAAATAAATATACTACTCAAAGTACTCTACAGATTCAATGTAATCTCTATCAAAATACCAATGGCACTATTCACAGAACTAGAGCAAATAATTCTATAATTTATATGGAACCACAAAAGACCTAGAATAGCCAAAGCAATGTTGAGAAAAAAGAAAAGAGCTAAAGGTACCACATTCACTCCAATGCCATAGTAATCAAAACAATATGGTACTGGCACAAAAACAAAAACATAGATCGATGGAATAGAAAACAGAGCCCAAAAATAAACCCACACATATATGGCCAATTAATCTACAACAAAGGAGGCAAGAATATACAGTGGGAAAAAGACAGTCTCTTCAATAAATGGTGCTGGGGAAACTGGACAGCTAGCTACATGAAAAAGAATGAAAGTGAACCACTATCTTATCCTATATACAAAAATAAACTCAGAATAGATTGAAGACTTGAATATAAGACCTGATACGTAAAAATCCTAGAAGAAAACATAGGCAGTAAGCTTTTTATCAGTTTTAGCAGTATTTTCTTATATATGTCTACTCAGGCAAGGACAACAAAAGCAAAAATAAACAAGTGAACTACATCAAAAAAAAAGCTTTAGCACAGCAAAGAAAATGATCAAGAAAACATAAAAAGGCAATCTACTGAATGGAAGAAGATATCTGCAAATGATTTATCTGATAAGATGTTAATATTTAAAACATAGAAGGAACTATATATCCAAAACACAATCTGATTAAAAAATAGAAAGAGGGCCTGAATAGACACTTTTCCAACAGATACATGAAAAGATGCTCAATATAACTAATCATCAGTGAAATGCAAACCAAAACTACAATGAGGTAACACCTCATACTTGTCAAAATGGCTATTATCAAAGACACAAAAAATAACAAGTGTAGGCAAGGATGAGAAGAAAAAGGAACCCTACTGCACTGCTGGTGGAAATGTAAACTGGTACAACCACTATGCAAAACAGTATGAAGTTTTCTCAAAAAATTAAAAATAGAACTACCATACAACCCAGGATTCCACTTCTGGGTGTTTACCCAAAGAAAACAAAAACTCTAATTCAAAAAGACACATGCACCCCTATGTTCACTGTAACATTATTTACAATAGCCAAGATATGGAAACCACCTAAGTGTCCATTGATATATATATGGATAAATAAGATGTGATACACACACATGCACACGCACATGCACGCACACACACAGTGGAATATTGCTCAGCCATTAAAAAGAATAATATCTTGCCATTTGCAACACCATGGATGAACCTGGAGGATGTTACGCCAAGTAAAATAAGTCAGACAAATACCATATGATTTCAACTAAATGTGGAATCCAAAAAACAAAACGAATGAACAAACAAAACAAAACAGAAACCGGCTCATAGATACAGAGAACAAATGTGGTTGCCAGATACACAGGAGTGGGGGAATAGGCAAAATAGATGAAGGAGATTAAGGGGTACAACTTCCAGTTATAAAATGAATAGGTCACAGGGAAGTAATGAATAGCACAAGAATATAGTTAATACTGTCATAATTTTGTATGGTGACAGAAAGTAACTAGATGTATGTTGAGCACTTCATTATGTATACAAATAATGAATTACTAGGTTTATACATGAAACTAATAGAATATTGTAAATCAATTATATTTCAATAAAAAAATTAAAAATATGAAGCCTGTATGGTTTTATTAACCAATGTCACCCCCAATAAATTTTTAAAAATAAAATGAGAAGCCTAAAATAATTAAAAATAAAAAGTTAAGTACGCCACCTTCCAGCATAACTGCTTAAGAACTATGGTCCAGGAAGCTATAAGTATTTACAAAAATGGCAAAAATCTTATCATGTCCAAGACAAGAGAAAGCTAAAGGAGTTCATCACCACCAAACCAGTATTACATGAAATGTTAAAGGGTCTTGTTGAAGAAGAAGGAGGAGGAGAAGGTGGTGGAGGAGGATGGAAAACAAAAAAGATTAAAAATATGAACAACCATGAGATGGGTGACGGGTACAATAATGCAAAACTCACTAGCTTATAAAAGAAGTTGGAGCTATTCAAATGACCTTTCTACCTTTATTCTCCTTCATGAGAATTACCTCCCTGAAGTTTGTATTTTAAAGAGATGACCTAGGTAGAGTTAACATTTAGAACTCAAAGGCACAAGGAAAGCATGCTAGTTCCTTCAAGAAGGACTTTGGTTTCTTAAGGCCAATATTTACAAGCCTTTTGAAATGAAAAGGGGTTCTGGGATTGGTAAAAAGGATTGGTGGATTTTTCATTGTTTCTGGAGCCACACATCTCTGGTCCGGTAAAGACTAGATATGTAATACAAGGACAGCTGTTTGTAATTCTTTGAAGAACTAGGTTGCCACCTAAATGCTATCAAAGGACTGACACACCCATCTACCCATGTTGGAATGTTTTTCTTTCCCTCTGGGTACATTTAGCTTAGGGTAGAAAGCCTAAAAAATATCCTATCTGGCTTTGAATATCAGCTTCCAATTTGGCCAAATTTTTCATCACAAAGTTACTATACCTCTTTTTTTCCCCAAAAATTTTTTATTAATTTATTTTTGTTACAGATGTTTCTCCCCCCCCCCAGATCCCCTCATCCCCATCCCGCCTCCCCCACCCCCCTAGCATTGTTGTCTATGTCCACTGGTTATGTATACATGCATATAAGTTCTTTGGTTCATCTCTACTGTATCTCTTAAATATATTGTCAGGTATTAGCTGGGACAAAAAGTAAATATTTCTGGCAGTATTAAACAATCCCATGGACTTGAGAGGCGTCATCAAAAGATAGTATCTTCACAAGATACAGAGTCACATTCAAAGATAGTCAAAAGAAAGAACTGACAACCTGCGTGTTCCAGGCAGGCAGAAAGCGAAAATAAGTTCTTAGGATGTAAAATAAAACAAGCTAGAAGGTTAGTCCCTGGGAGAGAAATGATTAAGAATCAAATTGGCCTGAATCTGGAAAGGAAGAGACAACGAAAAATTCTATTTCCTTCTTAACTAGGCTCAGGAGATAATCCATTTGAAGATCTTCTCTGAGTTTAAGACATTCTTTGATTATGACCCTTCGTTTAGGCTTGACCATGGAAAGGATACCTGAGGAGAGTTTGTCTGCAATCTCAGCTAATCTTATCTTTAAATGTAACTGTTAAAGAGTCTCTTCAGGGTAGAAATGTAATTCTGAGGATTGCTAGAATGAATAGTCAAATAAAGGAGCTTAGCCCTGGCCGCTCTGGCTCAGCAGTTAGAGCGTCGGCCCACAGACCAGAGAGTCCCGGGTTCGGTTCCCGCTAAGGGCATGTACCTCGGTTGCAGTTTGTCCCCGGCCCCGGTTGGGGCTGTGTGGGTGGCAACCAGTTGATGTGTCTCTCTCACATCAATGTTTCTCTCTCTCTCTTCCTCCCTCTCTCCCTCCTTCTCTGTCTGAAGATGAATGCAAAAATGTCCTCGGGTGAGGATAAAAAACAAATAAATAAATAAAGGATCTTAGAGGGGAGCAGTAGGAGTTATATCGGTCTTATAGTCTTTTGTTTTAGGTACCTCTTATATCTTTAATTGTTTTAAATCCTAACCTGAGGATATGTTTATTGATTTTTTTTTTACTTTTTTTTTTTTTTTTGATAGAGCGGGAGGGAGAGAGGGAGGAAGAGTGAGAGTAAAACATCAATGTGAGAGAGACACATCGAGTGGCTGCCACCCACACAACTCCAACTGGGGCCAGGGACAAACTGCAACCAAGGTACGTGCCCTTAGTGGGAACCGAACCTGGGACTCTCCAGTACGAGGGCCGATGCTCTAATCGCTGAGCCATACTGGCCAGGGCTTTTTATTACTTTTTTTAGAGAGAGAGGAAGGGAGAGGGAGAGAGAGATAGAAACATCGATGAGAGAGAACATCGATTGGCCACTTCCTTCATGCCCTCACCTGGAAATTTGGCCCACAACCTGGGCATGTGCCCTGCCAGGAATCGAACTGGCGACCTCTTG
The DNA here is from genome assembly GCA_030848825.1 of Tadarida brasiliensis. Taxonomy (NCBI): domain Eukaryota; kingdom Metazoa; phylum Chordata; class Mammalia; order Chiroptera; family Molossidae; genus Tadarida; species Tadarida brasiliensis. Next base: position 19,793,196 of record CM061275.1, read on the forward strand.
GTGCATGGGTTGACGCTCAACCACTGAGCCACACTGGCCAGGCTGCTTATTAATTTTAGAGAGAGGGGAGGGGAGAGGTTCAGCCCCTCCCAGGAATGGAATTTTAAGCCAATCAGTCTGAAATTGCTTGATGAGACCCCTGTCACCATTCCTCCCATGAAAGGTGACCCAGCCTGAAACAATATTTTCTTTTCTTTTGCTAATAACTTTCTTGTCCTGCCCAGTTTCTGCTTATAAAAACCTTCCACTTTGTACAGCTTCTCAGATGCTTCTAGATTCATACATCGTTCAATAAAGCCAATTAGATTTTTAACTTTACTCAGCTGAATTTTTGTTCTTTAACAGAGGAAAGCAAATAACAGGAAATAAATAACTATAAATAATCAGATTGCTGGTGAAGGAGTGTGTACCTGGGGGAGGAGGGTGGAGAGGAGAACGGTGTGGGGGTGGAAGTGAGAGGAAGAAAATGTGCTTAGCCCACTCACGGTCATTATGTGTGACCTCTCTCAGAGGAGCTGGAGGCCTCGTAGAGATAAGAGAGTCATCATGCCTGGCAGGAAGGGTGACTCTTACTGCACCCTTAACCCCATCCTTTCCTTCTGCCCTCTCTAGGAATCCATCGGGGTGAGTAGGCTCCCTCCTCTTTGAGATGCTTGCCCATTGCTGACAATAATCACAACACATTATGACAGCAATTTTCAACGGGTGTGCTGTGGCTCACGGGTGTGCCGCAAGAACTTTTAAAACACGCGATACTTGACTATTTAATCAGGGGCACTGACCTCTTTGCCCTTAGATTGTCAAATAAAAGAAATGACAACAGCGAACACAGCAATTGCTGTCCAGTGTGAATGAATCAAAATTATACCTATTTTTTTGTCAGAGCGGCAAAAAAACATATTTTTTGGTGTGCCGCAGAATTTTAGTAATTAGTTTATGTGTGCCATGAGATAAAAACAGTTGAAAATCGCTGCATTATAGCATCATTGAGGCCCACAGTTTCAAAAGTGTGGTTATGAAATTCAGGATAGAAATGAAAAAAGGCAAAAGGAGGACTGACAAACTAAAGAAATCAAGACAGAATAAAGAACGTATTTATTTTAAAATTGCACACCCTACCAACCAGAAGTTGTACTTACACCTTAAAGGAATGTGCACATGTGTAACAATATTAATATGTAAAATTTATATAAAACTTACTATATGTCAAACACTCCTATATATAACCCTATCCATTACCCTGTAAGAAAGAGAATTCCATATTCCCATTTTACTAATGAGGAGATTGAGGCACAGAGATTAAGTAATTTGCGATGGCCACAGGATCTAGCAACTGAACCAAGCAGTGTGACCCTAAGTTTTTGTTCTTAACCCAAGACTCCACGTATGGCACTGCAATGTGCCCACTGTCCCGGGCTGCCCACAGGGAGCATGTTCCAATAAACCCAATCCACATCTGCTTAACTATCCATGCATCCCTAGCACAACGCTACCCCCACCTGATACCTTTATCTTTGCTCAGGCACCTTTCACTTGCCGAACTATGTGTTCCGAGGACTAGGTCGATGCATAGAAGAAGCACACACAATTCACACAAAGGCACCATAGTGTCTAACTGTGGTCCTACCTTAGCCACAGCACTACAGTGACTGTTTTTTGTGAGAAGACGTTTAAAAGGGTGTTTAGTGAAGCACTGTTTGTAATGATGAATACGGAAAGTGAATAAATAAATTGTACTATATTCTTTTCTTTTTTCTTTATTTATTTTAGATAGAGAGGAAAGGAGAGGGAGAGAGCGATAGAAACATCGATGAGAAAGAACATCAATTGGCCGTCTCCTGTATGCCCCCCACTGGGGACCAGGCCCACAATTTGGGCATGTGTCCTGACCCAGAATCGAACCAGCAACCTCCTGGTGCATGGGTCGACGCTCAACCAGTGAGCCACACCGGCCAGGCAAATTGTACTATATTCTTATATTGGAATGCTAGGGAGCACTTAGAAGGAATGAACTATTACATATATGTAGATTTTAAAAACATAATTTTGAGTGAAAATCAAGTTGCAAGTTAAAAACTCAAGTTATAGCCCTGGCCAGTGTGGCTCAGTTGGTTGAGCATTCTCGGTTCAACACCCAGGGTCCAATCCCTGGTCGGGGTGCATGCAGAAGGCAACCGATCAATGTTTCTCTCTCACATTGATGTTTCTCTCTCTCTCCCTCTCCCTCTTCCTTTTTCTCTCTCTAAAATCAATTTTAAAACATTTTTTAAAAATCAAGTTATATACAGTACACTATGTAAATTTTAAAACACAACAATATTACATTTTATACACACACACATATTCACCAAATTCATGATGGTGGTTGCTTCTGAGGAGGGGATGTGATTAGAACTCGGGGGAAGAGCACAGGAGACTTAAATGTATCTGTGATGTTTTATTCATTTTAATATTACTTAAAGCCAATATAACACAATGTTTGTTACTATCAATTCTGGATAGCAGGTAATTACTCAAAATCAAATAAAGATTATTTTTAAGAACGGGTTTAATAGGAATCTGCAAGTAGGAGAGTTAGAAGCTGTGCTGTGTGATTCAATAAGTGGAATTTCAGAGTTGATGGCTTCAAAGGTGGAGCAACTACAGATGCTGAAAAGGCCCAGGAGTGGCCATCTGAACAAGGCTGAAGCGCAATGGAGGTGAAAATCAACAGAGTGTAAGAAATTAAGGCTCCAGATGCATCACCAACGTGACTGTTGACGTTTTCTAGAATGATGACAAGAGCCAGGGTGGAAAGAGACAGGTGGCAAAGCCCTCATTGACTATGGTTATAGGGCAAGGAGATTAGTCAAGCTAAAAATGAGGATAGAAAGAGGGTGGAGTACGTGTGCATGAGTGGAGCAGTGGCTGTTGAAAGAAGCCACAGTTGCCAGAGAAATACGCTCAGCCCGGCCCCAGGCCACAGCACAGCGGAGGGAGAATCCATACCCCGCACTGGAACTGCTGAAAAGTACTGTCATCCAGGAAAAGCCTGGTTCCAGCCAAGGAGACAAGGTAGTTACCTCAAAAATCCTATTGAAACTCTAACTTTAAAATTCAATGATCCTTGCTCTGGCCGGTTTGGCTCAGCGGCTGGAGCGTCGGCCTGCGGCCCAAAGAGTCCCGGGTTAGGTTCCCGCTAGGGGCACGTACAAAAAAAAAAAAAAATTCAATGATCCAAAACTGTGTTCAACAAGAGGAGAGCAGTAGGTTTTACCAACAGATAGAAAAGAATGGGGGACCTCTCAGAATGGAAATAAAGCTGTCAACAGCATCAAGGGGGACGTAATGCTGGAGGAGAGAAACACAAAGCCAAGGCCAAACAATCAGTAAAACATTCAGTCTTGGAAAAGCAAGTTGGCACTGAATGAGTGAAATAACCTGAGAGAGCAAAGAAATCTAGGAATGCCTTATAGAGATGACCATGGGTCGGGAACAATGGAAAGAGGGGCTCACATAAGAAGAGACTTGAAGTTTACAGTCCAAAATGGATCCATGTGACAGGGCAAAACCAATACACTGAGACCTAAATCCTCTTAAAGACAATTAGAAAAGTGACTAGATCAACAGTGAAGAGGAAGACAGTCAGAAAGCCAGAAAAGGAACAGGAATAACTGGTACTTTCAGATGTCGTCTGGTGCCACCGAGCTTCTCCAACTCTTATGCCAAGACAAGACAAGCCGCGTTTTCTACTCCACAGCACTGACGGGCCTCTCCACAGGGCCTGCAGTCACCTTGGGGACACTCAGGGAGGCACGTGTCCTCTCAGCTCTGGGATGCTCACACTTAAAGAGAGTGGACCGTTCATTGACACAGGAACTGTCTTGTTTTTGTTTTTTTTCCTTTTTCTTTATTGATTTTAGAAAGAGGAAGGGAGAGAGAGATAGAAACATCGATGAGAGAGAACATCGATTGGCCACCTCCGCCATGCCCCCTACTGGGGATTTGGCCCACAACCTGGGTATGTGCCCTGACCGGGAATCAAACCAGCGACCTCTTGGTGCATGGGTCAACACTCAACCACTGAGCCACACCAGCCAGACGACACAGGAACTGTTAAAGAGACCTATATTTGGAGAATGTGCTATAAAGACAATGGGTTGCCCTAATTAAGGCCTCGTTCAGAAAATACATCTACGCCTTTCTGTAAAAAAATAACAACAAGAATAATTCTCCATGCCTCATACTCAGTCTTGGTTAAGAGAAGAGCATATGCCCACACAGTACATCCTACTCTTTATTTTTTTCCTCCAAACTCCCCTCCTCCCCTGTTTAGGTGGTCTTTTTTCTATTCTAGACAGAAGTGGGGTAGAAAAACATAAATATTCTGTCCAATAGCATCTCCTTTCAAACTTTAATGTCTCACACCTGCACCTTGCCTTTTGCATTCAGAAGAAAAGAATGTTGATGTCCTTGTTCTCAGGTCCATCGCTGAGGGACCCTCAGAACTTGTGTGAAGCCCCACAGAGGGGCTGGGAAAGACCTCATTGATACTGCATATGACTGGCCACAACTGTTTCTGTAGCTCTAAAATGTTTCACTTCCAAATATCTCAACATTCAGCAAAATAAAATCACTCCAAAGTATCAAATGTCTGAGATCAAATTCCTCTTTGCTCTGTTTGTCAGTGAGAATACTAAGTGCCTGAAAAGGTGGGCCACGGGGATCCAAGGATGAAAAGTCACTTTTTATGGTTACTCGGTTTGGCAAAATCACCAAACCCTCCTGGTCTACCTCACTACCACCACGACCACTCTTGGAATGAAATGTTGAACTGTGTTCACTGAGGGTGGGAGAGTCATACTCAGGAAGGAGACGATAGGACGGTGGAGGACTTCCATGTTGCACTAACAACCATGCTCACAATTTGCCTGGCTTCAGCGTTGGCTGTCTTTTCCTCCTACAGAGAAAGAAAAGGTAGGAGCAGAGTTCTTTCAGTTGTCTGTGCAGCCCCTGACAGATAGATGGGCGGTAACACCTCCTGAGTGTATCAGGGAAACCACATGCACATTTCACCAGAAAGAATCCCATCTGGACCTGGCACCTCCCTCTGTGGCCACTGCCATCTCCCACAGGACCTCGGTCCTTACTCAGCAAATTCTAACTTCTCTTCACTATCATGCCCTCTTGTCTCAGATTAGCAGCCCAAAATGGCAACAGAACACAAGTTGTCTCAGTGACTCCTTGAATATTAATAGCTACTAATGGCAAAAACGTGTTAAGCATTGTATGTGCTAGTGCTGTCCAAGAACATCATCAAAATTACTCTTACCCACGTTTTACAGATAAGAAAACTGAGCCACAGAGAGGTAAAGCACCTTTCCCAAAGACACACAGCTAGTAAGTGGCAGAACCAGAATCTGAGCCCATACCCTTTTTTTTTTCCATTTATCTTTATTGTTGAAAGTATTACAGATGTCCCTCCTTCCCCCCCCCCATTGACATCCCTCCTCCTAGCTCCCGCTCCCCACTGTCTTCCCCACACTATTGCCTATGTCCATTGGTTATGCATATATGAATATAAGTTCTTTGGTTTACCTCTTCCTACTCCTTTCCCCCTTCCCTCTGAGGTTCATCAGTCCGTTCCCTGCTTCCATATCTCTGGATCTATTTTGTTCGTCAGTTTATGTCATTCATTAGATTCCACATATAAGTGAGATCACGTGATACTTGTTTTTCTCTGACTGGCTTATTTCACTTAGCATAATACTCTCCAGGTCCCTCCATGATGTCTCAAAGGGTAAGAGAGCCTTATTTTTTATGGCCGTATAGTATTCCATTTTGTACATGTACCACAGCTTTTTTATCCCCTCATCTTACTGATGGACACTTGGGCTGTTTCCAGATCTTAGCTATTTTAAGTAGTGCTGCTATGAACATAGGGGTGCATATATTCCTTCTGATTGGTGTTTCAGGCTTCTTAGGATATATTACTAGCAGTGAGATTACTGGGTCAAATGGCAGTTCTATTTTAATTTTTTGAGGAAGCTCCATACTATTTTCCACAGTGGCTGCCCCAGTCTGCATTCCCACCAGCAGTGTACTAGGGTTCCCTTCTCTCCACACCCTCACCAGCACTTGTTGTTTGATGATTTGTTGATGGCGGCCATTCTGACAGGTATGAGGTGATACCTCATTGTGGTTTTAATTTGCATCTCTCTGATCATTAAAGACATTGAGCATTTGTCTCTTTGAGCCCATACTCTTAACCATTATGTGACTTTGCCCCTCGGAAGAGATCAGAAAGCTAATATGAAGGTTGCATTTAGAATTATGTAATTTACAATTTGTCAGTAGCTCTCCTAACAAATTTTCCTTTTCTTTCATTATTCACATCTGTTGCTTTCAGCCTTCACACCCGAACATCCGGAACGTGTTGTCTTGTCATATGGAGTATAAAACAAAACCTCAGTGGGAGCACAGTCCCCATGTAAAGTAGAAGTAGCCAGGTCCTCTGCTCATGACTTCACCACGGTTGACTCCAAATTGCCAACTTTGCAGCCAAGACAGATGATATTAGCACTAACAGAACTCAAGCATTCAAAAGGTAGAGCAGGTTTGGATTAACAGATATTTAGTGTAAGGCATTCATTCAGTCAACAAACATTTTTAGAGTGTTGAGTATCTGATACTGTGCTGGATTCTGGGGATACAACAAGGAATCAGACAGTCCTAGCCCTCTGGCAGCACTCATCTAAGGAACTAGAGAAGACTGAGAATAAACAAGCAAACAAGTCAGAAACAGAATGCCGTGACAACATAATCTTTTATATGGGGCATTCAGGAATACAGTACATTTGAGATGCTCAAAGATAGGCAGATGGATAGGTCCTAGCGACCTGTCATTATGCCTTTATGGCGCCTTCCAGGGAACTCATGAATTTAAGAATCGTTTATGATGCTGTAATGCAAACTTCTTGACCCAGTGCTCCAGGTCCTGCTCCAGCTCGCCCTTCCCGTCAGTCCTTCACCCACCATCCCTCCCAAACACACCCTCTCCATTCCATTTAGGCTAATCTCTCGTGTCACAACACCTCACGTTCACCCCACCCTGTTCTCTCCCCTCCACCTATTAACTCCAGCCGCCCTTCAAAACCAGGCTCCAGTTCCACCTTCATTGTATGCCACGTTCTCACCCACCGCAGGCTTACCAAGCTACACGTGATTACCTAAAATACAGCCTCCTGTGCTTCACCGATGTTCCACAGGTGCTACAACCCAGGACTTGAACACAGGGCACCACAACCACCTCCCAGCAAGCGTGGGCAGGAAGGAAGGAAAGTGGCTGAGAGAATTGACTCAGGCTCAGGGCTGCTGGAGGGAACCAAGCGCGGAGACTGAGGAGCACAGTTCCCAAATCGGAGGACACACCGTCTCCAACCAAGAGGACAGGTCTCAACAACTGCGGCGAGCATTTGAAATCTTGCTCCCTGACATATGTTGTCAGTTTGGCTCAAATAAACTTGTAAAAAATTAAACACACACACACACACAACAACAACTGTGAATACAGGTGGCAAGAAGACAGTTCTAGAAGGGAACTAAGGATCCAGGTGGGGTACCTAACTGAAGCCTAGGCTTAGAGAGCCAAGTACAAGCCTGCTCTCATAGACTGGTCCAACGCAGGGCAGAGAGAGTGGAGACTTGTGACCTAGGGGAACCAGGGGCACCATCTATCAACTGGCAGCAAAGGGAATCTAGGGGGAAATTCAGAAACCTGCAAACCAAGAATGGGTGACCCAGTTTAAGAACTTGACTCAATTCTAAGCTGTAGGTAGAGATCATCAGTGAACTCGTTTGGAGGACAGTAGGGAAAGTAAATGAAAGAGGACATGAAAGCCCAAAACATTTATGAATAGCTTATTAGTCCCTTCGGTGCAGTGGCCATGCCTCATTTCTCTCCTCCACAGCACTTAGCAAAATAAATGTTTTATTGATTATGTAAAAAAACAAAGATCACAGCCCTGGCTGGTTTGGCTCAATGGTTAAAGCGTCAGCCTGCAGACTGATTCCTGGTCAAGGGCACAAACCTGGGTTGCAGGTTCGATCCCCGGCCCCTGGTCGGGGTCATGCAGGAGGCAGCCAATCCATGTCTCTCTCTCACATCAGGTTTCTCTCTTTCTTTCTCTTTCTCTCTCTCTCTCTCCCTCCCTCCCTACCTTCCACTCTTCTAAAAAAATCAATGGAAAAATACCCTTGAGTGAGGATTAACCAAAAAAAAAGGAAGATCAGACAGTTTTGGTATTACTCAATGGGAAAATATGCCAAGATAACGTGAGGCATCACTTAAGCAGGCTCTGTATTGTGCAGGTTTACAAGAAGGCTCCATCATCTTGGCAAACAGAGTGATAATACGGTCTAATGAATAAACATGAGGCTAGAAATGAGGTGAAACTACACCAACTTTGCCAGCAACCTCCTGTAAGGCCTTAAATAACGAATTTCACTTCTCCGAGTCTCAATTGCATCATCAATAAAATGGTAAATGTAAGTGCTCCAAATTTCTCATAGTATCTAGAACATTCTTTCTCCAGATCTCTGCTTGGTTAACTTCATTTCTTTTTCATCTTTGCTCCAATCTTCCCTTCCTAATGAGGCCTGTCCTAGCCACCTAATTCAATACTGTAACCCTCCCATCCCAGCAACCCCATCCCCACACACTCTGCTTTACATTTTTCTTTTTCTTAACACTTGTAAGATACTATATAATTTATTACCTTTATTACTGCCTGCCAGAATGTAAGTTCTGTGGGGGCAAGAATTTGTGTCTGTTTTAGTTCACTGATAGGTACCAAGTCTCTGAATAGCATCTGGAACAAAGTAGGCATCTAATAAATATTTGTTGAATGAATCAAATAAAAGCCAAAACTGTGTAAAAGAAAAAGTCTAGAATAATAAATCATTAATATTATCCCTGAGGCCAAGGTCTCCTGCCCACACCCTTCAGCATCCCTATATCCCCTGATACCTTGAACTACAATGTGTGGGATAGGTGTTCAATAAGCCCTTGAGAAATTATGAATGATAAAAGGGCAAACACATTCCTGGTGCTCTCGCGCCACCTGCTGGTCACTACTTAGTAGCTAACTAAGCAATAAACTGACGGAAATTTCCAGGGGTAAATGGAGCTGCAGGGATTACCTCCCTTTGGCTAGTGAGGACAGTCCGGCTATACATTAAAACGGGAGGAGGGAGGCTACACTGGAAATCAGAAGTTTCCAAAAGCTCCTGGAAAAGTTCAAACCTTCTCTGAAGGCCCCTCTGTCCCAGTGTTCCCCCAAACTTATTTTCCACTAAAATAATAACAGTAAGAACATGTATGTACTGAGCTTTTACGTGTCAGGCACTTTTTTAAGCACTTTCATGTATTATTTCATGTAATCCCCACATCAATCCGGTGATACAGTAGCATGATGACCATTTTATAGACAGGTTTCCTTTTAGAATGAATGTTTTCATTTAGGTAAAGCAGTGAAACCATTTAAATTAAAATATTAATAAGAGCAATCAAGCCACGGTGTGCCCAGGACGCTTGGAGGTACAGCCACGCTGCAGGGCACCGACCCATCAGCCCTCCCCTCAAGCCAGGCGCAACCTCGGTCCTGGGCTCTGGATCCCCAAGGCCGCTCCGTCCCATTCCCATCGCTTCAGAATAAGGACGACGCCCCACCCCAGGGCCACCGTCGGACTCTGCCGAGCTCCGTGCCGAGGGGCGCTAGCAGGGCGCCCGCTGCTACCCACCGCCCTTCCTGGCAGAGCTGACGGGTCCCGGGACCGTCTCCTCCCCTCTGCCCGGAGCCCGCACCCACGGCAGCGCGCACCCCCCTCGCCAGCGGCCGGCCGGAGGGGGTGCCTCGTGCAGTTTGGCCCCCCCTGGTCCGGGGCCTTACCTCCCGTCGCGGGACTCAGCGCTGGGCCTTCAAAGGCCTGGACTGGGGGCGCTCTCGGCAGCCGCTCCCGGGGCCTCAGCGTCGGGGAGGGCGCCCCTTGGTGGGACAGGGCCCGGGGCTCTCCTCTCCGCCCGGAGCCAGGTGGGCCTGAAAATACCACACTCCGCCCCGGCGCCCACTCCCACCCCCTAGGGAGGGCTTCCTGGGGCCGCGGGACACTGCGCCCCCTGGTGGCCAATTGGATCCGCGGGCACCTGCGAGTTGGTTTTAGGTGCTACCATACACTTTAAAAATGTTAATGATTCCAACGTATGTTAGAAAAAAACTACACCTAGTACTACAAACCCTTTTAATCTCGAATATTTAATAGACGGCTCCATTTTTTTAATGAGTAGTTAACATTTGTTTAAATAAAATATTAAATGAATAATACACAGATAATGCAAAAAAATCATGAAAGTGGTATTCAGATGACTAATATAGTGGAAAACTACCAGCCTCACAAGGACAATTAAGGTGATAGGTGGGTGTGATAGATCATTGTATGTGTCAACTTGCAAGGTGTTTTGGGGTGAAATTAACATTTTTTTAATTGACTTTATTTATTTATTTTTTTATCCTCACCTGAGGACATTTTTTCATTTTTTGTTCAGATAGAGTGGGAGGGAGAGAGAGAAACATCGACGTGAAAGGGACACATCGAGTGGCTGCCACCCGCACGACCAACCAGGGCCGGGGACAAACTGCAACCGAGGTACATGCCCTCAGTGGGAACCGAACCCTGGTCTCTCTGTACCGCAGGTGACGCTCTAACCGCTGAGCCAAACTGGCCAACGCTAAAATTAACATTTCAAGCAGTGAACTATGAGTAAGGCAGACTATCCTCCATAATGTGAGTGGATCACATCCAATCAGCTGAAGATCTGAAGAGAATAAAAAGACCCATTGCCTTGAGCAAAAGGAAATTCTTGAACAGACTGCTTTTGGGCTTTCCCTGCACCCTTGGCTCTCCTGGGTCTCCAGCCTGCTGGTCTACACTGCAGGATTTTGGACTTACCAGCCTCCATAATCATGTCAGCCAATCCATTATAATATATATAACATACATATAATACATCTTATTGATTCTTTTTCTTTGGAGAACCCTGACTAATTAAGTGGGTGATCTCAAGTTCTTCCAGCTCTAACACTGGGAGGGGCTGTGCGGAGGACAGCAGGGGAGAGAGGGCTTGACTTCAATACCTGATGCTCTGACATGCTGGGGGAGTCACCCTACACCCTAATCACTGGGCACACTTACCCTGGCTTTACTGCTTCTCTCTCCCCTCCCCTCCCCTTCCCACCAGGTCCTAGAGAACGTCCACTACTCACTCTTCCTGGAGGAAGGCAACATGCAATGTAGATGGACCTCTGGACTCAAGTCAGGATATCTAGTGTCCTGGCCCATCTCCCTCATGAACTTGCGACCTCATTTACCCAAGTCCTTTCCTGGTCCTGAAATGCTGTTGTGTCTGCACGATGAGGGGCTCAAGTAGATGATGGTTAGGGTCTCTGCTGGATGGTAGCACTTTTTCCCCACTCCTGGCCTCTTTCTACCCCTTTTTTCCCTTTGCCCTTGAGATGGTAGGACTTAACTGATTGTCAGATTTTGTAAGAATAATTGGCTCAGGTCAGCCCTGCTTCTATTTTGGGGACTGCAGAGATCCTCCAAGCCACATGGGGGACCAAGACCTGGGGTGGGGATGGGGCATGCCCAGCCCAAGGCTGCCATTGGATTGGGTAATCTGCCTAATTATTCCATCTAGCATGAGCAAGCCCTGGCTAACAGACCTAAAGCCATTGTCTATAATTCAACCACTATCATTAAAAAGGTGGCATTTTGCCTACCATATTTTCTTTCTGCTTAATTTTTCAACTCTGTTTAGAAAAAGAGCAGGAAAATAGCTGCTTATTGTAATTTCTTTGAAGAACCCAACAATTCCTTCTAGCCCCTCTAGCACTTTTCATTTAATAAGACAATAAAAACATCTAATAAATAAATTCACACTGATGGATTAATGTAACTCTTCATAGGATATCTACATCTTATAAAGACTATAAGAAACTCTGCTAGTTGTAATATTATACAACTACACTCCCCTTGATGGAAAACATATTTTGGAGTAAGACCTTTTTCAGGGTCCTTCAAGTAACTAATATGTCTGTTGATCAATCTACAGTGGTTTATTGAAAGTTAAAAGTAGAGATTATGGATTTCAACTGTGTGATTCAAATCCTGTCTACTTCCTGACTGGCTATGTGACCTTAGGTAGGTTATTTCACCTTTCTGTACCTCAGTGTTTTCATCTATAAAATGGGGATGATCATAGAAACTTGAAAGACACTTGTAAACACCATAAAACTTCTATTATGTTTCAGACACCGTGGTAGTCCTAGAACCACGAGCATTTTACCTCTAGAAGAAAAATCTATGGGACCAAGAAAAAAAGAAATGATTGTCAAGGTTGAGAGAATAGTAAAATTAAACCAAATGTGAACATTTGGGCCAGCAACAAGGATACGTTTCTAGACAAACCTGACTTATAAAACAGGACCACCTTCCCAGGATTAACCCCTCGGACTGATAACAGACTAACTCAGCTTCCAGACCCAGGAAGTGCTTTGGGGGCCCTGAGACACAGCTGAGCAATGTACACAGGGCTCTGCTGTCACAAACACTGACTTTAATTTCTCTAATCTGCCACCAGGTGTCTACAAACACTCACACTTCATCTCCTGGGCTCCAGAGTCAACAAATATGGAAGCTGGAACAGAGAGGGAAGTAACTAACCCAAGGGCGCACAGCTTGACGGTGGTGGACTCTGCACTAGAACCCAGGTTTGGGTGGCTGGATAGTGTTCCAGTGCTAGGAGGAGAAACAGATTTCAAAGAAAGAATTGTAAGCCCAGGAAGAGCCTGAGACTCTATCATCTCACCCATCCTCTATCTCTTCACAGAATAGCACTTAAGTCATCCCAGCCAAAGAAGAATCCTCCAGTCCACTGGAAAGAGGATTTAAATCACCCCTTCGTCTCTCTAAGCCTCCAGCCCAGGGTCTGACACTTTTCACGGCAGAGAGGTTATTCTTGGCTCTGCCTCTGATGTCAGAACTGAAATGTCCAGCTGCCCCAGCAGGCCAGGGTAGGGTCCTCCGTGTGCCTTAGTGCCTGTGCCCACGAGCACAGGGCACAGAGCATTTAGTGCAGAGCAGCTTCCCCAACTGCAAACTCCCACCTCTCTTCCCCCTCTGGCTAGCTGTTGACAAACCCACAGGTAGATACACCTTTTTTCTGTGTGAACACCAGGTGCTTGTAGCTCAGGAGCCATCATTAGCCACCAAGCACCTTCACACTTGCACTCCAGCTACTTATGCAACTGTCTTGTTTACACAAGTGCCCAGGACCACCACTACTGGATTGTAAGTTCCCTGAGGGCAGGGACTCGGGCTTCCTCTTCCTCACAGAGTTACACACTGTGACTTACATATAGTAGATGCTCAGTGAGTGCTTGTTGATTTGACGCCATGGTGACAACCTTGAGACGTTTGTGTGAATCCTAGATGTGGGATGTTATGTCCATGTTGGATTGTTCTACCCTAATGCTGACCTGGGAAAATGGCAACACTGGCTCTGTTTGAAGACCCGCATGGGTGGTATGATGCATTACACAGGACCCTAGGGCGCTGGGGTGAGGCTCAGGCCGAACAAAACTGAGAAGGCCAGGGACATGGGCACACACACCCCCATGGCCTGAACCTGCCCTGAATCTACAGCTGCCCTAGGGAATCACCAGCTGCCCTTCTCACCATTCTCATCTCTCCCCCTCCCACCTTCCTAACCCTCATCTCTCTGTTCTTCCCTTCTTTGCCTCTTAGACTCTCTCCTCTTACTTCCCCTGTCCTTCTTCTTGCCATCCTTTCCCTCGTGTCTCCTCTTCCTCTGTTCCCTCTCCCAGCGTTCCATGAACAAAACCAGAGCTCCATTCCTAAGACTCGGGGCCCTGGCTCCAAAGACCAGCTCAAAGGCAGCTCCAGTGCAGTGGCATTTGGAGTCATCTGTCTTAAGGACTCTGCACCAGTGAGGCCTCCTGTGGGAGACCCTTTACTTCCTGTACCTCTGTCTGGCCTTATTCATATATGTTGTTCAACCAGTCACTTGCCCCCCAGAGGCTGGCTGTCATTGTCCTTTCACCAAGTTCCTTAGACTAGGGCCAATCCCACCATGTTCCACGGGAGCCCACTTGCAGGCCAGTCCACCTGGGGACCCCCCATTCCAATAGAGGATTGTCAGAACATCATCAGGCCCAGGCCCACTTTAGGAGCCAACCAATCAGAGCCCCTGCAGACAGGGGATCACAGCAGTACGGCCGCTTCATCCATAGCCAGAGATAAGCAAACGTCCAACCCTGAAGTGGGCTCGTGTCTGGGGACACACAACCTTGCTAGTTCTGCTGCCCCTGATCGCAACTCAGCACTTCTTTACTGAGCATCTGCTCTGAGCAAGGTGCCGAACTGCATTCTAGGCCAGAGCAGAACTGAACATCAACTGAACACACTCAGTGCGGTCTGGGGATCCAGTTAACCTGATGATGGCTGTGCCAGCTGCGGCTGCCTTGCCACTAACCAGGGGATCTTCCCACCTCACCTCCTTTATAGCCCAGGCCCTGATCTGAGAAACACACTCGTCTCATACACCCCTGCCAAGAGGTATCTTCAGGACCTGGTGAGCAACTAAAAGATTTCATTTACATTTCGGGTCAAAATTATAGGAGAAGCAAAATGGCAGAAAAGGAGACCCCAGGGGAAGAGTCCAAAGCGAAACGTGCTGGAAATGCCAGCTTCCAGAGCAACTCCTTGGGCTGGTGCTGCTGGCTGAGGTGGAGGAATGAGTAATCCCCCTTGGCTTCTGATGCGCAGCGGAGACCATGCCCAGGGCATCTGAGAGCCAGGTTGGAAAGAGTTGAAAGGGACCAATGCTCGTTTCTTTTTCCACCCTCAGCTGTTTTCTATGGCAGAGAACAAAGAAGCACGAAGGTAGTGACTTGGCCAATGCCCTCTGGCTGATCAGTGAAAGAGCTAGAATGTGAGCACAGCTTTTCTGACTCTCATTAGAAGGCCTATTTCTATTATAAGAAACTACAAATGCCAAATGTAACCGTGAACTTGTGGCAGCTTTCAGCTCCCTGGCCCACTAGTGGGTTGAGATTAACCTCCTTTCAAGTCCGTGACCGGAGCCATCCAGCCTTCTCATTACCATGTGCTCACCTTCTGCAGGTCACAACCTTACCTCCACCTGGCTCCAGCGCTGCCACCTGAGAGAGGCCAGCTCTTGCACAGGACTTTCATAATGCCCTCTGGCTATTTGTGACCTGGGTGAGCTGCCAGGCCCCAGGGCATCTGGGTGAGATAAAACTCCTCTTTCATTTCTGCAGTGACTGGAACAATCAGTGCACAGTAATAACAATGATAACTCGAGTAACAATAATAGTTATTGTGTGGTCTCTTGTCATTTATGAGCCAAGGAAAGGAGACCAGGTTTCTACAGAGCATGGCCTCACTTCACTACTGTGTGCCAGGCAGTCTGTGCCCAGGCTGTCACTGCACCGAGCATGGCAGGAGGTTCCACACTGACCTCCAGCATTCTCCCAGCCACAGGGGACATCCGGAGCTCCGAGACACAGCCAGCAGGCCAACCTGGGACAACTAAGCCAGCTTGGCTCACATGGGTGTTGCAGGGCCAGGAAGGACCGTAGCTGAGTGGCAGCCCTTGAAGTCTGTAAACAACAAAGGCCACCCAGACATAACCCAGAACTGGCTGAGCCTCGGGAGCCAGGTCTCCAAACTCCTCCAGAGTCTTTCCCAAGACTCTCTTTGTGAAACTTCAGCATGTCTCTGCCTGAATCTTCCCTAAAAGAGAAAGAGAAAAGGAGTGAGAGAGACTGGAGGTGAGAGAATGAGTCTGGAGGCAGAACACTTGATCTGAAGGCAGCTGAAACTCTTTACTATTTGGAAGTGAGTAGTCCAAAGTGTGCTTTAGGTCCTCTGTGGAAGCCCAGGACTTGCCATCCTGGATCTCCCCTGGGGCCTATCCAGCATTGGTGGCAGGACACAGAGGAGAAACAGGTAGCTCTGGCCCAGGGAGAGGCCTGAGCCAAGTCCTAGGTCACACCTGATCCTTGCTGGGAGCCCTGTCTTCCCGCCTGGCCCAGCAGGCTCCTGTGTTCTCTCTCCATCATCCCAGGCATGCCAAGGCCCTTGAACTTCCACAACCACTTCAGACACTCCAGAGGCTGTCCTCCCCCTCTGCCCTTCCCATCCCAACCAGCACTTACTGCTTCAGAGGGAGACAGTTCCCTTAAACGATGAACCAGCTTAGCCAATTCAGGCTGCTAAAACCTTGGGTTTCTTTATTGCAAATATAGGACTTCACTGTTCTGTTGCATAGAACTAACTCAGAGCAAATGAAAACTGACTTCCACAATGACCTGATGACCTTGCTCTTCAGCGAAGATATGACAGTACATGAAGAAATCACTAACCTGCAGAACTAAAGATTTAACTGAGATTCAAAAATGTATTTTCTAGAACTAACCCAAACTGTAACTTCAACCCAAACCTATTCTCTGAAATTAAGCTAAACCTAAATCTAAATATTTTTTAATTGTTGACTCTATTATAATTTATAGATTGACATCAAAGTTAGAGGTACTGTTAGGTTAAACGTAGGACCAGACATAGTGTTATTATTTGTGGAAACGTAAAAATTGATGTTATACTTAATTTTATACTTTGGTTTTGGTCGAGGGTAAGAGTTGAAAGAATATTTATGTTAGTGTCAGGAGTAGCATTTGTACAATGATTGTGGTTTGGTTTAAGGTTTGGTTTGAGTTTCATATTAAAATTAAGTTTGCAATCAAAAATAAAAATGATAAAGAAAACCTTTAAAAAGAAGAATGTACGCCCGGTCAGTGTGGCTCAGTGGTTGAGCTTTGACCCACACACCAAGAGGCTGCCGGTTCAATTCCTGGTCAAGGCATATGCCCAGGTTGTGGGCCTGCTCCCCAATGGGGGGCATGCAGGAGGCGGCCAATCGATGTTCTCTCTCATTGATGTTTCTATCTCTCTCTCCCTTTCCCTTCCTCTCTCTCTAAAAAAAAAAATCAATAAAGAAAAAAGAATGTACTTTCTAATAATAAAGAAAAGATAAAAACAAAATAATTATAATAAAAGAAGAAAAAAACATTTTTAAAAAGAAGAATGTATTTTCTGACAAGAAACAAACTACAAAGGAAATGGGATCCTTGGTCATTGTCTATTTGCTTCTTTGTGTTGTCCCCGGACAGTTTCAGTATAGTTTAAACAACAGGTGAGCAAACATTTTCTGGAAAGGGCTAGATAATAAATATTTTAGACACTTGTGGTCTAAGGGTATTACAAAGGTATTTATAGATAACAAAAGAGAAAACAAATTTCCACAATTTTTATTGACAAAACTCAAAATATAATAATAATAATTGAATACAATTCTTTGTAATACAGGTCTACAAATGGGGGGAAATGTACTTTTGTTTTTAAGGAGTAATGTTTCATTTAATTGAGGTTCAAAGTCATCATTCACTATCAAAGCTGATTGCAAATGTTCATCTGCCAATGCTGATGTGTGAGGAGATTTTACATATTCTATTTTTTAATGTCTTTTCACACAGATTGATATTGTCAAATACTGATATCAATCCATGAACATGATTTTAATTGAGCATATTCATCATTTGGAAGGTATTATAAAATTCTGCTACATTAATCTCTTGATATTTGCCTCATTACATTAATTGAAGGAAAAAGCTCTTCAATTGCATAGTTAAATGGATTTTGAAAAATGGAAATTTCCTCTGCAATTGCATCAAGGTCCCCTCTCCAAAAAAAAACACCATGCTGGAACTGTACTTTGAGCTCATAAAATACAGTTGCTACAAATTTGTGTGGCAATGAAGACCTCCACTTCTTTTTTTAACACTTGACAGCAAGGAATGTGTATAACACAGTTTAACGTTACTTGTGATTCAAACAGTGTTTTGTCTTTGAAACAACTTTACCACAGTGTACACCTCACATTTAAGTGATGTTTTGCCTTACAACTTTAGGTTGAATGTATTAAGAAACATTATCAAGTCTGCCACAAAGTATCTGCAGATGAATAACAATGATTAATTGTAGGCTTTAACACTACATTTTCACAAGCTTTGAAAAATTTTCCAACTCAGCCCTTTTCTTCTCCAAATGTATTTTTACTATTAGTTGTAACATATCTTAGCAGATTCCACTTTAGAAATTAATATTTTCTCTACTTTGAAACATCTTTGCAGGTAGTTGTTCCACAAACTATTGCAGAGACTAATTCTTTAGTCACTTCAAAGTCAGTATTAACTACTCGAATAAACAACTGAAAGACTTGTCAACTCATAAAAAAAGAAAATCCTTAAAATTATTCCCCTTGTTTTTAATTGACTAGTGATGTTGTTCCTAATGTCCTAACTCTTTGCCAAAACAATGGTAGTCTTAAGCAAGCTTATTTTCTGTGGACACATTTCTTCAGTGGCAATCAAATGTGATTTAATTAACTCACCATGTCTTGCTTGGCTAACAAATGAGCCACTCGGAGACTTAACTTTGATCACAGACTCATTGTCATTTTTTTGTAAAGAAATTCTGCTGTGATTAAATATTTCATTTTAAATTTCTTAGTTGCTCTGACCATTACTTTTTGTGCATTGGGAATACGGTGATGAGTGCTTAGTCTGAAAACATCAACATATGTTATATTATTTAGCCCAGCTATTGTGTCACTGCATAATAAATGTGATGCTTTCATACTCCACTGTGTCTTAAAAGTGTGACATTTGAAGTCTACTCTTTTTGTTGTTTTGACATGGTGGGTGTGCACTGGTAATAAAAAAAATAAAATAAAATGTCACAGTACAATGATACGTGTGGCCCTGGAAACACTGTCAAGTTTTAAGGGTGCCACTGCAATGTGTAGCACACCCAGCAACTGTGTGAAGCTGCCATAGACAACCTGTAACAAATGAGCATGGCTGTGTTCCAACACAATTATTTATGCACACTAAAATTTGAATTTCATGTGATTTTTACATGTCAAAAAATAATGTTCTTCTTTTGATTTTTATTTCCATCAGTGAAAAATATAAAAACCATTCTTGGCTGTGGGCCTTACAGAAACAGTCAGCAGGCATGATTTGGCTCACAGCCATAGCTTGCCAACCCTTAAATTAGATGATTGACTGTATTTCCTTGAAGGGTGTAGTCGTAGTTAGGGCTACTTAGAGTCAGAGAAATGGACCATATAACTTCGAACCTCGCCACCAGTCTGAGAGCCTGTGGCCTGGGCTGCAGACTATGCATGCTCTAACGCAATCAAGTTAATCAGTGGGGTGAGCACTGGCCGGGCAATCTAGCAGGCATTTGAATGGGTGGGGAAGGAAGGCAGGGGAGGAAAGGGGGAGGAAACAAAGAAGTGCTCCAGGGGCTGGCAGTCAAGTTGGGAAGGTGAGACACGTAGGAATACTGGGAGGATGAGGCAGCTTTAGTTTATGCTTCTCAAATTGTTTAAGGGCTCTTGAGTATACAGTGCCTAATGAATACTTGGTGAAGGAATCAGTGAGTAAATGATACATAACACGGCTATTTCTAAACTTAATAGGAGCTCAATGGCTGCACCATTAAGCTCATAAGTTCTGGGGTCTGACGACCTGGGTTCCAATCTTTCTACTACTATTCACTACTCTATAACCTGAGACAAACAACTGGACATCTTTTAGCTTACCTTCCTATCAGTAAAATGAGAGTAACAATATTACCTTGTTGTGAGCATCAAATGAGACCATAGATGTAAAGTATTTAGCATAGAGCCTAGAGAGCTCAATAAATAATAGATACTAGCCTGGCCGGTGTGGCTCAGTGGTTGAGCATAGACCCATGCACCAAGAGGTTGCCGGTTCGATTCCCGGTCAGGGCACATGCCCCCAGGTTGTGGGCCTGATCCCCAGTGGGAGGCATGCAGGAGGTGGCCAATCGATGTTCTATCTCTGTCTCTCCCTCTCCCTCTTTCTCTCTCTAAAATCAATAAAGAAAAACCTTTTTAAAAATAAAATAAAATAATAGATACTATACTTGATAACACTATATGGTACAATCAAAATTTCCTAAGAAACCCAGGCGGAGCGGGGGAGCCGCGACCCCGCCAACACGGGGGAACCCAGGCGGAGCGGGGGAGCTGCGACCCCACCACCACGGGGGAACCCAGGTGGAGCGGGGGAGCCAGGAGACGCCCCCACCGCGGGGGAGCCCAGGCGGAGCGGGGGAGCCGGGCGACCCCCCACTGCGGGGGAACCCAGGCGGAGCGGGGGAGCCCGGCGACCCCCCCACCAGTGGAGGAAGCCGGCAACACACAGGAGAACTGAGCAAACTGAACAACGAAATTGACCCAGAGACATGGAGGGTGGAGTACGGGATGATGGGCCTCAGAGGAAGGAGGGGAGGCGGGGGAAAGAGATAAATCACAGAGCCTATGTGCATGGGTGCATGGCCAATGGACATGGACAACAGGGATGGGGAGGAGGAGAAGGGGAGGGGGAGGAGGGTGTCAATGGGGGAAAAAAAGGAGAAACATCTGTAATAAAAACAAATTAATAATAAAATAAATTATAAAAAAATAATAATAATAAAAAATTTCCTAAGAGAGTAAATCTTAAAATTCTCACCAAAAAAATAAAAATAAATATGTGAGGTGATGGATATGTTAATTAGCTACATGGGAGGAATCCTTTCACAATGTATACATATATCAAATCATCACAGGGTATACTTTATATCACAATTTTATTTGTCAGTTACACCTCAATAAAGCTGAAAAACAAAATAATAATAGCTAAAAGTATTATTATTAGAAAAGGAAAGAGTATTAGGAGCCTGAAGAATTAGAGCAGGCTTCCTGGAGGAGGTGGGTGCTAAAAGACCATATGTAGAGAAGAGGAGAGGGTGAGTACAGTCAGGGGAGCAAGGTCACAGCTTGGAAGCTGGTTTGTCAGGGAGCATTTGGGAGCCTTCAGACTGCCTGGGCAGTCAGCTTTTAGGCCAAAGTTGAAAGAGGGCAGAGTTGGTTCATATTAACCTTATAGATAACCAAAAGCACATTTTGGGGAGCAATTGGAATCCCTGTGAGATTATCTTCCCAAATTATGACTTTGCCTAGACTTAAGGCCCAACCACTGCCATAGGTACAGCCCTGGAGGGGCCAGAGCCAGGGAAGCCAGCCCAGGGCCTCTCGGGGGCCCTGCTAGATGAGTGTGTCATTGTTATCACCACCACTGACAGTAGCCAGTGTTCACCGGGCATCTATGAGCATGGCATGGTGCCAGGGAACATCGAGGTATAAGACATTTCATGAGTTCAAAGAGATTATAATTTATATTAGAGAATGCAGTGGAGCACGTCACAAGCCCAGTAAGATTTTCTGGCCACAGGAAGCACAGGCCTCAGGATCCAGGCTTCTGGTCCCAGCCCTGCCTAGCTGTATGTCACTGTGGACACTAGGGACCTCCACTTCCACATTATAGACAAATAAAATCTGATGCTGTAGTTTTCAACCCGTCTGACTGCAGAATCCCTTCCTCAAAGAAACGCTCAGGCTGTTTCAGAGACGAAAGCAGTTATCTGAATGGGCATGAGCAATGGCGTCCTTCCCACCAGGCCCTCATCTCAGCCCCTGACAGGTTCCAAGGAACCCGGCTTGAAAACCGCTGGGTTACAGCTCCACCGTGCTGGTCTGTTTCGGCTTGAGGATTCTCCGCAGCTCTGAACCCAAGTGCTATGCAAGATAAGATGTGCCCCAAAGCCCAGTTCAAGGAAAGATCACACAAGGGTTCAAGGGCTGTTTCATGGGGGAGAGGGTGCAGACTTAAAGGGAATGAGAGGAGAAGAAAACACATTTCAGAGAAGACTTAGCACCTGAGTGAAGGTGTGGGGATGGGCCCAGGGCTCAGCAAAGACACCCTTTTATCCAGTGCAGGGGAGTTCTGAAGGGGAGATGGAGTCAGAAATGGGAGCTAGATCGATTATGAAGACCTAGACAGAGGAAGGTTTCCTAGTGCAAGGCCCCTGGTGCCCACCGACCAGTGAGGTCTGTGACACAGAGGACAAGAAAGCTATTGAGGTGTCCATGCCATGTCCCACTGTGGCTGGGGGTGACCATCAGCAAACTTCCCGGACACCTGCTACACCCCTTGCAAGTTCATCAGGGGCTGCATACCTGGGCTCTGCTGTCACAAGGTCCTGTAAGGGAGAGGGGTGGGGTCCAAGGACAGGACTTGACACCCAAAGCAATTGTCCCCAGATGTCCCAAATGGTAAACAGTATGGGGACCACAGAGAAACAGAAGTATTGCCACAGGGAAATCTATGAGGCTTAGCAATGCATTGTGTCAGGTAAATCTAATTAAGAAAAGCTTTTAAACTACCACCACGTCCTTAATCCTAAAATGCCATTAATCCCCTGTAACACGCCTGCATTTTTGTGAACGTGAGGTGGCAACAGCTATAATCTTCATTTAACTGGGACAGAAACACCAAGGAAGAATCAGTCATGATGCCTAAGACAACAAGAAATGTGAGCTAGGGAAGGACTGGAAGCATGGGGAGACATTCAGCAAACAAAGGAGTGGACAGGCGGCAAGGAGAGAGGACTGGAAATGACGAACTGGAAGTTCCGACTCAGGCTTCCACCTCCGGGAGCCCTCTGACCACCCTGTGATCGGATGGTGCAATGCTCTGCTCTGCCACACGCCCTGGAAATGTCCTAACGCGGCACCCCACACTGTCGGGTAACCTGTCCTTTTTCGGACTGAGAGGTCCAGTGGGGCATGGATCCTGTCTGTCTTGTTCACAGTGTATCCCCAGTGCCTAATGTTTACGGAGTAAACCAGATGGCCTGGGATGGGGAAGGAAACTCTGGTAGATGATGCACAGAGGAGACCAGACTCAGAAGCATGCAGCTAAATGTAAATAACCAGGCTGCTGAGAACCGACTAGGCCTCTGGTTGGGGCCAGACAGAAAACGTCACCTCCTTCAGGTCATTATCAAATCCACCTTCTCAGAGCAGCCTTCCCCAGCCACCCAAAGCAAACCTCCTCCCCACCCTCCCCACCCTGGTGCCACCATCCCAGTTGTTCTATTCCCTCCCCTGTTTATTTATCTCCATATTACTTGGCATGGACAGACATACTATATATGTTACTTATATCCTTATATGTCTCCCCATCCTGGAGAGTACAAGCTGTGTGAGAGCAGGGGTTCACTACAGCAGCCCCCATTTCTGGGACAGTGTCTGCTGCATGGCAGGTCATCAATATACATTTGTTCAGTGAATGAACCATGGAATAAATGAGCAGCTCTCCAACCCAAGGTTTATGGTAGTCCCCCAAACACTTCCTCCGGGGTCTCTTCCCTGTACCTCCAACTTCTGAAGACCATGGGAAATGTATCTCTCGTTCCCCACTCACCCTCTCCAAACCTCCATCTCTCTTTGCTCTCAGCGACACTGATTCCTTACCCTGTCACTTCTCTCTGACTACACTAGTACATAGAAGCATCTCAAATAGCCCATTGAAAACCAGCCCTGTGTGCATCCCCCCAAAACCCCACCTCTAACAGGCACCAGGGGTGCTCTGAAGGAAAGCTAGGGACCCCTGCTCTCCGGCCACATGGCTAGTGGGGGTGCTCAGAGTTTCTGGAAATCTATGAGTGGGGTCCTATTTTTCAGGTAGCATCATTTCCTGGAGCAAGGCGTTGCCCCAAATTATGGTCTGTTGTATAATATAGAACCTCCTTTTCTTTGTCTCACACTTACCTTTTGCAAGCTTTAAAGGGATGGGGACTTGCTTATTCTGCTTTAGGCGTGTGGTCATGGCTATAGCATGTAACACATGCCCTTCTTGATCTTACCGTCTTTCACTTGACTCCTCCGCTGCTGCCATCCTCTAAATAGTCTTAATTTTACCGTTCAATCATGGCAGCAGATATTTGCAGAGCACCCACCATGCGCCAGGCCCTGTTCTAAGCACGGGGGCTGCAAGGGGCTTGCTTGCCACTGAGGGGGAGAGATCATGAGCAAGTATGTGCTGAATCAGGTGGTGGTGAGAAGTGCTAAGAGGACAAATAACGCAGAGTGAGGGACTGGGGAGTCAGAGGCAGATGACTGCGTGGGGAGGTTGCTGTTTTCTACAGGGTGGCTAGGAAGGCTTCTTTGATAACATGACATTGCGCAAAGACCTGAACAAAATGAGGAATTAAACCATGTAACTATCTATGGGAACAGCATTCCAGGCAGCGGGAACAGCAAGAACAGAGGCCTTGAGGGAGGAAGTTCTTTGTCATTGCCACCTACTTACCTTTTACTGCATTTTTCCAATTATTTCTTACTTAAGGTGTGGAGACACAGTTGTACTCACTATTTCAGGGGGGCTGGTCCACCAAAGACTCTTAATAATAACAATGGTAAAAATAATCACGGCTTACATTTATCCAGTGCTTACTATGTGCCAGTCCTGCCAGGTTCACTCAGCGTGTGCGCACCAGAGCCGACATTCACACCCAGGCCTCCTGCCTCTGGAGCCCGGGAGGCTGAGTACCCCTAGTTCACTTGTAGTGCACACTTCAGTGACTTCCATCACATGTCTCTCTCTCTTTTTTTTTTAATTCATTTTTATTGTTGACAGTATTACTGATGTACCCCAATTTCCCCCTTTTGCCTCCCTTCACCCAGCCCCCATCCACCCCAGGCCTTCACCACACTATTGTCTGTGTCCGTGGACTATGCACATATACATATACGTTCTTTGGTTAATTTCTGTCTCCCTCAGCCCCGTCCCCTCTGAGATCTGTCAGTCTTTTCCATGCACCCATGTCTCTGGAAATGTTTTGCTCGTCAGTTTATTGTAAGTCTCTTTTTTAATGTATTCATTCTGAGGGCCTGCTCGTGCCAGGCACTGTGCTGCACACAAGGGGCACTGCACACAAGGGGCACTGAGAAGAAAAAGATGCAGGAGGAGCCCTCAGGAGGCCCATGGTTCAGCAGGCAGAGAGGACGCTGACAGCGGGCACTGAGGCTGAGCGCTGCAGAGGCCGTGACAGTGCTGGTGACACGGCAGGGAGAGGAGGCTTCCCTGTCTGTGCGCACCGAGGCACATCCTCGAGAAGCCTGCAGTGAGTCCTGCCCCTTCCTGAGTATGTGACAGCTCAGAGCCCCTGCTCTCTGTGGATAATGTGGGTGGGTTTTAGTAATAATAATAACTATAATGATAGTTCCTAGCGTTAAGTTGATCATGTACCAAGCATCGAACTAAGGCTCTTACGTGCAGAACAGTGAGCCTGAAAGCAGCTGACATTGCTCAAGAGCCAGCAGGGTTCTAAGCACTGTCTTCACTACAGTTCTGCGCGGTGACAGGGATGGGTGGCAAAGCCCAGCCTCTGCATGCTCACAATCTAAAGCTGGACATCTGCTGAGCAATAGGAAGAAGACAGGTGGCTACTGGGTCACTGAGATAAGCCTAGAACAAAACACTGGACTGCCGTATGGACAAGCCTTCATGCATTCTGGGAAGACTGAGGCAGAGGGACATTGATCTAGACCAGGACTTGATAACACAGTCAAGCAAAAGCCAGCTTTCAAAGCAAGGGCCCCACATGAAGAAGAAGCTGCTGATAGCACGAAAGCCTCCTTCATCTAGTGTCCAGGCCTGGGCCTCCTGTGCAGCAAGCCATGGCCTGGTGATGGGAAAACGTGAGTGTAACAAGTGAACAACTGTAACTTCGGTCACATCCGAACCAGTTTAGGTGGATTGCGGAGTCAGCACAGGGCTACACCACATTTGCAGCACTGACATCCACCCTCCCTTCTCAGCCTCCAATGAATTCTTTCTGTCCAAAGGTGCCGAACAGCTGAGCATTTGCAGACCCAGGAATGGAAGCCAGTTCCTCTGACTCCAGGTCCAACTTTTCTCTGCTGCAGTGCAGTTCGCAGGCTTCACAATTTGTTGTTTTTCACTAAATGTCTTATTTTGCATTTGCCCACTAATGAGATTCATGTCGATTTCCTGCCCACTTTCTGGGCCCACAAGATGGTCACTGGAAATCATAATCACCACTGAATGAATGAGGAAATGGCCCTGTGTCCTCTGTCCCCCGCCCCCACCCTCAGGATTCCTGCATTGTGGGGTGCCCCCCTCACCTCCTCCTCTGCAAGATGCTGGGCTCTCTCAGGAGCATTTGATGAGAGTCTCACCAGAGATGCGAGGTGACTGTGGGAATGTTGTGAAGGGCCAGGTTGTGGCAAAAGTGGGAGCATGGCTTAAAACAGCTTACATGCCACAGCCCACACCCTCAAGACACAAGGAAATGGCACAGATCTCATTAGACATACGAAATCCCTCCATTGCTTCTCAGGGCAGCATCTCACTACTGTGGGCAGCTAATATATTAAATCACGATGGCAATTAATCTCTGCCCATAAAGGACTTGAGCTCTTGACACATTCTATAAATGGAGGTCTGAGTGCGCCCAAGGAGGCCAGGACCCCTGATGCCCTGTGAGTTTCCAGAAAGGTGATAATGGCCAAGCCATCTCAGAAGTGAAGGAGAATGAGGACTGACTACACTCTCCCCTGGGCCAGGCGCTGGGCAGGAACTCTCATCCTGAGCAGACCTGCCTGACCCTCAGGCCCTGGTTCTTTCTGCCTGGTGGGGGATCATTCAATGTGGCTTGAGAAAAGAGATGAGAACACAGAGGGTCAAGACAAGAAAGATGTCATGTCAGGCAGCTGTGTGAGAACATTTGGATTCTAACTATAGCTTTACTGTTGACTTCTTGTAGGACCCTTTGTGACCTTGTTAAAAATTGTATCCTCTCTCCCAGGCCTTTATTTTTCCTTTTTCAAAGGCAGAAAGACTCTGAGTACTTGAAGCTCCCTGTTCTATGGGACCTGAGAGACTTAACGCGCAGGGGCTTCTGTCCTTCCTTCCAGGTGGCAGGGAAGCCCCCTGCACTCACTGGCACCAGCCCAGCTCCTCGTGGCAGAGTCGGGCTCTAGAGCACCCTGCTGAGGGGAGGCCCAGCAGAAGCAGGCTGGCAGGCCCACAGAAGAATGAAGTGAGATGCGCAGATAGACAGCCAGGCTCCTGCTGACTTTGACCAGCCCAGGCAACATCTCACAAAAGAATCCTGCCTGGGCCCCTCCCTCTGCTGCCACTTGTCCTTCCCTGATGCCTGAACTGTGCTTACCCTCTGCTCCTCTCCTGGGGCAGGAAGGTGCTGCTGTTTCTGGATGCTGCAAGAAACTAATGATTTCTTTCCTGCATGGTGACTGGGCCCACATGGAGCATGTGTGACCACAACAAAGAGTTTGGAGATTAAAGAAGGATGAGTAGGCAGACTTCCCATGGCAAATTGGTGTGGTAATTGAGCCAAGTCACAGCTGGGGCACACAGGAGGATGTGAACTTGCTGGGGCAGAGGCACTGGGGGTAGGAGCCCAGGGGAGGGAGTGGGGAGAATGAATGATGATGAAACTTTCCTCTCTCCTCAGCCCTGGCCATAACCTATCTTAGAATCCTTTCCTTGTTAATAGTCTGTCTTCCTCACTTAACATTTGTGAAGACCATAAGTGAATAAATGAATGAATGAAGAAATCAGCCAATCCATAAAGAAAACTCTGGCTTGGCCTCCAGCCCCTCAGTCTTTCTTTCTTGTTTCTTGACTGTGCCAAGAATTTGTCAGGCGGATGTAACAAGCAGGTGTGTTATTCAAGAGCCAACCACCCTCATTTTGGGGACCAGGCAATAAATGACAGAGGACTGGGGACAGCACTTCTCTCCGCTCCCAGATAATCTCCACCAAGGGCCCTAGGCGACCCCCTCGTGACCTCTCTGTGCTCTGCTGGTCAAGGCTTCCGCAGAATCACCCCCCCTTACTGATGTTTTGCCATTGTTCCCTGCAATTCCCTGCTTTTCTCTCTCTGCTCTGTCAAGACCCTGGATGGAGCATCCTGCTAAGCCTGACAGCTGAGGGAATGAGGCACAGATGTGAGCTTGCTGGGGACAGTGGGCAATCTGCTCCTCTGGGGAGTTTTAGGATTGGGACCTGTGGAGGAAGGCCTGGGCACTGACCCCCCTGGGGCCAAGGCAGGGCATGATGGCTTCCAGAGGCCTGTCTGTCACCCAGCACTGCTTTCAGCTTGCCTGCTCCAGAACTCCCCGTGCACATGCTGGTGCCACCGACACACTCTGGTCTGTGACGAGTGAGAGCTGTGGCTCTGGGCTGTGCCTCAGATCCCAACTTCTCCACTGGGCCTGGGAACCACCGTACCCAAATGTTTCTGGGAAACGAAAGTGGTGCCTCTGTTCTTTCCCATGTAAACCCTTCAGGCTCCCAGCAGCCACTCCCCAGGCCTCCTGAAGTTGTCATAGCCCACCACTGTTCCAGTTCCCAAGCCCATGCTTCTGCCCCATACTCTGTAGGGAGATCATTTTCACAGGGTATTCTCTTGATTCCCAAGAGTCAAGCCACAGACAAGCTCTAAATCCCAAACCAGAACTCCCCATGGAGCGCAGATGCAGTAGCATTGCAGAGGCGGAAAGTCGTCCCATTCAGCCACCCACAGGGCCTCGCACTGTGGCAGGACACGTGGGGGATCAGAAGGGAAATCAAGGTCTCACCTTCAGAGAATCCGTCTTCTGATTCAGAGTTAAGAATTATACACAGGAAACAGCAGAAAGTACTCAAAGACTACACGAAATAAGAGCTTAGCTGCATGTTTTAAACTCCCTTATTCCAGGGGCACAGGAGCTAAGGAAAGCCACCCAGTCTCACATTTAAAAGATGCCATCCTGTGAATAGCAGAGCAGAGCTTGATGGAGACAGAGGAATTGAGACATTGTCTTTCCCCTCATAGAGTTCAAAGTCTAATGAGATAGACAAGTATGCAGCCATCTACAGAACACCAACAAGAACATTAGAGGCCCTGTGAAAGTCTGGAGAGTTAGGGAGGGGACAGAGAAGAGAGAGGAGAGTTCTGATGAGGAAGACTTGGAAATGGTTTCATAGAAAAGATGAGTATTGAAATGTGTTTAAAATGGGTAGAATTTTGATAGATATAAATAAGGAAGAGGGCTCCAGGGGGAAGAAGCAGTGTGAATAAAGACAGAAGGGGTAGTGCAGGGTTTAGTTAGAGAACACTGAGAAGTCCGCTTTGGTTGGGAAGCAAGGTCACTTGAAACCACAATGACCCACTTGCAGTGCCTTGAAGAGCATGCTAAGGATTTTGGACTTGTTTGTCATGGAAAAATGATAACCCTTCTTGAGAAGAGAAGATTACTCTAGAGATAGTGTGAAATAAATTAGAAAGAAAGATTGGAGGCAGGGAGGCAAGTTGAGAGCTACACACAGTCCTAGCAAACAGCAATGAGTTCCTCTCCTGAGCTGTAGCAGGAGCAAAGGGGAGAGAGACGAGAAACGGTTTAGTACAGGATCCCAGAGCGCCCAGAGATCTCCGACTTGCACAGATGGGAAGCCAACCCATTCATCCAGTCATCACTGCAAACCTCTCCTTCATTTCTAGATAAGGAAGGAAACTGAGTCACAAAGTAGAAATGTCTTTTCCAAGTTCACAGTGAAAGTGAGAACTGGGCCCTGATGAGAACCCAGGGCTTCCAATTCTCAATGCTCTGGTTCTTCAGGGCACCAAGGTGAAGGGCCAGGTAAAACTGCAGGGAAAAGCACATCTGACTGCTCTTGGAAGGGAACAGGTGGCTGCCTGAGCACGGCTGTCCACAGACCCAGATCCCCAGATCCACCTCTTCCTTTCCTGACAGCTTCTCTGGGGGTGGAAGGGTGGGGCGGGGAGCTGAAAACACTGATGGGCACCCGAATGAATTGCTGCTAACACGTAAATATGATTGAAACTTCACGGATTACAAAGCATATTTTCCTACCTTCCCTGCCCCATTTCCTCCACTCCCACTTTACCTCAGGACACATTCATTCTTTTGGTCAACAAACCTTTAACAGGTGCCTACTACTGCGTGTTCTTTGGTGGCTGCCGGGTTGCAAGGTTGTGCAAGACTGGGAAGACACTGAGCCACAGCGGTAGCTCGCATGCCTTGCTCTGCCGAGGTTTAGCCTGTTGGCATCTTCAAGCCAAGGCCTTTAAAGCAACCATCCCTCTCCAGAAAGTTTCTTAAAAACAACTCAACACAGTGTGTGTGGCAGTTCCTCAAAAGGTTAAACATGGAGTAATCATCTGACCCATCAACTCCATTCCTGGGTGCATGCCCAAGAGAACTGAAAACATGTCCACACAAAAACTTACACAAGTGTTCAGAGTAGCATTATTCATAATAGTCAAAAGGTGGAAACAACCCCAGTGCCTATCAGTGGATGAATGATAAACAATGGACTATTATGTCACCTTAAAAAGAAATGAAGTATTGATACATGTTATAACATGGATGAACCTTGAAAACACTATGCTGAAGAAGCCAGTCAATAAAGGGTACATATGTATGGTTCTATTAATATGAAATCTCCAGAATAGGCAAATCTATAGAGACAAAAGTAGATTAATGATTGCTATGGGATGGAAGAGGGCACAGAGTTTCTTGAGGGTAGTGGGGGAATATTCTTAAACTAGATCTTAGTGATGAGTATGCAATAGTAAAAAAACATTGAATTGTACACTTTAGATGGGTAGATTGTATGATATGTGAATTACATTTCAACAACGCTCTTTAACAAAGAAAAAGAAACCTAGAAACCTGACCTGAATGATCAAATTCTGCTACATGTGGCCAACTTTGAAGATATCTGTTTTGGTCTGTAACATTAGTAACCAGTTTCTAGGAATTACCTAAAATTCCACGGTCTATGCTCAGAAGTCTGACTTTTTACACTTTCTAGTTCATTTAATTGGGGGAAGGAGGGGAGAATATGGCCTGAGACATTGGGAGGGGAAGGACAATGGGGTCTTATAGCCAAAAACAAAAGCTTATAATAGAAGACATGTCCGGGCTACAAGCTGGCTCTGAGGAGCTCAGTTCTGAATGAAAACCTCTGCACTAGACCCAGGAACCCCAGACCTCCTCTCTTGGGCTGAGAACATATTTTCTGACAAGGTTAAAATATTGCTGAGGCCAGTATTACCTAATAAAACCACTGACTCTCACAGATGTCATTATAGAAAAATGGCTTATAATTAACAGGAGGGTAATTTATCTGTAAGGACAGATTTTAAAATGAGAACTTATTTGTGTAGATGATAATAAATGATCTTTCAATATCAAGACATCTCAAAGAGTTTTATGTCTATTAATTAGTCTCACCCCACTCCAGAGCAAGGTGGTCATTTGCTCCATCTGTAGTTTATCTACCTGCTTCATGCTAGAGGACTAAGCAAGAGTGGAGAGCCTGCCCAGGGTTACACAGGCCTCCCTGTAATATAAATGCTCAGCTGTCCTCTAGGTCCTGTGTGTTTCACCTCATTAAATAGCCATCCAACATCTCCACCGAAGGAAAAGGACATCTAAGAGTTCCATGATCG
Organism: Tadarida brasiliensis; assembly: GCA_030848825.1. Lineage (NCBI taxonomy): Eukaryota > Metazoa > Chordata > Mammalia > Chiroptera > Molossidae > Tadarida > Tadarida brasiliensis. The sequence goes on from CM061275.1 coordinate 19,824,822, forward strand.
TTATCTTTAATGATTTGGTCAATGTTGACAAGGAGACTCCCTGAAAACTTCATTAGCTCAAAATAGTACCTGCCATTCCCACTAGGTGTGTCTGCACCAGTGGAAAGTGGACAGTAGAGCCTTGCAAGAGCATCAAGAACCAAAGGAAATGGGCAGCAAGGGAACTTCTTCAATCACATTCTGTCCATTGGAAAGGCAGGTTACTTTTTCTGTGTAGGTTAGTTAGTTAGTTAGTTAGTTAGTTAATTTGTTTGTTTGTTTTAATATATAAGTATAAGCATCTGTCTTGTCTTCCCAAACAGATTACAAGCTCCTCCAGTGTTGGAACCATTTAGATACCGAAGAAGCACAGGAAAAGCAAAATATTTGACAGGTTATACACCGGCGGGGTTCTCATTTGAAGGCTGGATTCCTTCATAGTCTGTCATTAGGAAGCTATTTTGTTCTTACTCATGTCAGCCTTTGTGGAAAGCTATTTCTCTCATTGGGGAGTGGGCAATCACCAGTCCTGTTCCAAAAGGGACAGTATAACAGGGGTTGCAAACAAGGGCTTTGGAATCAGGAACTTGCAGGTTCAAACCCCAACTCAGCTGTTCCAAGCTGCATGACCTTGAGCAAGTTATTTATCTTTTTCTGAAACATTAGAAAACTCATGTTAATATTGTTTGTGGGAATTAAACAAGATAACATATGTAAAACACTTAACACAGAGCCTATCCCACATGGTAAGATCAATAAATTGTAGCCTAAAAACATCTAGCCTTTGAGACCACAAAGCTACATTCTAACATGAATGCAAATAAAAGCAGCCAAAACACATCGAAAAATCATGAACAACAACAGCAACAAAAATCATGAACCTCATGCAATTTACAAATGCTAAGTAACAGGACACCCATTATTAGTCTCCTTGTTTTCCACGGAGGAAGACTGAAAAGCACAAAGTTCTGAGGCCTTTATCAAATTCATGAATAGAGCAGTTATAATATAACCTCAAAAACCCCTGGTGATCCTAATGGAATCCCAGAATCTTAGCATGTTAATGCAAAAAACTTAGAGATCTATCCAACCCTCTTCTTCTATAGATGACAGAACTCAAAGCCAAGAAGCTAAGTGATTGACCCAAAATTACTCAGTATGTTCCATGATTTTTTTTACGTGTGTGTTATTTCTAGCCCCTGGATCCTCCCCTTCTTCCCTCTAATCAGTCCCTCTCAATATATAGCAATGCCAGCAGCAATGTGAACTACAAAGAAGGATCCCGTGTGTGCTACCTCCCATGAGAATGAAAGTTCCTAAGCACAAGGACCATGTCTTTTATCTCCATGCCTACAAAATGGCCCTCCATATGCTCACAAATCCCCACTAATTAACTGACTGAGCAACACACACCCTTCTCTGCTCGTCCTATAGGAACTTCCTAAGTGTTTAATGAGTGCATATATATAATAATAGGTCCTCCAACTAAGAGGACCTTCTCTCCACTGCAGCATCAGGCAGAGAACTGCCTGCCTGACTAGCCTGAAGAAACAGTTGCTAAGGAGCACTGAAAGATGTCCCCAGAAAGGGATCCCCAGCTTTGCTGCTCTCTGTCACAATGGCTGTTATCTTTACCCCTTACCCACCCCACCACCACTCCTCTTATTTGTCCCGGGAGTCACCAAAGCTTTGCTTGGTTTTTTGTTCCAATAGATAAAAAGAGACAATGAAATTTCTCTCATAAGTCGAGATGCAAAAGCAGAAATAGAATCTCAGCATGACCCAGCTCTCAGGATTTATAAACACATCTAAGCAAGGCCTGACCAGTGCTGGGAGACCTCGAACAGCAGCGGGTACAAGCTGGTGGGAAGGAGACAAGATTCCAAAGGCAGGAACCCTGTGGAATGCCTGTGGGGTGCTGCATCTGACTCCGTTGAGCCCCTCAGAAGTCACATTTCCTCAGTATACCACAGCTTTCCTAGTTTTCTAGGCTTGAAGCCTTGGCGTCTCTCCTGACTTCTTCCCTTCCCCCTCTCATCTAATCTGTCCCCAAATCCCATCCTTTCTTTTCTTCTATCATCCAGCCTCCTTCCTATAGTTATGAACTGCTGCATCCAGGTCACTCCTCACATGACCACACAAGAGACTCCTAACAGGCCTCCCTGCTCAGACACTGCTCTTTCCAATTTATCCTATAGGGTGACCGACTTGTCCCAGGTTGCCCAGAACTCTCCCACTTTTAGCACTGAAAGTCTCACCTCAGTCCCAACTGAGACTGCTGTCAGATTAAAATCTTCTCCCAAAAAATGCTTTCATCATGTCACTTTCCCTGCTTCCTATTTCTCATTAAAATAAACCCTAAAGCAGATGGCAAATCTGCCTCAGAGAATGAATAAGAAAGCATGTTGGGCTGGGGTAAGAGACAAGGGTTCTAGGCCTGGCATTAGTCATAGCCCTGTCAGACCCTTGGCAAGTTACTCAATTTAGCTGGGCCTCAGTTTCCTCATTTGTAAAATTAGGAGGCTAAGACCAGATTTCCTTTTCAGCTCCAAAATTTTCTAATTCTATTCTCCTATACATCCTTTGCTCCAGCCAGATTTACCAACTCAGTCTAATCCAAACACACCCTGTAAATTCTCACCTTTGTATGTTTAGTCTCCCTTCTCCCCACCAGAATTTCTCTTTTTTCGTTTCTTCCCACCCGACTCCTCGGGGAACAACACAAACCCCACCGTCTAAAGGAAGTCTAGGCCCAGCCCCTGAAGACTCCATCCATACCCAGGTTTTCTAACACTCAGCGCTTCTCATGTTCTGCATCTGCTATTCAAAATCTTTTTTTCAAGTAAAGCTTCGTATTCCAACTAGACTAAAATCTCTCTGCATTTTTGTCTCCCTTGCAGCATCTCAAGCAGTACTAGTAAATGATTGATGCATGGGTACACAGAAAAAAGTACAAGAAGAGACAAAAATAGAAAGTACAGCAAATCTGGAATTTTTTGCATTTTACACAAAATTCCCAAATGCTTTCATAACAAATAGTTCATGTGCTTAACCAAGATTTACTATGAATCTCCTATGCTTAAGACACTGGTGGCGTGTCATAGGTGCAGAGATGGGGAATAAATGGAGGCCCAGGGCTGTGACAGCATCTCTACTCACAAATAGCATAAGCTCCCACGTTGTTCCTAAACTCAAACTGTTTAGTAAGCCCTTAAAAGGCTCAGGTGGCGGCAGCAACACCATCATCACACCCTTCCTTCCCCCAGTTGGTCATGTATCTACTCCCCCCACTAGACTGCAGAGCTGTTAATTTTTTTAAAATTCAGAATAGGTCAATAGATTAAAATACACATGAAATATACACAAGCAAGGCATTAGCCTAGGACAAATCTCTTCCAGGAACTATATCCTGGCCATATACCCAGAATCTCTACCTGCTACTTTGACAGATTTTTGTAAAGTGAACATATTGACGATCTTCTTGTGTATGATTTCAGTATTGTACTCCATTAGTCTTGGTAAGTGACAAATATTAAGGATGAACACCTCTGTCTTTTCGGACCCCCACGGCACACATGCACACCCACACTCCCCTAATTAAATGGGGCTGGGACTTGAACCATGTCACCTAATCTAGTGACAAACAAGTTCATGAGCAAATGGGGGAAGTAAATAAACTAAACGGTTTGCAGAGGAAGAGGCCAAGCTGGGCTGAGCTGGGCTGGGTCCAGGGTGATTCAGGCTCTGCCACAGAATGGGTGTCTCCTGGGATGGCCTAGTATGACAATTAAAATCCTTATAAATAGGATGGGTTTTCAGGCCTCCGGTATCCTCTTCAGCTTCTCAATCTTCTGCTCATTCCTCCTTACACAGGTAAGATATGCATGGGGGAACAATGGCAGTATCCATGAGGCTCTTGGTGGCTGTGATGTGCTGGGCTGGAGAGGTCTGAGACTACTTCCTAAGGGTGACAGCCTTGGGTACCCTCCTGCTTCCTTTTCTTGGCTCTATCTGAGAATATGATGATAGCTAGGATTGCCTACTTCTGAGGCTGTAAAATGTACTTGCTTTTGTTTGAGCATGTCCTAGGCATTTCAAAATCAAGGGCTAGACCTATTGGTGGATAGCTCAGTCTCCCCTAGTGGAGCATTTGCCTTTTGTGCATGTTAGGCAAGACCCGAGAGTTCAGAGCTCATCAGGGGCAAGGCCCTGGACCATGGGGCCATGTAATATTCAAGTCTCATTGCAATGAATTGACACTAGACACTCAGTTAGTCCCATGCAGTTTGTTATTTGCCACTTTTCCATATAGGTATCACTGCACGCTCTTGGAAATCCAATGTGCTTTGCAGTTAGGGTTTCAGTTTGGAGGCCTAGAAGCCCAGTAACTGGGATTTTCATACCACAAGAAGAAACACTATTGAGATCCAGATCGCCAAAGACCCCAGCCTCCTAGCATGGCCAACATGAACTTAGCTGACTGTATCATACTTCCTATCATCTATGCAGTTAATTTGGCTTGCTATGTCATCTGTAACCATTTTGTATTCACTGATTCTATTTTAAAATCATATCCCAAAGCAGCCATCCAGGCCAGAAGCACTTGCTAGAATTTAGCCCCCCAGAAAGTTTCCTTGGCCCATGGTGACAGAGCTTGAGACTTCTACCCACTTGAGCAAGGCTCATTAGAAGACTGTGGCCTGTTCAGTGGGGTCTATGTAGTGCCCTATTTAGTATGCTAGTGGCTGGTGGAAAATTATGCTTCACTACACTGGCTTGGACCCTGCGTCTGCAGACTTCCTGACCATCTTTCCTTTCTGTTCTAATATGAGAGTTTCTTTACATATATATATATATAATTTTATTGATTTTTTTTTTTTTTTTTTTTTAGAGAGAGAGGAAGGGAGAGAGAGATAGAAACATCAATGTGAGAGAGACACATCGATCAGCTGCCTCCTGCACTCTCCACACCGGGGAACAAGCCTGCAACCCCGGCGTATGTCCTGACCGGAAATTGAACCGGGATCTCTCAGTCCATGGGAGGACACGCAATCCACTGAGCCACACCGGCTGGGCAAATAATATGAGTTTCAATCAAGCAAGTCCCACCTGGAGTAGATAGAAGATGAGGCATGTAAAACACCTACCATATATTTTTTGGTTTTTTAATTTTCTTTTATTTTATTTATCCTCACCAGAGGACATTTTTGCATTTATCTTCAGATAGAGCAGGAGGGAGAGAGGGAGGAAGAGAGAGAGAGAAACATCGATGTGAGAGAGACACATTGAGTGGCTGCCATCCACACAATCCCAACCGGGGCCAGGGACAAACTACAACCGAGGTATGTGCCCTTAGCAGGAACCGAACCCGGGACTCTCCAGTCCACAGGCCGATGCTCTAACCACTGAGTCAAACCGGCCAGGGCTATTTTTTTGTTTTTTGTTTTTTAAGAAATAGACCTTTTTTCTAGCAGGGGACCCATAGTCTGCACTTACCTTCCACTGTAGTTTGTGATATTTGGAGCCAGACTGTGGGTCAAAGGAAGTGAGGGTTACAGCTAAGCAGAAGCTCTGTTATTTTTTAAGTTTCTGTGTCTGACCAAGAGGGGCCACTTTCCCTCTGAAAATGCTGTCTCCTGGGCTTCATTCTAAACAGACAAAAATCTTGTTTCTTTTTTTAGGTTCATCTATCTTTGTCAAAATGGCTCAACTCCTGAACAGCATACTCACCGTGATCGAGGTGTTCCAGAAATATGCCAAAGAGAATGGGGACTGTGCTTTGCTGTGCAAGAAGGAGTTGAAGCAGCTGCTCTTGGCTGAGTTTGGAAACATCCTCCGGGTAAGGTGCATCCTCTGGGCCCCCTGGAGTCAAGTGTGAGTGACTCTGACACCTGCATCTCGGGCTTGAGTTTTGTTTTATTTGGTCATGCTCCACCCTGCAACTAAGAGAGTTTTAGGCAGCTCCTTTAGTAGCTTGCTCCCAGCACACACACATGTGTGCACAGGCATGCTCAGACACACACACACACACACACACACACACACACACACACCCCTCCTTGTATCTGAACTTGAACAGGAGGGAGTACAACTTTGAACTAGAAATCATTTCTCAGAAGAAATCTAGATCCATATCTTAATTTCTATATTTTAGTGCTGCCTATACATCTTCTCATTCATTCATTTATTCATTCATTCATTCAATGAAGAGTCATTAAGCACCTACTTCATACCAGCACCATACTAGTAGATAAAGCCAGCTTCCACTCCCTCCAGGATCTCACAGTGTGATTGGAAAAAAAAGTTGGTGAATAAACAACTATAATATAGCATGTGATGGTATGGGACAGCTTCCTCAAATGACTCAAATTAATTGTTAAATGAGCTGATTTTAAATAAGTATATCTATTCCCTATCGTCCTGTTCCTTCCAATGGGTCAGCAAGGGATGAGGTTCTGAGAACCAGCTGATCAAAAACTAGAACTAAGCCTAAGCCACTTCAGATTTCTGGTTTCTCAACCAATGAAGGCTCATACAAACTAAATGGACTGGGGCATGGATCTGGGCACACATCTTAGTATCCACATGGAAAGATTTTATTTTCTCCTTGGTTTTCTTCTCACAGAGACCAAATGACCCAGAGACTGTGGAAACCATTCTGAGCCTCTTGGATAAAGACAGAAATGGATCTGTTGATTTTCATGAATATCTCTTGTTGGTGTTCCAGTTGGCTCAAGCTTGCTATCATAAGGTGGAAAATGAGTCATGTGGAGATAGAACCTCCCAGCAAGAAGGGGAGCAGGAGGGAACACAAGACCATAAGTTTCCAGGAAATACAGGCAGACAACATAGGCAGAGGCATGAGGGTGAAAAGCAGGACTCCCACCACAGTCAGTCTGAAAGACAAAACCAGGACACCTGCCAGGGTCAGTCTGAGGGAAAAAATAGGGATGCCCACTATGGTCAGTCTGAGAAACAGGATCAGGACTCCCACCATGGTCAGTCTGAGAGACAGGATCAGGACTCCCACCATGGTCAGTCTGAGAGACAGGATCAGGACACCCACCATGGTCAGTCTGAGAGACAGGATCAGGACACCCACCATGGTCAGTCTGAGACACAAAACAGGGAATCCCACCATGGTCAGTCTGAGAGGCGAGGTCAGGACTCCAGCTCTGGACAAAGACTGAGTCATAAATCTAGCAGTGGCCAACCTAAAGGACAAGGATATTTCTTGGCCTTAAATCTATGTAAGAAACAAGTTCAGAATTCTCATAATGGCCAGCTTGAAAGGCTTAGACGACAATCAAGCTGCGACCAGCCTGGAAGACTTAGAGAAGACTCTTGCTCTAGCCAAACAAACCAACAGGAATCGGGCTCTTATTATGGACATTCTGCAAGGTTGGGTCAGGAATCAGGCTTTCATCAGAGAAACAGGCAAGGATTGGATTCTCCATATGACCAGACAGACAGACAAGGTCAGAGTCCTCACTATGGTCAAGCAGACAGGCAAGGCCAGAGCTCCCACTATGGTCAGGCAGACAGACAAGGCCAGATCTCCCACTATGGTCAGGCAGACAGACAAGGCCAGATCTCCCACTATGGTCAGGCAGACAGACAAGGCCAGAGCTCCCACTATGGTCAAGCAGACAGGCAAGGCCAGAGCTCCCACTATGGTCAGGAAGACAGACAAGGCCAGATCTCCCACTATGGTCAGGCAGACAGACAAGGCCAGAGCTCCCATATTGGCCAGGCAGACAGACAAGGCCAGAGCTCCCACTATGGTCAGGCAGACAGACAAGGCCAGAGCTCCCACTATGGTCAGGCAGACAGACAAGGCCAGATCTCCCACTATGGTCAGGCAGACAGACAAGGCCAGATCTCCCACTATGGTCAGGCAGACAGGCAAGGCCAGAGCTCCCACTATGGTCAGGCAGACAGACAAGGCCAGAGCTCCCACTATGGTCAGGAAGACAGACAAGGCCAGATCTCCCACTATGGTCAGGCAGACAGACAAGGCCAGAGCTCCCACTATGGTCAGGCAGACAGACAAGGCCAGAGCTCCCACTATGGTCAGGCAGACAGACAAGGCCAGATCTCCCACTATGGTCAGGAAGACAGACAAGGCCAGAGCTCCCACTATGGTCAGGCAGAAAGACAAGGCCAGATCTCCCACTATGGTCAGGCAGAAAGACAAGGCCAGATCTCCCACTATGGTCAGGCAGACAGACAAGGCCAGAGCTCCCACTATGGTCAGGCAGACAGACAAGGCCAGATCTCCCACTATGGTCAGGCAGACAGACAAGGCCAGATCTCCCATTATGGTCAGGCAGAAAGACAAGGCCAGATCTCCCATTATGGTCAGGCAGACAGACAAGGCCAGATCTCCCACTATGGTCAGGCAGACAGACAAGGCCAGAGCTCCCACTATGGTCAGGCAGACAGACAAGGCCAGATCTCCCACTATGGTCAGGCAGAAAGACAAGGCCAGATCTCCCACTATGGTCAGGCAGACAGACAAGGCCAGAGCTCCCACTATGGTCAGGCAGACAGACAAGGCCAGATCTCCCACTATGGTCAGACAGACAGACAAGGCCAGATCTCCCACTATGGTCAGGCAGACAGACAAGGCCAGAGCTCCCACTATGGTCAGGCAGACAGACAAGGCCAGATCTCCCACTATGGTCAGGCAGACAGACAAGGCCAGATCTCCCACTATGGTCAGGCAGACAGACAAGGCCAGATCCCCCACTATGGTCAGGCAGACAGACAAGGCCAGAGTCCTCACTATGGTCAAGCAGATAGACAAGGCCAGATCTCCCACTATGGTCAGGCAGACAGACAAGGCCAGAGTCCTCACTATGGTCAGGCAGACAGACAAGGCCAGAGCTCCCACTATGGTCAGGCAGACAGACAAGGCCAGACCTCCCACTATGGTCAGGCAGACAGACAAAGCCAGAGCTCCCACTATGGTCAGGAAGACAGACAAGGCCAGATCTCCCACTATGGTCAGGCAGACAGACAAGGCCAGATCTCCCACTATGGTCAGGCAGAAAGACAAGGCCAGATCTCCCACTATGGTCAGGCAGACAGACAAGGCCAGAGCTCCCACTATGGTCAGGCAGACAGACAAGGCCAGATCTCCCACTATGGTCAGGCAGACAGACAAGGCCAGAGTCCTCACTATGGTCAAGCAGATAGACAAGGCCAGATCTCCCACTATGGTCAGGCAGACAGACGAGGCCTGAGTTCTCAATACAGTCAGTCAGAAACTGGGGAAACTGAGCAAAATAAGTACTTCCAAGGGAGCAAGGGAATAAGCAGAGGCTCATATGTTGAGCAATCAGAAAGATCAGGGAGACCAAGTAAACAGACTCAAGAACAAAAAATGAACCAAAATCAGGGACAAAGATTTCAGTCCAGAGTAGGGCAGCAGAACAGTCACCAGACATGGGAGCCTGAGGAGGACAGCCAACACCACCAACACAAACTTGTAGCACAAATACAGCAAGAAAGGCCACACTGTAACAAAGAGAGTGACAGGCAATCATGCAGTAGTGAGAAGGGTCACAGTCAGGCCCAGACCAGGGAGAGTCGTGGTGAGGGGCAGAGCCACCAGGCAGAGGAAAAGCAGGGCCACCAAATCTGGGGTAGACATAGTCATGAGGGTCAGGAAATTCCACGTGAGACACGGGATGAGGAAACCCATGAAGGGGAACAAAAATATCAGACACAGGACAGACAAACCCATGAAGAGAAACAATGCCATCAGAAATGGGACAGGCAAAGCCATCAGAAATGGGACAGGCAAACCCATGAAGATGAGCAGAACTGTCAGAGACAAGACAGGCAAACTCATGAAGAAGATCAAAACTGTCAGCGACAACGGAATAGGCAAACCCATGAGAAGAAAGAGAGATATCAAGGGTCCCAAGATCAACAATCCCATGGGACCCAGAGAGGCTGTGCTAACCGAGAAAAATTCTGCATGAATGAGGATGGCCAGAGCCAAGGCTCCCAGGAAAGACACAGTGACCTGGCCTTCCATCCAACTCAGAGCAGTGGGAGGCCCCAAAGAAGAGAAGAGGGTGGAAGTCACCCTCTTGCTCCCAACCACCTCTATGACTATCTACAAGAGCAGAGAGCACATTGGTATTAGGCCTTGTGCACACCAGAGCTACTGCCAAGGAAGAAATCTATGTGTCAAGTTCATATTTACTTCTGAGATTGAAAATGTATGTCTTCCTTCTCTACTTTCTATCTACTTGCAAGGATACTTTTGAGGATTAGCATTCACTTTGAGGGCATTTTTGTTCTTTGAGCAGCAACTCCAGGGTGTTCCATTGGGTAAAATCTAAGTGGAAAATTGGGTGAAATAATCAGATCCCAATTTTGATTAGTTTGGGGATTTAAGTAATTTCCTGGTTTGCCCTCCATGTAGATAGGACATGGTTGGGTCGCTGAAAGGTAGCAACTTCTCCCAAAATTCAGAAACAGGAAAGGTATTCTGAAGATACATATCACAAACTGAGAAGACACCTGGGCTTTGGTGAGCTTTGGCTCCTGTGGATGAAACATAAGGAATTGCAAGCCTCATTGTCTACACTAAAATGAAACAGTGAGAGGCTGCTAGGAGAGTCAAAGACTAGAGGGCATTTCTGACTCACAACACCTACAGTTCCAGGCTCCTATCCTTCACGAGAGGGACTGTCCATTGAGCTCCTGTTACTACAGCTGATTAGACTGGTTTTAGCTCAATGCTTGATCATATTAAATAGAGAGAAAGCACATGTCATTTGTTTTCAGATTCCAGGAAGCCAAAACTGCCAACCGATAGCACCTGGGGCCTGATAACCCTTCACATGAAAATCTATGGAATTGTATTTAAATACCCAATAAATTGGTGAGCAATGATTTCGATGACTTTTTTCCTTCTTCACTGTGAGGCTGTGCTATCTTCACTTGTGGGTCATTTTCCAAGAACAAGACCTCATTTCTCAACTTCTAAGATCTCTTTGTTCTTTGAGTTCCTGGGCAGTGAAAAAATAAAAATCAATAGGAAACAAATAAAAAGAAATCAAAAGGAACTATCTAAATATCATGTTCAGCTCCTTCTTCCACAGAGAAGTCAAATATGATTCTTCTCCCTCATTTACTTCCACATTCAAATGGTCATTAAGTTTTGCTAACTCTATATATTCTCCATACCTCTTGAATCTCTTCCCACTTCTCCATTTCCACTGCCTTAATCTCCTTTCTCTTCAGTGGCTCCCAGTGACTTTAGAATAAAGTTCACATACCTTAGCATGGCACATAGACCCTTCACCATCTGACCTAGATGACTTACCCAGCCTAGTCTCAGGAAAGACCCCTCCCAGGAGCATCCAATGCTCTTCCAACCAAGCCAAAGATTTGGCCTTTTCTTAGCATACCATGGTCTTTCATTAAGTCATATTTTTTAATATACCATACCATAGCCTAGAACACCTCCCCTCCATTTTCTACCTGGCAAAAATCTAGGCATCTTCTGCAACCCAACTAAAACATCACATCTCTGAGCAGCCTTCCTGGACACTCCAGCACTCCTTCCTCTAAGTTTCTACTAATTTCTGCTATATCATTTGTCAATACTCTACTGTAATTATCTTTCCACCAAACTGGAAAGAAGATCATATCTTACTCAACCTTGTACAGCAGGTCCTCAAATAAGGTTGCTTTATTCAACATCATTTGTTTTGATGTTGATAAGAAAAAAAAGTCTGATTTCCAACTGGGGCCACAGTCTGTGTGGAATTGGCACATTCTCCCCTTATCTGCGTGAGTTTTCTCTGGATACTCTGTTTTCTTCCCACATTCCCAAAGATGTGTGTGATAGGTGACTAGGCATCTTTAAATTGTCCCACTCTGAGTGAGTATGCCCTGCAATAGAAGGGCATCCTGTTCAGGGTGGGTTCCTGCCTTGTGCACTGAGCTGCCAAGAGAGGCTCCAGTCACCTGTGACCCTGAACTGCAATAAATGGATTGGAAAATAATTATCTTACTTGTTTTTACTTACTTTCTTAAATGTATGTATAGGTCACCTTTATTTCAATGTTTAATATTAGAAGTGTTTTGGTCTTTATTGAAAAGTTTGGTGATGTTTTTGTGACCAGGAACTTAACTCTTGTTTATATCAATTAGCATATGGTAAAACTGATTCCATTCTACACTGTTTCACTTAAAGTTGCAGTTTTCAAGAACCTATCGATGATGTTAAGTGAGGACTTACTGTAGTGCTCAGCACTTAGGCAGCCGCTGATGTATAGTGGCATCACTAATTGTTTGTTGAATAGGTGTGCAGATACAGGCAATTGGTCTGGTTTGGGAATAAATTCAACTGAACATCTGTTCAGCTGAACAGACAAGAGAGACTAAATGAGACACTTATTCAGTCAGGGCTCAATGAATGAAACAGTAACTTTTTAGATATTTTAAGCAAAGGGGAATTTAATGCCTAGAATTATAAGGGCTGAATTATTTAAAATCAGCAAGCAACTTCTGGAACTATTAGATTCAGAAGCTACTGGAATTGCTGCCAAAATTGCCTGTCAACATCCATAGCTCCACAGCCTTGTTTGCCCAAGACAAATAGCCAAAACCACAATACCTTCCCAATATCATGCAAATACATCCAACTGGTAAAACATAATTCATATCCAGAACCCTAGCTGCAAGGGAACCTAAGAAATACAAAAGGAGATAAGAGTGAATGCTGAGGGCCATCAGACTATATTAACCATAGGAAGGATATAAAATTCATAACAATAGCCCCTTTCCTCAAAGAGATTACAATATAGTAAGAAATATGTATACAGTAAGCACCATTAAACAAGGTAAGATGTCCTCAATAAAGAAAATTGCTGTCAGGTACCAAGAAGGGAGTTAAGTCTGTTGGAAGGATTGAAAAAGACTTTCATAGAGGGGAGCACCTATGCCTGGGCCATGATGCTGGGGGAGAGAGGATGAGAACGATCATGGCTTATTCTGGGCCTTAAACTCAGTGTGAATACCCATTTGTTGGCTGCTGTTTAAATGGCAAAATTGTAAGGTGGGTCTTCTTTACAAATGTTCCCTGTAACTTGGACCCTCCCCAGAAAGCTAAACCTGAGGGTAAAGAATAAACCCAAAAGTAGGAAGTCTCAAAATCTGGAAGCTACTCAGGGTTCATGGAGGCTCTGAGTGGGTCAGCAGGCAGTACAGGATGGGAGGGATTTTTGTATTTTAGGCAGAGGAAACAGCATGAATACCAAATGGAGATGGAAAGCTCTGGAGTACTTGATGAAGCAAAGGAACATGCATAGAACACTAATGAGAGAAAGTAGAGTCACAGCTGAGAGGACAAAGTGAGCCAGATCATGGAGGACCTCCAATTCTACCATGAAGAGTTTGAAATTTTTTCCTGTTAGTAGGAGGAACCACAAAAGTGTTCTGAGCAGAAAATGAGAAATGAAGAGGAAAACTGGTTGGGATAGAGAGAAATAGCTAATATAAGGATGGAATTGGTGAATTCATCTGTGTAACTTCCCCATCACAGATACAACATACATTCATGCAGACGTTGCAACATGGCAGACTGGGGAACTATCCAGGCTCTAAGGCTAAAGGCCAATGACTAGAAAGGGGGTAGTCCACCTTCAAGAAGAGTGTGAAAGGAGGATGGGAAGCATCCTAATGTGACACATGCTGACCAGAAGTGGTCTCTGCAGCTCCCAAAAAATCAGCTCTCTGAATCCAAGCCACAGAGCAATCTCCCAAATTTCCTCAACTGAAAAGTCCAAACAGAACACCATTGCTCTTAAGTGCTGTCTTTATTCCCAAACTCTGAGAGAATCACACATATTGTACTGTGAGGCTAATTCACAGTGCTTCCTCAAAATATATCTAAACCAGAAAGACATCGTTACCTTGCAGAAAACTGATTTTTATTTTACTGCAGCCCAACTTTCTTCCCCTTGGGGATCACTCCTCAGCTGCCTTCTCCTTTTTTCTAACTACAGGTTATCTTATCCAGTCCTGTGGCTTTAAATATCATCACTATTTCTAAGACCCTTAAATCTTCATCTCCAACCCTACCTCTTTCCTAAACCCCAGACTCATAGATCTAATTGTCTACTCAGAACTTCATTTGAACATGAAATAATACCTCAATCTTAGCATTCTCAAACAGAACTCTTGACTTAACCTGTTTCTCCCTCAATTTTCTCCATTTCAGTAAGTTAGTAGCACCACTCACATTGCTCAAGCAAAAACCTAGGAGAAATTCTGTATTATAATCATTCTCTCCCCCCCCCCAAAAAAATTAAACTCATCAGCAAGTCCTCTTGTTTCTATCTTAAAATACAGTATAGTTCAAACCCACCATTCTTGTCATCTTTATTTCTATTACCTTCATCACCACATCTCCCTCTCAGAATGCAGCACTAGCTTCCTGATGGGGCTCTCTACTCCTTTGTACAATGTAAACCACATCATGTCACTCACTCCCCTACTTAAAATATTCAGTGGTTTTCCACCATACTGAGAATAAAATTTAACATTCTCCCCAGGGCCTTCCTAGAATGGGGCCCTGCCAGACCTCATCATGCACCTCTTCTCTACAGCCTCTGTTTTCCAGCCATTCTGACCTTCTTTCCATGGTTCTAGCAGGACAAGCTAGTTCTCACCTTGAACCAGCTATTTCTTTTGCCTGGAATATTCTTCTCCCTGATCTTTGTGTGGCTAGCTCCTTATTTCATTCAGGTCTCAGCTAAAAAATCACCTCCTCAGAGAAGCTTCTCCAACATTTCATCTAAGAGATTATGCCCCAATCACTCTCTCACACATACTTCTCTTCTTTTTTATTGTTCTTGGCATTTTTCATATTGGATATCTTGTTTTTGTGTTGCTTGTTCGTTGTCTTTAGCCCCCTACTGGAGCTTAAGGTCCATAACAACAAGGATTTTGTTTGTCTTCTTTGCCGCTGTACCCTCTGCTTCGAAAATGGTGGCTGCTCTTGGGCGGATGTACAGTGGAACCTCGGTTCTCAAACTTAATACGTTCGAGAAGTCTGTTTGAGAAGTGATTTGTTAAAAAACCGAATCATTTTTCTAATTAGGAATCATGTACATTGCATTAATCTGTTCCAGACCCACAAATGATTCCGTTTTAACTTTTCTTATATACAGTACATGTCTAATGTACTCTTTAATCTATAAACAAACACTTCTTAAATTATCGAACCTCCCCTTACTGACCTTAAAGGAATCACTGTCAGCACTCGTTCCAGGGGCGTCTTTCAGAGGTCAGCATGCAGCGTCTTCGCTTTTTCACATACCACTGCCTCCGAAATGCTGTCACCAGCTCACTGCTCTTCCTTTATCCGAATCAACAACAATTTTTCTATCTCTTCAACTGCCTGTCATCATTGTTTCATGAGCACTTTCACACCGTTCGCAACATCAGCATTCTTGATGGCCTCTTTATGTTTTAAAATTGTGCTAATCATCCATTTTGCCAGCAATGAAAGCATTAAAAAAAATTTTTTTTATTTTAGAGAGAGAGGAAAGGAGAGGGAGAGAGAGAGAGAGAAACATTGATGAGAGAGAACATCGATTGGCTGCCTCCTGCATGTCCCCCACTGGGGATCAGGCCCACAACCTGGGCATGTGCCCTGACCGAGAATCCAACTGGCGACCTCTTAGTGCATGGGTCAATGCTCAACCATTGAGCCACACTGGCCAGGGTTTTTCTTTAAAAAAAAATTTTTTTTTAAGAGAGAGAGGAAAGGAGAAGGAAAGAGAGATAGAAGCCAGCAACAAAAGCAAAAACAAACAAAAACATGAAAATATTCACAGCACAATTTCCTGAGATGTTAACAACTCAAGGTTTAGTGGTAAACTTGACTCCTACTCATTTATTCTCTCCTTTGTTTGTGGCCTGAGAGATGCTTTTTGTCATATTGATGTATCAGCATGAAAGGGTTGTCAGTGAACTGAAGTTGTGTTCAACAACCAAGACATTTTTTCTGTGAACAACTTGGTTGAGAACTGAATTGTTCTGGATGAGAGATGTTTGAGAATCAAGGTTTGACTATATTCTATATCAAGTATCATGAATGTTATAAAACACCACAAGGCTTAATATGAATGTCTCCTAACACAGCTTGCTGTACAGTTTGGAGTTGACCCTTAGTGCAGAAATGTATGGCATCCGACTCTTGGATGTACTATTTCTGGCATTTGTTTTGTTTTTATTTTTTACAGAATGTGCACTTCCATCTGTTGTCCAGCTGGCAAATCCTTGCCATTCCAAGGAAAGAAGATTCCCTGAGTTTGACAAAGAGAAGAATAGAGCCTGTGACTGAGAGGCGAATCACATCAATTGTCTGCTGTTCTGCATCCTTTAAATACAGCAGAACTCATCTTGGCTGATTTAGCTCAGCGGTTAGAGCATTGGCCCATGAACCAAAGAGTCACGGGTTTGATTCTAGCCAAGGGCACATACCTCGGTTGCCGTTCTGTCCCCAGCCATGGTCGAGGTCATGCGGGAGGCAACCAATCAATGTGTCTCTCTCACATCAGTGTTTCTCTCTCTCTCTTCTTCCCTCCCTCCCTCCCACTCTATCTGAAGATAAATGGAAAAATATCCTCAGGTGAGGATTAAAAAATTAATTAATTAAATAAATAAAATAAATAAATAAATACACCAGAACTCAGGGCTGGGTTGGTTTTTTCTACCTTGTAACTATTGTTCCAAATATATTCCTAAGGACCAAAATGATGTGCTTTAGAAACAGGCTGTACCTCTTATCAAAGGGGGGAAAACAGGAATTAAAAAGTGACTGGATGTTCCTAAAAGAGCAGAATTGGTGTAAATCAAATCAACATACTTTTGTTTACTATTTCCCCCTATAAAAATGCTATTACACCCCTTGCTTGGCCCCTGTGTTTGTGATGATCCTGTCCTACTGCCCAGTGTTTTCCAAACTCCAATCACGTGAGAACCACCTTCACATTTTTTTACCATATCCATGTAAAATCTAATGATTATTTACTTATTTTCACTAAATTGATCCAATTTCTAATTTAAATAAATATATTGACAAAAACTTTATTAAAAAAGAAAATAGTGGCTGCCCGTGGTGCATGCCCAGTAAGTGTATGTGTCATTGAATGCTCATAGAAGCCCTCCATGATCTGGCTTCAGTCTACATTTCTAACTTGTCTCCCCACAATGCCCCAATATGCCACCTAAACTCCAACTTAACTGGACAATTTCTCAGCCTCCATATCTCTGCTCATATCATTTTCTCCACTTAAATGCTCTCCTGATCATCACCTGTCAAAATCCATCCCATTCTACTAATTAGCAACAGTTTCTGGACTTATCACCAGTACAGAGCTTATCACATTGCACTGAAGCCAGTTTTAAACCCGTCTGTTTCCCACACCACACTGTGAGGTCCTGGAAGGCAGAACCCACATCTTAGTCACAGTCTTATCTTCAGCACCATGTATAATGACTGGCCAATTATACAGAAAGACTGGAATTTAGAATAAAAAGATTTGTATTTGAGACCTAGCTCTACAGCTTACTAATTTTATGATCTTAAAAAAAAAACAAAAAAAAAAACACTGTATCTCTTTAAATCTCAGTTTACTCATCTGTAAAGTAGAGTTTAAAATTCCAGGCGTGCCCTGGCTAAGTTAATTAGAGTGTCGCCCAGATAGGCCAAGGTTGTGGGTTCAACCCCAGGTCAGGAGATAAACTGGAATCAACCAATAAATGCATAAATAAGTAGAACAACAAAACAATGTTTTCCCCTCTCTCTCTCTCCCCTCTTCTCTCTAATATCAACCAATCAATTAATAATAAAAATAAAATTCCAATATTTACTTAAAAATAAATTGAGATAGCATATACAAAGTAATCAATAATCTGATATCTTGCCCTGGCCAGTGCAGAACAGTTGGTTGAGCATCATCCCATGTAACAAGAGGTCACCAGTTCAATTCCCAGTCAGTGTACATGCCTGGGTTGCAGGATCAATCCCCAGTAGGGAGTGTGCAGGAGGCAGCCGATCGATGCTTTTCTCTCTCCTTGCTTCTCTCTCTCTCTTTAAAATCAATCAAAAACATTTTAAAAAATAATAATAATCTGATACCTTCTTGCTTATCTAGTTGATATTTATTGTCTTTTCCTCTTTGGCATTATTTTAATAGAAGATTAATAAATGCTTAACATATTATTGGAAAGCCCAGCTTAAGTGCCAGCTCCTCCAAGAAGTCTTCCTTGATCCCCCTTCTTCCCAGACAATAGTAACCATTCCTTTGTCTTCAAGCAATGTCTTTGAAATCTTCCACAACCATCATCCCAGTCTGCATTACTGTAGGTAGCAGTGAACATTCCTCACTCCCTGACTATATTAGAGGGTCCTTCAGAAAAAGGTCCACACCTATTCTCCACATCACTGTTATCATCCAGAACACCTGAGAATAAGTACTTGGTGAGTGCTTGTTGAATCAAATTCTACTGAATGGACTCTCCATTACATCACAACTCTTTCCTCCAAGCCTGGCACCACCGTTCTGTGGCCATAGTCCTGTTCTATTAGTGAGTTTTCATATTTGCCTTCTCCTCCAACCCAGGACCCAACCTTTCCCTCTCTCAGACTTCCTGTGACTCTCCCCCACAAGCCCTATTTAAATAGAACTCCTGAGGGGGGCATAGTTTCCCCTCAGCACCACTAACACTTTTCATGTTTGCAGGATCCCAGATTGTGGCCATTCTATGTTCTTACTTCTTGCTCCACTTCCCCCCACATCCTCCCTTTCAGTTCAAACCCAATAATTCCCGCCTCTCAACTCCTTGAAAGATCAGTTCCAAACTTACCATCTTTAATCCTCTCTCAATACTCTGTTGAGGTCCATATACTCAGGTTTCCCTGTGTGCATTCTGCCTTCTGATAATGGCATATACAAATATTCTCCTGTTGCTTCAATTATATCGCGCATCCTTTCCACGGAAGCTGTAAGGTCATTAAGAAGCTGATGAGCCCAGCCGGTGTGGCTCAGCGGATTGAGCATCTTCCCATGGACTGAGAGATCCTGGTTCAATTCCCAGTTGGGGCACATGGCCGGTTGCAGGCTAGATCCTGGGTGGGGGGTGGGGGGAGGTGCAATAGGCAGCCGATCAATGTTTTTCTCTCACATCAATGTTTCTATTTCTCTCTTCCTTCCTCTCTCTCTAAAAAAATAATAATATATATATACAAAAGAACCTGGTGAGTCTCCTATTTCGTTGAGAACCCAGCACAAATGGATTTTCAGACATTATTTGGCTACTTTACTAGGAGACTTACTCAAGCAGTTGGAGCTTAATTTGAATTGAATATTTATCGACTGAATATTTACTGTCAAATACAATCTCGTATTGCATTTTACATACAAGCAACTTGTATTCTTGGGAGGAAAGAACATCATTAAATATATAACAACAGTGTAAGAGAGAGAGCACTGAACTGGAGGTCAGGAAACTAAGTTCTAGTCCTAGCACTGCTGCTAGGGTAAATTTTACTGCCTTATTGTGCTCCGTTTTCTCATCCTTAAAGTGAGGAGTTGGTACAATACAATCTATAACGTCTCATTCAAGTCATAATGCTTTGGTTTTATAACTAAATGTCTAGATGAATCAGCCAGGCCGATTAAGTATAGTAAATATTACAGAGGTTGAAAACACCTTGAAAAGCCAATTGGAGAAAAATACCATACAGAGTTCTAGCACCACCTACTGATCACTGGATTCCCTGTGTCTTTAGATCTAGAAAAGACAGACTGTTTAGAAGGGAACAGGTCACAATATGGTGTTCTCTGCCCAGCGAACAAATGAGATTTTGTCATATGGACTGGTCACCAGTTTCTACTACAGCAGCTGTCATCCCTAACTGTGCAGTATATATACATTGTGTAGTATGCTATGGAATTAGCAACAGCAGTTTGGGAGTCCAACAGAAGTGAGTTTCAATCTTGGCTCAACTACCTCCTGTGTAACTTGAGCCTCAGTTTCCTCACTTTAAATCTCAGATAATCAAACCTTCATAGGGTAGCTGTATGGGTCTGTGGAGTTCCTGGCATGGTGAATGGCATGTTCTAGGCACTAGAGAACTGTAAAGACACTACTCATGCCCTAGAAGAGCTTGCAGTTAGTCAGGGGTAGAGGCAAGTGCTAAGCTATGCACATAAGTAACTATGTTGTATATTCAATATACAATATTTGTGGATCATCTCATGCACACCAAGGGCTGTGTAACAAGGTCATAAGATGTTAAGAAAGAAAGCAATATTGAGGCTCAAAAAAGGGACAGATTATATGCAGGTGGAGCAAGACAAATGTCTTCATGGTGGAGGAAGCACCTCTCCTGGACTTTAATGAACAATTAGGTTTCAAATAGGTGGATGAATTTCTTGAATTAATATTGTAAACATTTAAAGCCTCACTCCAAATTTCATCTCCATAAAGCCATCTCCTACCCCTACCTTAGTCATTCATTTTTCCACTCTACCTGCCTCCTCCTACTATTCTCAATTCTCTATTGTAGCATTCTAATTCATTCTGCTTGTTTTAAAGTCCCCAATTAGCACATCTGTCTTTCACATACTTCTCTAAAGCCAACTAAATCAGTGATCATATTTATTTATAAAGCCCCACAGTGTGATGCCTACTAATAACAGAAGTATCTTGCATATTTATAATATTGGGGTTGCAGTTCAAAAGTCTCAGATGCATTCATTCATTCATCCAACAAACACTGATGACTACAATTTGTTGGGTGCTCTGTTGGTCATTGGAGGGAGTACTTAGGCAGAGTATTTGCCATGAATAATTTAAAATCTATGGGGCAGAAAAAAATCACAATTCCATGTGATGGGTACAAAAGAACAAACAATTGTTTACAAATACAAGTAAAAAATAACCATTACCAACGTTCCCTGAGCACTTAGTATGTGCCTGGCATAATTCTAAGTGCTCACATGCCTAATTCCATGGAATCCTCTCATGAACCCTAGGAAGTTATATGCTTTTTATCATCTCCATTTTGTAGATGAGAAAGCTGAGACATCGAGAGATTAAATAACTCATCCAAAGTTATATATATTGGAAGTGGCAAGAATATAATTCAAATCCAGGTCTGACTTTTAGGGTCCATATTTTTAAATCACTTTAATGCCTCCCAAGCCAATGAAAAGGGTCTATCCAATAGGTATCATAATTTATGGCGGCAACCAATCAATGTGTCTCTCTAACATCTCTCTCCTCCCCCCCTCTCCTTCCCATCCTTCCTCCCTCCCTCCCACTTTATCTGAAGATAAATGGAAAAATGTCCTCAGGTGAGGGTTTAAAAAAAAAAGTGTGCAAAGGACTTGAAGAAACATTTCTCCAAAGAAGGTATACAAATAGCCAATAAGCACATGAAAAGATGTTCAACATCACTGATCATTAGGGAAACACAAATCAGAAGCACAATGATATACCACCTGACACCCATTAGAATGTCTACTATAAAAAATAAAAATTTATTTTTAATTAAGAAACAGAAAATAATGCCCTGCTGGGGTGGCTCAGTGGATTGAGCATTGCCCCATGGACTGAGAGGTCCTGGTTCGATTCCCAGTCAGGGCACATGCTCGGGTTGTGGGCTTGATCCCCACTGGGGAGAGGGAAATGGGGGATTACTGTTTAATGGGTACAGAGCTGGATTTGAAGATGCAAAGAGTACTGAAAATTGGTTGCACCATGATGTGAATATACTTAACACTAATGAACTGTACACTTAAAAATGGCTAAGATGGAAATGTTTTATGTTATGTTTATTTCACCACAATTAAATATTTTAAAATTTTAGTTTAAAAAAAAAAAAGCCTAAAGCAAACTTAGGTTAAATTAATAGAAGTAGTGTCCAGATAAGAAGAAAATAGAACTCTCTGCCCTGCACTGCTCAGTCAGACATCAGCGGAGACACTGCAACCTGGAGTTCTTCCAGAGGAGTGTGCTGAGGACTTCTCTCCTCGAGAAGGTGTAAAGGATGTTAGAGGCATTTGCAAGTATCTGAAGACTGTCACATAGAATAAGAAGCAATTCACTTTGCTTGAGAGAATAGGACCAGAGCCAATCTTATATTTATAACAGTCCCCAAACAGAGTCCATGTTATTTGGAAGTAGTGATCTCATCACTAGCCCTGCCTAAGAAGAGACTATGTGCCCAACAGTCAGGATCACTGCAGAGTGACTTTCACAGTAGACAGAACTTGCGTTAGATGATTTTTAAGTTGACCTAGGTGATCCAACTCTATGATTCTATGATGTAAAGAGATCACCTAGTGCAAGTGCCCACATAACCCAGAAATCTCTGCTTTGGCATCCTTGCCAAATATTAATAGTTTCCCAGCTTCTGTCAGAATCTAGTTTTATTTTATTTTTTGTTAATCCTCACTCAAGGATATTTTTCCCATTGATTTTTAGATAGAGTGGAAAGGAGGGAGGGACAGAGAGAGAAACATCAATGTGAGAGAGACACATCGATTGGTTGCCTCCCACATGACCCCGACCAGGGCCAGGGATCAAACCAGAGACCCTTCAGTCCAAGGAGTCAAAGCTCTAACCGCTGCGCCAAACCAGCCAGGGCTAGAAACTGGTTTTAAAACAATAAAGCTCTGGGATATTTTCACTCATGTGCCTTTCTCTCACCTATGGTGTAGCCAGATGAGTTATGGTGAGTCAAATGAGAAACAAAAGAAGCCATATTTCACATTTAATCCCTCCACGTGCCTGAGCAGAAAACTGAGAGGCTTGTGAATCACACCCCAATTGCTCTCCTGGGTAGGACCAATGGTCCATGCAGCCATTGTTTGTATCTCCATCTGAAAAAAGCAGAAGAAGAGAGTGGTGTCCACACACATTAGGATGCCCCTGCACAAGCTGTCCATTGTGGTTTAGCTTCTGCAAAAAACCCAAGCTCTTTTAGAAAATAAGTATAGACTTTCAACACTATCAACCTCATCAGAGAGTTAATCCCACATATTTACAAACTAAAATGTCCTAATTCTTCTTTCCATTTTTCCTTAAAGTTCAAAGAATACCCTATTTTTATTTTTATGTTTTTAATTTACTTTATGGTTGAAAGTATTACAGATGTCCCTTCTTTCCCCCCACTGACACCCACCTCCTCACTATACCCCGCCCCCACCCTCCACCTTCACTGCCCTGTTGTCTGTGTCCATTGGTTACGCATATAAGCTCTTTGGTTTATCTCTTCCCACCTCCTACCCCCCTCCTCTGAGATTTCTCAGTCTGTTCCCTACTTCCATGTCTCTGGGTCTATTTTGTTCATCAGTTTAATTTGTCCATTAGATTCCACAAATAAGTGAGATCATGAGATACTTGTTTTTCTCTGACTAGCTTATTTCACTTAGCATAACACTCTGTTTTTAGAAAATTCTCTCCAAAGAAAGGTAGGAATTTCCAGAAAACTAGGAGCCACATTCAGGAGATATAAGAGGAGAGAGCTTAAAGTAAGATTCCTTAAACTACAAGAGCCTTCTCCTCTTTAAGATTTATTCCCTTTGAGAGAAAACCAAAAAAGCCAGGAAGCTGACGATTCATTGCCCCACAGAAGTTAATAAGAATTTTCACCATAATTTGATTAAATAAAACTTGATAAGGAAACTAGAATAAGGAAAGGAGTTAGATTCCTTAACCTGCTGGGTGTCTACCAGTTCAAAATAGCTTGACCATTGATAAGTAAATTTTATTCATTCATTCATTTACACATTTATTCATTCATCAACAAATATTGAATGCCTACTATGTTTCAAGAACCATCTAGGTATCAGGGATACAGCAGTTTAAAAAACATAGACAAAAACATGGTCCTTGTAGAGTTTGTATCCTAATGGAGAGACAAGAGGGAATAAATAAGTAAAATACATATCAGATAAAGACAGGTGCTAAAGACAGAAAAAAAAAAAAAAAGCCATGAAGGAAGATAAATGTTGAGGGTCACAAAAAGAAATAAGGTTGTCAGGGTGGGTCTCCTGATAAAGTAACATTGGAGCAAAGACCCAAAGAAGGTAAGAGAAAGAAACCAGTGAATATTTATTTATTTATTTTTATTTATTTTTTTAATCCTCACCCGAGGACATTTTCCCATTTTTTGTTCAGATAGAGTGGGAGGGAGAGAGAGGAAGAGAGAGAGAGAGAGAAACATCAACGTGAAAGGGATACATCAAGTGGCTGCCTCCCGCAGGGATACATCGAGTGGCTGCCTCCCGCACAACCCAACCAGGGCCGGGGAAAAACTGTAACCGAGGTACATGCCCTTAGCGGGAACCGAACCCGGGTCTCTAACCGCTGAGATATAAGAGGAGAGGGTGAAACCGGCCAGTGTGAAACCAGTGAATATTTAAAGAAGAGCATTCTAGGGACAGGGAACAGCACCTGCAAAGGCTGTAAGGCAGTGGCTTGCCAGGTGTATTCAGGAAATAGTCAAGAGGCAAGTGGATACAAATGAGCAAGGGGGTGAGTCACAGGAGATGAGGTCAGGGAGGTCATTCTGCAGATTCACAGTCATGCAGAGCCTGGTAGGCTTGAGGATTTGAGATTTTCCCCAGAGCAATCTGCCGAGTCATCAGATGGTTTTGCCTCAGTCCTTTTCCATTTATTGCACATACCTAGGATTTTTTCCCTATGTGTTTGCAGCCTACAGATCTGGACTAGATGATACTGACTCAATGACATGGCTGTGCAGGCTGTCACCTGACTCTTGGTTCTGCTCAAAGCTCTAGAAGTCCTGACACCTGGGAGCAACATCCTCAAGGATGCTGCACTAGGTTAAACCTCACAAGCCCGCAAATGTCGTGTGGCTGCCTAAGCATCACCACAGCCCACAAAGCTAAAAGGGGGTCAGAAAAGAAACAAAATACAATATCTGTCTTCAAGGAGTTTATAATCCAGTTAAAAATCAAACACACACACACACACAGACTTTGGGATGATTGCAAAGCAACCATGGACAAGTGTAAAATTTCATACTACCACCCTATATTATACCACACATATAGCTTTTTTATGTTCTCATATGCAAATATTATATCAACTCTTCAAAGTACTTATAGCTATGAATACCTTATAGGTAAAGAACCTGATGAAGTTTAATGACTTCCTCAACAAGATTCAACTAATTAACTTGTATAGAGTCAGGATTTGAACCTACATCTTCAGAGTCTAAGTCCTGGACTCTTGACACTGCTCCACAGCAGGGCCATCTGTAGCAAGCAACTAAATGCATAAGAGACTACCTAAATAGGAGTAATCATAATCTGGTAAAATTAAACAGATATTCCTTGGAGGAGAAGCTTTGAGCCAAGTTTTAAATATGGAATGGATGTGGATTGGCATCCTGGAAAAGGGTAGGAATCCTGGGAGTGGGAGTACATAGTTTGAGTAGAGACACAGATGGGTATCTACCAAGTTAAATGCAGGGAGTAGCAAACAGGTTAGTTGTCTGAAGGAAAGGGTCATTTAGCAAGTGATTGAAGATTATGTAGATGGCGGCCTCAGTCCTTTCTTCTTGACCTCTCACACCCAGAGCATCCATAATCCCCTTTCTCTCTAGGTTCTCTAATCATCAGGTAACTTCTTAGGCTCCCTCTTGAGCTTCTCCTCCCCTTTTGTCACCTTTACTGAGGCTTTTTCTACTCTTCTTTCTGTCTGCCAAATGTGTGTCTACCTTGGCTGCCACTCTATCAATTTAGAGAGTTCTAAAAAACATTGATGCTTGGATCCCATTCTCAAAATTATAATTTTATAGGTCTGTGGTGTGACCCAGGCTATCTGGCTTCTTAAAAGTTCCCCCAGGTGGTTCTAATGCACAGCCAAGGATGAGAACCACAGTACCATACCTTTTTCCTGCTCAATCTCATCTTCTCCTGAGGTTGCAATCACATGATTCCTAATGATGGCGGCTTCCCAGCCTCTGTCTCTAGCCCAGATTTCTCTCCTGGCCTCCAGACCTACGTGTCCTACCGACTCCTGGACCTCTTTATCTAGGTGTTTCACAATGGAGCTTCTCCTTTTGTTTCTCTGTAAATAGTTCCCCTGCCTGTCCAGCTGCTCAAGCCAAAAACCCCAACCTCCTCCTGATTTCTTCTACTTCCTCACCTTCAATATCCAATACATCAACAAAACTTAATGGATTTCTACTTCTTAAAATCTTTCTAATTCAAATGTTTTTCTCCAACCCAACTGTAAATGCCTTAGTTCAGGCCTTCATTTCTCACCTGTTTTACTGCAGTGAACACCTAAGCGTCTGCTGTTCCCTATATGGCCTTCCTCCAATCTATTCTCAATGCTTCTGCCATAATGTCCTCCTGAAAATGTTAATCTGTTTATGTCATCATGTCATCTCTTGCCTAAAATCCTATAATAACTCTTTCATAGTCTATGGAATAAAGTCTAAATTTCTTTTGCCCACAAAGTCCTCCATGATTTCCCCTTGTTTAGCTTTCCCACCCCCACCCCTATCCCTCCCTATCTCACACCCTACACCCAACTTGTCCTACAGGATTCGGCACAAGCACCACCTTCTCTAAGCTGCCCTCCTTGAGTCCACTGTCTGGGTGAGGTACTCCTTCAATATGCTCCCATGACTCCCTCTATCATAGCCTTTATTATCCTGGATTAAAATAATGGGTTAACCTGTATGACTCCCTGACCACATTGTAATCTCCTTGAGGGCAGGGACCATGTATCATTCTTCTTTGAATCCCCTGTTCTTCATACATCACAAGTGTTTAATTAAGGTTTGTTGAGTAAATGAATGAAAGAATGGATGGAAAAGGTCAGCAGTCAAAGAGAATTGAACAACTGATTGACAATTGTATATTCAGAAATAGGTTGTCAATCAGAAGAGTGGCATAATGAAAATAGTACTTGAGGAAGAATATGTTGATAGATTATGGTATACATTGGTCACCACATAGTGGGACATTGGGCAAATCACTAAACCTCATACGTGTCAACTTCTTCATCTAAAAAAAAATGGAACATTATTACCTGTGGTGTCTATTTTATAAGGCTGTTGCAGGCATAAAGTGAAATCAAATTTTTGAAAACTTTCTGAAGCTATAAATCACTGTACAAATGTAAGAAACTATAATTATGTAAATAACAAGAAGTGTGGCTACCAAAGAGTGTTTAGTAAAACCCAAAGCAGCAGGGCATAGTTGGACAGTGTGGGCTCAATGTCAGCTCCACCCCTTTACTGTCATGTGACATCGGGCAGGTCACTGGGCCTCTCTATGCCTTCTTTTCCTCATCTGCAAAATATGATTCCCACACTCATAGGTTTATTGTGTTATTTTTGTATCTAGCATAGAGCATGACAAATGGAAGGCATGCAATAAATTATAGTTTCTCTTCCCTCCTGAGCAACCACTGTGCACTTATCCCTGTGAGATATTATCCCAAGCCTCTGACAAGGACTAGAGCCCACAGAAAAGGAGGGTACGTGGAGAGCTGCACTTACGGAGACTTGTACTCTTTGCAACCAAGTGAGAACCACAAGGAGATAATGGGCTGAATGATGCCTTAGATAAATGAATTACGTCAAAGATTAACAACAGATGGGAGGAGGCAACAGAATAGCTTTGGAACCTGATTCCTAAGCAGGCAAGTTCAATGGAGTAAATGGGCTAGATAGCATAGGATCTGGGAGTGAGGTCAGGGAAAAAGAATCCTTCACTCACATCCCTCTGTCCCTTGTGCTCATGAGTCACCCTGTGGCTGCAGGCAAGTCCTCTGCCTCCATCTCATCCTTAAGAAAATGAGCATCAGGATAATATAAACTCAGCAAAAAAACTGAAACGTTTTGGTTCCTGACAGCAAAAAGTCACTGAGATGACAGATCCTGATAATCTGAGATAAAGACTAGCTTACAGCATCAGTCCTGGATTCCCTGGGCACGTGGTAAGAAAAGGCTGATGGAAGGACAAATATCCAGCAAACGTGTCTGAATTTCAGCAAGTGGCTGTTAGGCAAGGTTTAATGAAGACTTTGCCTGAATCCTGACATGAAGTAGAAATAAGATTTAATGCAGAACTATGAAATAATCAGAAGGAACATCCCACAATAACAGAAGCTGGTTATCAATTGATAAAGGACAAAGAGTGCAAATCTCAAAACATACACAGTGGTTTCAAGGACGGTCACATTCCATACTTTGTGAAAGCTGGAGTCTTGCGAAGGCCCCTGGGCTGTTCCACACACAGGAATCTTGTCCAGACCTCACTTCTCTCTTCATGGATCTGTCCCCTGGATTCTGTATTTAAATGCCAAGAGAAGGAAAAGAACATGGGGAACATTAAAAACTATCTTCTTGCTTTTTTTCCTATAAGCTGAAAGCACTTTACAATTTATGATCTCATTCCCCGCCACCCCCAGGAGGGAGGGAGGAAGCAGGAGTCATTATCCTAATTTCAGAGATAGACACAGACACCAGGGCCCAGAGAGTTTAAGTGACTCACCTAAGGTCATAGAGAACACCAATGTCTGAGCTGGGCCCACAGCAGTGTCCCCTCAGCTCCTAACTTTCCACATGGCCAGCCAGAAACTCTTTAAAAATGAATAATCCCCAAAGAAGACACATTCTTACCCCCTGATATTACTGTGTATAAAAAAGACCCAAGTGCAGCCCTGACCAGTTTGACCCAGCAGTTAGAGTGCCGGCCCACAGACTCAGGGGTCGAGGGGTCGATTCCCGGTGAAGGGCACATACCTAGGTTGCAGGTTCATCCTTGGCCCCAGTGAGCGTAATGCGGGAGGCAGCCAATTGATGTGTGAGACACATTGCTCGCTCTCTCTCTCCTCCCCCCCCCCCCCTTCGACTCTAGAAATCAATGGAGAAATATCCTCAGGTGAGGATTAACAAAAAAAGAAAGAAAAAAGAAAGAACCAAGTATACAGTTTTGAGAGGCAATTTGGTGTAGCTAGCACATGGCCATTCCAATTATTGGTACAAATGATCTCAAGGTGTCCAGTATACTGGATCTATACTCCTAAGACTTCTATAGTAACTTGTGTCCCAACACATACCCTATAATCAAAACTTGCTTGTTGTATTACAGTTGACATCATTGGACAGGGCAAAAAAAAAAAAAAAGAGTTCCAGTCAGAAGATATTTGGCTTATTTCCTGGCCTTGGGTATAAGCTCGTGCCTAGTAGGTTTGTGCAGTAAAGATATTTCACCCCAAATTTGCTTCCCATGGGGATTTTGAGGAAATATTTCCTCCCCTCCTATGACTCCACAGGGCAAATGAAGCCCCTGAGGAGCCACAGAAAGAAGTAAGGGACTGTGTGCTGCCTGTCTGAATGAGACATGTTTGAGAATCTCTGAGCTTGAACTTCCATAGGGATGTTCTATGGAATGCCACTGCCAGAAGATAGAACAAGGGGAAAATATAGAGTTCATGGTCAACAAGTTTCAGATATGATTTACGCTAGAGTCCTCCCTTGGAAACTCACAACATACATGAGGCTTTGAGAAGTCCTGCTGTACAAGAATAATAAAAAATAATAATAAATAACATTAACCCTGAGCTCCCAAATTGAGTTAATATTAGAACCTGAAGTACCTGAATACCTAAGAAGACCCCATGAAACTAGTGCTTTAACTAGAAACTTTCTGGAGAATAAGAGAATATCATAATGCCATCTCCAAACAAAAGAGAGCTATCTTAAGCTTCACATGTTGTCTGCAATCATCATGATGGTGAGTACCACCCACCACTTGGTTCCTTCTCTAAATGTCTGGAACTTGGAATCACTCATTCAAGACCAACTTCTTCTAGAGGGTAGAGGAAAAGATGGGACATAAAAAAAGGAGAACCAAAGAAAAACAAAGTTGGAGGTATCACACTTCTTGATTTTAAACTATATTATAAAGCTATAGCAATCAAAACAGTATAGTACTGGCACAAAAACAGACACATAGACCAGTGGAACAGAATAGAGACCCCAGAAATAAACCCACACTTATATTATTATATCACATCAATTCATCTATGACAAAGGAGGCAAGAATATACAATGGGGAAAAATATAGTCTCTTCAATAAATGGTGTTGAGAAAACTGGATAGCTACATGCAAAAAAATGTGTCTGAACCACTTTCTTATACCATATACAAAAACAAACTCAGAATGAACTATAAACTTAAATATAAGACCAGAAACCATAAAACTCCTAGGAGAGGAGAAAACATAGGTAGAAAACTGTTTGATGTCCATCTAAGAAATATTTTTTTGGTTATGTCTCCCCAGGCAAGGACAACAAAGGGAAAAAAATGTGATTACATTGAACTCAAAAGTTTTTGCACAGCAAAGGAAACCATCAACCAAACAGAAAGACAACCCACTGAGTGGGAGAAGATACTCACAAATGATAATATCAATAGGGGTTAATATCCAAAATATATAAATAACTATGTTGTACACCTGAAACTCATATAACATTGTATGCCAACTATATTATTTTTTAAATGTTAATTTAAAAGAAAGGGGCAGAACCACAGAAGGGGAACTGGTATGACCGAGTTCTTCTACTTTTGATTCATCAAATCCTGATGAGTCAAAAACAAAATTCTCACTGGAAGACAAAACACAAATTTCAAACAACGTGTCCTACTACCTTCCAGACCCCCAACATATTATTTCATTAGCTCTAAGTTTCCATGGCTGCCATGTAAACAGATTGGCCTAAAGGAAAAGAACACATCTGGCCAATCCAGCAAGTCAGAACCCCAGCTCAGCCACTGGGTGACCTCTGGTAGAAACCTTAAGCTCACAGTGCCCTGTTTCCATATCTTGAAAGCAGAGGTGGCAGCCCTTTCTTCAGGATAGGCAGGATGGGGAAAAGAAGATCATAAAATCCTTTGCAATGCATTTAGTGCCCTGTAAAAGCTTAATGATTATAATCAAGCTGTGGCTAGAAGTCTGCAGAGTCTGCCCATGACATTCAGCAGTCACTGCACTGGTATTTGATAACAGGATGCTCTCAGCCCCAGTGTTCCTATGAGCTGCACAAACTAGTCTTGGCCAAGTCTGGTTTCTTCACACAGAGTTGTCTGGGGGGAAACACTGCTGAAGTCAAGTCATCTTGATCTAATCATCACCGTGTCTCATTGGAGACAAGATCTTCCCAGCCTCCTAACAAAGATCATGAACTTCTCTATACCTGTGACTGGCAGAGGGGACCACCTTCATGAAACAGACACCTGCTGCAGAGGGCTGCCCACTGTATAGCATGTGTTTGTTCTAACCACATCAGAGGGGGCAAGAGTATTACCTGAACTATGAATGGGGAAAGGGGTACGGGAAGATCTTTTAACTGGTACTTTCCATATCAAAGTATTGTACGTCCACACAGACAGCAGATTTAAAGGAGTAGTATTGGGTGATGGTCAGGAGTTCGGGTATTGAAGTCAGATAGATCTGGATTCAGATAGCAGCTCTTCCACTTGCCAACTTCTTTGACTTTAGGTAAGTCATGTTGTTACCAGAGAGCCACCTGAGTCGGAAGGGGCTCCCCCTCCTTGGCTCTTGTCACAGTTGCAAGAAAGAATTCAGACAAGTGACAGAAAGCAGTGTTGAAGCAAAGCAAGCACATTTATTAAGGAAGCAAAGCAAACAAATTTATTGAGAATACACTTGGCATAAAGCACAAGTGGGTAACTCAGCTAGTCTGAGTGCCCCACCTGGTGGGAGTTCAAGAGTTTTATCCTTTTTCCCCTATAGGTTTTAAGGTTCCCCTGCTGATATCTTGGGCAACAGACTAGATTTCAAGGTCCCCCTTTTACATTTTTGTGGCTTTTCACAGAATTTATGAGAACATCTGTTGATTTTATCTTGGCAAGCCCCAAGACTGCTGACTTCTTTGTTTAGTGGGTGAGATAAACTCCCCTAGCAGCTATCTATCCTGCCTAACAATTTAATATCTCAAAGTCTCAGTTTTCCCATCAACAAAATGGGAATGATCGTGCTTACTATACAAAATTGGTTAAGAAGTAAATGAGATAACAGTTACTGTGACTTCTGGCTTAGAATGATGATAGTGATGATGGTTACTGAAACAAAAAATAGACTCCCCACCACTATGTCATATAGGCCAAAACTCTCTCTACTAAATTGGACAGAGGTTATCTCTTGTCTATCTTTGCATTCTCAGTACTTGGGCCAGTGCTCAGTAAGTTTGATTAGACTAAATTGCTTATATGATACTCAGTGCAGAGGATTAGGCTGAAAAGCAGCAGTTGCTTGGATTGCAAAAATGAGGCCTCCTTCATAAGCCATTGTTTAAATATGGGCAAAACTAGTCCACTTAGCCTCACCTAGGCTGGTGCCCCAAGCAGTTTTCCTCACTGACATAAATTCTGCTTATTCAAGTCCTCGTTTAATAACGAGGAAGCTCAGGCTGGTTCAGGTGATACTCTTGGAATTGCTTTTAAGATACAGATATGAAACCAGCCCTTTGGCGAAAATAATTTCTTTTCTCCAACTTTTATTTTTAATCTCCAAAAGAAAGCACTGGCCAGGTCAGTGTAGAGAGAACTAGGATATTAGTTTTAATATCATTACTCTTGCCCTTCTCATCCTCACTCCCATTTCTTGCATCCTGACCACCATTCTAGCCACCTATTCCACCACCCATTCCATACCCCCAGTAAGATTTTTTAAAAATAAAATTTTGCCCTCTCTTCAATCTTATAGTTCATTGTGACTTCTCTCACATGTTCCTTTTCCATCCATTCCCTTCCTCCTAAACTCCCATCAGAAAGTGACTTCTTTTTCTGAACCCTTATTGGGCTACCTTCTGATCATGGCATTTATATAGGGTCTTGTATATATACCACATAAATGCAATTCATTCATCCTTTCAACCAACCAATATTTTCTGAGTGCCTGCTCTATGACAGGCACTGGGAATTCAACAGCAAACAAAACAGATATGGAGCCTGCTTTCATGGAACTTACATCTTATTGTACTCAATTCCTTCCTAAATGAGTAAGTGGATGGTTGAAACCAACATCTCTTCTGTACAGTCAATCCTTGAAAGAACCAAGGAGATACAGCCCTTTATCAGAGAGTGACAGAATCTCCACTACAGTCTGATTGGTCAACTATCTTTTACTCAAAATATAATTTGTCCATTCTACTCCGCCACTTTCTTCACACTGTCTGCAATGCCTCCCTAGTCCATTTGACCTGCCTGTAATCCACTCATCCTATCCAGAACAAGCCCCACATCCTCCCAGAAGCCCTCCCAAACAACTTTAGCCAGCAGTGTGCCTTCCTTCTTCAACCTGTAGCTTGCTTGTGAATTATAATCAGACTTGACAATTATATCATACTCTCTGAACTCCTGAGATGGTGTCTTTTCCAATGCTTTAGTGCCTTTCATCTAGTGCAGTACCTTCCATTTAACAAGTTTTTAGTAACAAAGCACTCTGGACATTCATGGGACAGGTGAGGATATATAAATCACTATTCTAAGGCTTGTTCTCAGAGACTTTCAAAGAGTTTTGCACCTTGAAAAGCATAACAAAAGGGACCTCCAAAATCTGATCTTGAAATACAGGGTTCCTACCTGTAAACCTAAAACCTAAAAAGTAGGTTTACAGATGTGAGTACATGAAACACAGTTTCTTGTATTATTATTTATTAATTATTGTATTATTTTTATACAAACAACTGTAAACCTACTTTTGTCCCACCCACTATATTGACACTGAAAGAAGAGATTACATAAATAGCAGAAAAAAATTACTTTTTGCCCTATAAGAAGTTATAATTATTCCCCATTTGTAACACCAATAGAAAATGTGGTTCACTTCAAAGACCCAATTTGTGCTGCTGAAAGCATTTGTTTATGTTATTTGGGAAATGCTTTCAAATGAGGTGGTTCTAGATGAGCCTTTAATGGTGCACCCTCTGCCCAGATCTGACAGCAAGCCAGCTGAGAGCCCAGAGCTAGGTCAGACACCCAGAGAAGCTGCATTCACAGCACTCTTCATCTGCAGATAAGAAAAAGCCTCAAAAATATATATCTGAAAAGTTCCAATTACACATTTGACAGAGTAACTACAAGGCTAAAATAAATGTCTATTGTGCAACCTCTTTAGTGAGTTTTAAGGTTTAAATGTTTAAATGCTATTTAACTTCATTACACTTAGAAAGTACCCTGCCAGGCACAACATAAAGTAAATAAAATGTATTCTTGTCTTCCAGAAGTATTGACCCCTAGAAATTCTGATTCTGCTCTTTTACAAGTTAGAATGAAAATTTTAATTCCTGATGATACTCTGATAGTTATCTTCTATTTGTTTCATCTCATTTCTCTTGGAATTAAACTTTTATTTTTAGAATTTAATGTATTCAATTTTTGAATAGATAACACATTTACATGGTTCAAATATCAAAAAGTATAAGAAAGTATACAGTAAAAAGGCACATTCTCGTCCCTCTCCCTACAGGTAACCACTGTTAGTTTTTTTGTGTGTGTTATTAGAAAAATATCATAGCACATACAAGCAAATACTCATAATCTATAGCCTTATTTTTGGAATTAAATCTTTCTTATCACAATATCTTCCACTCCAAATCATCAGCGCTTTCTGGTAAGAGGTTCAGTGCTTTCACCATGCCTAGTGTAGAATGGGGGACTCAATAAATGCTTGTGAACCAAAAGAGACTACTGTGGGAAGAATGGAGAAATGCACAGCCTGTCTTCTGCTTCTCTCTCTTTTTTTTTTTAATCCTCACCCGAAGACATTTTTGCATTTATCTTCAGATAGAGCGGGAGAGAGGGAGGAAGAGAGAGAGAGAGAAACATCGATGTGAGAGAGATACATCGACTGGTTGCCACCTACACAACCCCAACCGGGGCCGGGGACAAACTGCAACTGAGGTACATGCCCTTAGCGGGAACCGAAGCCGGGACTCTTTGGTCCAAAGGCCGATGCTCTAACCGCTGAGCCAAACCGGCCAGGGCATGCTTCTCCACTAATGCTATGAACTGGGTCAGACCTTCCTTGTGGCAAAGGGACAAGGACCCTGACTGGCACTCCCAAAGTCCCTTCAACTCTATCCTATTTCAAGCGTTTTTGAGGATGGGATGGGAAAAGTAAAAAATTTTTTTAAACTAGAAGAGAAGAAGAAATGAAGACAGGAAGGCAACTGAAAGAAAGATGCTGTGTAGAAGAGTAGGGGTATGCATGAGAGAGAAGCATGCATCTGTCTGAAAGGGAAGGGTCAGAATGAAAGCCACTGAAATTTCTGGACATTGACATACACCTTTATTCCACTTCCATACTTACTTCAGGCACAGGGTGGGAGTCAGGGTGCTGAAACACTCAAGATTAGGACTCAATAACCGTACCATGACACAAGTGATGATTGAACGTCTGGACCTGAAGGAAACATCCCAAGCCAGACTGGTACATGCTTGCTCGTGCTAAAAGTGCTCTTTCCATATTTGGGAGGTCATGACCTTTACTCGCACAACCTAAAGTATCTCTTGAGTGTGAAGCCTTAGCTTCCAACCTCCTTTATATTATGCCTTATTATCAGAAGCAAAACCTCTCTCACAAAAAAAAATGTTTTTGGTTCTTTAGATACAAATCTTCATATCTCATCCCAACGAGTGACTTACCATTTGACTAGAAACAGATCTAAATTCAAGAAAATAGCACCTCTACCTTTGAGGAGCTGTGGCCCTTCTTCCATATGGCACCTGTCAACCTTTTCATCAGAGATACCACAAAATCTCCACAGCCCAATCAAAAATGCCTGCTTCCTTCATTCATAGTATTCACAAAAAAAATAAATTCTTTTTCCCATTCAGTGTGTCTTTTGAAAAATGCCAAAGCTCTGTGAAATTGAGGAGCTGCTGGTTGGGAGAAAGATAGTTCCAAAACAGAGAAAACAAATCACTTGAAACCTATGACCACTTTAATGGCAAAGAAAGCCAGGAGCTCTCTGCTACTCCAGGTGACCGCTGGAGTGGGTAGAAGGTAGAAGTGCTCTCCTATGCTTGCTGGTACCCAGTCAGCCTGTACGACATGATGTAAGATGAAAAAGCATCTGCTGACTCTCAGAGGTATAATTACGACCAGGGTGGGGATATAATTAAAGTAAGGGTAATTTACCTTGAAGAAGATAAAAATTAAGAATTATTAATGATCATAATAATTAGCCCTTTTATATCTAAGAGTCACAAAATGCTTTATAAGCTATAATTATCACAGCTCCCCTCTGAGGAAGGGATTCATATCTTACAGCGCCTCACTTAACAGAGGGGTGAAGTGATAGGCATGGGGGAGGCAGAGAGGGGTGGAGTAATGCTTCCTCTGTCATCTGTCCTGTAAGTAGCAAAACTAAAAAGAGGCTCAAGAAGGGCTGACTCCCATGATGGTATGTGCCCTCATCCTCAGGCCATCACCCAAACCCACAGAACTCCATCCCAGATCAAGCGACTCATCTCATTCAGACTTGGCCATTTAAACTGCTGCAGTGCAATAAAATTACATCATATCAGCAAGGATTTTACTAAACACCTGGTAGAAATAAAAGACATAGCATTGTTTCCAAGGAACTTAAAACCTAATCAAGAAGACAAAAGCAAGTACCCATTAAATTAGAGGAAAATATGGAAATTACACATTAACTAGTGCTGAGTTGTATGATGCTGACTATGCATATTGGGGAAAGAATTTTTTTTAACTGGAGGATTGTTATATGTAAAGGTCAAGGAAGGTTTTGGAGAGCAGATGGAATGTGCGCAGGGCCTCAGAGAAAATATATTAGGTTTTGGACCGGCAGAGGTGGTATCCCAAGGCATGAGTCAAGGAATAAGAAACAATAGAAAAACTTGAAAGGTTTAACACATAATTTTAAAGAAAAGGTCTTCATTGGAGAGGTGTTAAGAGAGCTTATCAAAGAATCTTACTTTTTAAAAAGCCATCTTAAAGTCATCTTACTTGGACATTTTCCCAAAGTTCCACATCATGGCTCGTAGTAGGTTCTGGAGAAGCCTATTAGGCTGAGAATGACACTAGTACCTTCTCTGCTTTATCTAAATTTTCACAATAAGACCAAGACAGGGTTTGGTCTTAGTAAAATACCACAGAATGTCAAATCTATTATCTACTTTTTCTGGATTCTGACAGGAGAAAATGGGAAGAGAGCCTTTGAATGAATTAAAGACCAGGAAAACCTAGTACTTTGTTAGTTCCCTGGTTTGTTAACCCAGCAGAACTCCACCCCCAAAGATTTCAAGCACGGATGAGGCTTTGTGGTTGACGTAATATTAAAGCTTATGAATGATATCAATGTTATTTTCTCTTTTCAATTCCTCTGTAATAAAGAACTCATATCTCAAAGCCAAGTAAGAGTATAATACTGTAGCTATGCTCTGAATCCACTGGCATTAATCCTTGACAAAGAAGGATATTCTTACAGAATGGAGCAGGGGTACTTGGGTCATTCCTGGGCCAGTCAGGAACATTCTCTGACCTCTCGGTGCCTCAGTGTCCGGTCTTTTTTTTTTTTTTTTTTTAAAGATAATGAAACTTTTATCTATAAAGAAGATTAAGATCCTCAGATTATAAAAACGTCATTCTTTTTTGATGAGCCACAATGAGTGGACATAGCCACATTTCAGGGATTCTCAGTTGGTCTTAAAAAAAAAAAAAAGACTGAACCAATGTCAGTACTTGAAGATTTTCTACATTCTCTGGCATTTACCAACCTTTTAAGGAACTAAAAAGCAATGAAAATTATTTCCCTGTCCAAACAGTATATCAGGAGCTCCTTTTAAAATGATATTTTAAAATAATGACATTGTGTTAAATAAAAGAATGTTATATAGCAACAAGGGCAACTTCATTAGAAGAATATCAAACCTAATTTTAGAATTTAGCATTTGAATCTACTTACAATCGTGCTGATGATGAACCAAGAGCAGCAAGGAAGACAGGCTAACTCTCTTAGGTTTGTTCAGGTTTCTAAATATTTTTCCTTATGTCATACTGACTTTAAACAAGAGTGGATAAGAGAGCTATCACAGGATTTAAGATCTAGTTTCATTCAGAGTGGGGAAGGAGTTTTTTTGTTACTATGAATGCAATTTCAGCCATTTTTCTTAAGGCTGTTTGGAAGCATTTTCCTTTTGGGTTTGCTTCTATATTTGTTTTGCTTGCTCAAATATGATTTTAGAATGATTAATATTTTCTCTTTATTCTCATAGAAGATAATGAATGTCCAGTC
Source organism: Tadarida brasiliensis (assembly GCA_030848825.1). Lineage (NCBI taxonomy): Eukaryota > Metazoa > Chordata > Mammalia > Chiroptera > Molossidae > Tadarida > Tadarida brasiliensis. The sequence continues at coordinate 19,863,192 of CM061275.1, forward strand.
CCCTTTTGAGTGTATTGACTATAGAAAGGTAATGGAATCACACAAACGCATCCCACCACCTGGGACAAGTTTCCTCATAGACCACATACAGGTGGATAAAAACAGAATCAGACATAAGGCAGGGTTTGTCCAGAAAATTCCTTAGAAAAGGCTCATATCTTCTTTGACAGATAGAGATTCCATGGTGATTTGTGGTTGCAGTGCTCATGATGGTTCTATCCTAGAATTCAAAGATTAAAATAACTGTATAAGACCTTAAATAGAAAGGATGGGGGGCGGGGGAGAAATCTTCACTCTTCACAAAGGAGCTGCTACATCAAATTTGCTAACTGATCCCAAGAAACAGTGACAGTTCTAGGAAAAACCCTAGATCACAGAAGTGAACCAGGCTTACAGCTGCCTTCCCATCACCTATCACTTCCACGTTCCTCTCATCCCACCTATAAGATGGCAGCAAACAAGGGGTCAAATAGAATTTGATTCTACAATCATTTGGACCAATCTCCACATAAAGGAAGAGACTTCAAGATTTAGGTTCCATATATTCTCTCTCTCTCCCATTTTTTTCATGTGGGAGGCAACCAAAATTTTTGGTCTCCTTGCGTTAGCAAGGCAGAAAAAAAAAAAAGATTTAGGTTCCAAATTACATTCCATTGAAGAACCCTGCAGAGTCTCCTCAAAAATCAGAAAACCAATACTTGCCTCTGTTGAACAAAAAAGGAAATTGAAATGCCAAAAGCCACTCAATCATGTAATAGTCTCCATAAACTTATTGTGAACCAAAGTTTCACAGAGTATGAAATGTAAGGGTGGGAGTCGCTGACAACCAAGGATAAAATCCAATTCCTTACAATAAAACAGCACTGGGATTTGAAAATCACCACCAGGGTTGAGAAAGCCCTGACAGATACAATGGGCTAGAATGACCGATTACCTTAATGCACTTCCAAGGAGAAGCAAAGTCAAGTGTTTCAGTGTCACAATCATTAGTGACTTGAGCTGAGCAGCATGATTATATCTAAAAAAACAAAAAACAAAACAAAACAAAAAAAAACAGATTACACCAGCTCTTTTTCTCCAGGAGCATCATCAATATGCTAATGAGAAAGGAAAGAACAAACTTCATTTAAATGTAATATCCTTAAGAATGAAATTTGACAGATTCCAAGTTCTCTTATAAATAATTTAATGGAACGTATTTTTAAAGTGCCATCCAAAATTGTTTACTAAGAAGGCAATGCCCAGTCTATAGTAAAATCATTATAAGACCCAAGAATACAAATGCAATTTTTTCCCCACCTGCATTTTTAGAGAAGAAACTAAAACTTTTTCCTCATACCCTCTCAATGTCCTAGAATTACTTCAGATAGGGCTATAAGCAGCTCCCCATGGATTGTCACATCCCAGGGAGAAATTAAGTAGTCTCATTAGTTTATGTCAAAGTTTCTGTTTGACGTCAACCTAGAAGTTACATTTTTATACAGCAAATGGCTTACAGATTACTACTTTGTAATAAAATCTTAATTAATTAAGATTCTGGGCATTAATGTCTTTGTTTTATTGTTTTAGTTAATTTTAACAATTTAAAAAATTAGAGATTCTGTCAAATATTCTATCCTTTCATGTTAGGTGGGGCCAGTACTCAGTCAGGAGGCAAGGTCTGTGAACCTCATGCCAAATAGGTATGTGAGCAAATAGTGAGATAAACAAACCATTTGTGGAGACAGAGGTGGAGCTGGGCTTGGTTAGGAATGAATCAGGCCATTCCACAGAGTGGGTGTCTCCTTCCCAAGTAGGTCTTCAGGGCACAATTAGAACCCCTATAAAAGGCCCAGCTATCAGCTCCCCAGTACACTTGCCAGTGGTGTCAGCGAGCACTTGACTTCTCCCTCTGGTGAAGTGGGTAAGTCCTATTCAGTGAGATCATGTTCTTCTGTATGATTCTTCATTTTCCAGTTGTTATAGATGTTGGTGGGAGTGGGCAATTGAGGGTCTACTGTGCCAGAAGACATCAGTAGCTTACAGAGATGTCTAACTCTATGCCATTTTCTCATTATTGGAGCCATTACTCAAATAGATACATGGCCCTTCTCCCAAGGCTCTGAACTCTACAAGTGTGTTTGCACGTCAGGGGTTAGAAGAAAGTTATGTGTGACTCTGATGGGGTTCATCTTTCTAAAACTGCCATCTCAAAAGTTTTCCAACCCTTGGTTCTCTTTTTTACATTGGTTCTACCCAGTATAGGCCATCTTAATGTAATTATGACATCTGCAGTATTGGAGTTAAGAAGTAATTTAAAAAGCCAGCTAAATGAACTACTATACTCACCCATCGAGTGAAACTTTCCATGTATTCTTTTTAGCATTGATCTGCTTTTGGCAAAGTCCAATTTTTTATAATGCCAAGATTCAAATGGTTTATTTGGGTTTAACAAAAGCTAACCATAAAACCAATGTTATTCAAAGTTGTACAGGTTCATTTTGAAGCTTTCTTTCTCAGAAGCTTTCAATAACTGAATATCTGTAACATATCTTAGTTACAGCAGAAAACATGTACTCTTTGTTTTCTGCATTAGTTTATCTGAATATTATAATGCCACCTTTGACTATGAAGGAGTAGTGCTTAATCTTGGAATTGGTGAATAATGAATTATACTCCTATATCTCTTTTGGGTTATAATATTGGGAAATAATCCACATTCCCTTTTTAATGTTTTAATTACCACTAAATGCTTTGCTGTCACAATTAGGTGTACATGGTTTCTATCTACTTTAATAAGATACTTTAAGATCTTCCTTCACCTTTTGGCTTTCACCTATCCTCTTTGTTCAATTTTAGAGGAAGATGCTGAGTAACAATATACCAAATTTAAATTTCTACATTATTCTCTACACTGTCTGATCTGAAATATGTTAGGGAACAGAAAGAGAGAAAAGGAAATGAGATGGATAGTCCAGATTGGGTGAACAATCTGAAAGCTGATTACAGGATAGTCTGCAGATAATTTCCAGGCTTGAAGTTTCTTGGGATCTTCCCTTTTCTTTTTAAATTTTTTTCTTTATTAGAGAGAGAGAGAGAGAGAGAGAGAGAGAGAGAGAAACATCGATGAAAGAGAACATCGATTGGCCGCCTCCTGCATGCCCCTGCCCCCCACTGGGTATTTGACCTACAACCTGGGCATGTGCCCTGACCAGGAATCAAACTGGTGACCTCTTGGTGCATGGGTCAAGGTTCAACCTCTGAGCCATGCTGGGCATTTCTTCCCTTAGTTCTAAGTACCATATTCAAAGATAAAATGCTTTGAAAGCCCAGGTTGAAAATAACTACTGTTGTAAAGTCAAATTATTTAGGGATCTACCCCAAACAGTGTGGCTGAAACCTCCCCAAGATCAGAAACAGAGTTTGATTCTGGATCCTATTTTATTGTTTTAGGTTTACTTGAACTTGAGGAAGGAAAAAAAAATGTCTCCACTTCTGAGAAGCATCTTCAATATCACTGAAGTTTTCAATCAATATGCGTCATATGATTGTGATGGGGCAGCACTATGCAAGAAAGACCTGAAGAACCTCCTTGAAAAGGAATTTGGAACTATTCTTCAGGTAAGAAATAAGATTTGGGGTTATGAAATTTCTTCTCAGGAGCAACCAGATCAAGGAATGGTGACTATATTCATTTTACAGCATGACAGCTCTACACTACATCACCATTCATTCCTGAGCCTGAAGGTGCTTACTTGTCATTGTAGTCTGAGTACTCAAGTTACTAGCAATTATTTCATGTACTTCATGGCAATGTCAATGTGAATAAATTGGTGTTCATGGGAAGCTATCACCAAAGATATCAGATTAAACTAGATTTGGAAGGAATGTAAAATTACTTCCAAATTTCAATAATTAAAAGCATACTGTTCGCTAGTAAAATTATGTTATCATAAATTTTTGTTCTCTTTTCAAACATGGAATAAAAATCAAATCAGAGGAACTGGCTATTTCAGACAGAAATGACTGCTGCAAATCTTGAGGATAAGTTCATTCTTATTCACCCAGCTAAAGAGATTGTGGGCTTTTTTGGAATGTTTTTATTGATTTTTTAGGGATAGAAACATCCATGTGAGATTGAAACATGGATGGGTTGCCTCCTGCACGCCCCCTACAGGGGATGAGCCTGCAACCCGGGCATGTGCCCTGACCCCGAATGGAACCGGGACCTCTGGGTCCATGGGAGGACGCTCAATCCACTGAGCCACACAGCAGGGCGAGACTTCTGTTCTTTTAATCAGCATTAAATTACAAGATGCACAAATTTCCAACAAATGTATGCTATAAAATGAGGTATTCACAATTTACATGGGGACAACAAAACACCATGCACACTGGGGTCTTTCTAATTGCTCTTAGTGTCTTTTGAGTGTCTGCATATCATAACATATACGTTGTGTGTGTGTGTGTGTGAAAGATTACTACCTGTGAATGGCGCATTCTAAAAAATGCTGTTTTCATCTTCTTTCATAGAGACCACATGATCCTGAAACGGTAGATTTGATCCTGGAACTTCTGGATCGCGACTGTAACGGGCTAGTTGATTTCAATGAGTTCCTCCTGTTCGTTTTCAAAGTGGCTCAGGCTTGTTATTACGCTCTCACTGAGGCCTCGGGGCTAGAGAAGGAAGCCAGGTGTGAGGGAACGGTGAGCCCGTTACAAGATCGCAGGCAAGAAGACCAAAGGAGACTTGAGCGCCAGGACAGACAGTTGGAAGAAGAACGCAGGCAGAAGAGGCAGGAACAAGAGGAGCTCGCCGAGGAAGAGGAGCAGAGGGAGAAGCAAGAGAGACGTGAGCAAAGGCGAGAAAGGGAAGCGCGCCGTGAGGAGGAAGAGCAGCTGCAGACGCGCAAGGGGCGGGCGCCTGAGGAGTTTCCTGGCGGAGTGCAGAGGCGAGAAAGGCAGGAGCAGCGCGAGCGCCAGCGCCTTGAGGAGGAGGAGGAGGAGGAGCGCGAGCGCCAGGAAGAGGAGCAGCTACCCCAGCGGGAACGGCAGGAGCTGAGGAGAGCGCGCCTGGAGGAGGAGCAGCTGCAAAGGCAGAAACACCGGCGCCAGGAGCCCTTGGAGCAGGAGGGGCGCCAGCAGCAGCTCAGGCGCGAGCAAGAGCTGAAGCGCGAGCAGGAGGAACGGCGCGAGCAACAGCTGAGGCGCGAGCAAGAGGAGCGGCGGGAGCAGCAGCTGAGGCGCGAGCAAGAGGAGCGGCGGGAGCAGCAGCTCAGGCGCGAGCAAGAGGAGCGGCGCGAGCAACAGCTGAGGCGCGAGGAGGAGGAGCGGCGGGAGCAGCAGCTCAGGCGCGAGCAAGAGCTGAGGCGCGAGGAGGAGCGGCGCGAGCAAGAGCTGAGGCGCAAGCAGGAGGAGCGGCGCGAGCAACAGCTGAGGCGCGAGGAGGAGCGGCGCGAGCAAGAGCTGAGGCGCAAGCAGGAGGAGCGGCGCGAGGAGGAGCGGCGCGAGCAAGAGCGGCGCTGGCAGCAGCTGAGGCGCGAGCGGGAGGAGCGGGAACTGAGGCGCAAGCAGGAGGAGCGGCGCGAGCAAGAGCCGAGGCGCGAGCAGGAGGAGCGGCGCGAGCACGAGCGGCGCTGGCAGCAGCTGAGGCGCGAGCGGGAGGAACCGCGCGGGCAGCAACTGAGGCGCGAGCAGGGGCCGCTCTTGGAGCAGCTGAGGCGCGAGCAGGAGGAGCGACGGGAGCAGCAGCTGAGGCGCAAGCAGGAGGAGCGGCGCGAGCAGGAGGAGCGGCGCGAGCAGCAGCTGAGGCGCAAGCAGGAGGAGCGGCGCGAGCAGGAGGAGCGGCGGGAGCAGCAGCTGAGACGCGAGCAGGAGGAGCGGCGGGAGCAGGAGGAGCGGCGCGAGCAGCAGCTGAGGCGCGAGCAGAAAGAGCGGCGCCGGCAGCAGCTGAGGCGCGAGCTGGAGCTAGCTGAGGAGGAGGTTCGGCAGGAAGAGACTCGGGAGCAGGGCGAGAGCCGCATCCTGAGGTGGCAGCGGCAGCTGGAAAGCGAGGCCGACGCCCGTCAGAGCAAAGTCTATTCGAGGCCCCGCAGGCAGGAATCGCTGAGGCGCCGCCAGGAGCAGGAGGAAGAGGAGGAGAGGCGGCTCCAAGTCCGCGGGCGGCTGCAGCGCGAGGAGGAGCAGCTGCAACAGGAGAAGAGGCGCCAGGAACTGGAGAAACAGTATCAGGAGGAAGGGCAGCTGCAGAGAGAGGAACGTGAGGACAGGAGACGCCAAACGAGGGAGAGACAGTATCAGGAGGACAAGCAGCTGCAGCGAGAGGAAGAGCAGCTGCAGCGGGAGGAGGAACAGCTGCAGCGAGAAAAGCGCCAGGAACTGGAGAGAGGATATCAGGAGGAAGGGCAGCTGCAGCGGGAAAAGAGGCGCCAGGAATTGGAGAGACAGTATCAGGAGGAAGAGCAGCTGCAGAGAGAGGAACGTGAGGACAGGAGACGCCAAAAACGGGAGAGACAGTATGAGGAGGAAGAGCAGCTGCAGAGAGGGGAACGTGAGGACAGGAGACGCCAAAAACGGGAGAGACAGTATCAGGAGGAAGAGCAGCTGCAGCGAGAGGAAGAGCAGCTGCAGCGGGAAAAGAGGCGCCAGGAATTGGAGAGACAGTATGAGGAGGAAGAGCAGCTGCAGAGAGAGGAACGTGAGGACAGGAGACGTCAAAATCGGGAGAGACAGTATCAGGAGGAAGAGCAGCTGCAGCGAGAGGAAGAGCAGCTGCAGCGGGAAAAGAGGCGCCAGGAATTGGAGAGACAGTATGAGGAGGAAGAGCAGCTGCAGAGAGAGGAACGTGAGGACAGGAGACGTCAAAATCGGGAGAGACAGTATCAGGAGGAAGAGCAGCTGCAGCGAGAGGAAGAGCAGCTGCAGCGGGAAAAGAGGCGCCAGGAATTGGAGAGACAGTATGAGGAGGAAGAGCAGCTGCAGAGAGAGGAACGTGAGAACAGGAGACGCCAAAAACGGGAGAGACAGTATCAGGAGGAAGAGCAGCTGCAGCGGGAGGAAGAGCAGTTGCAGAGGGAAAGAAAGCGCCAGCAACGCGACAGGCAGTATCTGGAGGAGGAGGAGCTGCAGCACCAGGACAGGAAACAGCAATTCCGGGATGAAAATCAGAGCCGTGATCTGAAATGGCAGTGGCAACCAGGGGACAATAATGAAGCTCGTAATTACAGGGTTTACTCCAAACGCAGAGAGAATGAAGAAAAGATCCGGCAATTGGAAGATCTCCAGGTGCGGGGCAGACAATTCCACCAGGATCGGTGGTCCCTGAAGGAAGAGAGAGAGCAAGAGAGGAGGAGCTGGCAGTCACTCGACAGGCAATTCTCGGCCAAAGAACTGCTGGAGCGAGAGGAGCAAAAGGAAGCCAAAAGGCGAGAAAGGAAGTTACAAGAGGAAGAGCAGCTGTTGAAGGAGGAAAGAGAGGAGAAAAGACGCCTTCAGGAAGAAGACAGCAAGTTCCGTGAGGAGGAACAGCTCCTCCAGGAACGCGAAGAACAGCAACTGCGCCGCCAAGAGCGGGACAGAAATCTCCGCCAGGAACGCGAGCAAGAGCTTCGCCAGGAACGCGACAGAAAGTTCCGTGAGGAGGAACAGCTCCTCCAGGAACTGGAAGAACAGCGGCTGCGTCGCCAAGAGCGCGATAGAAAGCTCCGCCAGGAGGAACAGCAGTTGCTCCGCCAGGAACGCGAACAAGAGCTTCGCCAGGAACGCGACAGAAAGTTCCGTGAGGAGGAACAGCTCCTCCAGGAACTGGAAGAACAGCGGCTGCGTCGCCAAGAGCGCGATAGAAAGCTCCGCCAGGAGGAACAGCAGCTGCGCCGCCAGGAACGCGACAGAAAGTTCCGGGAAGAGGAAGAGCTCCTCCAGGAACTGGAAGAACAGCGGCTTCGTCGCCAAGGGCGCGACAGAAAGCTCCGTGAGGAGGAACAGCAGCTGCGCCGCCAGGAACGCGAGCAAGAGCTTCGCCAGGAACGCGACAGAAAATCCCGTGAGGAGGAACAGCTCCTCCAGGAACTGGAAGAACAGCGGCTGCGTCGCCAAGGGCGCGACAGAAAGCTCCGCGAGGAGGAACAGCTCCTTCAGGAACGGGAAGAACAGCTGCTGCGGGAGGAGCAAGAACTGAGGAGCCGGCAGGAGAGAAACCAGCGGTACCTGGAGGAGGAGCAATTTGCCCGGGAGAAGAGAAGTCGTCAGGCACAGGAACTGCGGCAGGAAGAGCAGAGACGCCGCCAAGAGCGGGAAAGGAAATCCCGGGAAGAAGAGCAGTTCAGCCGCCGGCAGGAGCAGGCACAGAGGCGCGGTCAAGTCTGGGAGGAAAAAGACAAGGGTCGTCAGCAAATTCTTGAACCTGGCAAGCGTCAGTTTGCCAGTGCCCCGGTGCGCTCCAGCCCTCTCTATGAGTACATCCAAGAGCAGAGATCCCAATACCGCCCTTAAGAAATGCTGCCATATCCCAACACTTGTCAAAGCTTCAGCAAAGAAAACAGGAAACAATGGGTACTAAATGACTCAAATGTTTTTGGTTGTGGGAAAACTGTTATTTTAGAATATGTCTCTTTTCCAAAATTTTAAACTGTAATCTTTTCATGTACTCTGTACTTCTACCTTTTATTCTTCCTCAAGTAGTTCTTTACTGTAGGATATCTTTGCTCTTTGGTGCAGATGTGGTGTGCATTTTAAAAAACAAATCATATAATTTGTTTAAGGAGTTTAGAGGACATGTTAATTTATTGCTTTCAAAAGTAACAAGAATAATATGTGAGATTCAAAAGAATTGGGTCTATTTTTTTCATGATTTATTTTGTGGAAAGTTTAGTTATTTTTAGTGCTCAAGTTGGTATTTCTTCTTGGGCCTAAATTGCATTAATATTTACCTCCAAATAGCCTCTAATCTTTTGTGGCGCAATTAGTACAGATTCCGAAAGGAGACTGAATTTTTACAACCTTTGAATAGTGTGGGGAAACTGACTTCTACAAAAAAAACTCCCTGTGAAATCAGTCTATAACTGGAAGAGATGTCTGTTAAAAATAAGGTTTAGCTTTAAAACTTAGAATTTGAATTGGATTTTTTTTTACACTTAACCCCATAAACACTTAAAATCTCATAAAGCAAAAGTAAGGTGTTCCTCAAACAACTCCAGAGCTCAAATTTTAAAACTGTCTGCTGTAGTCTATAGTGCTCAGTTCTCTTCCCCCAATCTTTGATAAATTTCAGAGTATTACTAGCTTTGTTGATTTTAGCTGAAAGAAAACCTACTTAGGATCCTGTAAACATCTATCTTGCTCTAGGGCCAACAAGAGATCACAGAAAGCATTTGGGGGGAGGAAAAGGGAAACATTTGTAAACAGATCCTTTGAAGCCTATTGATACTACCTTGGAGACATTCTTGTTGAAATAATTGGACTGTATAAAAAATTAATAAATGTTTGGCAAATAATTATTTTTGTCTGTTTTAATTATGCATCAAATAATAACTCAGTATCTAGTGGTCTAGGAACTGAAAAAAGTTCCCATCAACTTAAGAGTATTTGGTTATGATTATCTGTGTCTAAATATAAAAAAAGAAAGAAAAAGAAAACGCCTTTGTTTTCCCCAACCACTTTTGCCTGTTAGGGTGAACTCTATATTATTTCCATCCCCAAGCTAGGATTCTCTGCCCAAGTGTTTTTATTCTTGGCCTCACAGCTTCCTGTGCCTGTTTTTTTGTTTTGTTTTCTTTTTGCAGTAACTCACTGTTCATTACAAATAATGGTGCTTCCAGTATTTGTTAATATTTTCTTCCAAGAATACAGCAGCTTCTTTGTCTCTGAAGTCTAGTGAGCCAATAGTAGAAAATGGTCTGACGGTTCAGTTCAGCACTATAGAAATTGTAGACGAGCTGTTGTTTTAAGCAACCTAGTCCATTAGGTGACCCAGTCAGAATGTGTTTAATAGTAATATCAAAAATACCAATTTATTATCTAATGATCCAAACACCCCTGTGCCACCTGCTGGAGCCTATACTTGGTATTCAAACCTTGGTAATAGGAATAAGTCCAAGAAGGCCATGATCCAGGATAGTATCTAATTGTGAGAGTCGTGGATGGGAAGACATCCTAAGTTATAGACATTCAACATTTTGATCATGTGGAGACAAGAAAGCTTTGCTCCTGAGTATCATTCTGATGGAGTAAGATGACATTTTCTGCAAGGAGTACCAGCCTTTTCCTCACTTTAACACAAAGAGCATATACCCACCAAAGACAGAACCTGGCAATCCCCTGATAACACTAACATGGAACATCACCTCTTTCAAATGATTTCTAACTACAAAACTATTTTTCTCCTAAGATAAGTGTATGCTTTTCCTTAGTTAAGGATCTTCACAGAAACTATGGAAGAGCCTCACTGGCTTTCCCCAGGATCCATTCAACAGGCAAGCATTTCAGAGCCTCCTTAAAAATGTCAGCCCCAGGATACTCCTGAAATATACACTCATCATCTAAGCTGCAGTTCAGCAATAATAATTATGGTAAAAACAATCAAAGCCCTTCAGACTTCTTGCAACACTTTACAAGATGAGGGAAGAACCATTTCCAAAGAAGAAAGTATTGTTTCATCAGTTATAATAGCATGTTGTTTTAAAAAAAAAATGGATCAGCCTGCCCATACCCTATGGCTCTTCTTTTAGGATGCTGGCAGTCTAACCCTCCTGCTCCACCTAGATAATCATATATGGGCAGAAGCTTAAGGCTGTTGGGCAATTGACTGCTTAAGTAAACTGGGAGCTCTATTAACATTACCTTGGCTGCTGCTGAGGAATAGGATTGAGGATTTAAAATGCTCTGTGATGGAAAAGCTGGTCTCTATGTGTTATGGGCTGAATTATATCCCCCTTAAAGTTTCATATGTTGAAGTGTTAACCCCCAGTACGTTAGAATATAGTAGAATATAGGAGACATAGTATTTAAGTAAATAATTTTATTTAAATGAGATCATTAGGTGAGGCCTAATCCAAAATGAATGGTGTTCTTATAAGAAGAGAAAATTTGGGTACATGTGATGGAGGAAAGATGATGTAAGACACAGAAAGAAGATGACCATGCACAAGCCAAGAGCAGAGGCCTAGAACAGATCTTTCCCTCATAACCTTCAGAAAAAAACAACCCTACCCAATACCTTGATCTTAGACTTATGGCCTCCAGAATTGTGAGAAAATAAATTACTGTTGGCTAAGCAACCCAGTCTGTGGCTTTTATGAGAGCCCTAGCAATATACATTGTAAGGTGAGATTATGTTGCTAGGGAAATCTGTATTGTAATGATCTTTATCCTTTGACAATTGTACAAGCCTGTCCTGGTTGCTCAAAAACCCTCATTTTTTTTTTTTTAATCCTTACCCAAAGATATTTTTCCATTTATCTTCAGATAGAGTGTGAAGGAGGGAGTGAGAGAGAAACATCAATGTGAGAGAGACACATCGACTGGTTGCCTCCCTCATGGCCCCAACCAGGGCCCCGGAACTGAACTGCAGCTGAGGTTCATGCCCTTGACTGGAATCAAACCTGAAACTTCCTGGTCTAAAGGTCGACGCTCCAAAAGCTGAGCCAAACCAGCCAGGGCGAAGACCCTCATTTTTTAAAGTAAATCTGTCATAGTTTCTATGGTGCCGTGGAAAAATGCTACAAGGAATAAGAAGCCTGTGGATTATTTATTCATTCATTCAACAAAGATTTAGCTATGTGCCAGACATTCTAGGCAAAATGCATACAGTGGTGAAGTAGTCATTCTGGCCTGTTCCTTCACTTTACCGTCTGTGTGTCCTTGTGCAAGCCACTTAAGCAGTCTGGGCCTCCATTGTTTCGTATTTCAAACTGTGAGACTAGAATACCTATCACCAAGGTTATTCCCAGGACTGAAAAATAATTACTTTAATTCTAACATTCAGCTTGTCCAACTGAAACTCTCAAAGCAATTCGAATAATCCCTCACCCCAACTCTACCTTTACCTAACAGAAAACGGAGGAAAATTAATGAAGGTAATCATCAGAACCTAGTTCCAATTTCAAAGATCTTTCTTTTCTAGCCAATCAGACCTGAACTTCCCTCCATTTGTCTCCCAAATTCCTTTCCAGTGTGCCTTTCTATCGTCCCAGGTTTATTTGTTGAAGAAGACCCCTACCTACCCAATTTTCTGTGACCCTCATACTATCAAAGATCACTGCCTAGATCCGTGAACTTGACATATGCATTTAATTACTCCCATTCTTTTTTTTTTTTTTTAATCCTCACCCGATGGTATTTTTCCATTTATTTTCAGAGAGAGAGAGAGAGAGAATTACTCCCACTCTTTTCTGAGAAGAAAATGAAGTCCTGGAATTTGGTTCCACTTGAACTGAAAGTCCATGGCCATTAGTTAAGTATGAATCCATCTCTGCACTAATTACACATTGCTAATATTTTCATTCAGTCATAGTAATTATGTTTGTTTAGCAAGTGTACTGGGTCTGTAATCTATTGAAGATTATAATCTATGTAATATGTAATAAGCACATGTGTCCCTTGTTAGTAAAAGCTGACAGTCACATGCAATAATCTGAAATGAAACAAAAGTAGATTTCTGAATAGGTTATTATTTTCTGAACCCTCCAGACATCCATGGCAGGCACTCAAATTACAAAAACTTCTTAAAAATCTGATTTCTATTTGTTATTACTCCCCCCTCCTTTTTTTAAAATATATTTTCTTGTACTTTCTTGCAAGATAAAGTCTGTCTTCAGTTTGGAATTTAAGGCCTTCCCTGTTCTAGAGGCAATCTACCTTTTAAACTGGGTCCCACAATAAGGAAATATTGTCATTTTAAACAGGGAAGTAATTAACCAGATTGATAGTTTATAAGGATCACTCTGGCTGCAATGTGGAGGATGGGTTGGAGAGGGTCAAGCAGAGAGAACATTAGGAGGATATTACAATAATCCTTGTGAGAGACAATGATAACCTGAACTAGTATAATGTACACAGAGATAAAGAAAAGTGCATATAGCCTGGCTGGTGTGGCTCAGTTGGTTTAGCATTGTCCCATGCACGAGAAGGTCACCGGTTTGGTTCCTGGTCAGGGTACATGCCTGGGTTGTAGGCTTGATCCCTAGTAGAGGGTGTGCAGGAGGCTGCTGATCAGTGTTTTTCTCTCATCGATGTTTCTATCTCTCCCTTTCTCTTCCTCTCTTTGAAATCAATTAAAAAAAAAAAACATTTTCAAAAGAAAAGTGGATATATTTGAGACCCATTTGAGAATTAGAATCAGTAGGAGTTGGTGATACATTGAAGAGATGATGGAGAGGAGGAGATAAAAGACGATATTAGATTTACAGCTGAAGAAGCTGGGTGGATAATTGTTATAGAGATGGAAGGGAACCTCAGTTTGTAGTTAGGGGAAATGACAAGTTCAGTTTGTGTAATTACATAGAGTTGGAGATGTATTTGAGGCTTCCAGGAAGCTTTATTTAGTTGGCAGCTGGTTATATGAGTCTGGAGCTCAGGTGAGAGGTTTGAATTTGATATATAAAAAGGGAATATTAGCCTATCAGTAGTAATAGAATCCATAAGGGTAGATAAGATTATTCAGGACATGGAGAAAGGAAAATGAAAAACTGGGCTAAGACAGAACTCTAAGAAACAGCAACATTTAAAGGAAAGGCAAAAGAAAAAAATTAAAAAGGAAACAAAAGGAGCAGTCAGAGAGGTAGGAGGAAAACCAGGAGTATGTGGTACCACAAAAACTAGGAAAGAACATACTGCAAGAAAGAGGAAGCAGTTATCACCAAATATTTCAGAGAAGTCAAGCAAATTAAGTGCTAAAAAATGCCTGGTGATTTGGTGACATGGTGGTCAGTAATGATCTCATATATCTCAATAGATTGGGTTGAACAATGCAAGGAAAGAAGTAATATAAGACAAGGCTTTCAAGAATACTAGCTATGGGGGCCAGGGCGGTCCGGGTCGGTCCGAGCGTAGTGGGGTTTAGGGCCTGGGATCGCTCGGCCCGGGGCAGTTCAAGAGCCCTTGTCCGGACGGAGCGGCGCCACCCCTGAGGCCTGCTGACTGGCGGACTCTGCGCGCCCGGGGGAAGTCCGCGGCGAGCATCAGCGACCTAGGAGCGATGGCTGGCGGCTCCGGGCATGTACGCCCCCGGAGGCGCAGGGCTGCCCGGCGGGTGCCGGCGGAGGAGCCGGCGAGGCAGCGCTCTGCCCAATCAGCCAGAGCGTAGCCTGGCCTCCGCCCTGCCCGGCGCCTTGTCCATCACGGCGCTGTGCACTGCCCTCGCCGAGCCTGCCTAGTTGCACATCCACGGTGGCACCTGTTCCCGCCAGGAGCTCGGGGTCTCCGACGTACTTGGTTACGTGCACCCGGACCTGCTGAAAGTTGTGATGCGTTCCAGGTGTTTGCTGCAACATGTTTCAGAAGGGCTTCTGAAAGCCTTTCCTGTTAGATATCTTCACGTGGCCACTTTAAGGACTCAGACACTGGGGTTTGGTGAAAAGGTTGAGGTCTCTGTGCCTTGGATCTTATACCACATCTGCAGGTCTAGGTTGAAAAGCTGTATCCTTGCGGCCTAATGTTGTCTTTCTCTGAGAGTTCTCTTACTGTTTTGCATCTCTGGAGTTTTTGAGGGTTTGGAATGATTTAGAGAACAGGATGGGGTTTCTGGCTTGTTTCCAGGTTCTTCCCTGATGATAGCTTTCTCTGGGTTGACTCATTAAGACAGAAGTTACACACGCAATAGAGGCCTTGTGACATGCAGCTTTTTCTCTGGCATGTAGCTGATGTCAGAAAGGCCATCAAGCTGGAATTGAGTCTGGATGGTTTTTCCCTCAGCACATTCCCCTTCTTGGAAGCACAGTTGCCACCTTTCCACCACTTCATCCAGATCTTTGTACTTGATCCCCTGGTGTTTCAGTGTTTCAAGAGCTTGGTGTCACCTACAAACTGGGAGAGAGTTCCTGATGCTTTTCCCTTTCAGATCATTCCTAGGGAGGCTTATGAAATTCGTGCGATGTGGGGAGAGGCGATGTGATCCCAGGTCCTTATTTCAGAGGTCCAGGAAGCTGTGTCTCAGAGAAGTGAAGTCACATCTCTCCAGGGCCACACAGCTGGGAGTGGCATAGCTGTGTCTGCCTCATCTGTTGACTCCGTATAAAATGTTGCTGTCTGTTTTATGTTTTTTTATCCTTTGTTTTATCTCAGTTGTCATAGGGAGTGATCTCAGGGTTATTCTACTTTGGTATATGTCCTTGTCAAAATCATGTAAAAAATAGAAATAAATTCTTGGTGCAGGTTCTTCTTTGTTCAAAAAAAAGAAAAAAGAATACTAACTATGAAGTTGAGTAGGATGGTTGGGTGAGGGTAAGGGCACAAGGTATGATTTTATAAAATGGGAGAGAGAGAGAAAGAGATTTTAAAGAATTGGCTCACATGATGATAGAGGCTGGCAAGTCCAAACTCTGCAGGGTGGGCCAGCAGTCTGGAAAGTCAATGTTGCAGTTTAAGTATGAAAGCCACCTGCTGGCAAATTTTCTTTTTCTGGGAGGTCAGTCTTTGTTTTATTACAACCTTCTTCAACTGATTAAATGAGGCCCTACCGCATTATGGAGGATAATCTGCTTTATTCAAAGCCTGTCCGTTTATATGTTAATCTCATCCAAAAATACCCTCATGGAAACATCCAGAATAAAGTTTGACCACATAACTGGGCACCATAGCTCAGCCAAGTTGGCACCTAAAATTAACTATTACAGAATCTAAGCAAGAGAGGAAAGCTAGTGAATACAGGCAGCGACTAAGAGACATAGGTCTGTGGACTCGGGGTCAAATAAGATAGAAAATCCAATATTTTGGGAATAGGTAACATATAATAAAATAATACTTCTCTATAAAATAGTTAGACTAGCCCTGGCCAGTTTGGTTCAGCGGTTGGAACATTGGCCTGCAGACTGAAGGGTCTCAGGTTTGATTCTCATCAAGGGCACGTGCCTGGGTTGCAGGTTTCCCCGGCCCTGACCAGGGCTGTGCAGGAGGCAACCAATCAATGTGTCTCTCTCAACATCGATGTTTCTCTGTCTCTCTCTCCCTCCCTCCCTCCCTCCCTTCCATTCTCTCTAAAAAAAAAAAAATCAATGGAAATAAAAAATAGTTAGACCAATTTTTTTCCTAACATTTTACCTAGAAGTTTAAAATACTGATTGGCCCACCAAATATATTTGTGGCCAGGGTAGAATAGAGCAGATTTATGAGCTGTTAGAACTTGAAGAGTATTCTGGTCATTAGCAAGAAGGCAACCTGAAGTACCACAAAGAACTCAGATTTTGGAATCATGAAAACCTAGGTTTTCATGGTTTAGAAACTTGTCTAAGGCCTAGAAGTCTAAGGTGAGCAAGTTACATAATCTTTTCAAGCTTAAATTTTCTTGCCTATAAAACAAAGATAATGGTTCCTACCTTTCAGGTTTGTTATGAAAAGTAGAAATAATATGTGTGTGAAATATAAGGTAAGGACTCAATAAATGAAGATTATTATTGTCTAGTGCATATCTTTCCGTTTTCATGAGAATATTAAATCTATAGAAATAAAAGATCCAAAGTTATAGAACTATAGATAGGATGGAATCAGCCCAGTTCTTTTAATTCTGGGCCAGGACTCTTTCATTTCATTCTCTCAATGTTTGTTCATTTAACAAATTATTATTGAGTACTTACTATGTTCCAGGCACTATGCTGAGTTGGTGACATAACTGATCAAGGCACACATAGTTCCAGCCTTCTCAGAGTTGTTAATTCAGCAAAGTGCACTATAAACCAAACGTGTTTGCTAAATGTTTTTACATGTTACTTGATTTAATCAACTACAATTCTGGAATTTTTAGACAATATTGCCTCTCCTTTCCTATTTCCAAATAAGGAAATCAAGCAAAATGTTTTCTAAACTTGTCTAAGGCCTAATAACTACTAATGTTCAGATCTGGATTCATATGGCCCTTCTCATTTATTTATTCAACAGTTATTTCTTGGTCATCTAATTGCACTGAAAGAAAATCCTGTAATGTGAGCTTAAATACACTGTGTATGTTGATTATACAAGGGCCTCAATGCACTATTACCTGCATGCACAACACATAAAAACATTTTTCTACTTAAACACAAATGATGTGCTACCTATAACAAACATCAACCATTTCATTTATCAAATTGTGCTGGTTACGGGGGCTCAGAGAGATCATTTGGAGGGGCATGACTCTAAAAGTATGCCCATGACCTGCACAAAGATTTAGCTACCAGGTATTCATCACAACATACATCATGGCATATAATAATAAAAAAACAGTAGACAATTAAAATATCCAAAAAAAAAAGGAATGGTTAAATATACTATAATACATTCACATAATGAAATGCTATGCATATATCAATATATAGTGTAGAAAATGTTTAATGAACTGGAAAGCTGTTCATCATGTAACACAAATTACAAAATGGTATGAACTGAATAATTTCAGTTTTGTAGAAACAATTTAAAAGAAAATTAGAAAAAATACATACATGAAAATGAGTTAACCACTAGTAGGTTTTGTACCCAAGTTGTCTAATTATAATTCAAGTGGTTATTTTTCCACTATATTCATTTCAAAAAAGCTACTCACCATAAGAATATAGAATTCACAGTCTCTCACTTTAGGTAATTAAAACATAGTTGGGAAGATAAGTTTTATACACATAAAAAGCTTACTAAGTCCTGGCCGGTGTGGCTCAGTGGGCAGAGGCACATGCAGGAAGCAACCAATCAATGTGTCTCTCTCACATCGATGTTTCTCTCTCTCACTTCCTCCTTCTCTCTTCCTCCCTCTCTCCCTCCTGCTTTATCTGAAGATAAATGCAAAAAAATGTCCTCGGGTGAGGATAAAAAATAAATAAATAAAATAAATAAATAAAAATCAGTGGAGAAATATCCTCGGGTGAAGATTAACAACAACAACAAAACTTGCTAAGTAAGAACAGTTAACAAATGATAATGTCTCCTCTACTATAATTAAAATGCATAATGTTAAAAATTAATTTATTGCCTGGCCAATGTGACTCAGTGGATTGAGCATCATCCCATGGACTGAGAGGTCCTGGTTCGATTCCCGGTCAGGGCACATGCCCAGGTTTCGGGCTCGATCCCCACTTGCGGGTGTGTAGGAGGGGTGTGTTTCTCTCTCACATTGATGTTTCCATCTCTCCCTTCCTCTCTCTCTAAAAAAATCAATAAAAACAAATTTTAAAAAATAATGATAAAAATTAATTTATTAAAGTAATCTCAGAATGTAAATGACAATATATCAAATAATACAGGAAAGCTTATGATAAATTGAAATATAGCCATTTTATCTTTTGTTTGCTGGTAGCTCTGTGTCTCCATTTTTTCTTTTCCCTTGTGTTTCTATCTGTTATTTTAGTTTGGTAGTGTTCTCTAATTTTTTTCCTCCATTTCCTCTTTTTTTAATGTTTTGTGTCTCAATTCTAGATTTTTGCTTTGTGGTTACCATTAGGTTTATGCATAAAAAAGTTTCACATGTACAATAGTCCTTTTTCTTCTGTTTACATCCTCACTGACCTGTGAAAGTTCACTCCTTTCCCCCTTTCCCTTCTATGTTTTTGTTGTCACAAATTATCCCTTTTATGCTGTGCATTCATTTCCAAATTGCAGTAGCTATTGTCTTTTTATTTTAATGCTTACACCTCCTTTAGACTTTATGTTATATTTAAGTGTATAATATCTTATTCTGAACAAGAGTTGCAATTTCCTGTTTCTGTTAGTCTGTCAGTCATCTTACAGTTTTGTATCCTTTTGTCTTTTTCTTTCAAGTAGAAGAGCACCTTTAAGCATTTCATGTAATGCAGGTCTTGTGGTGGTATATTCCCTCAGCTTCTGTTTGTCTGGAAAACCCTTTATATCTCCTTTATATCTAAAGGATAACTTTGCTGGATACATTACTCTTGACTGGTGATTTTATTCTTTCAATGTTCTAAATATTTGCTTCTAATCTCTCCTAGCTTGTAGGGTTTCTGCTAAAAAATCTGATGATAATCTAATGGTATTTCCTTTATAGGTTACCATCTTCTTTTCCCTGGTTTCCTTGAGAATTCTTTCTTTGTAGATAGTTATAAGAGAATTTAAATACCCCATTGACAGTAATGGATAGATTATCCAAACAAAAAATCAGTAAGGACATATCAGCCTTAAATGACACATTAGTCCAAATGGACATAATCAACACTTCAAAGCCTTTTCCCCCAGAACCAGAATACACATTCTTCTCTAGAGTACATGGAACATTCTCAAGGATAGACCATATGTTAAGACACAAAACTAATCTCAAAAACTTAAGAAGATTGAAATCATACCAAACATATTTTTCAACTGCAGTGCTTTGAAACTGGAAATCAACTGCAAAAAAGAAAGGTGGAAAAGCCACAAATATGTGGAGATCAAACAACATGCTACTGAACAACAACTGGGTCAAAGAAATAAAAGAAGAGATCAAAAGACACCAGAGATAAATGAAAATAAGAACACATATCAAAATTTGGGGGTGCAGCAAAAGAGGTATTAAGAGGAAAGTTTATAGTATTACAGGCCCACCTCAAGAAACAAACAAAAAACCTCAAATAAACAACCTGATATTCACCCTAAAGAACTAGAAAAACAACAAATAAAGCCTAAAATCAGTAGAAGGAAGAAAATGATAAAAATTAGAGCAGAATTAAATGAAATAGAAAACAGAAAAACAATAGAAAAATAGTGCAGCAAAAAGCTGGTTCTTTGAAAAAATAAATAAAATGGACAAATCTCTGGCCAGACTCACTAACAAAAAAGAGAAAAGACTCAAATAGCCCAGCCATTGTGGCTCAGTTGGTTGGGTTTCATCCTGTGCACCAAGTGGTCACCGGTTCTATTCCCAGATGGGGCACATGCCCAGATTGTGGACTCAGTCTCCAGTAGAGGGAGTGTGGTCCTCAGTGTAGGGTGTGCGGAGAGTGGCCGATCAATGTTTTTCTCTCATTGATGTTTCTATCTCTCTCTCCATGCTCCCTTCCTCTCTCTCTAAAATCAATAAAAACATATTTCTTTTTAAAAGACTCAAACAAAATCAAAAATGAAAGAGAAGTTACAATGAACACCACAAAAATACAAAGGACTATACAAGATAACTATGAAGGGCTATATGACACCAAATTTGATCATCTAGAAAAACTGGATATGTTTTTATAAATATATAACCTTCCTAGACTAAATTAGGAAGAATTGGAAAATCTAAATTAACTATAAGGAAAGTGAAAGAGTCATCAAAAACCTCCCCTAAAAAAGAAAAGTTCAGGATCAGATGGCTTCACTAGTGAATGCTACCAAAGATTCAAAGATTTAATACCTATCCTTCTCAAACTCTTCCACACACCAAAAAAAAAAAAAAAAAAAAAAAAAAAAAAAAAAAAAAAGAAGAAAATGCAATACTTCTTAACTCATTTTATGAGGTTGATATTACCCTGATAACAAAACCTTGCAAGGCCAAGAAAATTAAAGACCAATATCTCTGATAAATACAGATGCAAAAATTCTAAACAAATTCTAGCAAATGAAATACAGCAATATATTAAAAAATATAATATGTCATGATCAAGTGGGATACATTCTGGGGTGCAAGGATGGTTCAACATATGCAAATAAATTAATGTGATACACCACATTAGCAAAATAAAGGATAAAAATCATATGATCATATCAATAGATGCAGAAAAAGCATTTGACAAAATACAACATCCATTTATTATTAAAACACTCAATAAAATGGGTATAGAAGAAAAGTGCCTAAACATAATAAAGGCCATATATGACAAACCCTCAGCTAATATCATGCTCAATGGTGAAAAACTGAAAGCTTTTCCACTAAAATCAGGAACAAGACAAAAATGCCCACTCTTATTCAACATAGTACTGGAAGTCCTAGCCAGAGCAATGAGGCAAGGGAAAAAAAAAAAAGAATAGAGAGTCAGTTGAGAATAAAGAAGTAAAATTGTCACTTTTTGCAGATGACATGATTTTATATATAGAAAACCCTAAAGACTCCACCAAAAAAATGATTAAAAACAATAAATAAATATAGTGAAGCTACAGGATGCAAGATCAATGTACAAAAATCCATTGTGTTCATATATGCTAACAGTGAAATATCAGGAAAAAATGAAGAAAACAGTTCCATTTGTAATTGTAACAAAAAAGGTAAAATACATAGGAATAAACTTAATAAAGGAAGCAAAATACTGAAAACTACAACACTTTGTTGAAAGAAATTGAAGAATACACAAATAATTGTAAAGACATTTCATGTTCATGAATTGGAAGAATCAACATAGTTAAAAATGACCACATTACTTAAAGCAATATACAAATTTAATGCAATTCCCATCAAAATCCCAGTGGCATTTTTCACAGAAATAGAACACACAAAAAAAGGATCAAATTTGTGTGGAACCACAAAAGACCTTGCATAGCCAAAGCAATCCTGAGAGAACGAAAGAACAAAACCAAAAGTATCACACTCCCTGACTTCAAATTATATACTACAAAGCTACAGACCAATGGAACAGAATTGAGAGCCCAGAAATAAACCTACATGTATATGGACAACTAATTTTTTATACAGAAGCCAAAAACATACAATGAAGAAAGGAAAGCCTCTTCAATAAATGATGTTGGTAAAATTGGAAAGCCACATGCAAAAAAACTGAAACAATAAAATACAAAGAAGAAAATATAGGCACTATACCTATGGACCTTGGTCTCAAAGAGGCTTTTAAGAACTTGACCTCAAAAGCAAGGGAAGTAAAAGCAAAAATAAATAGATGAGACTACCTCAAACTGAAAAGTTTCTGCACAGCAAAAGAAACCATCAACAAAACAAAAAGACAACCAACTAAATGAGAGAAGATATTTGCAAACAATAGCTCTAATCAGGGGCTAATATCCAAAATACATAAAGAACTCATACAACTCAACAACAAAACAATCCAATTTCATATGGGCAGAAGACCTGAACAGACACTTCTCCCAAGAAGACATGCAAGTGGCCAACACATATATGAAAAGATGCTCAACTTCACTAGCTATAAGGGAAATGCAAATCAAAACCACAATGAGATACTACCTTATACCTGTTAGAATGGCTATTATCAACAAGACAAGAAATAACAAATATGGAAAGGATGTGGAGGAATAGGAACCCTCACATACACTGCTGGTGGAAATGTAAATTGGAACAGCCACTAAGGAAAACAGTATGGAGGTTTCTCAAACAAGTAAAAATAGAGCTATCATATGACTCAGAAATCCCTCTTCTGGGTATCTACCCCAAAAAATGAAAACATTTATTCACAAAGATAAATGTACCTCTATGTTCATTGCAGCACATTTATGGTAGCCAAGACTTGGAAACAACTTGTGTCCTTTGGAAAATGACTGGGTAAAAAAGATGTGGTACATATATACAATGGAATACTACTCAGCCTTAAGAAAGGATGAAATACTGCCATTTGAGACACCATGAATGGATCTTGAGAGTATCACACTAAGCAAAATAAGTTAGACAGTGCCACGGCCAGTTTGGCTTGGTGAATAGAGTGTCAGCCTGTGGACCAAAGGGTCGCGGGTTCGATTCCACTCAACGGCATGCACCTTGGTTGTGGTTCAGTGCCCAGCCCTGGTCAAGGTTGTGCAGGAGGCAACTAGTTGATGTGTTTCTCTCACAGCGATGTTTCTCTCCCTTTCTCTCTCTTTCTTTTTCTCTCCTTCCCTCCCACTCTATCTGAAGATAAATGGAAAAATATTCTCAGGTGAGGATTTTTAAAAAATAAAATAAATAAGTCAGACAGAAAAGGACAAGAGCCATATGATTTTACTTATATATAGAATACAAAACAGAAATCAACAAACGAACAAACAAAACAAATAAACTCATAGACAAAGACAACAATATGAAGGTTACCAAAGGGAAAGGAGAATGGAGGAGAAGATGAAGAAGGCAAAGGTGGTCAAATACATGGTGATGGAGGAAGACTAGACTATGGGTGGTGAGCACACAGTGCAATTACAGATGATGTATTATAGAACTGTACACTTAAAACTTATGTAATGTTATTAACCAATGTCAGACCAATAAATTTAATTTAAAAATAACCAAGTGTCCTGCCTTACATCTTTTTAACCCTAGTTTCATTCATCAGAGCAAAACTTTTCTTTAAAACTTTCTTTTATTCTTTTGCTAGTAAGCTCTGGTAGTAAAATTTATCAATTTTAAATGATACCTCCACTCTGACAAGTGAAGATTTTAATCACTTACATTACCTTTCTTCTCTTCTTCCTCTTTCAATGTTTAATATTTTCATTATTCTAATCTGTTATCTTTCTAACTCTGAAATTAAGAAAGAAAACCTCAACTAAAATTGGAATTTGGAAAGCCTGTAGAAGGAGCTCTCATACCCTACTACTTATAGTCAATTACCCCAAACAGGAAGGGACTATCTTGCATCTCCAACAGGAAGATATATCTACTTCACCACCCTGGCAGGAGGAAAGAAGATTTTCTTCCTGCCCAGCAACAAGTGCAGCCAATGGAAAACATCACAGCTCAGTCGATTAGAAGCCATTGTCATTCTGAAGTCTCACTTTCTGCCAATGAACTTTCTTTCTTTCTTTTTGGTCTATAAAAGCTTCCCATTTTGGGCCCTAGCTGGATAGCTCAGTTGGTTAGAGTGTCATCCTGATGTGCCAAGGTTTGTGTTGAATCCCTGGTCAGGGCACATACGAGAATCAACCAATGAATGTATAAATAAGTGGAACAACAACAAATCAATGTTTCTCTCTCTCACTCTCAACAAGAAATAAATTAAAAAATTCATGTTTTTTTTAAAAAGCCTCCCATTTTATATAACTCCTCAGAATATCTCTCTGCTGCATGAGATGCTGCTCAATTCGTAAATTGTTTAATAAAGCCAGTTAGCTCTTCAAATTTACTCTTAAGTATATTTATATTAAGTATATTAAATAAGTATAGTTAGCATAATATACCTTCTTTTTCTTTTCCGATCAACTTTTGACAATGTCACTTGCACTTTCATATTTCCAATTACAATCAAGTATACCATGCTTTTTACATGGACAGACTCTAATACTTGGACCAATAAATGTCTATATTGTTATGTTAGGCACAAAGACATAGAAGCAAGATTGCCTGAGAGTAAAAAGTGAGTTTACCATTTACAGGCTTTGTAGATTTTGACAGTTTGTTGTTGTTTTTCTTTTAATTATATTGCTTTTTTTTTTTTTCATTTTATTTTAGGGGCTATTTTTAATCTAAAAATACTTTTTTATTCTCTGATTTTTGTTCTCTGATTGCTCTTTAGAGCATTCTGTTCTTGTATTGGAGTATATTAATTAGAGTTTTTACTTCTCTTCTACCACCTGAATTATATCTATTTCTTCTGGAGTCAGTTTGTCTGTTTATCTTGTTCTTTCTCTTTCATGCTGCTCATTTATTTATATGCCTAAATATTCTTAGTTGCCTCTTTATATCAATAAAAACATGAGTTTCTTCTGATGTGCAGAAATAAGTCTGCTTTCACACCAACTTTCTTCCCTAAATGGGAATTTTGACAGGATTGAGAAGCCTGTCAATTTGCAAGGAAATAGCTGTCAGGCTGCAAACCTGCTCTCTCCCCAACCCACTCCCAGCTCCTCATGGAGAGGGTTTTCTTGGAGCATTAACATCTATACTAGATGCCTTATTAGTCAAAGAACGCCAACAGAGCACCTACTATAATCCAGATATTCTTACACCTTTTGAGGATAAAGTAGAAATAAGATACACAATCCTACCCACAATTACTTTACATTTAGCATTTATAGAAAGTTTGTTCAATTTCTTTAGGGAAGGCTATTGGAGTTTTACTAGGAAGATTAGGCAATAGATGTCTATGCTCTGTGCTCTAAAGTAGAGGAGGAAGATGGGAATGACCACTGAGACAGAAGTTCTTTACACAAACTTTAAATTGACCTCCCTGTTTAAAGTCCCACTGCTCACTCCCACCTCCATTATACCTGCTAATTATGAGTTCCAGCTTCTCCAAGTTCTGATGGCCAGATGTGCCTTCACCTCTGCCACTCCCTCATAACACAGTCTGGGTTGTGTCTTTCTGCACTAGTTTCTATCATAAACATTCTACCATTCACTTTTCTACTTCCATAAATTTACTGAAACTCAGTTGTTATTCTCCTCCAGTTCTGCTCATAATTATAATGTAGTTTTTCTTTTTGAATATTTTTTTTTTATTTTAGAGGATTTCAGGAGGGACATTTAGAATATAGAGTTGCTTGACCCATCATCATCCCAAATAAACTCCTACTACTTTTATGATAAGTGAAAAAGATAATGAAATCATAACTATAAACTAAAGCCTTTTTGCTCATCAAGTTTTCCATTATTATAGAATATCATTAAAAATTGCTTTATTATCCATCTTTTCCAAAGTATAGGTTTTATTTGGAGCCTTCATTCAAGACTTCAGTTTACCTTTGAAGAAAAACAGGTTCTTAAACATAGTTCTATATAAATCAACTTCTTTTCACCACTCCTTGTCTTCATTATCCCTATATGAAATGAGAGAGAGAAGACATCCAGAGGGACCATTAGAGAGATATTTTTGGAAAAAGAAGAAAGGGCAATCAGGATCTTTTCTTTGGTAATGGTAGAGCTGTTTGTGATTTATTGTACAGCAGTCTAAATAATTTTTAAATACTAGGTAGAAAGCCATCTCCTTTCTCCTTCTGCCATATCTTTGAGTCATTGCCCATTCAGAAGTATGAGTATTAGTTAAACAGTCTTGAGTAAAGTATGAGTATTAGTTAAACAGTCTTGAATAAACACTGAAAAAATAGGAATGCCTGTAAAAGGGTAAGGAGCCAGCCCTTACATTGTTCAAAGACAAGCAAGATCCAGTCTTGACTCTCTAAATAGAAACTATAACCTAAATCCATAGACATTTAGAGTTGGAAGAGTTCTGTGCCCTTCATTGTAAGCCACTTCAGCCTTACCTCTTCCTGTGACAGGACTTCTCCTATAACCTAGCCAATGGATTGTGAGTCAGCCTCTTTTTGAACAGTGCTAGTGACATGGGTCTGTCTCATTACCGTAGGAGCAAACTATACCATTGTCAGACAATTCTACTCCTTAAAACATTCTTAATAAGAATTAAAGTTTACTTTTCAGAAAGTTACAACCATTAATTCTAGCTCTGTCCTCTGGCATTACACAGAATAAGGAACTCAAGATAATGGAGGGACCATGGGCTCACAGACATATATTCTTGAGACATTTCAATTCTGAATACTGGCTTTGCCATTTACTGGATACATGACCATAGCTAAGTTACATAACAGCTAAGAGTCTTCCTTATTTGTTTAAAGAGGATAACTACCTAAATGGGACTATGGACATTAAATAAGACAGCCCATGTAAGCTTCTGACATGTTATAAGTGTTAAGTGAACATTCATTCCTTTCTCATCTTATCCATTTCTCATCCCCATGAAAACCCTTCAAATATTTTAAAACAGCTATTATGTCTTCTCTAAGTCTTTCTTTTCAAGTCAGCCTTGAACATACTTAGTTTCCTTCAATCATTTCCCAAGAGAGATATAACTTACTCAGCCTTAAACATCCCAGTGCTAGGTACAGAGTCTGAGAAATAGCTGTTTCTCAGGGGATGTTGATTGATTATAATTAAAATGACCTTCAGCCCAGCTGGTGTGGCTCACTGGTTGAGGATCAACCCATGCACCAAGAGGTCACCGGTTTGATTCCTGGTCGGGGCACGTGCCCAGGTTGTGAGCCCAATCCCCAGTGAGGGGCATGCAGGAGGCGGCCAATCAATGTTCTCTCTCATCGATGTTTCTATCTCTTCCTCTCCCTTCCTCTCTCTATAAATCAATAAAGAAAAAATATTTTAAAATAAAATGACCTTCATATGCCAATCTCAACTCTCAGGAGAAGTCTTCCTTTTAGAGGAATGCTGAGAAATTTTTTATAGGTAGAAACTATCAATGTGGATTTCTGAGCCACCCCCACCCCCCTGCCACATTCAATTTCCTTATACTTGCCTTGATTACCAGCAAAATCTAACAAATTTCTGATCAATATCAATGTTTTCCTTAGTCTCAGTTTTCTCATATAATTAGCCCCATCCCCACCCTTCCTTTATCTTGGTCTGTCTTTTACATTTGTTTTCATGGATCTGTTTTTAACATCCTTTTACAAGCTGGCAAGAACGTTTTAAAACATACTCCATTCCCTTTTTAAATATCTAAAAAAGAAACTGATTCTAATCCTCTGGTTAATTATATATTCTCTACTGAGGAACCCAGTTCTAGGAGGAAATAAAAACATTTGCTAGTTTAGCATCTCAGGCTCACTCCTACCTGTCCTCAGCTTGATGGTCTCCTTTTCTCCTTTACAGAAAGAACACAGTAATATAGATACCCATTTCTAAGCTCCTTGGATTATAAAAGTGCCGTTAAAGAACAGATATCGCCCTGGCCAGTTTGGCTCAGCAGTTTGAGTGCTGGCCCACGAACCAGAGAGTCCTGGGTTCGGTTCCCGCTAAGGGCACGTACCTTGGTTGCAGTTTGTCCCCCCCCCCCAGTTGGGGTCATGTGGGTGGGCAACCAGTTGATGTGTCTCTCTCTCTCTCTTCCTCCCTCTCCCCCTCCCACTCTATCTAAAGATAAATGCAAAAATGTCCTCAGGTTAGGATAAAAAAAAAAAAAAGAGCAGATATCAGTCACATTTTTTAAAATAGCACATCTAAGGTAAGCAAAGTTCTGCACACCCAGCAAGAGATTTTTTTCCCCTAACTGTCGCTCTAGGCAAGGAGAGCAGCAGAGCATTGAAACACCTGAATCAACTGGTATCTCCACTTTTGTCACATGACTAAATGGGGAGTCTATTTTTAAACACATGATTGACACCCATCTATCTGGGCTGGGTCAAATACAGTCCATCCCGTGAGTAGAAAGAGGAATCAGATTACTTCTGAGGTTCTGGCCAGCCCTATGATTTGTCAAACAGAAATATAATTGTATCCTTAGGTTTAAAAAAAAAAAAAGCCAACCCCACCCCAAAGATCTCTCAAAACTATAACTTGCAAAAGTCAGTAAATTAACCAAGATACCCCTTCCCCTTCCTTTGGATGAGTCTGAAGCCAAGACTTAACTGAAGCTGCCTAAAGAAGGAAATAAAAGTAAGACAAGCTGGCAGTGGAGAAAGAGGGAGACTGGGTTTGGTGGTGATGAATCAGGGCATTAGACCCAGAGGGTGTCTCCTTCCAAACTGTGCAATTAGAGACTCAATAAAAGGTTTCAGCACCTACTGTCAGCTCACAACCAGCTGTCTCACATCCCACCTGTTCTCACTCCTGAACAAGGTAAGTCTCAATGAGTATCTGCTTGAGCATACTTAGAATCTTGGCTGCTGCTTTGCTTCTATGTGAGATTATATAAGGATATCAGAAGAAATACTCTAAGTCAATCACTATTGATGATACTAAACTGGGAGTTCCAGCTACCCAAATGCATCCCTTGCTTCCAGAACTTCTTTGATCATTTTCTTTTTTTTTAAATACATTGTTTGTATGACATAGGCATGAATACTATTTAACAAGACACAGAACTCAGATCTATATTAAAATAAAAATACAGAGTTATTTAAATGATGGGTATTGACTAGGGGGTCAGGACTCTATTTATTTATTTTACCAGTAAGTTCACTGAGCCATGTCTTCTTGATTTAAAAAAAAAAAAAATGTTGCTTCGGCCTGCATACATAGTGTTGATTTTCTTGTCCTTACTTCTCTTTCCTCTACAAGCTTTCCTAACTTGAAAAGTTACACTTCCCTAAGCAGATGAGTTAAACTGAGCCAAGGTGGGAGGAGAACAGGTGGGGCTGTTCAGATGAGGCTGGAAGGATTGGTCTCACTCTGTTGGTTTTATTTGTGTATTTCAGTACTTACATTTGAGTTCTTTTTCCTCCCTCCTTTTGCAATAAAGCTTTCTCTGAACATATAAGTGTTGCTGTTTTTCAAAGGATAGGGTGAAGTGTCTCTTCTAATACTTGCCTGTGCTAGATCTGATCTCACCACATTATCTGATGCAAAACTAAATCACCCCTAAAGTTCAAATACAATATTTTAAGATACAGAATATAGCAGATAATGCCAGTGAAGCTGGGAGAAAGTCAGAAAGAAGGATGATCTTGTTATCTTCTTCCTGAAGGACCCATCCTGGGAAATGAGCTTTGTTTGTCCTTTCTCAGAGTCTCCTGAGTTTGTCAAGATGCCTCAGTTCCTGGAAGATGTCCTCTGTGTAATCGAGGCATTCCACAAGTATGCCAGGGAAGATGGTGGTGAAGCAACGTTGACATGCGGAGAGCTGAAACAGCTCATCCAGGGCGAGTTTGGGGACATTCTTCAGGTAAGGTGCTCACAGAGCTGTACAAATCCTTCTCCACTTACCCTTTCTCCATAATCCAAGCAGATGGGCAAAAGTGATCCCTGCCTGTTCTGCACCTGGCTACCAGCTCTCAGCACTCACTGCCTTTTGAACAACAATTTTTTCAGTCTCAGCTCCCTAGTCTGTGCAATTGCTTAGCCAATATTATAGAGAAAAATGAGGTTTTCCTAACTGTAACTATTGCTTCTGCAAAGTAGGCTTTTGAGAGGGGTCATGAACCAGTACACATCTAAATGCAACTCATAAGTGACGTAAATGCTCCTTCTTACTCATTGCTCTGTCATGAAGAATGAAATCCAGAATCACAGAATTCTTACTGTTGCCCTAGCCAGTGTTGCTCAGTGGTTAGAGTGTCAGCCTGTACACCGAACGGTCACAGGTTCGATTCCCGGTCAAGGGCATGTACCTGGGTTGTACATTCAATCCCTGGCCCTAGTTGGGGCACATTCAGAAGACAACCAATCAATGTGTCTCTCTCACATTGATATCCCCCCCCCCCACTTCCTTCCACTCTCTAAAAATCAATGGGAAAAGAATTCTTACTGATTGGGGAAATTTCACAAGTGCCTGAAGAATAGGGTGACATGTAGACATTCAAGACACTTGACCTCTTGTAAATAGGCTGATTTCTCACTGTGTTCTCATGCAGCCATGTGTCATTCATGCTGTGGAGAGAAACTTGAATCTTCTGGCTATTGACAGTGATGGCATCATCAGTTTTGATGAATTTGTTCTTACAATCTTCAACTTATTGAACCTTCATTATCTTGACCTACAATCATTACTAAATTCAAAACCAAGACAAGTGTCTAAACCAGAAGAGAAGCCAGGTGATATGGATCTCCAGGCAACCAGCAGAACTAGCCAGTGGCCAAAGGGGACTCCACCCACTCAAGATAAAGTAGTGCTTTCTTCGGGAATAGTGTCATCAGCTCAGCTCAGCCCTGAGGAAAGAGGACACAACAGGGTGGAATCACAGGGAGACATCAAGACTCACAAACTGCCAGAAGAATCTGGGCACAACGACCCTAAGAACCAACACCTGGAAGGAGATGAGCGGAATCAGGAAGTGACCCAAGGTGTATCAGCAACAGGAGACAAAGGGGCCCAAATTGAGAGAAATAAGCCAACAGTAGGATCAGAACAGATTGGCAGTCCCACAAAGGAGGAAGAGGGACAGGATAAGGAGATTCCTAGGGAAGGAGATAAACCAGCCAGGGAGCAAATTGACACTAAGATGAGAGATCAGATTGAAGAACAGGAAGGGAACTTGGGAACCCAAAGTTCTCCATCAGAAGAAACAACACAGAGACTACCTGAAGATCGGAGAGTTGCAGCAGAAAAGGTTGTTAAGGAACACTCTAACACACCAGAACAGCCACTACAAGGAAAAGATAAACCGAGTTCAGAATGCACAGACCTGCCAGAACAATCTGCTGCCCAGAAACCATTTCAGACACAGAAATCAACTGATCCCAAGGATGACAGAAAAGCTGAGACTCAAGAATCAGGAAACAGTGCTGACAGGACACCACCTGAGACAAAGAACTCAGCTGAACCTGAAAATGATGGTAGAACACCTGAGAACCAAGAACCCCCAGCACAAGATAAAGAACATGAAACAAACAACTTGCCAGTCCAAGGTGATAGCAGAAATGTTTCAGAAACACCTGATGTTAGAACTGAAAAGAAAGAAGGGAGGGGTCCTGAGGCCCATGAGACAGTAGAGCAGGAAGAAAGTGAGAGAAAGACTCAGCCACCAGCCCTGGAAGATAAAGCACAGGATGGTAAGTATCAGGAATTCCAGGAATCATCAAAAGAAAGGGATGCTGAAGAAGCTTCTAAGACACAAGAGTTAAGCTCAGATGGAGGAGATCAGAATCATCCTGAAATTGAAGGAGCAGTCACCCCAGGAGAAGAGGCAAGACACACTGAGGAAGGGACAGCAGAAGCACTTGTGAGCAGCAAAAATGCCCCTGCAGCAGGAGGGAAACCAGGAACAAGAGAAAGAATATGGAAGTTGTCACCACTTGAGAACCAGTCTGGAGGAGAAAATAAGAGGGTCACCAAGACTCATGACAAGCCAGTCAAGGAGGATGATAGTTACCAGGAGGAAGATGATGAGCCAACAGTCACACAGACTGATAAAGGGTCTTCTGAAACCCCCAACAGCCTGACTCCAGAGGATGGGGACAGCAGCTCAGAGACAAGTGATCTGCCTATGCAAGGGGATTCCCAGAGTCAAGGAGACTCACTCGGAGAGTCTGTGCAAGGAAGTCACAATAATAACCCAGACACCCAGAAACAGGTAGCACTGGATGAGAAACACAAAACTCAGGAGGCAATTGGAGGAGATGATGAGCTGCTCACAGAGGAACAAGAACAGCCTGACGAAGAAGAGCAAATGATTCGGGGCTCAGAGACCAAAGACCCAGGTCCAGCTGTGGAGCCCAATGGAACTTCGTACGTCTCAACATGTCCCAAACTTCTTTCCTTCTGGTCATCCTCAACAACCATATGTACACATTCAGATGCAGATTAGTAATCTTTTAAATTCCCTTCCTAAATTTTTGTAAGAGAAATAATAAAGTATTCTGCAGTGGGAGCTACCACCAAAGAAATGTCACACCAAACAAACATCCTACCATACGATGCTACTGCCAAGCGCTAAAATGGACTTTCTCAAGAGACAATTTATCATAATTTACTTGTCACTAAAAATGGAAAAATCTCTTTCACATTTTTAACACATACCAATTTCTTCAGTTGACTCATTGGTTTTTTATAATGTGGCAATAGGAAGTATGTGACTCTGCAATACTATCTTATAATCATAAAATATCATTAATTCATAGTTGTCGATAATTCTACTTCATAATATTTTCAACACAGATTTCAAGTTTATCCCAAAATTTATGCCGCAAAATAATCTCAGATATCACCATAATTTAAAATAATTATATCTAGCACCCAATTAAAGTAGATTCATTACTTTCTTTACTCATGTCCAGTTGCAACTAAATCTATGCAATATATTCATTCGTTCATTCAACAAACTTTTATTAAATCCCACTCCTTATCCAGCCCTTTCATAGTTTCTGGTTCAAATAAGCAATCAGAATAATTATAAAGAAGAAAAATAATACAAATCTAAAGTACGTTTGATTCCATAAGAAGCTCTTGTAACCAACCATCTACTAAGTCTACAAAATGTTCACTTATAAATAAACCACAGAACTTATATGCATGTACGCATAACTGATGGACATGGACAACAAAGCTGGGGACGAGGTGAGGGGGAATGGGGAGGAGGGTGTCAATGGGGGGAAAAGGAGAAACATCTGTAACAAAAATAAATTAATTTAAAAAAATGTTCACTAAGGTTTACTAAGGGCATTGTATTAAAATTAACAATTAAATAACCTGATGATCAATACCTTTTGTTGGTTCATTTTTTACCCCTTTATTTTCCATCTACCCTTAAAGACATTTATGAGAAGCAAAAATAATCTGAGTGATTATTTTCTTAAAAGAACTATAATTACAGGATGATGCTCTTATTTTCCAGATTCAGCTTTCATTCTCCACTCCCTATACAACTTCAGGCTCCCTCCAACTGCCTCTCCCTCCTCTCTACAGATTGATGTCCAAATCTTCCTTATTCTATGGGGTCCAATTCCAATGACACTTCATTCATTCATTTATTCATTTCAAGATTTTATTAAAAATCCATGTTATTTCCAAATACTGGGTAAAGCATTAGAGGTACAACAGTGACAAAACAAGTAAGTACTCTTTAACTTGGAGTTTGTTTTCTAATGAGGGAGGGGAGAGACAAACAACAAGTACAACAATAAATAAACAAGATAATTCCAGCAGGATAGTGAGAGCCAAGGGAGCAGGAAGGCAGAGGCAGCCAGAGGGTTGCTATAGAATACTAGTTTAACCTTTTCTGCTGCCCCCAGCAAAACAGATTTTGTCTTCCCTTAACTCCATAGTTTTTACTTATGCCTATTCTTATTTTTCCCCTTGAATTGCAGTTATTTGTGTGCTTGTCTTAGCTCTCCTCTCAGATTATAAACTCCTTAATGGCAAGGTTCACCACTTACACGTCTTGCTATTCTGCATTAGCATGGAGCTTAGCACCAGATGTATACTGTGATTATAATACATGTTTACTGAATAAGTGAATAGGTACCAATATCATCGTAACAGCCTCTTAGCTGGTCTCCCTGCTTCCAGTCCATTCC
Organism: Tadarida brasiliensis; assembly: GCA_030848825.1. Lineage (NCBI taxonomy): Eukaryota > Metazoa > Chordata > Mammalia > Chiroptera > Molossidae > Tadarida > Tadarida brasiliensis. The sequence goes on from CM061275.1 coordinate 19,897,099, forward strand.
TCATTTAATCACTTAAGAATTTTGCTAATCGTTGCTTTCATCTCTCCATTTAAGAACTCTCTGTGATACACTGCTGGTGGGAATGCAGACCGGTGCAGCCACTATGGAAAACACTATGGTGTTACCTCAAAAAATTAAAAATTGAATTGCCATTTGACCCAGTGATCCCACTTCTAGGAATATACCCTAAGAAGCCTGAAACACCAATCAGAAAGACTATATAATATGTACCCCCATGTTCATAGCAGCACTATTTACAATAGCTAAGATCTGGAAACAGCCCAAGTGTCCATCAGTAGACAAATGGATAAAAAAGCTGTGGTGCATATACACAATGGAGTACTATGCAGCTGTAAGAAAGAAAGATCTCTTACCCTTTGAGACGACATGGAGGGACCTGGAGAATATTATCCTAAGCGAAACAAGCCAAGCAGAGAAAGACAGATATCACATGATCTCACTTATTTGTGGAATATAATGAACATAACAGTCTGAGGAACAGGGTAGACCCAGAGACATGGAAGTAAAGTACAGACTGACAACCCTCAGAAGAAGGGGTGTGGGGGGGATAAACCACAGAACTTATATGCATGTACACATAACTAATGGACAACAAAGCTGGGGATAGGGTGGGAGGTGGCTGGGGAGGAGGGTGTCAATGGGGAAAAAAGGAGAAACATCTGTAACAAAAATAAATTAATTTTTTAAAAAAGGAACTCTCTGTGACACCTTCCACTTTCCTACATACCACATTGAATCTAAAGTGATCAAACTCTCTATAATATCCCTTCAATTACAATTTAGAAATGTATAATAAAACTCTTACTAAGAGCATGGGGCTGGTCATCTAATTGTCTTTTAACCCTCACCTTGATCATTTAAATCCTATCTTACAGCGTTGACAGGAACATTGTTGGGATCAATTTCATTCAAAATATTTATGAAGGACTTGCTATGTGCCGGGCACTGGTGGGCACTGGACGCGCCCTGGTTAATAGAATAGATATGTTCTTGCCCTCTTAAATAATACAACTGTAAAGTACTGCAAAGAACTATTCAAGGGCAAGATGTTCACCATATTATTGCTTCCATCCCCACGCCTCTGCACTTGTGATTCACCTTCCCTGAAAAGTGTCTCAAATGCCTCTCTGCTTTCTCAATCATACCTGTTCTTGAAGTCCTAGACTAAGTCCTACCTCTTCCCAGAAGCTCACTGGTCTTTATTTTTTATAGTTTAATGTGTTTTAATAGCAAACTTACAAGAACAGCACAGAAGACAGACAACATTAAAAAACATGTACTTGCATGTAGGACAACTCAGAAAAGTATAGTGAATGGATGGAATCTGCTGTATGATAAAAATGCTACAAACACCATTTAGTTGCCATCAATAAGAAATTTACCTGTTTTTAAAAAATCCAAATGCTGGTATTGTCCATAAAAATTTAACGGGTTTATTTGTATTGTTATAAAGTTGAACTGCTGAAACTTGTTCACTGAAACATTTTGACTTGCATTAATGCTTTATGTCCCCGTATTTATATTTTAAAAATTCACACACAAATGAAAATGGAAAAACTGCCAATACCTGATTTCTGCCTCCTATTTTCAACTTGCAGTCATATACTTAGGTACCTTTTGACCCCATGGGGAAAAAAATCTAACGTTCATAACTACCAATAACAGAAAGAAGAGAATTTTTTCTTTTAAAGAATGAACTATTTCCCATCATAGTGGATTCTTAAGCACGTTCTCCACATTGCATATGCAGCGTGCAGGCCGATGTCTTTTGGCATAATTGTTACACGTTTGGCATGGATAGCATGGTGTCTTCAAAAAGGCCAACCAGATAGGCCTCACTTGCCTCCTGCGAAGCAATAGCTGCACTCTGGAAGTGCAGATCTGTGTTGAAGTCCTGAGCAATTTCCCCAACCAGATGCTGGAAGGGAAGTTTACGAATCAGAAGTTCAGTGGACCTCTGATAACGTCTCATTTCAGGAAGTGCCAGGGTACCAGGCCTGGAATGACGAGGTTTCTTCACCCCTCCAGTAGAGGGCGCACTCTTGGGAGCCGCTTTGGGAGCCAGTTGTTTCCTCGGTGCTTTACCACAGGTGGATTTGGATTTGCGGGCACCATGGTATAGAGACCTCTTTACTTACCCCCCCTTCTCCTTGAGGGGAGCTGGAGGCGGCGCAAGCGTTAGAGAGCGAAGGCAGCTGCGAACACCAGAAGCTCACTGATCTTTTAACTACATCATTCATAGCCTGCACCACCCAAATAAATACCTTAATACTCAGTGGCTGATACTACTTACTAATTGTCCTTTGAGTGTTATTTCCCCAACTTAAGCTCTTTGACCTCAACATCTGCCTGTGTAAAATGTCATTATAACAACCCACAGGCCCTGGCCGGTTTGGCTCAGGGTTAGAGCGTCCACCCGTGGACCAGAGAGTCTAGGGTTCGGTTTCTGCTAAGGGTGCGTACCTCAGCTGCGGTCTGTCCCCGGCCCTGGCTGGGGTCCTGTGGGTGGCAGCCACTCGATGTGTCTCAGGTCGATATTTCTCTCTCTCTCTCTCTCTCTCTCTCTCTCTCTCTCTCTCTCTCTCTCTCTTCCTCTCTCTATCTCTCTCTCTTCCTCTCTCTCTCCCTCCCACTCTACCTGAAGATAAATGCAAAAAGAAAAAGAAAATGTCCTCGGGTGAGGATAAAAAAAAACCCACAGGGGTATTATGAAAAATAAAAAAACAGAACTAGTGTCCAGAATGTACAAGGTATGCCTGTAAGTCAATGAGTAAAAGAGAAATCTAATTTCTAAAATATTGTTTTAAAGTAAAAGGCACTTCAGAAAAGAGGACATCAAAAAAGCCAGTGAAAAGGTACTCAACCTCATCAGATATTACGTAAATACAAATTAAACCACAGTGAGAACACATCAAATGTGTGAAATTAAAAAGTGATAATATCAAGTGTGCAAAGAGGAAGAGCAAGTAGAACTCTCACACTGACTGCAGGAGCATAAATTCATATATTAATTACTTTGGACAGCTGTAAGGCAATATCTTCTAAAGCTGAACATATACAAACCCTATGACCAAGTAATTCCAACCCAGGTATATAACCCAACAGAAATGCACCAAAAGGCATGGTCAAAAATATTCATAGAAGCATCCAAAGATAAATAACCCACAGGTCCATCAACCGAGAATGAACCAATAATTTGTATTATGGTCACACAATGGGCTATTATATAGCAATGAGAACTACAACCATACACAACAACATAGAAGAACTTGATAAGCATGATGCTGAGCAAAATAACGCTACACACAACAGAATTCATACAAAATGATAGCACTTACATAAAATTCAAACAAAAGAAAAACGAATCGATGTTGCTGGAAGTTAGGATAATGGTACCACTAGAGAGGAGGGAGAGTATGGGCAAGAGAGGGAATTCTGGGACATTAGTTAATGTCCTATTTTTTTTATTCAGGTGGTGGTTTTATGGGAGTGCCTATTTTGTGATCATTCATCAAACTGTACACATTTTATTTTTAATCCTCACCCGAGGATATTTTTTCCATTGAGTTTTAGAGGGAGTGGAAGGGAGAAAGGGAGGGAGGGGGAGAAAGAGAGAGAGAGAGAAACATCGATGTGGGAGAGAGACATCAATTGGTTGCCTCCCGCATGAGCCCCAACTAGGGCCAGGGATCGAACCTGAGACCCAGGTACATGCCCTTGACAGGAAATCACCCTTTGATGTGTGGGCCAATGCTCTAACTACTGAGCACACTGGCCAGGGTGCAAATTGTACACTTCTGATTTGGAGGTTATACTTCAATAAGAAAGTTTGTTTAAAAAGAATAAGTGAAGTCATATACATGAAAGTGCCAAGGAAACTGCCTGGCATTAGTAAGTACTCAATCCATATATGTTTACCATTTACCATTGGGCCTAGAGTCATAACAAATCCATGGGAGGCACTTTGTTTACCTATTAATTCAACAATTGACCAGCTACTGAACTATGTATACAAGGTGTATAGTGATGAACAGGACAGACATAATTCTTGACCTCATGGGGTATACAGTCTGATGAAAGAAGAGAGTCATTTTAAAAATTAACACAAAAAACAATGCATAATTACAAACTATGATAAGTGCTATGAGAAAAAAAAAATAGGGAGATCTCATTTAAATTGAGGGGGCCATAGAAGACCCCTCTGAGAAAGTAGCATATCTTCATGATTGATTTCTGCATGGGACAGCAAGATTGGGAGGACCAGTCCTTGGAGATCAATGCCCCAAAAAGCACTTGAACATGTGTCTATATCATTCAAGAAGCATTACTCATACTAGTTATCATGGCAATGGTGAATAAAAATGCATGCTTGGTTCTCAAAATGCCAGGAGAGAAATATTTAAAAAGTAAGAAAATGAGGAATAAAGGCAGAATAGAGTAGTAGTTGAGAACATGGGCCCAGGAGTCAGACCGTCCCCAGGTTATAATCAATCCTAGATCTGCCACTCACTTACTTAACCTCTCTGTGCTTTAGTTTGTGTATCTGCTAAAAATGTTGCATAAAAATCTCAGGAAGTTCACTGACTAGTTCCCTGGACATAGGTTAGGAACCACTTCAGAAGAGGAGGTCAACTCATAGTCTGCAGAAGGATGAGTGAGACACAGAATAGGGAAGAGGCTTGCCCAAGGATACAGCCCTGGTTGGGAAAGGCAACCTCATGCATCCAGTCTTTGACATCTACTTGGCCACACAGGATAGACCTTGCATCTAGAAGCTCTTTCTTACTAAGAGTTAAAGAGCCCACACAGCCTGTGACAGGTTTATCACCTCGTATGAAAATATTTTTCTGTTTCAGACGCAGTGTGGACTCCCTTGTTCTGCTGAAGCATATACATTATATGGCACCTGGACCCATTGCTATTCTGTCCCATGTGGGAAAGGGACAGGGTCTTCCATTTTGTGGCACAAGAGGGGTACATGTAGGCCAATGGCCTTCTGTCAGCTGCCAGAGCCAGGGCCAGGCCACTGGTCTCCTGAGTTCCCAGTCTTGTCTCCTTCCAGATCTCTGACGTTGGCCCCCTGGCACAGGATACATCCTCTTACTTTGGTGTTAGATGAGAACATTCAGGTTCTGGGTCCATAAATCTAAATGGGATACAAACCAGAAGATGGAGTAGTCTAAAGAAAACAGCTGCACAGAGGCCACCTTTTCCTTCCAGCCCAGCTTCCCCGCCCCAGGAGATACCATGCTGAGGCAGTGACTGCCCCTGGGTGCTGCCAGGGATTGTGACACATCCATTGAAGATGCGAATGCACTGATAAAGCCTTCAGAGAGGGCAGGGAGAGGCCAGTTTCCCAAGCCAATCAGAATCACCTCACACTTAAAGCGAATGCCCATAATCCATATGAAAGTGCACGCTGCCTTCAGTCATTCCTGACACATTGCTCACAGAGGGCGGAAAGTCAAGGATTCCGATTAAGAGAAAGATCGCCATTGCGTCCCATCTCCACGCAGAGGTGTGTGGTCTTCTGTCCAAGTGAGAAGACTGCTTCAGTGCCTCAGTTTTCATAATGGCACCCTGCCTGACACCCGCTCTTCTGGTGGGAGAGTCTGAAGATCCACCCTCCTCCGCAGAGCTGAGGGAGCACCAATACGCTGCTGATCAAGGAGGACAACCTCTCACTCCTGCTGGGGGAGCGCTGTTCACAGATGACTGTGTGTGAGGCATAAACCCTCACTCCTCAAGTAGCCTAAATTCTATCCCTGGCCTGTGCAGAATCTCAGAAGGCCCCATAAAGAGACCACATTGATCTCTGCTTCAGAATCACCTTCACTGAGATATGTTTTAAAGTCACCTACTCAGCCCTGGCGGGTTTGGCTCAGTGGTTAGAGCCTCGACCGGTGGACCAAAGAGTCCCGGGTTCAATTCCAGCCGAGGGTACGTACCTCGGTTGCGGTTAGTTTTCAGCCCCGGTTGGGGTCATGCCAGAGGCAACCAGTCAGTGTGTCTCTCTCACATGGATGTCTCTCTCTCCCTCTCTCTCTCTTCCTCCCTTTCTCCCTCCTGCTCTATCTGAAGATAAACTGAAAAATATCCTTGAGTGAGGATTAAGAAATAAATAAATAAATAGATAGTCACCTATCCAATTTTTATGCCCATTAAATAACAACTCCCCATTCACATCCTCAATTTTTGTCAAAACTATACAAAATAGACATGTAAAATTCCCACTGGTTTGGCTGTCAAAACACTGTTGAGAATTTTGTCCATTTCACATGTGGTGCCCACCCTTATAAAATCCCATGTGAGACGTTCCTTTAGGAATTTATTTCTAAGAAATGCTATCTTTCTTCATTAAAAAAAAAAAAATGACATCTTACTTTCCTATCATAACTGATGGTGTTTCTTTTGGGGAACTGTGGCCAGAAAGCTGGAAGTGTAATCACAGCAGCTGTGTTGACCTTTATGGTTGGTGTATTTGAATTTTATTTTTTCCTCGTTCTAATTTCCCATTTTTTTAATTTTACTAGTTTATTGTCTATGTGTTTTATTGTAAGAAGCTTTGAATCTATCTGAAGAGGCTATAACTAAATACATTAAAAGGGGAAATTCTTGCCCTGGCTGGTTTGGCTCAGTGGTTAGAGCGTTGGCCCGCGGACCAGAGAGGCCTGGGTTCGGTTCACGCTAAGGGCACGTACCTCGGTTGCAGTTTGTCCCCGCCAGGTTGGGGTTGTGTGGGTGGCAACCACTCGATGTGTCTCTCGCATTGATGTTTCTCTCTCTCTCTTCCTCACTCTCTCCCTCCCACTCTATCTCAAGATAAATGCCAAAAAAAATGTCCTCGGGTGAGGATAAAAAAAAAAAAAAGAAAAAAAAAGGGGGGGGGGATCTCAGCCTTCTTTCTCTCCCTCTCAAAAATTATAAATAGTGGATAAAGACATACCTTGGTTTATATTCAGTAATATGTGTTTCCAAATTACTCTTAATGACAGGAATATGTTTATCGGAATCTAGATTAGGATGAAGGAAGAAAGATCCATGGATGTTGAGACATCAGTCAGAGATACCACACTCCTGCAAGCAGGACCCCAAGTTTTACAAAAAGGACCCAGGTCCATTTTGTCCTTAGGGTCAGTTTGACTGCGCCAGGAGTTGCCATCATTGATGAGCCCGTCAACAAGCAGTTACTGACCACACACGGGGGCTCCGCCATTAGCAACCTTTAATCCTTTTAGGCAACATGATAGGATATGGGTAAACATACAAATAAGTAATGACTAATGGAACCCAGCACCATTTCAAATGTTAAGTCACTAAGAGAAAAAATAGAATTTGATCGCCACACCCAAGTAGCTTACAATATAACTGAGGAGACAAGACATCTTCATGAAACAATTGGAGAATATGCAGTTAAGTGATGAAGGCTTCATCACTAAACCCTTGCCAAGTGCTTCAGCACAGGCCTAGCCGGGCATGGCACAGACCATGGGAATAGAAATTGTTAAAAAGGGCAAGATTATGCTACTTAGAGTCACTGATTTGTTCATTAACAAACATTTACTGTGTGCCTATTGACCTGGTAGGCATTTTCTAGGTGTTGGGAATAGAGCAGTCCCTGCCCTCATGGAACCTACCTTCTGGGGTGGGGTAGGGGGGATAGAAAATAAGCAATTATATAATATGTCAGATAGGATCAATGTTAGAGAGAATAAGAAGCAGAGTGAGGAGGATAAGGAGGGAGTCAGAGGAAGTGAGAGTGTTCCCATTTGAGAGGGAGGTCAGATGGCATGAGCAGAGAGCTGCCAGAGGTGAGGAAGGGAACCGCCCGATGGTTATTGGGGGGAAATCATTCCAGCAGAGCAAACAGCACACGCTAAGGCCATGCAGTGGGCACGTCTAGCATGTTCAAGTAACAAGGAGGGTGGTGTGGTGGGAACAAGCAATGAGGAGCACAGTAGAAAATGAGGCCAGAGGCAGTGTTGAGTCAATCAAACCACCAGGGGAGGCCTCCACAAGAAGATGGATTTCCTCTAGGAGGGATTTGACTGGTTCCTCTCAAGATAAAGGGAACATCACGAACAAAGGTTTGGATGCAGGGAAGAGCACAGGAAGGGCACAGTGCCCTGAGAGGCCAGACTAGAGTATAAAGTCAATCAGATTCCTGATGTGGGTAAACATGAGAGAAGCCTAAATGGTGAGATGGAGCCTATGGCAGAGTCACAAAAAAAGAAAAGAAAAAGAAAACAACAGCCATACACCTTGTTTCTCAGCGCTTTTCGGAAAGCACTTGGGCAAGATGGAAACCCAAGCGCTGTCTCTGCCACGGGGAACCGACATGGACCTCACCCCAGGCACCATTTTGAGGAAAGAGGGAAAAAGGTAGAAAGAAAATAGAATAGTTTGATTAAGAGATAGAATCCTTCCATATGTGTCTGGGGCCCACGCTGCCTGAAGGAGCAGTTAGGGTCACAAGAACTTTTAAGGCTGTTCCAGAAATCTCCAGGAAATATCACAAATATGTTTCCCTGCCCTCTGTATACCACTGAAGGAATCAATGAGGAAGGTCTCAGAGCCAGCGCTGAGGCTGGCTGACTAGATACGTGGTATCACCATGAAAATGAAGGACAGGAGTCTTCTCTTACACCTGCTTCTGGGAAAGCAGTTCATGAGGACATCCTAGAACTTGGACCGCGAGGCATGAAGCAGATGAAGACAACGGAAAGACTCTTTCCTCAACTCTCTTTAGAGAAATTGAATAAATGTTCATTTATTTGTTTCACGTTGAAAGCTCCAGGTATTGTCAAAAATTCATAAGAAAATGTTCTGGCTTCCCCTGGGTAAGGTGAGGTGGTTTTGAAAACTCAGAATCTGAAACTCTCCTAGCCTTGTTACTAACTCTGCTTGAACAAAAGGTCGTACAGTTGTTTCTCTCAAACAACAATTTTTTAGTTTCCTATTTCTCACCATCCCCACCCCACCCCCAACTCTACGCCAGGCTTGGGAGTAGCATGGAGAGTGGTGGAGTCAGATCAAGTAGAAGATGTGGTTTCTGGTCCGAGAAGCGTATAATCAGGCTTAGGCTAAGGCTAAGCCGTAGGGGTAAATGTGTAAAGACCTGTATACATATCCTTCTTGGTTTTCTCTACCTAAAAAAATGAAAAGGCAAAGAAAAGACCTGAAAGAAAAACACCAAACTTACAGTGGTTGTTACCTCTGCAAAGAGTGAAAAGGGACCAGGAGTGATGGTACTAGTCAAAGAAGTCTTAGATTTTATCTGTAATGTTAAAATTTTTCAAAACTCAAAAATTTGTACATTGTTGTGCATAAATAAAAATTACTTTGAGATCTACAATTCCATCAGTATGTTTGAGCCAATGAGAAAGAACACTGTACCCCATACTGATAGGGGTCTAATTTAAAAACCTGAACAATCACAGTTTCAGAAATAGGTCTTGATACATAAGGAAAGTCAGTTAAATGCAACTATTCTTTAGTCACTGGGTTTATTATCTTCTTATAAGAAAGACACAAAGAACAAGAGTTTTCTGGGTGGTTTTTCTGTTTGTTTGTTTGTTTCCATTTTCTGATCAACAAAAGCTTGGCTGAGCTGAGGACAGATGCATGGGGATCTCAGAGTCCACCTCGTGCCCCAGGGTTCACTAGTAATTGTGAATGTGTTTGTGGGAAGTCTTAAATTTCTGTAATTACTGGCCTAAGTGTATTTAAAGAAGCCTCATTTAGATGGAAAATTGTTTCATGGTTAATCACACAGAACCCCATAATAAACGTAATAATGGATTTGTACAGAGCTTTTCCTCAGATGATCTTAAAACACACCACAGTACAGAGCTTCCTTGAGCCGCACAGTATCCCAGTGACACACCCAGGAAGTGATGACCACCTGACCTTGCTGCTCAGGCTCAGAGAGATTTTGTAAGTTGTCTGAGGTTACACACAGCAGGTAGAGTCAGAGTGAGCACCGGGGTAGCCACCCCCAACAGTGATTCCTTGGATCAGTAAGCTTCTCATTGTGAAACGAACTCGTGGTCTCCTGCCATCTGTCCCATGACTGTGGACACTGCTGGGAGCTTCTCCCAGGGAGTGTCACAGACAGACCTCTATGCTAAGGGGCCATGGCCACATCACCAGAAGGCTGTCACAAAGAAGTCATTTTTACACCATTTGGCCATGGACTCTGGGTCAGAAAATGTCCTCTCATAGAGGCAGTGTGGGTAGTATGGTGAGATAGCACAGGCCCTGGCATGAAACAGACCGGGTTGAAGTCCCTGCTACCTGACTGGTCGGCGCTCTGTCTCCTGGGACAAGCAGCGTGGCATTCAGTAAATGACCCTTTCCCTTCTGATAGCAAGAACTGGACATATCAGTTTTCAGTGTGCTTTGCTTTTATTTACCCTGATAGAAAATAATAGATTTTTAATCAAGAGGATGAAAGAGAAAACCAAAATGAATGGATATTTCAGATATTCTGGGATAAATGGAGCGGGAATGGGAAAGTGAAAGAGACAGAAGGTAGGAAAAGGCACAGAAAGAAAGGGATACCGAGAAACAGAAAGATAAAAATGTTGAAAGATTAAAATGTTGCAAGACAAAGAGAAGAGACAATCAGAAAATGAGAAAGGAGAAAAACAAGAAGACCCCAGGAATTAGACAAGCCAAACAGAAGGGAAGGTCAGCAGAGCATATGCCTCACCAGCAGCAGCCCCTGGTCACACACAAAACCCAGAGGCTGCCAAAGACTGATTTCCCAAGACATTTACGCAAGCACCATTCCTCTTGAAAGATAGGTTTTGCAAAGCAAGAATTATAATCATTTGTATTACTGTTATTAATCACCCCAGTGATTGCAACAAATGGCCATTCATCGGCCCCTGCCCTTAAGACACACAGGGTGACTTGCTCCTCCAGGGTCACATGGGGTGATGGTGTGAGAGCTGGGGACTCAGGCCTCCTCCTACTCCTCCTTCAGCAGCCAGAAAACATGCCTGGGGCCCTCTGAATGTGGACATGAAAGAGTATCCTACACAAATTCAAAAGTAATAAAATAGTATTAAGTCAAATACTTGGAATACCTCATCACAAAAGCTTTTTGTTTTGTTTTGTTTTGTTTTTGTTTGTTTTTTTGGTAAATAACATGCTTTGGGCATTCCTGAAATAAACTGTCCATGAGCAGAATTAACATTTCATGTTTTTGGTACAGACTTTGGAAAAAAAAAAAAAACCGCAAGATGTCTTTATTACATACAATCTTAGAATTCATATGACACTTTAAAACAAACAAACCAAATTAGATGTGAAAAGACTTGGGATCTAGGCCTGTGATTCACTATGTTGCTTTGGGAAAACAACAACTGCTTGTGGCCTCAGTGTTTCCTTCTGTGAATTGGAGATGAAGATGTCTCATGGAGCTATTCTCAAACTCAATGTAACTAACAAAAAAGGAACTATCGTGTGCCCCAGAAAATAAATTCACCTGTATTTACTTTAAGTAATTTTGTTGGTTTTTTTTTAACTTATCTTTATTGTTAAATGTATTACAGATGTTCCTCATTTTTCCCCCACTGCCCCCCTCTTCCCCATTCCCGCCCCCTCTCCTGCCTTTCCCCACACTGTTGTCTGTGTCCATTGGTTATGCATATATACATATAAGTTCTTTGGTTTATTTTTTCCCACCCCCCAACCCCCCTTCCCTTTGAGGTTTGTCAGTCTAACAACCAATTTGTACTTCTTAATCCCTTCATCTTTTTCACCCATCCCCCCAGCCCCCACCCATCTGGTGCCCAACAAAAGTTCTCTGTATCTATGAGAATGTTTCTGTTCTGTTTGTTCATTTTGTTTGTAGATTCAATTGTTGATAGATATGTATTTATTGCCATTTTGTTTGTTCATATTTTTTTATCTTTTTCTTCAAGAAGACCCTTCAACTTTTCATATAAGAATGGTTTGGTGGTGATGAACTCCTTTAGCTTTTTCTTGTCTGGGAAACTCTTTATATGGCCATCGATTCTAAATGACAGCTTTGCAGGATAGAGTAATCTTGGTTGTAGGTTCCTGCTTTTCATCACTCTGAATATTTCTTGCTACTCCCTTCTGGCCTGCAAAGTTTCTTTTGAGAAATCAGCTGACAGTCTTATGGGAACTCCCTTGTAGGTAACAAATTGCTTTTCTCTTGCTGCTTTTAAGATTCTCTCTTTGTCTGTAATCTTTTGCATTTTGATGATGATGTGTCTTGGTGTGGGCCTCTTGGGGTTCATCTTGTTTGGGACTCTCTGTGCTTCCTGGACTTGTATGTCTGTTTCCTTCACCAAGTTAGGGAAGTTTTCTGTCATTATTGTTTCAAATAGGTTTTCGATTTCTTGTTCTCTCTCTTCTCCTTCTGGCACCCCCAAGACGTGAATGTTGGCATGCTTGAAGTTATCCCAGAGGCTCCTTACACTATCCTCATGTTTTGGGATTCTTTTTTCTTTTTGCTGTTCTGATTGGGTGTTTTATGTTTCCTTATATTCCAAATCGATGGTTTGCTTCTTGGCTTTACCTACTCTACTATTGAATCTGTGTAAATTATTCTTTATTTCTGTTAGTGCCTCCTTCATTTCTAACTGTGCATCCTTCATTTCTGACTGGTCCTTTTTTATGCTCTTGAGGCCCTCTCTAAGTCCACTGAGGTTCTCACTAAGTCCATTGAGCATTCTTATAAGCAGTATTTTGAACTCAGCATCTGTTAGGTTGCTTAACTCCATTTCACTTAGTTCTTTTCCTGGAGTTTTGTTCTGTTCTTTCATTTGGGACCTGTTTCTTTGTCTCCTCATTTTGGCTGCCCCCCTGTGTTTGTTTCTATGTATTACTTAGAGAGAGATATGGGGCTAGCTGAGACCAGATGCTGCTTGTTTGAAAGAATTTAGGAAAAGCTGAAGCAGGATCCAAGACAGGCCAATCCTATGGTAAAGCAACTGGCAACAGCTTGGGTGGGCCTGGAAGCTGGGTGGGGCGGGGCCTCAAGGAATCACCAGGGCGGGGCAAACAGTGTGAGCCAGGTTGCTGGAGACCCAGATATGGCGGAGTCTGCTGGCCCAGGGAAGGGCTCACCAAAGGAACAAAGGCCTCTGATAGCACATCTGTCCAGGAGAAAGCTGCCTCTCCAGCCCTCACTCCAATGCCAAACAACTCAGTTCTTCCCCATATGACTCTGGTGCCTTTCAGGTTCCCTCCCGCACGCTGGAGCCTGGAGGGTGCGAGTCCGAGTAAGTCCGTGCGCGGGCCCTTTAAGAGGAGCTGCCGGGGGCTCCAGCCGCCTCAGCCTCAGTTCCCGCTGGTTTTTCCAGCCAGAAGTTATGGGGACCTCTTCCTGGCACTGGAACCCTGAGCTGGGCGCCTGGTGTGGGACGGGGACCCCTCAGTCCTCAGGGAGGACCTTCCCAGCCGAGGTGTCCTCCTGATTTTTATCCACCACACGTCGGTGTGGGACCATCCCGTCGCGCCTCCGCCCCTCCTACCAGTCTCGATGCGGCTTCTTCTTTAATTTCGTAGTTGTAGGACTTCCATTCAGCTTGATTTCAGGCGGTTTTGAATGATGGTTTTCTGTAGTTTAGTTGTAACTTTGATGTGGTTGTGGGAGGACGCGATACCGCATTTACCTACGCCGCCATCTTGACCGGAAGTCCTACTTTAAGTGATTTTGTAGTTCTCACCAGTTTGTCATATCCACGAAGCTATTTGAGGTTTCTCTGATACAGTTTAACCTTATAACCATTAACAAGATAATAGGACTAGCTATCCCTAAGAGAAATCTACAGAATTTCTGCAATAAAGATAAATGGGCCTGGCCAGTGTTGCCCAGTGGACTGAGCATCATCCTATGGACTGAGAGGTCCCAGTTCAATTCTGGGTCAGGGCACATGCCCAGGTTGCAGGCTCGATCCCCAGTAGGGGGCCTGCAGGAGGCAGCCCACTGATGTCAATTGATCTTTCTCTCTCACATCGATGTTTCTCTCTCTCTCTTCTTCTCTCTCTAAAAAAAAAAATCAATAAAAATATATATTTTTAAAAAGATCAATGGAAATTATATTTATTGTCATAAAATATTCTGTGTGAGTGCATCCAACTATACACACTTTCTTTTAGGAACTAAGGAGCAATGTGTAAGCTGGTTAGCTAAATTTTATAAAAGAAGTGAAATTTCAACAGACCACCAACTCTGCAGCCCAAGATTCTCTCCTGGGTCCAACATTTTGCTGCTATGATCATCAAAAAGAAACGTATTATCTTCAATGCAGTGCAAGCACCGTATGCTTGGACAACAAATGGACACAGGGAGAGAGGTCATGAGGAGCAGGGCTGCCAGAGTGGGGAACACGCCGGGTGGGACTCAGACAGACTCACATTTGTGTTCCTCATCACATGAAAGCGAGCATCTAATGCAACCGTGCAAGAAACCTTCTTCAGGCCCTGGCTGGTTGGCCCAGCGGTTAGAGTGTCGGCCTGTGGTCCAGAGAGACCCGGGTTCAGTTCCCGCTAAGGGCATGTATCTCGGTTGCGGTTTGTCCCCGGCCCTGGTTGGGTCGTGTAGGAGGTGGCCACTCGATGTGTCCCTTTCACGTCGATGTTTCTCTCTCTCTCTCTCTCTCTTCCTCTCTCTCCCTCCCACTCGATCTGAACAAAAAATGGAAAAATGTCCTCAGGTGAGGGAAAAAAAAAAGAAACCTTGTTCAGGACTGAAATGGCTCAGATTAAGAATCAACATGTTGGTCCTGCCGCTGTGGCTCAGTGGTTGAGTGTCGACCCATGCACCAAGAGGTCACTGGTTCGATTCCTGGTCAGGGCACATGACCAGGTTGAGGGTCCAATCCCCAGTGGGGGGCATGCAGGAAGCAGCCAATCGATGTCTTCTCATCGATGTTTCTCTCTCTCTCTCTCCCTCTCCCTTCCTCTCTCTCTAAAATCAATAAAGAAAAAAAAATTTTTTTTAAAAGAATCAACATGTTTTACTTTCAGAATATGAGGTCACTCTTGGTTCAGAGAGTTCTCCTTGAGGGCACTAGGCACACAGTTGACACACTCTGGTGGTGCTTTGGCCATATGGTGGGTGTGAGATGTAGCTGTCCCTCAGGGGCCAGGCCCAATGGACAGAGAAAATGAAAAATAGGAATGGCCTTCAAGGAAATGCTGAGATTAAAAAGCTCACCAGAGAAGAAGCAGGTGTAATGAGGTTTGGTTGGCAATGATTCAGTCCATTATACACCAAAATGTCTGGGTAAAGAGTGTGATTAAAACCCCTATATAAGCACCAGGATTCCCAAACCCAGTATTCCATGAGCTCTTGGCCTGTCCTCCACTCTCTTGACAATTTAGGTAAGTCCTTCAAGGAAAAATTATTTTTCTGCTTTTCTCCCTTTCTTGGTACTCTTACATAGACATTTAGACTGTGCTGTTTTAATTTTGCCTTCCTGGAGAATTCTATGACATTCCCAACAATGACATTTCTATTAGAATAAGAGGAGCAAAATTCTAGTGGATTGTGCTCAAAAGCCAATTTTCAGAGTACTCCTCTGTCATCTTCAGAGCGATGGCATCAGAAGAACTGTCATGTGTTCCCCTCCAACCACTGCAGTGTGTCCATTCTTGAACTGGACTGGGATAACTCTGTATGTCCTCCTCCAGGCACCGAGTACCTTGAGGAAAGGAACTGTTTCTTATTCACCTCTTATTCCTACAACAAACCACGCCACTGGCACAAAAGAAATAGTTAACAAATGCTTATTGAATTGGTTAATTCATTGCTATTGTCATCACAGAATCTTCTAGCTGCAAATGACTGTCAGGTGGTCAGTGGTTTTTAAAGCTACATCAAAATCAGCCAGGTGCTTTTTAAATGAAGAGTCCAGGGTCCCACCACAGACCTACTGAATCACTACCTCTAGAGGTGGGGCCTGGAATTTTAATTCTCTAAAGATCTACTTGGTGATTCTAAAGTATAGCAAAGCTTGGGAACTACAGACCTAATCCAGCAAATCACTCAAACTAGGAATCATTCATTTGTTCATGTATCTATTCATCAAACACTTATTGAACTCCTACTATAATCTAGGCACTAGAATAAATATAAAATATATATGATATGGCCCTGGCCCTCACAGAACAATCTCTAAAGGAGCCAGATAAGAAACAAACAATTAACATACAATGTGACATGGATCATAACAGGCGTAAGTACAAAGAAAGATAATTTAATGCAGATGATTCTCTAGACCAGCTCTTTACTTCCTGGGCCAGGCAGTGTAGTATGCTCAGCCCTCTGGAACCCTCCCATCAGCACTGTCCACAGGGGACACTTCAGATGTGGAAGGAGATGCTGCGCTATCTTCATTCCAGGTGATTTCTATGCAGTTCATTCATGGCTACAGAGCCAAGGGGGCCAGTAGGGGACATGCAGGAGGCGGCCAACTGATGTTCTCTCTCATCGATGTTTCTCTCTCTCCCTCTCCCTTCCTCACTCTCTAAAATCAATAAAGAACTTTTTTTTAATTTAGAAATAAATGTCCCAAAAATAGAAAACTATACATAATACTGCCATGAAAAATATTATACAATGAGGTAATTAACAAAAAGAAACAGAAAACAGAACTGTTATATGTCCTTTAAGAATTTTCTAGGTAAGAAAAAAGACATAAAAAAAAATAATAACAGCCCTGGCTGGTTTGGCTCAGTGGTTAGAGCGTTGGCCCATAGACCAGAAGAGTCCCGGGTTCAGTTCCCGCTAAGGGCACATACCTCGGTTGCAGTTTGTCCCCGGCCCCAGTTGGGGTTGTGTGGGTGGCAACCAGTCCATGTGTCTCTCTCACATCGATGTTTCTCTCTCTCTCTCTTTCCTCCCTCTTTCCCTCCTGCTCTATCTGAAGATAAATGGGAAAATGTCCTCAAGTAAGGATTAAATAAATAAATAATAATAATAACAAATGACAAATACACTACTTCTTTTCTTGATTTTTTTTCTCAAAGAACACAAATAATCCTGAGACAACAGAAAAAATATTCCAACAGCTGGATCAAGATGGTGACAAAACAGTTGACTTCAGTGAACTCATTTTGTTTGTTTTCAGAGTGACAAAAGCCTATTCTGCGTGCATAAAACCTCTTCTCTGTCCTGAATTAAAGGAAAGGGAGAGGCAATCTGAAATTCAAGGACAACAAGCAACAGTACTAGAAGGCAGGCAACTGCAGAAAGAAAAATTCCATTGCCCGGCCGGTGGCTCAGTTGAGCATCAACCTATGCACCAAGAGGTCGCCAGTTTGGTTCCTGGTCAGGGCACATGCCCAGGTTGTGGGCCAAATCCCCAGTGGGGGGCATGCAGGAGGCAGCCAACTGATGTTCTCTCTCATGGATATTTCTATCTCTCCTTCTCCCTTCCTGTCTCTCTAAAATCAATAAAGAAAAAAAATTTTTTTAAAGAAAGAAAAATCCAAGGGAGAGACCAGAGCCAAGAATCCCAAAATATCAGAGACATAACGTGAGAGACTAGATCCAAACACCCAGTGATGATGAGAGTTATGGAGTGAGAAACCAGAGCCTATGACCAAAGCATGTGAGAAGATATAAAGTGAGACATGAGATCACAACACTGAGACATAATGAAAGTCATCAAGTTAGAGTTCCACAACATAAAGCAAGACACCTGAGCCCTGAACCCCAGGATGATGAAAGATTCTAAATGAGAGGCTTGATCCCAATACCAAGGCATGATAGGAGACATCAGGTAAGAGAACACAGTATAGAAAAACAAGATGCTGAGAGACTCCAAGTAGAAGGTATGAGACAACACCAAGTGAGAGACCTAAGCCCTGAGACCTGGATCTTAGAAGAACCATATCCCAACACCAAGGAATGAAGGAAGTCTGCAAGTGAGATGTCAGAGGCAAGATTCCCAGGATGTTCAGAAACACCAAATGAGAAACCAAATCCCTACAGCAAATAATGATGGGCAACTACAAGTGAGGAACCCAAGCCTAGAATCCCAGGACTCTGGGAGATACCATGGGAGAGACCAGGTCCCAACCAAAAGTGATTATAGGAGTCTTCAAGAGAGAGACCAGAGACTAGAACACCAAGATTATTCAATACAACCTGGTAGGGAGCAGATCCTGCAACCCAGAGTTGATGAGCATCACCAACTAAGAATCCAGAGCCCAACACCAAGGAACATTGGAGGGCATCAAGTGAGAGGAGACAAGATTCTAGTGTCTAAGGATGTTGTGAGTCAAATGGAAAACCAGATTCTGGCTCCAAACAATGGTGGGAGATATCAAGTACAAGATCACAGACCAGAACCATAGGTTCAATCAAGACAACAAAGTGGAGATGAGCCACCAAGAGTTAAAGAAAATAGCCAAGTAGAACACCAGAACCCAACACCAATAAATGAGAGGAATCATCAAGAGAGAGACCAGATTCCCAAACCAAAGGATGTTGGAAGGAATCAAATGAGAGCCCACAGCCCAGAATTCTAGTATAATGCAAAGCAACGAAGTAGGAAGCAAACTCCAACACCAACAGCTGGTGAGTGTCACCAAGTTAAAAATCAGAGCCCAGAACTAAGTAACAGGGGTATGCAAATTGGAGAACAGAGACCTTCACCCAGAAGGAATGAGATATAAGAAGTTAGTGATCAGACCGCAGCACCAAGTAATGATGAGAGAAGATACCCAGTGAGAGAGTTAAGTCCACAAGCCAGAGGTGGTGAAGCACACCAAATTAAAAAACAAAGACCAGAGATGAAAGATAATGAGAAACAATATATTAGTGCTCAGACTTCAACAGCAAGGGATGAAGAGAGACATTCCATAAGAAGGCAGAGCTCAAATATTCAAAATAGTGGAAAACAGCAAATTAGAAGGCAGAGAATGAGAATCTGAGAGTTAGTGATCAGACTCTAATGCCACAGAAAAATGGTAAGGGCAAGGTGATAAGTCAGATGACAGTAACAAAGAATGATGAGAAATACCAAGTGAGAGACATGAGCCCAGAGGCCAGCAATGATGGGAGAAGTCAATCTAGGAGGGAGAGACCAACAACAGAAGATGAAAACTACCATGAGAAAGACATGAGCTCAGAGACCAGAAATAATGGGAAACACCAAGTTAGGAAGCAGAGCTCAGAACCTATAAATGGTGGGAAACAAGAAATGAGAGACCTAGGTCCAGAAAACATGAATGATGGGAGAAACCAAGTTAGGGATCAGAGATCAGCTCCAAAAAAATATGAAGGAGTCCAACATAATGACCAAACTGCAGCACCAAGAGGTGATGGAAGACATCAAGTGAGAGACCCGAGCCCTAAACTCAGGAATGGGAGCAGACATCAGTTCCAACAGAAGATGACAGTAACCAAGTGAGAGACAAAACCTCAGCATCTAAGGATGTTGGAAAAAGCCAAGTTAGAGAGCAGAGACCAGCTTCAAGATAATATGAAGAATTCCAACAGAGAGGTCAGGTACCCATACCAAGGAATGATGAGAGAAGCCAAGTGAGAACCCTGAGCCCTGAATCCAAGTGTGATGAGAGATGCAAAGTGAGAGACGTGGGCCCAGAACCCAATAATGACTGGAAATACCACATTAGGAACCTGAGACCATCTCCAAAAGAAGGGCAGAGACATCAAATGAGAGACCAAACCTCAGCACAAAGGGATAATGGAAGACATTAAGTGAGAGACTTGAGCCCTGTACCCGGGATCATGGAATAAGTCAAACTAGGGAGCATAGACCAGCTACAAGACAGTATGAAGGCCCTGGCTGGTTTGGCTCAGTGGTTGGAGCATTGCCCTGCGGACCAAAGAGTCATGGGTTCGATTCTGGTCAAGGACATGTACCTCAGTTGCATTTCAGTCCTGGCCCTGGTCGAGGTCATGCGGTAGGCGGCCAGTCAACGTGTCTCTCTCGCATCATTGTTTCTCTCTCTCTGTCTCTTCCTCTCACTCTGTCTGAAAATGAATGAAAAAATATCCTCGCGTGAGGATTTTTAAAAAAAAAAAAAGGCAGTATGAAAGATTCCAACCTAGAGACCAGACCCCTGCAGCGAGGGATCTAAAAAAACTACTCAGTCTAAAGTTAAAGAAGGGAAAAAATGGATTGTGTACATGAAAACTAAGGAAGCAAAGGTCATAATATTGAGATCAGACCGATACAATTCAACATTAAAAGCAATGTTTTTTTATCTACTATGTATGCATGAACTCTACACACTTATTTTTAAGCACCCATGAAAGATTTATAAAAGCTAACAAACAATTAGAAAAAAAAAAAAAAAGGCTCTGGCCAGTGTGGGTCAGTTAATTAGAGCATCGACTCAGGCACCAACGGGTTGCAGGTTCAATTCCTGGTCAGGGCACATACCCAGGTTGCAGGTTTGATCCCCAGGCGAAGCACGAACAAGAGACAGCCAACTGATGTTTCTCTCTCTCCCTCTCCCTCTCTAGAATCTGTGAAAAATATATCTTCAGGTGAGGATAAAAAAGTAAAAATAAAATAAAATTCAGGTCACATCTTTGATGATTTCTATAAAACTAGAAATTGGTAATAAATGAACATATCAAAAATGTTTAGAATTTTAAAAGCACTCCTTTAAATAACTCAGGTTAAGAAGGAAAACAAAACTACAATTAAAATAACATTTTTCTATTTAAAAAAATTTTTTTCTTTATTGACTTTAGAGAGAGAAGAAGGGAGAGGGAGAGAGACATAGAAACATCGATGTGAGAGAACATCAACTGCCCACCTCCTGCATGCCCCCCCCCCCCGGAGGTCCGGCCCACAACCTGGGCATGTGTCCTGACCGAGAATCGAACCGGCAACCTCTTAATGCTCAACCACTGAGCCACACTGACTGGGCTAAAATAACATTTTTAAATAATAATAAAAAGTCACCAAATATTAAAGTCTGTCACTGAAGCCAGTAAGCACTTTACTTACTTAACAAGAATTTAAAAAGACATAAACTAAGTATTCAATTTAATAACTTAGAAAATTAAGACACAAAGCAGACTTTAAAAAAAAAAAAAGCAGGAAGAACAAAAATATAAAGATAAAGATATAAGTAGAAATTCATGACTAGAAAACTGAATAGCCAGGTAATTGATAAATGAAGAATCCAAGATATTTGGGAAATCATTAAAATAATTAAGAAAGAAAAAAGGCAATGTACATATGCTGAAACCAGAAATATTTGGCTACAAATACAGAAGACAGTTGTACAAATTCATTCTTAGAAAGACAGAAAAAGGCCCTGGCAGGTGTGGTTCAGTTGGTTGGAGTGTCATCCATGCACCAGAAGGTCGCCAGTTAAATTCCTGGTCAGGGCACATACCCAGTTTGCAGGTTTGATCCTCGGTTGGGTCGGGGCACATACAGGAGGCAGATGTTTCTTTCTTTCTCTGTCTCTCTGTCTGTCTGTCTGTCTGTCTGTCTGTCTCTCTCCCTCCCTCCCTCTCTAAGATTAATTTTTAAAAAGAAAGAAGGGAGGGAGGGAAGGAGGGAAAATAAAGAAAGTCTAGAAATAAATGGATGATTTTCCTAGGAAAACTAATTTCAAAAAAGGTATAACCATAACCACAGAAAAAATTGAGAAGGCTGCCAAACAGCTGCCCTTTCAAAAGCTTTAGGCCAGATTGTTTCATAGGTGAATATTTTCAAACATCCATGGAACAAATAATTTCTACACTATTTATACCATATCGGGGAATACAAAAATAATTTTTTTCAAAGGTAGGATAACTCTAACATCAAAGTCCAAAAGCCCCGTCCCCCCAAATAAAAACTACAGACCAGTCCAATTTATAAATATAGATGAAAATCCCTGAACAAAACTAGCCAAGAGCAGTGTTTCTTTTCACATGGATGCCATGAGAGAATAGTACCTGCATACATGTATGGTTTACCCCAGGAAGGCCACAGTTCAGAAGGGAAACCCATTCATTCAGCTCATCCTAGAACCTGGCAGAGGAGAAACCTGTGTGATCATCTGTATCGAGATGGAGTTTTTTTTTTAATCCATGTTTTTTTTTTTTAATTTTTTTAATTTAAAATAGTGAAAGAAAGCCCTGGCCGGTTTGGTTCAGCGGTTGGAGCGTCGGCCTGCGGTCCAGAGAGACCCGGGTTCGGTTCCCGCTAAGGGCATGTACTTCGGTTGCGGTTTGTTCCCGGCCCTGGTTGGTCGTGCGGGTGGCAGCCACTCGATGTGTCCCTTTCACGTCGATGTTTCTCTCTCTCTCTCTTCCTCTCTCTCCCTCCCACTCTATCGGAACAAAAAATGAAAAAATGTCCTCGGGTGAGGATAAAAAAATAAATAAATAAAAATAAAAAAAATAAAATAGTGAAAGAAAAATGTCTCTAAAAATCAACAGCTGACATCATGCTACATAGCATGCCGTTAAACTTAGGAAAGCCCTTTCGTTCCACAGTATTTACAGAACACCTACTATGTGATGGGCAATGGCAATGCACAGGCTACACAGGGATGGACAAAACAGTTTTGCAGCTTCAAGCCTAGTGAGCATTACCATTAAATTATAAAATAGAAGATGATCTATGAAGGAAAAGAGCAGGTGCCATAAAATTTAAATAAACACACACACACACACACGGAAATCAGAATTCAGTGGGAAAGAAGGTAAGAGAAAGCCTCTCTGAGGAAGTGACAAAAGAACAGGGGTTTGCACCAATACAGGGAGATCAGAAAAGAAAGAAATTAAGTGCATGAATTAGAAAGAAAGAGGCAAAATGATCATTATTCAAGATACCATAACATAATATATATACCATCATATACACAAATATATGTATATAATGGATATATAATATAGATGATACCATAACATAAATATATGAGGATGTATATATGAACCATAACATATGTATAAATACATATATTATATATATAATAGAATATAATATACATGTATTTGTATATACAGTGTTCCCCCTTTATCCATGGGGGATAAGTTCCAAAATCCCCAGTGGATGATTGAAATCATGGATAGTACCAAACTATCTATCTATCTCTCTCTCTCTCTCTCTCTCTCTCTCTCTATATATATATATATATATATATATGTATGTATACCTATGATAAAGTTTCATGTATAAATGAGGCACAGTATGAGATTAACAATAACTAATAATAAAATAGAATAATTATAACAATATATTATAATACAATTATGTGAATATGGTTTCTCTCTCTCAAAGTATGTTATTGTAACCATTTCTTACTTGCAGTAAATGGCTGGGCATCTCTCATTTCAAGGTACCCCTTGCTGAAGCCTTTGCTTTCTGGTGCAATACACTGCTGTCAATTAGAATGCGTTTTCTGTGATGTCTTCCACCCACAAATCTAATGCTTTTTCCATCTTAACTATGCATTTATCATGCACTGTGGCATGCACATCTTTAGGGTCACACCCTCCTTCACAATTTCATGGATAGAAGATTCATTCTTACCATAGATCTTAGCAACAGCAGCATACGATTTTCTTTCTAATTATAAATCCCAATATTGCACCTCTTCAAAAGCCCCATCTCCAAATATTGGTCACATTCTGCATTACTGGGAGCTAGGACTTCAACATATGAATTAAGTCCATAACAACTTCAAATAACCCTGCTCTTTCCACTGACCACACTAGTTATGCTAACTCCATTAGACCACAAACTGTCTTATTCTCCACCCGTGTTCCCTACATCTAGCCAATTGTAAGCATTCATTCAATAGATATTGTTACCCTACTGAATGAATCCTTACTTCTCTCCATATTTGGGATCACACCCTCCTCCAGATGTTCCACGGGGTCTGTGTCTTTACTCACAGTACAGCTGGTCAGATGTTCATTAAGGGGCCATCTAGAAAGAACCACATCCTGGAGGTATGTGGGCCTCAGAACTTCATGACTAGGGCTTGTTCGCCACCTTGTGGTGACTGGCTGCAATGTCCCGAGTAGATTCATCTTTAGGTAATAGGGACTGGCAAAAGGACCCTACTTCACTGCCCTAGCCCTGGGCTGACAGTGAGAAGTTACATCCTGTTTTCCTTCTTGGAGTTTCAAATGCACGAAAGATTCTACCCTTCTCATGTTCATCTGTAACTGAGGCTGTAGGGCAGAAAGTGCTGCACAGTTCTTAAACCCAGATCCTCTATGGATAGGTCGTGTTTCTACTGCATGCCTTTATTCTAAAGACACTAAGTTGTAAGAGACACCATTGATAAAATAAAAAAATAAAATAAAATATAAAATAAAATAAAAAGAGCAATGTTTTTGTTGGGTGCCAGGGAAGAACACTGAATTAAATGTGCATTTCAATTTTAAGACAAATCAGAATTTCAGAAATGTTATAATGTGAATAAATAGGTCTTAGAATGTGGCTTTCATCTGCAAAATCTCCTGGATGGGAAGGGTGGGGCCCACTACACAGTCTACCTGTTCATTTCAGTGCCTATGATTCTGTTCATGATCGTAGCCAGCTCTGGAGAGCAAGTATTTCAAAAATTACTACCCAGAGCAGCCGGCCTTCCAGCCACCCTGCTGAAAAACAAAAAAAAAGCTCCTCTATGGAAGGAAAGATCAAGATAAAACTACACATGGCTATGCATTTGCTATTGACCACAGCCAAAGACAGAGGATTGGCTACCAACTCCCTCTGGCAGCCTGCAGCGTGGTAGCCCTGGAGCTAGAAAAGCGTACCCCTCCCCAACCCCCCCTCCACTACAGGTACAGGCTCAAGGATGCACTAAAGAGGGAGGGGATTTTATTATAACAACAAAACATCTTTCTGAAGTGGAATCGCAGAGGAAAATGTCTTGACATGAGCTCAGGGTGGAAGGCAACACACGTGTGATAAAAGATAACTGATAAACTGCTGTCACGAAAAGAGGAGTCTGGGTGTTCCAAGAGGGAAGAGAGAGAGAGAGGAGGAGTCCACGGGTGGTGGAAGGCTGGGTGAAGTGAGATGTAACCCTGCCCAGGACCCCCACATCTAAAAAATATCAGAGATGCTTGTGTGAGTGGGTTTTTGATGAAAATCTAAGAGAAGAGGCTGAATTGTCCATGTCAAGGAGGCAGAAAGCCAATGCAGGTAAGAAGCAGCCATGAGCATATGAGCCCCCCAGGTATGCACCACAATCACCCAGAAGGCTCAGGATTTCTACTGGCCAAATTTAGTGTGGGGATGGTTCAAGTTAAATTCATTCAGTCTTGAGAGTAGAGACTCTCTAACTGAACTACAGGCAATATATGTCATGGGCTTCTACAAACTCTCATCATCCTTGACTCTTCACCTTTAAGCCAAGCTGGCCTGCCCATTGACCAAGCCCCCAATAGCACCGAAACAGCACAGAATAACACCACTGACATTGATGACATGGCTAAGACTCTCCTCACTGCTTCCATTCTGTTCCAGGTCCTCCTGTCCACTGACCTTCAGCTTGATGTCCTAGGTTCAAACCTCTCCTGTCCCTTAGACTTGATGTGGCACATTCCTCAGCTCTGACCCCAGCAGTCCCTACAGCAGCTCAAATTCAACCCTCTTATTCATTCTCTTGAATATCTAGTGTAGCTTCAACCACCTTACCTTGATGGAAACCTAACTCCCAGGACCCCCATGAAGTAGAGAAGGGAGTTATGACTATATGTTAAATATAAGTCACACCAAAGATTCTCACAGTGGGCTCTGGGACCCCTATCTCATAACCTCCTGGATGTGAGTGAGACTTATTAAAATGCAGGTTTGTGACCTTATGAATTAGAGTCTCTGAGACTAGAGCCCAAGCATTTAAATCATTAACAAGTTCCCAAAGTAAGTCTTATGCACTCTGAAGTTTGAGGACCACCACTCTAAACAAATGTAATGTGCTTTGGTGTTTGTACTTTCACAATTAGAGACTGGATGCTCTTGGCCAACTATAAACTCTGATCAAATTGGTTCTAATTATACCATTTAGCCATTAAAAACAATGAGGTGGAGACTATTTATCACAGTGAAAAGATATTTACAATGTATAGTTATATTAAAATAATCAAGTTTTATCCCACTTTGAAGTAAAATATGGATGTTTATATGTGCATAGAACACAAGTCAGGAAGAACATACACTGGAAAATTAACTTGGATAATAGATGATAGAATGTTTGCATTTTCTTTCTTTCTTTCTTTCTTTCTTTCTTTCTTTCTTTATTTATTTATTTATTTTTTGCCTATCTGCAATCTCTACATTTTTGCAACATGCGCACAAATACATGTGTATAATGAGAGCACGGACTGTTTTGTTCCCTGCTGAATCCTCACTCCCTAGAAGAGGGTCTGATGCTGGCAGGTTCTCGGTAAGTACATGCTGAATAAATAAGTAATAAAGGGAAATGAACTCTGAAAAATATACTCCAAATATGACCTAACTTAATCTACCTTGCACAGAGACATGATTCCTAATACCAGTTTACTGTAGTATAAATAAATGGTTTTGGTTGAGGGTACTTGCTGTATACTGGGTAAGTTCCCAAAGTTAGCCTTAAACAAACAATGATGTTGCTTATATATGGATAGTTGAGTCTTTAAATTAACACATAATCAATTTATTCAGTAACATGAATAGCACTTACATTTATCATTTCATTCAACATCTGTAAAACCCCTTACTCTGAAAAACCATGAGAGCAGTCACGCTGAAGGACAACTAGGACATGACAGGTGAGAGGCGCACAGTAATTCACAAGAGGAAATACTCCGAAGAGGGACTGGTGTACGATTAGGACTCCAGATGCTGATACAGCCATGAGCAGAATGGACCTGATATTGTGACTCAAAGGAGGAAGCAAGATGCCTTATCCTTAGCACCCAGCACAGTGAGAAGCACATAGCAGGGCTCCATAAATGCATGGCCAATTTGCAAGACTTGCTGAGACAAGACTTATGGTTGGAATCCAAGAGTGAGGTACACACCTTTGTAGAAAATAAAATAAATAGATCTGTAAGGAGGGCAGGAAGCACAGTGCTGAGTGATAAGCTAGAGCTGCATGAACACCTCTAAGACTAAGGATGGGAGACTGCTAGGGAGCACTGTGGTGAAGACAGGGAGGGAGGGGGCAAGATGTGATATGTTAGGACATCCCAGAGGCTTCCTTGGCCAGATGGAGACTACACATGGGCATTCCTGATGCTTCACACCACAGATGTATCACATCCGAGCACTCACGGGCTGTGAGAAGAAAAGGCTTTGCAGCCAACTCCACTTCTGCCCCTTTTTGGCTTTGTGAGATTTTTTTCAACTTTGAGCCTTGGTTTCTTCATCTTTGTCAAGGAACTTATATCTCACAGGTTTATTGTGAGAATATAAAATATTGATCCAGGGTGAGGATTTTCCTGGCACATAATAAGTGCTGAATAATAGCTAATATCATTAGAGTAGTGGAGCTGGGGTGGGGTGCGGGGCTGAAGTGGATTAGAACCTAAATGCTCGAAGCACCACAAACCCCATGTCCGTGTGACCTCTGTGGGGGCACAGTCTGCTAAAAGTACACTATTTGAGTCCGGCCGGTGTGGCTCAGTGGTTGAGCATTGACCCATGCACCAAGAGGTCACCGGTTCGATTCCCAGTCGGGACACATGCCCAGGTTGTGGGCCCGATCCCCAGTGGGGGGCATGCAGGAGGCGGCCAGTCTATGTTCTCTCTCATCAATGTTTCTATCTCCTTCTTCCTCTCTCTCTAAAATCAATAAAGGAAAAAAAAATTTTTTTAAGTACACTATTTGAGAATGTTTTGACTTTCCTTCTCTTTCAGTCATAAGAGATTCCTCTCTGACCAGGAAGAAAGTGCTGCAGAGTAGGGAATAAGGACGAATTCGCTGATGCGGTGAAAGTGATGGAAACCTTGAGGGAAAACAATGTCATCTGAGGTTTCATGAAAGCTAACAAGTGAAAGACTCGACATGATATGACATAAAAACTAAAATTCCCGAAGGCAGATGTTCAAAAGAAAGACTTGCATAACTCCATGTTATTCTTTTAAAAAGTCACTACTGCGCCCCGCTGGTGTGGCTCAGTGGATTAAGGGTCATCCCATGGACTGAGAGGTCCCGGTTCAATTTCCGGTCTGGGCACATGCCCGGGTTGGGGGCTCGATCCCCAGTAGGGGGCGTGCAGGAGGCAGCCAATCGATGTTTGTCACATCAATGTTTCTATCTCTCTCTCCCTCTCTCTAAAAAAAAAAACAAAAAACAAAAAACAATAAAAACCTATTTTAAAAAATAAATTAAAAGTCACTAATGTACTACTAATTTACGAATGCATTATTTGGTGACAGTCTGCTATATGCTCTCTTAAGCATTGTTTATAAATATATATTCCTATGAAATCATAAAGTTTTGTTGAAGTTTTTCATTAATTTCTGTATATTCAAATTAAAATATCCTAGAATCTAGAGAATGGACTTTAATATGGACATTTTTCTCACTGACCTAGTAACATCTTCAAAGAAGAGGGAGAAAACAGGAGAAGCCTATCTGAAGGAGAAGGTGGCGAGTTCCCCTTTAGACATACCTCACTGGCTGTTGCACATCCTAGCGGGGATGGCCAGCAGGCTGCTGAAGTGTGGAGTAGGGAGATGAAGATTTGGAGGTGAACTTGTATATAGGTACTAGTTAAAACCATGAAACAACATGAGAGTCCCCCAGGGGAAAATACACAATAAGAACAGAAGCCTGGAGAACACTAGCACTTGAGGGGAAAGCAAAGGAAAGGACCCCAGAGGAGAAGAAGAAGAAACAGGCAGAGATGCTCGTAGAGAGCCAGGCCCGTGAGCGGTCACAGAAGCCTGGGGTGAAGGACAGAGCCACGTGTCATGCCTCCCTCGGGGAGGCCAAGTGAAACAAGCAGACAGGCCCATGGGATCTGGTAACTAGGAGGCCTTTCCCAAGCAGTTCCAGTAGTGTGATGGGAGCAAAGCTGTTAGGGGCAGGAGGGAGAAACAGATTGTGGGGACTAGCTATAGTTATAGAAATATTACTCATGCTCTGTTCACCGTGATTGCTCTGCTCTGATGAAAGAAAGCACAGTCTGACCTGGCTGGGAAATGTATGCCCCGGGACGCCCATTCTCCTTATCTGAGAACTGGCCCCTTATCTGAAAAGACTGGAGGCGGTACACAGGAGACAGCCCTTGTAGCCCCAGCCCACGCTCCCCAGCCTGAGCCCACATTACTTCCCCACGCCTGTTATCTGTAACATTTTACCCATTGTTATTCCTTTTGCCTACTCCCCCATGTAACACCCAATATAAGGACCGGCTATGGAGGGAGTGCAGAGCAGATTTTTGCAGGATGACCTGGCTGCTCTCCCATACTGCTGGCAATATTGGAACGAACACTCATATACGATTCAGCCTTGTCTCTGCTTAACTGGCTCAAGTAGTGATAGACAGCCCGGACCCATTTATTGTCAAGAATAAACCAGTTATGCGTGATGATAGCTCCCTTACTGGAGCAGATCATCTAACTAAATTATTTTAAGTATTTAGGGGAAAGGTCAAAGGCTCTTCCTGATCTTTCTGGGCTTTGACTGTTTTCAGCTTGAAATAATCTGCATGCCAGAGTGGCACATCTTGGAGTAATACATTCTGAACCCCTGCAAGATGTAGCATGAAAACTATAGTCCATGTAAGAACATCCAAACCTGTAGAGAATTTTTTTTCAATCCTCACCCAAGGATATTTTTCCATTTATTTTCAGATAGAGTGGGAGGAAGGGGGGAGAGAGAGAGAGAGAGAGAGAGAGAGAGAGAGAGAGAAACACCAATGTGAGAGAGACACACTGATTGGTTGCTTCCCACACAACCCTGACCAGGGCTGGTGACGAACCGCAACCAAGGTACGTGCCCTTGACCAGAATCAAACCTGTGACTCATTGGTCCGCAGGTCGACCCGCTAACTGGTGAGCCAAACCGGCCAGGGCTGTAGACCATTTTTATAGTTTATTTTAGCCAAACTGATGACTTATGCTGGGGAACAAGGTCGCCAAAGTTCCTGAGAATAACAGTTTTGCAGCTTCTTTTACACATTGAAATTAAGGAGGGAACGTAAGGAAGATGACAGGAAGGTGGGAAAAAGCAAGGTGGAGATGGGATTACAGGACAGTTAGCAAGACTATGTGGTTAAGGGTGGTTATGACTTATTTCAAGGTACATTAACCTAGATTCACAGAAATAAGGGACATTGCTTGCTTAAGGCAAAGATAAACCTTTACTAAAAAGAGATATGCCTGGGGTGTGACTATGACCTGCCCAGTTAAGAATTTATGATCTACCCAGTTAGGAATTTGTGATCAGATCACACTGTGAGGTTACTTTCCATAGAACCACTGTTTTGTTCACACTACTCAGTAGGGATGGATAGGAGAGGGGAGTAGGGTGTGCCAGTTACTAAACTAGTGTCTCTCAGCTTCAGAACGACTCTTCTGAGCACAGTAGTGGTGCTGGAGCTGGGACTCTGCAAACCACCCTTCCACTTTGTAGCTGAACCACAGTTAGCTATGCCCGTGGGGGCCCTAGAGGGAGACTGGAAGAGGAGAGGAGCTTGGTCCATTCTTCTTCACCCAGCAGGGCAGTTTACCCCGCAAAGGAACGCTGTCTATTCGCACCTGAGAAGCCCTTAGGAGGCATCTGAACTAGCTTGGATTTTGTTCCCCAAAGGCAGTTGAATCCAGTTTGCAGTTTTTCCAGCCTCAGAGAACCAGCTCTCAGAGACCCCTGCACCAGCGAGAAGCACTCCTTCTCCAAGGCTTGAGAGCCTCTCCTCTGAGCTTCTGATAACCCCAACGTCTTACTTTGGAAGTTAGCCCTGGGGTCACTGCTGCTTCCTGAAATTGCTGCTCCCATACACCCTCGTGTTCTCTTTTACCCCTTCAGTTACCTAGTTAACAAGTCTCTTTCACATTTTTTCTGTTAAAATAATTGGTGTGTTTCTGTCTCTTGCCTGATACATAGGAGAAAAAGTATTTTGATGTTGTTGTTTTTTTTTTTACAGTGACAAGATTTCAGAATACTTATAAACTGCAATAAAGGAGCTCCTGGAGAGAATGAAGAAACAGTAGAGAGAGGAGAAAACTATGGCCAGAGTCAGAAAGAATACAAAAGAGACAGGATCAAGGGCAGGAGGGTGCTGGCCTAGAAGGGATGGGGTGCCCCAGGCCCATGAGAAGGGAGAAAAGGTAAGGCTGGGTGTAGAGGAAGACATGTTTGTGGGTGTCAGAAATTGAGGAAAATCATGCCTAAAGCCTTGAATGTGTCCAGTAGTGAGGAGGAAAGGCCCTCTGCAGAGGTGGAAGGATGAGAGATAAGAAGCATCATCACAGGCTGCAGCCGGAAGGAACAGACAATCACAGCCATGTGATCTTCCCCACGGGCCTGGCCACAGCTGAGAGGGCGCAGTGAGTACAGGTGAGGGTCTTGGAAATGAGACTGTCGTTGACTGTATGGCTCAGGTTCATGAAGTCCAGCCCGGGAGGTCAGGAAAAGAGGCCTAAAGGCATTTGACAGAGAAACACAGGGATCAGAAAAGCAGAGATAGAGGTGAGGTCCATGTCCGCACTTACAGAACCACCACAGTCAGGACAGAACCTCATACTGGGCTCTGAACTAATGATACCTGCCACACTGGACACAGATCATTTTACCTCTACGTACATTGATCTCTTCCCTATCAAAGCCTCCAGATGCTGGGAGGAAAAAGGGAAATTATGACGTCAGATAAACATTAGTTTTTGTTGTAAGCTTTAAAAGAAACATACATTTTATGTGGGCTTTTTTCCCTTTATTTTTATTGTTGACACTATTACAGATGTCTGATTTCCTCCCCCCTTGCCCACCTCTACCCAGCCCCTGCTCCCCCTTCCCTCTGTCCATTACCACACTGTTGTCTGTGTCTACAGGTTATGCATATATGTTCTTTGGCTAATCCCTTCACCTTTGATCCAGTCCCCCTCTCCCCCCTCCCCTCCAACAGCTGTCAGTCTGTTCCATGTATCCATGCATCTATTTCTATTTTGTTCATTAGATTCCATATGTAAGTGAGATCATATGGTATCTGTCTGTCTCTGACTGGCTTATTTCACTTAGCATAATAATCTCCAGGTCCATCCATGCTGCCGCAAAAGGTAAGAGTTCCTTCTTTGTTACAGACAAGTAGTATTCCATTGTGTAAATGTACCACATCATTTTAATCCACTCATCTACTGATGGGCACTGGGCTGTTTCCAGATCGTGGCTATTGTCAATAATGCTGCTATGAACATAGGGGTGCACATATTCTTTCTCACTGGTGTTTTGTCATTCTTAGGATATATTTCCAGAAGTGTGATCACTGGGTCAAAAGGCAGTTCCATTTTTAATTTTCTGAGGACCCTCCATACTGTTTTCCACAGTGGCTGCACAGTCTGCATTCCCACCAGCAGTGCATGAGGGTTCTCTTTTTCCACATCCTCACCAGCACTTGTTTGTTGATTTATTATTAATTATAGCCATTCTGGCAGATGTGAAGTGATATCTCATTGTGGACTTTTTCTTTTTTTGTTGTTGTTTTAATCTTCACCTGAGCATATGTTTTCATTGATTTGAGAGAGAGAGGAGGGGGTGGAGAGAGAGAGAGAGATGAGCGAGAAGAGAGCGAGAAACATTGATGTGAGAGAGAAACATGTATTGGCTGCCTCCCACATTTTCCCTGACAAGGAATTGAACCCACAACCCAGGTATGTGCTCTGACCGGGAATGGAACCCACAACCTTTTTGGTTCACAGGACGATGCTCTAAACCACCAGGCCAGGGCTCACTGTGGTTTTAATTTGCATCTCTGATAGTTAGTGGCATTGAACATTTTTTCATATGTCAATTAGCCATCTGTATGTCCTCTTTGGAGAAGTGTCTATTCAGGTCCTTTGCCCATTTTTTTTTAATTTATCTTTATTGTTGAAAGTATTACAGATGTCCCCCTTTATATCCCCCACTGACCCCCTCCTCCCTGCTCCCGCCCCCCTCCTGCCTTCCCCACACTATTGTCTGTGTCCATTGGTTACGCATATATGCATGTAAGTTTTTTGGTTTATCTCTTCCCACCACTCCTCCACCCTTCCCTCTGAGGTTCATCAGCGTAACAACCAATCTGTACTTCTTAACCCCTTCACCTTTTTCACCCATTCCCCCAACCCCCCTTCTGGCAACCAACAAAAATTTCTCTGTATCTATGAGTCTGTTTCTGTTCTGTTGTTCGTTTTGTTTGTAGATTCCATTGTTGATAGATATGTATTTATTGCCATTTTATTGTTCATATTTTTCTTCTTCTTCTTCTTGTTCAAAAAGACCCTTCAACATTTCATATAATACTTTTTTGGTGGTGAGGAACTCCTTTAGTTTTTTCTTCTATGGGAAGCCCTTTATATGTCCATCACTTCTAAATGACAGCTTTGCAGAATAGAGTAATCTTGGTTGTAGATCCTTGCTTTTCATCACTTTGAATATTTCTTGCCACTCCTTTCTGGCCTGCAAAGTTTCTTTTGAGAAATCAGCTGACAGTCTTATGGGAGCTCTCTTGTAGGTAACTAACTGCTTTTCTCTTGCTGCTTCTAAGATTCTCTCTTTGTCTTTAACCTTGCCAATTTAATTATGATGTGTCTTGGTGTGGACCTCATTGGGTTCATTTTATTTGACTCTGTGCTTCCTGCACTTGTGTGTCTTTTTCTCTCACCAGGTTAGGAAAGTTTTTGGTCATTATTTCTTCAAATAGGTTCTCAATCCCTTGCTCTCTCTCTTCTTCTGTTATCCCTCTGTGATGCAGATGTTGTCATGCCTCATGTGGTCCCAAAGTTCCTTTAAACTATCCTCATTCTTTTTAGTTCTTTTTTCTTTTTGCTGCTCTGAGTTTTTTTTTTTTTCCTACCTTGTCTTCCAAGTTGCTGATTTGATCCTCTGCTTCATCCAACCTACTTTGTGTACCTTCCAGTGTATTCTTGATGTCATATATGGTATTTTTCATACCCAACTGGTTCTTTTTCGTGGCTTCTATGTCCTTTATCATGCTGTTGTAGTTCTCACTAAATTTCTTTAGTATCCATATAACCATTACTTTGAACTCTATATCTGATCATTTCATTTAACTCTTTTTCTGGAGATTCCTCCTGTTCTTTTATTTGGGGCCTGTTTCTTTGTGTCCCCATTTGTCTCTTTGTGTTGGTTTCTATGTATTAGATAGATCTGCTAGGACTCCCAATCTTTGTGGGGAGTCCTCATGTAGTAGGTGACCTGTGGGACCCAGTGGCACAGTCTCCTTGATCACCAGAACTGGTGCTCTAATAATATCCCTTGTGAGGGTTATGTGAGCCCTCCTGTTGTAACTGAGTCTTGATTTCTGTTGGCCCATTCGTGCACGGGATCAACTCTCAGGCTGTCTGTGAGGCTCAACCCCAACGAAGGTGTGTGAGCTGCTGGGTGTTCTCACTGGTATCCAGGCTAGTCTGTGTCTGACATCAGAAGGATCCATTTTACATTTTGAGTTTCCATTTTGAGCAGTTTTATCTATTTGCAAGGATTCATAATTTGTATTCTTTCTTAACGTTCTTCTAAAGAACAAAGGGAAGACTTACTTCACAAAAAATAGAATAAAATATATTCTATCTTGTAATGTCATATGGGTCCATTGGATTTTTTTAGAAATCTAAATTATATTTTCAGGTCTTAGTGATCATTTTTTTTCTATATCTTGAAACATTTCAATATATAAGAAAGCAGGGAGTGATGGGAACAGGATGCTGCAAGAGTGAACTAAATTATCACCATAACATCATCCCATCATCCTTCACTTTTTGTATGGCAATGCCCAAAGTATTGCATCATCTTTCAAAAAGTTATTTTAAAAGATCTGAGGATACCATCTTTATGCTTGGTGCTAGTTTTTGTTTGTTTGTTTAGCTTTCCTTGAACACAGTTGAGAATTCAGAATTTTTTATTTTCTTCACATGACAAAGAGAAGAACATTGACAATACATTTCATAATTATCTGATGGATCAGAAGGTAAATGCAAAGAGAGCCATCTTAGCAAGCATTCTAATGACCGTGGTGAAATTGGTCATATAAGTGAAATCTCATACTATGAGCCTTTGGATGATAATAGCCTAGATGAATTTACTCTAACTCAGAGATCCATGGGTGGGAGAGTGAGACACTGTAGCATTGAAATATCATCACCTCACTAATTACCAGGGTTGGTTCTGAAGATCTAGCTGGCTGGCTGGCTGTGTGCTGCCTGCCTTCCTCACACCTCCTGTGTCTGTCCCAAAAGTGCATGCTCAGTCAAGGAAGATGGTGTTTGCTGATAGAGAAAACCACTATTTCATAAGGGGTACACAGATAGCTGTGCTGGCCTCCAAATAAGCTTACAAGAATCAATGATTGAACAATATATTTCCAGGTAAAGAAAAAAATGGTTTTCTCATCCAGTTAGTTATTCAGCAGGAAGAACTGCACCACATAGTATTTTGCATGAACATGCATCACCCCATTTTGATAAAAGACATGTGATATTATTCTTTCATCTCATAATATTTATACACTAAATTGTATTTGGTACAGTTTATAGGTGGAAAAGTGCTGAAGACAAGTGTGTGTAACAAAATAATCAGAAAGAAACAGATGATGTAGTATTAAAACATTCATTAGATTCATCATTTGGTGTTTATAAATATAAAAATAGAAATGTTTTCCAATTTTGGAACAAAGAACACATATATATTTATGTATGTATACACAAAAAAGTAAGCAAATATGTGTGTGTATATCTTCAAATCCAGGAAAATATGGAATAAAAAATTGAGTTTGCTATATCTAAATTCTTATTTTAATTTCTAATAATTTTTC
Organism: Tadarida brasiliensis; assembly: GCA_030848825.1. Taxonomy (NCBI): domain Eukaryota; kingdom Metazoa; phylum Chordata; class Mammalia; order Chiroptera; family Molossidae; genus Tadarida; species Tadarida brasiliensis. The sequence goes on from CM061275.1 coordinate 19,933,067, forward strand.
TATTTCTTTATTCTTACTTTTTTATTTTATTTTTCAATTACAGTTTACATTCAACATTATTTTGCATTAGTTTCAGGTATACATAGTGGTTATGATGCTGTTGCAATAATTATTTAACAAGAAAGGAGTGAAGGGGAGACTAAATAATATAGACATGTTATGTACCCAGCTTTATCAAAAAGCTATTTTAACATTCTCCAGGTCTATTCCCCACAGATTGATGGGGAAAGGGACTGGACAAAGGCAATTTAGAAACATGCCCAGTAAGATCTGAGTGATGTGGGAAGGTGTTTACCTGTCAGTCACACCTAAGAGTGAGTTAGTGTCCAGAATGGGTGTTGCCACTGCAAGCGCGTGAAACCTGAATATTTAATCTCCTAAACAAAGGAAGTTCTCTCTCTCTGCCTGTCTTCCTCTCTCTCTTGCTGCCCACACCAGACTCCTGGCTTGCAGGGCTCCCAGACCTTGCATTCGCATGTGGCCCACAGCCATGTGGACACTACACACTGAATTAATGGACTAAATCCAGACTGATGCTGAACTAGACCTGGCTATAGCATGGAGAGGAAACTATGGACACTGGTCCCACTTCTAACTTTGCTGAATCCACAGCTGCCCCTTCTCCAGGACTGGGTTAAGGGAACTGGGACTTTGGAACCCCAGGAATATAACTCCATGCAAATAAATCATTCATTCTCCCATGTAAGTCTTAGAAAATTTCTTTTCTGAAGATATCACAAGAGCCACCCCACTCCCACAAGTGTCGGGGAGATCTGGCCCACTCATCTCTCTGGTAACAGTTTGATGATTGTATACTTTACAATGTATTCTCCCTAATATTTCCTGTACCCACCTGGCACCACACACAGTTATTACAGTATTATTGATTATATTCCCTATGCTGTATTTTATATCCTGTAACTACCAATTTGTACTTCTTAATCCCTTCTCTTCTCTTTTTCACCCAGCCCCCCATCCTCCTCCCCTCTGGCAACAGTCTGTTCTCTGTGTCCATGTGTCTGTTTCTGTTTTGTTTGTTCATTTATTTTGTTCTTTCGTTTCCACATATAAGTGAAATCATATGGTATTTATCTTTCTCTGACTAATTTATTTCGACTTAGCCTAATACCCTCTAGGTCCATTCATATACCGTAAATGGTAAGATTTCTAATTTTTACTCTAATTTTTCAAAGACAGGTAGATAGATGATAGATAAAAGGTGCATTGGATCCAGATGGTAAATGCTGATGATTATTTTTCCTGGTGCACTGAGGATTTAAGGCCTCATATGATTCCTGCAATTCCATAAGTTCTTTGTTAGTTAAGAAACCTGAAATGAATTAGGTGTGCCTATAAAATGAACGAGGTGTGTGTGCCCCACCCTCCCACCACCAGCTCTGCACCCGCAGCAACTCCAGCCCCTGCTGCCCTCACACAGTTGAAGTCCCAGGGGTTGCTGCCTTCTGGGGTTGTGGGCAATGCAGGGTTGGGTGGGGGGGGGGGCGGTGAGCTACCATGACAGCACTTCCCTCTGGCAGCTTCTGGGGCAAGGCTTCCTGGCATTTTAGTAGCCCCCAAATATCTATGACAACGGATGGTATTATATCTCTAAATCAGAGTTCTGGCTACCAAGGTGTCCTAGGCCGCAAATCAAGTGAAGTCTAAAGCCTAACAAAGACGGGCACAACCCCCAACCCCATCACAACTCCCACCACCCCATCCCAACCCCACTCCAACACATACTACACCACCACCCCATCACCACCCCCAGCCCACCACCCCACTCCACCTACTCCTTACTACCCTACCACCCCACCCTACTCCCCAATCCCTTCACCCTACACCCTACCCTCACCCCACCACCCCACCCCACTCCCACCCCACCACCCCACCCCACTCCCACCCCCAACTCCCCCAACCCACCACCTCACCACCACCCCCAGCTCACTACCCCACTCCCACCCCACCCCCCACTACCACCACACCCCGAGCTGGGTCCTGTGAGCCCTTAGCAGCTCCAATCAGGGACCTACCCTCTGAGCTACCCACAAGCTCTCCTTTGAGATAATAAAAGAAACAACTCAGACATTGCTTGTCCCTGAGTCACTTCCTGGGTAGTGGCTTCTACCCTGCTCCAGGCGCCAAATCCTACAGGAGCAACTGTCATTTTTTCCACTGAGACCATCAAAACCACTATAGTTTTTCTGTCCGAAACGAAATCTATTACTGAGTAGCCTGATTTAGGGGGAGGGACAGGGCCTTTCTCCATAGGAAATAAAATCAGAGATACAAGTACAGAGGGGTTCCTCTCTACTCCTGACACGTGGAACCAGAACAGGAGGCCCAGCCAGGCACCAGGCCCTATTCACGCCCAACAGCCCACACACACCCAACTGTGTGCCTTGGTGCACTGGACTGACACAGGGTAGGAGCTCCATAAATATGTACTGACTAAATAATCTTCCCATCCCCACATTGTGAGCCTCGTAAGCTTGCTTTATTCTTGTCTTATATTTGCCCTCTTGAAATTCAAACTGCCTTGCACTAGAAGAGCATTTGCTTTTCTCTCTTGCTCTGAACAGCACCCTTCAAACCGCAAGGAGAGGTCACACTCGGGCACTCTGGGTAATAACTGGGAAATTGAAGACGGTTTCAGCAGTGGGAAGTTGACTAAGAAACAGGTAATTCCTGTTCATGGAGTTGGCTGGGTTTGTTTGCAAGGGGTGACTAAGCAACAGAGGGAAATTTTAACAAGTAGAGGGAGGGGAGCTCCTGGGCTGGGAAATGAGGAAAGAGCAGCTAAAGGAGGCAGCCAGAACCAAAGCAACATTCTGGAGGTAACAGGCTTCAGAAATGCCCCAAATCTAGGCTGAAACACAAGAATGTACCACAGCATTTAACTCCTTTGTGTCCATTCAATGTTTTGTGGCTCACTTTAAAATTTGAAAATTTTATGTCTATATTGAAAATTTGAAAAGTTTGTCTATATTGCTTTTTTAATAATAATTAGTTTAAAGAGAAAAAATTAAAATACACAGATACAGACATATCTGCAATGTCTAAGGCAAACACTTTATTATAAAGTGTCGAAGCCCTTGATTTGACAGGTATGACCACAGAGAGGAAGAACGGAAAGGTTGAAATTCACTGTCATAGCAGCTTTACATGTTGAAAGCCGAAACTGTGCTATGAGTTGCAGATTTTTAAAAACTCAGATATGGCTTCTGTCTTCAGGGAGCTTGCAGCCTCTGCAGGAAGTGATGTACGTGTAGATAAATAACTGCCTGACACAGCCCAGGACACCTGTGTAGGGTACCGTGGAGGCAGTGGTCAGCTCTCCTGGAAGGGGTGAGGGCAGGAGGGAAAGAAAGGGCTGCTCTGCTGAGTCTTAAGATGAACACGTATTTGCAGTAAAGCTAAGAAACCTAGCTCTCAGCCTGCCTCTGCTCCTCACCTGTCCTGCCACACCTCTGGGCTTCCACTTCTTTATCTCAAGTGGAATCAGCTCCAAGATTCCAACCATATAAAAATCATTCATACACCCAACAAATGCTTCATTGAGTGTCTCAGTGGCCTGAATAATAGAAACCTTGAAATAATAAAAGCCCAGAGGCATCAAAGCCCCAGGGATGTCTGGTATTCTAATTCCGAAAACAACTGAAGTTGCCTCCACATTTGATCAGTGGTTAAGAAAAAGGAAAGACTCTCTCTTGTGGAATCTAGACGCTCTCTTCTTGCCAAAGGTTCAGCTGTTCCACATAAGTCCAACCATTGCCAGGTTGCAGGGCAAAGGATGTGCAGAGAAATGAAAGCCAGTTCCAGGAACAGGCCACCTCAGCAGGCACTTTGCAAAATGCAGTCAAGAGAGAGGAAACCTCCTACATTTCAGCAATATTCAAATCGGCAACTACAAATTAGCTGGCAAAAGTAGTGCTTGAAGTCTGAGCTTTAAAAAATTGGAGACAGGCTCCAAGCACACACCACCTCTGGAAGGTGTCAGGCTCAGAGCATTTCTGACCTGCAAAGGACCATTAAAAATACCTCTTTCCTTCCCAAAGCTGATTACATTACACAATTTACTATTTTACTAACAGCAGGAGTTCCTGCTATAATAAAATTGTTTCATTTTAGTGGAAGTTCCTACATAGAGCACTGGTGTGAATAACGTAAACGCTGTGATAAGAGCCCGTCCCACAGTCTGTGGTTCAAATGGGAAAAGGTGGCCAATCACCACAGGTCAGTGTGACCTCTTTTGGCTCTGGGACAGATGAGGTTACATACACTTGGGGCTACAACTGTGGGCCTGAAAACCAACTTCAGGCTAAATAAGGGAAAAGAATGAAGAGTGAGTCATTCATGGCATTTTGGTAAGTATACATGGTGCGCGTTCGCAAATACCTGATCTGTAAGCTGACTTTGTGCACACAACTAGGCATATTTGGTGAGATAAATGTGAATTCCCCACTCATTACAAAAACTATCCAACTGCCCTGGCTGGTTTGGCTCAGCGGTTAGAACCTCGGCCCTCAAACCAAAGAGTCACAGGTTCGATTCCGGTCAAGGGCGTGTACCTCAGTTGCGGTTCAGTACCTGACCCTGGTCGGGGTCATGCAGGAGGCAACCAGTCAATGTGTCTCTCTCACATCGATGTTTCTCTCTCTTCCTCTCTCTCTCTCTCTCTCTCTCCCACTCTATCTGAAGATAAATGGAAAAATATCCTCAGGTGAGGATTAAAATAAATAAATATATAATAAAAATAAAAAATCCAACTAACTCTTTCTCACATGCAAAACTGTGCAATAACTCCCAGGCTCTGTGGGCCTGATGTGGTGCAGATTTCTCTGCAAAAGCTCTAAGGGCTCTAAATATCAGGAAATGACCGATCTGGGTCATGTGACGGGGCAGCATGGCTAAGAGCAGGTACATAAAAGTCAAGGAAATGAGCAAACACAAAATGACAAAGTTAAAGGTCAAAACAGCAATAATTCCTTCACCTTCACCTAGTGAAGGAATTTAGTCAAGTCCCTAAGGGAGATAGACTTTCTTATTTATTTATTTATTTATTTATTTATTTATTTATTTATTTATTTTCTATTAATTTGTTTTTGTTACAGATGTTTCTCCTTTTTCCCCCATTGACACCCTCCTCCCCATCCCCCCCACCCCATCCCCAGCATCGTTGTCCATGTCCATCAGTTATGCGTACATGCATATAAGTTCTGTGGTTTATCTCTTCCCTCTCCCCCCACCCCCTCTTCTGAGGGTTGTCAGTCTGTACCCTATATCCACGTCTCTGGGTCTACCCTGTTCCTCAGACTGTTATGTTCATTATATTCCACAAATAAGTGAGATCATGTGATATTTGTCTTTCTCTGCTTGGCTTGTTTCACTTAGGATAATACTCTCCAGGTCTCTCCATGTCGTCTCAAAAGATAAGAGATCTTTCTTTCTTACAGCTGCATAGTACTCCATTGTGTATATGTACCACGACTTTTTTATCCATTCTTCTACTGATGGACACTTGGGCTGTTTCCAGATCTTACCTATTGTAAATAGTGCTGCTATGAACATGGGGGTACATATGTTCTTTCTGGTTGGTGTTTCAGGTTTCTTAGGGTATATTCCTAGAAGTGGGATCACTGGGTCAAATGGCAGTTCAATTCTTAACTTTTTGAGGTAACACCATAGTGTTTTCCACAGTGGCTGCAGTCTGCATTCCCACCAGCAGTGTACTAGAGTCCCCTTTTCTCCACACCCTCGCCAACACTTGTTGTTTGATGATTTGTTAATGGCAGCCATTCTGACAGGTGTGAGGTGATACCTCATAGTTGTTTTAATTTGCATCTCTCTGATGATTAGTGATGTCGAGCATTTCTTCATGTGTCTCTTAGCCATCTGTATGTCCTGTTTGGAGAGGTGTCTATTTAAGTCCTCTGCCCATTTTTTAATTGGGTTCTTTGTCTTCCTTTTATTGAGTTATATGAGCACTCTATATATTTTGGAAATTAACCCCTTATCTGATGCATCATTGGCGATTATGGTCTCCCATATAGTGGGATTCCTTTCCATTTTGATGGTTGTTTCTTTTGCTGTGCAGAAGCTTTTTAGTTTGATGTAGTCCCATGTATTCAGTTTTTCCTTTGTTTCTCTTGCCTTAGGTGTTGTATCAGTGAAAATTCTGCTGTGTATGATGTCTGAAATTTTGTTGCCTGCATTTTCTTCTAGAATTTTTATGGATTCACGAGTCACATTTAAGTCTTTTATCCATTTTGAGTTTATTCTCGTGTATGGTGTAAGTTAGTGGTCTAGCTTCATTTTTTTGCAAGTAGCTGTCCAATTTTCCCAACACCATTTATTGAAGTGTCTTGACTCCACTGTATGCTCTTGCCACCTTTGTCAAATATTAATTGAGCATATTGTCTTGGGTCAATTTCTGGGTTCTCTATTCTGTTCCATTGATCTATCTGCCTGTTCTTGTGCCAGTACCAGGCTGTTTTGATTACAGTGGCTTTGTAGTATAACCTGAAATCTGGTAATGTGATCCCTCCTACTTTGTTTTTCTTTTTCAAGATTGATGTACCTATTCGGGATCTTTTTTGGTTCCATATAAACTTTTTAAGTGTTTGTTCTAGTTCTGTGAAATATGTAGTTGGTGTTTTGATGGGGATTGCATTGAATCTATAGATTGCTTTGGGTAGTAAGGACATTTTAATTATGTTAATTCTTCCAATCCATGAACAAGGTATATGTTTCCACTTTTTTATATCTTCCTCTATTTCTTTTCTCAATGACCTGTAGTTTTCTGTGAAGAGGTCCTTTACTTCTTTGGTTAAGTTTATTCCTAGGTATCTTAATTTTTTTGCTGCGATGGTAAATGGGATTTTTTTTTTTAATGAATTTTATTTTATTTATTTATTTTTTTTTATCCTCACCCGAGGACATTTTTTCATTTTTTGTTCAGATAGAGTGGGAGGGAGAGAGAGGAAGAGAGAGAGAGAAACATCGACGTGAAAGGGACACATCGAGTGGCTACCACCTGCACGACCAATCAGGGCCGGGGACAAACTGCAACCGAGGTACATGCTCTTAGCGGGAACCGAACCCGGGTCTCTCTGGACCGCACACCGACACTCTAACCGCTGAGCCAAACCAGCCAGGGCAGGATTTTTTTTTTTTTTTTTAGTTTCTCTTTCTGTGATTTCATCATTGGTGTATAAGAATGCCGTCGATTTCTTGATGTTGATTTTGTATCCTGCTACTTTGCCAAATTTATTTATTAAGTCTAGTAGATTTTTGATGGAGTCTTTAGGGTTGGAGACAGACTTTCTTACCATCAAAATCACACCAAAGCCCGGCCGGTGTAGCTCAGTGATTGAGCATTGACCCATGCACCAAGAGGTCGCCGGTTTGATTCCTGGTCAGGACACATGCCCAGGTTATGGGCCAAATCTCCAGTGGGGGGCATGCAGGAGGCAGCCAGTCGATATTCTCTCTCATTGATGTTTCTATCTCTCTCTCCCTCTCCCTTCCTCTCTCTCTAAAATCAATAAAGAAAAAAAAATTTTTTTAATCACACCATATATTATTACAATATTACATATACTTATAATGGAGTTAATAATTTTAAAACTATATATAAATTTTTCTAAAGTGTGAATTCAGTCATTTGCTTCTTCAGTTAAAATAAGTAAATAAATCCTTTGGGGAATATTTACTTTAGTTGAGTTGACCCTTCTGATAGCCGTCAAGATCCTGGTTCCCTGAATAGGTAAAACAGGTAAGAAGTCCCTCTGAGAGAATGATTCCTGAACAAGACTTACTCCTTCCAGGGTGGGTCACACTTTAAATTAAAAAGGAGTAGATATTAATTGTGATTATTCTCCTGGGATCTCAAACATCCAAATCACAACCAGCCATCTTTCACAGCAACTTCTCGAGGGAGATGTACAAAATCACTGATTATTGTAAAGCTTGAACCCCAAAATCCCATCTAGTACTTCCCACGTTAGTAAATAAGTTCATAACAATAAATTCCTTTTAGACTTCAAATCTTTCCTGGAAGCCCTCACCTTGAGCCTTGCCCTTGATTTCTGACCAATCCAATGACAAAAAGAATAAGACACAAGAGACAGCTCTGAGAGAACACAGTTATTTCTGTAGTGGGCCTCTGTTCTAGTTATCTTTTGCTGCATAGCAAACCACCTTAAAACTTAGTGGCTTATAAAACAACTCCTCTCTGTTTCCCATGGTGTCAGCTGGGGCAGTTTGAGGCTCAAGGGTCCACTTCCAAGATCATTCACCACAAGCTGGCCATTTGGTGCTGGCTTTCAGTCCCTCTGCATGTGGGTCTGCCCACCAGGTAGCTTGGGCTTCCACACAGGATGGTGGCTGGCTTCCTTGAGTGAACATCCCAAGAGAGAACTAGGTAGAGTCCATATCGCCTTTTAACATCAAGTCTCAGAGTCATATAGCATCACTTCCAAAGTAGCCACAAGCCCACGCAGATTCAAGGGGAGGAAACACAGATCCTACCTGTTGATGGGAGGAGTGTGAAGGTGACATTGTAAGAAGATCATGTGGGAGAGTAGATATTGTTATTGCCACTTTTGGAAAATACAATTTATCCCAGCTTCCCAACACTCATTTCACCCCAAACTATTTGTCTCAGTCAACGAAGGCAATCCTACCCCTTTGACCAGTAGTTCATTCAGGGATAGGCAGACCTAAACCATTTTGGGCAATGAAATTTAAGAGAAGCTTGCTCAGGGTTTTTGGGAGAGTCTCTCCCACAGGATATGAACAAGGAGATATATGCCCTGGATGTATCACCTATAGTTACAATGGTAAAGTGGACCACAGGGGAAAAAGACAGAAGAACCTCCTCCTGGACATCACTAAGCTGCTGAATCAATCAGCCCTGGAGCCTCTCCTATCTTGGGGCCTCCTGTTATAAGTATAATTAATAATTTCATGATTACTTAAATCAGCTTGAGTCAACTTCCTATTGTCTTCACCCAAAAGCACCCTAACTCTTACAATTTCTTCCTAAAGCCTAGGAACAGTGACAAGCTAACCTGCCTACTCCTAGGCCTTCCCAGAGCTGGGGGGTTGGGGTATGGGAACCAAGGAGAAGTCTTACTGCACAAAAATGTCAAGCCATCAAAAAAGACCACAACACAGACAGACCACAAGAACATTTAAAATTTTTTAAACATTTTTTTAAATTGATTTTTAGAGAGAGAGGGAGAAAGAGATAGAAACATCAATAAGAGAGAACATTGACTAGCTGCTTCCACTGGGGATTTGGCCCACAATCTGGGCATGTGCCCTGACCCGGAATTGAACTGGCGACCTCTTGGTGCATGGGTCAACATTCAACCACTGAGCCACACTGGCTGGGCAGAACATTTAAATTTTTAATTTGTTACATAGAAGTCCTCATGCCTGCTACTAACCCATCATATCCTAGACCCAGAGTACAAGTAAGGAGAAAGGACTTTGAATGCTCTCTGGGAGGTGGGTGGTGCCACCAACGAAAGATATTATACTAGATTTGTTCTGCAAGGGCTGCCAGTCTAACAGAGGGAAATGGCACATACTTAAATAGTTATAATTCGAGATAGGCTGTAACACATGCCACAAGAACAGTGCAGATAAAGGGCTGTGGTAGATCAATGATGAGACAGATCCTTTTTAGTTGGAAGAGATAAGTGAAAGCTAGTTCTGTTTGAGCTGAGTCTTCACATAGGTAGAATTTGGATATGAGAAGATGGGGGAAACATTCCAGATGAAAGGAAGGAATCAAAATCAAAGAATAAGTTCTGGCCGATTTGACTCAGCAGTTAGAGCATCGGCCCGCGGACCAAAGAGTCGCAGGTTCAATTCCAGTCAAGGTCACGTACCTCAGTTGCAGTTCGGTCCCTGGCCCTGGTCAGGGTCATGCAGGAGGCAACCAATTAATGTTGTCTGTCTCACATCGATGTCTCTCCCCCCATCCCCCACTCTATCTGAAGATAAATGGAAAAATATCCTCAAGTGAGGATTTAAAAAATTATATCAAAGAATAAAAACAATTGGTGGGGCCCTGGCCAGGTGGCTCAGTTGGTTGGAGCATCATCCTATACACCAAAAGGTTGCAGGTTTGATTCCCAGTCAGGGCACATACCGGGGTTTTAGGTTCAATCCCCAGTCGGGGCGTATATGGGAGGCAACTGATTGATGTTTTTCTCTCTCACATTGATGTCTCTCTCTTTCTCCCTTCTCTCTCTAAAAATCAATAAAAACATCCTTGGGTGAGGATTTAAAAAACAACAATAGGTGGGAAATTGTGGGACTTTTAATGGCTAGAAGACGTTCAAAATGTGACCTAATCAGAATAGTGGCCAGATGGCTGCAGCAAGTCCTAGAGACCCTCACCACACCATGCATTAACCCTTAAGTTACTTGGTTGTGGGAATTCCCTGGCCCAGGAGAGAGACAGGGCTGGCTGGAGCTTCAGATGGATGGCAATGAGGATTCAGGCAAGAAGAAAGGCCATTTAGCAACTGGTAGAGAAGAATTTCAAAATTTTCACAACTAGTGTGGCCTTTCCGTTGAGAACTGGCTAAAAGATCAAACCTGCTTACAGACAACAGTGAGAAGTTCCATTTGACAAGAGTCAACAGTGAGTGAAGGGCAATAATTAAAAAACAGTTGGGATTGCACCATAAAGGACCTTGAATTCCAAGATGAAGGATTGAGACAAAGATTAAGCAATACAGATCCACTCAATATTTTGTTGACACATTCAGATCACAACGGATTGGACACGGATCTGATACCGTGTGGCCTTTTTGGAGTAGAAATTTAACGTGCGTGTGATAATTTCCTGTGGTTCACTGAGAAAGAGAATTTCTCAACTCTGCCTAACAACAGTTGAAGACCTAAAAACAACTATGTGGAGGACTTTAATGGTTTCCAACCATCAGCATGAAAGAGGTCTAGAAGAATATAAAGAAAACTAAATGTGGGCAGACAATGGAGGAAAGCAAGCAGACCCCCACCGGCTTGCACAGGGACGCTGGCTGCTCTGAAAAGTGAGGGGGTTCATGAGGGCCAGCAATTAGGACAGAGGCGATGGAAAGTGAGAGGAGGAAAGACTTTGGAGGGATAACGTTAATGACACCCAACATTTGCAGAGTACAGTTTACAAAGCGCATCTCATTTAATCCACACAGCAATACTGCAAGTTGTAATTAACATTCATATAACACCTCACCGTTTAAAGCACCCTTTTATATTTATTGTCTTCTTAATTATTATCCCCATTTTACACATAAGAAAACTAAAGCTCAGAATTAGAAAATAGCTGATCTAATAAGAGAGAGGGCTGGAACTCAAACTCAGGCCTTTAGATTCCTTGTCCAGCATTTCCCTTTACGCTATAGTGGCCTCAGAGATGGTGGGGGTCATTCCTTAACATTGCAGATGTGGCCTCAGTGCCCTGGGCAAAACCTGTAGATTATGAGACAAACCTAAGGATCTCCCCTTGCAGTCCTTGTCTTCAGGAGGTAAACCTTCTAGCTCAGGACTTAAATGGAAAGAGCCTCACCCTAAAGACTGGGTGAGCACCTTCTGACGCAGATGGCTCCATTTCTAGAAGGATCCCATTCCTGTTTTATTGATCAAATTGGCTTTGGGGATCCTCAAAGACTGGAACCATTACTTTTTTATCTTTGTATCCTCAAACCCTAGCACAGTATCTGGTACTTGTTGAATAACTTCATGAATTTAAATGTAAAACCCTTAACAGAAATATCTTGAGAGCCTCCCCAGAAAAGAAAAACAACACAGAGAGTCAAACAATTCTTGGAACAAGTTATTTAACAATAAGTCATGAATGTTAAATCATACAGAAGTAACCAGACACAACCCCTCCTCTGAAATCGTGCTATCTGTTCAATCTCACAAACATTCATTGGGTCTTACTATGTGCCAATTCCTATGAATGACACAAAGATGAACAAGACAAATCCACAATTTCAAGGAACACACGTGCTATCAGAAAAGATAAAACATGCATTGACGTACCTTTAATATACAGCAGAATATTCAAAACCTCCCCACCCCCACATCCCCAAGCCCTGGCTGGTGTGGACACATACTTAGGTTGTGGGTTTGGTCCCTAGTTGGGGCATTTTTGAGAGGCAACCAATCAGTCTCTCTCTCTCTCTCTTTCTCTCTCTCTCTCCCTTCCTCTCTCTAAAAATCAATAAACATATTGCTGGGTGAGGATTAAAAAAATAAAAATAAAATAACTCCCCCTCAAAAAATTTTTTTTACAAAAGATTATGGGAGGATAAAGGATGGGTGGTGGAGATTAGGAAAGCTTATGAAGGAGGAACTTCATTGAAGAAGCCATAGAATTTCATCAGAGGGAACTGTATTAAGGATATTTCAAAAAACAGAAAGCTTGAGCAATGGCAAAGAGATAAGGAAGTACAGAGGATTTTTTGGTAATAATCAGTGATTCCATTTAGTTAAAGCATAAAGTATATAAAGAAAAGTGGCAGATGACACTTGAGACCCTCTGCGCTAACCTATCTGTCACATACCAGACATTATAACCTGCTTCACATATTTGAATTCCACTCTACCTCCTCTCATCATCCTGGATGAACCCAGCATTGATGTGGATGACCTACTCAACCCCCCAGTCTCATAGCTTCCTGACCTCCTTCATGCCCACTTCACTTAAACTGGAATCAGTATAATGCCCATAGCCATGCTTGGACTTTGCCATCATTCATAAGGCCTCTATCTATAAAACATTAAACTCACTGAAAGATTATATTATACCAATGAATTCTTACATCCCCAGCTCTCTCCATTCTTCTTCTGCTTCACTTGTTCTTGGATTTCATGGAGACTCTGTGCCCACCCACCTTCCATGTCCTTGCTCCTTCCTTTTTGGTCCTGTACCCAATGCTCAATCAACTGGATTATTTTCTCACTGACACCACACACTGCCTTATCCTTCTGTTAGCCCCACCCAGTGAAATCTTAACCCTAAATCTATTCCACAACCCTCTCTCTTGCACCCAGTGACTAAACTTCTAAGCACACCTGGAGAAAGCCATGCAGCCACACAATCGTATGGATTCGAGTCACTGCAAAAGTATAGCTTCCTAAGCTTTTACACCACTCAGCCAGTTTGAGTCACTCCCCCTTCTATTTCCCTCTGTGACCATTTTGAACCTCCTCAAGTCTCCTATTCAAGTCCTATGGCCACTGTCACAAATGTCTTCATCTCCTGCTTCATGCAGGGGTATCAGAGAGGATGCTCTTCTACAGCTCTCCCAAACCTATGGATTACCTACAGCCTCGCTCATGGTTTTCTCCTTTTCCACCTCTGTGGAATAATTCCATCTACCCATAGCTCCTCTAGGACCTTGCTCTATCATTTGTATCCTTTCAACCCTGTGTGTTTGCCTTCTCATTTTGATAGCTCCTTCTCCAAAGACTGTGAACCTACTCAAGCCTCTCCTGTATGCTTTTAAATCTTCCCTTCGTCCTAGATCCCTTCTGGCTGCCATTCCATCTGTCCTTCCTTCATAGTCAACTTTCTCAAATGAGTAATCCATATTCCCTGCTCCACTCTTTGTCTCCCATTCATTCCCCAGTCCACTGCTATTCGCCTTTCTCCCTACCACTACACTAAAACTGCTCTGGCAAAGGTCTCCAAGGACATAACTGCCAAATCCAGTGGACACACAACAGCCTTCATCGTACTCTGTCTCTCTGAAGACTTTCATCTTGCTGACCACTCCCTCCATCCCGGAAGTCTCTCTTCCATGGACTTCATAACACCAGAGAAGGTTTGGGTCTCCTCCTGTCTCCCCGATCATTTCTCTTTTTTCCTCCTATGCTGTATCCTCTTCTTCCTTGTTCTTTAAATGTTGATTTATTCACAAAAGCTAGGTTGAGCACCATCAGACCAGACACTTCACCTGCCTTGTTAACCACGGTAGCCCCAGTGCTTCGGACAGCTCCACGCACACGGAAGGCCCTCCTTGTATCATTGCTCACTGCAAGTACTGCATGTTGGCAACACTGGTGCACAGGGCACTGACTCTGCCCTCAAGTAGCTTGCAGTAGTAAAAAAGACAAATAAGTAAACAGAAAATGACAGCAGAGTGTGGTAAGAATTATGATACAAGGGGCTATGGAAGAACATACAATGGACACAGGAGATGCTGAATTCCTCCAGCATCAAACTGTGACAACCAGGGAACCTCACTGGAGACTCAGTTGCCCACGGTTTCTATTGGAGGCTGGTCACATAGGCACACTCTGTCTAGCAGGTACCAAAATTCCAAAGTCTCAGAAGGAAAGCAGGTGTTCAGCATAAACCACATTGTTTACACAAAGAGTTTAGAGACAGTGAGCTGCTCTTAGTCACAGGTTAAGGCACAGTGAGAGCATGGTGGGAAACCTTCTGAAATCCAAGTTCCCAGATGCCAACCAAAGGCCATCTTGGGAGCAAGCCTTTCTAAGGATAGCAGTATCCAGTTGTTTTTACATAGATACCTAGCCTAGTCTTAGGGGACAGGAATGCTTAGGGAAGATTATTTCTAGGTTGTGTGAAGAATGATGCTATGGACTTAACTATGTCTCCCCCCAACCCAAAGAAAATCCATATGTTAAAGCCATAACCCCTAATGTGACTGTCTTGAGACAGGGTGTGTAGGAGGTAATTGTGGCTAAATGATTAAAGGTTATAAGAGTGAGGCCCTAATTCAATAGGACTATGGTCTTATAAGAAGAGTAAGAGAGAGATGTCTCCCTCTCTCTCCACCATGTGAGGACACAGCAAGAAAGTAGCCATCTGCAAGCCAGGAAGAGAGCTCTCATCAGGAACTGAATCAGCCAGTACCTTGATCTTGGACTTCCAGCCTCCAGAACTGTGAGAAAATAAATTCCTGTTGTTTAAGCCACTCGGTCTGTGGCACTTTGTTATGGCAGCCCAAAACAACTAAGACAGATGAGTAAAAGAATGAGAAAGACTACTCGAGACAGATCAGACAGAGGTGCAAAGGTCCTGAGGTGAGAAAGAGAGAGATTTGAAGAGCTATAAGTAAATGTGACTGTTTTCATTCCTGTTCTCTCCTCAAGTGATCTCATCACTCTTCCAAACCCCGCAAATCTAAGCAGAGGCCAAGTTCGATTGTTTTTGCCTTTTCAGTACTTGGCAATTCCCTCTCCCCATCTCAATATGGCCATTTCACCTTGGTTATTGCAACAATATCCTAACAGTTTCCTTGCTTTTAGTCTTTCTCCTCTCTAGTACATTTGCTATACTTCCCTAAAGGTGAAGTGGCTCATGTCACCCTCCTGCTTAAAAACCTTCAGTGGTTCTTGACAGATAACCCTCACCATACAATCCAGATTTCCAATCATGACCCTTCATGCTCTGACTCTTCTCTTTCCAGGCTCATATCTCATAATCTGCCTCACATTTGCCATCACCACATACCCAAAGGCCAGGACTACTGAGCCACCTGCAAGTACTGAGAATACACATATGCTTCATCCTTCCTTACTTTTTCACAAGCCATTATGTAGGGCATCCTCTGAAGACACTGCTATAAATTCTAAGCATTTTACATGAATATGTCTTAATCTACACCACAACCATATCAAGTAAGTACTACTGTTCTCTCTACTTTATAGAAGAGGACACCGAGGCACAGAGCGGATAAATGACTTGCTAGAGCTCATACAGATAATATGTTGCAGTCCTGGGTTTGAGCCCCATACTCTAGTTCCAGAGTCTGTCATCATAAACACTGTGCTGTACAGCCTGACTTCACCGTGCTTCGCCACTGCGTCATCCACTTAGTGCATTCTTATTCATCCTTCAGTACCCAACTCAAGTATCATTTTCTCCATACTGCTTTCCCTCTCCCCCAGTGTTAACCACTCATTTCCTTCCAAGCATTGTCCTTGCATCTTGGTCACATTCCTGTTACTATGCTTGTCACACTCTATTGTGTCCATGTAAGAACCTACCCAACCCTGTACAGAGCTCAGGTTGCACCTAAGAATTACCCTGCACTGTGGGAGTCCCCACATTTACTTCCTGAATAGCCCTTTGCTCACCCATTCCTCATTGCAGTCTCTTGCTGTCATTTACCAGCCCTCACTCATCCTCAGCTCCTTGCCTGCTTTAGCCCTTCAGTTTGACATATTGTTTGCTGCTCTGCCAACTCTCCTTTTCCTGCAATCGTTCCTGAACTCTCCCTCCTCTGGCTGAAAACCTAGTAGTGTAATGACCCCATTTCAGCATGACCCTAGGGAGTTGCCACCGCAGGCAGGCCTAAGTGGAAGGAAGAGATGACCCCCAGCCTGGTTCTGGGCAAGTCACACTTACTTGGTTTAGCTCTTTTCTTCGGTGTTACTCAAGCTACCTCATGGGGCAGAGAAGTTATTAAAGGAATAAATGTCATGCAGAAAATCAGGAAAACTACGTAACCAGGTTCCAGAAAAACAAGAAAGCTGGTAAAGTTGGACTGCGGTCCCTTCACTCCCAGTGCTTCACCATTTATACAACTCAGCTAATATCCAAGTGGCTACTTCTTTTATTTCCAGTTAGCAATTGGTTTGTCTTTCCTCTCTATTCTGCACATTCTTTCAAACTTTATAGCTTCTCTTTATTCATGGTGTCTGCTTCTGTAATTTGGATATGCCATGACCTCATGATTCTCTCTATGCAAACATTCAGCTTCAGCTCTTACAAATACCTAATTCTCTTTGTGTTTATAATTTCAGTTGCCCAAGAACAAGAAGCTGACTGGCCCCAGGTCATCTTTCCATGTCATGTCATGATGTATCCACTAATGTCCATTCTACGGATTGACAGTCTTTGAGTCCACAGCTAATCTCAATCTAATTAGCTGTGACAGCCCTGGCCAGTTTGGCTCAGCGGTTAGAGCGTCAGCCTTCGGACCAAGGAGTAGCGGGTTCAATTTCAGTCAAGGGCACGTACCTCGGTTACGGTTCGTCCCCCACCCTGGTTGGGGTTGTGCAGGAAGCAACCAGTCAATGTGTCCTTCTCACATCGAAGTTTCTCTCTCTCTCTCTCCCTCCTATTCTATCTGAGAATAAATAGAAAAATATCCTCAGGTGAGGATTTAAAAATAAATAAATAAAACTGATAGTATGTGGCATTATAAAGATTTGGGGGTAAGCCCAGCAGGTGTGACTCAGTGGACTGAGCATCATCCCATGGACTGAGAGGTCCCGGTTCGATCCCCAGTTGGGGCACATGCCCGGGTTTCGGGCTCCATCCCCAGTAGGGGGCATGCAGGAGGCAGCTGACTGATGATAAATTGATGTTTCTATCTCTCTCTCCCTTCCTCTCTCTTAAAAAAAATGATAAAAACATTTTTTAAAAAATCCTTGAAGGAGACCTAAATTGCCTGATAACTGTGTCTAATTAAAAAACAAAAACAAAAAAAAAGAGTTGAGGGTAAGAGGATTTAGAATCAAAACCTGGCTCCAAGTTCTCAAGTTGGGAGGCTGGAAGAATGGCAGTACCGTTAGCAGAGACTGGGAAGAAGAGAGAGAAACAGGTTTAGGGAAAACAACTAATTTCTTAATTACTGAGTCTGAGGCTCAGGTAGGACTTTCAAGTGATTCAAGAACAAGTGAGCCCTGACAGGTTTGGCTCAGTGGATAAAAGGTTGGCCCAAGCACTGAAGGGTCTCGGTTGGATTCCCAGTCAAGGGCAGTACCTGGGTTGCAGGTTTGATCTCTGGCCATGCTTGGGGTTCTATGGAAGGCAATCAATCAATCAATGTGTCTCTCTCACATTGACGTTTCTCTCTCTCTCTTTCTCCCCCTCCCTCCATCCCTTCCACTCTATCTAAAAATCAATGGAAAAATATCCTCAAGTGAGGATTTTTTAAAAAAGAACAAGTGAAAATATGGATCTGGAATAACTGAGCTGAGATGAAGATTTGCTCAGAAGTGACCAGGGGAGCCTGCAAGAATGAAGTCCTCTCAAAGCCATCATTTCATTTGACAGTCATAACAATCTTATAAAATAGGAAAGGCAACATCACCTATTTTTATAAATAAGGAAACGGAGGTTTTGCCAAAAGTATTACAATGAAGTAACAGACTCAGGATTAGAACCCAGAGCTTCTATTCTTACTACAAGTACATTGTCAACTGCACACAGATAACTGCCCACTCTCATGGGTCAGTTGTTTTCATTTAAATATGTTTTTATTGATTTTTTTTAGAGAGAGAGGAAGGGAGAGAGAGAAATGTCGCTGTGAGAGACATACCTCTACCGGCTGCCTCCTGCACGCCCCCTACTGGGGATGGAGCCCACAACCTGAGCATGTGCTCTGACCCGGAGTGGAACCAGGACCTCTCAGTCCATGGGAGGATGCTCAATCCACTAAGCCACACCGAGGGGCTCATGGGTCAATTTTTAATTGCAGTAGTTCGGTCTTTGGAGTTTTGTTAACTGCTGTGGTTCAGAGAGAAGTTTAGGACCAAAGTGCTCCACTTGGCACAAATCCCGCTCTGCTAACTATCTTCAGTGTGAAGGAGCACGTAGCCCTGGCTTCTAGGGAACTTCTCTACCGTTGTGGCCCACACCCCACGTTGCACGATTTTAATACGATTTTAAACGTATCTTTCTGCATACCCAACCTGAATGAGCAGCTTGAGTTCCTACAAAGAAAAGGCCCACCCACGGCTATGGCCGGACTTCCCGAAGACCGCTAGGTAAAACTTTTAGTTCAAAAGAGTCAAAACTCTTCAAGGTTCACAGGACAAGAAGAGATTGTTTAAGGCCCAGAAGGGTTTCATGAGTTTTAAGTGAAGCTGTGTGTTCTCCGACAAGCCCGGATCTGCGCGGCGGGGGGCGGAGGAGGGGCCGGGGGAGTGAGTCAGGCGCAGCGCGGGCGGGCCTGGCGGGCGGGGACGAGCGGGGCCGGGCGGGGACTAGCCGGGGACTAGCGGAGCCCCGGCCCGCCCGCCGCCACCGCCCAGAGCTCGCCGCCCCGCTCCCCGCTCACAGCCTCCGCGCCTCGCTCCACTCCGACATGGTAAGCCCGACTCTTTATCTGTCTTCCTCTGAAACCAAAAGAAAAAGCCAGGGCATACTTCCCACCCGGCTTGATCTTTGATTTCTGTGTGGACGTGGCTGGAAGGAGCGCAGGAAAAAGCGATCCGTGGGAGGGGATCCAGAAGAGAGGACGGCAGGGACCAGCCCCAACGTCCCACCTGGAGTAACAGCCCGGGGTGGCCACGGCGGAGTCTCTGTTTTCCGGGCGAAGATAAGGGCTCGGGCTGGGCACGTGGAAGTGCAGGGCGAGCCCCGCGGGGGAGGCCGCTCGGGTCCGGCTCGGGTCCGGCTCGGGGTCCGGCTTGGGGTCCGGCTCGGCGGCGCGGGGGCGGCGGTCCCGCCGGTGCAGCCTGTGCTACGGGCCCGCGCCACCGGGTCCGGAGCCGGGAGACCCATTACCAGGGTGGAGCTCTGTGAGCGGCCCCAGCTGTTCCTGGGGACCAGAAAGGGCGCATTTCAGAACTATCATCTGAGCCCTGGGAAAATCTAAGTTTCAGTAACTACGGGCAGACGGCCAAGGCTCAGAGACGGAAGCAAGCCTGCCCGGGAGCAGAACCTCAGCCAAGAATGTGGGAAGAGCCCCGCCCAGCTAAGCCCTCCTTCCCTTTCCCCCACCATCTTTTCAGGCACTCCTTGCACCACCTGTTTTCTCCTCTTAGCTCCTGCCATCCCCACCTTGAATTCTCTCCCTTTTCGATTAAGCCACCTCCAAAATCTACCTCCTCTTTGGTGAAGGGAGTCAGCAAACTTCCGCCCAGGGACCAAATGGGGTTTCTGTTCCATACCCAAGCTACCAATGATTTTGCATTTTTAAATGGTTGAAAGAAAACCGAAGAAAGAATGATACTTTGTGACACGTGAAATTATATGAAAGTCAAACTTCAGCATCCACAAATCAAGTTTTATTGGTGCACGGCCACGCCCATTCATTTATGAGCTGTCTGTGGTTGCTGGACCGCTACAAAAGCAGAGTGACAGTCATTATGGACCACACTGGCATAAAATATTTACCATCTGGCCATTTACAAAACACATTTGCCAACCTCTGCTCTAGTGTGTCAACCCCCACCCACTCTTCCTCTTCTCCTTTCCCCTGCAAAAAGGGACAAAGTCACATGGAAACTTGGAAAGCCAGAGCCAGCACCAACAGCTGGTGAAACCTGGCATAATTGCCCTGGAGGAGGAAGGTGGATGCCACCGTAGGTCCTTGGAAGGAAAAGAGGGATGTTGGTTAAGAATGAGAAATGCAATACTTGAATCTTTTTCAAGCGTTACTTCTTTTTCACGTTCCATTTTTTGTTTTTGTTTTTTCTTTCCTCAAATGTTGTGTTTAGTGTGCATTTCAAAAATTCTTTCATAGTATCCTTTTAGCATACTGTTTCTCCTTCCTATCATGGATCCCACCAAATACAACTCTAAGGATGCGGTGAGGTGTGTGGAGCGCTGGCCTCCAGGCAGGAGATCCGGTTCTCCTCACCTTCAGCCACCATCCCACAATGGGCAAAGCTTTCCTGTCTCTGGGCCTCCCTCCTTGGGAGCTGTCTCCAAAGACCTCTCCAGCTCTACAAATTTTGCAATTTCATTTCAGTAATTTGATAATTGTGTTTCTTTTGCTCTGGAAAATTACCTCTGGGGAGAAATGTACAGGTTTTTGTTTTCTCCATGTGGCTGATAGCAAGTTTTCAAGAGGACAAAAATAGTCTAAATTACTACAGTCAAGAACAATGCTAAGGAGAAAAAAGTAAAGTAGAAGGCCACTTTGAAACTGGAAAAGCAAAGCAATCTGAATTCTGCAAGGAAAGGGGGCAAAGGAAGCTTCTGTCGGTCTATAAAAAAGTCACAGGTCCCTTTCTCATTAGTCTGGAACCTTCTACCCTCTCTGGTATGCCCTCCTAGCCAATCTTGTTCCTGTCATATGACACATCAGTAAAACAGTGAGATTTTAGTCCTGATAACAAAAGCTGTTGTGCAAACACATGTGTTTCTAAGCTATGCTATTTTGTTTCTCCCCCAAACCCGGAACCTACCAACACTTTTCTCTCCTTAATTAAAGTTCCAACAGTGTGACTGTGGAAGAGAATCCACCTCTGGAAGAGTTCTTTAGAACTCACCTTTGGAAGGGCTTTATAGGTTCTCCAAGACGCAGGGGGTAGCGGGCACCCGGCTAGGCTGGTAAAGCACCTAGAAAAGAAGACCCTCCGCCACACAGCCTCGGGGTTCTGATCAGTCCTTAGCACCTTAATTATGGGTCCCAAAAGCGTCCAGCTTGGAATGCAGGAAGTACAGGTCAAGAACAAATTAACGGCCAAGTGCTACATTGCAAAGTCACCGCCCAAACATAGTTCATTGTTAGTGCCCCAGATAAAGCCTCAGAGAAAGGGTGTGGCCCTGCAAGTTTTTCAGAATGTCTGCAGTTGCGCTCTTATCCACCAGGGGGAGTCCAGCAGGTCCTCACTTCTAGGGCCCAAGGTTCCCACTAGAATAAATCATGGGCACACTCTGCAGGACAGAATCTACTTGAAGACTTCTGTTGAAGGGAAAGCAGAGCCTAGCACAGGATTTGAATCTCCTGCTCCTGGTGCTACCACAGCCGTGGTCCAGCTGTGTAGAAACCATGGGAACTGTGTGAGCAGCAACCTGAGAACCCCTATATCAACCTTCGTGGTTTGAAGTAACCAGAGAAGTTCCACCAGCCATTCCTGTGGGAATTTATGGCATCTGGAAGTAGAAGGAGCAAAGGCTGAGGACAGCAGAAAGGGACCTGGAGGCCGAGATTCTAGGAGTGGCTCTGCCATGCCCATTCCTTTCTCATGCCTCAGTTTCCTCAAATGAAAAAAACATGGTTGCTACCCAGCTGGATTGGTTCAGCTGGTTGAACATGGTCCTCTACACCGAAAGGTTGCCGGTTCAATTCCCAGGCAAGGGTACATGCTTGGGTTGTGGGTTTGATCCCCAGTCGGGGCACGTATAGAAGGCAACTGATCAATGTTTCTCTCTCTCTCTCTCTCTCTCTCTCTCTCTCTCTCTCTCTCTCTGTTTCTCTCTCTCTCTAAGCATGTCCTCAGGTGAGGATTAAAAATAATAATAAATAAGTAAATAAATAAAACACATGGTGGTTAACTTTCAAATATGAAAGCTGCTTTTGAACATCCAAAAAATTCTCAGATCCCTCACTCCATATACCATAATAGCTATGTTTTTACTTTTCTTCTAGAAAATGCATGAGTCCCAGGAAATCAGTATTGCTTTAAAAAGAACTGCCATTTCATTCATCACAGTAGTCTATATACTCTTGGAAAACAGAAAATTTAAATCTATAGACAATGCTTGGTATGCACATGGATTTGTGGATGTATTGTTATACGTATATTTACCCACATGTTCTAAAAATATCAGTAGACCCTATCACTCTTACTGTCATCTTGGCAGTCGACTGCTTTCAGGCTTACCCACATGCACCATGCTTACTCTCACTATATTTCACCTGGAAATAACATGACGAGATGTGGGAGGGAATCTCACAGAATATGACAGTCTGTGCTTGTCTTAGGCCCCTTAGCCTCCTAAAAAATGACCCAGTCTTTTAGGAAACTACTTTGACCCACAATGAAGAGATGAGGATGAGAATCTCTGGAGTGTTCTCTAGCATCCAATCCTTGATATGTTGTCCTTGTCTGAGCCCTGAATTTTCTTTCTCCAAAGGCAAAAATGTCCAGCCCTACAGAGACTGAGCGGTGCATCGAGTCTTTGATTGCTGTTTTCCAGAGGTATGCTGGAAGGGACAGCAATTCCTTCACACTCTCCAAGACTGAGTTCCTAACCTTCATGAATACAGAACTGTCTGCCTTCACAAAGGTACGGGGCCCAGCCCTCACCCCTCCCCCCCCCAGATTACCCAGAGCATGAAACAAGACTGGCAGAATGGCCAGGAGTGAAGGGCCAGCAGCTAACCCCCACCCCACACTCTTGCCTTCTTTTTATTTACTCAGGGGGCGGGGGAGTTTCCATGTAGCAGCCTAGGCTGAGCTCCTAGGTCACAGAATGAGTTCTGAATGACTAGTAAAGGATCTTTTCTCCTCTTTTTCTTTCGATAAGATGCATTTTAAAGATCAAAGTTGTCGCCCTGGCCGGTTTGGCTCAGCGGTTAGAGCGTCGGCCTGCGGTCCAGAGAGACCCGGGTTCAGTTCCCGCTAAGGGCATGTACTTCGGTTGCAGTTTGTCCCCGGCCCTGGTTGGTCGTGCGGGTGGCAGCCACTCGATGTGTCCCTTTCACGTCGATGTTTCTCTCTCTCTCTCTTCCTCTTTCTCCCTCCCACTCTATCTGAACAAAAAAATGAAAAAAATGTCCTCTGGTGAGGATAAAAAAAAAAAAAAAAAAGATCAAAGTTGTCGCCCTGGCCGGTTTGGCTCAGCGATTGGAGCGTCGGCTGGCGGACCAGAGAGTCCCGGGTTCAGTTCCTGCTAGGGGCACGTACCAAAAAATAAAAAAATAAAGATCAAAGTTATCAAATTACCTGACATAGGGAAAACTTCCCTACCATTTAGGGAAAAAAGCTTGCAAAATGGTAACTGACCTGACAGAACAGTTTTCTCATTTTATTCCTCTACCTCAAAGCCTCCAGGGCAGTCCTGGCCAATAGAACTTTCTGCAATAATAGAAAAAAGTTCTATATCTGCACTATCCGATATGGTAGCCACTGGCCACATGTGCCTGTTGACTTTCTAAGTTAATTACTTTAAGTAGCCATATAGAACCAGTGGCTATAAGTGTATGTATATGTTGGGGGCTTGGATGAGTGGAGGATGAGGCTGATAGACAGGGCCTGTATCCTGTTTTCACTTCATATCACTCTACTTTTATATAGTTTGTATATTGGAATTACATGCAACACTTGGAAAAAGTGTTCCACTATTTTTATAAAATTGAAAACCCCTGACTGTCACATAAAGTACGCTGGACTAGGAGCCAGAAAATCTGGGTTCAAGTCTCAGGTCCTCTCCTTAGGCAAGTCACTTTACCTCTGTTTCTGTGTCTGCGTAGTGGGACCACTAGAACCCCTACTCTTGTAAGAAAGTACAATATAAAGGTACCATTAATACTCTCATTACGATTGTTATTATTGCCTTTGCAGAACCAGAAGGACCCCGGTGTCCTGGACCGCATGATGAAGAAACTGGACATCAACTCTGATGGGCAGCTAGATTTCCAAGAATTTCTTAATCTAATTGGTGGCTTGGCGTTAGCTTGCCATGATTCCTTTCGCAAGTCCCAGAAGTATGTCTGAGGAGCCCTTGGGGGTGGCCTCCAGACCAGCCTCTTTCCTTCCAGCTTCCCAGTCATTATCACCTTCTCACAGACCACACAGACCCTGAGCCCAGCGTACCTACCACCCCCTGCAGGCCTCTCCTGGAGCAACAGGGTGGTAATAAAGCATATTTTTAAAAACACACACTGGAGAGTCAGTAAATTTGTGTCAGGAAAGGAGAAGAGTGGGAGGAATGTAAATTGGATTGATGACAGCAGTTACTGGAAGCTGCACAGTAAATGTAAAAATGCATCTTGGGTCTATACATAATCATGACTAATGATACCAGCAGAACCACCTTTAAATTACTGATGGAGAGATGTCACTTGTCATTACTCACTCGTTGAATAGATCTGTTTACCCTACTACGGCCATTGACACAGGCTCTAGCGATACAGTCAGCAAGACAGACAAGGTCCCACCTTCACTGAGCTTACCTTCTAATGGGGAAAAACCAGTGAATGAATAAGCAAATAAACAAAGGACTCCGAGAGAATGATACATTCTAAGAAGGAAAAATTACGAGGTGGTTTGTTACAGATTAACGGGGACTGGAGAGGGCAGTCTTCTGAGGAGATGATACTTGTGCTGAGATCTGAAGGATAGGAAGGAGCAAACATTCAGAAAGATGGAGGAGGGCATTTCAAGAGAAGGAACAGCAAGCGCAAAGGTCCTGGGCTGAGAAGGAGTGGGATGTGGGAAGAATAGGAAGCAGGCTAATGTCAAGGTCTTTGTGTTTGGCTGTGGGCTAGTATCAACATTAGTTTTAATTTTTGAAGCCCTCTGGCAAAGCTGCAGGGAAAGAGCCTAGAAAGAAGGTGAGCAGGCTGACCCAGGGTTAAAGACAACAGATTAGAGAGACAGGGAGAAGCGTGTTTAGAGGATTAACACCCATCCCTAAGGAGCACAATACACTGTTTACAGAGAACCTCTGATTCCTTACCCGTCTATGTGAATTTTTAACTCAGTAAAAATCTCTCTGGATCACAGTTTCTTCCTTCATAAATTAGTAGAATGAATCAGACCATTTTTGAGGTTTTTTTGTTTGGTTGGTTTTGGGGGTGGGGGTGGCTTTGAAATTCCAGAATGAAGGCTAATACCTCAGGCTATAAAGTCCCCAAAATTTTCAAGTACAATTGTAGCTATGTCTTCTATGAGTTTCTTAATTCATTAGTGATACACGGTGGGGTGGGGGGTGGGGGGCAGTTAAGACTAGTCAGTGAAAGTTTCCATAGCATTCCCTTGCTGGTACGTCCTATATAAAAATAAAAATGATTAAAAAGTATTATTATCCCAAAGAACACTGAGCTGGGAAGAGATGGGAAAACAGCAGGCACCCTAAGGTCACTGGCCCAATTTCCTATCCTACCAAGAAACCACCTGCCCTGGCTTTAAGACACCACACTCGCCCTGGCCAGTTTGGCTCAACGGTTAGAGCATCAGCCCGTGGACCAGAGAGTCCCAGGTTTGGTTCCTGCTAAGAGCACGTACCTCGTACCTCGGTTGCAGTTTGTCCCCGGCCCTGGTTGGGGTTGTGTGGGTGGCAGCCACTCGGTGTGTCTCTCTCACATTGATGTTTCTCTCTCTTCCACCCTCTCTCCCTCTCACTCTATCTGAAGATAAATGCAAAAAAAAAAAAAAAAAAAGACACCACACTCAGGGATCTAACCCGGAAAATTTCACTTTCGTGGCACCCTCAAGTTTTAATAAGAAGTAAGATCCAGTCATTACCAAGCTTCTACATCAATTTCAGTTCAACAATTCTCTGCCTATAGAGGTGGGGAAGAGACCACAGAGCTGACAGGGACAGAAGAGCATGGTTAAGAAGGTGGAGCTGGTGAACCACGTCAATTACTGTCCTTCAACGCTGATGCTCCTGGTCAGCATGCAAAGCCTCCTCGTGCCTCGAATTCTCCGTGTCAGTCTCATCCATTCCTGTGTCTTCGTTTATTACTAGAGGCCAGTGACCACTCACATCTATCTCTTCGACCTGGTTCTACTCCTGGGCCTCAAAGCTGCCTCCTAGATTTCTCCACATAAGATGATACAGTAATCTTTCATGTATTAACAAATATTTACTTGTAATGTGTTAAGACACTGTTCTGTGTATCAGGCATAGGTGAATCTCTTGCCAGTGGAAATCATTTTCTTTCATGGGATCACAAGGAAAGCATTCCAGGGACCTGTGTACAGGAGATTGTGGTGTGGTAAGATTTATTTGGGGTGGAAATTGAAGGCTGCCCCCAGGTTCCTAATGTTTCATCTCCATCCAAACTGCTGTAGAAAAAGCCCAATCTTGTCTTCATTAGGCCCAGAAATAGGGCCACCGTCCAGAGATTCTGTGCCATGCCAAAATTTAATCCATATCAAAGCTTAGCCCAGTTCCCGGCTATGCCCCAGGCAGCTGGCTCTGCTGTATCCAGTACCCAGGCTCGGCTTGGAGCCTGTCCGTGCCACCACCAGGGTATGGCTACCAGGGCCACATGGTTGCTATGGAGAGAGAACACGTGAGCAAACAGGGCCTGTGCTTGTTACCAGAAGAGAGAAAGAACTTCTGTGTTAAGCTAATTATATTGTCTCCAGTTTGGGAAGGACCAAGCACTTTTTCAAAATAACCAGTCAACTTCCCAAGCTTAGACGGGCTTGTGCTGGGCCTGCCCTCTGACCATTCCATTTCCTAGATCTTCCCAGGTTCTGTGTCCCTTGTTCAATCCGATTCTTTTCCCAGGCTAGACTGGCTCCTACTGCGCATGTGCTTACCTCCCCTCATGGTCTGGGCCAGTGGACCTGGGAGATTGAAAAGCTGGTCCTTCCTGTACCCAGGAGGGAGGGACGTTAATCCTCATGATCGGACAATGCTGCTATCCTCTGTAGTGTGAAGCTGTAGCTTCCTAATAAAGCAGGCTTATGCTTCTAGTTGTTATGCTTAATAATGTCTGAGTTTCTTTACTCCCTTTATTAATATTTAGCTCCCTACACTAACAAATCAATAAGGCAGAGAATACTCTTGTCCTCAAGAAGCTTGCATTCTCAGGTTCATCATATACCACACTGAACCTACCATCCTCCCAAACCCCCAGCCTGCTCCTCCTCCACTGCTCCCCATCTCAGGAAATGGCACCTCCATCCACATAGTTGCCCCACTCCAAAGGCATGAAAATCATCATTGACTCCTTTCCACTTACCTTCCATTTCAGCATAGATGGTTTGTTCTCCAGGAAACCTCGCTAAATTTCTTAGTGGGGATGAGGCATCCATCCCTTGTGCTATCATGCCCTATACCTCCCCTTCCATAGCACTTACACTGATTGGTTGTCTATACACTACGCATTTTCTCTGGGCAAACTTCTCCAAACTCATGGGTTTGATCTGTATGTTCATGACTTAGATTTCTATATCCCCAGCCCATATCTCTTTCCAGAATTCTCAACTCATCTATTTAATCTAACATCTTTACTTGGCTGTCCCATAGCTAGGATTCTTCTTGCTGCAGGTGATAAAAAAAAATTCTATTTACATTATTTTAAGCAAAGCAGGAATGTATTGACTTGTGTAACTGAAGAGTTGAGACAGCGTTAGCTTTAGCACAGCTATCAGAGCTGGTGCCTTTCTCTAAATTCTTTGTCTCTGTTTCTTCAATGTTGGCTCCATTCTCAGGTCCCTTCCTGTGATCTTGAGATGGCTACCAGCATTTTTAGGGCTACAACCTCTTATATGAGAATTCATAGAGAGGGGTGAAAGCAATTGCCTTTACTCCAGAATTCTCAGCAAAGTACTGAGATTTCCTCTGTTAGGAGCTTAGATCATGTGACCACCCCAGGCCAATCAATGGGTCTGAAGGTATGCAGTGCATTGCTTAACATAGGCCTGGGTATGTACTTGACTCTTAGAACTAGGGTAGACCCTTATCCAAACTTCAAGAACCAAGAGTTGGGGAGAGTGGATTGGATGTGAGAAATGGATGCTGCAAAAACAAAGAACAAACACACACCTCCAACACATTTTAAACTGGACTCTACATCTTTCCCCCAGAATAGATGAAATGCATCCTCTATTTCATTCCTGGTATCAGTGAATTGCATCATCATACACCCAACTGTCCAATCCAGGAACCTTGGGATAATCCTAGACTTCTCTTTCTCACGAAAACATCCAAAAACCACACCTTGGGTTTTGTCTCTTGCAAACTCATCCCCTCCTTTCCACCCTTGTTGCTTTATTTCAGACTCTAACTAACCAGTTTAACCATGTCTCCATTTCCTCTATTAAAAAATATGTGGCCAGAGAACCACAAATGCCCAAAGCTAAGAGAGAATTCTGTTGTAGCCCCATCAGTGGAATTATGTGTTCACTAAGCATGTATTTGTGGTCGCTTTCAAACCTGTTCATACCAGTGGTGCTTGTTCTTATTACCTGCAGTTTAATTAAGTAGTCCATAAACCAATAAAATATGGATACAGAAAGACAGTTCATGACTTTATGAAAGCCAAATTGAATTATTCTCAAACTTGACTAGAGAAATTCACTGAAGATCATTGTAGTTTATGTAGGTGTAGCTGAGGTAACTGTAAACAAATGGGGAGAAAGTCATAAATATCTCAAAGCAGCTTTCACTTGGATTGCCTCACAAGTACTTTAAATTCTCCAATTAAAAAAAAAAAGGAATTGAAGTCCTTATGAATGTGATTTATTCAAGAAAGGTAGCATAGCCCAGCCAGTGTGGCTCAGTGGTTGAGCATCGACCCATGCACCAACAGGTCGCCGGTTCAATTCCCAGTCAGGACACATGCCCAGGTTGTGGGCCAAATCCCCAGTGGGGGGCATGCAGGAGGCAGCCAATCAATGTTCTCTCTCATTGATGTTTCTATCTCTCTCTCCCTCTCCCTTCCTCTCTCTCTAAAAAAAATCAATAAAGAAAACAAATTTTTTTAAAGAAAGGTAGTATAGCAAAATATGTGCATGTTTTAAGTTAAAGTAAATATTTGAAATATTCTTATAATTTTTATGAATACCCATTTCACTGGGTTTTTTTAAACCAGCCAACTACAGGTCCCTACCCTTTAGAAAAGACAGCCTCTACCATTTTGCAATCTGCTCTCTTACTCTTCTCCCTGTCCCCAATTTGACCTCTTTCACTCCTTTCTCCACCTTGTGACAAAAGAATTTTTAAAGGCAAACTTGATGGTGTCACTTCCATAGTTAAAACCAGGCATTGGTTCCTCTTAACCTGCAGGATGGAATCTATACCAGTCTTGGGGCACTCAAGGGTCTTTGTGGTCCCTGTCCCCCGTCTTCAGCCTCATTTCCTACTCTCACCCTGACTCTTCTCTCTAACCAAACACTCCTGAACTGATAGCTAAGTGTTGTGACTCTGTGCCTTCATAATCTCTTCTTGTTGCCCTGAGAGCCCTTTGCCCCCTTTCTACCTCTTCCTACCTGTCCTATAGAGCAGCACAAGTGTCCGCTCCCCCAGGAAGCCTTCCCTACAGCTTCCTTCCCTCCCCACTACCCAAAACTGGTTTTGTTGTTGTTGTTGTTGTTGTTTGTTTGTTTGTTTTTTATCCTCACCCGAGGATATTTTTTTCATTTTTTGTTCAGATAGAGTGGGAGGGAGAGAGAGGAAGAGGGAGAGGGAGAGAAACATCGACTTGAAAGGGACACATCGAGTGGCTGCCGCCCGCACGACCAACCAGGGCCGGGGACAAACTGCAACCAAGGTACATGCCCTTAGCGGGAACCAAACCCGGGTCTCTCTGGACCGCAGGCCGACACTATAACCGTTGAGCCAAACAGGCCAGGGCCCAAGACTGGTTTTAATGCTCTTATTCTATGCTTCCACAGCACTCTGTTCTTCTCTCTATCGTAGCACTTATCACTGTATTGAAATGGTGTTTTTCTTGTCTTCCCCAATTTGACTTTGAACTCAAGAACAGAGACCTAGTTAAATGTATCGTTGTATCACTAATACTTAATGTGGTGCCCAACATATAGTGGATCTGAAAAAATATATAATGCTATGAAATCAGACTTAGGGCACTATGTGTATCATTCAGGGCCCCCACAGGAAACACATGTACACTCACTATGGTCACTGAAGAAAGTTTGATAAAGAGGTTATTATAATCCAAAATGGCAGCAGATTAAGTAGAAGCTACTTAAGTACAAACCTACTCCCAGGACCAAACTGGAATTACAATTAAAATATAGAAAAATCATCCTGAATAACTAACTGAGGACTAGCTGGAGAGAACACTTATAACCAACGACCTAAAGAGAAGCCCACATCAAAACTGGTAGGAAGTGCAGAGGCGCCAGAGGGCTGGCTGGGCTCCCACAACAGCTGAAGTTATGGAGAGATATCTCAGCTGCAGGGGATTCCCCCTGAGAAGGCTGAGGTCTAGACCCCAGTTGAACTCCCCAGCCCAGAATAACAGAACCAGGAAAGGTGCCCACATAACACCTAGCTATGAAAAGCACCAGAGGTTCTGTCCAGCAGGGAGACATGGCTAGAAACACAGGCACCTTCTTAAAGGGCCAATGCACTAAATTTTGTTTGCAACCACTCACCCTGGGCTCTGGCACAGGGAAAGCAGAGTGGACTAGAGCTGCGTGAGGAAAGTCTGGGATTGGTGGCTCTGGGGACAGAGCTGGGAAGGCAGTTGCCAGGATCCCTGTGCTTAGTCATTCATACATGCTGCAGAAACCATCTATCTCAGGCAGAGTTTTCCTATCAAAGCAACTTTATCCCAGAGGGAAGCAATTGCCCCACCAATTGGAAATTCTCTCACCCCACCCTGTGGAGTTTACACCTGGCTGAGGACTAAAATCTGAGGCTCATTAAGTGACTGAGACTAACAGTCAGCCTGCAGGCAGAGGCAGATCTCTGGATGCTTTGAGTTTTTGTTAGACCTGCTCCTCTGCCCCAGGCTAGTAAAACCATACCTTGGTGTTCAGCTTGGTCCTTTCCATACACACCCATACTCAGTAGAGGGAGTGGCAATCTTCGGATCACTCCTAAGAGGCCCAAAACCAACAAACCCAGTTGACAACTTCAGTCAACAACAGAGAAGGTCCCAATAAGCTCCACAAGCAATATATCCACAGGAAGATTTTGGTAGGCTCCAAACCCCACTGAGGTGATTTTTGCTTCATGTGATAAGCACTTCACAGAAGTTTGTACGCTGTGTTGGGGGTTGAGCGTCACTGTCAGTCAGCCTGGGGGTTGAGCCCATGTACAAATGGGTCAATAGCAATCAAGACTTCTTTACAACAGGAGGGCTCACACAAAGCACACAAGGGGCATTATTTAGAGCACCCAAGTCTGGTGATCAGGGAGACTGTGCCACTGGGTCCCACAGGTCACATACTACATTAAACTACCCTACCTAAACTGGGAGTGGTAGCAGATCTACCTAATACATAGAAATAAACCCAAACAGGCAGCCAAAATGGGGAGACAAAGAAACAAGCCCAAATAAAAGAACAAGAGAATTCTCCAGAAGAGCTAAATGAAATGGAGAATAAGCAATTTATCAGATATAGAGTTCAGAGTAATGATTATAAGGATGCTCAACAGCATGAAAAAATATATAAAAACCAACCAGTCAGAAATGAAGAATTACATAGGAGAAATAAAGAATACACTGAAAGGAATAAACAGCAGATGAGAGGAAGCCAAGGATCAGATCAACGAATTAGAAGACACAGTAGAAAAAAATCACTCAGTCAGAGAACCAAAAAGAAAAAAAAAACAGTTAAAAAACAGGAGGACAGTTTAAGGGAGTTGTGGGACAATATGAAACATAACAACATCCACATCATAGGAGTACCAGAAGAAGAAAGTGAACAAAGATTACAAAACCTGATTGAAGAAATAATGGCAGAAAACTTCCCTAACTTGGTGAAGGAAAAAGTCACACAAGTTCAGGAAGCACAAAGTCCCAAGCAAGAAGAACCCAAAAAGGCCCACACCAAGACACATCATAATTAAAATGCCAAAAATTAAACACAAAGAGAGAAAATTAAAGGCAGTCAAAGAAAAGCAATATGTTACCTACAAACAAGCTCCCATAAGGCTGTCAGCTGATTTCTCAACAGAAACATTATAGGCCAGAAGGGAATGAATGGCATGAAGTATTCAAAGTAGTGAAAAGCAAGAATCTGAAACCAAGACTACTCTATCCAGCTGGTTCTTTGGCAAGATAAACAAGGTTGATGAACCTTTAGCCAGACACACTAAGAAACAAAGAGGACCCAAATAAACAAAATCATAAATGAAAGAGGAGAAGGAACAACTGACACCAGAACAGAGCAATAACAACTAAGGAAATTGAAGCTGTAATCAACAAACTCACAGCAAACAAAAACCCAGGTCTGGATGGTTTCATGGGGGAGTTTTACCGGACATTCAAAGAACTAACACCTATTCTCCTCAAATTATTCCAAAATATTCATGAGTAAGGAAGATTTCCAAGCTCTTTATGAGGTCAGCATAATCCTAATTCCAAAACCACATAAAGACACTACAAAGAAAGAAAATTACAGTCCAATATTGCTAATGAACATAGATGCCAAAATCCTCAACATAATATTAGCAAATTTGGTCCAGCAATATACTAAAAAAATATTCACCACAACCAAGTGAGATTTATCCCAGGGATGCAAGGCTGGTATAATATATGCAAATCAATAAATATGATACACCACCTAAACAAAATGAAAGATAAAAATCATGTGATCATACCAATAGATGCTGAAAAAGCATTTGACAAAATCCAGCACCCATTTCTGATAAAAACGCTCAGCAAAGTAGGAATAGAGGGATCATATCTCAACATAATAAAGGCCATATATGAAAAACCCTACATCATACTCAATGGACAAAAACTAAAAGCATTTCCCTTAAGAACAGGAACAAGACAGAGATGTCCACTTTTGCCACTCTTTTTTTTTTTATCCTCACCTGAAGACATTTTTGCATTTATCTTTAGACAGAGCGGGAGGGTAGGAGGGGGGAAGAGAGAGAGAGAAACATCGATGTGAGAGAGACACATCGACTGGCTGCTACCCACACGACCCCAACCGGGGCGGGGACAAACTGCAACCAAGGTATGTGTCCTTAGCGGGAATCAAACCCAGGGCTCTCTGGTCCTCAGACCAATGCTCTAACCGCTGAGCCAAACCGGCCAGGGCACTTTTACCACTCTTATTAAACATAGTACTGAAAGTCTTAGCCACAGCGATCAGACAAGAAGAAAAAATAAAAGGCATCCAAATTGGAAAGATGGAAGAGAAACTGTCATTATTCGCAGATGATATGATATTATACATAGAAAACCCTAAAGACTCCATCAAAACACTACTAGATTTAATAAAAAAGAAAGATCTCTTACCATTTGAGACAGCATGGAGGGACCTGGAGAGTATTATGCTAAGAGAAATAAGCCAGTCAGAGAAAGACAAGTATCACGTGATCTCACTTATTTGTGGAATCTAATGAACAAAATAAACTGACAAACAAAATAGATCCAGAGGCATGGAAGTAGGGAACAGAATGACAAACCTCAGAGGGAAGGGGTGGGGGGTGGGAAGAGATAAACCGAAGAACTTAAATGCACATATGCATAACCAATGGACACAGACAATAGTGCAGCGAAGGCAGGGGGGTGGGAGTGAGGAGGATGGGGTCAAAGGGGGGAAAAAAGGAGGGACATCTGTAATACTTTCAACAATAAAATAAAATTTTAAAATAAAGAAGCTATTACAGCTCTTGAGTCTTTGTATTCTTAAAATCAAACTTTTATTACAAAAAAAAAAAAAAAAAAAAAAGAGGCTATCACAAAGGTTTGGGCAGGGATAACAGAAACAAAAAATGGACGTCAGAGCACCAGGGACAAGCAAAATTAGGAAGCTGTTAGCACGGCCAGGCCTTACTAGGAAAAGCAAGGGAGCAGTTATTAGAAGCCAGAAAGAGCCATAGGCAAGGGAGAGGAGTCTCTCACAGAAGCTATATGGTCTTGGGAATAGAAATGCAGCCACTGTCAGACCACAGGAGGTAGAAGGAAGCCAGGGAATAAATACTGATTTCTCTCTCTTCCCACCTTCTGATCTCCTGCAAATGTTTCCCATAGGCTAACCCAAATGGAAAGCTAAGCAGGGCAAAGAAGTATAGAAAGTGGATCTCGGGTGATCCAAGGGTTTGTTTGGGGGTGGGGAGGAATAACCTTGGGGCTGTGAGCACAAAGGCCCTTCCCTCCTTCCTGTGATCTTCAGCTGGTGGGCTCATTGGAGTGGCTGCTGGGGGTAAAAGCCTGGCTCTGGCATCCAGCATCCATATCATTGAAGGAGCCATTGCTGTGGGAGTCTTCCTTGTCATTGAGGTGGCAGGACTGGTAGGTGCTGTCAATCACCACCAAGTACTGCTCTTCTTTTACAAGATCATCTCTGATTTAGTCTTTGTCTTTCACTTTGGAATCTCTTGCTTGTGCCTGGCTCTTAACTGAAGCAAACAGACAGATGTCATCAAGCTTCTTGGTGGGTCATGAGCAACAAGAGTAGTATGAAATGGAAAGAAGTTTTTATTGTTGTAGCTTATTCAACCTCACAATCCTGTATCAACAAGATTCTACAATCTGTAAGAGCTGGAGCCTCACATGCCAGACGTGTGGAGAAATATGTATTAAGCATTCAAATGAAGCCTTGAAAATCCTGGAGAGTGTTGGACTCTTCTTTAGCTTTACAGAGATCCCTGGTGTCTGCCTAGCAATGAGATTTCTGAATCAGAAGGATCCTCGAGCCAACCCCAGTGCCTTTCTATGAGACTTTGGATCCTTCTGTACTTCTTTACTGCTCTCCCTAAGCTTTTTCTTCCTCCCTTAGGGAAAACCCAAAATCAATAGCCTTTTCTGTTTGAGAAAAAGGGAAGGCCCCTTGCCATTCCCTAAAGTTAAATGAATAACCAAGCTCTCTGCCTTGACGTGTTTTAGTGGGAGTAAGATTTTAAGACATAAAGAAAAATGTCCCCTCTTTTTCCCTGAGTGGATATGGGAAGCCCCTGGGCGTGCAGGCAATGGGATGGAGGCTGTAGTCGTTCCTGATTCTGTCTCCCCTCTTCTCCTTTCCATGTGCTGGCCCACCTCAACACATCCTGGCCTGGCTCCAAGGAGGAAATCAGGGACAGAACCAGGGAGAAAACCACCAAGAACTCTTTCTTGTAATAAGCAAGACCCAGTTTGGGGAAGTTCAGTGAATATAAAAATAAAAGCCATCTAAACTCTATATTCAAAGAAGCAAATTAAATGCGTCTTCTGTTGCCAGTTGAGAGGCTCCACTGACTGTGTAGGCCCTGTGACCTAAGCAACATTTTTAAGATTCTGCAGAAAAGTCCATCTTCCGAATGGTTTCTCCAAATCCCCAAATGGCAAAGCCAATCAAAGGAAGAAACATTAGAAGATGAAAAAAAGAAGAAGAAGAAAGTGGATATGGAGAGGCAAAGAGAATATCCAGCACATCGCAGAAAGGTGAGATCAGTATTTTCCTACTACACAGTTACTCCTGCTGCAGAAAATAAAGTGCCAACACTACTGCAGGTAGACGTTTTAAAAAATACATATTCTTAATTTATTGAATTCTTTTATTGTGATTAAATATACTGAACATGAAATTTTAACCATGTTTAACTATTTAGTTCAGAAGCATTTAGTAGATTCACATCACTGTATAGCCATCACCACTATCCATCTCCAGAACTTTTTCATCTTCGCCAACTGAAACTCAATATCCATTAAACAAGAACTCATTTTACCCTTCTCCCATTCCTGGGAACCACATTCTGTTTTCTGTCTCTGTGAATCTGACTACTGAAGGTACCTCATATAAGAGGCATCATACAATATTTGTCCCTTCATAAATGGCTTATTTCACGTAAGGTTCATCCATGTTGTAGCATGTGTCAGAACTTCCTTCCTTTTTAAAGCTCAATAATATTCCAGTGTATATGTATACTACATTTTGCTTTCCCATTCATCCATCATCGGACACTCGAATTGCTTCCACATTTTGGTTATTGTGAATAATACTGCTATGAACATGGATGTACAAACTATCTGTCCAAGCATCTACTTTCAATTCTTTTGGATATATACCTAGAAGTGGAACTGCCAAATCATATGGAAATTCCATGTATAATTTTTAGGAACCGCCTTCCCGTTTTCCACAGCAGCCGCATCATTTTACATTCCCAGCAGCAATGCACAAGGGTTCCAATTTCTCCACATCCTCACCAACACTCGTTATTTTCTGTTTGGGTTTCTTTTCTTTTATAATATTCATCCTAATGGGCATAAAGTAGTATCTCATTGTTCTGATGTGCATTTCTCTAATAATTAGTGATATCCAGCATCTTTTCCTGTATTTATCGGCCATTTGTATATCTTAATTAGAAAAAATATCTATTTGAGTCGTTTGCCAATTGTTGTCCAGCTTTATCAATGTATAATTGCTATACAAAAAACTATATATGACTTCCAGTCAGGATGACGGTGTAGGTAAATGCGGTATTCACCTCTTCCCACAACCACATCAAAATTACAACTAAACTACAGAACAACCATCATTCAGAACCACCTGAAATTGAGCTGTATGGATGTCCTACAACTACAAAATTAAAGAAGCCACATCGAGACTGGTAGGAGGGGCGGAGGCACAGATGGGCTGGTCCCACACTTACGTGTGGTGGATAAAAATCAGATGGGATACCTCAGCTGTGAAGGTCCTCCCTGAGGAGTGAGGGGTCTCCATCTCACCCCAGGCCCCCCCAGCTTAGGGTTCCAGTGCCAGGAAGAGAAGTCCCCATAATTTCTGGCTATAAAAACCAGCAGGGATTGAGGCTGAGGGAGGCTGAGGCTTTTAGAGTCCCAGGCTGTTTCTCTTAAAGGGCCCACACACGGACTTACTTGGAATTGCTGCCTCTGGGATCCAGCACTGGGGAGGCAGTTTGAAAGGCACCAGAGATACACGGGGAAGAACTGAGTTGTTTGTCATCGGGGCACGAGCTGAGGAGGCAGCTTTCTCCAGGACAGACATGCTGGCAGAGGTCATTGTTCCTCTGTTGAGCCCTTCCCCTGGGCAGCAGACAGACGCCACATCTGGGACTCCAACAACCTAGTTAACACTGTTTGCCCTGCCCTGGTGATTCCCTGAGGCCCTGCCCCACCCAACTGTCAGGGCCACCCAAGCTGTTTCCAGTGGCTTTACCATAGAATTGGCCTGTCTTGGCCCCTGTCTCAGATTTTCCTAACTCTCTCAAACAAGAAGCATCTGGCCTCAGCGAGACTCATACTTCTCACTAAGTGGCCCCAGGCCTGGCACTAGCAGCATGACCTTGGTTCACAGCTTGGCCTCTCCTGGGCACCTCCTAGCCCAGCACAAGAAGTATCCATCTGCAGATCACTTTGTAGTTTATGCCTGGTGGCCCCAGGTAAAACACAGGCAGTGGATGACCTTGGCTTGTACCTCCCAGGAGGCCCCAGAGCCAGCACACCCAGTGGACAACTTCAGACCACACCAAAGCACCATGACCCAACTACGTCCACAAGTGACACATTCAAGGTGTGGACTCAGTGGATACAAGAGTCCTGCTGAAGTAAGTCTTGCTCTGTGGTGGGCCCCTGCAAAGATGATCCTCCAAGGTGGTCAGAGGTCAGTGGGCACAGCCAGTCCTTGCAGCTGATCAGCCTGAGTAAATCCCTCCCATTTATGTGCCAACAGCAATCAAGACTCAATTACAACAGAAGGGTGTACAGTCCAACCGGGGGTGTACCTTGAGTGCCCAGCTGGGGTGACCGGGGAGGCTGTGCAACTGAACCCTACAGGACACCTACTGCAATAGGCCACCCTACCAAGCCTAGGAGATGTAGCAACTCTACCTAATACATAGAAACAAATACAGGGAGGCAGCCAAAATGAGGAGACAAAGAAGCATATCTCAAATGAAAGAACAGAACAAAACTCCAGGAAAAGAACTAAATAAAATGGAGATAAGCAACCTAACAGATGCAGAGTTCAAAACACTGGTTATAAGGATGTTCAGGGAACTTAGTGAAGACCTCAAGAGCATAATAAAGGTCAGAAATGAAGGATGTACTAACTAAAATCAAGAATAATTTACAGGTTATCAACAGTAGAGTAGGTGAAGCCAAGAAGCAAACCAGCGGTTTGGAATATAAGGAAGCAAAATACACCTAATCAGAACAGCAAAAAGAAAAAAGAATCCAAAAAAAATGAGGATAGTGTAAGGAGCTCTGGGACAACTTCAAGTGTACCAACATTCACATCATGGGGGTGCTGGAAGGAGAAGAGAGAGCAAGAAATTGAAAAACTATTTGAAAAAATAATGACAGAAAACTTCCCTAACTTGGTGAAGGAAACAGACATACAAGTCCAGAAAGCACAGAGAGTCCCAAACAAGATGAACTCAAAGAGGCCCACACCAAGACACATCATCATCAAAATGCAAAAGGTTAAAAACAAAGAGAGAATCTTAAAAGCAGCAAGAGAAAAGAAGTTTGTTACCTACAAGGGAGCTCCCATACGACTGTCAGCTGATTTCTCAACAGAAACTGCAGGCCAGAAGGCAGTGGCAAGAAATATTCAAAGTGATGCAAAGCAAGGACCTACAACCAAGATTACTCTATCCTGCAAAGCTATCATTTAGAATCGATGGATATATAAAGAGCTTCCCAGACAAGAAAAAGCTAAAGGAATTCATCACCACCAAACCAGTATTATATTAAATATTGAAGGGTCTTCTTGAAGAATAACAAGATCAAATATATGAACAATAAAATGGCAATAAACACATATCTATTAACAACTGAATCTACAAATGAAATGAACCGGCAGATCAGAAACAGACTCATAGATACAGAGAACTTTTTGTTGGTTGCCAGATGAGGTTAGGGGGATGGGTGAAAAAGGTAAAGGCATTAAGAAGTACAAATTGGTTGGTAGGCTGATGAACCTCAGAGGGAAGGGTAGAGGAGTGGTGGAAAGAGATAAACTAAAGAACTTATATGCCTATATGCATAACCAATGGACACAGACAACAGTGTGGGGAAGGCAGGAGGGGGGCAGGAGTGGGAAGGAAGGGATCAATGGGGGGGGGAATGTCTGTAATACTTTTAACAATAAAGATAAATTTAATTACAAAAACAATATAAAATTTATGTATACAATCTGGTGACTTTGCCCATTTTTAAAATTGGGTTATTTGTTTATTTTGTTATTGAGTTGTTGGAGTTCTTTATATATTCTGGATATTAATCCCTTATCAGATACATGATTTGCAGACTTTTCTCCCACTCTGCAGGTTGCCTTTTCACTCTATTGATAGTGTCCTTTGATGTGCAAAGTTTTTAATTTTGATGAAGTCTAATTTATCTATTATTTTGTTGCCTGTGGTTTGGGTATCATAGCCAAGAAGTCATTGCTCAATCCAATGTAGAAATTTTTTTTTACTGAAAAAAAAATCAAAGACCCATCTCACATAGTGAAGATTTGGGCCATGATGCTAGAACTTTGTCAGGATGGAGGATGGAGCAGATACAGCAAACCCCCTTTCCCACTGCAAACAATGCTGGATAAAACGAAACACCCGCCCAAAAAAGAGTTTAAATACTTGGTCAATTCAAAAGGCAGAAAGAGAAATATCCAGACACGAAAAGCAAAAAGGGAACTCATAGCTGTAACAGTATGCCAGAGTTGAGGCCATGTAACCCTGTACTGTAGTGGAGGACAGGAACTGAGCTCTTAGCTAAAGAGTTGCCGTTAGTGATGAAGACTGGAAAGCTCAGTCCACCATCCCAGACAAGATTCAGAATGATCCGGGGGGGATTGGGGAAGGGGGGGGGACACAGGATAAAGTCATCTGAGAGAAATCAGAGCACTGCACTTCTGCTTCCTGAAGGTATGGGGCTCAGACATACACTGCTCCCTGGTACCGAATCCCCAGGCTAAGAAATTAGCTAAAAAGCGGTAAGCACCATAAAACCCTAGGTAAATGCAAACCACCTCATGGAGACACATCTGGCCATTTGGAGGATTTCCACAGAAGATAAATTCTGCTAAAACGGGCTCACAAACAAACATTAAAAGCACACGAGGGACCATCAGTGTACGCAACAGATGAGAGCCTTTGCAGGCAGGTAACAAGAGAGAGCAATCCATATCTTTAAAATGTTCAAATAAATAAAGCAAGAAATTGGATACATGAAACAAGAACAAGGATACATGAAGAGAAAAAAAGAAGCAGATAGAGAACCTATAAATAAATAAATAAAATAAAATATATTGTCGTGCAATATATAAAGGATCATGAAGCCGGGAGTTTCACCAACAGTTCTAGGCCCAGCTCCAGTGATGGCAGAGAGGCTCTCGCCCCGCCCACCACAGCTCAGGAAGACCTCGTGACTCACCTCACCCGCCCACCTCACAATGACCCTATTGTACAGGCCATGAACCTGGTGAGAGATGTGTTGGGAATTCAGATAGAGATGGAGAGGACCACACCTGTGCAGCAACTGTGATAATTCATGCTTTGTTTCCCTGCTCTCCCTAATCTCCTAAATCTCCCCAGTCACCATCAAACATTCTTGGATGACCACAGTCAGGAAAGAAAACTGAGAGGAAAAGGCAAGTCCGCACTGGCTGGGAACTGGGTTCTGATTAATTCGAGCACCCTGTGTGAACAGATAATCCCAGCCTCGCCCCACTTCTCTCTGAGACTGATACCGAAGCAGAGAGAAATGTTCCTGTCACCAGAGTCATATTTTATCCTCACAACGACTTAGTTGCAACATTATTATTAAATGTGTTCTGCAGAGACACTGGCAAGAATGCAAAACAAAGACAAGGACTCGGGAACATTGTAAATGCAAACCCATAAAGAGAGGACCTGGAAGAGGAAGGAACCCAAATGTGAAAGATGGGTAAGGTGTAAATTAATACCAACTAGGCAGCAGAGGTTGCTTCATAAATGCTAGCTCACCCTCTCCTCATTTTCTCACGACTAAACCTCCTCAACTTCTTGCAGTTAGGCTGCTTTCTCCTCCCCGTGGCTAAAATTGCTTGCCCAGAGTCAGATAAGTCCTTACCACATTACCAAATCCAATAACCTAGTCGCCACCTTTAGAGTCCTCAAGACACAGTACTGCCAACAGTGAACCCATGTCCTCTGAAATTAACTCTTTCCTGGATTCTCACCACACCGTATTGTTTTCTTCCCCTGGCCTTAGAACACCTGGATTCTGGTCCTCAGTCTACCACACACCAGGGTGTGATCTTGGGCAAGGTCTGAGTCTCTTCCTCCTTAGCTGGAAAATGGAGATAATGGAACCTACCCTATCTTCCTCCTGGGTTGTTGTAAGACTCAAGGGAAATAATGAGTGTGAAAAGGCCCTTAAAAGAGAATGCTAGACACAAATGATTGTGTTTACCTCCTGTCCCTTTTTCTGTCATGGAAAATTTCTACAAAAATAGAGAATAATCTGACTGATGGGTACTATCTTATTTAATTTGTATCCCAACACTGGATTGTTTGAAGTAAATCCCATTCAACATATTTTGTCCATAAGTATTCTTATTTTAAAATATAATCATAATAGCCCTGGCCAGTTTGGCTCAGCAGTTAGAGCATCGGCCCTCAGACCAGAGGGTCGAGGGTTCGATTCCAGTCAAGGGCACAGTACCTGGGTTGCAGGTTCCATCCCTGGCCCTGGTTGGGGTCTTCACTCAATTCCGGAGGTTCTTGGTGGTCTGGCACTTCGTGGATTCTATGTCCTAATCTCTGAACACACACCCCACGTGCCCACCAAACCTTCCAAATCATCTGTAGTCCTCTGGATCTCTCTCTCTCTTTCTCCTCATTCCCCAGCCCTTCCCACCTGGCTCTTACTTATCTTTCAGATTAGCCTCGGTGACTGCCCCTCCATGAGCTTCCCTAACTCCCCCATCTCTGCTCTGCACTCCAGCAACAGCCACAGGCACCTCGGCCACAATACTTTTCACCTTTACATGTTGTTTTGTTTGTCTGCTTGCCCTACTACACTGGGGTTCTCGAAAGCACAGACTATGTCTTTATTTCTTTTTTTTCTAATACATTTTTATTTTTCAATTACAGTTGACATACAATATTCTATTAGTTTCAAGTGAATAACAGAGTGATTAGACATTTATATAATTTACAAGGTGATCATCCCAATAAATCTAGTACCCATCTGACATCATATTTATTATAATAATATTGATTATATTCCCTATGCTATACTTTACATCTCCATGACTATTTGGTAACTACCAATTTGCACTTCTTAATTTCCTCCCCTTTTTTACTTATCCCCTCAACCCCACTCCGATCTGGCAACCATCAAAATGGTCTCTGTATCTATGAGTTTTTCTATTTTCTTTGTTTTTTAGATTCCACATGTAAGTGAAATCATATGATATTTGTCTTTCTCTGTCTGGCTTATTTCACTAATTATAATACCCTCTAGGTCAGTGGTTCTCAACCTTCCTAATGCCACCACCCTTTAATACAGTTCCTCATGTTGTGGTGACCCCCAACCATAAAATTATTTTTGTTGCTACTTTATAACTATAATTTTGCTACTGTTATGTCTTAGGCGACCCCGTGAAAGGGTCATTCAACCCCCAAAGGGGTCGCGACCCACAGGTTGAGAACCACTGCTCTGGGTCCATCCATGTTGTTGCAAATGGCAAGCTTTCATTCTTTTTTATGGCTGAATCATAATTCATTGTATATATGCACCACTTCTTTATCCATTCATCTATCAGTGGACACTTAGGTTGCTTCCATATCTTGGCTATTGTGAATACTGCTGCAATGAGCATGTGGGTTGCATTATGTCCTCTCAAATTAGTACTTTGGCTTTCTTCAGATAAAGAGCCAGAAGTAGAATTGCTGGGCCATTATTTGTCTCTTGTTATAACCTTTGTTTCAAAGTCTATTTTGTCTGATATAAGTATTGCCACCTCAGGGTTTTGTTTTTTTCTGTTTTTTAACTTCCAGTTTCATGAAATATATTTTCCATCCCTTTACTTTCCGTCTGTGTATGTCTTGCTATCTGAAATGAGTCTCTTGTAGGCAGCAAATGTAAGGGTCTTCTTTTGTTATCCATTCAACCACTATATGTCTTTTGATTGGAGTGTTTAGTCCATTTACATTCAAATAATTGTTGATAAATATGTGGTTATTGCCATTTTATTATTCATATTTTTATCTATTTTTCTTCTTCTTCTTCTTAAAGAAGTTCCTTTAGCCCGGCCAGTGTGGCTCAGTGGTTGAGCGTCAACCCATGCACCAAGAGGTCGCCGGTTCGATTCCCGGGCAGGACACATGCCCAGGTTGTGGGCCTGATCCCCAGTAGGGGGCATGCGGGAGGTGGCCAATCAATGTTCTCTCTCATTGATGTTTCTATCTCTCTCTCCCTCTCATTTCCTCTCTCTGTAAAATCAATAAAGGGGAAAAAAAATTTTTTTTTTTAAGAAGTTCCTTTAACATTTCTTGTAATACTGACTTGGTGGTGATGAACTTCTTTAGCTTTTCCTTGTCTGGCAGACTGTTTTATTTCTTTATCCACAGTGTTTAGACAATGTCAGGCATAAAGCTGACACTCAGTAAGTATCTGAATGAATGTGCAGAAATGATTTGTAAAATGTAACAGGTTTTCCAAATATTGGTTACTATTTTCTCCACTTTAAAGATGGAGAAACAGGTTCAGAAAGGGTAGGTGACTTTCCCTAGATCCCAAAGCTAATGAATGGGAGAACCTGAATTCAAACACCTATTTCCTAATCCTCTTTCTACTCACTACACCACTAAATACTACTAAGAAGAAAAAAGCGTTACGTGTTTAGTCAAATTGATGGACAGTTTTTTCATAAAAGGAAGCATTCTGGACACTAATAAACCTTTATAACACACATAGCTAGGCATCTATTGTTGCCTTTTAAGAACAGATTATGCTGAAGGTTTGAATGTCTTTTAAAACATGGAGAGTTTTAACTTGTTTATTTGCTGCAATCGATGATAAATTTTAAGTCATATTTTCCAAAAAGAGAAACTGAGCATACTCAGCTGAGATGGGCATTTCCACCAACCCTCCCTGCACCACCTCAGATCCCAGCAGGATTCTCAAGCTTAGGGCATGTCTTTCTGAACCAGGATCATTCTTTTCAGCAACCTATGTTGACCAGTGATTTACACTTCCTGCCAGCAGCCACTGAGAGTCAACATTCACTGTATTCTGCTCAAAATACATAACACACTGTGGGGGAGAAAAAAATAATTGTCCTTTTACCCTTCTAAGTTTTTCTGGCTAATCTAATAATCAAATTGGCATGAGACAGATT
This sequence comes from Tadarida brasiliensis, assembly GCA_030848825.1. Taxonomy (NCBI): domain Eukaryota; kingdom Metazoa; phylum Chordata; class Mammalia; order Chiroptera; family Molossidae; genus Tadarida; species Tadarida brasiliensis. Next base: position 19,977,923 of record CM061275.1, read on the forward strand.
AACAAGAGAAAATAACCCAATTTATTATGTAGTACATATGGGGTTCCATAAGAATATGAGACAGATGGGGCAGTTACGGCTTATATGCCATCTTAAGCTAAGGAGAAGGGGGGGGGGTGTGGTTTAAAACTTCAAATTCACCTGGAGATGAAAAGGCAATTCACCTGGAGATGAAAAGTAAATGTTTGATAAACAAATGTTTGCTGGGCCATCTTTAACAAGGAACGCAGAGGGCACTTTAATCAAACAGGACTTGCTAGGTTCCTCTCTATCACACTCTCGTTCATATTAAACTATAGTTATCTGTGATGATAGCCCCTTAAAGGTTTTCCCTGAGCCTTTCTTTTCTTAAAAATAACCAGCTTAAAATAATCAATACCCCAAAAAGACATATTTTAGGGTAAAATTCTGCTTTCCCTTAACGCCAAGACAAATCTCTGCCCAGAAGGAACTGCAGGTATCGAGGGAGACAAGTGCACAGTGTCTATATCCTGTGACAAGGACCATAAGGTGCTAAGGGAGGCCACCCACTCTGGGAGGAGAGGTTCTGGCCTCCCTTCTATTTCTGCCTGACTCCTCACCTGGAGTGGGAATTCCTCAAGCACAAGGGGTGTGTCGCCTTCATCTGTGCTTTCCCTGAAGCAGCCAGCCCAGCACTGCACCCCACTTCCCAAGTCCCAGTCTGATGCTCTCCTCACTAGATGGCTGGGCTGGCTGGGAAAAGCTGCTGGAACCAGGCATCCTGCCAGGATCCCAGCCTAACCACAAAGCACGTGCTGGGAAAGACTCGGGGAAGCAGTGACAACTGGGAAAGCCAGTGGCTACACACTCACCCTTGCAGGCAACGGTGCCAGGGGTGGGACGAACAATCTAAGACTAATCACAAAGCAGGTCATTTCCACCTAGAAATCCCCCTAGAAGCTTGTTCAGCACCCTCTTTCCCAGACCAGTGTCTCCTCCCTGCATTTGGCAGCCACCACAACGCTCCAGGTGCCCCGGCTGGTAATTCCAGGTGGTTGTGCTCCTTCCTCTCCCTCATGCCCCGCAGCTCAATACTGGAGCCCTGAGGATTCTTCTTGCAGATTTCTCCCAGATCTGTATTGTCCTGTCCACTCTGACCACCATCTTTCCAGTTTAGGCCTGCATCATCGCTAGGCTCACCCCCTTCATCTCCTGGCCTGCATCTTCTCCCACCTCAGTCTTCAGTGGTTCAAAGTTCTGTGGCTTAGTCATGTTTACAATTTAAATCCTTAGCCTGGAATTCAAAAGCATCAATCCCTTAGCCCTTATCACTCACCCAAACTCTTTTTCTAGCTGCAGCTGCTGTTCCTCCAATGTGTCTGGCACACCCAGCCCTCTGTGCTTTCATTTGGTAGTGCTCCTCCCCTGGGTTGCCCTCCTCTCGGCACCTGTTCCACACACCCACCAATTCTTCTCAAATCTGACCCAACCTTCAAGATTCACTTCATATTTCCCATGAAGTTATACTAAGGGTCTTGGCCAGAAAAAAGCCTGCTGTTCTGAATTCCTGCTGGTCTTACTGTCTACACCTGTACAGCGCTGGCCGCACCGCCCCCCCACCCATCAGAGCTATTTGTGAATATCCCTCATGTTCCTGCCTAGATTTGGTTATTCACCCAAAGAAAGGCAGAGTGAGATAGTGGCAAAAGAGAGGCTCAAACACTAAACTTATCTGGGTTCTAACAGAGCTGTGCTTACGCCCTCCGGTAAGCTGAAAACAGAATCTAACAGGTCTTCTGTGAAATTTAGAGATGATATAGGTAAACCACAATAACTTATTACTATAGTCATAACACTAATCAATCTACAGTACTTCTTGTGGTGGTTATACAGAGCAAATAAGATAACATATGAGACACAACTTTGTAGACTATAAAATTATGGTGTTAATTTTTTTTTAAATTCCTCACCCGAGGATATTTTTCCATCTGTCACCAGATCGAGTAGGAGGGAGGGAGGGAGAAAGAGAGACAGAGAGAAACATTGATGTGATAGAGCCACATTGACTTGTTGCCTCCCGCACTACCCGACTAGGGCCAGGGACGAACCATAACAGAGGCACGTGCCCCTGACCCGGATCGAACCCGCGACTCACTGGTCCACGGGCCGAGACTCCAACCACTGAGCCAAACCAGCCAGGGCTATGGTGTTAATTTTTATTTTTTTATTTTTTTTTTTATTTATTTTTTTTTTATTAATTTATTTTTGTTACAGATGTTTCTCCTTTCTTCCCCATTGACACCCTCCTCCCCATCCCCCCACCCCGTCCCCAGCTTTGTTGTCCATGTCCATCAGTTATGCATACATGCGCATAAGTTCTGTGGTTTATCTCTTCCCTCTCCCCCACCCCCTCTTCTGAGGGTTGTCAGTCTGTACCCTACTTTCACATCTCTGGGTCTACCCTGTTCCCCATACTGTTATGTTTATTATATTCCACAAATGAGTGAGATCATGTGATATTTTTCTTTCTCTGCTTGGTTTGTTTCGCTTAGGATAATACTCTCGAGGTCCCTCTATGTCGTCTCAAAGGATAAGAGATCTTTCTTTCTTACAGCTGCATAGTACTCCATTGTGTATATGTACCACAGCTTTTTTATCCATTCATCCACTGATGGGCACTTGGGCTGTTTCCAGATCTTAGCTATTGTGAATAGTGCTGCTATGAACATGGGAGTACATATATTCTTTCTGATTGGTGTTTCAGGTTTCTTAGGGTATATTCCTAGAAGTGGGATCACTGGGTCAAATGGCAGTTCAATTTTTAATTTTTTGAGGTAACACCATAGTGTTTTCCACAGTGGCTGCACCAGTCTGCATTCCCATATGGTGTTAATTTTTAATAAGCGAGACCTGGAGTACATTTTCATTCTTATATATGAGCAATATAGTCCTCAAAGGAAACACCAGCAAGTACATCCTCCAATAACCAGGCACTTGGGCTTCCCGAATATCTGTGCTCAAAACCGTTGGAATGAATTCACTTAAAATCCAACCAATAAAACTGGTTAAAGTCTATGCCCTAATTAAGGTTTTGATCCATATGGCACCAAATACTACGTCAGCCTAACATCTCTATTTCATCTTTTTTTTTTTTTTTTTTTTGGCATCTTGTACACAGAGCATTGCTATTCCTACCACTCAGGTCCGGAGAAATGCCATCAAAGGCACGAGCAAAGGGGGCAAGGTGCCAACCTAAATCACAGCCTCCATCTCACACCATCTGTGTATACTTCCCAGCCCCACGTTCAGTCCTTGGGTTTCCAAACCCCACTGCAAAGCTACTCACTCTGCAGCCACCAGAGGGTCCCACAGCATTAGCTAGGAAGGAAGGACACACCCTCTCCCAGCGCAGAGCGCCTCGCGCAGCTTCCAGCCGGGAAACGGGACTGCAGGGAAACCCCAGAGCCCGCTGCTGGCTAACATTGTTGAGGAATCCGTTCAAACCAGGCAGCCAGCCTTCACCAGGGGTTTGATGAAGCGTGGGCTCCGTGGAGTGAAATTTCTGTGGATCTGAGCCCTCCCTGGCCACATTTCAATACCAGTGAGCATAGAGTATCTGTGGTTTAAATAACGTTCCCCTTCATGCAGCCCACAGAATTTCTGCCTGGAACACCACTTACTCTCAAGTTTTAATACAGAAAAGGGAACTGCATGTGGGGCTGGCAGACCACAGCCCATGGTGGGCAGGTCCTGTCTTGCAGAGTTCTCCCCGAGCACCAAGCATTCTGGGGTTCAGACAATCTGGTGTTCTGCTCTGGCCTAATTACTTACCTCAAGGGACAGGATCTTGTTTTCTTCCTCCTTGGAAGAGACCTGGGAAATCAAGGTTCCTTGTGACTAGAAAATGGAAGGGGAGGGCTAAAATCCCCAGGTTTTCTTTGTTGGCCACCTCAAGCCATAACAGGCAGACCCACCAACTTATGCCTGATTCTCATTAAGGTTTTGTTTGTCTCTTTTTTTTGAGTGTTTAAAAGGGGCTGGATATATTTGGGGAAATATTTTTAAATAATTAAAAGGCCCTGGCCAGTTTGGCTCAGAGGTTAGAGCATCGGCTGGTGGACCAATGACTCGAGGGTTTGATTCCGGTCAAGGGCACGTACCTTGGTTGCGGTTTGTCCCCAGACCTGGTTAGGGTCATGCGGGAGGCAATCAGTCGATGTGTCTTTCTCACATTGATGTTTCTCTCTCTCTCTCCCTCTTTCCCTCTCTCTCCTTCCCACTCTATCTGAACAAAAATGGAAAAATATCCTTGGGTGAGGATTAAATAAATAAATAATCATTAAAAGACCTGGAGGGGTTGGTTCCTATCTCTAGGATGGCTCCACATAAATCACTTCATATAACCACCATAATAAACTGCCCTCCAGGACAGGAATTTGAAATCTACTTTATGGATGAACACACAGAAGGAGCAGAGACTTGCCCATGGCACAAAGCAATCCTGCAGCAGAGCCAGTATTAAACACACCCCCCACTTATTAATAATTATGATAGTTAACATGAGTAGGGCACTTACTCTGCTAAGTATTTGCATGCATTTTCTCATTCATATTCACAACATCCTTCTGAGGCAGGTACTACTATCAAGTCCATTTTCCAGATGAGAAAACTGAGATTTGGAAAGGTTAGGTAACATGTCCAAGATAGCCTTCAAGTGGCAGAGAAAACAGGGTTTACTCCCAAGCCTGTGCCCTTAACCACTACGTTATGTAGCGTACTGCCTCTCCAACCTCATCTCATGTCACCCTCTCCTATGCTCACCATGCTGCAGGCACACTGGTGGTTTTTCAATTCCCCTCTCAGATCAAACCCCTCCCAGCCTCCCAGCCTCCCGGCCTCTGGAGGTGCTTTCCCTCCACCAGGAAAGCTTCCTCCTTTTCTTACAATCCTAGTTCCTCTTCTTCCTCTAAGTCTGGGTTTAAATGTCCCCTCCTCCAAGTAGTCTTCCCTGACTTCCTCCCCTGTTTCCCTTCTATTCTTCTCTCATTCAGACCCTTGTTTATCCCATCATGGGTCTTGCTTTCCCCTTTACTTGTACTCTGTCTTTCCCACTAGAATGTAAGGCTTCTGAGGGCAGAAATGTGTCTTGGTCATTAACATATCTCAGCACACAGACCATGCTCAATAAGTATTTCATCGATTATAATCATTGGAATTGGCAGTTCACCTATAGAAGAAAACGGGTGGTCTCCAACCTCAAGCTAAGAGTTCTCATGCCTTAAATTAAAAAAAAAAGAAAAGAAAAAAAGGCACAGTCCTTCAGCTTCCACAATTCCAAGAGATAAGTTAGCCAGGCGAGCACAGCCTTGGTGGAGCCCTCTGGTGCCCTAAAGTGTTTACCCACAAATCACATGCCAGAGACCTTGCTCTGCCTCCTTAAACTTCTCCTTGGCAAAGTGAGGGATCAGAGGCTGGACCACCCATCGGTATCCTGCTGCCTGCTGGGGCCGAGCCCGGTGCTCTGATGGTCATTAGCTGATTCCTTCTTTTTCAGCACCACAGAAGATAGGTGTCTATCTTTATTTTATCCATAAAAAGACTCGGGTTCACCGTGGGGAAATGACTTGCCTGGAGCCACACAGCTGGTAAGTGGAAGAGTCACTCACTCCTTCTTTAACATTCTTCAGTGGCTCCTTGTTACCTTCAGAAAGGAGCTCCTAGCTCCTTAGCAGAGTATATCCAGGTGCCCCAGTAAAGTCACATCCTCTCGGATGAGCCCATCCAAGACCCTAAGGGACTCTGCTCTCTCCCCATGCAGAACTGGAGCAATTCCTGGAACAGACACTCTTCCTCACAGTTCCATGCTCTGGCACATGCTCTTCCCCCTGTCTGCCCCCACAGAATGGCTAACCCCTTCTTGTCCTTTAAGGTCCACATAAACAAGCAAACAAAAGGATAGCCCCCGATAGGAATCTAGCCTAAGAAAATAAACATGTGGGCAAAGATGTTTATTCAAAAGTTATCTTTTTATATCTAATTATTATTTATGACAGTAAAAAATGATAACCTAAATGTTAAAAAATGAGAATTGTTTAATAAATTATATTTCCCTATTTAGAGTGTACAAGCCACACTTGGGGGTTTGTTGCTCTGTTTTGGTTTTTTGCCAGCCAGTGCCTTATCCAGGCGACTGTAAATCGGGGCTTCTCAACTGAAGTGCCATGGAGAACCGACCACTGTGACTCCCTACTAGGGCTCCTGAATTGTTGGAGAAAGCTACCTTTGCTACAGCTGTGATTCGCACATTAACACAATGTCTGAGCAGACAGACTGTTGAGCTAGACTGAACATCGTTTCTGTGTGGTGCAGGGCACAACGTGATACACATGAAGAAACTAAGAAACCATACGCATTTGCCAGGACCTGCGACATATGTAAGAACAAAAGATCAGGGCAGCAAATCATTCTACTCAAACAATACTACAATGCTCGTGTGATCAGCATAATAGTGTAATTGCTATACATGCAATGTAATCCTTTTGAGTGTGCTGCCAAAAATATTAGCATACAAAAGAATGCCACTCTATGCATTAGTTATGCTGTAACAGATAAACCCCCCAAACCCAGGGGTTCTTTCTCACCCATGTTACTAGACCAATAAGAGTGCTTCCTGGTCAGCAGGGGTTTTCCTCCACTCGGTGATTCAGGGACCCACGCTCCTTCAAACTGTGGCTCTTCCACCCCTCGAGCCTCAGTGTCTGGCAGATGAAGAGAAAGAATGTGGAAAAGTCACATCTTAATCATCTTGGCCTGCAAGTGACACATATCACTTCCAGTCCCACTTGCTGGTGACTAGTTACAGTCCCACCTAGGTGCAAGAGGTGCTAGGAACACAATCCCTGGCTGAGCAGCTGCTTCCCAGCAACACCTCTGCACTATGACGAGAAGAACACACATTTCTGATGGACAGCTAACCTCTTTGCTGCAACCACAAACCCAAACGAATTGAAAACCACTGGGTAATAGGTTTTGTTGCTGTGCTAAATGGAGAAGTGGGAAAATGCTCAACACGGCCTCATTAGTAGAACAATGCCTCCTGCTCCCGTATTTTGCACACTGGGATGTGCCATAGGCATGGTGGGGAACCTGAATGTTGCCTCCTCTTTGTTCTAGGTAACACACTGTCTCTGGCCTCCGTTCCCATTCCTATCTGAAGGCCATTTGGTCTGCTCCTCTCTGTACATCTCTCCTTCACCCCCTGCCTCTCCAGAACTGGGTAGCTCTGGCTCAGGTGCTGGTCCCTGGTCACCAGGGAAACAGAACTGGCTCCACTGTATGCATGTGGTTTACAAGGCACAACTGCTTTCTGGATAAAGAACTGCCTGGGACCACTTCTCCTAGAGAGAGATTATCGGCATGGCAGGAACATGGAGCTCTACGGACCTACCAGTCCTGTTGTGTACTGGTTTAATATGATTTCAAATCCACTTGTTTATGACTTAGGTGAAGTTGTTTTACTGTACTTGTTTATGGCAAAGACAAAAAAAGTTGTTTTGATAGAAGAATGAAGGAAGTCATGCCAGGATGTCATCATTCTTCATCTGTTGTTGATAAGCAGTCAGCAGCCCAGCTTCTAAGGGGCCCCACCAGGGGCTTATGAAAAGAACATGTGGAGAAGCAACATTAGACATTTGCACTATAAATGTTGAGAGTTTTTGAGGACTATTTGAGACTCTCCCTGCAGCAGCCTATGAAAGAGATCAGCCTCCCATCACACACACACACACACACACACACACACACACACACACACACACACACACATTGGTGTCTTCATTCCCTAGCAACATGCTCTAGCAACTGGGACTTTAACTTTTGCCCTGGCAGGTTAGTCGACAACTCTCCCAAGTGCCTTCTCTCATAAGAACGTACACCTCATATTAAATCTGGACTTTATTTCTTCACCTCCTATTGCCTAGAACAACAGTGTGTTTAATTTGTCACTTGTTTTGGAGTTTGGGGGTTTATTAAAAGATAGTATCCTGTATGCTATTGGCTTGTGAAATTACTATAATTCCCAAGACAAACTTATGCTAAATAAATTGCTGGCAGAAACAGAACTTTTGCTGCCTCAAAAGAAAAAAAGAAAAACAAAAAACCAAGTACATAAAGTTGTAAAAAGCTGCATGAGGGCAGGAATGGTGTCCATCCTGCTGACCATTTACACGGTGGTATCCTCAGCACTTAGCAAGGTGTTTCAGGAACCAGGGCCCTTCTACCTTGTAGCACCAAAACCACTAGGGCCTGGGAGTCTGGCTGGCCGACTGGAGAAGACAGGAGAGAGGCCACAGTGTAGTTGAATCATTATTTATTTTATGAGGGGGGGGGAAATGAGTGAATGAATGAACATTCATGCTCTTGATAAGTAGTCAATGACAAGAAATAGTAAAGATAAAGTATTATGGAACAAAATAGAATACATAATTTTATAATCAGTATGATCACAATTTAGGAATCATATCAAAAGCAAAAAAAAATTAAATTACTTATTTTTAACAATTTTCAGCACTTTAGCCCTTCACTAAATAACTACCACCCAACCTACCAACGGATTTAATAGCAATTGTCACAATGGCTATTGTTTGCTAATTTGGGCTGATGCCTGATAACTCTTCAAGGAAAAGTGGTTGTACACCATGGGGGTAGTGAAAGCTTCTGAGTCCTTTCTTCCTTTTGAGTTTTAGGTTTTATGTTTGGTGAAAGGTGAGAGAGACAGCCTGGACCCAGAGCCATTGCTTCAACTCACTTTTCTGAATTCCCGTTAGGGATCAAATTCAAAAATGCCTTCTGTGTTTAATTATTTTTTTAAAACCCCTGAAATCCCCAAATTATGTAAATATATTAAATATGCATAAAAAGACTAGAAGAAAATATATGAAAGTATTTATCTTTGGTTCGTGCATTTACAAATAATTTCTTTCTTATACGTTGCTCTATTTTTCAAACCTTCTACAATAAGAATGTAACCTTGTTTACAAGCAGATTTAAAAGTTGTGATATTGTTATTTTTAAACCATCAAATTTGCCTCCTCCAGGGAATTGTTCTGTGATCACTCTAAGGGGACTTGGAGGCCCCTCCTCAACTTAGTGTCCTATGGTTTTCTTTACCATTCACTGAACTCATGGGGTTTAATTGTTTGCTTATCTATCTTTCAACAAGACTTGAAGCTCTTCAGGGCCAGCACATAGGCTAAGCATTCTAAAGGTTTATGAATCAAACGAAGAAATCAGCCCTGGCTGGTGTAGTCCAGTGGTTAGAGCGTTGGCCCTCCAACTAAAGGGGTATGGGTTCAAGCGCACTACCAGGTTTGCAGTTTCCATCCCTGGTCTGCGCACCTGGGGGAGGCAACCAATGGATATGTCTCACATGATGTTTCTCTCTCTCTCCCCCTCCCTCCTTCCCTTCCACTCTCTCTGAAAATCAATGGGGAAAAAATATCCTCCGGTAAGGATTAACAAAACAAACAGACAAGCAAAAAAGAAAAAAAGGAAGAAAGAAATCAAATAAGGAGTATGGCAGAGTCAGGTGTTCTTATTCTAAATCCAGGTGTGCCTTCCCTGGAACTAAAGGGATCCAGGATTTTTTCCATTCTTGACTGTAACCTGGGGCCTGGTTAGAACTTGGAAGCATATGGGAAGATTTTGAAGAACTGTTCCCCAGAACAGGGTTTGCAGGAACCCAGCAGGAATGAGAGTTGTAATCCAAGTGGGGTTTTCCTGGCAAGAGCCAAGATTAGTCACATAGTAGCACTTGAAGGATTCCCTGAGTCTGCTCATTCCTTTGGGATCACTCACTTCTCCCAGGACCTCCCTTGGGAACAAAGGAAAACCCAGGACTCAAGACTGGGCTCTTTTCCTCCAACAGCTGCTAGTAGTTTGCTTTTAACCCTAAACCACAATTAAAATAAATGGAGGGGGGAGGGATACGCATCCGCTAGGAAACACTTAGGTTTTTTTTCTAAATTTCTTCCAGAAATTACTTCTAAAGGGCATTGAGGACCCAACAGGCCAGTTTGCAGGATAAAAAGGAGGCACTGAAACGTAAGTTTTAACAGTATTAATTACAACCATAGCTGAATTATGGACCCAGTGAAGCCAGTGCACACTAAGAGTAGTAAATCCCTTTCTTTTTCTTTTTTTTTAAAGTTATTTATTTATTTATTTTACTTGATTTATTTTTGTTACAGATGTTTCTTCTTCCCCCCCCCCCCAGACACCCTCCTCCTAATCCCTCCCCTGCCCAACAGCATTGCTGTCTATGTCCATTGGTTATGCATACATGCATATAAGTTCTTTGGTTCATCTCATCCATCCTCCTCACCCCCCTCCTCTGAGGTTTGTCAGTCTGAACCATACTCCTTTTGATGTCTGTGGGTCCATTTTGTTCATCAGCCCACTTTGTTCATTATATTCCACAAATAAGTGAGATCATGTGGTATTGGTCTTTCTCTGCTTGGCTTGTTTCACTTAGGATAATGCTCTCCATTTCCCTCTGTATCATCTCAAAGGATAAGAGATCTTTCTTTCTTACAGGTGCATAGCATTCCATTGTGTATATGTACCACAGCTTTTTTATCTACTCATTTATTGATGGACACTTGGGCTATTTCCAGATCTTAGGAATTGTAAATAGTGCTGCTATGAACATAGGGGTACATATATTCTTTCTGATTGGTGTTTCAGGCTTCTTAGGACATATTCCTGGAAGTGGGATCACTGGGTCAAATGGCAGTTCAATTTTTAATTTTTTGAGGTAACACCATATTGTTTTCCATAGTGGCTGCTCCAGTGTGCATTCCCACCAGCAGTGTACTAGAGTCCCCTTTTCTCCACACCCTCGCCAGTACTTGTGTGATGATTTGTTGATGGCAGCCATTCTGGCAGGTGTGAGGTGATACCTCATAGCCGTTTTTTTGTTTTGTTTTGTTTTGTTTTTCTGTTTTTTTATTAATTTATTTTTGTTACAGATATTTCTCCTTTTTTCCCCATTGACACCCTCCTCCCCATCCCCCCACCCCGTCCCCAGCTTTGTTGTCCATGTCCATCAGTTATGCATACATGCGTAACAGTCTGAGGAACAGGGTAGACCCAGAGATGTGGAAGTAGGGTACAGACTGACAACCCCCAGAAGAGGGGGTGGGGGGAGGGAAGAGTAAATTCCTTTCAACAAAGGTTTGTACCGCCCCTGGAGCTGACAACCCCGCGGCCCCCTCCGTCCCTATCCCCCGCGGGGCAGGCTGGAGGCAATGAACTCCGCTTCTCTGCTAGATGCCCGCCGATCCGGGGCGCAGGCCGGATCCGGGGCGCAGGCCACGAAGACACTCGGGATGGACTTCCTAGGGCCAAGTCACTGGGACTTCACTTGCCCCTTCAGTGTCATCTAGAAGAGAATTCCTAGACCCGTACGTTACTGAAGAGCCGCTGGCGTCTGGCTGTGGGCCAGCGCGCCCCACCCGCAGAACCGCTGGATTCTTTGATTTCCTCACTCACTCTCTAAAACCAAACCCAAGAGGAAAGGCACGGCCGAGGGTGGGGATGTCCCGAAACATTCAGGAGTATTCGTGTAGGATGAAAAGTTTACCATAGTGCTGTCGCTGGGGGCGGCAGGGCGTGAGGTCGCTCGGCACCCTCCTGGCGAGCAGGGTGCGCGCGCCCGCCCGGGTGGAGGTAGTGGGGCAGGAAGAGGCGGGAGGAGAAGGGGTGGGGTGAGCCGGGCCCCACACCCGCCCAGGCTCCTCCTGCCTTCCCCCACCCCCACCTACTAAGGCTCTCAGCCCGCGGCGCTCCGCTCACTGGCCGCGCGACCCAGACAGCCTAACGATCCTGCCGCGCCTCCCGCCAAGGTGAGTGCGGCCCGCCGCGCCCCGGCTCCCCGGACCCTGCCCCGGCCCCGGCCCCGGCCCTGGCGCCCGGTGAAAGCCCCTCACTGGCGGCTCGGGCCCACCGGCCGGGCTTCGCGGGGTGTCCCAGCGCGGGGAGGGTTGGGTCGGGGTATCCGTGCTCTGGCCACGCCCAGGCGAGGGGACAAGCGCCCTGGCACAACCCCTCCCCAGTTTCTCTCGGACCCGAGGAGGGGGCACTCGTCCTTTATTACTGGACTTAGGTGTTGGTGCCCCGGGGTCTGATCTCTCCCTTCCTGTTTCTTTCTTTACTCCCACTTGCCTACTTTTCGCCTAGTCTACCCAGTCATCCGAACCCCTGCTTCTGGCCCCTTGTCCTGGCGGCATGTTTCTTTGTGGGCTCCAGCTGCGGCCTGACCTCTGTCCAGCTGTTCGTATCCTCCTCCCAGCTGGACCTCCAAAGCAGGCTCAGGCGGGGCTGGGTCCGCTGGGGAAAGCTGAGCGGGGTGGCAGTTGTGGATACCCTTCCTAAAGAGCACTCCTCAGCCCCTGGCCCAGAAGCTTCAGGTTGGGCTTCCTGTTGTTTGTCTGCTGGCATGACGGTTCTTACTGCTGAGGGAAGGAGGTCTATTTGATTTCGTTATAAAGCAGTTTTGCAGGGTTGCGGGGGAGGGGAACTGTGTTCAGTGATTTTTCTAGACAGGGTTCCCCCCTTTTGTTACCTTAATTAAACAAGTGTAACTAACAAGAAATAGGGGAAGAATAGACTTGGTGAAGGACTTTCCAAACCAGATTAATCTGGCCCAGTGCAATGAGACAGAAATAGATGTGTTGGATACCTGGTCATATTTGAACTTGGCCAAAAGAATGGCACCCCCTCCAGTCCTGGATACTCTCTCCAGCCTTAGGTGGGCTCCACCTAACTGAAACCCAGACTCTGCTGTGTTGGTAGGGGTGGTAAGGAACACAGAGGACTAGGGGCCAGGCCCTGCACAGCTTTAGGCCAGACTCTGGAATACATTAAGCCCACCCCCACCCACTTTCTCTCCAGGGGGAGCTGGGAGCATTCTGCAGGGCGTGGTTAGCACAAAGGGCTCCAGGATTCTCGTAGTGGATAGAGGCCTGTGACTCAGCCATGAGACCATGTGGGTGTGGCCCTGATGATTCTAGCTACTCTCTGCAGATGGTTTGGACAGAACACTCCCTGAAGGGAAAGGGGAACTGTGCCATCTTAGAGGGCATTTTCCAAGAGGAAGTGAGTCACACCAGGACTGGCCGGCAATCTGAAGGAGAGACAGTTTCTTGACTGAACTGTGGGTGAGGGCAGCAATTAGACTGGCAAGGCCATCGTGAGACTACTGCTGGGTTATCTGCCTTACGCTTGTTGGCAGGCTGCCTCAGCTTTACTGGGGAGGTAGCTTTTCTGTTAAAAGGTCTGCACTCCCACCCCCACCCCACCCCACTGCCCTGCAGCTTGAGTTTCAACCTGCAGCAGTGGATTTTTATATCCTGCACTTCAGGTGAGGCCAGGCTTATGGAAACACTCTATCAGTGATCTTTGCCTCCAACGTGTTTCAGCAAATTGCAAAAGATAATGCCAGGGGCTGGGGCAGGAATGTGTTCATATAACTCATTTGAAATTTCTTCATCAACCCTGCCCCCACAGATTCCTGTCCAGTTTTTATTTAATCATCTCTTCTAAATGGTATATACCTTCCTCGACTACCCAAAGCTACCTTCTTCATCGTGGTCTTTGATCCAGCATTTGGAGTTTCATATTTCAGTTCCTCAAATTTTCTTGAGAGTCCACTGGGCACAAAGCATCCTGATTTCTAGGTGATGGATGCTCTCCCCTGACGTTTCTTGCATACCGCATCAGAGGAGCCCTTTCCCTCCCACAGCTGGCTTCTAGCCAGCCTCTCAAGCAGCAACACCCCCCTCCACCCCCCCACCCCCACCCCCCGTGAAATCAGGCCTTGGCTGGGTGGAGCTGAGACGGAGTGCCTCCTTGCTTTCCACTGACAGTTCAAAAAATGTGACTTTTTTAGAGCACTACCCACTTGGTATGCCCTTGGCTACTGTCCAATCTTTTAAAGTTGGGAAAAACAATGGAATCCTTTCAGGGTTATAATGTCTAAATTAGCACTCAGGGTGCTGGGAAAGCTGGACTGAAGGAAGTTTTAGGATCCTAGCTTTTCATTTTCCTGGGGACTCAACAATGTAGGAATATCACATCAAAAGCAACAAGAATGATTACTTATTTTTAACAATATTCAGCACTTCTATGCCCTTCACTAAATAGCTACCACCCAACCCACCAATGGATTTAATAGCAGTTGTCGCAATGCCTATTGTTTGACAGTTCAGGCTGATGCCTGACAATTCTTCAAGGAAGAGTAGATAGATGTACAGCATTGGGATAGAGAAAGCTTCTGTGTTCTTTCTTCCTATTGGATTGCACCTGGAACTTTTCCTTTTCCTAGCGGGCACGTTTTTATGTTTGGTGAAAGGTGGGAGACACAGCCTGGATCCAGACCCGTTGCCTCAAATCAGTTTTTCTTAATTTCCTTTAGGGATCAAGTTCAAGAATGCCTTCTGGGTTTAATTTAAAAAGGGGGGAGGTTCTCCTCAAAATCTCTGAAGCAAAAGGAAGGAAACCTCAAACACATTTTAAATAATAGATGTTTGTTTTTACTGACACCCTGCCAATTATTTTCTGGGTGGGCTGTGAGAAAACTACAGTATGGACGAGCAAAGTAAATCAAACCTCTTGCTCTTCAGAAGGGTCCTTTTTGAAATTATGGACTAGATCTGGGCATGGGTCCAGAGCAAACATTTGGGATTGCTCAGGAGCAAGCACTTTTGTAAGGAGGCCTCCTGCCCTGGCCGGTTTGGCTCAGCGGTTAGAGCGTCGGCCTGCGGTCCAGAGAGACCCAGGTTCAGTTCCCGCTAAGGGCATGTACCTCGGTTGCAGTTTGTCCCCGGCCCTGGTTGGTCGTGTGGGTGGCAGCCACTCGATGTGTCCCTTTCACGTCGATGTTTCTCTCTCTCTCTCTTCCTCTCTCCCCTTCCCACTCTATCTGAACAAAAAATGAAAAAATGTCCTCAGGTGAGGATAAAAAAAATAAAAATAAATAAAAAGTAAGGAGGCCTCCTGCTTCCCTGCTACTCCTAGGAGGATCAAAATTGATATTATTATCAATTTCATTCTTATTGATTCTTGAGCAGGCTCTAATAAGCCAGGGTGCCACGTACGGGGACCCTGCTCAAGGAGCCCAAAATTTAGTGAGGAAAGAAACAAATACAGTTAACTGGAGTTTATGACATACTTTTAAATAATATGCCATTAGCTGGTGAACTTCCCCAAGGCAAGCACTATAGCGGGAGTGTGTGTGCGTGTCTGTCTGTCTCTGACACATGACTAGGACGTGCAAAGTGTAGGAGATTAGAAAATGGAAAATTGAATTCTCTACATTTGTGGAGTCCAGAATTCTTTAATGTAGAGAAAACTACACAGAGAAATACTATGGACTTCCAATCCTCCACTCTTAAGACCCATACAGATATCAGAATAAAATTATTCAATAAAAAAATGAGTGAACGATGAGGTAGTTACATCCAGTGGAGCTCACAGTGAGAGAGCAGAGCTGGAGAAGCATGAGATAGAAATTGGGATGGACCAAAACACAAAAAAAACCACAAGTGGAAAGAGAAAGAGAAGTCCGCCTGGGTCTGACCAGACCTGTTTAGCAGGACGCATATTTTTCCGCCGCTTATGGAATGTGCTTTCCTCTGTACTCTGCTGTTCCACTCCTGGGCGGCCCCTTTCGGGCCCCTTTCCCGGTGTCCTGCTGAGCTTGAGCTACCAGGTTTTCTGCTCAGACTTGGCTGATCACACCTGCCAAGGGGATTATTTGATTCATTCATTGTCATTTAGTAAACACTAATTTAATGTTCTGTGGATAGAACAGAATAACTCACAGTTCTTATCCCAGGTAGAGAGACAGACAGGTGAACAAATAAATGGGTCAAGTGTTTCAGGTGCGGGAGTAGGTTGCCTGGGGCACAGAGAAGACATCACTGCCTCTTAGCTCCAGGCCCAAGGCCCTCCGGTGAAAAGTGTACCCAAACTAGAAGCAAGAGTCCCACCCCCACCCGCGTGGAGCATGTGGGAGGGTGAGGGGATGGAAACCCCAGGTTCAAGCCCCTGAACTGCTGCTTTAGCAACCAACGGTCTGAGATGCAGTCAGCCCCACCCGGGCAAGCCCCGCCCACGATGGAAGGGCTGGCCTCCGTGACTCAGTGGGGCAACTGCTGCTCTTGGAGAAGAGCCACTTGGTCCATCCACTACCAAGAGAACAGTTTTAATCCTAACATTTCCCCCCTTTCCCTCATCTTACTGTAAAACCAATGCACTGGCTCCTCCTTCAAAACAGAGTCAACTGGCTAGTAGCCCTGGTGAGTGCCCTCTGGGGCCAAGGTTACTGAGGAGACAGTGGGCATCTCATCTGGTTTTCAAAGCTCTTTTTACCTTCATGACCTTAGATCTGGCTAGTCCCTGTTCTGCATTCTTATTGCAAATATAAGACAAACAGAGTCAGCTGGCTGCTGTATTTACAACCTATTTGCTGAACAAAACAGGAGGAAAAAGGAGGGGGGAGAGGTCCAGTGGGGCAGGGGTGTGGCTTCAGAGAGGAAAGCTCTGTCACTTCATGATGAGCATGGACCTCAGTGCTGGCTAAGGGGAGACTGTCCTCACCCCCTTGAAGAAGATATTCAAGGATGGCCAAAAGTTACTCAGCTTACAGCCCATTTTCTTTAGAAGTTCCGAAATTAGCCTGGTTTCCTATTTGCAGGGGTCCTTACTCTGGCTTTGCAGGGCACTTGCCTTCTGCTCTGTGCCGTGAAGAAAGTGACCTAGGTTCCACCACCAGTTCCAATGTCTGGAATCTTTGGGAATTTGTCATGAGTTGCTGTGCTGCTCTGAGCTTGGGCACAGGTATTTTTAAACCTCTGTGGAGACCGACTCCTTTCCTGAGGTATTTCAGAACTGGGGTGGGATCCCACATCCTTCTCCCAAAGGTGACTCACTCAGTTGAGTTCTCTTAAATTGCTGGCCTTCCAGAACTAATCCAGGAAAGGCTGACTCCATCTAAGCCCACTGCCCAATTATACAGGAGATGAGCACGAGCCAGACCCAACTGTGCCTGAAGAGAGGGACAAGGGAGTGTTTGGGTCCCCTGGAATTTATCCCACAGTGGGCCTGGAGCATTAATTTGCTGTTCTCTCCAAGATAACTGCCTTCCAGATGAATCATGCCAGATTCTGGTTTATAGCACTCTCTAGAGTAGAACATTCTTTGGCGTGCTGATTCCTGTACTTTTCTGGGTATTAAGGGGTAGGATTTACTATTCGTAAGTATAATTGCTCAATCCTCATGTTCACGTCCTCTGTAAAGGATAGCATTTAGGGATCTGTTCTGAAAACGCACCTGTCAGCAGCAGAAACAAGACTGAAAGCCTGTCTCGGGTTCCTGTTGGCACACACTGGCAGGGGAAGGTGCTAGCCTCTCCTTCAACCTGTGCTCAAAACCTATTCTTGTTTTGTTGTTGTTGTTGTTTGTTTAGGGAATGGCACATTACAGTCTCCATTCAAGGTCACCTCTTTCCTATCCAGTAATGATTTTAGATGGTTAGCCAAAGCTGCTCTATTCTGGCCAAAGTATTCCTTCCAAGTAAGCCAAAATCCACTGAGCTTCTATCAAGGACTAAGCACTGGGTATTGATGAGACATATATTCCCAAACCATTATACTTGAATATAATCTGACATGTTTCCTTTCCTTTCTTTTAAACTCCTCGTAATGGAAAGCTCTTGCCTTCCCACTGCACCCCAGACTGTCAAAGTAACTCTTCTGTCCTTGTTGCCCAAGATATATTAGGTCCCCAAAGGGGTTAGGATATACTGTTACTTCTTTCTTCTCAAGGAACTAGATAATGAGCTTTGCGTAGCTTTTATTCAGGTTAGAATAAACTACATTTACTACCAAAGATGCAAATAAATGTCTTAGTTGCAATCACTAACAAGTTCAAAGCTTTCGTAAAGAATACATACCCAGCAGACAAAATTTATTTGTAAGCAGATTTCTAAACCTTAGAACTAGACTGAACCAGATTAGCCAGTTACGCTTGGAGGGATGAAGTTTTCATATTCACCAGGCTTGACTGTGTGGGTTGTTGGTATTCCATAATATCTAAGAGTCTCATTTACCAGTGCCAAGAGAAATGATGAAACATATATGCTTTCAATAGGTGCTTTGTCAGTTAAACAGAGGGATACTGGTCTTACTTTTCCAAATGATTAGAGGTTTTATTTTTCATTAGGTGACTTATGCAGAATTAGTGGGTAACTAGATAAATCCCTCATTCAGAGCATCAATACCTGTGGTGCCTATTTCCATCAGCAGGAGGCCCCAAACCAGGGGTGAATTGGTTCTTAGATTTATTGAATTTTGCCATTGGAAAGAATCAAATGGATGATCTAATCACCCTCCTTCCGATTATTCTCAAAAGACTGGCAATACAGATAGCTTAAAAGTTAACGTAGCCCTGGCTGGTGTGGCTCAGTTGGTTGGGTGTTGTCCCGTGTACCAAAAGGTTGCTGGGTGATTCCTGGTCAGGGCACACGCCTGGGTTGTGGGCTCCATCCCCAGTGGGGGGCATGCAGGAGGCAGCCAATCAATTCATGTGTCGCTCTCAAATAGATGTTTCTCTCGCTCCCTTTCCCTTCCTTTCTCTATACAAATCAATACAGATTCTTTTTAAAAATGTTAATGTAAATTCTTTGTCTTTACACCCTTTAATATGTTTCAACAGACCTCACCAAAATGCCATCTCAAATGGAGCACGCCATGGAAACCATGATGTTCACATTCCACAAATTTGCTGGGGATAAGGGCTACTTAACGAAGGAGGACCTGAGAGTACTCATGGAAAAGGAGTTCCCCGGATTTTTGGAAGTAAGTATTGAGAGGCTCAAAAAGAAGCAGACATGAAACTCAATGCTTCTAGGCCCTGGTTCCTTGCCCTTCTCTCCATCCCTACCCTGTGGAGGCCCCTACTAGAAAGGTGTCTTTATTCATTTATTCATTAAACATTATTGAGCATCTACTGTTTGTAAGATACGGTAGGGGGAACAGAAGGTAAAGAAGACACAGCCCCTGCCCTCAAGGAGCTTACAATTGGAAGGTGAAATGAGAATACACACAAATAATCATACTACGAGGTGTTTGTTAGGAAGAGCCCATCTGGAAACATCTGTGTCCACTGAGACTGAGTTGCAGGAAAGGCCTTTCACAAGAGTCACCACCAAGGCCACCTGGTTGCCCTCAGGTCCGTAAACCTGGCATTGGAGGTGCCACATCCTGGTCACATTCACTTCGAGCAGCTTGAACCACCTTCTTAAATCCCCTCACATAAATGCTTTTAAGACTTTTTTTCCAACTCTAATCTAACGAAATGGTGCCCAGCAGCTGCTGAATGAGAGCTGGCTGTCACCCCAGAAATAATTGCTTTTCATATTGAAAATGCTGTGAGAACACAGGAGCCCAGCCTGGGTTTATGCCTCCCCTTTATCAGACAGAGGGATCTGAAGACTAGAAGAGGACTCTGCCACACCCCTCAGGGCAGTAGGCCTCGAGGCACGGTTGTCCTTTTACATTGCAGGCCCTCGAGAGATGGTTGTTGCATTTTATTGAAGGTGAAACATTGCTTGACAAAATATTAGCAAGTCCTTTTCCTGCCACAACTGGAGTCACTTGAAAAGATCATCACTGGGTTTGGTGTAGAATAACGCCTTAGCCTCCAGAGCAGGGGTTCTCAGCCTTCCTATGCCGCGACCCTTTAATACAGTTCCTCATGTTGTGGTGACCCCCAAGCATAAAATTATTTTCGTTGCTACTTCATAACTGTAATTTTGCTACTGTTATGTCTTAGGCGACCCCTGTGAAAGGGTCGTTCGACCCCCAAAGGGGTTGCAACCCACAGGTTGAGAACCGCTGCACTAGAGGGTGAAGGGAGATGATGGTAGAAGGCTGGGTCCTGCCTCTTGTCATCTGCCTGGACAATACCACATTAGTCAAGCCCCTGACTCCTGACTCAGTAAACACAGGGTTTTGTAGTACACTATGATTTACATGTCAATACCAGTTAAATAAACAAGATAGAAATAGCCTAACTAGTCTCTCAGAGCTGCAGTTACCACAATGCTATCCCAGAATGAGTTAGAATATACTGTTAGTCTGCTTCTGTACAGTCCTGTTACATAGCCCCAGACCAGGAGTTAGTTAACACTGGGTAGGTTGCTTTAGATTGTTGGGCCTCTGTTCCCTCCTCTGTAAAATGAGAGGGCTGGATGTAACTATCTCCAAGGTCACTTTCACTTTCTGCGATTCTTCCAGGCAACCATAAAATGCAAGGACAAAATATGTTTATTGTAAGCCCACCCATCACATGACCAAAGGCGTTCTCAGTACACTAAATACTCATCAGTCATGTTGTTGCACAAGTTAGAAGTCAGGATGACTATCACATGAGATACAGACCCTTCCTCCCTAAAGACTTTCTGGCATGAGAAACATAAAGCGTGTAGGTAGCACAGAGTACTGAACATGGCAGTGTAATTTATTCTGGGCAAAGAGTCATGATTCCAGGCACACCCACACTCGCTACGTTAACGGAGCATTTTGTTTCTAAAGTTGATTCCTTCTGTCATCCAAATTTTACTCCTTCTGACCACAGCCAGGAAGCTGGGGGTAAGGCCAGAATTAACTGAAGCCCACCAAAAGCAGAGGTGGCCGCAGAGAGCAGGTTTTAGTTGTTTGCTCATGGTAGGAGTTTGCAGCCATTGTGTAGGAAATGCTGCTGCTTTACTTTAAGGGATTTTTTTAGTGCAGTTTGTGAACATCCAGCACACCTGAGACACTGAGTGTCAGCTCCCTCTCATGTATACCATCAACGGAATTCATAAATACTTTACTTGAGCCCTTTCACACTTCTAAAAGGCCTTCTTTTCCTCTCTGTTGGACAGCATAGCTCCGGTAGGATAGACCACACTTTCTCACATTTAACCATCATCACTACAAAAAGGAGTGATTAAGCCAGTCACCATGGAAGCAAGATGAAAGAAAAAGCAAAAAGGCTCTTGCCTGCCCACCCCAGTTCCACACATTCATGGCAGACATTGAGAGGCATGGAGAGTTTAATGACTCCGTCACACATGTTCCCTTTGAAGGAATCCAGCGAAGAGTATAGGATGGCATAGATTTACCAACTCACTACGAATGGAAGCGATGTTAGAGACACTAGTCCAACCTCCTCCATTCACAGTTGATACACGAAAGCTCGCTAAGAGTGATTTACTCAAGGTTACATGGTTAATATGATATGAAGCCACACCAGCTTGGCCTGCTCTGTGCCAAGAAATGAAGAGAAATGAGGGCACTCTACCTGTCTTCTCCAAACATAACACATCCCATGGTGTCATTAGCACCTCTTTTTATTTTATTTTTTTAATTTTATTTGTGGTACATGCCCCTAGCGGGAACCGAACCCAGGACTCTCTGGTCCGCAGGCCGATGTTCCAACCACTGAGCCAAACCAGCCAGGGCATTAGCACCTCTTTAAAATCCATAGGACAATGATCTGAAACTTACTCCCTAAATGATCTTATGAGATCTTTTCCTACAAGTTTTATTTTTAAAGGATTTGACTGTCAGGAATAAAGGTGTGTTAAGAGAATGCAAGTTTAAAATACAAAATGGGGAGTTTCGGGTGGTTCTTCGGCAGAAACTCGTGGTTTTAAAAATTGTGGCAATAGTTGACCTGGAAGCAAAGCAGGTCCAAGGCCATGCTGGTTCTAACAGGCAAAAGCAGTGGATTGAGAATTAGGAGGCTTGGGTCTACCTTGCCTGGCACAGAATAGGCCATTTCTAAGGTCCTTATAATTATATGGAAAAAAAAAAAAATGCCATGGAAACCTCTTTCCTAGTTTAAGATAAATGACAATTTACTGAAATTCTCCCTCCAGGCATCAAAATCCATTTAGATGACCTCCAAAGATCACTTATAACCTAAAACAAGAATTTGGATAAAGAGATTATGTACCTGGTTGTCAGTAGTACGTATCAAAGAATCTAGTCATTGCAACCATCGACTGATATTTCTTACCTTTGTTCTTCTTTTCAGAATCAAAAAGACCCTCTGGCCGTAGACAAAATCATGAAGGACCTGGACCAGTGCCGAGACGGCAGAGTGGGCTTCCAGAGCTTCTTTTCGCTAATCGCTGGGCTCACCATCGCCTGCAATGACTATTTTGTCGTACACATGAAGCAGAAGGGAAGGAAGTAGGCAGCCCCGAGCAGTTACTTCCGCCCTGATAAGGATTCTCCCAATGGGTTGCTTAAGGAATATGAGCCCCACAGCTTCCCCTGTATAAGGATTTCATGAGCAGATTGCGACCCTTAAAAAAATGTACAAATAAAATCCCACCCCCCGTTCAACAAGAAAAAGAAAAGCCAATTAAAGCCAGATAAGTTTCTGATTTTTATATTGCTTGTATCCTCTTGCCCTCAATAAACAAATTTCTTTTTTAGTTCCTAATTTGAGACGGGATGTGTGTTACTGCTTCAGAAATGCTCGTTCCCTGGCTTCATTTAAAAAAATATAAAAACCAAATGCCCGTGGGCAGCCAGCACATGGCAGAGCTCTTGCCACAGGATCAACAAATTGGGAGAGCACCCCGCCCAGGCTTGGAGTCTAACTCCTCTAAGTGATCTGCCCTTGTCGCTATGTCTAGCCAAAGGACCAACACTCCAAGGATGAAGAAAAGGCACTTCAGGAATACATTTTAATTTTATAATTACTGAGCACAGTCTTGCCCAGGTAAATCGGTGCCTTTCCAACAAGCACTTTGGATGCCTGAGATGTCTGAGTCCATTTTTCAGAGCAAAGTTTCAGCAAACTCTAGGGTAAAAATAAATCCATAAGGCAACTTAAATGAAGAGTCCAGTGTGATGTCTCAATAACAATATCACATTAACATTTAGTGAGTGGTCAGGAAATAGACTAGCATGACTTATATCCTGGGGTACTGCTTTTTTGTGGAAGAGCTAGGACTGATGTCTTGGTAAAGAGCAAACTTTCTCCCAGCCCTTTCTGTGCCTGTTTACAAGCTTCAGCATATATGTATTATATGCGATGTGCTTATTAATAACACAATACTCTATAGATAGGAAATGTAT
This sequence comes from Tadarida brasiliensis, assembly GCA_030848825.1. Classification (NCBI taxonomy): domain Eukaryota; kingdom Metazoa; phylum Chordata; class Mammalia; order Chiroptera; family Molossidae; genus Tadarida; species Tadarida brasiliensis. The sequence continues at coordinate 20,001,082 of CM061275.1, forward strand.
GAATTAACATATGAAATTGTTCTAATTAAATAGGTCAATGAATGCCCTAGCTGGTTTGGCTAAGCAGTAGAGCATCAGCCCGCGGACCAATGAGTCACAGGTTCGATTCTGGTCAAGGGCACGTACCTTGGTTGCGGTTCATCCCTGGCCCTGGTCGGGTCGTGCAGGAGGCAACCAGTCAATGTGGCTCTATCACATCGATGTTTCTTTCTGTCTCTCTCCCTCCCTCCAACTCTATCTGATGATAAATAGAAAAGTATCCTCAGGTGAGGAATTAAAAAAATAAACAATAAATAAATAGGTCAATGAAGATAGAAACACTTATTGTTATGATTGGACACATCAACACAATTCTGGGGAAAAGTCCAACATAAGGTTATCTACCATCACAAGAAAAAGCATACAAAAGGGAACAGGATAGTCCAAAACTGGCTTTGGGGAAAATAAATCCAGTAAAATTAGGTTAAAGATAAAATTTCAACCATTCAATTTTGTCTCAACATCAAATGAATAAGGTAAGACAATTCATAGCTTTGCAGCCCATGGGATTCTATTAGCAAGTTCATAAAGGAGAGGAATTTATTACAAGATCTTAAATGGAAAAGGGAAGTTGGCTAGCTAAAAAACTGACTCCAGCCTGGCTGGTGTGGCTCAGTGGTTGAGCGTCGACCCATGCACCAAGAGGTTGCTGGTTCGATTCCCAGTCAGGGCACATGCCCAGGTTGTGGGCCTGATCCCCAGTGGGGGGCATGCAGGAGGCGGCCAATCAATGTTCTCTCTCATCGATGTTTCTATCTATCTCTCCCTCTCCCTTCCTCTCTCTCTAAAATCAATAAAGTAAAAAATATTTTAAAAATAAATAAATAAAATAAAAATTTTAAAACACACACACACACAAAAAAAAAACTGACTCCAGGATTGACTCCCAAATCCATGCCACAACTGGGCTGTCAGGGAGCTGCTGGCTCAGAAAGCTGTCTGCTGAACTGGAAAACCACAGTCCACACTAGCAAGTACAGACACCCATTTCCCTGCCCCTTTCCACGCAGGATTTGGCTCCCACATCCAAGTCTAAAAAAGTCCATCTAATTAGCAGAACCTCAGTCACATCAAAACCCTAACTGCAAGGGAGTCTAGGAAATAAAGTTTTATATTTTCCAACCTCTGCACACTAGGAGTTATGCTGATCTACCATATCTGCCACAGTGACAATAGCTAATTCTAAGAGAAGTCTTCCAACCTATAGGTTAAAGAAACTGTGATCTCTAGGGACAGGAGGCTCTAAAAGGAGGCTCTGACAGCTGTGGGGAATAGGGAAGCAAACCGGCCCATCACAATAGGGCAAACCACCTCTCCACTCATGAGCATGTGTATCAGTCCGGATTTACCCCTTCAGTTTACACCACCTGCCTCCCGGGACAACTGTATTCACCGGGTATTATATAAGTGGTATTCAATTCACAAATGAGCAGGTGAAATTGTAACACTAAGCTATTATGGGCTCAGGTATCCCCATATCCATCGCAAGCTTTCATACTCCAAGCCTCTTTACCTGAAAACAAAAAGAACTATCCCAGGGAGAGGGCCCTGAAAGCAGGGGAGGGGAAGTGTCCATTCATTTTCACAATGGGTATGCAGATTAGAAAAAATTCCAAAGCGATGTGTTATTCCCAGAAGATGTCCCCAAACTGGGCATTTAGCAAGGTGCCCAATGGCTGGGAATCATCTGGGTCACACATCATTTAGGGTGTGTGTGGGGGGGGCTCTTGGGGCTTGGAGGGAAAGGGGAGAATAAGACACTTTCCTCACTTTAGCCCCTGCTCAAAGCTTTTAGTTGGGAGCTAGTACAAGAAAAATAAAAATGGTATTTATGACTTGAAATCCTACATGACTCTCCATGCCAACGAAACACAGAGATCCCACAGTCTGACCTGCTGAAACTGCCGTCTGGGCTTCAGGGCCCGAAGACTAATGCCTCCCAGAGGGCAAAGCTGTAATTATGCCAACAGCCATCAAGTGGAACCATCTGGAAAATTCCACTCATTCTGCTACATGGCTGAGTTGTGACAGCAGATCCCGCCCCTGTCCACACCCACTTATGAAGGAAAAATGGATAGTGGTGCGAAAGTTAGCTTCAAACATGCTGCAGAGCTGACCCTGAATAATACATTTCTCTCTTTGACCCATTCCCTTGTCCAAATCCCTTGAACCTGAGCCAATTGCCTGTGATTTAATACTTTTCTACCCAGTTCATCTCAGTGGGAGAACAAAGGCAAGTATATACACCTCTCTTTCAATTTGACCAATTTGAAAGTGGTTATTCAAGTACCTTCTTCGTTATTAACCCCAGAGGGATAGTTGTGAATAGAAATTCATTCATTTAGCAAATATGTATGAGGGCTACTGTGTGAATGACATCAAGCAATGTTCTGTGGAGGATATAAAAAAGTAGATGCCCACAGCACCTGCTCAAGGAGATCATTATCTGTTTAAAAGATAACAAATAAAATAGACAAAAAGTTAAATAACACAACAGAGCACTGACAAGAATGAGATGTGATGGACATCCTTGATCACTGCTGATAGAAATGTAATCATTACATTGAGGAAGGCAAAAGTTGGAGATATGTACCAGGATCCTAATGTGGGTTTTTAATCCGATATATCTATTTTTAAGAATTTATCTTAACAAAGTAATCAAAGACAGTTACAAAGATTTATATAAAGTAGATCCCCACTTATCCACAGGGGATATGTTCCAAGACCCCTATTGGATGCCTGAAACCACAGATATACCAAACCCTATATATACTGTGTTTTTTCCTATGCATACATACCTATGATAAAGTTTAATTTATAAATTAGGCACAGTAAGAGCTTAACAACAATAACTATTAATAAAATAGAACAATTATAATAATATACTGTAATAAAAGTTATATGAATGGCTTTGGGGCCATTATTAAGTAAAATAAGGGTTACCTGAACAAAAGTACTGCTATACTCTAACAGTCCATCTGCTAACCAAGATGGGTACTAAGTGACTAAGGGGCAGGGAGCATCTACAGCATGCACAAGTTGGACAAAAGAATTGTCCACATCCAGAGTGGGACTAAACGGGACTACAGGATATTTCATCACACTATTCAGAACAGCACACAATTTAAAACTTATGAATTGTTTATTTCTAAAATCTCCCATTTAATATTTTCAGACCCCGGTTGACCTGGGTAACTGAAAATGCAGAAAGCAAAACTAGGGATGAAGGAAGATGACTGTACACAGATATTTGATGCAGCATTTTTTAAAAATAAATCTTTTAACAATTACATTTATTGAGGTAACATTGGTTAGTAACATTAAATAAATTTCATGGGTACAACTTTATAACACATCTGTATACTCTGTGTGGTCACCATCCGAAGTCTAGTCTCCTTCCATCACCATATATTTGACCCCCTTTACTCTCTTCATCCTCCTTCCAACCCCTTCCCCTCTGGTAATCACCGTTCCGTTATCTGTATCTATGATTGTGTTTTGGGGGGGATAGTGTTTGTTTGTTCACTCATTTGTTACTTTTTGTTTTATATTGTCCTTTTCTAACTGATTTACTTTCCTTAGCATAATATTCTCAAGATCCATTCATGTTGTCGCAAATGACAATATTTCATCTTTTTTATGGCTGAGTAATATTCCATTGCATATATGTACCACATCTTTTTTATCCAATCATTTGTCGAAGGATGCTTAGGTTGTTTCCATGTCTTGGCTATTGTGAATAATGCTGCAATGAACACAGGGGTGCACATATCTTTACAAATAAGTGTTTTCAAATTTTTCCTACAGATACCCAGAAGAGGGATTGCTGAGTCATATGGTAGTTCTATTCTTAGTTTTTTGAGGAACCTCCATACTGTTTTCTACAGTGGCAGCATCAGCTTACATTCCAATCAGCAGTATACCAGGGTTCCCTTTTCTCCACATCCTCTCCAATACTTGTTTTCTCATTGTATTGATAATAGCCATTCTAACAGGTATGAAATGGTATCTCATTGTGGTTTTGATTTTCATTTTCCTTATAACTAGTGATGTTGAGAATCTTTTCATATATTTGTTAGCCATCTGTAAATTTTCCTTGGAAAAGTATTCAGGTTTTATGCCCATTTTTAATTGGATTGATTGCTGTTAGTTTTTGTTGAGTTGTATGAGATCTTTATATTTTTTGGATATTAGCCCCTTATCAGGGCTATCATTGGCAAATACCATCTTCCATTTGATTGGTTGCCTTTTTGTTTTGTTGATGATTTCTTTTGCTGTGTGGAAGCTTTTTAGTTTGATGCAGTCCCATTCATTTAATTTTTGCTTTTACTTCCCTTGCCTTTGGAGTCAAAGACCCATGTGAGACCAAGGTCCATAAGCTTAGTGCCTATGTTTTCTTCTATGTTTTTTGTTTCAGGTCTTAATCCATCTTGAGTTAATTTTTGTGTATGGTGTCAAATAGCAGTCTAGTTTCTTTTTCTTTTCTTTTCTTTTTTTTTTTTTTTTTGCATGCAGCTTTCCAGTTCTCCTAACACCACTTATTGAAGGGACTTTTCTTTCTCTATTGTATGTTTTTGACTCCTTTGTCAAAAATTAGTTGTCCTTATATGTGTGGGTTTATTTCTGGGTTCTCAGTTCTGTTCCATTGATCTGTGTGTCAGTGTTTCTGCCAATACCATATTGTTTTGATGACTGTAACTTTGCAGTATAGTTTGAGGTCAGTAAGTATGATACCTCCAGCTTTGTTCTTTTTTCTCAGGATTGATGCAGCATTATTTAGAATAGCTAAAACCTGAATACAACTTCAGTGTCCAGCAATAGGATTATGGTTAAACATAGATGTACATGGGACACTATATGACTCATGAAAACCATGACTTTGAAGAATATTACATAAGATGGGAAATGTTTCTGTAAAGTAAAGCAGATTGCAAAATTAGTACATAATAAAATTCCTTTCTTTTTAAAATATGTGTGTCTGCGCGCGCGCGCACACACACACGCACACACACACACACACACACACACAGAAAAAGACTAAAGGAAATACATCCAGTTGAGCTTTAGGTTCCACAGTAGGAGTTGGGGGGAATTGTTGTCTCCGAAAAGATGTTTATGGGATTATTTTAATTTTCTTCTTTATACACTGCTATGCTATCTAAATTTTCCACAGTGATTCTACTTTTATAATCTGGGAAACAAAACTCGAAATAATATTTTTTAAAACAGCATGTGTATTCATTGAGAGTCTACCATGAGTCAAGAACTGTGTGAGATACTTCTTAAGCATTATCTCATTTAGCCCTCACAATAACCCTGTTCAGCTATTATAATATTAATTTTACAAATGACAAAACTAAGACTCAAAACTCACTCCCTCAAAGTTCCACAGTAAGTGGCAATGTCAAGATTTGAACTCCAATATTGTTTCTTTCTTTCTATTCTGCAGCTGTCTCAAGGTGTTATTTGAGTAAATTAGTATCAAATATGTTATACTTACAAAGGAGTAAGAGATCATTGTGGGCTGGGAAAGATTAGTCAGAAAATTTTAGATAAGAGGTAGGAGGTCTGGTCTTTGAAGATTAGAAGATATTTGAATAATAGCTAATATTTATTAAGTTCTTTTACATTCCAGGTTCTGTTCTAGTGCTTTACAAGTATTAACTCATCTGCTCTTCTCAACAACCTATGACATAAGTACTTTACAGGTGATTTGAACAGGGCACAGAGCTAAAAAGTGGTGGAGACAAAATCTGAACCTAGACCGTCTAAGGGTTAACGAAGCCCCTGCTGCCTCGCTGGACATGGTAATGACGCCACAAAAGAATGTCCAGGACACAGAGGACCTGGGAGGCCCTGTGAAGTCCAGCAGGCTAGAGTGGAGTGTATTCACATGACAAAGTGCATGTAGGTGGAAGAGGAAAGGCAGGAGGTGATAGTGAACCACAACTGGGAAATATTAGGGGGACCAGAAAGTAATACCGTGTTTTTACAACATTAATTCAAACAGATAAATTTTTAACAAGTTTTTATTTTTAATCAATGCTGTAATCACCCTCGTTATCAACAACCTTTTGCCATCTAGTGTGCAAATTTTCAATGCCAGATCGATAAAAATCAATTGGTTTTTGAGCAAAATATCTGGAGATGGCATTTTGGACATCATCCAAATTTTCAAATTTTTTGCCACTTAGAAAATGTTGTAGCAATCGAAATAAATGGAAATCCGATGGCGCAATATTGGGCGAGTATGGTGGGTGAGGCAACACCTCCCACCCCAATTCATGAATTTTTTCCAGGGTTTGTGTTGCGCAATGCGGTCTTGCATTATCGTGTTGCAGAATAACGCCTTTTCTGGTGACAATCGCTGGGCACTTTTCAATTAAAGATTGATTTACTTGATCCAATTGTTCACAGTAAAGGTCTGCATTCACAGTTTGTCCAGGTTTCATCACTTCAAAATGAATGACCCCGCGAATACTCCACCAAGCACACAAAAGTGCCTTTTTGGGGTGTAAACCTGGCTTAGCTGTACTTCGTGGCGATTCATTCGGAGAAAGCCACTGCCTTTTGCGTTTTGGATTATCATAGAGGACCCATTTTTCATCTCTAGTGATCAAGTGATCCAAAAATGCTTCTGTATTGTGCCGCTGAAGCAGTAAGTTGCAGGTGGTGGACCGGTTAGTTTTGTTTTCTTCGGACAGGTTATGCGGGACCCAAACACCTGCTCTGCTTACTTTACCAATCTGCTGCAAATGTGCTTGGATGGTCAACCAAGGTTGGTTAAGAGTGTTCGACAGTTCCTCGATTGTCTGACATGGATTTGCTTCCACTTTCACCCTTAACATGTCATTGTCTAAAGTTGTTGGTCTTTCTGATCGATACGAGTCAGAAAGATCAAAATTACCGCATTTGAATTTAGAAAACCACCTTTGGCATTTACGAACGTCTAATGCACTTGGATAAACATCCCAAATGTTTTTGGTAGCAACTGTTGCGTTACTACCCTTGTGAAACTCAAAAAGCATACAATACCGGATATGTACCTCTTCTGGTATTTGGCTGGCCATTTCACTATAAATTGCAAAAAAAAAAAAAATTAAGATTTAATTATTTACAAGTAAACAAGTCACTCTAACCTTAAAATGTCTTTGGCACAATTTTCAAGTACACAATGAGCTGATAAATGACAACCGAATATCGAAACTCGCAGAAACGACATTACTTTCCGGTCCACCTAATAGTAACTGATATGTGAAGTATGGTGGGTAAGGTCACCAGATTAAAAACTCTACAAATCTAAGGTTTGTATTATTTCTACTTTTTTGGGAGACAGAGATAAACCTCTTGTCAGCAGTAAATATGTTCTTATGACTGTTCTACCCACTAGAAAGTGCTCACATTCCAATCATATTCTGGCTTACAGAAGATAAAGCAGGGTGAGGATTCATATTTATCTTTCTAAGAAGCACAGAGAACAAAAGAGGAAGAAAAAATATTGACCTCTGGCAAGTCATGCCAAATCCAGGGAGGGAGGATCAAGATGATAGGGCCTTGCCTGGCCGGTGTGGCTCAGTGGATTGAGCATCGTCCCATGGGCTGAGAGGTCCTGGTTCGATTCCCAGTCAGGGCACATGCCTGGGTTGCAGCTCGATCCCCAATAGGGGTCATGCAGGAGGCAGTCGATCAACACATCGATGCTTCTATCTCTCTCTCCCTTTCTCTCTCTCTAAAAAAAATAGAAAGAAAGAAAGATGATAGGGCCATCGGGTCTAGGTGAGAAAGATATCTCCACGGAACACTAATTCTTCTTGTTTCCTACCAAGATATTACCACTCATCTGCAAAATGACATATTCACCCAGACTGTAGCTACCCTATATATATATATATATATATATATATATATATATATATATATATACATATATTTTTTTTTAATTCATGAAAGTGGGTAAAATCTGTAAGGGGTTATATAAAAGTAAAAATAGTTGTGTTATTAAATAAGTTTTCTTTAACATTGTTGCATCATCCTTTCAATAAGATTAACCAAAGTGGGGGGGGGGATATTTCAATTAGCTCTCTGGACACAGAACTTATAATGCTCAATGTAAAAGTCCTATTTGTCATGTTACCCAAAACAGCTGATCAATGAGCAGCCCCATCTTCCTGCAAAGGCTCAGCCTGTTCCCTTTAGCCTCTTTCCCGCACATCTGTCAAGGCTCTGAGGAGACTAACAGCACTTAGCCTCCAGCCTCTTGTTCTAGAAGGAAGAGGGAGATGATTCAGCTTTGGTCTCTGTCCTACCCCATCCTGGGTGAGTCAGCACACAGAGCCAGGTTTCTTGGCATTCTTACAAATTTTACAAATATTAAAATTTCCTTTCAATTATGTGATGTAAAGTACTACAGAAAGTTGCAAATGACACAGAAAATGTAGTCACTGGCTGGCCCAGAGTTTAGTCTGGTGGAACAAGAGCTATGCGTATCAGAGCAACAATACATGACAATATAAGGTAAAGAAATAGTAAGGGTGGCCCGGCCAGTATGGCTCAGTGGATTGAGCATCATCCCATGGACTGAGAGGTCCTGGTTCGATTCCTGGTCAGGGTACATGCCTGGGTTTTGGGCTCAGTCCTCAGAATGGGGCGTGCAGGAGGCAGCTGATTGATGTATCTCTGTCATATCAATGTTTCTAGCTCTCTCTCCTTTTCTCTGTCTCTAAAAAATCAATTAAAAACATATTTTTAAAAAAAGAAATGGCAAGGGTGGTATGCAGTGGTAGGTAAATGCTGGCATTCGCTCTGAGGGTTGGGGATTTCATGGAGGAAGATTTGGGCAGAAAAGGACAGAAAGGAAGATCCATTTTGGGCAGAGCAAGGTGGGAAGAGCGGAGAGGAACACATAGACAACATGGAAAAGGCAAGAACGACCAGTGTGTGGAGGAGCAGTGAGAAGCCTGGCCTGGCTGGGCCAGTCATGCTATCAGATGGGGGATGGGAGTGGACTTCATCGTAGCTAATAGTGGGGTAGGGGCGCAGGTAGTTTTGAGCAAGGTGTTGGAGCAGGGGACTGACATTTCAGCACAATTAATGTGATATAAAATGACAAACATAGGAGAGACTAGAGAGTGGCCTATCAGTTAAGAGTCTATGCCCAGCTGGTGTGGCTCACTGGACTGAGCGTTGTCCCATGGACTGAGAGACTCTCGTTCGATTTCTGGTCAGGGCACATGCCCAGGTTTCCAGCTCGGTCCCCAGTGCGGGGTGTGCAGGAGGCAGCAGATCAATGTATCTCTCTCACATCAATGTTTCTATCTCTCTCTCTAAAAAAATCAATAAAAACATTTTTTATTTTTATAATCATATAAAGGTAATTAAAAAAATTTTTTTTCCCTTTATTGATTTTAGAGAGAAAGGAAGGGAGAGGGAGAGAGAGATAGAAACACCGATGAGAGAGAACATTGATTGGCCGCCTCCTGCATGCCCCCCACTGGGGATCAGGCACACAACCTGGGCAAGTGCCCTGATAGGGAATCAAACCAGCGACCTCTTGGTGCATGGGTCAACGCTCAACCACTGAGCCACACCGGCCAGGCTGTATACATCCTTCTATCTCCTTAAAATTTGAATCCATGTAGAGACATTAAAAAATAAATAAAACTTTACTTTAAAAAAGAATTCATTGCTTTTTAAATATTTTAAGAACTTTCCAATCTTTAGTAAACATGTATTGTTTTAATCATTACATTTTAACATGATGTGTTAAAGATTTTAAGTGCATATTGTAATAATCCGAGTAAGGAAGTTAAGGTTTGGACTACAGTGGTAGAGGCAGAAATGTAAGAATGAGGTGGATGCAAAATATCTCTTCTCCAGGGTCCCTTAAGCCTGTGCTTCTCACATTGTGGGGTTTGGGGTTAGGGAGCACTTTTCTAGAATACCCATTTTACTTGATGATGTCATTCAGTTTATATTCATACAAACAGATCTTCAGTATAAAACATAGGACCTCAAATAAAACGTCCTCTTACTGGGTGCTCCTTTGGGCTGCATTGTCTTGGACACCTTCCCCCAGTATGTACACACAAACACACACATACACACACACTCATGGACACTCTCCTGGGCTATGAACAGCACTTTGGAGGACCCACTTGAGAAGCCTACGTTAGGCAGTCAGGCTCACCCCATGCTGCAGGTGGCAAGTTTCCAGCATCCTCACACCCCTTCTGCCCTTAGACTCCCACCATTTACCCCCACCCTCTGGGCTCTTCATTCTCAGAGCAGCTCCCATCCTCCCAGAGTCGGATCTCTTTGTTCATTCGTATTTATGGCCCTACTTCACCTCCAGCACCTAAAGCACACCTGCCGTTTGCATGCTAACAGTCCTGACTTCTCTCCTTAACACAAATTCTCCCTAATCTGTGTTTTCTCAGACCACCCTGGGGGATCTAGACCCCTACTGCAGGGGTCTAGGGAGCAGCACTCCCACCAGGCATTCTCAGGTCACAGACGGAGGGGCAGGACACAAAAGGTTTTTTAAAATGTAACAGGACTCAATGACTGATTAAAAATGGATGAAAAATATAAGTATTAGATGCACTTTAAAAATCTATGCAAGCTTGACCTCTGAGGCTGGGGTGGCAGACTTCCAAAAGAAGCTTGACTGCTATGAATCATTATATACGAGGATTTGCAAAATCCTGACTCTCGTCTATTAGCCCACAGATTTGGCACATTTCCGCTGGGATCTTCTGGCAACACTTGGGTCAGGTGTGTGACCTTGGCCATGCCTATGGCCTCCACTTACACTTCATGGACCAGGTTTTGGCTTCTTATCCCTGCTCCACTAGCCTCCAACTCTCAGTCTGGTGGTAGTCTGCCTTGTCAGCACTAACTACTCATCACAGTGAGACTGGAAGAGGGAGAAGTCAAAGGAGCTTCTTGAGTGGACAGAGATTTTGAAGTCCACTAACAAGATCACGGAAGTCTGGGGGAGAGGCTTGCCAAGCACTATAAGGAGGACACTTGGGAAGTAGTTGGTACAGCAGTTCATTTTGGGGTCTGGAGTTAAGCAGACCTGTGCTCAACAGTTATTGTTAACATTACGACATAGTGATATGAATATATAACATCGATTGCCCACTTTTCTCTTGGCCAGGCATTCTGCTGAGCTCTTAAAGTGCTTTATCTCATTTAATCCTCACAGCCACTCTTTGAGTTGAGTACTGTATTCTTATTGTCCTCATTTTACAAATGAAGAAACTGAGCTGTTCTGAGGTTGAGTAATTTGTCCAAGGTCACACAGCTTATTAATTGGTAGAGCTGAGTCATATCCAGGTCTGACTCAGAAGTCTATGCCTTTAGTCAAATAACTAAATTGAGTAGTCAGGAAAGAAGTCATAAAATCAGATTCTCCTCATCAGAGACCAACAGTCCCTGCCTATTGTTTAAGAGTCCAGACTTAGGAACCAAACTTTCTGGGTTCAAATTCTGGCTTTGCTACTTACCTGCTCTGTGATCTTGAGCAAGTCACTCAGACTTTCAGTGACTGTTTTCTCCTACGTACAACAGAGACAGTAATAGAACCTGCCTCATAAGTTTGCTTTAGGATTGTTATTACATCTACAGCATCTAGAATAATAATTGTATAGAGGTGGCACTGTATAAATATTGACCATTAATAGTCCTACAACTCTTTATCAATTTATGTTTAGGAAGTTGGAAGGAAAAAGACAAAATCCTGCCTGGGGATATTACAAAGCTTCACAATTCATCTTCCAACCAGCAGGTCCCTCCCTATCTCCAAACTACATGAAGCAATGCTTTGTTGAAAGAACAAGAGCTTTGGAGTCAGAAAGGCTTGGGTGTAATTCTTACTTCACCCCCTATTCTGTGGCCTTGGGCAAGGCACTTAACCTCTTTGAGCCTCCGTTTTCTCATCTGTAACACAGACCCAATTATCCATGTGGCAGGGTTGCTGGGAGGAATGAGACAATTATATAAAATATTCATGTTGGTGTTTCCCAACCACACATAGAGACAGAAGCAAGCTATTTATTCTAGCAAAGTCTTACTCAGGAAGAAAAGTCAGAACTTTGGTACTGAGTTAGTCAAACATTAATTAAGGGTGGCCTCTCTTACTAGATCTCTACCAAATGGCACCACCTGTTTCTTCCAATAAAAGCTTTTCCTAATCTGGCTTATCAAGTCATAACACAAGGGCACAATTAAATTTCAGACACTTTCAGGGCACTTTCTATGGGGAACTTAAGTTTCTAAAATATTGCAGGGAAATGAGCATCAGAACTGGAGTTCAAAACAACCTTGGGGTTGAGTATTTCCTAGGTTCTCCTTTGTGAATTTGAGCAAGTTTTATTTAACTTTTCTAGACCTCCATTATATCACTTGAAATTTAGGGGGAAAAATATCCAGCCCCAGAGACTTTTGTAAGGATTAAATAACATAATAAATAACCTACATTGATTCTTTGCTGCTTTCTTCCAGTTAAAATAGACTGTACAGCCCTGGCTGGTGTGGCTCAGTTGGTTGGGCATCATCCCCTGCACCAATAGGTTGTCAGTTCAATTCCTGGTCAGGACATATGCACGGGTTGTGGGTTCGATCCCCAGTAGGAGGTGTGCAGGAGGCAGCTGATAAATGTTTCACTCTCACATCGATGTTTCTCTCTCTCTCCCTCTTCCTTCTTCTCTCTCTAACAATAAATAAACTACTCTTTTTTAAAAAATAGACTGTACATCCCTCTTCTCCTTCTAAGGTTAACCCCTCATATTGTGCTCTGGGTCTCATCTTCTCCCTGACTTATAAGAGATTTCACCAGCTATCTACTCTCTTCCATATCTTTGTTCAATCACTCCCTCTACCAGCTCATTCTTCTCATTCCCACCAACATTTACATATGCCTAAGTCTTCCTATTAGAAGAAAAAATACACATCAAATCCATATTCTACAAATTTCTTGAAAAAATTAATGTTGCCTGCTATCTCCATTTCCTCACCTTCTCCTCCTCAATTATTTCTGATCTGTATTATGCCCATATAACTCCACTGAAAATGCTTTCACCCAAACTACCAAAAGTTTATCTCCATACAATTTTTACCTCTTAATTTATTTGACCTTTCAGCAGGATTCACTTTTGTTGGCTAGTCCTTCTTTTTAAGTATTCTTCCCTTGGATTCCATAAGGTCTCATTTTTCTGATTTCTCACCTGCCTCTCAGGTTTGTTCTTGTTCTCCCTTGTTAGCATCGCTTCTTCTTCCTTAAATATTGATCTTTCTCAAGGATATTGCCTAGGCCCTCTGGTTTTCCCACATTAACTCTATTTCTGGGTAATCTCACTTATCACACACACCCTCCTTTAATCAATATAATAACATCCCACCTGGATGTTCTACAGGCCCCTTAACTCAACTTAAAACTACAAGAATGGGCTTCTGGTCTGGCATGTAAGAAGCTTGGAAGTCATCAGTCCATCCCTAACCACAAGTAAAAGCTGAACAAACTAGCCCAGCTGGTGTGGCTCAGTGGTTGAGCATCGACCCATGCATTCAATTCCCAGTCAGGGCACATGCCCAGGTTGTGGGCCCAATCTCCAGTGGGGGGCATGCAGGAGGTGGCTGATCGATGTTCTCTCTCATTGAGGTTTCTATCTCTCTTTCCCTCTCCCTTCCTCTCTCTAAAAATCAATAAAGAAAAAAATAACTAAATATAATAATAAAAGCTGAACAAACTAAAAAATCAACAACTCTTCTTGTATCCGTTAGAGAAGTGAGGTCACAGGGCAAACTGCTGCCCCCCAAATCAGAGAGATCAACAAGAGAATACAGAGAATATTACCTTTCTCTGGGACAACATTAAGCATAACAACATCCACATTCTAGAGGTACCAAAAGAAAAGAGCAAGCAAGGAAGGGCCTGAAAATCTATTTGAAGAAATAATGATTGGAAACTTCCCTAAACTGGTGAAGGAAAAAGACACATAAATCCAGGGAACATAGAGAGTCCCAAATAAGATAAATCCAAAGAGGCCCACACTAAGACACATTATAATTTAAATGGCGAAGATTAAATACAGAGAATTTTAAAAGCAGCAAGAGAAAGACAGTTACCTACAAGGGAGCTCCTATGAGACTGTCAGCTGATTTCTCAACAGAAACTTCAGACCAGAAGGGATTGGCACAAATATTTAATGTGACAAAAAGCAAGGACCTACAACCACGATTATTCTACCCAGCAAGATTATCATTTAAAATTGAAGGAGAGCCCTGGCCAGTTTGGCTAAACGGTTAGAGCGTCAGCCTGCAGACCAGAGAGTCCTGGGTTCAGTTCCCGCTAAGGACACGTATGCCAGTTGTGGTTTGTCCCCGGCCCCAGTTGGGGTTGTGTGGGTGGCAACCAGTCGATGTGTCTCTCTCACATCGATGTTTCTCTCTCTCTCTTCCCCACTCTCTCCCTCCCGCTCTATCTGAAGATAAATGCAAAAATGTCCTCAGGTGAGGATTAATAAATAAATAAATAAATAAATAAATAAATAAATAAATAAAATTGAAGGAGAAATAAAGTGCTTTCCAGACATGAAAAACCTACAGGAGTTCATCAGCACCAAACCAGTATTACAAGAAATGTTAAAGGGACTTCTTTAAAAAGGGAGGAAAAAGAAACATAAATATGAGTAATAAAATGGCAATAGATGCATACCTATCAATAATCACTTTAAATGTAAATAAATTAAATGTTCTAATCAAAAGACACAGGGTAACTGGATAAGAAAATTATATATATATATATATATACACACACACACACACACACACTGTCTACAAGGGACCCATTTTAGCTCGAAAGACACAGAGACTGAAAGTAAAGGGATGGAAAAAGATATTTCATGCAAACGGAAATGATAAAAAAGCTGGGATAGTAATACTTATATCAGATTAAATAAACTTTAAAACAAAGGCTATATTAAGAGACAAAGAAGAATATTACATAATGATAAAGGGATATCCAACAAGAGGATATAACCCTTGTGAACATTTATGTACGCAACATAGGAGCACCTAGATATATAAAGCAAATATTGATGGAAATAAAGGGAGAGATCAACAGTAATACAGTCATAGTAGGAGACTTTAACACCCCACTGACATCACTGGGTAAATCTTCCAGACAAAAAACAGCAGCCTTAAAAAAAGAAGAAGAAAAAAAGGAAATGGTGGCCTTAAGTGACCCATTAGACCAGATGGATTTAATTGATATTTTGAGAGTATTTCATCCCAAAGCAACAGAATATGCATTCTTTTCAAGTACACATGGCACATGGAATACTTTCCAGGATAGACCTCATGTTAGGACACAAGACAAGTCTCAATAAATTTAAGAAGACTGAAATCATATCAAGCATCTTTTCTGACAAAATGGTATAAAATTAGAAATCAGCCTGGCCGGTGTGGCTCAGTGGTTGCCATGCACCAAGAGGTCGCCAGTTCGACTCCTGCTCAGGGCACATGCCCAGGTTGTGGGCCTGATCCCCAGTGGAGGGCATGCAGGAGGCAGCCAATCAATGTTCTCTCTCATCGATGTTTCTATCTCTCTCTACCTCTCCCTTCCTCTCTCTCTAATATCAATAAAAAAATTAAATAAAAAAACTAGAAATCAATTACAAGAAAAAACTGAAAAACATACAAACACATAGAGGCTAAATAACATGTTAGCAAACAATGACTGGGTTAACAATGAGATCAAGGAAGAAATCAAAAGATATTTTGAGACAAATGAAAATGAAAACAAAACAACCCAAAATCTATGGGACTGAGCAAAAACAGTCCTGAGAGGGAAATTCATAGTGATATAGGCCTACCTTAACAAACAAGAAAAGTCTAAAATAAACAATCTAACCTTACATCTAAAGGAACTAGAAAGGAACAACAAACAAAGCCCAAAGTGAGTATAAGGAAGGAAATAATAAAGAACAGAGCAAAAATAAACAAAATAGAATCTAAAAACAAACAAACAAACAGTACAGAAGATCAATGAAACTGAGAGCTGGTTTTTGAAAAAATAAACAAGATTGATAAACCTTTAACCAGACTCATCAAAATAGAGAACCCAAATAAATAAAATCAGAAATGAAAGAGGAGAAATGACAACCGACTCCACAGAAATACAAAGAATTGTTTTTTAAAAATACTACAAACAACTATATGCTAACAAATTGGACAATTTAGAAGAAGTGGACAAATTCCTAGACATATACAATCTTCTAAAACTGAATCAAGAAGAAAACAAAATCTGAACAGATCAATTACAACCAACAAAACTGAATCAGAAATTTAAGAATTTGCAACCAACAAAAGCCCTAGGCTAAATGGCTTCACAGGTCAATTTTACCAAACATTCAAACAAGAATTAACACCCATCCTTCTCAAACTATTCCAAAAAATCAAGAGGAGGGAAGTCTCTCATGCTCATTTTACAAGATCAGCACTATTCTGATTCCAAAACCTGACAAAGACATTACAAAGAAAGAAAATTATAGGTAATATCCCTGATGAACATAGATGGCAAAATCCTCAAAAAAATATTAGCAAATCAAATTCAGCAATACATTAAAGAAATCATACACCATGGCTAAGTGGGAGTTATTCCTGTGATGCAAAGTTAGTTCAATATCTGCAAATCAATTAATGTGATACACCACATCAACAAAATGAAGGATAAAATCATATGATCATGTCAATAGATGCAGATAAAGCATTTGACAAAATCCAGCACCTGTTTATGATAAAAACTCTCAACAAAGTGAGAATAGAGGAAACATACTTCAACATAATAAAGACCATATATGACTAACCCGGAGTTAATATCATACTCAATGGGGAAAAGCTAAACACATTTCTTTTAAGATCAGGAACAACACAAGAGATGTTTTCACCTTCACCACTTGTATTCAACATGGTATTAAAAGTCCTAGTCACAGCAATCAGACAAGAAGAAAAAATAAAAGGCATCCAAATTAGAAAGAAAAATGTAAAACTGTCATTATTTGCAGATGACATGTATTAGAGAACCCTAAAGATTCCACCAAAAAACTACTAGAACAAATAAATATATTTAGTAAAGTAGCAAAACACAAAGTAAATATTCAGAAAATAGTTGTATTTTTACATACCAATAATAAACTATCAGAAAGAAAAACTAAGAAAACAATTCCATTTATTGCATCAAAAAATAAATAAAATGCCTGCAATAAATTTAACTAAGGAAATAAAATACCTGTACTCAGAAAATCATAAGACATTGAAGAAAGAAATTGAAAAACATACAAATAAATGGAAGCATATAACATGTGCATGGAAAGGAAGAATTAACATCATTATAATATCCATACTACCCAAACCAATCTACATATTCAACACAATCCCTATCAAAATACTAATGTGTTTTTCACAGAACTGGAACAAATAACCCAGAAATTTATATGGAACCACAATAGACCCCAAATAGCCACAGCAACCTTGAGAAAGAAGACCAAAGTTGGAGGAATCATGCTACCTGATATCAAAATATACTATAAGTCTATAGTAATCAAAACAACATGGTACTGCCATAAAGACAGACACATAAATCAATAAAACAGAAGAGAGAGCCCAGAAATAAACCAATGCCTATATGGTCAATTAATATATGACAAAGGAAGCAAGACAGTAGGATAAAGTAGGATACAGTAGGATAAAGACAGTCTATTCAATAAATGATAATGGGAAAATTGGACAGATACATGTAAAAAAATGAAACTAGACCACCTTCTTACACCATACATAAGAATAAACTCAAAATAGATTGAAGACTTACATGTAAAACTCAAAATCATAAAACTCCTAGAAAAAACATAAGCAGCAACATCTCTAACATTTCCCTTAGCAATGATATATAGATAGATAGATAGATAGATAGATAGATAGATAGATAGATAGATAGATATAGATAGATAGATATAGATAGATAGATATATAGATATAGATATAGATAGATAGATATTATATATATATAGATATAGATATAGATAATATATATATATCTCCATATATTATATATATATATATATATATATATATATATATATATATATATATATATATATATCTATCTCCATCCATCCATCCTCGGGCCAGGGAAACAAAAGAAAAAATAAACAAATGGGACTACTTCAAACTGAAAGGTTTTGCAGAGCAAAGGAAACCATCAACAAAATGTAAAGAAAACTTACTGAATTAAAGAAGATTTTCACCAATGATATATCTAATGAAAGGTTAATATCCAAGTTTTATAAAGAACTCATACAACTCAAAACCAAAAAATCTAACAATCCACTTCTAAAAATGGGCAGAGGACCTGAATAGACACTTCTCCAAAGAAGACATACAGATGACAAATATACTTATGAAAAGATTTTCAGCATCACTAACCATCAGAGATATGGAAATTAAAACCACAGTGAGATAACACCTCACACATGTCAGAATAGCTATCATCAATAAATCAACAACTGAGCGTTGGCAAAGATATGGAGAAAAGGGAACCCTTGTGCACTGTTCATGGGATTGTAAATTGGTGCAGCCACCACGGAAAACAGTATGGAGGTTTCTCAAAAAATTAAAAATGAAACTGCCTTATGATCCAACTATTCCACTTCTGGGTATGTTTTTGAAGAAACCCAAAACACTAATTGAAAAGGATATATGCACCCCTATGCTCATTGCAGCATTACTTACAATAGCCAAGGTATGGAAACAACCAAAGTGCCCATCAATAGACAAGTGGAAAAAAAAGTGTGGCACAGCATGGCTGTTTTGGCTCAGCAGTTAAGAGTTTCAACCTGCAGACCAAAGAGTCTCGGATTTGATTCAGGTCAAGGGCACATGCCTTGGTTGCAGTTTAGTCCCTGGCCCTGGCTGAGGTCATGCGGGAGGCAACCAATTAATGTGTCTCTCTTACATCGGTGTCTTCTCTCTCTCTCTCTCTCTCTCTCTCTCTCTCTCTCTCTCTCTCTCTCTCTCTCTCTCTCCCCCTCCATCCCTACCTCCCTCCTCCACACTCTATCTGAAGATAAATGGAAAAATATCCTCAGGTGAGGATTTTTAAAAAAGTGTGGCATATAGAAAAGAATAAAATAATACCATCTGCAACAACATGGATCAACTTGGAGGGTATTATCCTAAGTCAAATAGAGAAAGACAAATGCCATATGATTTTACTTATATGTGAAATCTAAAGAAAAAAAATAAACAAAATTGAAACATATTCATAGGTGCTGAGAACTAACTGATGGTTGCCAAAGTTAGGGGCTGGGCATGGGGAATGGGGGCACTAGGTGAAAAAGGTGAAGGGATTAAGAAGTGCAAGTTGGTAGTTACAAAATAATCATGGGGATGTATAGTATAGCACAGGAAATATTATCAATAATATTGTAATAACTATGTATAGGTGCCAGGTGGATACTTGAACTATCGGGTGGATCACTTTGTAAATTGTCTAACCAATATGCTGCACACCTGAAACTAATATAAAATAATGTTGAATATAAACTGCAATATAAAATTTTTTAAAAGTCAATGAAATCAAAAGTTAGTGCTTTGAAAATATTGATAAAATAAAAAAGAGAGAGAATACAAATTACTATCAAAAATAAAAGAGTGGACATCACTACAGATCCCATGGACATTAAAAAGATAATAAAGAAATATTATAAACAATTCCATGCCCACAAATTTGATAACCTCGATGAAATAAACCAATTCCTTGAAAGACACAACTCATAGGAGATAGATAATCTGAATAGGCCTGCATCTGTTATAAAACCTGAATCAATAACTAATAAGCTTCCAAAACAGAAAGCACTAAGCCCAGATGGATTCACTAGTGAATTCTACCAAATACTGAGGAAAGAAATTATACCAGTTTTATATCATCTCTTTCAGAAGATAGACGCAAAGGGAATACCTCCTAACTCATTCTATGAGGCCAGCATTATCCTAATACCAAAACCAGAAAAAAGCATTACAAGGAAAAAAATAACTACAGGCCAATATCTCTCATAAACATAGATGTAAAAAATCTTCAAGAAAATATTAGCAAATCAAATCCAAAATATATAAAAAGAATTATACACCACGACCAAGTGAGATTTATCCCAGGTATTAAAGGCCTAATTCAACATTAAAAAAATCAATTAATATAATCCATCAAATCAACAGGCTGAAAAAGAAAATCAGCCCTGGCTGGTTTGGCTCAGTGGTTAGAGCATCAACCCGAGGACCAAAGGGTCGAGAATTCGATTCCAAGTCAAGGGTACATACCTGGGTTGCAAGTTTAATCCCAGTCCTCAGTTGGGGTCATTTGGGAGGCAACCAATGCATGTGTCTCTTTCACATTGATGTTTCTCTCTCTCTCTCTCTCTCTCTCTCTCTCTCTCTCTCTCCCTTCCTCCCTTTCACTCTATCTAAAAATAAATGGAAAAATAGCCTCGGGTGAGGATTAACAAATAAAATATGTAACAACTAAATAAAAGAAAAATCACATGATCATATCAATAGATACAGGAAAAGTATCTGACAAAATTCAACACCCTCTCATAATAAAAACTATCAGTAAACTACAAATGGAGGAAAACTTCCTCAACTTGACAGAGAATACCTAAAAAAAGAAAACACAAAAACAAAAAACAAAAAACCTACATCTAATATCACATTTACTGGTGAGAAACTAGAAGCTTTCCCACTGAGATCAGGAATAAGGGAAGGATGTATGTACCCTCTTACCACTGCTTTTCAACATCATACTGGAAGTCCTAACTAATGAAATGGAGAGAGGGGAAAAAAATAAAAGGTATACAAACTGGAAAGAAAAAAAATAAAACAATCTTCGTTCACAGATGACATGATAATCTATATGGAAAATCCAAAAGAAATGGAAAAAAAAAAAAACAAAAAAAACCTGACACTAATAACTAATTATAGCAAGGTTGTAGGATACAAGATTAATATACAAAGGATTTGAAAAAATTTATGTCCACACAAAAACCTGCACATGGATGCAGATTTATTTATATATTTATTTATAGAAGCTTTGTTCATAATTGCCAAAACTTGGAAGCAACCAAGATGTCCTTCAGTAGGTGAATAGATAAGCTGTGGTATATCCAACAATGGAATATTATTCAGATCTAAAAAAAAATCAGACAGTGAAACTAGTCCAAATGATACCATAATGGTAGATACATGTCAATATAAATTTCCCAAACCTGTAGAATATACACCACCAAAAGTGAGCCCTGATGGATTCCAAAATGGCAGCAGAGTGAATGGAAGCTACACAGACCATCTCCCAGGACCAAACTGGAATTACAACTAAAATAAAGACAAATCATCGGGAAAAGGCAACAGAAAAGCAGCTTGCAAGACTATATAACCAGCGATACTGAATCGATCCTAGTAGGATTTCGGAGGCACGACAGGGGGTGCTGGAAACCCACAGACGGCAGTCTTACCTGTGAGCAGCACCCTCGAGGTTAAATTCCCAAGCCCGCTCCAGAGCGCAGAGGGCTGGAACAGAGAGCTAAAATAGCCACAGCCACTCACCTTGGGCTCTGGCAGAGGGAGAGTGGACTGGACTGGAACTGTGTGGGGACCCTCAGAATTTGGAGGTTGCTCAGAGCTTTTGCTGAGTTGCTGCCAAACGGGACGGTGGCCATCTTACTCCTTCCCAGGGCTCTGGGGAGAAGCGGCAGCCCCTCCCTCGGAGATTCAACCCCACCCAGGTGGGCCATTGAAATGCAAATTGAGGCTCATTAACTACCAGCATCAGCCCCACCCTTGGGAAATCCTCTTATGCTGAACACCTGAGGGAGGTTTTCATTCAACTGAGAACCCAAGGCTCTTAAAGTAACTGGCGACTAATAGCCTCTAGGCAAAAGCTAGAGGATAACTGAACCTTTCCTGGGCTTGAAAATCAGTTCAGGAAAGTAAGACTGGACGGTAGTGTTTAACGTGGGTCCTCCCACGCTCATTCAAACCCAGTAGAGGGAGCCACAAACAGCAGAATACCAACATCCACAGGGAAAATTTGGCAGGCTCCAAAACCCACTGAGATAGCCAAAATGGTGAAACAAAGAAACAGATCCCAAATGAAAGAACAAGAGACCTCTACCGAAGATGAGGTAAATGAAATGCAGTTAAGCACGTTAACAGAGCTAGAATTCAGAGCCATGATTTTGAGGAAGCTCAAAAGCATGAGTAAGGACATAGAAACATTGAAAATCAACCAATTGGAAATCAAGAAGCACCAAGAAGAAATGAAGAATGACATAGCAGAAATAAAGAACACATTGGAAGGACTAAACAGCAGAGTAGAGGAAGCTGAGGAACGGATCAGTGAATTAGAAGACAGGGTAGAAAAAATCAACCAATCAGAAAACCAAAAAGAAAAAAACAATTAAAAAACAGGAAGACAGCTTAAGAGAACTGTGGGACAATTGGAAACGTAATAATATTCGCATCATAAGAGTCACCAAAGAAGAAGAATGAGCAAGGGTTAGAGAATATATTTGAAGAAATAGTGACAGAAAACTTCCCTAATTTGGTGAAGGAAGAAGGCATTCAAGTTCAAGAAGCACAGAGAGCCCCAAGTAAGAAGAACCCAAACAGGCCCACACCAAGACACACAGTAATTAAAATGCCAAAAATTAAAGACAAAGAGAGAATCCTAAAGGCAGCAAAAGATAAGCAACAGGTTACCTACAAAGGAACCCCCATAAGGCTATCAGCTGACTTCTCAACAGAAACACTACACGCCAGAAGGGAATGACATGAAGTAATCAAGGTCATGAAAAACAAGGATCTGAATCCAAGACTACTCTACCCAGCAAGGCTATCATTCAAAATAGAAGGTCAAATAAAGAGCTTCCCAGACAAAAAAAAAAAAAAAAAAAAAAGGCTAAGGGAATACATTAGCACCAAACCAGCACTGCAAGAAATGTTAAACTGTTAAAAGGACTGCTGTAATTAGTAGAAGAAATAGGAAGGAATATAGAACCACACTAAACAAAAATGGCAATAAATAAGTACATATCAATAATCACCTTAAATGTAAATGGATTGAATGCTCCAATCAAAAGATACAGAGTAGCTGATAGGATAAGAAAGCATGACTCATATATATGTTGTTTACAAGGGACCCACCTTATAACAAAAGACTCACATAGGTTGAAAGTGAAGGGATGGAAAAAAATCTTCCAAGCAAATGGAAAGGAAAAAAAAATCTGAGGTAGCAATACTCATATCTGATAAAACAGATTTCAAAATGAAGGCCATAACTAGAGACAAAGAAGGCCACTACATAATATTGAAAGGATCTATCCAACAGGAAGATATAACCTTGGTAAACATATATGCACCCAATATAGGAGCACCAAAATATATTAAAAATCTTCTGGAGGACTTCAAAGGAGAAATCGACAGCAATACAATCATAGCAGGGGACTTCAACACCCCGCTGACATCACTGGATAGATCCTCCAGACAAAAAATTAACAAGGAAACAGAGACTCTAAATGAAGCACTAGATCAAATGGATTTAATAGATATTTACAGAGAATTACACCCCAAAACTACAGGATTCACATTCTTCTCAAGTGCACATGGGACATTCTCAAAAATAGACCACATGTTAGGACACAAACAAAGTCTCTACAAGTTCAAGAAGATTGAAATCATATCAAGCATCTTCTCAGATCACAATGGCATGAAACTAGAAATCAATTGCAACAAGAACATGCAAAGACATTTGAATACATGGAGGCTAAATAGCATGTTATTAAACAATGAATGGGTTACCAAGGAGATCAAGGAAGAAATTAAAAACTTTCTGGAAACCAATGAAAATGAACACACAACAACACAAAATCTATGGGAGGCAGTGAAAGCAGTTCTGAGAGGGAAGTTCATAGCACTCCAGGCCTACCTCAAGAAACAAGAAAAATTTCTAATAGACTTTCTAACCTCACAACTTAAAAAACTAGAAAGCAAGCAAAAGGAAAACCCCAGAGCAAGTAGAAGGAAGGAAGTAGTAAAGATCAGAGCAGAAATAAATGACATAGAGACCAGAAAAACAATTCAAAGGATCAATGAAACAAAGAGCTGGTTTTTTGAAAAGATAAACAAGATTGATGGACCCTTAGCTAGACTCGCCAAGAAACAAGGAGAGAACCCAAATACACAAAATCAGAAATGAAAGAGGAGAAGTAACAACTGACACCACAGAAATACAAAGGATCGTTAGCAAATA
This sequence comes from Tadarida brasiliensis, assembly GCA_030848825.1. Lineage (NCBI taxonomy): Eukaryota > Metazoa > Chordata > Mammalia > Chiroptera > Molossidae > Tadarida > Tadarida brasiliensis. Next base: position 20,025,482 of record CM061275.1, read on the forward strand.
CTATGAACATTTATATGGCAACAAATTCGACAATCTAAGTGAAATGGACAAATTTCTAGAAACACATAGTCTCCCAAAACTGGACCGGGAAGAGATAGAAAACTTGAACAGACCAATAACAGCTAAGGAAATTGAAGATGTAATCAAGACTCTCCCAGCAAACAAAAGCCCAGGCCCGGATGGCTTATGGGGGAGTTTTACTGAACATTCAAAGAAGAAGTAACACCCATTCTCCTCAAACTATTTCTAAAAATTCAAGAAGAAGGAAGACTTCCAAACTCGTTTTATGAGGCCAGCATAATCCTAATTCCAAAACCAGAAAAAGACACTACAAAGAAAGAAAACTACAGGCCAATATCACTGATGAACATAGATGCCAAAATCCTGAACAAAATACTAGCAAATCGGATCCAGCAATACATCAAAAAAATTATTCACCATTACCAAGTGGGATTCATCCCAGGGATGCAAGGCTGGTTCAATATTCGCAAATCAATAAATGTGATACACCACATAAACAAAATGAAAGATAAAAACCACATGATCATATCAATAGATGCTGAAAAAGCATTCGACAAAGTCCAGCACCCATTTCTGATAAAAACGCTCAGCAATTTGGGAATAGAGGGATCATATCTTGATATAATAAAGGCCATATATGAAAGACCTACAGCCAACATCATACTCGATGGGCAAAAACTAAAAACATTTCCCTTAAGAACAGGAACAAGACAGGGATGCCCACTTTTGCCACTCTTATTTAACATAGTACTGGAAGTCTTAGCCACAGCAATCAGATGTGAAGAAAAAATAAAAGGGATCCAAACTGGAAAGGAGGAAGTGAAACTGTCATTATTCGCAGACGACATGATATTATACATAGAAAACCCTAAAGACTCCATCAAAAATCTACTAGACCTAATAAATGAATTTGGCAAAGTAGCAGGATACAAAATTAACGTCAAGAAATCAACGGCATTCTTATACACCAATGATGAACTCACAGAAAGAGAAACTAAAAAAAAAAAACCCATTTACCATCGCGGCAAAAAAATTAAGATACCTAGGAATAAACTTAATCAAAGAAGTAAAGGACCTATTTGCAGAAAACTACAGGACATTGAAAAAAGTAATAGAGGAAGATATAAAAAAGTGGAAGCACATACCTTGTTCATGGATTGGAAGAATTAACATCATTAAAATGTCCATATTACCCAAAGCAATCTATAGATTCAATGCAATCTCCATCAAAATACCAGTGACATATTTCACAGAACTAGAACAAATATTTCAAAAGTTCATATGGAACCAAAAAAGACCCCGAATAGCCACAGCAATCTTGATAAAGAAGGACAAAGTAGGTGGGATCACAATACCGGATATCAGCTTATACTACAAAGCTACTGTAATCAAAACAGCCTGGTACTGGCACAAGAACAGGCATATAGACCAGTGGAACAGAACAGAGAATCCAGAAATTGACCCAAGACATCATGCTCAATTAATATTTGACAAAGGTGGCAAGAGCATACAATGGAGTAAAGACAGCCTCTTTAATAAATGGTGTTGGGAAAATTGGACAGCTACATGCAAAAAAATGAAACTAGACCATCAACTCACACCATACACAAGAATAAACTCAAAATGGATAAAAGACTTAAATGTGACTTGTGAATCCATAAAAATCCTAGAAGAAAATGTAGGCAACAAAATTTCAGACATCATACGCAGCAGAATCTTCACTGATACATCACCTAAGGCAACAGAAACAAAGGGAAAAATGAACACATGGGACTACATCAAACTCAAAAGCTTCTGCAAAGCAAAAGAAACAACCATCAAATTGGAAAGGGAACCCACTCTATGGGAGAGCATAATTGCCAATGATACATCAGATAAGGAATTAATCTCCAAAATATATAAAGTGCTCATACAACTCAACAAAAGGAAGACAAAGAACCCAATTAAAAAATGGGCAGAGGGACTAAATAGACACCTCTCCAAACAGGACATACAAATGGCCAAGAGACATATGAAGAAACGCTCAACATCACTAATCATCAGAGAGATGCAAATTAAAACAACAATGAGGTATCACCTCATACCTGTCAGAATGGCCACCATCAACAAATCATCAAACAACAAGTGTTGGCGAGGGTGTGGAGAAAAGGGGACTCTAGTACACTGCTGGTGGGAATGCAGACTGGTGCAGCCACTGTGGAAAACACTATGGTGTTACCTCAAAAAATTAAAAATTGAATTGCCATTTGACCCAGTGATCCCACTTCTAGGAATATACCCTAAGAAGCCTGAAACACCAACCAGAAAGAATACATGTACCCCTATGTTCATAGCAGCACTATTTATAATAGCTAAGATCTGGAAACAGCCCAAGTGTCCATCAGTAGATGAATGGATAAAAAAGCCATGGTACATATACACAATGGAGTACTATGCAGCTGTAACATAGAAAGATCTCTTATCCTTTGAGACGACATGGAAGGACCTGGAGAGCATTATCCTAAGTGAAACAAGCCAAGCAGAGAAAGACAAATATCACATGATCTCATTTATTTGTGGAATATAATGAACATAACAGTCTGAGGAACAGGGTAGACCCAGAGATGTGGAAGTAGGGTACAGACTGACAACCCTCAGAAGAGGGGGTGGGGGGAGAGGGAAGAGATAAACCACAGAACTTTTATGCATGTACGCATAACTGATGGACATGGACAACAAAGCTGGGGACAAGGTGGGGGGGATGGGGAGGAGGGTGTCAATGGGGAAAAAAGGAGAAACATCTGTAACAAAAATTAATTAATTTAAAAAAAAAAGTGAGCCCTAATACAAACTATGGACTCTGGGTGATAATGATACATCAATGTAGGTTCATCAGTCATAACAAATATACCCTCTGGGGGTGGTGGAGAGGTGGTATTAATAATGGGGGAGTGGGCTGTGTATGTGTAGGAGCCAGGAGTATATGGGAAATCTTGGCACTTTCCACTTAATTTTGCTCTGAATCTAAAACTATTTTACAAAACTATACTCATGCCCAGCTGGCGTGGCTCAGTGGTTGAGCATCGACCCCTGCACCGGTTTGATTCCCAGTCAGGGCACATACACAGGTTGTGGGCCTGATCCTCAGTCTGGGGCATGCAGGAGGCGGCCGACTGATGTTCTCTCTCATCGATGTTTCTATCTCTCTCTCTCCCTTTCCCTTCTTCTCTCTCTAAAATCAATTTAAAAAAATTTTTTTTAAACAAAAACTATGCTCATCATCTTCCCCACCCTAGTCCACCCCACAAATAAAAAAAGCTGACTTTTTGGGTGTTCTTGGTTTCAAACAACAAAATTCACTCAGGCTTATTCAAACAGAAAGGAAATTTATTAAAATAATTCAACTGATCTGTCTACTTCAGTCTTCCCCACTCCAATCAATCCTTTCCATTCAGCCAAAGTGAGCTTTCTAAAATGCATTCCTGAAAACCCTGTAATAAAGTGTGTTTGATTTTAGGACAAAGTTTAGACACTTGGGGGATGTTGCCCACATCTTCTTGGATATCACTGACAAATTGTTCCTGTACGTGCAATGGCTCCCCAGTCCAAGGAGCTAGAGCTGGCCCCTAGTAGTAAGCTCAATCAATGAGGGACAAGAGTGCTGGATAAATGTGCCTCATTCCTCAAGTCAATGTGATAACGAATAGGCAAGTCCTGCATGGTCTCTCAGGGGTCTCCAGTAGCACTGAGCTTTAGCTGCCCAGAGCAGTGCCCTGCTGATTGACACTGCCTTTATGGGTTTTCCTCCCTTCTCTGCCTTTCTTCCCCATTCCTTCACCACACTTCCTGGAACCATCTATCAAATAAACTACTTCCACCCAAACCCTTGCCTCAGTTTCTGCTTTTGGGGTACCCCAACCTAAGACAGTCCCCTTATACAGTCTACAATTCCCTTCATCATCAGGCCCCTGCTTCCTCTTCCAGCATTAGCCTTTGCCACTTCCCAATTTACACTGTATTCTCAAGATGCACAGACCTCTTGCAGTTCCTTCATGATCTCTCTCCTCTGGGCCTTTGCACATACTATCTTTCTCCTCTTAGAACATTCTGTCTCCTACTCTTCACATGACTAACTCCTACTTAACCCTGATATATCTGCTTAATTGTCACTTCCTCCAGGAAGTCTTCCCGAATTCCCAAGTTCAGGTTTTATGCTCCTTCTATCTGCTCTTAGGGCATCCTAAAGATAGCACTTATATCATTTTATAAGTTTCCTTAATTCTCTGCCCCCACCAGTACGCTCTGAGGTTCAGTAGGGCAGAGACCATCTCTTGTTTATTACTGCACCAGAACCATCTAGCACAGTTCCAGGCACAAAGTAAAACTTATGATTAGCCCTGGCACATGATAAGTGTCAAAAATATTTGTGGAAATGAAAAGGAAAGAAGAACCAAAACAGTGCTCGAAGCACGTTACAGCATAACTCGGTCACACTGGCAGGACTGTTCAGAGAAGCAGCATGAGATGATATGGTTCAGCTTCCTTCTAGTTGTCACAGGAGTCACTACCTGGCACACAGATAGACCAACCTCCAACTCCAGAAAGCATGGAGTTAGCTTTCAATAAATAGGACACAAACTACACAGGTCTCTGGATAATATCACTGTCAAAATAATTCATGATTTATGAAATAATTTAGAGCCTTAATCATTTAGCAACAAGTCCTCAAAGTCTAATAACAAAGTTCTGTAATTCGGCAACAGAACAGACAGGCTATATCAGAGTCAAACAGCACAATAAATCCAGTCAGGTTTGGCAGCTCTTCTTCAGGTGGTGACTTGGACTTCCAGGCAGCCAGGGGGAGGGGGCACCTGCTTCCCGACCACTCTACACCATGAAAGGGGAACACGAATCTTTGGTGAAGAGCTCGTTGCCTCTGCCACCCTGCCATAGGTATTACTTTATTTTAGGAAACTGATAAGAATTGGGATTCCTTATTAGTACAGCTACAATACCTTCGTCATATTGAATAGAGATGGAGTCAAAGACGCGTATTGCCAGCTTCTCTCACAGGGACCTTGGCAATAGCCTCTGCCCTGCTGGACTCCCTGACTCCAATTTCACCCCGTTTCACCTTCACCTCCACTTCCAAATAAATGATCATACAGTTTGCTTTTGGAATAATTGCTCTAAATTCAAACCTGCCCGCCCTGGCCAGTTTGGCTCAGCGGTTAGAGCATCGACCCGCAGACCAATGAGGCGTGGGTTCGATTCCTGTCAAGGGCATGAACTTCGGTTGCAGTTTGTCCCCAGCCCTGGTCAGGTCACGCGGGAGGCAACCAGTCGATGTGGCTCTGTCACATCGATGTTTGTCTCTTTCTCTCCCTCCCTCTCACTCTATCTGATAATAAGTAGAAAAATATCCTCAGGTGAGGAATTATAAATAAATAAATAAATAAAGTCAAGCCTGCCCCATTTAAATCACATCAATGGCTCTCTAGTACCTTTAGGATGAAGTGGACATTCCTCACCAGGTCATGAAAAGCCCACCAAGCTCTGGCTTCGGCCTACCCCTCTACCCTCATTTCCTGCCATCCCCCTCCCACTCTACGCTCCAAACTACCTACAGTTCTCCGAAGCATCGAGCTACTTCCTGCCTTCATGCCTGCGCACATGCCACGCCTCTACCTGAAACGCCCTCTCCCCTGTTCCTGGGGAACACGTGTTCTCCTTCAAGATTCAGCTCAAGTCTCTCTTCCTCGGTGAAGCCTCTTTGAACCCACCCACTCTAACCCCAACTACAGTTAACCGTTTTCTCCTTTGAGCCACCACTTTTCTTTGTACATACAGTAGTTACCACACTACACTACAATTACTTGCTTATACATGTGTCTTACCTATTAGACTGTGAAAACCTAAGTTCAGGAACCAAGTCTTTTCATCACTTTGTTTCCAGAGCCTGACATAATATTCAGTACGTACTAGGAACTCAATAAATGGTTAATGAATGAATTCATGCACACATACACATATGAAGGAATCACAAGTCATGCAGAGTGAATCTTGAGTGGTGACATTCCTTTGTTGCTTATAAGCCAACAGATGAAGATAATATTCCCAAGCCAATAACTATGCCTCTGGGGCCTCCAATTTCAATGCAGCTTGTGACTAGAAAATTCATGACAATTTCATTCTGATTTCAGATTCAGTTGGGGAGTCAAAACAGTATTTTCTCATTTCTGCTGATTGTTTCATACATATTCATAAGTTTAAAACAAACATGCAGAACTATCTCAGACACCCAAGATAGAACAGGAAGCAAGAGTGAGTTCCTGTCAATGAGAAATTGACACAATAGAGAATTTATGCCCAGTCTAAGCAACTTTCTATGGATGAAGATAGATTCAAATTCTGTTTAACCTTTTATCTCCTTTTTATAACAAGAACCAGGTAAAAAATAGGTGAGCTGGTTTTGTTAAAGAACTTTTTAAGAAGAAAAAGTTGAAGAGTCATGCTTTTTCTCAATGAAAATGTCAATATTTATATCAAAATAGAAGTTTTCTAAGTATCAGAAGTCTATGACTTAATATAACCTTTTGTAGCCTGCTTATTAAACTTTGATCTAAATCATACATCATAATTTCAGTGCTTAAGTTTAACTATACATTCACAGTCCCATCCTTCATGGCTCAGTACTGTTGATTGTATTAACTAGGAAGATAGTAGGAAATAACAACGATTGAGAGTGATATGTACCAGGTACTATGTTAGATGCTTTATACATATATATATATATATAACATATATATATAAACTCTTTATTAATCTTCCTAAGAACCTCATAAGAAGTGCAGTAGACCATGGACAGGTTTTAGGCTGCCCAGCAACTGAATTCCCTGCATATGTTTGAGGAATTCCCTCTCATGAGTGTTGTTGAAAGGTAGTGCATCTCCCTTTAAAAGGCTGGAAAGCCAGGCACTCACTTTTCAAGACTCCCTTACAATTAGGAAGTTAGCAGGAGGCCTGGGCCACTTACGAGACAGACCTATCCAAATGTGAATCAGAAGCTAGTCATCCAGAGAAGCAGGAACTATGAAGAATCTTTGCTAATTAAATTCTTACCTACGGTTGCATGGAATGAAGAATCCACTGAAGGGAAGGTTTCAGGACAAAGCAGTCACAGACCAAGATGAACAGTATGGGGAACGCCATACTGCGTTCTCCAAGGACTGTGGAGTGCAGTGGTTTCTTCTAATGTCCCTGGACAGAATACAGACAGACAATAATAAGCTCAAATTTTTACATTTTACCCGTACAACATAGACTAAAATTCAAAACTTTATATAACTTAAAAAATAAAGTTCTCTCACATATATATTTACCACAGAAAAATGTTAAAAGTTGAATATAAAACTCATCTCTTAGAGCCACAAGACTGAGATAGTCAAAAAGTAATGAAGTTTGATTCTGTGGTGACAGTCAAAAAGTAATAAAGTTTGATTCTGTGGGTCACCAAATTATGTGTTCAATCTACAGCCTTGCAAGAGCTTTTGTGTGAGATTTAGGACACTGAGCAAATAGAATTTAACCCCAAGTGCAGGAATTGAGAAATGTGGTAGCACTTGGCCTACACAGAGCATTCAAAAACCTCATTCTCACTGAGTCTTCCTCACCAACCAAAGCTGCCAGTCCTTCCTTGTCCCATGAGACAAGTTCAGCATCCCCTGATGATCTTGCATCTTGAGGGAGGCACCGTGCAAGGGGAAGCCAGTTCATCTCCCACTCAACTCACACAGACAATAAGTGTCTCTGGGCCTTTCACCAGAGTAGATCTCGGCCTACCCTGTGGAGCCAAGTACAAGGTCAGATCCTGATGCCAGTAGTGAAACAGGCTTTGTTCTTATTAAACTGTTGCTCAAGATAATTTATCCTTAATATCAAGAGGAAATAGGGATGCTGTCACATAATGGGGCTGAGAAGAGGAGATCCTTGGGGTAACTCCTAGTACTGCCACGTCCAATGGCCAGAATGCGAAGGTACAGATAGGATTGCCAAGGGCTTGGGTCCCCTGGAGTGGAGGTTTGGCTCATTCTCCTGCATAAAGAACATCAGTCTGGCCCAGCTGGTGTGGCTCAGTGGTTGAGCATCGACCCATGCACCAAGAGGTCACTGGTTTGATTCCCAGTCATGGCACATGCCCAGGCTGTGGGCCAAATCCCCAGTGGGGGACATGCAGGAGGCGGCCAGTCTATGTTCTCTCTCATCAATATTTCTATCTCTCTCTCCCTCTCCCTTCCTCTCTCTCTAAAACTCAATTAAAAAAATTTTTTTAAAGAACATCAGTCTACCAAGACAAAAGGATATGGAAAGGGAAATAAAGGAGGGAAGTAAAAAATACTTACTTTGACCTTGTGACCTAATACAGAAATATAGAGTATAGCATCTATCCATATTTTCTTTCTTGCTGTGTCATATATATAAATACATACTTAAACCAATTTTACTCTTTCTTTTCTGTGCAGTGATGACTAACTTTATAACTCAGACTATATATTCCAGAACATTGAGATGGATCATGTCAGACATGAAGAAAGAGTGGACACCATCTAGAGATCGTGGATTTGGTGATGAACACAATAACTGACAAAACTGATGTGTGCCCCTTGAGGAAGGGGTGAGAACATTTAAATTATACAAATTATGGGGGCATTAGATTGTGTGGGAGAACTTTTTTCTTTTGCAAGTATAAATATAGGAAAATGGAGGTAGATCAGTGTTGGACCACCAAAGGGATAGACTGTAGTAGTTTGTTTGTTTGTTTGTTTGTTTGTTTGTTTGTTTGTTTGTTTTTTGCAGGGGGTGGGATGGACTACCTGGCATCTGGATCCTCTTCCTATGTTTGGAAATTTCCTAGTCTTAGGAGTTTTGGTTGATGGGAAGAATCTATCCCTCATTATTAAAGCTGAGATACTACATACTTGCTTTTCCAGACTCCTTTGCTGCTAGGGAATAGCAGATGACCTAAATTCTCCAAGCAGTCATACTGAATTGGAAGTTATCGACGCTGAAAAGCAGAGACTACGGAGAATCCACTGAATTGGTTGAAGGGTAGAAGGGCAGCAATCCTGAGTTTCTATGAGCAGAGAGGGCAAGGGCACCAGCTAGCATCCAGTGTCCAATGTCAGCAGCATCAATATCCAGCTATAAGGCATTGCTATCTCCACCAGACCGGATTTGTCAAATACTTCCCTTGTGGTCCCAGCAGGTGCCCAGTTGCCCTTGTTCCTATGCATTTTTCTTTCTTGAGAGTCCATGAGCTATCCAATACCCTTTCAGTAAAATCCTTTATTCCTTAAGTGTGCAATTAAATGTGTAGTTGGTTTCTGTTGTTACAAACTAAGAACCCTGACTGACACAGGTGGATATTACTCATTCTCCCATTTGGAAATCAAAATTTTAGAGAGGTTAAATTACCCACAAAATAAGGCATAACCAAGGAGTGTTCTGTCCAGTCTAGCCAGAACAGCAATATCCAGAACTGAAATGTTCCCCCTACTCCCTTCCCCCAGGAAGGAAAATTGCTTGAATCAAAGATGTTGTTAAATTAATGAAGAGAAAACTCATGCACAATATTTTAAAGGAAGATGACGAAAAATCATTTTTTTCCAACAATGTTTCCCAAATTCTGCTTATCAGAATCAGCCACCAGAGTGGAAAGCATTGGAAGGCAATTCTTTCATCCTCTTCAAAACAAAACCTGTTTCCTTTCTCTGCCAGAGCATGCCAGAAAAAAATTCTGTGCCTAAGAAAGCATAGAAAAAGTCAAAGGACAGTATCTTTTTTCTTCCTGCTAGAAAGTGGAAACAATCTTCTGAATAATTAATTGACTAAAGGGACGTAACTCCAGGGAGACTCCGGTTCCTGTCTATCATTGAACAATTGTGGGAGGTGCACAAACTCCAAATCAACAAGACCAGCGCTTTCAAAAGAACACAGAATTGGCTCCCTGATTGTTGTTGATTAGGACAACACCCTGCCACTTCCTCTCAGATATCTTTGGACAGGTCGTGTCTTGCACACAGTGGGCGCCCAATAAATGCTTGCTGAGTGAATACATTTTTTAAATCCTCACCCAAGGATATGTTTATTGATTTTACAGAGAGAGAGAAACATCAATATGAGAGCGAAACATCAATCAGTTGCCTCCTGCATGTGCCCTGACCAGGATCGAACCCACAACCTTTTGATGTTCAGGATGACACTCTAACCAACTGAGCCACCCAGCCAGGCTGGATGAATACATTTTTGCCATTCCTATATTAAGAGCTCAAAGCCATCCAGCCTGGAGTTCAGATCCTAAATATATGGAGAATCTGAAAAACAGAAATTATTTTCATCTTTTTTGAGGCTATAGTATCTTCTCTCATTCACCTGTGTTAATGCCCCGAATTCCTTTCCCTAATGTTGTTACTGTTGAAGATGAGCTGGAAGCAAAATAAGCATAACCAACAGGGCCAGACTTCCTTTCTAAAGGCTTCCTAGAAAAGCAGAGAATTCCATGAGATGGGGATGAAAAACTCTGGCCAGAAGAGATGGTGTTTTCAGCCATTGATGCCTGATCTCACAGAATACACACACAGAGTTATACATGCTATTTTCTTATCCCTGAGCTAAAAAAAATAAATAATAATAAAAGGCAAGACCTAGCATTCTCAGTGCCTAGGATTCCTTTCTACCTACTCTGGGAAACCACTTATATCAAATAAATATTTTCATCCCCTCCGGGATCAGTATGTGGTAATTTTGAAGATAAACTTAAGACTTACCTTGTACCACAAGCTCCCACTTCTGTTTCTTATTTAAAAAAAAAAAAAAAAATCTTTACCTAGAGGAACAAGGTAGGCAGAATCATGCTATCCTCCCCCCCCCTCCACCCCCCACCCCCAAGTTCCTTATCCTAATCTTTGGAACCTGTGAATGGTATTTTATATAGCAAAAGAGACTTTGCAAATGTGATTAAGGTTAAGGACCTTAAAACAGGAAGATTATCTGGGTGGGCCCAATTTTATCACATTAACCCTTAAAAGCAGAGAAACTCTCCTGGCTGGGTTAGAGAGAAAAGAGAAGAGAAGGAGAGATTAGTAAATTCCTCGAGGGGACTCAACCTACCATTGCTGGCTTTGAAGATGGAGGAAGGGGAGGGTGGGCATTAGTCAAGGAATGTGGGTGGTCTCTAGAACAGCCCTCAGATAACAGCCACCAAAGTATTGGAATCACAGTCCTACAACAGCAAGGAACTAAATTCTGCAAACAACCCAAATGAGCAAGGAAAGAGGCCCTCCCCCAAAGCCTCTAGAAAAGAACACAGTCTGTGGACACCTGGATTTTAGCTCTGTGAGACCATCCATGTCAGACTTCTGACCCATGAAGCCTTAAAATAACATATATGTGTTATTTAAGCATCTAAGTCTGTGGTAATTTGTTAATAACAGAAAACTAATACAAGATACAAGCCTCCACCTGAGAGTTCAAGTTCACTTAAGAAACAAGTATACAGGGAGTGAGCCTACTTTTGTTGTTGCTATTGTTTGTTTGTTTTCTTCTTTACTTTCCTGACCAGCTATAAAAGTTCCTGCCTGTCACTCTGGAGTGACTGCTAGCATCTGCTTTCCTAAGTGAAATTCCTCCCGAATGAGTGGGCGATTGAGTTGTGGTTGTGGGCAGGGCAGTATCTGAGCTAATGAAGAAGGTAGCTTCTCCTCTATGAATCACAGAATGTTGGAGCTAGATAGTACTTTGAGGTCATCTAGTCCAATCTTCTTTAGTGAAGAACACAGATGCCCAGAGAGTTAAAATGACTTCCTGGAACCCACGGTGAGCTATTTCAGACCTGGGGCTCTAAACCTGATCTTTCAGCTTCCATCTCAGGACCTGGTTTCCATCACACTGGTGGCTACCAGCCCTGGATGTGCATAGAATCACTGAGGGACCTCTTTTGAAAAACCCCTGATGCCAGGCCCCCACCCCCAGAGATTCTGATTCAACTGGTCTGGGATAGGTTCCAAATCAGTATTGTTTTTTAAAAGCTTTCCTATTCTAATGTGCTTTACACCAGGCCTCTGAATTTTAGCCTGCTCTCAGTACAAGCTGAATTCTATTTAAAGGTCCAGATTAATAATTTAATGTCCAATATAACAAAAAGACCAATACCCGTTTTATTCCTGATCACTACAGGCTTTATTAGACACAAAGTAAAAGCAAAATATTTAATTGGATTTCCACATATTCTTTCCTAAAAGAAGTTCTCTTTTTCCCTGTGCTTATTTACCTCGTGAGAGAGAACCTTCTGCCACTTAGAATTTCTGACATCTGACATCATTGAGCCCATGCTGTCAATGTTTCTTTTTCCTCCCCATGCTTCTGGGGACTCAAGTCCTCCCCAAAACTCAATCCCAGTAGTTGACAGTCCTCCACCTGCCTGCCTGCACCACCCTTGGCCTACTGTGCACACCCTCCACCTTCCAGCAATAGCCAAGGTCTTCCTCCCCTGAAGGCCTGCTACTGAAACCTGCCCCATGCCAAGGAGAGGTTGTTGGTGTCCTCCAACGCAGCAGTTGTGCACAGAAAGAAAAAAAAAGAAATAACTGTTTTCAGGTGCTTTAATTTTTAAGCTTACTATTTGGTTTAAAGTTAAATTTAAAAGCCCAGTATTTCTAGTATGTATCGTCATATTCTAGTTATCAAACAAGCAAAATTCAACAATCACTTTTAAGGAGTGCTTTCACAAGTTCATTAAATGCCCTTAAATATGTTTAAACTGACTTTGTAGATTTAGTGTATTTTTATTTTTAATTCTTTTTCCGATTAATGACACCTTCCATTTGGTTCCCAAGTAACTGTAATGTCAATGCCAATTCATCAGATCCTTCATGCCTAATGGAATTATATTATAAACTTTTGCACTTTATTGCATGATTTGAGTTGACTGCATTCTGTATTCCTCTTGTCTTTTCCTTGCTTTGCAGGGCCATTACTCATACATTTTTAAATAGCCCCCTTTGGATTCTACATGGCTCTCCTGGTTTTATTTGGCTCCACAATCACTCAGCTCTGTGCTACTGACCGTCCCACTATGTGCTAATAGTACCCCACACCAATGCCCTGTCTAGACCCTCCCTTGGCCTGTCCTAACATAGCTACATAGACAGAGCCCCAGTGCTGAGACCTGACCTCTGCACTGTTGCACTAGTCCTTCCCCTCCTTGAACGTCCTCTTCTTCTCCTCTACCCATCTGTCAAGTCCCATCTCAAATCCCACCTCCCTTCACTACACTCATGGTGGTTTCTCCCTCCTCCACACATGCACCGCCCATTGCTGGTACTATTCGTTTAATATTACCTTGTGCATCAGATTTTGCTAGTTATCTTTTCCCTTCTTTTTTGTCTGCTCTCACTCAGATGAGAAACTCTTAGAAAGTAAGGGCTGTGTTGTTTAGTGTTTCCCTGCTTATGGCCTAGCATGGTGCCTTGGGAACAATAGCTTAATAAAATCTAATTTGGTGATTGAGAGGTTGACTTTTATTAGCATGTCATTCCTAGAGGGTATGTCTACATTCTGCTCCTGCCCAGTATGCCATGGGTAATTAATAACAATTGAGCATTATTAATTCACTGTTACCACTTCAGGCTTATGGCACATCGTATCAGGAGATAGTACCTAACCTGCTTCTCAGCTTGCTTGGTGCACATTTACTGACTTCAACCAGCTAGTCAATCCCGGAGGAGTTACACCTGGCACAGGTTTTCCAAACACTTCTGGGTTTAGTTGTGTCATGACTTCACAGAAAGTCAGATCTTACTTTTGTAAGAACTACATTTGCATATACATGTAAGAGCAAAAGGGTATCTATGGCTCCCTGTACGCAGAGGAAGGCAATAAGAGAAAATGTCCACAGGAAAAATGAACCAAGTGTACAACCACACCCAGACCCTGAGATGTCTCTGGATTGCTGCGGGAACCAGGAGTGTCTCCCCCACTGAACTATTGGTCTGGCTGGCGGTTTTAATTGAAAGCAGTTGCCCTCTCCCCACCCAGCCAGGAGTATGACTCATCACCTGTCCTCCAGGCCAACTGTTTTACAAAATACTCTGCATCACCGTGGCAACAGCCCAGCATCTGCCCTCGCTTGGGTGTGGTTAGACTAAGTACTACTGCTTTTTTTTTCTCCTGGTATCTGTTTGTTTGACTAGTTATAAATTTGAAACCTTCATCACAGGAAGAGGCCACTTGGCACATAGCAGGGTTGTCACATAGCTTTGCAAGAAGCAAAGAAAAAAAGGGGAGATCCAAAAATAACACAATTAACTTTTGTTAACAGCTACTATTCGGTATATGTCTCTGCTGTGACTTAGTTACAGACCACAATGAACCACCTGAGGATGTTGGAAAACAAAGATAATGATAATTATTGAGGCCTGACTATGAGGCCCCCTAATCCTCACAGCATCATTTATTATTATTCCCATTTTACAGATGAAGAAACTGAGACACAGGGCTTAAGGTTACACAACTGGTAAGTAACAGCCAGGATTCAAATTCAGACAGTCTGATTGCAAAGACCCACACTCTTCACCCCTATCTGATGACCTCAGGTTATAGGAGAGGAAGATCTTCACAAGTTGTTTGGTTGGGACTTTTGTTTGTTTTTGCCAACTAAGGTTCAATTATATCAAGGCTTTAAAGACTAAAACAGGATGGATTTCTAATTTGAGAGTTCACTGCTAAGTAAGCAAAAAGTGAAGAAGCGTTGTGGTAGAGACTCCGCCACTAGGATAGTTAGGCTCCACGCACAGATACATGGAGAAAAGTTCTGTGTTTGGTGCCAATCAACCTAAATTCCTCCTTACACCTGGCAGCTTCAGCCTCTTTCACAGCCACAGAGTTGCCCACTTTGGTCAAGCATCCCCCAAATCCCACCCATGGTCACAAGGGGGCTCTGCTGGGGACAGATCAGCACAAGTCCATTGCCATTACTGAAAACACAATTCACAGACCCTGTCCTACTGACAGAAGGCCACCAGGGACATGCAGGACAGCCTTATATCCTGAAGAACTGTCATTTGCCAGGATGCCCCAGGCTGCTTGAATCGCTTGGATTCAGGAGGGCTACTAGCTCTGGGTCCAGAGCTGTTATTTGAGACTATGAAAAAGGAGGCAATGACCACATTCATTTAATGCACAATTCAGAGTGGAGGTGTGGTTGAACCTAAATGCAAAAGCAAACTGAAAATTACATTAAACCACTTTTTTAGGCACCGAAGTAATTGAAGTGTTCTGTCATTGTTGGCTAGCAATTTCTTAGGTCTTATTAGGGTAACATGAAGTTCCTCTGGGCTTGCATTATGTTGTGCCATGATCAAAACCACTGTGCCACAATAACCAAGTGTGCGAGACGCATCCCCGTGTTAGGCCTGCCTCGGAGAAGTCAGCAAATTGTGATTGCCAGGAAGTCCTCTCCTTGTCGGAGTGCGGCCCCTGCAGCTGGGCCGCCTGTTGACTAGCTGTAGGACTGGACGAGTTAATTTACTTCTCTGTGCCTTGGGTTCCTTACTCATAAAAGGGGGTTAGTAAGAGTTCTTACCTCTCCACATTGTTGTGAGGCCCTAAGAAACTAATTCATGCCAAGCTCAAGGGCTTATAACAGTTCCTGGGACATCCTGCCACACATTTCAATCTTGGATTTAAAATTCTGCCATTTAGTTAGGCTTACCGTATTTCCTCATGAACTCAGCCTGCCTGCTAAAATATGGCATGTGGGGAGGCCAACTTGCTTGCTGAGTGAGATGCCTGTATATAAAACCTTATTTATCTAATTCATCTCTGTTTTGTTCATGTTCAGTTTTTCTAAAGTATTCACAGACGAAGAGACCTCATCAGAATGTTAGAGCTCTAACAGGGTGAAGTCAAGCACAATCACTTTTTAAAAGTAATTCTGATCACAGTCCCAACCAAGTACCTGGATCGAGTTCAACAAGGGGGTCAGATGGATTTCAGAAAACAAACCATACAGCCGCTTTGTTTGCTACGAATCCACTGATGCAGGGACGGCCAGCTCTGAGGAACGAGTCTCAACCCCTACTGTTTTGTTTGTTTGTTTGTTTGTTTGTTTGTTTGTTTGTTTGTTTTCAGCCTTGTCGAAACGAGGCCACCAAAAATTTGGTTGCCTCCCAAAAAAAAGTGGGAGAGAGAGAGAAGATTCCCTACTGTTTTAATTCACAACACCCTTCAGAGAGAGGGGCGGTTGCCATCAACCTTCCCATATTCCCTCAGGAATTTCTAAAAAGGAAGAGTCTGGGGTAACAGTCTGGGAGGGAGAGAGGGCATGGGTACTTATATTACAGCTTCATTTGTGATAGCAAAAAATATTGTTTTATTTAGTTGCATATTTACTTGGGGCAGATCTTTGCGGGAGGTGCTTTTGAGGAGAATGAGGAGCTCAAGTCCCCAGATTGCCCCTTGGGTACTGCCACTCCTCTCATTTCCCACTCAGTGGCAGGAGTGTTTAGTTCCATCAAGGATTTACATTAACTACATTGCAAGAGTATTTTGAGAATTTCTTATATTCTCACTCTTCCCTTCCCCATTGAGATCAATGAGGCGCCCTGGACTGTTTCAAAACTAGGCTTTGTCTAGATGCATTAGAAAAGGGAAAAGACAAGCCCCAGAGAGGCTGTTTGACCAGAGCCATTTTCCTGATCTAAGAACTTCCTTTTGAATTTTCAGTTGCTCCAATATGACAAGCATGTAAATACGTTCTTGCCCACTAGCCTGAAATGTTTCTGAAGAATGGGCTTAAAGCTGCTAAAACTGGTGATATTATTGACTCTCCAGTTCAGTTACAGGAGCTCTTAGATGATGGGACTTTTAGTAACTTTGCTTTACTGGGTTCTTGCTTCCCAGCTTCTCCTCATGGGAAGGGCTGGACACACACTGGCTATCACTGTTAGTAGGAACAGGCGCTGGGTGAGATGTTCTGCACGCCAGGCAGCGGTTAACCCAAATGCCTTGGAGCTGGCAGGTCACAAGTAAATGAAGAGAGAGTGCCCGTGGGGACAACACTACCTCAGTTCCAGTCTATTGCTGCCAGGTCGAAAAGAGGGCAGGGGATTTTCAAATGTCCCCATATTTTTTAAGAGAAGCCAGAAATTGAAGTTGTTATAGGAAATCCGATTTTTAAGGTTGGCAAATTACTAATTTACTAACTAAATATTTTTAAAGAACTGTATGGATGACCTAAAATGTACAGGCCACAAATTCAAAATCTCTGGCCACTAATGACGCCCCCTGCACATGGCCTGGGAGCACTCATGATATCAAGTTTATGCCCATGCTATTATTTGCCTTTGTTGCCCACTGGCCTGGTTGTTGTACACCCATCGTCTCATTTCATCTCCCACAACAACACAATGAGTTAGGGACTATGCTACTATCTCCATCTACAGATAAGAAAACTGAGTCTGGAAGAGTTTGAATAACTTACCATAGGGCACAGAACAAGTCAGGTGATCTTGATTAATCTCCCAGCAGCAGGCTGTCAGATTCATTTACATGGTAGGGATTTGTGCTGGGTCAGTCATACACTCTAGCAGAGGGACAGGACTCCACTAGCGCCTTTGCCCTAAGGTCCTGGGATTGCATGGAGCTCACCTCTCAGACCAGGGGTACTAGCATATTCAAATTCAGTGCGGTCAGATGTCAACCATTCAAAACATAATTTTTTTTTTTAATCCTCACCCGAGGACATATTTTCATTTTTTGTTCATATAGAGTGGGAGGGAGAGAGAGGAAGAGAGAGAGAGAGAAACATCGACGTGAAAGGGACACATCGAGTGGCTGCCACCTGCACGACCAACCAGGGCCGGGGACAAACTGCAACCGAGGTACATGCCCTTAGTGGGAACCGAACCCGGGTCTCTGGACCGCAGGCCGACGCTCTAACCGCTGAGCCAAACCGGCCAGGGCCAAAACATAAAATTTACTTAATTCTTCTTTAGTGAAGGACAGCAGTGTTAGACTTCGGCCAATAAGTATCTAAAAATAGTGATTTTAAAAGCCACCATGAAGCAATTCCATGCCATGGATTCAAATGTCTGAACTTGCAAAATTTGGCAAAAAACAAACAAAAAAGAGTGTTATGAGTGATGCCAAACATAAGGAAAAAGGTAGAGCATGGAGGACTATTGATTTTTGTTTTCCCATGATAGTAGTGGATCTAGAGACTGTAAAGGGAGTGGAAAAATCTGTATAGATTTTTACCAGAGCTGGTTACCATTCTTTTAAGTTCCTTAGAACAGCATATTATTACCAAGCAACTGTAACCAAGTTACTACATCCGTGGTGAAAATACAACACACATACACAATCCTGATCTTTCCAGGGAATGTCCCCTGACTCATTTTCACCAGTGCTGCATACCACTGTTCACAGATCCACAGCAGCTATGATATCATCATTTCCTCCAGTGAGCCAGAGGGAAAGAAATAGTGTGTGTGTGTGTGTGTGTGTGTGTGTGTGTGTGTGTGTGTGTGTGGAATGGGGCAGGGATAGATAGGCAGTCAGATGATCTTGATTAATCCCCCTAGCAGCAGGCTTAGTCAGATTAGCTGCCACCCCCACAACTCCAACTGGGGCCGGGGACAAACTGCAACCGAGGTACCTGCCCTTAGCGGGAACCAAACCCGGGACTCTCTAGTCCGCGGGCCAACGCTCTAACCGCTGAGCCAAACCAGCCAGGGCAACAAATTCTTTAACTAGTCAAAAAGATGTTTAATATGTCAACTATATTGGTACCTAATGTGATAGGCAGAATAATGCACCCCCTACCAAAGATGTTCATGTCCTAATCCCCAGAACCTATGAATATGTTCGATAAAATGTTAAAGGGGAATTAAGGTTGCAGATGAAATTCAGGTGACTGATCAGCTGACCTTAAGCTAGGAATTATCCAGGTATGCCAATATAGTCACAAGAGTCCTTAAAAGTCCAAGACAAAGGCAAAGGAGTGAGAGTTAGAGGAAGATGTGATTATGAAAGAAAGGTACAGAGAGGTTCAACATTGTTGGCTTTAGAAGTGGAAGAAAGGGACCATCCCTAAAAGCTAGAAAGGGCAAAGAAACACATTCTCCCTTGGAGCTTCCAGAAAGGAAAACAACCCCACTGACACCTGGATTCTAGCCCACTGGGATCTGGGTTAGACTTCTAATCTACAGATCTGTAAGATAACAATACATTTGTGTTGTTTAAACTGCTAAATGTGTGGTGATTTGTTAAAGCAGCAATAGAAAACCAGTACAGTATACCTCAAAATACAAAATGTTATTAAATGAAACACACAAAATTCAGAACATGTGCGCGCGCATGCACACACACACACGCGCACACACACACATTGTCTGCAGCTGGGTTTAAATTTCGATGGGCAGATGAAGAGTGCTGAGCTGGTTCTTCAGTGACTCAATGTGGACCAGCTAGAGCAGCGACACAGGTGAGGGACCCTGGACCCAGGTCTACCTCCACCACAGACTTGGCTGTATGAAGTTCTTAAGATTCTTAAGAATCAGTCATTTCCCCGGACCTCAACTTTTCTCATTCAGATAACAAATATTTACAAAACACCTGCTACTGACCAGGGTCTGGGTTGGGCTTCATAGAGTCAAAGAATGGGTCATTGTCCTTGGTCTCAAGGAGATTCTCAGTCACTCTGGTAGAGAAACGGGGTGACTAGATGCTATCTGAGGTTTCCTTCTGCTTTAACAGTCTATGAGTCCATAAGTCTAAATATAATTTAATGAATGTGTGTGACTACTTTATGAATGTGTGTGAGGTTACCTGAGTTCACAAACTTTTTAGGGTGCAGGCAACAGTCATGTGAAGCTAAAGCACTGAAAGGTTTCTATAAAACAGTAAAGGAAATTGCAATCTACAGTCTTCTCAATTCGAAACATCTCTTCAACTTTCCTTTTTTTCCAAACTGAGGGGTAAATATTGCTATTATGTTCAATTTCATTTCATTTTAATTCAATGCCCTCCCTCAACCCCACCCTCAACCCCCTCCAAAAAAAAAAAAAACACTGAGTATCTACTATCACTCTCTTCTCTTGATAGTAATTATTATTTTATAACATCACTGCTACTATGTATAGAGACTATTTTAAATGAGTATATTTTAAGACAAATTTGAAGTTCTTAAAAATAAGAGAAATAATCTAAAAGAGTAGGGAGGAGAGTGACTTATAAGGAATAAAGAAGCTAAGTTAATGTAGGAAGCAAAATGTACTTACGGTGGACAGGATTAGGAAGAAGGTTTAAAGATAACACTAAGACAAACAAAAAATTTTAAAGAAAAGAAAGAGAAATGTGGTAGGAAAACAGCCAGGAGGAAAGTGAGACGTCTCTTCTTCCTATCTGTAAGCGTCACTTTTGTTTTATTCCTGTCCCACATCCCCCATACAGAGTGACACCCCTGTCCCAGTGCCCTTTGGCTTCTTTCTGAATTGTGCTAAAGACCAATGAGAACCAGGTTCAATGGGCCTCTGATGCCCCCTGCAGGCTGCTCAAGGCAACTTGCTCTTTCTTTCTTTCTTTTTTTTTTTTTTAATGCGACATCAGACCATACTTAATTTTTGTATAGAAACCTAGGTCCAACAATGAGCTAGGGCAACTGCTGATTTCAACAAGTGTATGGTTCTGGGGATTATTTTTATATTATGTTTTGGCTTTCCCCATATTAATGAAATGAGAGATTTCATCATGGTTTATAAAAAACTGGTAGCGTAGTTTGCTCTAATTTATTATAGTTAAAAAGCATGAACCTTGTCAGAAAGACCTGGCTTTGAATTCCTGCTCAATAACTTACTATCTGTGTGACCCTAGGAAAGTTCATTAATCTTTCGGAGTAGTGCCCTCACTTTTAAAAGAGAGATATCAAGATAGACCTTATAGGGCTGCTATGAAAATTCAATGAGATATTATGGGTATAAAGTGCTTCATTCGTATCTAGTACCTGGTAGCTCCCCAGTAAGTAGTAGCTTGTATTGCTTTAGTCCAAAGAGAAAAGTATATTGTTAAGAGCTCTATAGATCTATATACTTCGTAATGCCAGAAGCCAAGTTATAATAATAGTCATATGTTCTTTATTCTCTCGCTCTCCCTCTCTCTCTCCATCATGTGAAGATGGTTGCAGTTTCTGCTCTGGAGTGAGAAGTCCTACAGATGGAGCCCATGTTTCCTACAGCTGCCAGCTCCCCTGTGAGAAGTGCTACCCTCAAGGTGATTCACATTTCATTTTCCAGGAGGACCACTGGAACGTAAATACTTTATCTTGCAGCCCTAGAAGTGTGATAGAGCATTCACCTACACACTTTTCACACAGCAGATTTCTGTGCCTTGGAACCTGCTTTCTCTGACCTTAATCCCACTCAGGGGAGGACACAGACACTGCTCATTAGCCACTCTGTGTGTCTGCTGTACAAGCCACCTGCAGTACCACCTGTGTGGTGCCGCCAAAAAGCAACAATTCAGGATCACCTCTGCCAGTTCATAAGGTTTGATGGTGACAAGCATTGTGGTCCAGGTTTCAAAGGGAGCTGGGATGTGTCTTTCTGGTGGTAATTTCTGAACTGGTTTGAATCACTGAACATACTTCATTGTCTCTAGGTACCTTTAGTCCTGCCATGGATGTCAAAACTAGAGAAAGAGGAGCGGAGTACCTTACCCCTCTTTTTACAGCAGAGAAAAGAGTCCCCAATATCTCATTGCAGATATTTGTTGTCTTTTATACCCAAGTTGGAAACCAAAAAGGTTAAATAATCAAGCAATATAAATCTGTGAAAGGCCCAGATGACTAAGTTTTGAAGTTCTTCTAAGCCTCAAATAAGACAGTAGTCATCAGTTAAAGGTACAAAATATTAGGTATTGAGATACATATTAGTTTACTGAGGAAAATTAACCTAAAATTATATCAAGGTATAGAAATGTATAAAATCTTCCTAGTTACTCAAAGGATATATAAAATAGCCAAAATTTTACCAAAATTTCAGGATAAAAGTAAATGGATAGCCCTGGCCGGTTTGGCTCAGTGGTAGAGCATCGGCCCGTGGACCAATGAGTCTCAGGTTCGATTCTGACCAAGGTCACGTACCTCGGTTGCAGTTCGTCCCTGGCCCTGGTCGGGGTTGTGTGGGAGGCAACCAGTAGATGTGTCCCTCTCACATCGATGTTTCTCTCTCTCTCCCTCTATTTCCCTCCCACTCTGTCTGCAGAGAAATAGAAAAATATCCTCAGGTGAGGATTAAAAAAAAGAAAAGTAAATGGAATAAATAGATAATTATCTAAATGCACTTGTGGTGGGCAAAATAAGGGGCCCCCATAGATGCCCACAGCTTAATCCCCAGAACTTATGCAAGTGTTACCTCACATGGCAAAATGGACCTTGCCAGAGTTAGGGATCTTGAAATGAGGGGATTATCCTGGATTATCTGGCGGACCCAGTGTAATCACAACAGTTCTTAAGTGTGGAAGAGGGAGGCAGAAAAGTCAAAGGAGATGTGACTACAGAAAGAGAGGTTGGGGGTGGAAGCGGGGAGGAGGGGTCAGTGGGGGGAAAAGGGTGGATGTCTGTAATACTTTCAACAATAAAGATTTTTTATAAAGAAAGAGAGGTTGGAGGGATACAACTGCCTGCCAAGGGATGAGGACACCCTCTAGAGGCCAGAAAAGGTAAGGAAACAGACTGTCCCCTAAATCCTCCAGCCCTACTGACACTTGGATTTTAGCCCCATGAAACCCATTTCAAACTTTCAACTTCCAGAATTCTAGTACATTTGTGTTATTTTAAGCCACTAAGTTTGTGGTAATTAGTTACAGCAGCAATAAGAAACTGATACACACTATTTTAGCTATTTCAGGTTAATGTGGAGTTTTGGTCAGAACATATTGATCAAAATTGTCAACAAATTCTGTGACTTTGTGTGTGTGTGTACTCAGTGATACTATAAAGAAATTTTGAAAGAAACAAAAGGAAAAGAATTTTTTTTTTTTTATCCTCACCCGAGGACATTTTTGCATTTATTTTCAGATAGCGCGAGAGGAAGAGAGGGAGAAAGAGAAAGAGAGAAACATTGATGTGAGAAAGACACATCGACTGGCCGCCACCCACACGACCCCAACCGGGGCCGGGGACAAACTGCAACCGAGGCACGTGCCCCCAGTGGGAACTGAACCCGGGACTCTGGTCCACAGGCTGACGCTCTAACCGCTGAGCCAAACCGTCCAGGGCAAAAGGAAAAGAATTTTTAAAGACAGAAATGGAAGACAGAGTTACTGCAATTTAACTGGAAGGATTAAAGCCATCAACTTTATGGAACATATAACTTCAAACAGCTTCACACAGAGACACAAAGGGGGGATAATTAAAAAGCCACAAGGAATCTGGCATTATTCCTAATGCATTTCCCCACAAGCTGGTAAATTGTCATAATTGTCCGTGGACTTTTAACCATGCTTAAAGCTCACCTCTCCTCATACATAATATCCACCAAAACCCCCACATTTACAGTTTCTCTAGCAAAAAATAATGGCATGCATTTGAGGAAGAATGTCTTATAAGCAAACAGATCCATAATGTTGGTGTTGCTTCTCTTTTTTTTTAAATCCTCACCTGAGGATATTTTTCTATTTATCTTCAGATAGAGTGGGAGGGAGGAAAGGGGAGAGAGAGAGAGAGAGAGAGAGAGAGAGAGAGAGAGAGAGAGAGAGAGAGAGAGAGAGAGAGATGTGTGAGAGACACATTGACCGGCTGCCTCCCACACGACCCCAACCAGGGCCGGGGACAAACTGCAACGGAGGTACGTGCCCTTGATGGGAATCGAACCCATGACTCATTTGTCCATTGGGCCAATGCTCTAACTGCTGAGCCAAACCAGCCAGGGCTGGTGTTGCTTCTCAATATCTATCAAAATGTTCATGTAAGATTATCTGATGTATAAATGTTCATGTATAAATCACAGTACATTTTTATCTGGATTAGGCCAAATTGTCAGGGAGCTGTATACTTATACTATATTGTTTTTGCCTGCTTTGCTGGGTCTCTTCTATCCCCTTGAATTTCACTGGACTTTGGTGCCATCAGCTTATATTGAAAGACATTACATGTCCCGGGTTCGATTCCTGCTAAGGGCATGTACCTCGGTTGCAGTTCATCCCCAGCCCCAGTTGGGGTGGTGCGGGTGGCAACAAATTGTTGTGTCTCTCTCACTTTGATGTTTCTCTCTCTCTCTTCCTCCCTCTCTCCCTCCTGCTCTATCTGAAGATAAATGTAAAAAAATATATATCCTCGGGTGAGGATAAAAAAAAAAAAAAAAAGACATTACATGGTACAGCCCTGTGAGTCTTGCTGTTACAGTAAGGATATCATTAAGGATGTTACTCACTGCATTATACAGAATCCCCTCTCTGAGAACCCCCACATAAATCCAAGTCTTAAGGTCTCAGTACCAGAATCGGGTAAGCTGCTTCTAAGCTGATGGTCATTCTTTTTTTACATCCAAAATAAAAACATCATCTTTATTGCAAAATTTAGGACACAATGGACTTCACAGAACAACAGAAATAAGATAGTCCCAAGACACCAGAGTATAACATTGCAGCAGACAGGTTAATGCTCTCCACCCTCATCCTCTCCCTCAACACTATCTCTTCCAACCTCCTCATAAGCCTTCTCAAGGGCAGCCATGTCCCCACAGGCCTCAGAAAACTCTCCTTCCTCCATGCCCTCACAATAGCTGTGGTGTGGCTCAGCCTACACACAGCTCGGTGTACTCTGGCTAGGTCTCCACCAGGTACCACAGTGGAGGCTGGTAATTAATGCCAACTTTGAAGCCAGTGGGGCACCAGCTCACAAAATGGATGCTGCACTTGGTCTTCATGATGGCAGTGGCAGCATTGACATCTTTGGGAACCACGTCACCGGTACAACAGGCAGCAAGCCACGTATTTACCATGGCAAGGGGCACATTTCACCATCCGGTTGGCTGGCTCAAAGCATGTATTGGCGATCTCTGCTACAGAAAGCTGTTCATAGTGGGCTTTCTCAGCAGAGATGACGGGGCCTATATGGCCAGAGGGAAGTGGATGCAGGGGTAGGGCACCAGGTTGGTCTGGAATTCAGTCAGATCAACATTCAGGGCTCCATCAAACCTGAGGGAAGCTGTGATGGAGGACACAATCTGGCAAATAAAGCAGTTAAAGTTAGTATAGGATGAGAGCTCAATATCGAGGTTTCTATAACAGATGTCATAGATGGCCTCATTGTAAACCATGAAGGCACAATTAGAGTGCTCCAGGGTGGTGTGGGTGGTGAGGATGGAGTTATAGGGCTCAACTGCAGCTGTGGAAACCTGGGAGACTGGGTAAATGGAGAACTCCAGCTTAGACTTCTTGCCATAAATGACAGAGAGATGTTCCATCAGCAGGGAGGCGAACCCAGAGTCAATTCCTCCACCAAAGCTGTAGAAAACCAAGAAGCCTTGAAGACCTGTGCACTGGTCAGCCAGTTTCCTAATTCAGTCCAGGACGAGGTCAGTGATCTCCTTGTCAACGGCGTAGTGTCCATGGGCATAGTTATTGGCATCATCTTCCTTGCCTGTGATCAGCTGCTCAGGGTGGAAGAGCTGGCGGTAGGTACCAGTTGGAACTTCATCAATGACTGTGGGTTCCAGGTCTACAAACACTGCCCTGGGCACATGCTTGCCAGCACCTGTCTCACTGAAAAGGTGTTGAGGAGCCATCTCCCCACCACCCTCAATGGTCTTGTCACTTGGCATCTGGCCATTGGGCTGGACACCATGTTCCATGCGGTAGAACTCCCAGCAGGCATTGTGGATCTGGACACCAGCCTGGCCAATATGGATGGAGATGCACCCCCACAAAACTGAGACTTGTAGGGCTCCGCTGGGCTGAAGAAGGCATGGGAACAGCAACAAGGACCTCTCACTGACAGACTACCAAGGCATCTGGGAGAGATGTCTTTTTTTTTTTTTTAACTCTTATAAAAATATAACATACATGACATTATACTTTTGTCAAAAACTATACAACATAAAGAGTGAAGCCTAATGTAAATGATGCACTTTAGTTAATATATCACTGTGGTTCCTCGATTGTAAGAAATGTTACACTAATGCAAGATATTAATAATAGGGAGATGTTTGTCAGGAGAGGAGATATATGGGAACTCTCTGTACTTGCTGCTCAACTTTTCTGTGAACCTAAAACTGCTCTAAAAAAATAAAGACTATTTAAATATATATGTATATATATACCATGCATACAGCACATTGCACATATCTATTGTGCAGGGGATTCTGGGAAGATGGAGGCAGTGGTGGCAGCAGCACAGTTGGTCGATCTCTCTGTATCCTCTCATAAAAAACAGACAAGCAACTAGATAGCAAAACGAAAACCCTATGGACATTTACAGTGAAACGAGATGATAAAGTATCCCCATAATCACCAAAATAAAAGCAAGTGGGGACAAATCAAGTCACAAAGCCTGCATGGTATCAGCACCGGTATGGACAGAAGAAGGAAGAAATGGGGGCAATATCTAATGGACCAGAGAACAGAACTCCAAAACAGCAACAGGTTCGGAACGCACAGCTGAAGCTCGAGAGATTGTGCCCTCTCTAATACTAGGTGAGTGCAAGGGGCCCTCAATAAGGACCGAGGAGGCTGGAGCAGTCTGGAGCAGTCTGGCCCTTGTGAACTCTCAAAACCTATCTCCCAGGTCTTCCTTCCAGGATGGAGTCTCATGCTAGAGAGAAAATGCAGGAAGTGAAATAAAAATTGAGCGGGACAAGGACAAGAGAGGAGGCAAGGACCTGATCAGAAAGCAGGCTTCATATTTGTAACATTACACCAAAATAGCAGAGGGAGCTCTGTGAAGTTAGAAATGCTTTTTTGTTTCATTCTAAAAGTTCAGGAAAACTACATTCACAAAAGAATGAGCAACAAAAAAGGATTTAGGTTGAATACTCACAAAGTTATAATTTCTTTTTAAATTTTTTATTGATTTTAGAGAGAGGAAGGGAGAGGGAGAGAGATGGAAACATCGATGATAGAGAACATCGATTGGCCGCCTCCTGCATGCCCCCCACTGGGGATTTGGCCCACAACCTGGGCATGTGCCCTGACTGGGAATTGAACTGGTGACCTCCTGGTGCATGGGTCAATGCTCTAGCACCGAGCCACACCGGCCGGGCACAAAGTTATAATTTTTTAAAAAACAATAAGGAACAGAATAACATCCCTACAAATAACAGAGCATGTCAGAAAGATATGCCCACAAAATAGATCAAAACTGTAACCTGTTATTTCAAAGTAAGCTAAAAGATATTAAGAGTATGATATAAATCTTAAATGCAGGTCAGTGGGTTTATACAAATGAATATATCCGTGTAACCATCACCCAATTCAAGAATTGGAACAATACCAGCATCCTTCTAGGTTCCTTTGTGCCCCTTCCCCATCGTGGCTTCTATCATTTTAAATTAGCTTTGCCTGTTTCTGAAGGTAATATAAATGAAATTTAAATCTACTCTTACATGCCTGCTTTTTTCACTCAACATTATGTTTGTGAGTTTCACCAGGCTGCTATGTGAGACATAGTCCATTCTTTATCATTGCAGTAAAGAAACTGTTATGAGTTTACCACAGCTTTTCTCTTCTACTGCTGATGGATATTTCAGTTGCTTCCACTTAAACACTATTATTATTTTTTGAAAGCTACTATGCATACTATGCACATTCTTTTCCTTGTCTCTTTTACTCATTTCTGTTGGATATGTTCATAGGAATGGAATTCCTGGGTCATGGAGAATGTGTATGTTCAGCCTTAGTAAATACTGCCAGTTTTCCAAAGAGATTTGATCAATTTACACTCTAACTAGCAGAGTGTGAGAATTCTAGTTGTTCCATCTCCTTTCCAAACCTTGATATCATCAGGGGGTTTTAGTAGCGATTCTGATAGGCACCTATTGTTAACTTGCATTTCTCTAATTACTAATAAAGCTGAGTACCCTTCCCTTTAGTTATTGACTACTTGGCTATCCTCTTTTTTGATGTACCTGATCAAGTCGTGTGTGTGTGTGTGTGTGTGTGTGTGTGTGTGTGTGTGTGCGTGTTGCTAGACTTTTTCTTGTTGATGTGTAGGACTTTTTTTGCATTTTTAAAAATTTTATTTTTCAATTACAGTTTACATTCAATATTATTTTGTATTAGTTTCAGGTGTACAGCACATTGGTTAAACAATCATATACCTTACAAAGTATTCCCCTGATATTTCCAGTACCCATCTGGCACCATGCATAGTTATTATAATATTATTGACTATATTCCCTATGCTGTACTTTATATTCCTGTAACTATTTTATAACTACCAACTGTACTTCTTTTTTTTTTTTAATCCTTACCAGAGGACATTTTTCTATTTTTGTTCAGATAGAGTGGGAGGGAGAGAGACGAAGAGAGAGAAAGAGAAACATCGACGTGAAAGGGACACATCAAGTGGCTGCCTCTTGCACAACCCCAACCAGGGTTGGGGACAAACTGCAACCGAGGTACGTGCCCTTAGCGGGAACCGAACCCAAGCTTTCTGGGCCACGGGCCTACGCTCTAACTGCTGAGCCAAACCAGCCAGGGCCAAATTGTACTTCTTAATCCCTTCACCTTTTCACTCAGTCTGCCAACACCTCTTTTCTCTGGCAACTCTCAGTTTGTCCTCTGTATCTATGAGCCTGTTTCCATTTTATTTTGTTCTTTAGATTCCACATGTAAGTGAAATCATGTAGTATTTGTCTTTCTCTGTCTGACTTATTTCACTTAGCATAGTCCACTCTAAGTCAGTGGTTCTCAACCTTCCTAATGCTGCGACCCTTTAATACTGTTCCTCATGTTGTGGTGACCCCCAATCATAAAATTATTTTCGTTGCTACTTCATAACTGTAATTTTGCTACTGTTATGTCTTAGGCAACCCCTGTGAAAGGGTCAACTAAAGGGGTCGCGACCCACAGGTTGAGAACCGCTGCTGTAGGTCCATCTATGTTGTTGCAAATGCTAAGATTTCATTATTTTTTATGGCCAAGTAACATTCCACTGAATATATGTACCACCACTTTTTTATCCACTTGTCTGTTGGGCACTTGGGTTGCTTTCATATCTCGACTATTATAAATAATGCTGCAATGAACATAAGGGTGCATATATGCTTTTGAATTAGTGTTTTGTATTTCTATGGATATATACCCAGAAGTGGAATTGCTGAGTCATAAAGCAGTTCCATTTTTTATTTTTTGAGGAACCTCCATACTGTTTTCCATAATGGTTGCACCAATCTGCATTCCCAGGAACAGTGTGCGAGGGTTCCTTTTTCTCCACATCTTCACCAACACTTGTTATTTGTTGATTTATTGATGGTAGCCATTCTGACAGGTGTGAGATGATATCTCATTGTGGTTTTAATTTGCATTTCTCTGATGACTAGTGACATTGAGCATCTTTTTATATGTCTATTGGCCATCTGTATGTCCTCTTTGGAGAAGTGTCTATTTAGGTCCTCTGCCCACTTTTTGATTGGATTGTTTGAGTTTCTTTGGTATTGTGTTGTATGAGTTCTTTATAAATTTTGAATTTTAACCCCTTATCAGATGTGTCATTGGTGACTATCTTCTCCCATTTAATAGGTTGTCTTTTCTTTTCTTTTTTTTATGGTTTCCTTTGCCGTGCAAAAGACTTTTTAGTTGATGTAGTCCCATTTGTTTATTTTTTTCTTTTGTTTCCCTTGCCTGAGAAAATATTAAAAAAAAAAAAAAAGAAGAAGTATAAATTGGTTGTTAGACTGAAGACCCTCAAAGGGAAAGGGGGAGGGGTGGCGGGAAGAGATAAACCAAAGGATTTATATGCCTATATGCATAACCAATAGACACAGACTATAGTGCCAGGAAGGCAGGAGTGGGGCAGTAGCAGGGAGGAGGGGGTTAATGGGGGAGAAAAGGGGGTACATCTCTAATACAGTCAGCAATAAAGATAAGTTAAAAAAAATACCTAATGCATCCGAAACTGAATTCCTGATCTTCCCTCCTAAAATCTGCTTATCTTATTGTCTGTCCCATCCCAGTTAACGGCAGTCCCATACTTCCAATTGCTCAGGGCAAAATCCTTGGTATCATTCTGACTCCTTTCTTTCTCTCATACTCCATTTGCAATTCATCAGCATCCTGTTGCTTTTATCTTCAAAATACATCTAGAATCATTACCTCAATCATTCCCACCCTGGTCCAAGTTACCATCCTCTTTATCTGGATTACTGCAATAACCTCCTAACTGGTCTCCCTGATTAGTGGTAACTGACTGGATGTGAGGCCCGGAAAAGGAGGGGAGTCAGGATGCCATCCAGGTTTCTGGGCTTGGATGGTGGAGACTGTTTTCCAGGATGGGATAGGGAAGAAATTAGTTTGGGGACAGAGGGAAGAAAGCCCCACTTCAGTCTCTTTTCTACCTGACAGCCAGAGTAATGCTGTTAAGTTAGCTCATGTAAGTCAGATAATGTCCCTGCTCTACTCAAAACCCTCCAATGATACCCATCTCTCTCAGAGTGAAGTAAAAAGACAAAAATCTTTACAATGACCTACAAAACTCTATGTGATTTGGTTTTCATTAGCCCTTTTCATATTATTCTCTCCTTCATTCACTTTGATGCAGTCACAATGGCCTCTTTCCTGTTCCTTCACAGCCCAGGCAAATTTCCACCTCAGAGTTTTTGTACTTCTCATTTTCCAAGATACCCAGATGGCTAGCTGCCTCATTTTCAGCAAGTCTTATCTCAAATGTCATCTTTTTTAGGGAGGCCTTACCTTGACTACCCTATTTAAATTGAAACCCAACCCCCATTCTAGTACTTCCTATTTACTTTTCCTGCATTATTTTTTTCCTTAGTTCTGATCACCTTCTAACTCTGAACAACAAAAATAATGTTGAGAAAGACCAAGACAGTACTCTATAAGGAGAACCTGTATACAGCAGAACTGAGGAATGCATCCAACATCCAGAAATGACTTTTAAAAAATTTTTGTAGATTTTGTTCACTGCTATATCTCTAGCACTTAGACAAGAAACTTATTACATAGTAGATATCCAATAAACATGTTATTGAATAAACTCAATAAATGAAGGAATTAACCAAACACATCTTAAAGATCCCCAACATTTAATGGCTTAGTAAAAGAGGATGAACCTTCCTTCAAAGGGGACTGAGAAGAAACAGTCAAGGAGATGGAAAGATAATTAAGAGGGCCTAATACCCCAGACACAAAGGGAATTTCCTGAGTGATTTGGTGTCTTTTGTTATTCATTAACAAGCCCCTTTCAACTATATCTGAGTTTGTGCTAATGAACTGATTTCTGGCAGGGCTTCTAGATAGCTTCCTGATTGGGAAACCAATCATGTGATTAGTGGGTTAGAACTTTCAGTCCACTCCCTGACCTCAATGGCCAATGATTCAGTCCACCATGCCCACGTAATGAAACCTCAATAAAAATTTCTTACAAGGTTTGGTGAACTTTATGTGCTAGATGGAGGGTGGTACGCATGAAGCTATGCACCAACCCCTCTCCGTCCACTCACCCACCCTCCCCTTCCTTGCATTTGGCTGTTTCTGAGTTCAATTCTTTGTAACAAACTTGATATGGTAAGTGTATGCTTTCCTGAGTTCTGTAAATTATTGAACTGGGGGTGGGCACGGGGGAGGGAGTGCAAGGAGAGAAGCCCTGAATTTATAGTCAGCTGAGGGGAAGTGAAGGTAGCTTGGGTACCCCATTTGCTGCTGATCTGCAGTGGGGCAGTCTTGTGGGATATAGCCCTTAATCCATGGGGTCTGCATTAACTCCAGATAGTGTTATAGTTGAATTATAGAACACCCAGTTGGTACAGAGAACTGGAGAATTGGTTGTTGTTTTTTTATTGGTGGAAGTGGGGGATCCCTTTCCCCACTGGGTTCTGGGGTGGGGTCCCTTCCCCCATCGATCTGCAGGGTACAGACCTGGAGAATGTTAAACTGCAGCTTTCTGGCAAAGCTGTACAAATGGCATGTCTACATTATCTGGCCTTCCCTTTGCTCCTCTGCAGTTAATTAATAACTGGGTTCACACCCTGGCCGGTTTGGCTCAGTGGTTGGAACGTCGGCCTGCGGTCCAGAGAGACCCGGGTTCGGTTCCCGCTAAGGGCACGTACCTCGGTTGCAGTTTGTCCCCGGCCCCTGGTTGGTTCGCACGGGAGGCAGCCACTCAATGTGTCCCTTTCACATCAATGTTTCTCTCTCTCTCTCTCTTCCTCTCTCTCCCTCCCACTCTGTCTGAACAAAAAATGGAAAAGTGTCCTTGGGTGAGGATTAAAAAAATAATAATAACTGGGTTCATTACAAAGGTATCAGTTGGGGGGGGGGGGAACAGTGACTCAACCAAGAGGGACAAAGTCTGATTTGAACTCAAATATTTTTACCAGAATATAAAGAGTAACTAAGGTTGGCAGATCATATGACATAAAAAGAAAAGAGGGCAGATGTCCCAAGATTTAATGAGAAAACAGATGATTCCACAAAAAGCAAATATCCAGAAACACAGGAATTAAACTTGAATGAGCTGGTGTTGAGAAAACCAAGTGATTACTGGACCCTTAGTATGCCGTGAGTAATAACAGTACCATTTATAAATACTTATAAATGTTCAATACAGATTTTAAGGCACCCATATGTGACTAAAGAAACAAGTCCACTTCTGTAGTTGTGGCATTACTGTAGGCCATACTGCCTTTACTATTGTATAAAACCATTTAGGATTAGACACTAATCCAAATGCCTTAACAGACTTGAAAAAAGAAAGCTACAATAGATTCACAGTGAACCCAGCTTGTATGGCTCAGTGGTTGAGCACTGACCCATGCACCAAGAGGTAACCAGTTCAATTCCTGGTCAGGGCACATGCCCAGGTTGTGGGCCAAATCCCCAGTGGGGGGCATGCAGGAGGCAGCCAATCGATGTTCTCTCTCATTGATGTTTTTATCTCTCTCTCCCTCTCCTTTCCTCTCTAAGAAAAATTAATAAAGAAAAAAAAATTCATAATGAAACTGTTCTTGCATGAGTTGCTAAATCCCTGAGCAGGTAAAGTCTGAGTTAAGTCTTGAGGATGATAGGAATTGACCCAGCAAATGAGGCTAGAGTGAACATGCAGGTGCAGTGTGTCCCAGAGTGATTCTCCATGCCAAAGGAGAGTGTGGAAATCACTTGGCAAGTCCAGGGAACTACCAAAAGTTTCTGTGGGGCTTGGGCATTAGTTAGGAGGGGGATGTAGGGAGAAATGAGGCTGGAGAAGCAGGCAGAGCCTTCAGTATCCTGAAAGATTATTATCATCCCATTATTACTAATGTGCTTGAGGTTTACTAGTAGTGGGGAGCCATAGGAGGACTGTTAGCAGAGGAGCAACATCTGATTTATACTTTTTTTTTTTTTACTCCCTAAACAGAGAAGCCAGCAGTCTCAAAGCTTGGCAAGATAAAATTGCCAGGTACTTCCCATGAATTCTGGTAAGGCCACAGCATAGTAAAAAGGGACCTTGAGAATTAATCTATACCAAGATATTCAGCAGAGGAATTTTGAAACTTGTAGACAGAAGGGTATATAATGCCTCCAACCCCCCACTCAACTCACTCTTCAAATTAGCTGAGAGCCCATCTGCATTTCACAAGCCAGATGACAGATTTGCTTGCCTTGCTTTTTTAATAAATTTGCTTGCTTAAATTGCTTTAATAAATCGGCTTTAACTTTCTCCATCTCTCTGTGACCCTAGTGCCTAACACAGTAACTGGCAGATCACAGACACTCAGAAAATGCTTGGTGAATAAACAAGTGAATGGGAAACATTTGGAAGGAGGATTGGGCCTTTTTTTTTTTTTTTTTTAATTTACCTTTATTGTTGAAACTATTACAGATGTCCTCTTTTGTGCCCCACCCCCACCTGGAGGGCCTGATGTGGCTCAGTTGGGTTCCATCCACAGTAAGGGCTCCTGTGGGAGGCAACCAATCAATGTTTCTCTCTCACATTGATCTCTCTCTCTCTTTTTCTCTCTCTTTCTCTCCCTTCCTCTCTCAAAAAACATCAATGATTGCCTAAACAAAAATAATAACAATGTACTACGGTATTTTTAACATGTACAGAAGTAAAGTGCATAATAAAAAGAGCATAAAGGCCAGGAGGGAAAAATTGAAAGTACACTATAGCAAGGTTTTTACAGTATGCATGCAGTGGTTTAATGTCACTTGAAGGTAGACTGTAAGTTAAACTCTAAAGTATAAACACTAGCATTCATTCCGCGCCGGGCCTGCCAGACACCTGCGCTCTCCCTTAGCCACCCGTCGCCAGCATGTCGGGCCCCGACACAGAGACCCTGTCCGCCATCCGGATCTGCCGGATCATGCGGCCAGATGACGCCAACATGGCTGGCAATGTCCACGGAGGAACCATCCTGAAGATGCTCGAGGAGGCAGGGGTCATCATCAGCACCCGGCACTCTAACAGCCAGAACGGGAAGCGCTGTGTGGCCGTCCTGGCCCGGGTCGAGCGCACCGACTTCCTGTCACCCATGTGAATTGGCGAGGTGGCCCACGTCAGCACGGAGATCACCTACGCCTCCACTACTCGGTGGAAGTCCAGGTCAACGTGATGTCTGAAAACATCCTCACAGGTACCAAAAAGCTGACCAATAAGGCCACCTGTGGTACTGCCCCTGTCGCTGAAGAACGTGGACAGGGTCCTGGAGGTGCCGCCGGTTGTGTACTCCCGGCAGGAGCAGGAGGAAGAGGGCCGCAGGCGGTAGGAGGCCCAGAAGCTGGAGCGCATGCAGACCAAGTGGAGGAACGGAGACATCATCCAGCCCATCCTGAACCCAGAGCCGAACACCGTCAGCTACAGCCAGTTCCGCCTGATCCACCTGGTGGGGCCTTCGGACTGCATGCTGCATGGCTTCGTGCACGGAGGTGTCACCATGAAGCTCATGGACGAGGTGGCCGGGATCGTGGCCGCACGTCACTGCAAGACCAACATAGTCACAGCTTCTGTGGACGCCATCAACTTCCACGACAAGATCAGAAAAGGCTGCGTTATCACCAACTCTGGGCGCATGACCTTCACGAGCAACAAGTCCATAGAAATCGAGGTCCTGGTGGACGCCGACCCCGTGGTGGACAACTCGCAGGAGCGCCACCGGGCCGCCAGCGCCTTCTTCACCTACGTGTCGCTGAGCCAGGATGGCCGGTCGCTGCCTGTGCCCCACCTCGTGCCTGAGACCGAGGACAAGAAGCGCTTTGAGGAAGGCAAAGGGCAGTACCTGCAGATGAAGGCGAAACGACAGGGCTAAGCGGAGCCTCAGCTCTAGGTGTCTCCCCCTCCCGCTGGGCCCGAAGCAGCCCAGCACCGAATCACTTAGAGGTTACCCCCTTGGCCAAAAACCCAATTCACGTTGAGAGCCGGTGTCGTGTGCAGTATTTGTCTCGCAGTGTTCACCTGTCTTCCTGAAAATATGTACACCAAAGCTTTATTTATATCATTCTGTGTGAGTGCTACACAGTATTGTCCCTGACACCCCAGGCGTTCCCTGGAGCCCTGGGGAATATTCTAGGTACACAGTCTGGAAAGACTCCAGCATCACTAATAAAGCTGCTATTTGGCTGGAAAAAAATAAAGTATAAACTCTAAGTACAAACTCTAAAGAAGAAATATATAAGCAGAATAGCCTTGCATCTATCAAGAAATTGAAAGTGTGGTTAAAAGCCTTTCCACAAAGTACACTCCATGCGCAGATGGCTCCACTAATTAGTTCTCTCAACATGTAAGGGGGCGGGGCTTTTTTTGCACTGGATTTGTCACCAGAACACAGGTGTTGTGAAAACCACCACTAAGCCGGCTGGTGTGGCTCAGTGATTGAGCATCAACCTATGTACCAAGAGGCCCCTGGTTCGATCCCTGGTCAGGGCACATGCCCAGGTTGTGGGCCCAATCCCCAGTGGGGGGTATGCACAAGGCGGCCAATCGATGTTCTCTCTCATTGATGTTTCTGTCTCTCTCTTCCTCTCCCTCTAAAATCAATAAAGAAAAAAAAATTTTTTTAAGAATATTAAAAAAAAAAAGTATGCCTGGGTGTTAGATAAACTGAAAGCTGAACTTGAGTATGGTATCGCCATTGATATATCCCTGTGGAAATTCGAGACCAGCAAGTATTATGTGACCATAATTTGTGCCCCAGAACACAGAGACTTTATCAAAAACATGATTACAGGCACATCTCAGGATGACTGTGCTGTCCTGATTGTTTCTGCAGGTGCTGGTGAATTTGAAGCAGGTATGTCCAAGAATAGGCAGATCCATGAGCATGCCCTTCTTGCTGATACACTGGGTGTGAAACAACTGATTGTTGGTGTTAACAAAATGGATTCCACTGAGCCACTGCTATGCAAAGGTCTGAGGTCCGAGAGAACCTCACTGTGTTGCTTGCCAATTCCAAAAAATAGCCCAGAGGACTGGCTGTGAAAGATATGTGTTTATTATGACTTACATGCTCACTGGCAGTGGCCAGCTGGTGAACTTCTCCACAACAAAGAGTTCACTAGCACAGGATTATATAGAGTACAGAAAACAAAGCAAATACGGCACACAGTATGTGTGTGGGATGTGGGTATTTGTGCACAAGCTGTGTGAGATCAAAACACTAGCTGTTTCTCTTCAGTGGTTTACAGCCCAGACTTACATCTAGAAGCAGTTTCTATTTGACTGTTTCTTGACCAAGGAGCTGGCCAGGCTCCTAAGGTCTCACAGTCTGCTTCCTGGTGGCCTTCATCATATTCCCACAGCGGGAGGTGGAGCTTGGGAAGCGGCCCATGTTCTCACATACCACACAGCCACCCTACAGCCAGAAGAGATACAAGGACATTGTTAAAGAAGTCAGCACCTCGTTAAGAAAATTGGCTACAACCCTGACACAGTAGAATTTGTGCAAATTTCTGATTGGAGTGGCGACAACATGCTGGAGCCAAGTGCTAACATGCCTTAGTTCAAGGGATGAAAAGTTATCTGTGAAGATGGTAGTGCCAGTGGAACCACGCCGCTTGAAGCTCTGGACTGTATCCTGTCACCAACGCATCCAACAGACAAGCCCCTGCCTCTGTCCCTCCAGGATGTCTACAAAATTGGTAGTGTTGGTGCTGTCCTGTGGGCCCAGTGGAGACTGGTGTTTGCTCCAGTCAATGTTACAACTGAAGTAAAGTCTACTGAAATGCACCATGAAGCATTGAGTGAAGCTTTTTCTGGAGACAATGTGGGCTTCAATGTCAAGAACATGTCTATCAAAGATGTTCATTGTGGCAATGTGACTGGTGACAGCAAAAGTGACCCAACAATGGAAGCAGCTGGCTTCACAGCTCAGGTAATTATCCTGAATCATCCAGGTCAAATCAGTGTCAGATATGCACCGGTGCTGGACTGTCACCCACTCACATTTCCTACAAATTTGCTGAGCTTAAGAAGATCATTGTTCTGGGAAAAAGCTGCCACTTCCATCTTAATCAGTGGTAGAAAAACTGTCTCGGAACTATTTGTCTCAATTGACCACTTAAGTTTAATAGTAAGACTGGTTAATGATGATTACAATGCATTGTAAAACCTTCAAAAGCAAAGGAGAATGTTTTGTGGACCATTTGGTGTTTTTTGTGTGTGGCAGTTTTTAAGTTATTCATTTTTAAAATCAGTACTTTTTTTTTTTTAATCCTCACCTGAGGACATTTTTTCATTTTTTGTTCAGATAGAGTGGAAGGGAGAGAGAGTAAGAGAGAGAGAGAAACATCGACGTGAAAGGGACACATCGAGTGGCTGCCACCCGCACGACTAACCAGGGCCGGGGACAAACTGCAACCAAGGTACATGCCCTTAGCGGGAACCGAACCCAGGTCTCTCTGTACCACAGGCCGACGCTCTAACCGCTGAGCCAAACCGGCCAGGGCTAAAATCAGTAATTTTTAATGGAAACAACTTGACCAAAAATTTGTCACAGAATTCTGAGACCCATTAATACAAAGTTTATTGAGAAATCTGTGTGTTCTTTTGGGCAACACTGTAACTTCCTATAGTACTACTTAGGTAAAAGACTTAAGTAAGAGTTGCCTATAACCTATTTCTGGTGTTACATCAGCTGAAACTTTATAATTTAATAATTCTGTTAATGCTTTTTTACTGGGTGGGAACTTTGGGTTTTTTTCACCTTGTCTTAAGGGGAGGAATCATTTGTTTACACAATAAAAAGCTATGGAAGGGGGTCTGTTGATGCAAAACTAAATAGGTTGGGACCAATAAGTAAAGAGTAACTTAGTTTATGTGCAAGCTAGTTTATTTACATATTTATTTTTTGTTGTTAGTCCTTACCAGGGGACATTTTTTGCATTGATTTTTTTAGATAGAGTAGAAGGGAGGGTGGAAGGGAGAGAAAGAGAGAGAGAAGCATCGATGTGAGAGAGACACATCAATTGGCTGCCTCCTGCATGACCCTGACCAGGTCAAGGATCGAACCTGCAACCCAGGTACATGCCCTGGACCAGGAATTGAACCCAAGACCCTTCAGTCCACAGGCCGACGCTCCAGCCATTGAGCCAAATCAGTCAGGGCTGCAAGCTAGTTCATAAAGGCTAATTCTGTTATATCAAAGTCCATGTGTTGCATATAAAATTCTGTGTAATTACATCATGTTGAGTAAATTTGTTGGTATTTCAAATTTTAGTTTTCCAGTTTTACTGGAATGTGAATTCTCACCTTTACAAATACTGAGGTATTTTAAAGAACCTAAAATGAGGCTTAAATAATATTGAGCACTGCCTTGCTACAGTTGATTGTATTCAGATTCTAGGAAAAATAAATGATAGTGGAAGTTGAAAAAGTGACAATTCTACACAAACTCTTCCAGAAAATTGAACAGAAGGGAATACTTCCCATCTATTTCTATGAGGCTGGCATTATCCTAATATCACAACCAGAAAAAAATATTATAAGAAAAGTATATCCCTCATGTAGTTTATCCCAGGAAAGCAAGGTCAGTTTCACTTTCAATAACCAACCAGATTCCACATAAAAGAGAAATCATACGGTTTTTGCCTTTCTCTGTCTGACTTATTTCACTTAGCATAGTGCCCTCTAGGTCCATTTATGTTGTCAGAAATGGCAAGATTTTATTCTTCTTTATGGCTGAGTAATATTCCATTGTATATATGCAGCATCGTAAATATAGTCAATAATATTGTCATAACCATATATAGTGCCAAATGGACACTAGACTTATCATGGTGATCACTTCACAAGGCATATAAATGTCTAATCACTATGATGTACACCTAAAACTAATATACTATTGTATGACAACTGTTAAAAAAAAAAAAAACTTTTAAAATCAATCAGTGAGTATAGTTCACAATATTAAACAAATTTTAAAAGGAAAGCACATGATCATCTCAATAGATGTAGAAAAAGCACTTGACTAACTCCTAAAAGGTCTGAGCAGGTGGGAGATCACATCCACAATACAAGGCCAATGTAGAGCAAAATGGCTTTATTGCATGTGCCTGGGTGCAGGCGGGCTGAGCCGAAAAGGGGTCAGCCTTGACTAGCAGTTGGGGTGTAGGTTATATACTCTACTTTTAGTTTCCGGCAGTTCCTGCTGATGTACTCTGCCTGGCCCATTGTCCACTTTGCAGTTGGACTGGTCTGGTATCTTGTCCTGTATCTGCTGGGCAATTCATTGTTTTTCAGATAATCCGATAATCCTTAACCGTACTCAACAGAAGGCTGAGCAAAGGTCATGCAAGCAACAAAATGTTTCACAGTTTCTGCCTGTTACAAGCTTTTACCTTTACCCTTTAAAACATTACTAACCCTTTGAAATCCAACATCCATTCTTAATAAACCCTTAGCAAACTAGGAATCAGAGGGACTTTTCCACCTGTTAAAGAGCACCTACAAAAACCCTACAGTTAATATCATACTTAATGGTAAAAGACTGAATACTTTCCCCCTAAGATCAGCAACAAGACAGAAAGATGTCCACTTTCATCACTACTATTCAACATTGAACTAGAGACTCTAGACAGTGTAATAAGGCAAAATAAGAAATAAAAGCTGTCCAGGTTGGAAAGGAAGAAGTAAAACTATTCATAGATAACATGATCATCTATGTAGAAAATCTAAGGCATTTATTTAAAAGTTACTGTAACTAATACAGGCATTCCTGGGAGATATTGTGGCTTCCAGACCACCACAATAAAGCAAGTTTCGCAATAAAGAAAAATCATAAACTTTTTGTTGGTGGGGGGTTTTGCTTTTAATTTGTAAAAAATGCAACATGTCTGAAACTCAGTAAAGGGAAACACAATAAAATGGAGGTATGCCTGTATATAAAAAGTAATTGTATTTCTATATACTAGCAATGAAAACCAGGGATTGAAATAAAAATAATATTTGCAATAACACCAATACATATGAAATACTTGAGAAATATGGCAAAAGATGTAAAAGACCTGTACTACAAAACATTGCTGAGAGAAATTACAGCAAATTTAAATAAATGCAGAGAGATTTTTTGCAAAAAAGGTTTCCATTTACTAAGATGTGGATTCAAAATCCCAGCAGGTTTTTTTGTAGACACGGACAAGCTGATTCTAAAATTCACATGTCAACTTTGAAAAAGAACAAAGTTTGTGGAGGGTGGCTGAGTCAACGTCTCTTGTTGCTCCTGTGGTGTTTGCAAAGCCTACCCAGGAACAGGACCCTGGGGTGTTTGCAAGGCTCAACCAGGAGCATTCTGCCCAAGGTCTCTTGTTGATCCTGGGTGCTGGCAAGGCCCACACAGGAGCATTCTGAGCCGCGGGCAAGAATGTATGGAAAGTCTCTACCTTGAGCTCAGAGGCCGGTGGAGACATCTGGTGTTTGAAGATAATGAAGCTTTTGAACTTCCCCCCTTCATTATTGCTATATAATAAACATGCTGAGCTAGCTCAGGGTCACTGTTTCTCCATCAGAGAGCAGTGTCCCACCTGGCCCTAGCTTTTCTCTCTATTATGTCTCTGTGTCTTTCTTTATCTTCCGTTGCCCCTCCTCAGGTCTGGTTCGACTAGCCGCGCAGGTCGCGGCAAAAGTTGAAAATAAATTCAAGACTACAGGAATCAAGATGCCACCAAGAAAGCATCAAGAAAGATAACTAGAGACTTCCGGTCAAGATGGCGGCATAGACAGACACAATATTGCCTCCTCCCACAACCACATCAAACTTACAACTAAACTACAGAACAACCATCATTCAAAACCGCCTGAAATCCAGCTGAATGGAAGTCCTACAACTACGAAATTAAAGAAGAAGCCACATCGAGACTGGTAGGAGGGGCAGAGGCATGGATGGGCTGGTCCCACACCCACGTGTGGCGGATAAAAATCAGGAGGATACCTTGGCTGGGAAGATCCTCCCTGAGGACTGAGGGGTCCCCGTCCCACACCAGGTGCCCAGCTCAGGGTTCCAGTGCCAGAAGAGGAGTCCCCATCACTTCTGGCTGTAAAAACCAGCGGGAATTGAGGCTGAGGGAGACTGAGGCTGCTAGAGCCCCAGGAAGCTCCTCTTAAAGGGCCCGTGCACGGACTTACTTGGACTCGCACCCTCCAGGCTCCAGTGTGAGGCAGCTTGAAAGGCACCAGAGACATATGGGGAAGAACTGAGTTGTTTGGCATTGGAGTGAGGGCTGGAGAGGCAGCTTTCTCCTGGACAGATGTGCTGTCAGAGGCCTTTGTTCCTTTGGTGAGCCCTTCCCTGGGACGGCAGACAGCTGCCATATCTGGGACTCCAGCAACTTGGCTCACACAATTTGCTCTGCCCTGGTGATTCCCTGAGGCCCCGCCCCACCCAACTTTCAGGCCCACCCAAGCTGTTGCCAGTTGCTTTACCATAGGATTGGCCTGTTTTGGATCCTGCTTCAGAGTTTCCTAAAATCTCTCAAACAAGCAGCATCTGGTCTCAGTGAGCCCATACCTCTCGTTAAGTGGCCCCCGGCCTGGCACTAGAAGCAGCCAGCCTTGGTTCACAACTTGGCTTTTCCTGGGCACCTCCAAGCCCAGCACAAGAAGCAGCCATCTGCAGATCACTTTGTAGTTTATGCCTGGTGGCCCCAGGTAGAACACAGGCAGTGGCTGACCTGGCCCCAGAGCCAGCACACCCAGTGGACAACTTCAGAACACTGTGAAGCACCACCACCCAACCACCTCCACAAGTGACACACTCAAGGAATGGACTCAGTAGGTGCCAGAGCCTTGCTGAAGTAAGTCTTGGTCTGTGTGGTGGGCCCCTAGACAGCTGATCATCCAAGGTAGTCAGAGATCGGTGGATAGTGGGCACAGCCAGTCCTTGCAGCTGATCAGCCTGAGTAAAACCCTCTCATTGATGTGCCAACAGCAATCAAGACTCAATTACAACAGAAGGGTGTACAGTCCACACTAGGGGTACACCTCGAAGGCCCAGCTGGGAGATCAGGGAGGCTGTGCCACTGGACCCTACAGGACACCTACCACAACAGGCAACCCTAGGAAGTGCAGGAGATATAGCAACTCTACCTAATACATAGAAACAAACACAGAGAGGCAGCCAAAATGAGGAGACAAAGAAACAGGTCCCAAATGAAAGAACAGAACAAAACTCCAGGAAAAGAACTAAGCAAAATGGAGATAAGCAACCTAACAGATGCAGAGTTCAAAACACTGCGTATAAGGATGCTCAATGAACTTAGTGAGAACTTCAGTGAACTTAGTGAGGGCCTCAAGAGCATAAAAAAGGACCAGTCACAAATGAAGGATGCACAGTCAGAAATGAAGGAGGCACTAACTGAAATAAAGAATAACTTACACATATTCAATAGTAGAGTAGGTAAAGCCAGGAAGCAAACCATCGATTTGGAATATAAGGAAGCAAAAAACACCCAATCAGAACAGAAAAAAGAAAAAAGAATCCAAAAAAAATGAGGATAGTGTAAGGAGCCTTTGGGACAACTTCAAGCGTACCAACATTTGCATCTTGGGGGTCCCAGAAGGAGAATAGAGAGAACAAGAAATTGAAAACCTGTTTGAAACAATAATGACAAAAAACTTCCCTAACTTGGTGAAGGAAACAGACATACAAGTCCAGGAAGCACAGAGAGTCCCAAACAAGATGAACCCCAAGAGGCCCACACCAAGATACATCATCATCAAAATGCAAAAGATTAAAGACAAAGAGAGAATCTTAAAAGCAGCAAGAGAAAAGCAGTTAGTTACCTACAAAGGCGTTCCCATAAGACTGTCAGCTGATTTCCCAAAAGAAACTTTGCAGGCCAGAAGGGAGTGGCAAGAAATATTCAGAGTGATGAAAAGCAGGAACCTACAACCAAGATTACTCTATCCTGCAAAGCTGTCATTTAGAATCGATGGACATATAAAGAGTTTCCCAGACAAGAAAAAGCTAAAGGAGTTCATCACCACCAAACTATTATTATATGAAATGTTGAAGGGTCTTCTTGAAGAAAAAGATAAAAAATATGAACAAACAAAAAGGCAGTAAATACATATCTATCGACAATTGAATCTACAAACAAAATGAACAAGCAGAACAGAAACATTTTCATAGGTACAGAGAACATTTTGTTGGTTGCCAGATGGGAGGGGGGTTGGCGGAATGGGTGAAAAAGGTGAAGGGATTAAGAAGTACAAATTTGTTGTTAGACTGACAAACCTCAAAGGGAAGGGGGGTGAGGGGTGGGAAGAAATAAACCAAAGAACTTATATGCATATATGCATAACCAATGGACACAGACAACAGTGTGGGGAAAGGCAGGAGGGGGGTGGGAGTGGAGAGGAGGGGGTCAATAAGGGAAAAAGGAGGAACATCTGTAATACATTCAACAATAAAGATAAGTTTTAAAAAAAAAATAACTAGCTCAATGGCACAGATTCGAGAGGCCAAAATAGATCCATACCTATATAGATAACCAATTTTTGATCCAGGTGAAAAATAATTGAATTGAGAAAAGAGACGCTTTCAACAAACAGTTGCAATAATTGGAAGTTAGTTTCATAGATAGTGATTGCACACACACACACACACACACAAGATAAAATGAGGCTCTCTGAACTTAGACCCAAGCCCAAGGCCAAGTTTATTTATCTCTTGTAAATCTCTCCCGAAAAACGGTCCCTTCAGTCCCATCTTTACTATGTGAGTGGTTACAGAGCTGTGTTGGTGGGAAAAGATTGTGCAATGATGTGCTGAGGTAAGCAATTCTAGTAACCCATTGCTAGAGTCTTAAAACTTCACCTCAGAATGGACTTGGACTGTAGTATATTGATTGTTTAATAAAAAAGAGAGACAGGAACACCCTCATTTGCAGTATCTGAATAAATACTCCCCGTCTATTTCACGCTACCACTGTGATTGCG
This sequence comes from Tadarida brasiliensis, assembly GCA_030848825.1. Lineage (NCBI taxonomy): Eukaryota > Metazoa > Chordata > Mammalia > Chiroptera > Molossidae > Tadarida > Tadarida brasiliensis. The sequence continues at coordinate 20,070,123 of CM061275.1, forward strand.
GATATTGAAAGAAATGTTCCTAGTATTTCCACCATACAAATAAGAGATAAATAACCTCAAGAGCACAGATAAGCCCTGGCCGCTTTGGCTCAGCAGTTAGAGCGTCGGCGGGAGGACCAATGAGTCGTGGGTTCAATTCTGGTCAAGGGCAGGTACCTCAGTTGTGGTTCATCCCCAGCCTTGGTCGGGGTCGTGCGGGAGGCAACTAGTCGATGTGTCCCTCTCATGTCAATGTTTCTCACTCTATCCCTTTCTCTCCCTCCCACTCTATCTGAAGATAAATGGAAAAATATCCTCAGGTGAGGATTTAAAAAAAAAATAGAGAGTACAGGTAAATGTAAAATAATTAGGAATTAGTTTCGGTATCTAATACCTTCATTTTTAATATAATTTAATTGTAAGCTCACATAATTTAAATTTTAATAATGCAGTATTAAAGAACTGGCTAGCCAAATTCTTGAAATTTTAACAATCTGCTCTCATAACCTATACAAGCCAGCTTCTAGGCACACGTTCTTTGTAGGAGATATAGTATACAAGGCCAGGTAATGTCTAACTTCGTGATTCCTACTGAAAGAGAAGGTCCTGGCAATAGTAAAACTCGATATACCGTACATTCTTTTTAGTTTTCAAAACAGGTGAGGAATCAGGTGCGGTTAAAGAATTTATACAAGGTGTTAAGGGGTGGAGGGGGAGTTTGAGGTCAGGTCTGTCTCCAATGCCAGAGATAACACATCCTTCGAATGTTCCTATGATTTCGATTTCTATTTGAAAAAGCCTGACTTAAGGACGTTTAGCTCCGTGGAAAGTTTTAAGGGTGTGTGGGAGGGATAGGGAGTGAAAGGGTAGACAAGGGAGCATTTTCAGCATACACTCTTTGCACCCAGAAAGCTCTCTATAAATCAATACCAAACCGATCCCAGGTCTTGACCATGGTGTACAAGGAAATACCTTATTCCTACAATTCACTGTGTGCTCTCCTACCCTCCCCAGGGCCTTAAGTCTTCTGCAGGAGGGACAGCTGGGCGGGAACAAAACAGCGCTGGGCCTGGCGGGCGCAGGAGGAGCGGGAAGACAGCGACTCCAGCACTCGCGGCGCGCAGGCGCCAGGGCCGAGGGGCGGGGCGGACCCTGGCCCGCCTCCTCGCTTCACAAAGGCCTTCCCGCCCGGCCCCGCCCACCTGCCCTTCCTTGCACTGGGTTTGCGTAAAGCTCAGCTCTGCCCTCCTTGGGTTAGAGGGAGAGCGGGGTGGGTTGGTGAGTCGGCGGTCGCCGCCAAGGGGCTGGGTTCTCGCGCGCCTTTGGAGCCATGCTGAGGAGCTGCGCCTCGCGCCTGCACGCGCTGGGGGCTCTGCGCGGCCTCCGGGGGTGCGCGCGCCCCTGGGCAAGGAGCCCCGGACCCGCGCCGGTGAGTGCCTCCCGCAGAGCGAAGGGAGCCGGCGTCTATCTGTCAAGAACACGGCTACAGATACGTTGAGCTGTTTATCTGTTACCTCAACCAACTGATCTCAGAATCTAAGAGGGAAAGGTTACAGTCGGGGGTTCCAGGTGCACAGGCATGCTGAATAGCAATCTTAGCCAGTGAATAAAGAAAAATTGGGTTTATTTAAGGGATGGGGATAGCCAAAGGGAAGGGCTACAGGTGACAGAGCCATGGGGTACTGGGCAGCCCCTATGAGCTAGAATTTGGTCCTTATATGCGTCCCCTGGCGGGAAGCTATTTGCCAGTCATTGGGTTTGGGGGCCTTGGTTGGTGGGTTTGGGCCGGGGGTTGGGTCTATAGGAATGTGGATGTGCGATTGGGTGCTTCTTTGGTTCCTAGTGCTGGTGGCATTTCTTGTGGGCCAGTTCTCTGGAGGGAAGTTTGACTTTGTTCTCCTGGGGCCTGGAGGCTTACAAAATGGCCATTAGGCATGATATTGCTCTGTAAGTCCTAACAGAGCTAACAGCAGCCCCGAAAGGCATTAGTGTTAATAGGGTCACAGATCTTTCGGTCCTGAGATTGAAACCATAAGACTGCGTAGGAAGGTGACTCACTCGGTTCTGAAAGCGTGCAGCTATTTGACTCTGGTCAGTAAGTGAAGGACTGACCCTACTACTGATGTTAATAAAGAAAGGTTAAGTTATTCAAACAAGGTCACACAGGAGACATGTGGTAGGGTTGGGTGGGAACCTCTGCAGGCTGGCTCACCACCATTACATTAGCTGTAGGAGAAGAGCACTATCTCTTCCACAGATTTAATCCTAATTTTCTCTACTTGTCAGATAATCATCACCTCTCTAAGCCAGTTTTCTCACCTTTAAAGGTTGTTAAAAGATTTAGCTCAGCCCGTGGACTGAAGGGTCTTGGGTTTAATTTCTGGTCAAGGGCACATATGTGGGTTGCAGGTTCGATCCCTGGCAGATCTGGGGTTGTGTGGGAGGCAACCAATCCATGTGTCTCTCACATTGATGTCTCTCACTCTCCCTCACCTTCTCCCTCTCCCTCCCTCCCTCCCTCCCACTCTATCTAAAAGTTAATGGAAAAATATCCTTGGGTGAGAATTAACAAGAGTTAAAGGAGATAATGCTAGTAAAGTGTTAACACAGTGCCTGGTGTTAGCAGTAAGTAAATATTCTTATATCACTTTTCTTATACCTCTATGCTTTATTTCATTGATGTAGTCAATTAATATTAATTTAGTTTGGAAGATAGTTTTCTGGTCATATTTGAGTCCATGCATCTCTCTCTGAAACATGACATTCCAGTCAGAACCTTGGTAATAAAACCAGTTTCCTATTATGTCCTGTTATTAAGAGAACAGATTCTTATTAAACTTATGCAAATAATCACATTGCCATGAAAGTAAAAATACTCATTAAGAGTTTCTGAATTCTGGAGGGATCAATTCTGTTTACAAATATATAATTAAATATATATGTAATTTTACCAAATTGCTTTTAGTCATAGGTAGTATCCATTTTAAAGGTATGATCTGAAAGTTTATTCTCAGAGACCAGTATTTTAGAATGTTAGTGTCTTCTTCATGAATCTTTCTGGAGAAGAAACATATTTGCAAATGTATCAGAGTAAAATAATGACTGTCTGTAAATGATAAAAAATAAAAACTGCAAAAGGCATGGTTATAGATCTCATTATAATGCAATTGATAAAGAAATTTGCTCTTCTCTGTAGCATAATATTTTAAGATAACGAATAGAATTACAAGTGAAAATATTATATTAGGACATTATGTAGACTCTTGGAGAGTATAATCTCCAGAAACTCATTTTACTGATAAGAATATATGCATACAAATACGACATAATTTCTTTATTTTACAAGCTTTCCCATGTAATGTTAATATATAAAATTGGCATAATTAGTTTAAATTTTATCTTTTATAAAGAGAGAAAAAAATTTTGAGGTTTTCCAGGTGCCCAGTGGAATATAACCCTTTACCTTTCCAGTTAAAGAAAAGTCTCCTTTTAAACCCTGAACCCTGGGAAGTTTGTCAAAATATATAAAAAGTTTTGGACATTTGACTAAAGAAGATCATAACTTATTATGAACCAATACTTAATTATCCATTTAAGCAAAGTGACAATAAAAGATTTTAAAGACAAATCCAGAATTTACATAATTGTTAGCAAAATTTAGTTCTTCCTATTGAGGAGATTCAGTTTTCTTATGTAATCAAATACCTGATTAAGACAATATAAAACAAAATTATTTTGATAAAACACAGAATCTGTTTTTTAAGCAGAAACCCTTTTCACAGTATCAGTAGGAGACCAATAGTCCTTTTTAGCAGAAAAAGAAAACCTAACTCTAATTTTGTATCAGCTTACTTTTGATATTTAAATTCATTAACTTGATTAAATTTATTTCAATCTTATTCAGCTTGACCTCACATAAAATTTATTTCCTCATGATTCCCTTTCCACAAACCTTCTACAATTTTCCTTTTAACATTTGGATTTTGTGTTCTCTCTCCCTCCCCCCTTTCCCTCTCCTCCCCCCTCCATTTTGAAACAACCAGCCTTACTTCAAAACAAAATTATTTTTTTTCCATCAAAAAGTGTGTCTCCATATCTTATACCTTCTTTACTAAAAACATATTTTCCTCAATGTTAATTAGAATTCTTAATTCTTAGAAAATTTAATTTCTAGCTACAGCTAAAAAGTAAGCAATCAACATTCTAATTTGGTAATGACTTAGATAGTCAATAAATATCCATCATTTAATTTAGCTAGCAAAACTTTGAAGTTTCTAGTTACCAAAGAGATTTAGAAAACCATTCTGAAGTACACATATATAGTATAATTATTGCTAAAGAGTTAACCAGAAAGAAACATTTTATACTACTTACATTTACTTAATTTGCTTGCTCCTAACAATTAGGTTTTGATTACTTATGAAAAAAATTTTTCTTAATATGTTTTTATTGATTTTTTTAGAGAGAGGAAGGGAGAGGGTGAGAGAAACATAGATGTGAGAAAGAAACATCAATTGGCTGCTTCCTGCACACCCTCTACTGGGCATCGAGCCCACAACCCAGGCACTTGCCCATACTGGGATTTTGAGCTGCTCACACCAGAGCAACCTACCCCAGAAATAAAACCTACTGTAGACTGAAGTTCAAAGACATTTCCTTATTCCAAACAAGTTGTGTGCCTAGGGCAGCCAGCACCTGCCAGGGAAAGACCCTCCTGAGTCCTCAAGGCAAAATGGCTTTGGCAACTGCTCAGCACTCACAGAAGGGAACCCATTTGAGCTGGCCTTTCCATGGACACCAGCTCCTTGCTGGCTCACCAAATTGTTACCAAACCCAAGTTAGAATGTCAACACTCTGAAAGGCCAAAATTTAAAGTGTCAGAGTTTGGTGTAAGGAAAGGTTTATTGATGTAGAAGGCACCAACTGAGAAGATAGGAGACCTATTAGTACTTCAAATCCATCTTATTTGCTGGACAAGGTGAGGGTTTTTAAGGGATTAGGGTGTGGAAGTGCTGGTGGAAAAAGTTTTAATTGGAGGAATTTGGAACTTGGCCATTTATGGTCAAAGGGTGTCAACACCGGATCTTCCTGGACAATAGACCCTTTGCTTCTGAAAGTTTGTTTATCTCCTGGTTCTTTGGTTCCATGGGGGTGGTGGGGAGTAAATTTTTGGTTCCAGGAATAATTGGAGGTCAAAGTTTTCTCCTCTGTCCATGCTTTGGCTGCATGACTTTAGATTTTGGTCTATTGCCTCTGTAAAGCAACTTAGTATCTCATTAAACATTATAGGACCATGGTTCTGCAGTTATAAGTTCGTTACTGCTTTGCTTAAAACTCCTTAAGTCTCCACATAATGGGAAAAAAGTATTTTATCACTCAAGTCCCACTTTCATAATTCTCTGAAGACTCCCTTTCTTCAATTAGCTTCATCTTAAGTGATAACATTTGTGAAATCACAGGTGTGATGTGTTACCTGTGTCCTTTTATAATATGCATTTTTAAATACATATATCGTCCTCATGCCATCTAAAATCATCTTTCATATTGGCCTTTGGAAACATTGACCTAGAAAATGAAATCTAGCCCTTTGTTAAGGCCAGGGAGTCTCTGCAGTGTGATGCGCCTTCTACTTTGCCAGCCACATCTGGCTGCTGTTCTCTTTGCACCTTGCATCCTGAAACTGAAATCCTAGCAGTTCCCCAAAGTGTCATTCGGTTATTTCATCTTTCTATGTCTTTGCTTCGAGCAGCCATCCCATTCTCTCCTTAGTGAACTTTTTCTACTTTAGAAATCACTCCTCTTTTTGAAGTTTCCCCTGAAAGTCACTAATTCCCGTGTCTTATCTACTTCTGTTGTAGCCTTTTTCATACTCAAGGTTGCAAGCACTTGAAGGCAAGGCCTAAGTCTTCTCTCTTTGTGTTAGCTGTTCTTGGCACAGAACCAGGGCACATAGCAGAGTTTTAAAAGTTAGCTGAATACCAGACTTTCAAAGTTAAAATCAAGTAGGAGAGCCCACAGTTAAGAGAGTCATTGTAATTCCTAAAAGTCTTCCATTTGTTTCTGTTGCACTGGTCCATAAAGGACACAGACACTGATCGGCCCTAGAGTTGTCTATTTAAGATGAGACCTATGGATGAGATGAGCCCTAATTCAAAGCCCACACATCGTTTTCTACCTCAATTGACAAGGGTTGATTGATGCACATTGTTTTGTGACTAATCGTGTCTGTTAAGTTACTTCCAGAATTCATGTACTTTAAAGGCTACACAACTAAAACTGGATTCTAAAGAAATAATCCAAAATAGAGAAAAACTATAATATTCTGAACATTTTTTTTAAAATACATTTTTATTGATTTCAGAGAGAGGAGGGGAGAGAGAAAGAAAGATAGAAACATCGATGCGAGAGAGACATCAATCAGCTGCCTCCTGCACACCCCCTACTGGGGATCGAGTCTGCAACCTGGGCATGTGCCCTGACCAGAATCGAACCATGACCTCCTGGTACATGGGATGATGCTCAAACAAACAAGCCATACCAGCCAGGCCTGATGAACATTTTTATTTAAAGCAGCAAAAGATCAGAAACCACTTAAATGTCCACCTTAAATGGTTAAATAAATTATAAACTTAACCTTTACTTAACCTTAAACGGTTAAGTAAATTATAGTACATAAGTTAAAGGACTGTTTCTCTGCTGTTGAAAATTATCATAATTGAGATTAAGGATGTGAAAATGTAAACACTAAAGTTTAAGTGATGAAACAGAAAGAAAAATTATATTTCTTATTGAGATTACAAGTATTTAAGAAAAATTACATTTAAAGAAACTTGGAGGAGCCTCAGCCAGGTGGCTCAGTTGGTTGGAGTGTTTTCCCGTACACCAAAAGGGTTGTGGGTGTTATTTCTGGTCAGGGCACATACCCAGGTTGCAGGTTAATCCCCAGCCAGGGCACATATGGGAAGCAACCGATTGATGTTTCTCTCTCTCTCTTTCTCTCCCCCACCCCCCCCTAAAAATCAATGAACATATCTTCGGATAAGGATTTTTTTAAATAATAAAGTTGGAGAAAATACATCAGAATTTTATTATTGGTTGTATTAAGATGGAAAGATAATGGGTGGGTTTTCGTTGTTGTTGTTTTCTTTTATTTCTTTTCCATACTTTCTGAGCTGGGTTCTGAAGGCAGGAGCCAATCCAAAACCATAAGGAAAAAACAAAAGTACAACTCCTGAGCTATAGGGATTGGCTCTTCTCTACCTTGCTCACATTTTCCCTCACAAAGTCAAGACTTCCTTTTGTTTAGCCAGGAAGTTTCTAGTTCTGCAGAGTTCTTGAGACAGGCTCCCTATATTACCATCAGGCCAGGATCATAGCCATCCCAGGCGTCAGCAGAAGTCTGGTTGGCTGGTTCTTCCATCACAGTAAGCACATCTCCATGTTAGGATTTCAGGGTGCATTCCAAGTGTTGTAGGTACATTGAATCTGAATGAATTGATAAGAGTGGCTGGAAGCAGAATGCAACAGAGATGATAGCTTTGTGATCTTAAGTGTCTCAAGATTTCTGCGGAAGTCAATTTTAAGTTGATTAAAAGAATCAATTTTCCTTTCTGGTGACTGTGGATATTCGCTTTGTCCTGCTCCTCCAGGGCTCTGCACCATTTCCCTTGCTGCCTGGGCACAGTAGTGGTAGCAGTGCTCAGTGCAATAGAGAAGTTGCATGGGTGGAAACCATGGTTACTGTGACCAAGCACTTGTCCCCCAAACCTTCTCTTCCTCTTTCTTTTTTTTTTTTTTTTTGTTTCTTTTTTTTTCTTTATTGATTTTTGAGAGAGAGGAAGGGAGAGTGAGAGAGATAGAAACATCGATGAGAGAGAACATTGATAGGCCGCCTTCTGCGGATCGGGGATTGGGCCCACAACCTGGGTATGTGCCCTGACCGGGAATCGAACCAGTAACCTCTTGGTACATGGGTCAATGCTCAACCACTGAGCCACACCAGCCCAGCTCTTCCTCTTTATATTCTTCCTCAGTAATTGGCTCTGTCACCCACTCTGTTGCACAGTTCAGAAACCTGGGATTGGCTCTTGTGTTTTTCCTCTTTATCCAAATAGTCACCAAGTTCTGCTTCGTACAGTTGTAATTTTTCACCTGGGCTACCCCAATAGCCTACAAATATAGCCCTCTGATCCAGTCTTGGTCACTCCCACCATCTTGTATGTCATGGCCAGATCTGAGCATGTCTCTCCCTGTTTAAAATCCTTCAGAGCACTGCAGACGATTCAAACCAGTTAGCTTAGTGTGAAGGCTTCTCACAGGCCCTTGCCTACATCTCTGCAGCTATCTGTTTCTTCTCTTGCATCAAAACAACATCGAGATTCTTATAGGTCTTAGTTTCATCGTCTGTAAAATGGGGATAATAATTAGTACTTAATTTCACAGGGCTATAGCACGGCCTCTCAAAACTAGTTCACACCTTCTTGATTTTGCACACTGTTTCTTTGCCTACAATGCTCTTTCTAGCTGCCTAATTCCTGCTTGCCTAATCAATATTCAATCTGAAATGAGTACCTCTCCGCTGTGCTCTGGCTTCTTGTACATACCCCACTGGTAGCTCTTTTTACATGGAGGAAAATGTCTGCCCTTCATCTCTCTTTATTTCCAGTACCTGGCTCACCTGTGCTTGATTAAGGTTTGAAAAAATAAAGGGGGGGGGTGTGCTTGATGCTGGCTCTGCATCATTTCCCCTCTCTCAATCTCCCATTGTTCCCAAGGAGGTTGGGCCAGATAATCCTTGAAATGTGCTTCCAATCTGAAATGACAAGCTTCTGCAAAGAGGAAAAGCAGAAAAATAGTCTTTAAAATAGGAGAGCCCTGGCCAGTTTGGCTCAGCGGTTAGAGCGTCGGCCTGCGGTCCAGAGAGACCCGGGTTCGATTCCCGCTAAGGGCATGTACCTCGGTTGCAGTTTGTCCCCGGCCCTGGTTGGTCGTGCGGGTGGCAGCCACTCGATGTGTCCCTTTCACGTCGATGTTTCTCTCTCTCTCTCTCCCTCCCACTCTATCTGAACAGAAAATGAAAAAATGTCCTCGGGTGAGGATTAAAAAATAATAAAATAAAATAAGAGAATATGTTATGACATAGAATGCACCTCCATTACTCTTCTTTTTCTTCTCTCTGTCTTTTAGAGGTCGTTTTCTTTTGAGGAACTCTTTCATAAGGACCATTCTGTCCCCAAACCCAGCTGGAGCAAGGACATGAGAATCCTCTTTGACCAGTTCATGAAGAAATGTGAAGATGGCTCCTGGACATATTTGCCTTCATCTAACTATTCATCATCTCAAAGGAGTCAAGACTTATCAGCCTTTGTTCATGGTGGGAACAGTGATTCTCCCATAAAGAATATTTAAATATCTCCCTGGACAGTGTGACTTAGTTGCTTGAGCATCATTCCATGCACCAAAAGGTCACCAGTTCTATTCCTGGTCAGAGCACGTGCCCTGAGTTTCATCCCCAGTAGGAGTCATGCAGGAGGCAGCCAACTGATACTTCTCACTTCAATGTTTCTCTCTCTCTCTCTCTCTCTCTCTCTCTCTCTCTCTCTCTCTCTCTCTCCCCCCCCTCCTCCCAAACCCCCTCCCTCTTCCTTTTCTCCCTCTCTGAACTCAATAAAAACATTTAAAACTATTTTTAAAAAGAATATTTAAATATCAAATATAAAACTAAGGACAGGTTGAAGCACTAGCTACAACTTAAAAAAGGAAGGAGTATAGTGCAGGGGTTTCTATATTCTCCAGTTTCATAGGCCAGAAATCTCAATGAATTTTGTAGATTGTGGGAGGGCATAAAGCCTTTGCCAAGAATAAAACTGCCTCACATCCTCATCACCACCAGCAGGAGTGAACAGAGGGCCCCAGAGAGCCTCCACCCTCCCTCCCACAGCCTCATCACTTCTCTGTCTTGGGGGCTGCCATCAGTAATCTCATTTTACTATCTATCTCAATATATGGTTCTGCCACCCTAAGAAGCTTAGGATGCTTACTTAGGTCACCCCTCATCTCCCAGACTCATGACTCTCAAGGTGACACATTATACTTCCTGTTCTGTGTGAGTGATCTTTTTAATTAAGGCTTTTTTTGTTTGTTTTTTATCAGTTTCAGGTTTACAGAAAAATGAGTGGAAAGTAGAGTTCCCATATACCCTTACCATTCCACCCAAGCTTCCCCTATTATTAACACCTTGCATTGGTGTAGTACTACATTTGTTATGATTGTGCTACTGGTATTGATACATTATTATTATTGCATTAGTTTAGTATAGTACATTTGTTATAATTGTACTGCTAGTATTGATATGTTATTATTAACTAAAGTCCATACATTTTTTAAAATATGTTTTTATTGATTTTTTTTTTTTTTTTTTAGAGAGAGAGAAACATTGCTCGGCTGCCTCCTGCATGCCCCCTACTGGGGATCGAGCCTGCAACCCAGGCATGTGCCCTGACCGGGATTCGAACCAGGACCTCTCAGTCCATGGGACGATGCTCAGGCCACTGAGCCATACCACCTGGGCAAAAAAAACAAGTTCAAGTGACTGTAGGGAGCTGAACTGGGAAGGGAAGAGTCTGGGAGGAGTGGATGGAGGGTAGAAGAGGTAGGAGTTTGAATGGGGACATATCAAAGGATTCAAGGGAACTGAATGGAAGATTGAAGGTAGCAAAAGGAGAAAGGAAGAGCAGAGCAATGGAAGGAAGAGGTTTTAGAGGAGCCAGTTTGGGGAGATCAAAAGTTTCCCAAAGAAGCCAATGAAGTTCCAAATTATCCTCAGCAAAATTGTGCCAACAAGAAGGAGGTGGACAGAGTTGGTGGAGCATATAGTCAGCAGGGTTTTGAGAAAGGGGTTTCAGTTGACTGAGATGTTTCCATGGGAGGAGTGGGATCAAATAGAGAGAACAGAGAGGCCTTTAAAAAAAATAGTTATGCCTTGGCCAGGTAGCTCAGTTGGTTAGAACATCATCCCAATAGGCCAAGGTTTCGGGTTCAATCCCAGGTCAGGGCACATACAAGAATCAACCAATGAATGCATAAATAACTGGAGCAACAAATCATTGTTTTTCTCTCTCTCTCTCTCCCTTCCTCTCTCTCAAATCATTAAATAAAAATTTAAAGAAAATTTAAAAAATAGTCCCACCAGGCTCTGAATATCAGTCTCCAAACAGGCTGCCTTCTGACCATAGATCTTTAACAAAAATCCTTTCAAACAACTTACCAAGTTTCAGCTGGGACAAACAGTACATTTTCCTGACAGTATTGAACTCCTTTTTAAATTCTGTTGCCTTTTCTTTTAAACCAAAGGTATACCTATCAAATGACAAACACCAAAACTAATGAGCTGTATGGCTTAATGTGGACACAAGAGGAGTCCTCAGAGGGTACAAAAGATGCAGCCCTTTCAAGATCCAGAAGTACTCCCAAAAGTCGCCAAAAGAAAGACTTAGGCCACCCCCTGAGGGCTGGTGACAGTTGGTAGGATGACAGCCACAAGTGGGGTAAACCCACATTTCTCTCCAGCCATATTTTGGGGGCCTCAACCTGACAGCTGGGCCACTTAACACATAAGAACTGACAGCCTGCATGCCCCAGCACACAGAAATCCAAGTCCATGACAAACAAGACAAACAGAAAAGCAATAACTGTCCCTGGGAGGGAAAGGATACCTGAAAGCTAATTAATTCATCAGCCACAATTTAAAGAACTACTTCTTACATGTGTTTTTTTTTTTGCTGCTAAGCTGAATTTGGAAAAGACAGAACAACATAAAATTTTTACCTTTCTATCTCGACCTGGCACTAGAGAGAGATCTGGGAAAGTGGATTTTGGTAAGAATTCTTACCCTTTGCCAACTTCTGTGTTTTCCCAGGATCCCATCTGCAGGCTCTGGAGCAAGTGGAGTGTCCCAGCAGGTCCCACCTGAGTTGCCAGAAACTACAGGGGAGGAAAATAATTTTCCTTCTACCCTTCTGAGTTCTTGGCTGAAACTCCTATAAGACAGATTAACAAGAAAAAGAAGCATACGTTTATTAACATGTATATTTCATGTATGCATGGGAGATACCCAGGGAAAAATGAGTAACTCCTCCTGCCCATTGCTTTCTTTATCTCCTTTCTTGGGTCTGGTAGGAGTAAAAACCATAATCAGGTCAGCTGTTGTGTTTTAAAAGGGGCACTCTGAAAAACTTGGAAAATTTTGCTTCCAAGTCTGCATTGGCTTATCAACTTTGCACTAATTGAAGAGTTAAACTGTTGTTTGTCAGTGTTTCTCTTGATCTGAATCGCCTAGACCCTTTAGTGTAGAGCCTGAGAATCTGTGTGGGTTTTTTTTAATCCTCACCCAAGGATATGTTTTTATTGATTTTAGAGAGAGAGGGAGAGAGAGAAACATCAATCGGTTGCCTCTCATACACACCCCAACCACACTCCAATCAGGAGTGAACTTGCAGCCTGGGTATGTGCCCGCCACCTTTCGGTATAGAGATCGATGCTCCAATCAACTGATGGTTTGGATGCAGGTGTGTCCTGGAATTTTGGAATTACTGATTTCTGTGATGTTAACAACTGACTAGAAATGGAAAATTCTTTAAACTGGTTTTATCTCCACACTGCAAAAGCCAATCTTATAGTACTCTTCTTTGATTTTGATCTCTCTTTAAGTGGAGATGATAATGTCTATCTTTATCTACCATTTTAGGAGATACTATAATGCCTAATTAGGCTTTTAAATTAGACTTGCATTTAAAACAAAAACTTGCAGTATTTTCCCTTATGAGAATACAAGAAGTACACTATTCAGATAAACTCAGAAAATAATGGTCTCCCCTCCCCCAAAGAGTGTCCTTTTTTTTTTTTTTTTTTAATTTTATTGATTTGAGAGAGAGAAATATTGATCCATTGTTCCACCTATCCATGGATTCATTGGTTGACCCTTGCATGCACCCAACCTGGGACTGAACCCACAACCTTAGTACATCAAAACAATGCTCCATAGAACAAACACTCCAAAAGTTTATATGGAACCAAAAAAGACCCCAAATAGCCACAGCAATCTTGAAAAAGAAGACTAAAGTAGGAAGGATCACATTACCAGATATCAAGGGCCCCACAGAAACAATTCTTTGACCTCATTAAAACCTTCAGTTCATTGAGTACTCTCTCACTGTCCCTATAGCCATCTTCTATCTCAGCCTCCCTAGCCTACTTGTCTAGGAAAACCCTAGCCCTAGGTGAGTCGAACCATCTGCCATCTCTTTTTTTGTACAGGTCCTCATATAGCTGAGCATTGCTGGAGAAAATCACCCCACCTAACAGATAACTTTGGTGATTGTGATTTTATAGTGTTTCAGTGGTCCTCTCATTTATCTTTCTTATCCCACTCAAATGCCTGCTTTCATCCAGCTGGCAGAGTAATTCAAAATGCAAATCTGATCATGTTACTCCTTTGCTACCTTCAGTGTTATCCCAGTCTTTAAAGACCAGTGCCTCTCAGATTTTAATATGAATATGAAGCACCTGGGAACCTTGTGAAAATTCAGGTTGTACTTCAGTAGGTCAGGGGTAGAGCCGAAGTTTCTGCATTTCTAACAAATTCATTCCAGCTTTTCTAACAAATTCATTCCACCAGCTTTATTTTTCTCATTTTTATGAGATAACCTCAGAGTTTGATCATCTAGACCAGAAGTTTTGAACTTATAAGTAAAAATCGGAAAAGTTTAATGCTTATCTTATCCTGAAATTCCGGAATGTTAGCATTGGAAGAGATCTTAGAAGTCATTTAGGTTTATCTCCTCATTATGTGGGTAAAATATGAAGAAAGGAGCAAATTCTAGATCCAAAGCCAGGCCTAGAACTTAATTTTCCCAATTCCCAGGACAAACTTCATTTTACTATACCATGATACTGATCCTCAGTTTTAAGTTTCATTGGCTCTCTAAATTGTTAATCTTCTCAACAATTGCTAGAGTACATAGAGTGCACGTCTGTTCCAGTTGTTGAGCATACAAAATCTAAAAGACAGAGTGCCTGCCCCCCAAGATGCTCATGACCTAAATAAAAGGCACCCTTCCTGAATTTCTCCCCACTTGTTCCAGATCTTCTCATCTGACACCTTTTTCCAAGTTAGTAAATGTCAGTAATTCAGTAGCAACGAAAGAAACTTACACAATGTTATGCATGACAATCATGATGAGCTGTGAAAGAAAGCTAAGAGTTTTGAGAGATGAAAGGACAGACATGTTCTTCCTTAGAGCAGTAGTTTTTTAGAAGTGACCTTCATTTTGACTCACAACCCAATACATACGACTTATACAGTTTTTTAATTGAAAAAACATAGTGGAGGGGGGCTCAGGGGAGGGGTGAGGTGTACCCTCAGAAGGACGGGTAAGCAGGAAGCCAGGTGGTCCCAGGCTGAGATAGGGCTCCTACCCCCCTTCACTGCCAGCCTCTCCTGAGTCTCATCCCCAGGCTGGTGGCAGTGGATGCTGTTGTCAGAGCATGTACCACTCTGATCCAACTCTTCCAGGCCCCCTACCTCCTCACACGCCTCCCCTCCTCAGTGCAGGGAAGTGAAGGGGTATGTCAGACAGGAAAAGGACCAAGGACTCCAGAGACACATGGCATTCATTGTACCTTGAATGTTCCCCCAAAGAGGGGTAAGGGGGAATATAGGAGGGCGGTGGGGGCCCCTGAGCCCTCTGAACAAGTTGAAAGTCCAAATTAAACTCTGTGTGTGTGTGTGTGTGTGTGTGTATTTCCCCAGGATATATGTGAAGCATTCTGTTTCTTTTTAAAGTCTGATTATAACTCACTAATTTGATTTCATGAACCCTAATGGTTCTAATCCCAAGTTTGGGGACTTAGAGTCATAATCACATGGAATATTAGACTGAACTAGACTGGTTTCTGATCCAGTATGATAACTATCTTCTGCTCAGTCTAAACTCATGTTGGCAAGGAAAACCTTATTCATTTTCTTTAAATCTCATTTAAACCACACTTATTCCAAGAAGGGTTCCTGTGTACACCTTAGTATTTATTCAGTATATCCTCAACATTTATATACAATATTTCCTGGTTGCCATGTGTAAGTACTTTGTTTTGATTTCATTTATGTTTGCTATGTCCCCAGGTAGGCTATTAATTCCACAAGGGTAAAGATCTTATATTCTGTTTCTTTGGGACCCTCCCCTTCCCTTCCATTTTATACCTGGTTGACATTTTAATCAATCATCCATTGACCTGTTATTCTAGCAGGGTACAGATGTTTAGCTCTGTTATGGCTTCTTTCTCATACCTGTTTTTCATGTGCCCATCCAGATTATTTCCCTACGGTCTCAAAGATTATAAACGAAGAAAAACTGTCACAGGCCAAGTTCTTCACCAGAAACTTTGAGGATGGCCTGGGCTTTGAATATGTGATGTTCTATAATGAAGTTGAGGAAAGGGTAGTCTGTGTGTTTCAAGGAGGCCCTTACCTGCAAGGAATGCCCGGGTAAGAATGACAGCCTAGAAATGTGGTCTAAGAGATTATCTTATACTATCCCTATGTATCCATGGACTAGAATGAAGGCATTAAAATGGTAATGTAGATATATTTACTGACATGGAAAGATGTTTATAATAAATCACAGAAGCATAGGACATAAGGCAATAGAGTATAAATTGAGAGAGTATCATTGACATGTTAACAGTGGTTTGTCACTAGAGGGCCTTATAATTTTTTGTTTATTTTTCTTTGTCTTCTGTTTATCTGCATTTCCTAAATCTTTACACAGTGATGTGTATAGTTAGTTTAATGAAAACATAATATAAATTTTCTAAATGATATTTTAACTTTTTGCTTGCTTATGATCTGATTACCTGGTTTATTACAAATACTACACTATTATGGTATGAGCAAAGTAAAATTGGGGACATAAATATTTGACATTCAGTATGCTGAGCATGGACTAAGTGAACCTTCCATAAGCAAATTATATGGAGAAGCTTGGATAATTTTTATCTCTCTTGAGAGGCTCTCTCTTTCAGACTTTGGAAACATTTCTCTTTTCCTCCTGTTATAACTAGATGCCTTCATGGAGGTGCCACTGCAACCATGATTGATAGTACTATTGGTACGTCTGCACTGATAGCTGGGGGAATTGTCATGACTGCCAATCTCAACATCAATTTTAAAAGGTAAAACCATGGATATTCTCTACTTCTTAGGTGTCATAGGTCAGGTTTCCCAGCAGTAGACTCTGAGACAAAGATGTGTGTGCAAGTAATTATTAAGGGAGTGCTCCCAGAGGAAACTGGCAAGGCAGTGGGAAAAGCAGGACAGGGAAGGGGAGAAGCCAGCCAAGGCTGGGCTCTCAAAGTCCCGCAAAGGGGAGCTCCATCCTGATCATACATGGAACTCTGGAGTCAAACGTGTGCACGTGCGCCTCAGAATGGCCCATACCTCAGGCAAGGGAGCTGGAGACTTCATATCTCACACATCAGTCGTAGGATAAGTCATAGGAAAGTCGTATCCTGGGGTCCATAAATTCCCAGGCACTTCTTTTGTGAGCAGTACATGAATCAATCCATGTAAACACCAAGGACAGTATCTGGCCACATAACAAGTACTCAGAAAGTGTGAGCAGCTTAATATTATTATTAACATTATTGTTGTTATTACTTTTACTTCCAGCAATGTCTGTGCCAAGACAAGGAATAGCTACAAAGACCCCTGATTCCTATTAATGGAGAATAATGCTAAAGGTCAGAAAAAGATTAGATTGTTCCACATGTGTTCTCATGATGGGCAGGGTGACCTGACTGCTATAGATCTCTTTGGGTACTATTGACATCTTAACAATATTAAGTCTTTTAATCCATAAACAGAGGATGTCTTTCCATTTATTTGTATTTTTAATTTCTTTCAGCAGTGTTTTGTAGTTTTCAGTGTACATGTCATCTGTGAACAGAGATAATGTTCTTCCTTTTCAATTTGGATGCCCTCTTTTCCTTGCCTGATTGCTCTGGCTAAGACTTACAGTACTGTGTTGAAGAGAAATAGCAAAAGTGGGCATAATTGCTTTGTTCCTCTTCTTAGAGGAAAAGCTTTCAGTCTTTCATCATTGAGTGTGGTGATGTTAGCTGTGGGCTTTTCATATATAGCCTTTATTATGTTGATTTATTTCCTTGTGCTTAGCACATTAAGATAAATAGACAATGCAGCTAATGATTAATGGTGGCTAGCCAGGTGAAAGATCAACATCTCAGCATTTCTGTAACACATCTATGGCATATGGTTGGGAAGCTGTGAATTAGACTTCTTTATGCAACATGGTAGACAAGAAATTCCAAAGGACATTCCCCCTTTATGACAACTAGATCCTGTGTCAAATTCTCAAGGAAATAAACCACCATAAGTGAGATCAGCAGAAACAATGAATAACAGATTTGATCCTCAGGGACTTAAGATGTGATGAGCAGATGCACAATATAACAGGACCGTGTATGAGATGTTTAAAGAAATGAAAGATGAAATTGCAAAAAGAGAAAGCAATAAGAAACCTCCTCAGTTGCTGGTTAAAGGGCTATTTAAACACAGCTGAAAGTGAACAGAAATATAGAACTGAAGAAATTACCCTGAATCCAGCACAAAGAAAGAAAAAGAGATGGAAAACATAAAATAGAGGAAAGCTATAGAGGACAAATGAAAAGTTCTAATGTGCTCTGTTCAGAGTCCCAGAAGAAGAGAGTGGAGAGAATGCAGGGGATTCGGTATTTGGAGAGAGAATGGACGAGCATATCCTCGAACTGAAGAAAGTCATGAGCCCACAGATACAGAAAGCACAACATATAGCGAGCCAGATAAATAAAAATAAATCCACATCTAGATATATTACAAAGAAATTAAAGAGTACTGAAGGTAAAGAAATCTTCAGAAACAGTCAGAGATGAAAGGGTACCCGTAACAGAACAGTCTGTTTCTTAGAAGCAAGAGGGCACCATTGCACTGGCAGTAAGCTCATCAGTAGCAATAGTGGAAGCCAGAAGATAACTAAATACTGTATCTTAAGAGTTCTGAAAGAAACATGTAACCTAGAATCATGCTTTCAGAAAAACTAAAGTTTAAAAATTAAGGCAAAATAAAGGCATTTTCATTTAAACCAAAATGGAAAAAGTTTACAAACAACAGGACAGTACCTAGGGAACTTCTAAAGAATGTACCTCGGAAAGAAGGAAAGTAATCCTACGAGGCAGAAGGATGAAAAATGGAATGTGAGCAAATACATCAGTAAACATGTAAATAACATAAATCTAAACAGTGTACAAATAAGTAATAATAATGTCTAAAGTCTGGGAATTATAAAAAGGACAGCCAAAATACTGGACAAAAATAGCATTTAGTTTGGGAGGAGGTGAACATAATTAGTGTTCAAACATCTTTATATTTTTCACTGGAGAGGGTGAATGACTAAAGTCTAAACCAGTAGAAAAGTAAAAACAAGGTAAATAAATAAAATTCTATTGTTAAAAATGTAAGAAAGAGAAAAAAAGAGGATCAGGAAAAGTGAGTCAAGTAGAATGCCAAAATAAGAAATAAGTCTAAATAAATCACTAATTGCATTGAATATATAAATGGACCAAATCATTATTTCAAAGAAAGAGATTATAAAATTGAGTTTTAAAATGTAAAAAGCTATAAACTGTTTATATGAGACATCTAAAACAGGGCACAGGAAAGTTTAAAAGGAAAGAAAAATATGTCAGGAAAAAGCTAATCAGAAGAGGGCTGGGATATCAGAAAAAAATATAATAAGTTGTTTAAAAAGTAATATTAGGAAATGGAGAAGCCTCCTTTACAATAAAAGATTCAGTTCAATGGCTGATTGATAGTAACAATTCTAAATTGGTATATACCTACTGAAATAACTGCAAAGTATATAAAGAAAACTAGTAGAATCATAGGGAGAAATTGACTAATTTACTTTCATTATGGGAGATTTCAACACTGTTCTCAATTAGTAATAGACCTAGCAGACAAAAAAAAATTAGAGGAGATTCCAAAATGGCAGCGGAGTGAATGGAAGCTACACAGACCATCTCCCAGGACCAAACTGGAATTACAACTAAAATAAAGACAAATCATCGGGAAAAAGCAACAGAAAAGCAGCTTGCGAGGACCATACAACCAGGGACACTGAATCGATCCTGGTAGGATTGCAGAGGCGCCAGAGAGGGGCTGGGAGCCCACGGACAGCAGCAGTCTTAGCTGTGAGCACCGCCCTCGGGGTTAAAGCCCAAGCCGGCTCCACAGCGCAGAGGGCCGGGACAGAGCGCTAAAATAGCCACAGCCATTCACCTGGGCTCTGGCAGAGGGAGGGCGGACTGGACTGGAACTGTGTGAGTACACTCGGGATTTGGAGGGCGCTCAGAGCTTTTGCTGAGTTGTGGCCGCACAGTCTGGTGGCCATCTTACTCTTTCCCAGGGCTCTGGGGAGAGGCAGCAGCCCCTCCCTCGGAGATTCAGCCACACCCAGGTGGGACATTGAAATGCAAATTGAGGCTCATTAACTACCAGCATCTGCCCTACCCTCGGGAAAGCCTCTCATGCTGAACACCTGAGGGAGGTTTTCATTCAACTGAAAACCCAAGGCTCTTCAAGTAACCATGAATAATAGCCTCTAGGCAAAAAGCTAGAGGATAACTTAACCTTTTGTGGGCTTGCAAATCTACCCAGGAAAGTAAGACTCTACGGTGGTGTTTAACCTGGGTCCTCCTACACTCATCCAAACCCAGTAGAGGGAGCCACAAACAGCAGAACACCAACATCCACAGGGAAAATTTGGCAGGCTACAAAACCCACTGAGATAGCCAAAATGGTGAAACAAAGAAACAGATCCCAAATGAAAGAACAAGAGACCTCTACCGAAGATGAGGTAAATGAAATGCAGTTAAGCAAGTTAACAGAGCTAGAATTCAGAGCCATGATTTTGAGGAAGCTCAAAAGCATGAGTAAGGACATAGAAACATTGAAAATCAACCAATTGGAAATCAAGAAGCACCAAGAAGAAATGAAGAATGACATAGCAGAAATAAAGAACACATTGGAAGGACTAAACAGCAGAGTAGAGGAAGCTGAGGACCGGATCAGTGAATTAGAAGACAGGGTAGAAAAAAATCAACCAATCAGAAAACCAAAAGGAAAAAAACAATTAAAAAACAGGAAGACAGCTTAAGAGAACTGTGGGACAACTGGAAACGTAATAATATTTGCATCATAGGAGTCACCGAAGAAGAAGAAAATGAGCAAGGGTTAGAGAATATATTTGAAGAAATAGTGACAGAAAACTTCCCTAATTTGGTGAAGGAAGAAGGCATTCAAGTTCAAGAAGCACAGAGAGCCCCAAGTAAGAAGAATCCAAACAGGCCCACACCAAGACACACAGTTATTAAAATGCCAAAAATTAAAGACAAAGAGAGAATCCTAAAGGCAGCAAAAGATAAGCAACAGGTTACCTACAAAGGAACCCCCATAAGGCTATCAGCTGACTTCTCAACAGAAACACTACAGGCCAGAAGGGAATGACATGAAGTAATCAAGGTCATGAAAAACAAGGATCTGAATCCAAGACTACTCTACCCAGCAAGGCTATCATTCAAAATAGAAGGTCAAATAAAGAGCTTCCCAGACAAAAAAAGGCTAAGGGAATACATTAGCACCAAACCAGCACTGCAAGAAATGTTAAACTGTTAAAAGGACTGCTGTAATTAGTAGAAGAAATAGGAAGGAATATAGAACCACACTAAACAAAAATGGCAATAAATAAGTACATATCAATCACCGTAAATGTAAATGGATTGAATGCTCCAATAAAAAGGCACAGAGTAGCTGATTGGATAAGAACGCATGACCCATATATATGTTGTTTACAAGAGACCCACCTCACAACAAAAGACTCACATAGGTTGAAAGTGAAGGGATGGAAAAAAATCTTCCAAGCAAATGGAAAGGGAAAAAAAGCTGGGGTAGCAATACTCATATCTGATAAAAGATTTCAAAATGAAGGCCATAACTAGAGACAAAGAAAGTCACTACATAATATTGAAAAGATCTATCCAACAGGAAGATATAACCTTGGTAAACATATATGCACCCAATATAGGAGCACCAAAATATATTTAAAATCTTCTGGAGGACTTCAAAGGAGAAATCGACAGCAATACAATCATAGCAGGGGACTTCAACACCCTGCTGACAGCACTGGATAGATCCTCTAGGCAAAAATTAACAAGGAAACAGAGACTCTAAATGAAGCACTAGACCAAATGGATTTAATAGATATCTACAGAGAATTACACCCCAAAACTACAGAATTCACGTTCTTCTCAAGCACACTTGGGACATTCTCAAAGATAGACTACATGTTAGGACACAAACGAAGTCTCTACAAGTTCAAGATTGAAATCATATCAAGCATCTTCTCAGATCACAATGGCATGAAACTAGAAATCAATTGCAACAAGAACATGCAAAGACATTTGAATACATGGAGGCTAAATAGCATGTTATTAAACAACAAATGGGTTACTGAGGAGATCAAGGAAGAAATTAAAAACTTTCTGGAAACCAATGAAAATGAACACACAACAACACCAAATCTATGGGATGCAGCGAAAGCAGTTCTGAAAGGGAAGTTCATAGCACTCCAGGTCTACCTCAAGAAAAAAGAAAATTTCTAATAGACTATCTAACTTCACAACTTAAAGAACTAGAAAGCAAACAAAAGGAAAACCCCAGAGCAAGTAGAAGGAAGGAAATAGTAAAGATCAGAGCAGAAATAAATGACATGGAGACCAAAAAAACAATTCAAAGGATCAATGAAACAAAGAGCTGGTTTTTTGAAAAGATAAACAAGATTGATGGACCCTTAGCTAGACTCACCAAGAAACAAAGAGAGAACCCAAATACACAAAATCAGAAATGAAAGAGGAGAAGTAACAACTGACACCACAGAAATACAAAGGATCGTTAACAAATGCTATGAACAGTTATATGGCAACAAATTCGACAATCTAAGTGAAATGGACAAATTTCTAGAAACACATAGTCTCCCAAAACTGGACCGGGAAGAGATAGAAAACTTGAACAGACCAATAACAGCTAAGGAAATTGAAGATGTAATCAAGACTCTCCCAGCAAACAAAAGCCCAGGCCCGGACAGCTTCACGGGGGAGTTTTACCGAACATTCAAAGAAGAAGTAACACCCATTCTTCTCAAACTATTTCTAAAAATTCAAGAAGAAGGAAGACTTCCAAACTCGTTTTATGAGACCAGCATAATTCTAATTCCAAAACCAGAAAAAGACAATACAAAGAAAGAAAACTACAGGCCAATATCCCTGATGAACATAGATGCCAAAATCCTAAACAAAATACTAGCAAATCGGATCCAGTAATGCATCAAAAAAATTATTCACCATGACCAAGTGGGATTCATCCCAGGGATGCAAGGTTGGTTCAATATTCGCAAATCAATAAATGTGATACACCACATAAAAAAAATGAAAGATAAAAACCACATGATCATATCAATAGATGCTGAAAAAACATTCAACAAAATCCAGCACCCTTTTCTGATAAAAACGCTCAGCAATTTGGGAATAGAGGGATCATATCTTGATATAATAAAGGCCATATATGAAAGACCTACAGCCAACATCATACTCAATGGGCAAAAACTAAAAACATTTCCCTTAAGAACAGGAACAAGACAGGGATGCCCACTTTAGCCGCTCTTATTTAACATAGTACTGGAAGTCTTAGCCACAGCAATCAAAAATTAAGAAAAAATAAAAGGTATCCAAATTGGAAAGGAGGAAGTGTAACTGTCATTATTCACAGATGACATGATATTATATATAGAAAACCCTAAAGACTCCATCAAAAATCTACTAGACTTAATAAGTGAATTTGGCAAAGTAGCAGGATACAAAATTAACATCAAGAAATCGATGGCATTCTTATACACCAATGATGAACTCACAGAAAGAGAAACTAAAAAAACAATCCCATTTACCATCGCGGCCAAAAAATTAAGATACCTAGGAATAAAGTTAACCAAAGAAGTAAAGGACCTATTTGCAGAAAACTACAGGACATTGAAAAAAGAAATAGAGGAAGATATAAAAAAGTGGAAGCACATACCTTGTTCATGGATTGGAAGAATTAACATCATTAAAATGTCCATATTACCCAAAGCAATCTATAGATTCAATGCAATCCCCATCAAAATACCAGTGACATATTTCACAGAACTAGAACAAATACTCCAAAAGTTCATATGGAACCAAAAAAAGACCCCGAATAGCCACAGCAATCTTGAAAAAGAAGGACAAAGTAGGTGGGATCACAATACCGGATATCAGGTTATACTACAAAGCTACTGTAATCAAAACAGCCTGGTACTGGCACAAGAACAGGCATATAGACCAGTGGAACAGAACAGAGAATCCGGAAATTGACCCAAGACATTATGCTCAATTAATATTTGACAAAGGTGGCAAGAGCATACAATGGAGTAAAGACAGCTTCTTTAATAAATGGTGTTGGGAAAATTGGACAGCTACATGCAAAAAAATGAAACTAGACCATCAACTTACACCACACACAAACATAAACTCAAAATGGATAAAAGACTTAAATGTGACTTATGAATCCATAAAAATCCTAGAAGAAAATGTAGGCAACAAAATTTTGGACATAATACACAGCAGTATCTTCACTGATACATCACCTAAGGCAACAGAAACAAAGGGAAAAATGAACACATGGGGCTACATCAAACTAAAAAGCTTCTGCACAGCAAAAGAAACAACCATCAAAACGGAAAGGGAAACCACTGTATGGGAGAGCATAATTGCCAATGATACATCAGATAAGGGATTAATCTCCAAAATATATAAAGTGCTCATACAACTCAACAAAAGGAAGTCAAAGAACCCAATTAAAAAATGGGCAGAGGAACTAAATAGACACCTCTCCAAACAGGACATACAAATGGCTAAGAGACATATGAAGAAATGCTCAATATCACTAATCATCAGAGAGATGCAAATTAAAACAACAATGAGGTATCACCTCACACCTGTCAGAATGGCCGCCATCAACAAATCATCAAACAATAAGTGTTGAAGAGGGTGTGGAGAAAAGTGGACTCTACTACACTGCTGGTGGGAATGCAGACTGGTGCAGCCACTGTGGAAAACACTATGGTGTTACCTCAAAAAATTAAAAATTGAATTGCCATTTGACCCAGTGATCCCACTTCTAGGAATATACCCTAAGAAGCCTGAAACACCAATCAGAAAGAATACATGTACCCCCATGTTCATAGCAGCACTGTTTACAATAGCTAAGATCTGGAAACAGCCCAAGTGTCCATCAGTGGACGAATGGATAAAAAAGCCGTGGTACATATACACAATGGAGTACTATGCAGCTGTAACAAAGAAAGATCTCTTATCCTTTGAGATGACATGGAGGGATCTCGAGAGTATTATCCTAAGCGAAACAAGCCAAGCAGAGAAAGACAAATATCACTTATTTGTGAAATATAATAAATATAACAGTCTGGGGAACAGGGTAGACCCAGAGATGTGGAAGTAGGGTACAGACTGACAACCCTCAGAAGAGGAGGTGGCAGGGGAGGGAAGAGAGAAACCACAGAACTTATGCGCATGTATGCATAACTTATGGACATGGACAACAAAGCTGGGGACGGGTGGGCGGATGGGGAAGAGAGTGTCAATGGGGAAAAAAGGAGAAACATCTGTAACAAAAATAAATTAATAAAAAAAAATTTAGAAGACAACAAGAACACACACCAAAAAAAAATTAGAAAGAGAAATTTTAAACACCACAAGATAACAAGTATGATTTATTGGACATATATAAAACCCTGTATCTAGTAATTAGAGAAAAATATACTTTCTTCCTAAGCTCATATGGGACATTTACAAAAAGTGATCATGTATTGATCTATTAATCAAATCTCAATAAATTTTGAAAAATTGGAATCTTATAGGCTAAATTCTCTGGCCACATTAAATTAGAAGTCAAAAATAAAGGAATTTGTTAAAACTCTGGTAGTTAGGGAAATACGAGCTACTGTTACAATCCCAACATTTTACTTACTTAAATTAAAAGACTCTTTTTGTTTACATTTAGTATTGGGTGGTTATTCTGGTCAGTGAGAGACTTAACCCTGAAATGATTCAGAGGCCAGAGCTCTTCTCCTATCTTCTTAGGGCCTCAATATATTCTTCATTCAACTATTCAGGCTTCTTAATCTTTTTTTTTCAATTTTGATATATTATTCTGCAAGTTTTTCCATTTCATCTAAGTTTTAAAATGCATTGACATGAAGTTATTCATAGTATTCTCTCTCTCTTTTTTTTAATCTCAGCTAAATCTATAGTTGTGTCCTTTTGGTCTTAATAGTATTTATTTATGCTCTCATTTTTCTTGATCTACCTTGCCAGAGATTATTAGTCTTTTCAAAAGCCATCTTTTGGATTTGTATGCCTCTCTATTGTATATGTGTGTTTTCTTTTATTTTTAAATTTTGCTTCTGTCTTTATTATCTCTTTTCTGCCTCTAATCCTGTCTCAGTAAGTTATCTAGCAAAACTGGATTAAGAAAAATGATCTGAAGTCTGTTTCCTATGCCAACCAAACTAATCTGTGCCTAAATATTACTTAGATTTACAAAATCATACTCTATAAACATAATTGTTATATTGTTTTATAATTTCTGAGATCCTTCCTCTTAGCCTCTCATTAATCAAGGACTCTTTCAATGCAAGAGATAGAACTCTTAACTCACACTAGCATAAGGAAAAAAGGGAACCCATTGGCTTATGTGGTTGAGAAGACAGGTGTGGCTGGGTGCAGGTGTTCAATGATGCCATTAGTGCCTCAGCCACACTTTCCTCTGGGTCTGTTTTATTTTCAACTACCTTTACCAATGTAGTGCCACAATGGCCACCAGGCAGGCTTGTATCTTACAAGCCTAGCAACTCTGGCAGAAAAAGAACCCAGCCTCAAGGGCTCCAGTACAAGTTCCAGGACTGACCATTTTGGCCTGTGTCCACCCCCAGAGCCAGTCACTGTGTATGAGGGTGATGAGAGTCAACTGTCAACTCTAGTCAACCTACATCGGGTAAGAATGGGGGTGATTCCCCAAAGAAAGGAGATTGTTGGTGTGTGTGAATGACAGAATGAGGTGACAGGTAAGACAGATGGAAAAAAGAAGGGAGCAGTGTTAGTAGAAAAGGGTGAGTTGGGCAGTCAAGAATACCTAATGTCCCCTGTGTCTTAGTAAATCTTGAATTGGCCCGAGAAACGAGTAAAACTGGGTTGTTCCATCGAGAGGTTCAGGAAAAGCAAATGGGAGGGAAGAGTTGGCAGAGGGGTAATCACAGTGATAACTTCCTGTCCACCTGGAGTAGTTCCTTCAAAAACATGGTGGTACTTACAGGAGCACAAAACACACCTCCCTGCTCTAGGTGGTTCTGTCAGCTATAATTTCACCTTAAAAGGAATGTCTTTTTCTTTATGGTACTATATCTCTGACTGTAGCCACTAGTCACATATAGCTGTTTAAATTTAAATATAAATTAATTAAAATTAAATTAAAGATTTGGTTTCTCGTTCACAATAGCCACGGAATGTCTTTTTCTTTATGGTACTATATCTCTGACTGTAGCCACTAGTCACATATAGCTGTTTAAATTTAAATATAAATTAATTAAAATTAAATTAAAGATTTGGTTTCTCGTTCACAATAGCCACATTTTGAATGCTCACTCACCTGTGACTATCGTATTGGACAGCTTAGATAAGGAACATTTCTGTCACCACTGAAAGTTCCATTGGACGGCACTGGCTTAGCACATCAGGCTGTTACCAGCAATCTGTTGTTATTAGGTGTCTTTCCAGTGAAAGTTACTCTAAAGGGATTGGGTGAGAAATTTTGATTATGACAGAGAAAATGAAAGAAGCTGACTAGGATCACCCCATGGTCCTGTTTTCATTTCTTTAAAGGATTTTAGCTCCCTTCAGACTTTGCTCTGTATCGTCAGATGGGACAGTCTGTGCCATCAGAGCTGGGATCCCTGGTGATCCTTTGGACCTAACACAGATAGGTATTCAAGGACCTGATTCCTAGGAGCCACCCGAGAGCAGTGGTGCTTGGGAGGAAGGGGGTGTGAGTGGCTGCTGGTGTCAGCCTCTTTAAGGAATGTTGTATCTAGGACAGTCAGCACCCACTGCCATCAGGTATCATAAACTGCTCCACTTTGTCATACATTTGATCATCTCTCAGTGTTACATAAATCTGATAAAAACTGATTTAATTTTTTTTTTATTCTGCAGACCTATCCCCCTTTGTTCTGTTGTTTTGATCAGTAGCAGAGTTGATAAAATTGAAGGAAGAAAACTGTTTATTTCCTGTAATGTTCAAAGTAGTGATGAGAAGACCCTATACGCAGAGGCAACAAGTAAGAAGTGCCACTCCCTTTTTTTCGTTTGGTGTAGTTTGGTTTGGGGTTTTTTCCTTTGGGGGGTTTGTTTGGGGGTTTTTGTTTTTTTTTTCTGAGTCTATTTTTGTTGGTGAGGTAAGTACTGTGAAATATTGTGGTGCCATAAATAAGATAAGGAAACTTTATGCATGATATGGAGCTATTTTAATGAAAAATACAAGGTACAGATGTTATCACTAGTGTAGAAAAATTAGAGTTCTTCCCATTCTCATCCCCTTTTCTTCCTCTTTCCCTTTCACCTCGTCCTTCCTTCCTGAGTAATTTATTCCAAAAGCCATGTAGAATCAGGCATGGTAGGCTTAGTGTGAGGGGGAGGCCAAAGTGGGAGGCGGCCGCCGTGGCCCAGCACCATCGCAGCCTGAGTGCAGTGAGAAGGGTGTCCCCTTGGGATTGGCCCAGTGCAAGGTGTCAGAGCCAAGTAGGGTAAGCAAAACTTCTCAATGGAGAGTGGCATGGGTGTCAGAGCCCAGAGTGAGGGTGGCATCTATGTGGCCTGGCAGTCGTGATGAGAGCCCGGTTTCTTGCTGTCAAAGAAGGAGGTTCCAGATATGGAAAGAGAGAAAATGAGAATGGACTCTATGGTGTCAGCTGGAATTGGACATGTTGGACATGTGTGTTTTCCCAGTCTTTTGTTCTTGCAAATAATGTTGTATTGAGGAACTTTGTGTATTGTCACTTTGCCCAGATGTTAGCAAGTTACTCTCCAGTGGTTCAGGAGGATACAGTTCTTTGTACCAGTCTCACTGTTTTTCTGTAAGCTTGAAATTATTTCAAAATAAAAAGTAAGATGGGAAGGAATCAAAAAGATCTGTATGAATTTGTATTACATAGACCATTTCAGGAAAGTCGCACACATTAACATTGGTTGCCGCTGGGAAGGGGACCAGGTAGGTTGTGAGGGAGATTCCACTGGATGCCCTTTTGTACCTTGTGAAAGTCGTTCTGTAAATGGATTACCAGGAGAGGAGCTAGGTTTTGTGGGGCCTCAAGCCTATAAAATTTAGGAAGCCAGATTTAAGGAAAAGAATACAAACTTGGGTACAAAAGTAAATATTTGTTTTAAATGAGAAAAGGAATCACAACATTACCGCTGGAGACACAGGCCCCTTCCCTCTGTGTTCTCTGTAGCAGTTCACTAGAAATGCTCACGTAGAAATGCTTCCCCACTGCATCCCGAGCACTACACAACCCCCACTCTCACCCTTGCCAGGGAGGGGCCCTTGAAGCCTCACCTCTATTCACTTCAGCTTTAGACAAGTTAATTTAGATATCCAGTGTTTTTTTGTTTGTATTTTTTATTGTAATGGACCTCAGATGCACAGGTTTGGGTTAATCATAATACTTGATTTAGGACACACAGCCATCACTGGTACATGAGTGGTCATCTTTCGTTTATTCATTCACTAATGTATCTATTTTTTAAATTGAGTAATAAACACCCTGGAACTTACCGTTAATCATGAACCAGAATCTTAATTATATTCTATCTCTGCCATCTCATCCTCCTGCTTTTCCCCCAGAAGTAATTCAAAGGTTTTTATTCCTTTGAACCTTATTATTTGTTTTGTTTTGTTTTGTTGTTTTGTTTTAGCAAGGATATAGGTGTACTTAAGGAATGCATTGCTTGGTGTTTGTTTTTGTAGAAAAGATTCTGTGCTGCATGTGCTTATCTTGGACCTGATATTTTGTCACTCAGCTTCATGGTACTGAGGTTCACCATGTTGCTGGCTATGTAGTTTGCTCAATTTTACTGCTGTATCATATTCCACTGTGACTATGTCACAATGCACTTACCTCCTCTGCTGTGGTGGGCTTCTGACTATTATGAATGGGGCTGCTACAAACATTCTCGGTCATGTCTCCTGGTGATGTGCATGGGCAAGCGCTTGGCATGTACTTAGGAGGAAGATTTCTGGGATGCAGAGTATGAGTGTTCAGCTTCACAGGGGAATGTCAGATTGTTTCTAAAGTTGTCCCCATTTACACTCCCACCAGCAATATATGAGAGTCTGTTGATCCCTATCTTCTCTAGCAATTGGTAAGATCACTTCTGGATTTTTACCATTCAGATGGTTATAAAATTGTATCTCAGTGTGATTATTTGCATTTCCCTGATCACATAGGGAGTTGAGCATCTCTTCATGTATTTATTGACCATATGTGTTTCCCATTCTGTGACATTCCTATTTGTTCGGCCTCTTTTATTGTTTTTTCTCATTTTTTTTCTGATTTATAGTTATTATATTGAACTAATTATTTTTGGATACATAAACTGCACATATCTCCTTTCAGTATGTAAGTTGTCTTTTATTTTCTTTAAGAAGTATTTTTATGAACAAAAATTTGTAATGTTAGTATAGTCACATTTATTAATTTTTTTCCTTTATGGTTAATGCTTTTTGTGTTTTATTTAAGAAATTCATTTTTCCCCTAAGCATCAGCTATTTGAAGGAATGATGGATGAAAGAAACAGGAGGACTATCCTGAATAATTTGAACCCATAGCCTATTTAAAAACTCCATTCCAGGCTACGGTTTATACTTCCTATCTCACTAACCCTTTCAGTATCATAAAGGAACCGGACCGCTCAGTTGTAATTTCACTTCCTTTCACTTCCCTGGCTATTTCTAACAGAAGTGGTAATGAACCATGGAAAAACCAAGTAGTACAGGGTCTGGTTACCTAGGGAAGATAATACAGTCCTAAGATAGTCAAAAGTTGATTCTTGCCCAGCTGGTGTGGCTCAGTGGTTGAGCGTCGACCCATGCACCAAGAGGTCTCCGGTTCAATTCCCGGTCAGGGCACATGCCCAGGTTGTGGGCCCGATCCCCAGTGGGGGGCATGCAGGAGGTGGCCAATCGATGTTCTCTCTCATTGGTGTTTCTATCTCTCTCTCCCTCTCCCTTCCTCTCTCTCTAAAGTCAATAAAGAAAAGAAAAAAATTTTTTTTAAGTTGATTCTTAATTTGTCTGAAAAATGAGAGATAGACTGAAGGTACAAATATGAATCTAAATACCTTTCTTTGACTATATATTTCTACTTAGAGAAGTCCCATCAGGTTGAAGTCAGTTGACTTATAATCATCTTCTGTTTTTTTGTTTTTTTTCATTTAGGTTTATTTATAAAGTTGGATCCTGGAAAAAAAAATTTGACGTAAAAGAGGTTCTGGTGAATTCTACTCCGCATGCATGAGGCTCTTTGTCCTCCACCGGAAGATGGGATCCCCAGTCCTGCTCTGCTTACCCACTGTTGAGCCCCCCTTATGGTGACACTTGCTGACACTGCCTTCCTGAACCGTCTTCTGAACACAACTCCAGGAGCTCTGTTTCCACCTTCTACATTTTTAAACACAGAAACACTTCCTATGAGAGTAATTCGTTTATTATTATTTTTTATTGCTCTAGCGATGAAATTCTAATGGCAAGGCAGAATGAAACAAAAGGAAGTCAAGAAACCCTTTTTGTTCTGTATTAAGGAAGCTCATATCCCCCATGTTCCTATGTTTCCCACTCCATTACCTTCCTCGGACCCTGGCCTCTTCTCTATCCCAGAGAGTTGTGAGGCCAAATTCTTGTTCTACCTAATAACTAGCCATCATGGAACCCTAGCCAAACATATTTTTTAGTGCCAAGTGTACAACATTCTCTATAGTAAGAGACAATAAGGCAATCTCTTTCAAATTTAAGTCACCAAAAGTAAGTCATGGATTCTATGTCTCAGGAAGATTTACATTTTCTTTAATAGTATTCGTGGTCTGGCATTACTGTGATCAGCTCAGAATTACAGAATTGGCTTATTCCTCATCTTCATTATAGGTTTAAAATTAAGTGGACTGCAGACAAAGATACCACAAGGAAGAAAAAAAACTACAGACCAATGTCCTTTATGAATATAGATGCAAAAATCCTCAACAATATACTAGCAAACGGATCTAACAGCACATTTAAAAGACTATACATCATGACCAGGAATACAAGAGTAGTCCGACATAATTAATCAATGTAATATGCCACATTAATAGAACAAAGAAATGAAACCACACAATAATCTTAGTAGATACAGGAAAGGCGTTTGACAAAATCCAATACTCTTTTATGACAGAAACACTCAAAATAGGAATAGAAGAGAACTTTCTTAACATACAATTGGGCATCTAGAAAAACCTACAGCTAATATCACACTCAAAAGTGAAAGGTTGAAAGCTGTCCTCCTAATATCAGCTCCTCTTCTGCCCAGGCTGCCTCGTGAGGGAAGTCCTCTGGCAGCCCATGATCTGTCACAGTGAAAGGACGTCGGAGCCTGGCCTTCAGAGCTAAGTGCTCTGGGTTGAAGTTCTGTCTGTGTGACTTTGGGCAAGCTGATTAGCCTCTGAGTGCCCCCATTTTCTCATCTGTAAAATGGAGGTAATGTAGTCCTTATTTCCCAGACTGTCATGTGGATTAACCGAGTAAATGCATGTTTTCTGTAGATGTCACTCTTATCTTTGCCCACATTGGCTGGGAACTGTGTCAGCACACTCTTGGGCCCACAAGACACAGCAATGCATTACATGTTTGGAGCTTAAATATTGAATAAACACAGCTATAGTCAGGGAACTTATAAGCCAACAGGAGATAAGCTCAACAGAGAAGTGCCTAGTGAGTTATTACAGCAAAACATTTTTCCAAGAAAAGTAACGAGTTCAGGTTTACGTATCACCCACCTTTCCGTCTCCACTAGTGGAATCTTGTCAGGCCAGCAAAGGGACAGGTAGAGCCAAATCACCCTTTCCCCACCCCTTCACACTCCTGCCCCTTTAACTACTGATCTACGGGGCCTAGAGAGTCAGTGTGGAGGAGGGGTGGGTAATTTACACAAGGAAGTCCCCAGATGGCATGAGTGGAGGTGCTGTGGGAGGCAGGAGAGCAGACAGGCAGGAGCAGTGGGCAAGAGTAGGAAGGGGAAGGGTTTGTGGAGTCAGGGCCATATGTTGGCTGGACTCCAAAATCGGTCCCTTTTAGCCCTTTGGGTAACAGAATCTGCATGCCCAGTGTAGCCATGTTAGTGACCACAGCTAAAGAACTGCATCTGTACAGCAGGCACCCAGGCCCATCTCATGGCAGCACCCAGAGATGAACCTCACTCTTGAGAGGAACTTCCTCTTCTGGCCCCCTACCCCAAAAAGCAGTGGTGGCTGTCATCATGGAAGCAAGGGTGTGCCTGTGTGGCCATAGTAACTTCGGAAAAAAGACAGAGTCAGTGGGGAACACGTCTCAGTTGCCACAGTGAACTAAGTGTCCTGCAAATAGCGGAGTGGCAGCCACAGAGTTGGGTCCCTTGGCATCCTTCCCTGCTGTTTTCCATATTAGGAACAGGAACTGTGCCGAGTCCTAGGTGGCTCCTGGCTTCTTGGACTTCCTGCAGGAGGACAGGAGAAGCAACCCTGGGGCAGGGTAAGTCGACCTGCCTGCACAGGGTTGGCTTTTGCAGCTCACCTGTCAAACTTGGATCATGTTCTTTAGACCAGTATTCATACTCTGAGTGGTGTGTACACAATGACATATGACATTAATGAAAATGAGTGTCCTAGCTGACTCTCCTGTAACAGATTGAAACACTCACTCTCTATGACTCTATTTTAATTCTAACCTGTGGTATACTCTTGGTTTTCAGGCTAATAGCTTCTGCTATAAATATGTTAATTATTAGAGGAATTTTGCCTAAGGCTTGAGTTTTTGGAAGATGGTGTGGCTCAGCGGTTGAGTGTGAACCCATGCACCAAGAGGTCCCTGGTTCAATTCCCGGTCAGGACACATGCCCAGGTTGTGGGCCAGGTCCCCAATGGGGTGTATGTAGGAGGCGGCCAATTGATGTTCTCTCTCATCGATGTTTCTATCTCTATCTCTCTCTCTCTCACTTCCTCTCTCTCTAAAATCAATAAAGGAAAAAAAATTAAAAATATATATATATTTTAAAAAAATAGCACTGGGCAGGGGATGCCTCTCCCAAGGAGGTAGGGAAATACAAAATAGTGATTGTTTATCAAAGATTTGCAGGAGCCTCAAGACCAGACTCAGATCAGCAGAGGTCAACAGACCAGGGAACAAAGAGATTCAGAGACTTTAAGCTCTTTTTGGATCCCTGTTGGCACCTAGATGTCACACACCTCTTGCCTCACCCATTCTCCCTTCCCTTAACATAAAAGAAGCCTGAATTATGGGCTCTCTTAAGATGGATTTGAGGAAGCCCCAAGGCCCCCCATCTTCTCGAGCTGGTGCCTTCTCAATCAATATACCTTTCTGTGGAGGGTGGCTGAGCCATGGTCCTTTGTTCCTGTGGTGTTTGCAAGGTCTCACCCAGGAGCTTCTGAAACTTGCGACAAAGCCCTGTGGTGTTTGCAAGGTCTCGCCCATGAATCTTCTATCCCAAGACCTCTTGTTCTTCCTGTGTGCTGGCAAGGCCCACACAGTGTCCTGAACTACGGGCAAGTAATCTGGACCTTGAGCTCAGAGGCCAAGGGAAACATTTGGTCTTTGAGAACAATGAAGATTTTGAACCCCCCCCCCCCCCGCCCCGCCTTTCAACTGGCTATATAATAAACTGGCTGAGCTAGCTCGGGGTCACTGTTTCTCCATCAGAGAGCAGTGTCCCACCTGGCCCCAGCTTTTCTCTCTAGACTGTCTCTGTGTCTTTCTTAGTCTCTGTGTCTTTCTCAGTCTCCCGTCGCCCCTCCTCAGGTCTAGTTCAACTAGCCGTGCAGGTCGCGGCACCTTTCTTTACTCCAAACTCTGACAATTTTAATATCGGCCTTTGAAGTATCCAGCACATGGGCCTTGAACCAGTAATACCCCTGGGAGCATGTGGCCAGCTTAGAGCTGTGGCAGTTCACTCACCACCTCCTACAAGCCCTTCCATGGCTTCAGCCTTCTGCTTCCAGAGCATGGCAACCTAGCCGAGCGCAGAAGGGGGGAGGGAAGGAAGAGGGCCAAAAGCTGAGGGCTGTCAACCTCCTGGGGGCAGTGATTTACACAGACCTAAAAGAATCTTAATGAATAGGTGTGCAATAGATTTTAAAGCAAGCCTTTTGCCCTCCTCAGCCAGTGGTGTCTTCGGTTGCCGTAGGGGAGAAGCAGCATAAAATATGACATGCAAAGGCTGTTTATGATGAGGCTGTATTCTTTTATGAGTGAAACAAAGATGAATTGGCCCATAAGGCTTCTCTAGAGCGGATCACGCCTCCTGCAGTACAGATATTCTGGAGGGAATCCAAGATGGCTGCAGAGTGGGTGGAAGCTTCACTCACCTGCTCCTGGCCCCAAATCAGATTCATGGCTACATTATAAAGCAATCAATCTGAATAACCAACTGAAGCCTAGCTGAACTGAAATATTATAACCAAGGATTTACAGAGGAAGCTGCATAGAGACTAGTAAGAAGAACTGAGATGCAGACAGAGCTGGCCCCTGCACCCATGTATGGAGACTGAGAAGCCAGAGGGATATCTCGGCTGCAAAACTCATCCCCAGGAGCTTGGGGTTTCAACCCCATGCAGAGATCCCCAACCCAGAGCAACAGAGACAGGGAAAAGCACACATAGTGAAAATCAGTGGAGATTCAGTACACCCAGGACAGAAGAGAATCTGCTGAAGACTCAGATGCCACCCTCCCAGGGATGAGCCCTCCTGTGTTACAGCACCAGCCTGGGGAGTGCACTGCCCAGTCCCCCAGCTGCTGGCAAGGCCACTCTGCCATGTTCAGGTCCTGTGGAGGGATCTGCTGGCTACACCCAGTAGTGGCCTTTGGGGTGCTCTTTTTCTGAGGAGGCTCTTGGTAGAACTCTGTGACTGAACTGTGTAACTGGAAAGGAGACCAATCTCCTGCACCTCAAGCACACAGCCAGCGCACCCCCAGCCCCGAGCCCCCCATGTTGAATCACTTAGCTGGCATTGTTCTGCTATATTCAGTTTTACAGGGGGATCAGAATGCCACATAGAGCTGGGACTTTCAGAGCAAGTCTCCTGGGGAGGCTTTTGTCTGGGAATCAGATGGGCAGGTGCTGAGTTGTGTGGCTACATTGCAGGGGGTCACACCTATCTCCCTGCGAGCTCAACTCACGCTATCCTGGGAAGGGGAAAAAGTGCTCCAAGTCCCAGATACCCCACCCTGCTGAGCTCAGTTCCACTGGGGGAAGGGAGAACTGTTGGGAGCTGGGACATTCAGAATGTGTGTCCCTTGGAGGCTATTGCATGGGACTGGGAAGTAGTGCTTGGCCCCCTCCGGTGAGCTGAGCCAGCATCACCCCCAAACCAAGATTCTTTTGACCTGTCCTCCTGAGACCAGTGGCTCTGCCCAGCTGAGCTTACTCCTATAGAGGGGATGTCAGGCTGCATCCAACCTGAACCTGTGGTGCACCCCCTCCTGGGGGAGCTACAGTTGGTGATTCTGACAGACACTGAGTGGTTTGCCTCTCAAGTAGGGGCCACTTTCCCCTCATTGAGTGCCTGAACACGTGACCCCCATGTAGGGGACACACTAGGCCTGTCCTCCTGACCCCAGTTGCCCCACCCTACTGAGCTCAAAATATGAGGAAGGGTCTGTGGATTGTAACCAGCGTGGGCCCACTATCCAGACTTTCTTCAGAAGGCTATGGAGGAAGACCAGGCAACTTCATTGATGGTGGAGTAGCTGACATGTGGAAAAGGACCTCAGGGAACCTCGAACCTTTTACAGATCTGCCCCCAGCTCTAAGCTGGAGGAAGCCAACCCTTGTACACACATTGGTCTCTCCCATGCACACTCAGGCTCAGTAGATGCAACCACAAGCAGTAAAGAGCATGGTAGCTCCAGACAGGTAGCGCAAGGCCATTACACACAACATCTTACATCGATCTGTACCTAAACCCTACTCAAGTGGACCCAGAACCAACACAACCAGTGGTGGGCTTCAGACCATAACAGAGCTTAACCCAACTAGCCATACAAGTGGCACACCCAAAAGGGGATCCCAGAAGACCCTTCTGGAAATAAATCCACCTCAGGGATCAGTCCCTACACTGTGACTCATGCATAGTGATCAAGGTTTATCCTCATAGTCAGCCAGCCTGAAGGTTTAATTCCACCCACAAAAGGACCAGCAGCATTCAAGACTCAACTACAACAGGAGGGTGCATATAACCCACGAGAAGCATTCCGGGAGCACAGAGCTCAAGTAATAGGGAAGATTGTGTCACTGAGCCCAACAAGACAGCTTCATTATAAAGCCATTATAACAAGTTTGGGAGTCACAGCAGATCTACCTAACACACAGAGACAAAAAGAGGAGACAAAGAAATATGCCCCAAATGAAAGAATGAGAAATCCCCAGAAAAAGAACTAAATGAAGTGGAAGCAACCAAAATACCAAATGCAGAGCTTATCTTTTTTTTTAATCCTCACCCAAGGACATGTTTCTGTCTATTTGAAAGAAAGAGAGGAACATCGATGCAAGGGAGAAACATCTATCAGTTGCCTCCCATACACCCCCTGACTGGAGATTGAACCCACAACCTGGGTATGTGGTATGTGCCATGACTGGGATTCAAACCCACCACCTTTGGGTGTACAGGGCAATGCTCCAACCAACTGAAACACACCATCCAGGGCCAGAGTTTAAAATCATGGACCTTAGGGGAAGAATGGGTGATCCCAGTGATAGTAAGCATTATAAAGGACATAGAAACCATTTAAAAAATGAGGAAAGTCTAAGGGACCTCTGGGACAACATCAAACATAACAACATCCACATATCATAGAGATACCAGAAGGAGAAAAGGGTGAGCAAGGGATAGAGAACTGTTTGAAGAAATAATGGCTGAAAATTTTCCTAACCTGGTGAAAGAAAAAGTCACATGAGTTCAGGAAGCACATAGTCCCAATCAAGATGACCCCAAAGATGCCTACACCAAGAAATATCATAATTTAAACGCCAATGTTTAAAGATAAAGAGAGAATCTTAAAAGCAGCAAGAGAAAAGCAATTAGTTACCTACAAAGAAGCTCCCATAAGGCTGTCAGCTGATTTGTCAACAGAAACACTTCATGCTTGAAAATATTGGCATGAAATATTCAAAATGATGAAAAGCAATGCCCAACAACCAAGACTACTTTATCCAGCAAAGCTATCATTTAAAATTGAAGGCAAAAATGCAGCTGTGGTTTGGCTTTCTCCCTGGCCCTCCTTTCTCTCTTGCTTCTTTGGTAGCTTGTATCAAATGTTGCAGTTTATATTGTGAATAAATACTTGGTCCTACTAGAAAAAAATATATAATAAAATAAAATTGAAGGCAAAACAAAGAGCTTCCCAGAGCAAAAGAAAAAAGAAAAAAAGCTAAAGGAGTTCATTACCACCAAACCAGTATTGTAAGAAATATTAAAGGGCCTGCTTTAAAAAGAAGAAGAGAATAAAAGAAATCAACAGAGAGAGGAACATAGTATAAAGAATAAAATGGCAGCCTGGCTGGTGTGGCTCAGTGGTTGAGTATCGATCCGTGCACCAAGAGGCCACCAGTTCAATTCCTGGTCAGGGCACATGCCCAGGTTGTGGGCCAAATCCCCAGTGGGTGGCATACAGGAGGTGGCCAATTGATGTTCTCTCTCATCAATGTTTCTATCTCTCTCTCTCCCTCTCCCTTCCTCTCTCTGTCTAAAAATCAATAAAGAAAAAAAAGGCAATAAATAAATATCTATCAATAATAACCTTAAATGTAAACAGATGAAATGCTCCAATCAAAAGACATAGGGTAGCTGAAAGGATAAGAACACATGACTCATATATAAGCTGTCTACAAGAGACTTACCTCAAACAAAAGATACACACAGACTGAAGGTGAAGGGATGGAAAAAAATATTCCATGCAAATGAAAATGAAAAAAAAAAAGCTGGTATAACAATACTTATATTAGACAAAATAGACTTCAAAACAAAGGCCATAACAAGAGACAAAGAAGGTCATTACATAACACTAAAAGGATCAATCAAACACCTAAATATATAAAGAAAATCTTAGTGGACATTAAGGGAGAGATTGACAGCAATACAGTCATAGTAGGGGATTTTAACACCCCACTGATGTCCATGGATAGATCTTCCAAACAAAAAAATCAACAAAGCAACAGCAACCTTAAACGACACACTGAATCAGATGGATTTAATTGATATTTATGGACCATTTCATCCCAAAGCAGCAGAATATACATTCTTCTCATTTGCACATGAAACATTCTCAAAGATAGACCACATGTTAACACAAAATAAGTCAATAAATTCAAGAAGATTGAAATCATATCAAGCGTCTTCTCTGACCACAATGGTAAGAAACTAGTTAGAAAAACCTGAAAAACATTCAAACGCATGGAGGCTAAATAGCATTTTATTAAACAATGAATGGGTTAACAATGGGATCAAGGAAGAAATCAAAACTTATCTGACAACAAATGAAAATGAATACACAACAACCCCAAATCTATGGGATACAGCAAAAACAGTCCTGAGAGGGAAGTTCATAGCATTACAGGCCAAACTTAAGAAGAAAGAAAAATCTCAACTAAACAATTACACCCTACACCTAAAAGAACTAGAAAAAAAACAACAAACAAAGCCCAGAGTAAGTATAATGAAGGCAATGATAAAGATTAGAGTGGAGCCCTGGCCGGTTTGGCTCAGAGGTTAGAGCATTGGCCTGCAGTCCAGAGAGACCCTGGTTCAGTTCCCGCTAAGGGCACGTACCTCAGTTGCAGTTTGTCCCCGGCCCTGGTTGGGGTCGTGCAGGTAGTAGCCACTCAATGTGTCCCTTTCACGTCGATGTTTCTCTCTCTCTTCCGCTCTCTCCCTCCCACTCTATCTGAACAAAAAATGGAAAAATGTCCTCGGGTGAGGATTAAAAAAAAAAAAAAAAAAAAAAAAAGATTAGAGTGGAAATAAATGACACAGATACTAAAAATAAATAAATAAATAATACAAAAGATCAATGAAACCAAAAGCTGTTTTTTTAAAAAAGATAAAGAACAACCATACTCCTTGGAATTTGATGGTTATTAACTTATCTCTGAGGGGAGCCAGGATCTTCAGCTTCATCAATACAATTATATTAAAAGCAACTTTTTAAAGGGAGCTGAAACATGGACAAAAAAATAATTGCATATGGGGGAAAAGTTAATAGTCTCCATCTCGGATCAGCAATAAACAGGATGTATGTGAAGCTGCTTTATAAAGTTCTAAACAGGTAAAATGGCGGCAGAGTGAATGGAAGCTACACAGACCATCTCCCAGGACCAAACTGGAAATACAGCTAAAATAAAGACAAATCGTCGGGAAAAAGCAACGGAAAAGCAGCTTGTGAGGACCATACAACAAGGGACACTGAATCGATCCTGGTAGGATTGCGGAGGTGTGAGAGGGGGCTGGGAGCCCACGGACAGCAGCGGCCTTAGCCGTGAGCAGCGCCCGTCCTCAGGGTTAAAGCCCAAGCCGGCTCCACAGACCAGAGGGCCGGGACAGAGCCCTAAAATAGCCACAGCCACTCACCTGGGGCTCCAGCAGAGGAAGGGCAGACTGGACTGGAACTGTGTGGGGACACTCGGGATTTGGAGGGCGCTCAGAGCTTTTGCTGAGTTGCGGCCACGCAGGACTGTGGCCTGGCCATCTTACTCCATCCCAGGGCTCTGGGGAGAGGCGGTAGCCCCTCCCTCGGAGATTCAGCCACACTCAGGTGGGCCATTGAAATGCAAATCAAGGCTCATTAACTACCAGCATCTGCCCTACCCTCTGGAAATCCTCTCACGCTGAACACCTGAGGGAGGTTTTCATTCAACTGAGAACCCAAGGCTCTTCAAGTAACCGGGACTAATAGCCTCTAGGCAAAAAGCTAGAGGATATCTGAACCTTTTCTGGGCTTGCAAATCTACCCAGGAAAGTAAGACTCAACAGTGGTGTATAACGTGGGTCCTCCCACGCTCATCCAAACCCAGTACAGGGAGCCACAAACAACAGAACACCAACATCCACAGGGAAGATTTGGCAGGCTCCAAAAACCACTGAAATAGCCAAAATGGTAAAACAAAGAAACAGATGCCAAAGGAAAGAACAAGAGACCTCCACCGAAGATGAGATAAATGGAATGGAGTTAAGCAAGTTAACAGAACTAGAATTCAGAGCCATGATCTTGAGGAAGCTCAACAGCATGTGTAAGGACATCAACACCATGAGCAAAGACATAGAAATATTGAAAATAAACCAATTGGAAATGAAGAATGACATAGCAGAAATGAAGAACACATTGGAAGGACTAAACAGCAGAGTAGAAGAAGCTGAGGACCAGATCAGTGAATTAGAAGACAGGGTAGAAAAAAATCAACCAATCAGAACACCAAAAGGAAAAAACAATGAAAAAACAGGAAGACAGCTTAAGAGAACTATGGGACAACTGGAAACGTAATAATATTCGCATCATAGGAGTCACCAAAGAAGAAGAAAATGAGCAAGGGTTAGAGAATATATTTGAAGAAATATATGTGACAGAAAACTTCCCTAATTTGGTGAAGGAAGAAGACATTCAAGTTCAAGAAGCACAGAGAGTCCCAAGTAAGAAGAACCCAAACAGGCCCACACCAAGACACATAATAATTAAAATGCCAAAAATTAAAGACAAAGAGAGAATCCTAAAGGCCGCAAGAGATAAGCAACAGGTTACCTACAAAGGAACCCCCATAAGGCTATCAGCTGACTTCTCCCTAGAAACACTACAGGCCAGAAGGGAATGGCATGAAACAATCAAGGTCATGAAAAACAAGGATCTGAACCCAAGACTACTCTACCCAGCAAGGCTATCGTTCAAAATAGAAGGTCAAATAAAGAGCTTCCCAGACAAAAAAAGGCTAAGGGAATACATTAGCACCAAACCAGCACTACAAGAAATGTTAAAAGGACTGCTGTAATTAGTAGAAGAAATAGAAAGGAAAATAGAAACACACTAAACAAAAATGGCAATAAATAAGTACATATCAATAATCACCTTAAATGTAAATGGACTGAACACCCCGATCAAAAGACACAGAGTAGCGGATTGGATAAGAAAGCATGACCCATATATATGTTGTTTACAAGAGACCCACCTCACTACAAAAGACTCACATAGGCTGAAAGTGAAGGGATGGAAAAAAATCTTCCAAGCAAACAGAAAGGAGAAAAAAGCTGTGGTAGCAATACTCATATCTGATAAAATAGATTTCAAAATGAAAGCCATAACTAGAGACAAAGAAGGCCACTACATAATATTGAAAGGATCTATCCAACAGGAAGATATAACCTTGATAAACATATATGCACCCAATATAGGAGCACCAAAATACATTAAAAATCTTCTGGAGGACTTCAAAGGAGAAATCGACAGCAATACAATCATAGCAGGGGACTTCAACACCCCGCTGACATCACTGGATAGATCCTCCAGACAAAAAATTAACAAGGAAACAGAGACTCTAAATGAAGCACTAGATCAAATGGATTTAATAGATATTTACAGAGAATTACACCCCAAAACTACAGAATTCACATTCTTCTCAAGTGCACATGGGACATTCTCAAAAATAGACCACATGTTAGGACACAAACGAAGTCTCTACAAGTTCAAGAAGATTGAAATCATATCAAGCATCTTCTCAGATCACAATGGCATGAAACTAGAAATCAATTGCAACAAGAACATGCAAAGACATTTGAATACATGGAGGCTAAATAGCATGTTATTAAACAATGAATGGGTTACCAAGGAGATCAAGGAAGAAATTAAAAACTTTCTGGAAAACAATGAAAATGAACACACAACAACACAAAATCTATGGGATGCAGCGAAAGCAGTTCTGAGAGGGAAGTTCATAGCACTCCAGGCCTACCTCAAGAAACAAGAAAAATTTCTAATAGACTTTCTAACCTCACAACTTAAAGAACTAGAAAGCAAGCAAAAGGAAAACCCCAGAGCAAGTAGAAGGAAGGAAGTAGTAAAGATCAGAGCAGAAATAAATGACATAGAGACCAGAAAAACAATTCAAAGGATCAATGAAACAAAGAGCTGGTTTTTTGAAAAGATAAACAAGATTGATGGACCCTTAGCTAGACTCGCCAAGAAACAAGGAGAGAACCCAAATACACAAAATCAGAAATGAAAGAGGAGAAGTAACAACTGACACCACAGAAATACAAAGGATCATTAACAAATACTATGAACAGTTATATGGCAACAAATTCGACAATCTAAGTGAAATGGACAAATTTCTAGAAACACATAGTCTCCCAAAACTGGACTGGGAAGAGATAGAAAACTTGAACAGACCAATAACAATGAAGGAAATTGAAGATGTAATCAAGACTCTCCCAGCAAACAAAAGCCCAGGCCCGGACAGCTTCACGGGGGAGTTTTACTGAACATTCAAAGAAGAAGTAACACCCATTCTTCTCAAACTATTTCAAAAAATTCAAGAAGAAGGAAGACTTCCAAACTCGTTTTATGAGGCCAGCATAATTCTAATTCCAAAACCAGAAAAAGACAATACAAAGAAAGAAAACTACAGGCCAATATCCCTGATGAACATAGATGCCAAAATCCTGAACAAAATACTAGCAAATCAGATCCAGCAATACATTAAAAAAATTATTCACCATGACCAAGTGGGATTCATCCCAGGGATGCAAGGCTGGTTCAATATTCGCAAATCAATAAATGTGATACACCACATAAAAAAAATGAAAGATAAAAACCACATAATCATATCAATAGACGCTGAAAAAGCATTCGACAAAATTCAGCACCCATTTCTGATAAAAACGCTCAGCAATTTGGGAATAGAGGGATCATATCTCAACATTATAAAGGCCATATACGAAAGACCTACAGCCAACATCATACTCAATGGGCAAAAATTAAAATCATTTCCCTTAAGAACAGGAACAAGACAGGGATGCCCACTTTCGCCACTCTTATTTAACATGGTACTGGAAGTCTTAGCCACAGCAATCAGACATGAAGAAAAAATAAAAGGAATCCAAATTGGAAAGGAAGAAGTGAAACTGTCATTATTCGCAGATGACATGATATTATACATAGAAAATCCTAAAGACTCCATCAAAAATCTACTAGACCTAATAAATGAATTTGGCAAAGTAGCAGGATACAAAATTAACGTCAAGAAATCAACGGCATTCTTATACACCAATGATGAACTCACAGAAAGAGAAACTAAAAAAACAATCCCATTTACCATCGCGGCCAAAAAATTAAGATACCTAGGAATAAACTTAACCAAAGAAGTAAAGGACCTATTTGCAGAAAACTACAGGACATTGAAAAAAGAAATAGAGGAAGATATAAAAAAGTGGAAGCACATACCTTGTTCATGGATTGGAAGAATTAACATCATTAAAATGTCCATATTACCCAAAGCAATCTATAGATTCAATGCAATCCCCATCAAAATACCAGTGACATATTTCACAGAACTAGAACAAATATTTCAAAAGTTCATATGGAACCAAAAAAGACCCCGAATAGCCACAGCAATCTTGAAAAAGAAGGACAAAGTAGGTGGGATCACAATACCAGATATCAGATTATACTACAAAGCTACTATAATCAAAACAGCCTAGTACTGGCACAAGAACAGGCATATAGACC
This sequence comes from Tadarida brasiliensis, assembly GCA_030848825.1. Classification (NCBI taxonomy): domain Eukaryota; kingdom Metazoa; phylum Chordata; class Mammalia; order Chiroptera; family Molossidae; genus Tadarida; species Tadarida brasiliensis. The sequence continues at coordinate 20,114,411 of CM061275.1, forward strand.
AGTTGAACAGAACAGAGAATCCAGAAATTGACCCAAGACATTATGCTCAATTAATATTTGACAAAGGTGGCAAGAGCATACAATGGAGTAAAGACAGCCTCTTTAATAAATGGTGTTGGGAAAATTGGACAGCTACATGCAAAACAATGAAACTAGACCATCAACTTACACCATACACAAGAATAAACTCAAAATGGGTAAAAGACCTAAATGTGACTCATGAATCCATAAAAATCCTAGAAGAAAATGTAGGCAACAAAATTTTGGCCATCATACGCAGCAGAATCTTCACTGATACATCACCTAAGGCAACAGAAACAAAGGAAAAAATGAACACATGGGACTACATCAAACTCAAAAGCTTCTGCACAGCAAAAGAAACAACCATCAAAACGGAAAGCGAACCCACTGTATGGGAGAGCATAATTGCCAATGATACATCAGATAAGGGGTTAATCTCCAAAATATATAGAGTGCTCATACAACTCAACAAAAGGAAGACAAAGAACCCAATTAAAAAATGGGCAGAGGAACTAAATAGGCACCTCTCCAAAAAGGACATACAAATGGCCAAGAGACATATGAAGAAATGCTCAACATCACTAATCATCAGAGAGATGCAAATTAAAACAACAATGAGGTATCATCTCACACCTGTCAGAATGGCCACCATCAACAAATCGTCAAACAACAAGTGTTGGCGAGGGTGTGGAGAAAAGGGGACTCTAGTACACTGCTGGTGGGAATGCAGACTGGTGCAGCCACTGTGGAAAACACTATGGTGTTACCTCAAAAAATTAAAAATTGAATTGCCATTTGACCCAGTGATCCCACTCCTAGGAATATACCCTAAGAAGCCTGAAACACCAATCAGAAAGAATATATGTACCCCCATGTTCATAGCAGCACTATTTACAATAGCTAAGATCTGGAAACAGCCCAAGTGCCCATCAGTGGATGAATGGATAAAAAAGCCGTGGCACATATACACAATGGAGTACTATGCACCTGTAAGAAAGAAAGATCTCTTATCCTTTGAGACGACATGGAGGGACCTCAAGAGTATTATCCTAAGTGAAACAAGCCAAGCAGAGAAAGACAAATATCACATGATCTCACTCATTTGTGGAATATAATAAACATAACAGTCTGGGGAACAGGGTAGACCCAGAGATGTGAAAGTTGGGTACAGACTGACAACCCTCAGAAGAGGGGGTTGGGGGGAGGGAAGAGATAAACCACAGAACTTATATGCATGTATGCATAACTGATGGACATGGACAACAAAGCTGGGGAAGGGGTGGAGGGTCGGGGAGGAGGGTGTCAATGGGGAAAAAAGAAGAAACATCTGTAACAAAAATAAATTAATAAAAAAATTTTTTTAAAAATAAAAAATATAAAAGATAAAGAAGATTGATGAACCTCTAACCAAATTCATCAGGAAAAAAAGAGAGAGGGCCCAAATAAAATCAGAAATGAAGAAGAAAAATAATGACAGACACCCCAGAAATACAAAGGATTGTAAGAAAATATTACTTACAACTATATGCCACCAAATTGGACAACCTGGGTGAAATAGATAAATTCCTAGAAACATACAGTCCTCCAAAACTAAATCAGGAAGAAGCAGAAAACCTGAATAGACTGATTACAAGTAATGAAATTGAAGCAGTAATCATAAAACTCCCAGCAAACAAAAGTCCTGGACCAGATGGCTTCAAAGGTGAATTTTAACAAACATTCAAAGAAGAACTAACACCTATCCCTCTCACACTATTAAAAAAAAAATACAATAAGTGGGAAGACTTCCAAGCTCTTTATATAGGCCAGCAATATCCTAATTCCAGAACCAGATTAAGACACTACAAAGAAAGAAAATTATAGGCCAATATCCCTGATGAGCATAGATGCTAAAATCCTCAATAGCATACTAGCAAATTGGATCCAGCAATATTTTTTTTAAGATTTTTTTTCTTTATTGATTTTAGAGGGAGAGAAAAGGAGAGGGAAAGAGAGATAGAAACACTGATGAGAGAAAACATCGATTGGCCGCCTCCTACATGCCCCCACTGGGGATTGGGCCCACAGCCTGGGCATGTGCTCTGACCAGAATGGAACCAGTGACTTCTTGGTACATGGGTCGATGCTCAAACACTGAACCACACCAGCCAGGCAGATCCAGCAATATATTAAAAAGATAATATATCATGATCAAGTGGGATTTATTCTGGGGATGCAAGATTGGTATAATATTTACAAATCAATAAACAAAATGAAGGATAAAAATCACATGATCATATCAATAGATGGAGAAAAATTATTTTATAAAATCCAGCACCCATTTATGGTAAAAACTCTCAGCAAAGTGGGACTAGAGGGTTCATACCTCAATATGATAAAGGCCATATATAACAAACCCACAGCCAACATCATACTCAGTGGGCCAAAACTAAAAGCATTTCCCTTCAGATCAGGAACAAGACAGGGATGTCCACTTTCACCACTCTTTTTTTTTTTTTATCCTCACCCGAGGACACTTTTGCATTTATCTTCAGATAGAGCGGGAGGGAGAGAGGGAGGAAGAGAGAGAAACATCAATGTGAGAGAGACACATTGAGTGATTGTCACCCACACGACCCCAACCGAAGCCGAGGACAAACTGCAACCGAGTTACGTGCCCTTAGCGGGAACCAAACCCAGGACTCTCTGGTCCACGGACAACACTCTAACTGCTGAGCCAAACCGGCCAGGGCAACTTTCACCACTCTTATTCAACATAGTACTGGAAGTACTAGCCACAGCAGTCAGACAAGAAGAAATAAACGGCATTCAAACTGGAAAGGAGGAAGTAAAACTGTCATTATTTGCAGTTGACATGATATTGTACATAGAAAACTCTAAAGACTCCACCAAAAAACTACTAGATCTAACATCAAATTCAGCAAAGTAGCGGGATACAAAATTAATATTCAGAAATTGGTGGCATTTTTTGTTGTTGTGTTAATCCTCACCCGAGGATATTTTTCCATTAGATAGAGTGGGGCCGGGGATCAAACCTGCAACCCAGGTACCTGCCCTTGACTGGGAATCAAACCTGAGACCCTTCGGTCCACAAGCCGATGCTCTAACTGCTGAGCCAAATCGGCAAGGGTAGCATTTTTATACACCAATAGTTATCAGAAAGAGAAATTAAGAAAACAATCCCATTTACTATTGCAACAACAAAAATAAGGTACTTAGGAATAAATATAACCAAGGAGATGAAAGACCTGTACTTGGAAAATTATAGAATGTTGAAAAAAGAAATTGAGGAAGATACAAATAAGTGGAAGCATATACCATGTTCATAAATTGAAAGAATTAACATCATTAAAATGTCCATACTACCCAAAGCAATCTATAACTTCAATGCAATTTTTATTAAAATACAAATAGCCCTGGCCGGTTTGGCTCAGCGGTTAGAGCGTCAGCCTGCGGTCCAGAGAGGCCTGGGTTTGGTTCCCGCTAAGGGCATGTACTTCGGTTGCAGTTTGTCCCCGGCCCTGGTTGGTCGTGCAGGTGGCAGCCACTCGATGTGTCCCTTTCACGTCGCTGGTTCTCTCTCTCTCTCTTCCTCTCTTTCCTTCCCACTCTATCTGAACAAAAAATGAAAAAATGTCCTCGGGTGAGGATTAAAAAATATATATATATACAAATAAGTATTTCACAGATCTAGAACAAATATTCCAAAAATTTATAAGGATCTCAAAAGGCCCCAAATAGCCTCAGCAATCTTGAGAAAGAAGAACAAAATTGGAGGGATCACAATACCAGATATCAGACTATTACTACAAGGCCGTTGTAATAAAAACAGCCTGATATTGGCATAAGAACAGGTATATTGATCAGTGGAACAAAACAGAGACCACAAAAATAAACCCATGCCTTTATGGTCAATTAATATTTGACAAAGAAAGCAAAAGCGTACAATGGAGTAAAAACAGCCTCTTTAATTAATGGTGATGGGAAAATTGGACAGGCACATGCAAAAAAAAATGAAACTAGACCACGAACTTACACAATATACGAGAATAAACTCAAAAAGGATAAAAAAAAAAAACTTAAATATAAGTTGTGAAACCATAAAAATCTGGAAGAAAACATAGGCAGGAAAATCTCAGACATCTCTGGTAGCAGTATTTTTGCCAATGTATCTCCTTGGGCAAGGGAAACAAAGGAAAAAATAAATAAATGGGACTACATCGAACTAAAAAGCTTTTGCACAGCAAAAGAAACCATCAACAAAATAAAAGGGAACCCACTGAATAGGAGAACATATTTGCCAATAATACATCTGATAAGGGGTTAGTTTCCAAAATACATAAAAATGAAAAAAACTTTAAAAAGTATTATGAGCCCGGCCTGTGTGGCTCAGTGGTTGAGCGTCGACCCATGCACCAGGAGGTCGCCGGTTCGATTCCTGGTCAGGGCACATGCCCAGGTTGTGGGCCCGATCCCCAGTGAGGGGCATGCAGGAGGCGGCCAATCGATGTTCTCTCTCATTGATGTTTCTATCTCTCTCACCCTCTCCCTTCCTCTCTCTCTCTAATATTAATAAAGAAAAAAAAGTTTAAAGAATTATGAAAAAGTGATGGCTATTACTTAAAATTACGATTTTCTAGGCATTGTGTAAACACATTTGCCTTACCTCTTTATCTTTTTACATACTACTGATGGCCTTATTTTACTGGTGAGAAAACTGTGTGAGTTAAGTAAAATTTCCCCAAATTACACAGGCGTCCTATGAAGTAGATACCCTGATTATTCCCATTTTATAGATGAGGGAGCTGAGACAAACCTGGGATTTGCAACTGGGTCCTTCTGACTCCAGAGCCCACGCTTCCAATGCCAAGATCTCCTGTCAGCCTGAGATGACAAGCCCAGGCACAGAGTGCAGAAATTCTGATGGAATAAGTTGCTAAGCCACAGAGAGAGATCCTGGAGAAGTCAGATGTGGAACAAACTCATTTCCTTTGTCACTGACTTTTTAAACTGTTCTAGCTCATAAAGAACAATATCCTGATCAAGAAATTGATCAAGTTTTAATAATAAGGAAAAATTCAATAGTGGTGTATCATTCGTGTCTGATTTAGGATCAGGAAGAAAACCAACCGCTACAATAATAACAATAATAATTTTGTATGGGTAAAGAACCAGGGATGGATGTCATTGAGCTGTAGCTAATTGTCTGTAATGGTACATTAGCCAAGTCAGAAATACAAATGAAACAAATTTTCTGAGTAAGGAGATAGCTCTTGGACTGTTGATTCCCTCTGAAGAAATCCACCACTGCTTGTAAGGATAAATGAGGCAAAGTACTGGCAACCAGTTTCAGAAATAATATTAATCCTGCCCAAATTTAAAATATGGGGGAAAAAAATGCTTCTATAATGTCACTCGAGTCTCGGTTCATTAGTGAGATGCCCATGAACTTCCCGCAAGTTTCTGAAGAACTCTAGAGAAACAACTCTTACCTGTAACACCTCAAAGAGAGGCGTAGCAGAGAATGCCGCTTTTACTCCTCTTTTCTTTCGCTTTGCCTCCATCCCTTCTCTCCCCTAACAGTCTTCTCACTGGGACTTGCCTCCTCAGCCATCCCTCCCACATCATGACCGACCTCTTTGTTTATTTCTATTCATCTGTGGGGCAGACACTTCTGTACTATTGGTAAAATACAGTCATGGACATCCGCTGTTTTTTTGTCTGTCCACCATCGCTTCCTCCAGTCTAATGGTAACAGAACTATGCTGACAGCCCTTTCGGGTTTCACTTTATTCTATGGGGGAGGGGACTGCCAGTTACATCCCCAGCACTGGGGCAGGCAATGGACCAGCCTTAGTCAATCATAACTCCTCATCCCCTGGACCACAGACACTTGTCCAAGGAGGGGGCACATACCTAAGTAATTAAGAGTCTTTCCCTGGGATTTTATATGCAGATGAGAGGTGAGGGACGTGAACAGCTTGAGGTGTATTTTGTAAATATAACCAATGAAGCTTGATTGAACTTGACTTTCCTTCTCTATAATATGGAAACTTGGGCCAAAAGCTCTTGGAGGTGCCTCCAGACTTAGTCTGAGGGTTCTATGGGGCTTCACCATGGAGAAATCAGACTGTCTGGTCCAGCTATGTCCTTTCAGGGAGAAGGTACCTGGCAAAAGTGTGCATCCAGGGAAATTTCACTTCCATAAACTCAAGGTTGTTCCCCTTCTCTTTATCAAAACCTACTTTCAGATTCCCACTTAAACTAAGAAGTAGCCCTGGCCAGTGTGGCTCAGTTGATTGAGCATCGTCCTGTGCACCAAAAGGTCACCGGTTCAATTCCCAGTCAGGGCACATGCAGGTTCTGTCCCTGGTCGAGATGCATGCAGGAGGCAGCATGTGGGAGGCAACTGATGATGTTTCTCTATCACATCGATGTTTCTCTCCCTCTCTCTCTGTCTCTGTCTCTCTTTCTCTCTCTAAAAAAAATCAATAAAAACATTTTTTTTACAAAGTAGCATAATGAATAACTGCTTACATTGTGACACTTTGGGGGAATATTTACACTTTAAAAGATAAGCAAAACTATAAACTATGATGATTAATGCATGATGCAGTAACTCTCAATATCACAATATGAAAACAGGTGAGTGTGTGCATATGTAAATATGTGTGCACATGTGTTCTATTTGTTAGTGAGTGAGCGTGTATAGTGTGAATATGTGTATGTCTGCCATGCATGTACATGTATGTTCATCTGTGTCTCTGTGTGTGTACATGCATGTGCCCATACTGTGTGTGTGTTTGTGAGAATATGTGAGTGCACCTTTGTGCACACTGCATATACATGTATGTCAGTACACATGCATGTGTGTGCGTGAGTGTATAAATAAGTGCACATAGAACCATGTGTGAGTTTGTACATGTATATGCATGTGTTATCAGGGATATTGGGGTACCCATTTCCCCACCAAGTGTTGGGGGAGGAGTCCTTATGCTATCTCGAGAAAAATAATTTTCTGAGACTCACACAGGAGGATGAGTGATTTTTATTTGCATGAAATTACATCCTTGGGTTTCCAAAGTCCCATTTCCCTTAATCCAGTCCTGGAAGTAGTGTAGCTAGGGACTCAGTAGAGCTTGAAGCAAAGCCAGTGTCCAGAGTTTCCATTCCGTGTTGCAGCTGGTTCCAGTTAAGCATCAGGCTAGTTACAGTCCATTAGTCCAGTGTGTGTGTGGGTCCACATGGCTGTGGGACATGTGAGCAAATGCAGGGGAGTCAAGAAAGCACACCCATGCAATAAGAGTCCCAAGAGCATAAGAGGAACCAAGAGCAACCAAGAGAGCAAGTTTCTCTGTAGGGGATTAAATATTCCAAATTTTGACCCCTGCAGTGGCCAATGACCTGTTCCCAGGTGTGACTGACAGGCAAGTACCTTCCCAACGTCACCCCAACTTTACTGGGCATGTGTCTATTCTCCTCCCTGTCCAGTCCCTTCCCCCAGTGGTCAATGGGGAATAGACCAGTGACTCCCTGGGGAGTGTAAAGTTTAGCTTCCTGGTGAAGCTGTCCAAATGACATGTCTATAATATTTGGCCTTCCCTTTGTTCCTTTCCTGTTATTAATAACTAGATTAATTATGACAGTATCATATGTGTATGTTTCTGCATGTGTACATCCACATCTGGGTATGTGTGACTGTAGAGTGTGTGTGAGTACGTGATTGTGTGTGAATGCATATTTGAGTGTGTGTGGCCATGCATAGTATGTGCGTGCATGCATTGTACATGCCCATGTGTGCACACATGCACCTGTACATGAATTACAAGAGCTAGGGAGCTCTGGAGCATCAGCTGCCAGAGGTGAAGGCAGGGAGTAAAGCACTGGGGTCTGCAGTGTACAGGAGCCAGGCCAGCTCAGCCTAACAGAGGGCACCAGGGAGGGAGCAAGACTTTCTCTGCACCAAGGAACTCTACATCAGAGCAGCTACGACATCGTTCTTTGCTGACAGGGCCACCAATGCACAGAGACGATGCCATGTGCCCAGTGCCCAGCCATGGACTGAAGACCTTACCTCCAAGCAAGCCACATCTCCCCTGCCCTGCTGAAGGCCAGGAGCCACAGCCTCAGGGAGGAATGGCCCTCCCAATGGCTTCTTTCTCTGTCTTCATAGACAGAGCCTAAGGCAGAGCCTCAGAGCCAGACATCCCTGAACAGCTCGGCTTCCAAGAAGGAATCCATGGTCAGGCAGTTTAATATGAAATTTAATCTTGCCATGGCACTCAAAAAATAGAATGCTAAAATTTTCCCTCATTCCCCAGAGGTATGAAGAGAGAGCCTACCAGCCGCCAGGGAGGAAGAACCGGTTTTTCAGATGCTAACCATTCCGACCTGTGTTCAGGGTTCTGCGAACTCTTGCGAAAGATGAGAACTTGGAAAAGAAAAGGGGCCTCCCCCATCCCATCTAAGCAGAGGTCTGAGGGTTGGCTTGGGAGACCGGAGGTGGAGAAGGGTGGCTATAGGGTGGTTAGCAGGGAAAACTGTCCCAAAAAGGAGATGGCTCCTAGCTTGGGAAGCACAGAGGTGGGGGCTGGAGGTGGGAGAGCCTGGGTGGCTCCTCTGTGAAAGACAGGGTTCAGGAGATCTTCCAGGAATCACTTGGGAGCTGAATCACCCCTAGTAAGCCTCTCCCTCCGCCTGCTCCCAAGGCCTGGTGGTGGTACTTCCTGGGGCCTGACAAGGACTTGCCTCCACAGGCCCTCACCACACCCTAGCCCCTCCCATGATTCATCTGTAGCACTGATGCTCCATCGGGGCCACAGGACTTGGCTCAGTACCCATCAGATTATCCTGTGTGGACACATGCTCCACCCCCAGGATGCCCATGACCCCGAGGAAAGGGCACAGGGTCAATGTCACCATACTTGGATGGCTCATGAGTGAGGCCTCTGATCTGGTTTCACAGTGACACCCCTGTTTCAGAGTTTTCAGGAGGTAAAGAGGCTCAGGATATTATGGGGGTGCGTGTTAGTCATTTAATATGCTTTTAAAATGATTGCGACCAGTCCGGCCGGTGTGGCTTAGTGGTTGAGCAGCGACCCATGCACCAAGAGGTCACAGGTTGATTCCCGGTCAGGGCACATGCCCAGGTTGTGGGCCCGATCCCCAGTAGGGGGCATGCAGGAGGCAGCCAATGTTCTCTCTCATTGATGTTTCTATCTCTCTCTCCCTCTCACTTCCTCTCTCTCTAAAATCAATAACAGAAAATAAATAAATAAATAAATAAATAAATAAATAAATAAATAAATAAATAAAATTATTGCGACCTTACTTTGTGTTCCCCGAGCTGATAAAGCAGATGTGCCAGTGGCACCATGTGGCCCTCCCATCGGTTTGGGGAAACCACCTCTCAAGTGATCATCTGGGTTTGAGGAAAAGGGGATTTCAGGCCTGGCTAGGGTGTGTGCACACGCGCACGCGTGCACACACACACACCCTTCAGGATTTGTCACCTTCTGAGCTTAGAGGTCCTGCCTCTGCCTCTTAGTGTTTTACAAATAGGAACTCGGTTCCAGTTGAGCTGTGATAGGGGCTCTCCCATTTCCAGGGGGAGCTCAGGTTCCCTCAGTCCTGGCATAGTCTCTGTCCCTATGCTCTGCTGGGACCCTCTCCCTTGGCACCTGGAGCTAGCACCTGCTCATCAGCTCCCTGCTCCCTCCACACAAGGCCCTCTGCCACAGCCTTGCCCTCTCAGGTGGGCACCCTGCCAGCCCAGCCACCCAGGGCCCCTCTAAGCAGAGCTCTTAGCAACCACATCTTTTACCTCCACCCTGTGCCCCAGGCTGGGTGAGCACAGCCGTCTCCCTGTCGGCTAGTTTGAGGCTGAACTTCCACTCTTCCCCAAGCTTCCTCATTAATACTTCTCACCCAAGACCAAGACACAAAACCTTAGAAACTGGATGAAGCAAAAGCCCTGCAGATACCAGTTGGATCGATGCCCTACAATTCAATTCTACACTAGTCAGAGTTAGTGCAGACCACACAGGTTAAGAGCTCAGTCCCACAGCACTGCCTCTCATTTCAGATGCCAACTGAATGTAGTAGGTCCCCAGGTTACCTACAAATCGGAGGTTTCCACCATCCCCCTCCTTGGATTCAATCATTTGCTAGAACAGCTCACAGAACTCAGGGAAGCACTTACTTATATTTACCAGTTTATTATATAATAAAGGTTACAATAAAGGATACAGATGAACACCCGGATGAAGAGGTACACAGACTGCCGTGTGGGAGGTCCCAGGCACAGGAGCTTGTCTCCAAGGAATTGGGGTATGCCAACCTGGAAGCTCTGCAAACCCCATACTCTTGGGATTTTCTGGAGGCTTCATCACAGAGGCATGAGCAATTATTAACTCAATCTCCAGCCCCTCTCCCCTTCCTGAAGGATGGGAGGTAGAACTGAAAATTCCCAGTTTCCAATTTATGGCTTGGTCTTTCTGGTGATCAGCTATATCCAGGAGCCCACCCAGAGACCCCTCATTAGAACAAAAGACACTCCTATCATCTAGAGAGTTCCTAGGAATTTAGGAGTTCTATATCAGGAACAAGGGGCAAAGACCAATGTATTGTTTTATTTTTTCACAGAGGGTGTGACTCCTCTAGTCAGGCACCAAGAAATGGAGATTCCACTGGGATGTACAACCTGCCAAGAAAGTCTGGTTGTGCAAGAGTAATAACCCAGCTCCTATGTGGCTCTGAGGCAATGAAACAAGAATTTCCTTTCCCAGGTACAGCTACTGACTCTTCTTGAGAAAACAGACCTGGGAAACCTTTCTGGGGTCAGTTCCCTGACTCCAGGGGCCCCCGTGGAGCCCCTGCTCTCCCCACTCTCTTTTCCTCAAACTCCTCTTCAGTCCATCTACCCTTTCTTTTTTATTTTTTTTAATTGATTTTAGAGAGAGAAAGGGAGAGGGAGAAAGAGATAGAAACATCGATGAGGGAGAGGGAGAGAGAGAGAGAAACATCGATTGGCTGCCTCCTGCATGCCCCCCACTGGGGATTTGGCCCACAACCTGGGCATGTGCCCTGATCGGAATTGAACCGGTGATCTCTTGGTGCATGGGTCGATGCTCAACCACTGAGCCACAGCGGCAGGGCCCATCTACCCTTTCTAAGATTCCCCTTTTCTTCTCTGAGGCTTCACACAGAGGCTGGCAGAACCTAAATCAATCAAAACAAGGTTCCTTCAGTCCTTGAGGACATTTCAAAGATTCACAAGAGATGAGGAAAACATTTACATTCTAGTCCTCTGAAGGGGGGACAAAACGTTTAAATTTCCATATTATATCAGTTTAATCTTTCAGAACCTACCAATTTATCATCATCCTTATCATTATTATAATTCCACCTTTGCACAGTTCTGACCTTTAAAACATGCTTTATTCTAGTGAACTAGAAACTGGGACTTTTACTTGAAAACTGGCAGTTTTCACTCAGAAGAAGAAACACCACCCAAAAATTCTGAGCTGAGCATTTGCAGAGGCGGGCTGAGCACTCCTTCCCCCTCCCCCACTCAAAGCCACCTCTTTTCCACCTGTCCCTGCCCAGGCCCAGCAGGTAGAAGCTTCCCTGTGCTTGCTGCCCCTTGTCTGGGATAAAAGAAGGGGTGGCTAAGGGCTGTGTGTTGGTTTTCTGAGTCCCAGAATGATAACAGAACTTTCAGAGCACACACCATAAACACACCAACATACACAGACACACCACCAAAACACTACAATCAAGAGACAGCCTTCCCTTATCTTTCTGGGAATTCTCTTGGGTTCTCCCCCTCAAACTCCAGGGCAGCTCTCCAAGCCTCCATTATTTTATGCATTTTTATGTACTTTTACAAACTTTTGCTTCTTTAACAAATACTTCCTTCTGAACTCAAGTCAGTCCTGCTATGCATTCATGTTCAAGCATTATCTGCCCGCCCCCGCCCCCGCCCCCGCCCCCGCCCCCGCCCAGCACTGGGTGGTGCATGGGACCAGCTAAGGCTCCAAACACCTAAGAGTGCTGTCTCAAACCAGCCAGGTCTTGTCAGATCATGTGCAGTGGAAGCTTGCTGATGAAAGCTTTGTGACAGAAAGGAGAGGCCCATCTGAGAGCAGACTGCGCTGACAGCCCCAAGGTGCAGCTGAAAAGTGCTCTCACCTTGCTGCTTCATCAGAGTCAGCCAGCAGCCCTGCCGACCTGATCCCAGTGCTCAGCCATGCTAAGGAGAGGCTTCCAAGGGGCAGCAAGACTCGGACACCACAGAGCCCTTCTTGGTGCCCCCTGCATCCTGCCCAGACTCAACCCCACCTCATCATTCGGATCCTCCACAGATTCCCTGGTGAGTTTCCATCTCAGCCAGATGGACAGCCTTTCTCCTGGAGGCGCAGGGCATAAGGAACACCCCAAATTTCCTTTTCCCAGGCTGTGGTCTGGGCAGGTGGGCAGTGTGTTGGGGAGCTATTTGATTTGGCAAAGGGAAGGTGCTCTTGGGATACCAAGTAGCCTAGATCCAAAACAGACCACCAGGACACTTCTGTCCTGGTCTCAATTTTGTGTGGCCACCGGAGTAGTCCCTTTGTGTGGCCACTGGAGGAACCCTTTTCCTCCATGGGACTCAGACTGCTGCAGCTGAGTTGAGGCGTCCCCAGACAGAGGATCCCATGTGTACTCTTGGCAAGCCCCTGGCTTACTGCCCCCAGCTGTGACTGGTGCCTGAGCCATTAGGGGACTCCTCGTCCCACAGGTTGTACCACACCTCTCCAGGCACCCGAACGTGTTTCAAAGCTGCCACCCTGCCGGGGCAGCCCCATAGCTGTGAGCAGAGCTGGAGTAGCCCCTGAGGTAAGAGGTGGTAACCATGGTCCTCACCAACTGCGTTCAACCCCTCAGGGAAGACGGTCTCTCAGAACGGCTCTTGTCTTGTAACATGTCAGCGAGATAACCAGAGACACACAGCCGAATTGTAAAGGAGCGCTTTATTCTCGCCAGCAGGCTAGAGGGGTACAGCTTCCCCAGATCCTCAGCACCGATTCTTCTTGCTCATCCCATTTTAAAGACAGAAGCCCCATCCCCCTTTTGCCGCTCCCCCCCACCCCACCAGTAAAATAGTGGGAACGACAGAGATTACAAAAGTCAAAATTAGCATTATTCACCGGTGGCACAAGTACTTGCAAATACCTGCAAATACCTATACTCAGGAAACTGCAAATGCCTCCCAACTCATGGGGCAACTATAATCTTAGGCAAAATTCCTTTACTTCTAGGAGTAATTAACCTATTATTGGAAGAATATCGAGGAAGGTCTATTGATGATAAAAATGGAGTCATTTAGTCGCCTTAGCCAAGGGGCCTACATACAGTGGAATCTAGTTGCCTTAGCCTCGGGGGTCCCAGATCATTCTGACCATCAGCTCTCACACTCACAAGCTGGGCCGCCTTAGCCATATTCCCTGTTTCCCCCTCTCTACAGTGAGGCTAATACCAGCAATTCACAGCCTCAAAGAACAGCTCACAGGTTTTTTGTTTTTGTTTTTTTTTTAATTATTTTTATTAATTTATTTTTGTTACAGATGTTTCTCCTTTTCCCCCCCTTGACACCCTCCTCCCAATACCCCCCAACCCGTCCTGGTCCCCAGCATTGTCTATGTCCATTGGTTACACATACATGCATATAAGTTCTGTGGTTTATCTCTTCCCTAAAACAGGACACTTGTAATGCACAAACCACAAGCAGTATGCCCCTAATTGTCACCCCTAATTCCTTTCCTTCCTTTACATTGTGTTTTAGGGTCCCCTTGCCCAGTCATCCACAGGGGTCCCCAAACCCTCTGCAAGGAAGATGGGCCATTTCCCTCAAGCCAACACTGGTGGAAGGGATTAAGGAACCTAAGAATGCAGGAGCACCTTACCTAGAAGTCCTACAACCCAAGCAACAGTCCTCACCCCACCCCACCCTCAGGAAACTGTCTAGTCTCCCTGATTTTTCTTACCCAGGTCTCAAGATTCTGCTCAAAGGAGACAGACTTAAAGGATTATGCGCTTCCCAATGCCAGCTGGTGTCCAGACATGCTGAGCCTGTACCAGGAATTTCTGGAGAAGACCAAGACCGACGGCTGGGTCAAACTGCCTTCTTTCAAGTCCAACAGAGACCACATCCAGGGGCTCAAGCTCCCGTCTGGATTAGCAGTTACCTCGGGTAAGGGCTGGCCTGAGAGGTCACATCAGCACAGGTGTCCCAACCCACCGGAATCGGTTCAACCAGCCCCTTTCCCTGTGTTCAAAAATGCTGGGGAAGGAAACTCACAAGTTCCCATCCAGTTCTCCGCCAGAAGTTCTTTCCGCTGTCTAACTCCACCCCTCTTCTGCCACCCCAAGCCGGAGCGTGAGAGCATCCTCTCCTCATATCTGAAAGGAGAGCGCACCCTAGCGGCCTCACTGGAGAACTGCCAGCTCCGCCCTCTGCCCTGCCTCATCCCAAATCCTCCTCCCCCAGCCCGACAGGCTTTTGGGCCCCCTCTCCCAGGGCAGGTCTGGGCCACCATCCATGCTCTGCTAGGCCCAGACCGGCTCTCCTGAAACACCCACCAATCAGATTGATAGAGCTTTTTACCTCTATCTTTCTAGTACATGCAGGTGTGTGTGTGTGTTCGTGGTTTCTCTCACTCATTCATATTATGGTTTTCCTGCCCAGCAATGAATGGGTGGTACCGTACACAGACTACCCTTGGGTTTATGGAACAAAGCAGAAGCATCAAAATAATTTTTTAAAGAATTTGGTATCCATTCAAAACGGATCTAGATGTTGTTGTCTTAGGGGAAAAAATCAGAATTTTGGTGGACTTTTCTGCACTTGTTTTGCTGTTTGGTATTGTTGTTATTTTGAATTACTATATGTGAATTACATGAGTTGCATTTTAAAAATTTTTTAATGTTTAAAGTCTGTTAGAGTCTTGACCTGACACTGATCCTATCCCCACCCTCAGCCAGGGAACTTCCTGAGCGTTTCTCCCTCAGGCCCAAGGCTCCCTGGGGATAGGGCTGTGCCTCTGGTCTCTGACGGAAGGCTCCCTGAGGGTGGAGCGTGGGTGTCCTCTGGTTCTCTCCTTGACCCTGGGGCTGACTCAGGGCTCAACTCACGTGCTGAATGACAGCGTGGCATCCTGAGCGGGCCCATGCCCTCATGCACTCCCTTCTCCAGTTGTGACACTGCTAATCTCTCCCCAGACAAAAGTGACTGGCGCATCTTCACCAGGTGCATCCAAGCGGAAGGACAAGGCTACGAGTATGTCATCTTTTTTCACCCATCCAAGAAGAAGTCTGTCTGTCTTTTCCAACCAGGACCCTACTTGGAGGGGGCCCCAGGGTAAGACTACAGGGAGGGCCAAGGTGGACATCATTGGCTGCTTTCTAGGCTTGGCTCAGCAGGTGGATGGGGGACTGTATCTCTCCCTAAGGAGCTGGGTGGGAGTTGCACTGGACTGGAAGGACATCCGGGCCATCTGGTCCAGTCCCATTGTGAAGAAGGGGTTTTAGCCCGGCCAGTGTGGCTCAATGGTTGAGCATCCACCCATGCACCAAGAGGTTGCCAGTTCAATTCCCGGCCAGGGCACATGCCCAGGTTGTGGGCCCGATCCCCAGTGTGGGGCTTGCATGAGGCAGCTAATCGATGTTCTCTCTCATCAATGTTTCTATCTATCTCTTCCTCTCCCTTCCTCTCTCTCTAAAATCAATAAAGAAAAACAAAATTTTTCTAAGAAGGGGTTTTAGAGGCCCCTTTGAGAGAGATGTGGTGAACTTGAAAGAGGACAAGATCTGGAATGAGGAGCCCGGCTTCCAGTCCTGCTCTGCTGCTGCTGACCTTGGCCCCCAAACAAGCAATTTAACCTCTGGCTTTCAGTCTCCTTACCTAAAACCCGGGACAATAATATCTACCTGCCAGAATGGCTGAGAAGTATAATATTATGGGCCTATGTGTATGTGTTCATGAACCATAAAGCACAATATAGCTATCACACACCATCTACCCACCCATGTTTACCCATGGGCAAACTGAGGCACACAGAGGTAAGGTAACTTGCCCAAGGTAGCACAGGCAATCAAGGTCAGATTCAGCACTCTAGTCCAGGAATTGGGGCTCCAAGTCCATTGCTCTCCCCTCTGTACTCTGCTGCCTCCAAACTTGGAAGAGAGCCAGAAAAGAACTTCCCCCTGGACATAAATACGCCCACAAGGGAAATCAGGTTGGCCCCGAGCCTCTTGCCTAAGGCCCCTGGACCACCAAGACCATAGTTGTCTGCCTTCTCCTCCATCCCTCTTCCTCCTTTGGACAGTCACTAAAGGCTGTGGGTGGTGCTGGAGTTCCTGCAAGGGAGAGAGAGAAAGGAGGGATAAGGAGCAGCTTTAGGGTCCCAAGGTCTGAGAAGGACTCAATCATAGTTTCAAAGAATTCAGAGGGTTTCGTAGGCTGGCCAAGAGCTACCCCACAGAATCGACACACTTGGCCGATGGTCCCTGCCTGGCCAGTGAGGACAGTGAGGGAAGAGCAGCATTTAGGTTCTTGTGTGGGGAGTGAAGTGACTAGCAGTGTGCGTGAGGTTTTGTAAAACATTACCTCATCTACTCTGAAAAGATAGGGATTATTTTTATCCACAATCATAGTGGAAAACTAGGGCTCAGAAGTGTTTAGCAAGTTGCTCAAGATCAAACAGGTAGTGCGAGGAGTCACACCGGATGGGTGTTGGTCCGTGGCCCCGGCTCTGGGAAGCCCGCTGGTGGCAGGAGCAGTGGGTAATCCTTGCGGTACAGCAGGTACAGGTGACCCGGACCATAGAGAACTGGAACTGTACTTTTGAAAATCAAAAACTTAAATCTGGTTTGTGTTATCTACATTCTAAAGTCGGGTACCTTTCTGTTTTCCCCAACTTAACCAACAATGAAGTCGCTTTGGCATAAAGGTCAGCTCACTCAGAGAGGAGAGTTTCACGCACTTTGAATACAGCAGCCGCTCGCCACACCTGCTGAAAGGGACCCTGGGCTTTCCCAGGCAGCGCTCGGGAGTCCATCTCATCGGCAGTTTAGGGGTCATAAGTTACTTTATGGGCCACAGTTACCTGTCTTGAAAATGTGGACTCTCAGGCCTTGGTGACTGCAAAGGGGAGAGCTGGCGCGTTCCTCAGAGACTAAGCCAGAAACGTCTGGGGACCTGTCCACCTCCCGTGTGGGTGCACCTTTTCAAATTCTGGCAATTGCTGCCAGCAATTAGGTGATGAATCAGATAAATGTTTTTTCTGTTAACTCTGTTAAAAAACATCTTTTTTTCCTGGTGAAAGAAATCATTGTGCCAGTGGCTGCTAGTGCATGCTGAAGCAGCAGTTGATTTGGGCTGATTTGATCAGATGGGATCCAGCTGTTTCCTTTCCTTTCCTGGGAAAGGTGGAGGTGCGGTGGGTCCACCTCAGGGTCAGGGGAAGGCCCAGGGCGCCCGTCCACCCAGTGCCACAGCCCCAGCCTTGCTTCCTGCCCCCACCCCAGGTTTGCCCACGGAGGGTCCCTGGCAGCCATGATAGACGAGACCTTTTCTAAAACTGCCTACCTGGCTGGAGAGGGGCTGTTCACACTGAGCCTCAGCATCAGGTTCAAAAAGTAAGTAGGATCCTCACGGTGTTGGCCAAAGTCACAGCCCTTGTCATCACTGAGGGGGTGGCCATGCTTGGCAGTTGGGGTGCAGGAGCCCTGTCCGTCACTCTCCTTCCCCAGCCTGCTGCCAGAAAACAACCTCTGCCATCCAACTCTGGGAGCTGGCAGGTGGGCCCAGAGCTACTGAAGTCCTTGAGGCAGGATGGGATGAAGAGAAGGATGGGGGGATGGAGGGGTGAAGGGATGAGGGCCAGGGGTTCCTGTGAGGGATGGGCTAAGCCACCTGGCTCTCCCAGCTTGATCCCCCTGGGCTCTCTGGCGGTACTAAACATTGACGTGGACAAGATTGAGGACCAGAAGCTGTACATGTCCTGCGTCACCCAGAGCAGAGACCAGAAGACAGTCTACGCCAAGTCCTCAGGTAAGGGGTCTTTCAGCCCCGGCCTTGTCCTGCCACCACCAGCCCCAGGACAGGTGGAAGAAAGAATGCTATGGGTCCAGTCCCAAGCTGGGTCCGGCTTTTCAGCCTGGGATTGGCACCTGCTGTAGACACGGGTGAAGTGAGAGAAAGATCAACTAGGATTTTTTTCTATGCGTGAGTTGCCCAGCCTGCACCCCAGACCAGGATCCAGGTACTAGGTGACTGGAGGCAGATGCCCAGAGCACCCCACCAAGCTCTTGCCATCTCTGCCCATTCCTGCCACCGGCTCGCCCTTGTCTTGCAGGTGTTTTCCTTCAGCTGCAGCTGGAACAGGAGTAACAGTCACTCTGCCTCCAGGAGAGCCTGCCTCTGACAGTCCTGCTTGCCTGGGACCCACCACAGGGCAGGAGGGCTCCCCAGGGAAGCGACTGATAAGGTGGAGGAGAGGGCACTTTCCTCTGAGCAAATAAAGTCTCACAGCCCTATTCTCAGCCCACGACCCCTCTGTAGTTGGAAATTAAAATCCTTCCAGGGCCTCCCGCACACCCACCTTCCCAGTCAACACCAACAGAAGAGATGTACTGAGCCCTGCCAAGCACCAGGCGCTGAGTGAGGCACCCAGCACACAGCCATGAAAGGACAGGATCCCTGGCCTTGAGATGCACAACCACAGGCCAGGAGCTGAAAGCACAGAGCTCCCCCTCCCCCCCTGGCTCCTCTCATGGGTGCAGTGCAGACAGGAGAGGGGTTGATTTTACTCTATGAAAGCAGGAAGCTGTTCTTAAACTGAGTCTCAAAAGTTAAGCAGTGTTCTTCAGGCGGGCGAGGAAGAGGATACTCCAGGCAGAGGGAATAGTAAGAGCAAAAGCACTGAAGGGTGAAAGGGCACAGTGACCTTGGAGAACAGCAAGGGGCTGAGTGGGGCAGGGGTGTTCGGAAAGAGAAGGGGGCAGGGACAAAGGCAGGCCATGGAAGGCTTCACAAACCCTGCTGTGGAGCTTGAACTTTGTCTTGTAAGCAACGGGATGCCTTCACAGGGCTTGGGCTGGAGAATGACGCAACGTTTTA
Source organism: Tadarida brasiliensis (assembly GCA_030848825.1). Lineage (NCBI taxonomy): Eukaryota > Metazoa > Chordata > Mammalia > Chiroptera > Molossidae > Tadarida > Tadarida brasiliensis. Next base: position 20,133,591 of record CM061275.1, read on the forward strand.
TTTTCTCAGAAAGTGACTCTGGTGGCAGTAAGAGGTCAGCAAGGTTGAAGGTGGGGGCTCTGGTTAGGAGACCACTGCAGGGCTCCGAACTAGAGATCATAAGGGCCTGAGAGGCTCAGAGCCGTGGAGATGAGAGACGTGGGAAATGCCACAAACAATTCCGTGCAGGACTTGGCCACTGCTTGCGTGCAGTGGATCTGTGAAGGGGAGCCTTCAAGGGTGACTCCACGCTTCAGGCTTGGTGGTTCCAGGTGGCATGACTGGGAATACAGAGGAGCAGGTTTGAGGAGATAAGAAGTTCAGTGTCACATGCACTGAGCTTGAAGTGCCCATGGAACTTTGACCACATGGCGAGCGCCAGCAGGAACCTGGATGTTGTGATTTGGAGCTCAACATTGATGAGCAACTGAGTTCATTTGTACGTCTCCAATATAAAAGCACAGGCTACTCCTGGGAGTGGATTATGCAGAGTGAAAGTGAGGAGGAGGTGAGGGGAGTGATGGTGAGAGGAAGAGAGAGGAAAAGGACAGGGAAAGGGGTCAGAGATAGAACCACTGCTCACACTAAGGCTTCACGTTGGAGCCAGAGGACCAAAGGCCTGCTAAGGAGGCTGAAAACGGAACAGCAGCGACTGTCCATACAAGAGTGAGTTCAGCCATGTCAAATGCTAATGAGAAGGCAAGACAGATGAGAAGTAAAAAGAGACTTTAGGATTTGGCCATGAGGAAGGTGGTCGTCTCCTTTGCTAGGAGGTGGGAGCAAATTCCAGATGATGGTGGATAAAAAAAAATGGGTGGGAATGACAAAGTGAATTTAGATGATTCTTTCTAGGAATTTTGTTATTATGATGTTATTTAAAGAAAAAGGTTTGCGTATATTTATAAATTGTTTTGGAAGAAGCTGAAACTCGGACATAAAGGTGCCATCCAACAAGACAGTTATCTGGTCTTAGAGATGGATCAAGGGCACCTTGGAGACAGGAGTCATGGGAGAGCATCGGCATGATTCTGAGGCCAAAAGGAAGGAGGGGCGTGTGCAGAGCAGGACAGGAAGTGGAGGGATTCAGCCAAGAGCTCCTCGACTTACTCAGCGAAGTAGCAGGCAAGACCGTCAGAGAGGAAAGAGGTCTGGAGGGAAAGCGAATTGGATAAGTCACGTGAGGATCAGGAAAACAAATTGACTAAATACATGTGGGCCGAGCATGCTGAAGGCCCAGCTGCTGGTGGAAAACAGGTGACTGGAGTGGTACCAACCTGGGGTAAAAGGAAGGTGTGAGCCAACTGGCAAGACCCAGGGGCATTGGTGGATACGTCAGAACAGTGGTACCTATGGAGGACAGGGGCAGAAAACAGCAGCTTCCACAGGGACAGGCAGGATTCCACCAAGGCCAGTAGGTGGAGGTGATGTCCAGGAAGATGTCAAGGACTAGAGACGTTTTACCAAAGACTGAGAGCTCCAAGGGACATCTCATAAAGGATTTTGTTATTAGATCTGGTAAGGCCACATGCTGAAACAGAGAGATCTTTACATATCCATAGCCTAACCTGTGTCTTAAATAGAATGTGCTTCTCGTTCACGAAAGTCCAGCGGGTGGTGTCTAGGAGTCACTCCGAAATCTGGCTAACAAAAGCTCTGCCATCTTCATCCTGGGTACTGACATCCAGAGAGAAGATAGAATCACAAGGAAGGTGTTTGGGGGTCAAGCCTCAGAGTGTTTCATTGGCCAGAACTCAGTCACAAGGCCCCACCAAACTGCAAGGGAGGTTTGCTGGAAAATATGGTCAAACTCTCTGTTATAGAAGAAGGAAGAGGGGTTTGGCTGGTAGCTAGCAGCCACTGCCTCAGTTTGAGAGGAGGCTCAGCAGAGGAAGGGAGAGTCTATGCCTAAACCCTTATTCTAGCAAGTGCAGAATTCAAGTTTAGGCCTAAGCTGAGATTCTAGGATCTGGGGCTGGGCAGTCAGTGGATCTGGAGGATGAAGTCCTTTGTGGTGTGGAGCAGGGTAGGAGAGCTGTGCACAAATGCAGGAATGGTGGGGAGGCAGGTGGATCAGGCTCTCTTTCCAGTAACTAGACCACAGGCTTCCTAAGCCATCCATTTTGAATAACAGGCAAAGGATTGCTGAACATGAACTTGAAGGGCCTTAATCTAGTGCCCTCCAAAAGCTAGGGACACATCACAGGCCATAGCCAAAGCTCTTGTGGCAAAAATCTATCCCCTCCCCCATAAACTCACATAAAAACCCCTTTCTACTTTTAAAAAAAAATTTTTTTCAAGAGAGAGGAAGAGAGAGGGAGAGGGAGGGGGAGATAGAAACATCGATGAGAGAGAACATCGACTGGCCGCCTCCTGCATGCCCCCCACTGGGGATTGGGCCCCCAACCTGGGCATGTGCCCTGACCGGGAAAGGAACCAGCGACCTCTTGGTGCATGGGTTGATGCTCAACCACTGAGCCACATCGGCCGGGCCCCTTTCTCCTTTTGTGCTTTCACAGTTGCCCTTGATAAACTGTTAAACCCAGAGTCTAAAGCATTGTATATCAAGTACCTGATTTTCCTTTATTTGTCAAGAAGTGCCTAATCTTCATTTAAACCAGTGGTTCTCAACCTTCCTAATGCTGCAACCATTTAATACAGTTCCTCATGTTGTGGTGACCCCCAACCATAAAATTATTTTCGTTGCTACTTCATAACTGTAATTTTGCTGCTGTTATGTCCTAGGCGACCCCTGTGAAAGGGTCGTTCAACCCCCAAAGGAGTCGTGACCCATAGGTTGAGAAATTTAAATGAAATTTTAAACACTCCAAGAGAAGAAGGGAAATATATTCCATCCTTCTTATGCATTGAAGAAAAAGAAGAAAAACAAAACCGTTATACTTAAGTTTCCATATTAAAACAGGTTGACTGCATCTGGCACTTCTCTGCTGGGGCCAGTTTCTAAGAGAAACAGGCAGGAGCTGGAAATCTGCAGAGGCTCTCAGGCAAGGCTCAGCCAGGCAGTGAGTGACAGCTTTGACTGGATAAGGCAGGTGGACAGGCAGGGATCTTGGTAAGGGAAATAAGGTCATCAGCTACTGGAACACTTCTTAGTGTCTAGGGCTTTGACAGATGCCTCTTCTCTCCCAAGAGGCCAAGTACTGCAGCTTTCTAGGCAGAAACAAGGGGAGTTGCTGCCTCCACACTTCAAAAACCCATTCCCATGTGTAGTGCAATCATCTGAAATGCAAGCAACTACTGCCACGGTAGACGGGTTGGAATCCAATAGGCCATTCAGGCAAAGGTGGCAGCTTGAAGCAGAGGCTATGTGTTCTTCAGATGCCTGAGTCAAGCGGTGGGAGAAACAAGAGTGAATATTGCAATTGTAAGAAAAACCAGTTCAAGCCCAGCCGGTGTGGCTCAGAGGTTGAGCATGGATCCACACACCAAGAGGTCACTGGTTCGATTCCTGGTCAGGGCACATGCCCAGGTTGTGGGCCAAATCCCCAGTGGGGGGCATGCAGGAGGCAGCCAATTGATGTTCTCTCTCATCAGTGTTTCTATCTCTCTCTCCCTCTCTCTTCCTCTCTCTCTAAAATCAATAAAGAAAAAAAATTTTTTTAAGAAAAACCAGTTCAAGAAAGCAGGAGACATTAGTAGCTGATACCAGCTCTTCCTGGATCAGAGACCATGGAGCCAGGTCATTTAGTACAGGTCCTGGGTGAGGAACCAGAGCTGTAAGACACAGTATATCAGCAATACCATCACCTGCCAGCACGGGTGAGCACTGGTGGCCAAGTCATGCTGCCTGAGACCACCCACCACACAAGGCCATGGGACCAGACAGCTTAGCGAAACCCAACAGGCCAGGGAATCGTGTAGCAGTTGCCTGACTACCTAGAGGAAAGGCCTATCCCCCTCTGCCCCTTCATTTGGCTTGAACTCAGGAAAGCACTCTGTAATGTCCAGTCCTCCAAGTGTCCTTTAATTCCAGAAAAAAATAAAGGAGGTCGGGGGCCCTTGAGTCACCTGTGAAGTTCTTGAGGTGTGGCAGCAATGGTTCCGGAAGAAGTGAGAAGGTGGCACTCTGAGTCCTCATTCAAGGGATCAATTCCACTCAATATGAAGAACCCTCGGGTATAAGAAAGAACAATGCTCTTTGAGATAGAAGATCTGGAGCCTAGTCGTGACTCTGCCACTGTTTGGCATGTCATTTCTTTCTGGCTCTATAAAAGTAAGAGGTTAGATAAGGTGACTTCCAAGTTTCTTCCAGGTCTGACATCTTATTACCCTAATTAAGTCTATGTTTGGCTACTTGGTGTGCCAGTCATTTGCCTGATTGCTCCCCACCCTTTCCCTACTCTGCCTTAGACTGCAGTGCCCACAAACCACATTTTCCAACCTCTTTTGTCATCTGGCTTTGGAAGGCTCTGGTGGCAGATTGGAAGATGGGAAGTAGGGAGAAGTCAGGGTATTTCTCCCCTTCTCTTTGCTTTGGGAAGCAATTCAAGTAGTGGCTGTGTCTCCATGGTTACAGATCCTGCTAGACAGCCCTCACCATCCTATTTGCCTTTTTAGCTCTTCCAACACCTTTATAACAAGTTCTCTGTGTTAAACCCCTTCTGTTGTCCTGGCCAGTTTGGCTCAGCGGTTAGAGCGTCAGCCCGTGGACCAAAGAGTCATAGGTTCGATTCTGATCAAGGGCACGTACTTTGGTTACAGTTTGGTCCCCAGCCCTGGTCTGGGTGGTGCGGGAGGCAACCAATCGATGCGTCTCTCTCACATTGATGTTTCTCTCTCCCTCCCTCCCTCCCACTCTATCTGAAGATAAATGGAAAAAAAATATCCTCAGGTGAGGGTTAAACATAAATAAATAAATAAAAATAAAAAAATAAACTCCATCTATTGAACCACCTAGCTGATTTCCTGACTGGACCCTAATAGCCAGGCTGTGGATTATCTGTAGTAGGTTTTCAATCCCACTACTGTACAGTCCAGGTGGTGAGCACCTTTGTATGCACCTTAAGTTTAATATCCACCAAGAGAAGAAAATGGAAGGAGAGAGGGAGCAGGAAAGTGAACTGTCAAAAATTTGGCTAAATCCAAATCTCTGCCCATGTCCCCCTGCACACTGCACAGCTGAACCCAGCTGGAGAAGAAACACAACCACGTTGTCCAGTCTCACTTCAAAGTCATGATCACTATCTTAAAGTGGGATCACAATGCTGCCCGGCAGTCATCCTGCAGTTAGTTCCCTACACCATTCACTCACCTGCTCTCCTAGGTGACTGTTCCATTCCTGGTCTTCTCTACTCAAACCCCTCGAACCACCTCCTCTCCATCATCACTCTCAGCTAATGACCTTGCTTCCTGTTTCACTGAGAAATTAGAAGCATCCAGAGAGAATAAGCTCTCACCACCACATCTCTCCACCTACAACCTCCACCCATTTATTCTACCTTCTCTCCAGTAACTGTGGGTGAAATGTCCACACAACAGGCAAGATCTATTTCTTATGCATGACACCTATTCTTGTCTACTCAGGAATATTGCTCCAAAAATTCTCCTTTCTCTCTTCTGCACTATCAATTTTCCCCTTTCTATTAGGTCTTTCCCATCAGCATACAAACATACCATTATTTGTCGCTTAAAAAATTCTCTCTTGATTACACTGCCCCCTCTGGTCACTACCCTACTTCTCTCTTCTCTTTCAGCAAACTTCAAGAGAGTTGTCTTTGCTCTCTCTCTTCCTCCTATTCTTTCTCAAGGCCACGCCATCTGGCGTTTGCCTCCACCACTCTACTGAAACCACTCTTGTCAAAGTCACCAATGACTTTGCATTGCTAAGTCCAATTGTCAGTTCTCAGGCCTCATCTTACCAGACCTTCCACAGCATCTGGTATAGTTGGCTCCTCCTCCTCTCCACCGCTAAATGTTGGAGCACCCAGGACTCGGTCTTTGGATCCTTTCTCTTTTCTACCTACACTTCATCAAATCTCATGACTTTAAATTCCATCTACATTTCTCTTGGTGCCCACATTTATACTTCCTGTCTGGATCTCTCCTCTGAACTCCAGGTTCTTATATCCAACTGCTTACTCAACATCTTAGTTAGCTATCTAATAGGCATCTTGAATTTAATAAATCTAAAACTGAGCTCCTAATACTTCACTGCTCAGTAAATGGCAACTCCATTCTTCCAATTGCTCAAGCCAAAAACCTTGGATTGTTCTTTATCTTTAGACAGGGGTAGATCCATCAGGAAATCCTATTGATTCTATTTTCAGAATATATCCAGAAAGTGACTGCTACAACCTTCATCCATGCCCTAATCATCTCATGCAAAGATTATTTCAATAGTCTATCTGGTCTCCCTACTTACATCCTTATCCTCTTTCATTCTATTCTCAACATAGCCACCAGAGCAGCCCTCTAACACATGTCAAGTCATATCACTCCTCAGCTCACCACAACTAAAAGCTAAAATTGTTACAGTGGCTACAAGCCCCAACAGAGTCTGACCTCATCTCCCCATCACTCATTCTGTTCCAGTTACACTGGCCTCTTTGCCTCCTTAAACACTCCAGGCATGCTTCTGCCTCAGGGGCTTTGCTTTTGCAATTTTTTTCTACATAGAATGCTTTTCCCTTATATATCCTCCCTCCCTCCATCATATCATCTCTGAAATGTTATATTCTCAAGGTGGCCACTCCGACCACTCTATTTAAAATTGTGTACTCTCCTGACACCCTCTATGAGCTTTCTCTACTCTACTTTTCTCCCCAACACTGATTTCCATCTAATAAATGATTTTTTATTATTTTTGTCTATTGTCTTTCTTTCCTCACTAAAGTATAAACTCTATCTGGCCAGGGGATTTATCTGTTTTCTCACTGCTATGTCCCCAGAGTCCAGCACAGTGCCTGTCATAGTAAAGAACATGAATGAATGAAGCCACAGAATCAAACTCCCCTGAATCCTACCTACCTCTGGGCTTCTTATTATAGAAGTCAAAAATGTGCTTTTTGTCAGGTCAGACAGAGTTGGGGTTTCTGTTTTCTTGTGCTTTAGCAGAAGTCAGCCTAATTGATTCCCATGTGATCTCATGTAATCCTCATGCCAGCTCTGAGAATTAAGTATCGTCTCTCCACTTTCCAGATGGGTAAGGTGAGCCCTAGAGAGATGAAGTTACCTACCAGAGGTCACACAGCACAGATAGCATGTCACAGAGCCCAGATCCCCAGCCTATAGACTGGTGCCAAAGCCATGAGTTCTTGGCTGCAGCCCTATATGCAGACCACCCTCCCCAGACACTACACCAGAGCTGAACTGAGTCAGGAGCCACAGGAATGGAGGGCCTGGGGGTCACCATGAATCTCCACAAAAGAAATGCTTGCACCTTGGCCAGTTTGGCTCAACCATTAGAGCGTCGGCCCATGGACCAAAGAGTCTCGGGTTCAATTCCAGTTAAGGGCACATACCTCATACCTCAGTTGTGGTTTGGTCCCCAGCCCTGGTTGGGGTCATGTGGGAGGCAACCAATCGATGTATCTCTCTCACATCGATGTTTCTCTCTCTATCCTCCACGCTATCTGAAAAGTCAATGGAAAAATATCCTCGGGTGAGGGTTAAAAAAGCAAAGAAATGCTTGCTTCCTCAAAACCCTCAAGTATCAGATGTCAAAATAATCATCTTATTTCCTACATTTCACAATCTATTTTGTTGTTGTTTGCACAGTTATTGTCTGCCCTTCCCCTTAGACTTCTCCCCTTTCTACCTATCCTCTGCATCTAGCACAGTGAAGGAACTGATTCAGATATAATTCTGCTTAATATCATTAATTCATTCAACAAATCCTGACTGAATACCTATCTGTTCTAAGCACTGTCCTCGTGATGCTTACAGTCTAGCAAGATATGAAATAATTGTATAAATCACAGGAAAAAAATGTGATCAATACCATAAAGGAAAAGTATGGGGTGCTGTGACACTATACAACAGAAGTCCCGACTTTAGATGGCAGAGTGTCAGAGAGGACCTCCAGATCTGAAGATGAAGCGGTAATAATGGTCTTAGGAGAGGAGAGAGCCTATGCAAAGGTCCTAAGGAAGAAATGAGCTTGATGCCTTTGAGAGACTAAAGGATGGTGGGTTTGCCTGGTGTGCAGGTGATGGTCTCATTTTGTCAGCGATGGCCTGTGCTTCCTAGGATCTGCCTGTCGGGATAGGAGGGAAGAAGGGGACATCCTCCATGTTTACAGTTTAACAACCTTTTGCCAAGGATGGCGGGCGCAGACAAGCCTGACCTGGACTACTGATGGAACCAGCTCTGTCCTCAGTGTCTGTGTTCAGAAATCTTGAACCTGGTCACCTTTCCTTGGGCCAGTATAATTCAGAGATCTAGTCACTACAAGTCACTCTGTCTTGGAGCTGTTGGGATAGCTCCAGAAAGAGACAATGGGGGCCAAGATAGATTCCAGCAAGGAGGGTTTTGCAGAAGATGTGATTTCTGTGGTCATGGCTATGGGCTTCACCAGCGCAGCACAGAGGGATGGAGGCCACCTCCCTCTTCCCTGAAGCCCTCCCCAACTCCCACGGAGCCCAGGCCTAGCAGAGGAGGTGGGGACACAGGGCTGGCTTGTTGCTAGAAACCTGGCTGGAGGAAGGAGTTAAGAAGGCCACGCTGATGGCCACAGAGACAGATTGGTGTTTATCCAGGAAAAGAGGTCGTACGTAGGCAACGGAGGCCCCTGCCAGCTCCTCCCAGAAGGACTGGGCTGGGGGAGCAAACCGAAGAGGAAGCTACTCCCCGGGGCTCTGAACGCCTCCGGGCCAGAGGCCAAGACCCAGCGGCAGCCCAAAGGTGAGGCCTGCAGTCTGGGCACCCGACCGAGCCCGCGGTGGGCTCAGACTCCCAGGCAGACCGTCGGAACAACGGGGGTGAGCGCGAGGTGGCGGAGCCTCAGAGAGCCAGGTGGGGGTGGCGGAGAATCAATACTGCCTTTGTGCTCAGTGGTTTCCTAGGAAGAAAAGAATGGAGAATGGGAGGGGCGGTCCAGCGGCCCAGCTCCGCCCCGCGGACTTTGGATGCGGTGGGCCTGGCAGGCGGGGAGCGGGACCTTCAGGGCTTAAGGCGGGTGGGATTCTGTGCCCCCCCCCCCCGCCCCGGGGCGGGGATCTCCTTGGACTAGCGGGGCAACAGCCAAGTGTGCAGCGAGTCAGCTTCTGGCCGGAGCGACTTGGGAAGGCGAGGGAGGAGCAAGAGTGGACAGGTGGGGCTGCGGCCGAAGGATGGCTCAGCCTGGCTCACCCTTTCGGTGGACAGGGGATGGCAGCCTGTGGGATCCCAAGGGCCTCCAGATTAGACCTTGGAGGAGACCCCAAGTCTTCGGAATGGGCGGGAGAGAGGAGGCCGGCCAAGGGTCGGTGTCTCTCCAGGGGGAGTGTGTATATGAAAGGGGTTCAGGACCTGGGTCCCTGTTTATGACGACAGACCTTTTGATAAGCGGGTGTTCCTCTTGTCTCCTAATAGGAGTCTAGGACTCTAGTGGGTTGTTGGGCCTTCTAACTCTGAAGTGGGTGACATCTTTAGTACCAATGGGAGAGTCTGTGCACTTGGAAGTCCCGAGGCTTGCATCTGAAAATGTGTCTAGCGTAGGGCTCCCTCCATTTCTTCACGGGCCCCCAGACTTCGCCGCCCTTGATTCTCCTGCTCAAACAGAGGCCGGTGCTGGCCATGGGCCCCGGGAGAGGTCGCGGCTGCGGACGGCCGGGTGTCCTTTCGCAGCATCACCCACCTCGGCTCCTCTTCTCTCCTGGTCCAGCCCAGCTCCCCAGACCTCCACCGAGACGCTGCATTCGGAACCTTTGGCCTCAGAATTCGCACTTGCATCACCCCCGCATGTGGCTCTTGGAGAAAGCTGGCTACAGGGTGGGGACCGCGGAGCCCAGGGGCCGGTGGGCGCCCTGCAGCCTGTTCCCCAAGCGCCGCGCCCCGGGCCCGGCCGCACGCGCCTGCCCGAACGTCCTCACCCCCGACCGCATCCCGCAATTCTTCATTCCGCCTCGGCTCCCGGACCCGGGCGGCGCCGAGCCCCAGCCGCGGCGCGAGGCGGGCGGGCGCGGCCTCCCTGCGGCCTGCTCGCTGCCGCACCTGGCGGGCCGCGAAGGCTGGGCCTTCCTGCCGGAGAGCCCGCACACGCGCCGGCGCGAGTCCCTGTTCCACCCGCCGCCGCCCACCCCGGTCGAGGGGCTTCCCCCGCCGCTGGCCCGGCTGCACGTCTCCGCCCCGGACCTGCGCCTCTGCTGGGCCCCCGACAGCGACACGGCCTCGTCGCCCGACACGTCGCCCTTCAGCTCGCCGCGGCCAGGCCCGGGCCGGGCCCGGCCGTCCAGGCCGCACTCGCTGTCCCCAGAGGAGGCGAGCTCGGCCGACAGCAGCCCGTACGCCCCGCGCCGCGCGGAGCCGCCGCCGCCGCCGCTCTTCCACCTGGACTTCCTGTGCCGCCGGCTGCCGCCGACCAAGGAGAGCGTGCTGCGCCTCGGGCCCCGCGGCGGGCAGCTGCGCCTCTCCGCCGAGTACCCGGCCGGGCCCGGGCGGCTGCGGCTGCGCCTGGTCAGCGCCGAGGGCCTGCCCCGCCCGCGAGCCGGCCCCGGGAGCGGCGGCGGCGGCTGCTTCGTGGTGCTGGGGCTGCGGCCGCGCGTGCAGCCGCGGGGCCAGCGGAGCCGCGTGGTCAGATGCAGCGCCAACCCCATCTTCAACGAGGACTTCTTCTTCGACGGGCTCGGCCCGCCAGACCTGGCCGCCCGCAGGCTGAGGGCCAAGGTGCTGGACCGCGGCGCAGGGCTGCGCAGGGACGTGCTGCTGGGCGAGTGTGAGACGCCCCTGGCTGCCCTGCTGCCCCCCGTGGCGGGGGGGCTAGGTCCAGGGGCCTCCCTGGCGCCTGCCCATCTCAGCCTGTAGACGGAGACCTCTTCTTCAGGAGCTCTCCACTGGGTCTGCAGTCTCCATCTCTTCCATCTTCCCTGCATGTATTTATTTTTGCTAATAAAAGGTTTGTTTGTCGCTAGTGGGATAGCTCCACTTTTTGGCACCCTACACACTCTCAGGCCTGCAGCCTACCGTCCTCCCTCTGCCCTGGCCATACAGGTATGGGAGAAGCTCATTCAGATTGTCTTAGTTGGAGCAGACCTGAAGTAGTGGTTCTCAAACTTAAAAGAGCATCAGAATAACCAGACATCAGAAACCCTGAAGTACCTTGTTGAACATGCAGAGTCCTGGGCTCCATCCCGAGGAAACGCTGATGCTAGTTTCAGTAGGTCTGAGCTAAGGAGGAGCTAGGGTCGCTGAACAAGGCCCGCACCCAAATCACTGAGTCACTCCAGAAAAGGTTCTGTTACTGAAACCAACGTAAGTCACCTTCCCCTGGGGGTTCCTTGGGGCTGTACAAGGGAAATCAACCCTCCCTCACCCACCCACCTCCCTTCTCCGGCCACATCTGTCCTGAAGAGAGATGAAATGTGTCTTGGCAGTGCCTTTAAGGTGTCCTCTCTCTTGCCTGTCCCTTCCATACCTGTGCCATTGTGGGTGGGACAATGCCAGAACACAGAGCCAGAGCAGCAGTTGGGAATGACTAAGATATAATGTCCCAGGAATTGAGATCTTGGGAGAAAAGGGAGTCCTACCCTCGTGTGAGAGCTGGGGGATGCCCAGAAAAGGGCACCCCAGTGAGCAGAGGGAGGGTGTGTGGAAGATAGACGAATGAATGTAGGTCAGATTGTGTTTACCTCCTACCTGAATGTCTCTGACGTTAGCAGTGACCTTCTTCTCTGTCTCTCTACCTTTCCTGGAGCTGGTTCCTCTTGGCTCAGGCCAGGCTTGGAGGAGGGGAGGAGGGGAGGAGGGAAGAAGGGGAGGAGGGGAGGAGGGAAGAAGGGGAGGAGGGAGGCACTGGGCCAACTGAGCTTCTTTTGCCCTCCTACTTGGGCCCATTCTCTCTTTTTTTTTTTTTAATTGATTTTTTAGAGAGAGATGGAAACATTGATGTGAGAGAGAAACATTGATCAGCTGCCTCCTGCATGCCCCCTACTGGGGATCAAACCCGAAATCCAGACATGTACCCTGACTGGGAATCGAACCTGGACCTCTCAGTCCACTGAGGCACACCGGCCAGGCCCTTCCTCATTCTCCGCAGTGCCCTAAACCAGGGCTGAGCTTGCTGGATCCTGATAAACTTCAGCATGTATAATGCTAACACAACACACACACCTCTCCATTCAGATTGCTCCCCAGTTCCTTCTTCCTCCCCTGATCAGCACCCCCACTCCACCCCCAGCCCTAGGCCTCCTAGGCCAGAGGCATGGCTTGCTCCGGGTGTCCAGCAGGTGGTAGCATTCACCAACAAGATTATCACCAGGCAAAGAACTACTGTTCCAACAACTTGTAAAGTCATTTATTCCTACTGGCAACCCCCTTGAGGGCTCAGTACTATTGAGTTCAGTGCGACCTTGGACTCTTCTAGTGAGGAATTAAGATTTGAACTCAGAGAGTCTGGCTGCTGCCACTTCCCCATCAGGTCACTCTGAAAGGGGTCTCCTGTTTCCAACCTTCCAACCCATTCAGTCTAACCCCATCCCTAGTACTGTCCTCTGCTTCAGCCCCAAATCTTCTTGTAGCAACCATTTACAAATGACTGGAAAGAAATGCTGAAGTCATTCAACCTTCACTCAGGCATTTCTCCAACAAATACTTAGGGAGGGCCTATGAGGTAACAGGCATAGGGTATAGCAGTGGTCAAATTAGATGTGGGGATCAGACAAGATACAAAAGAACTAAGTTAAATGTAAAAAACATCACTGGGTGATATGTTACAGAGAAAAATAAACCGGCAAGGGGGCATAGGAAAGGGGAGTCAGATAAAGGGAAGAAGGGAAGATTACAGGAACGAAGGGGGAGGAGGTCGTGTATTTTACCTGTGTCACCCCAGTTAATTGTCACATCCACTTAGTAAGGTAGGTGTATCCCATTTTACTGAGGAGCTAGAGCAGAGAGGTGACATAAACGTGCCTGGGGATCAACCTGGCTGCAGGGAAGACTTAGGACTATAGCTCCACCCAGAACCCCGCTGCCCCGACCACTCAGGAGGCTGTGAGGTAGAATTCAAGTCCACCCCATTAAGGAGCACTTCACTCAGTATTCATAGCTGTGAACTGTCCCCCTGTGATGGGAGCCACAATGTTCCTGGAGAACTTCCTGGCTAGCTAACGCCACAGAAACATGCCCTGGGGGCACACAAGGTCCTAAGAACACCTCCTGTGTATGGACTGCTCTGGCCTCCATGCACAAACACTTTCAGGAACGTAAGTCAGAACCGTTTTGCAACTGAGGACTAATAAGTGGCGGTCACATTCTTACCCAAGTCTTTTGGCCCCTGCTTTTCGACCCTCCTTGCTGTGTCCAAGCCTAAGTGACCACAAATGTGAATTAATAGATGGGTGGTATAGGCAGGGTTATCATGGTAAGTTCAGGGCCAGGAGTGGGGGTCAAACTCCAGCTGTTCCTTCCACCCACAGTGGAAGGGGGTGGGGTAGAGGCTGTGAGATCTATAGATGTTTATAGAGATTTGGTTGTCCTTTTTTTAATGGATGAGGGGGGAGGGAGTGCCATCCCCTCTTTGAGTCATTCCAGTTGGTTGAGATCTCTCCAGGCATGGACCTCCTAGAGAGAGCCCCAAGAAAGCTAGTCCCTAATCACTGGATCAGGCTTCCCAGAGAGGGTGGCCCTCAAAGGATGGCTGTCCAGGACCTACATACTGCTCACCTTCACAGCCCCAGGCCCTCCCTAGAAGGCCAGGCTTGCACTGAGCTTTAAGTGGTTTCTGTGGTTTAGGGGGTGGGGAGGAAGGGAAAGAGAAGTTGGTGACTGCTCCCCAGTTCCAAGCCACCACCAACACCCTCCACCCCCTCCAGGCTGCTTGTCCCCTGGGTTGAGATGCCCTAGCCTGATAAGGGAACTTGGGCACATGCGGGGGGTGAAATGATTCTCTTGATCCCTATCACCCTCCTCCTTGCATAAGAATATAAGAATGTGTTTGAGAAGGAAATACCAACTGCCCTGTTTTGAAAGGGCTGTGATTTGGAGCAGGAGGGAGGAAGGTTAGGCCCGAGGGGGGACTTCCCAAAAGGATGACCAAGGTACCTTTTTGCCTTAGGGAGAAAGAACCCAGTCTTCTATGCTTAGGGCAGGAAAGGGGTAGAGACATGAGAATGTCTAAGCATGTAACTCACTCAGGCCTAGAGGCCAGGACCTTGTTCCAACCCCGTTTCCCCCCTCACTTCCTCCCCATCCCACACAATGGTACAAAGTGGCACAGCTGGGAGAGGCAGCCCTACCTGTGATATCTGGGGCAGGCAGGGCTGCCTGGCACAGTGGCAGGATGAAGTGCCCATCCCCGGGCACTCTGCATGGTCTCACTCTGTGTCCATGGTTGGGAAGTCAGGAAGGGCCTGGGAGACCCAGAGTCACAGAGGAAGAGGGGCTTAAAGAGGAGAAGAGACAGAGAAGGAGGAGCTGGAGAAGACAGAAAACAGAAGTGCCATAGACAGGGAGAGTCTGCAGGGAGAGACAAAGAGAGGATAGTGAGGGGGAAGCAAAGCCAGTCATTTGAGGGAAAGGAGAGCAAGACATCACGTCCCAGCACTCTCCTGAACCCCATCCTGCTGCCTTTTGCTGGCTCTCTTCGTCTGCTAGAGGGTGCTGGGTGAGGTGGTATTTTGGAGAGCTTTGCTTCTCACTCCAACCCTGCCCAAGGACAGAGCCCCAAAACAGACCAACATCCTGTTCTGTGCAGAGAAGTGCACACAGACGCGTGGGCCACCCATTTACCAAAAGGACGTGGGGATAGTCAGAGGCTCAGAGGCACAAACACAACCCTCGGGCTCTCCATCCAAGAAGGTCCCCCAAAGTTTCCACGTCACTCTTCCTCACTTCCCATCTCCTTGTCAACCATCTGGGGAGTTGGAAAGTGATCCTCTACTTCTAACCTTTGTCCCTCAAGCTGCAGCCGTTGGGAGACTCCGGGAGCTACCCAGGAACAGAGGTGCTGAGGGCAGCAGAGTGTGAAGCTCCAGGGCCTGGCGGGAGTGGAGGATGCCTAGGTGGGAGGGCCCAGAGGGAAGGGACAGCTGCCTGCCCTCTCCACGCCAGGTGCCACGTGCGTGAGGTGGGGGGGAGTGGGCGAGTCACGAGGCTGTGGCATGGCTGGCTTCTGCTCTGCTGTTTACCAGCTGGAGGGAGAGCAGGAGGAGGTGCCAGGGAGCCTCCCCACTGCAGCCTGGCCCCTAGCCAGCTGGCCTGTTGGGTAACCACGAGGGCCAGGCCCAGCTAATCAAACTCTAGGCCAGGGCAGTGCAGGAGAGAAGTGGCATCCAGAACCCGCTGAAGCCTCACCCTGCAGCCCTCCCCCTCCGGAGCCCTCCCCTTGTGCAGGCCCCAGTGTGGGCCCACTCAGCTTGGGGCTCTCCTTCCCCCAACTAGTAGGCGCAGCATCTCCTCTCCCCTCCCATTGCTCCTCGGCCCCCACACTCTCCTCCAGGCTTGCCCCTAGCCCCCAAAAGACCAGGAGGCTGTGGAGGCATCAGGAGTCAGGGGATTCTAGGGAAGGGCAGTAAGGTCAGAGGCTAAGTAGGCAGAGGCCTCAAGGAACTAAGAAACCACTGGGATGTCTGATCACATCCTGGAGAAGAAGCACAACCCCCCCCCTCCAAATAAACCTACTTCTCTCTCCCCATCTCCCCTTCTCCTATCTTCTATCAGGGAGAAAGCACATGATTTTGAAGTCACAAAGACCTGAGTTCAAATCACAGCTTGACCACCTATTATCCTTGTACAAGTCCCTAAGTCATTTATACCTTTCAGCATCACTTAGCTTGTGTATAAATATGAAATAATTATATTTGCCTCATGGTGGATGTTGTCAGGATCAAAGAAAATCATGGATTTACATAAAGTGCCTGGCAAAGGGCCCAGCACACAGTAGGTGGTCAGTAAATGCTAGCTAGTCCCCTCCCGGTCCCTTCCCTTCACCTATTCCATTTCTCCTCAAAGTTCCAAAAGTCTGTTCCTTCCATCCCTCCCCTTGTCCCCTTCTGGTGCCAGGACGCTCTGCCAGCCACTCCTTTCCCCTGCCTGCTGACAGACCAGGTGCTCCCTCCCTCCACCCACCCCTCCCCTGGGCCCTGCTCCCTGCCCTCCTGGGCAGCCAGGGCAGCAAGGACGGCACCCAGGGAGTTGCCCCATGGACAGGGCCCCACAGAAACACCACCGAGCCTCCCAGGGTAAGAGGCCCTAGGCCCTGCAGGCAGGTGGAAAGGACTGCTAGGAGGTTCAGAGGAGAGGGAGAGATGGGACTGGTCGAGAAATGAGGCAGAAAGGGGGGACAAGAGAAGAGAGAAAGAGAGAGATGGATTGTCAGGGGACTACAGACAGGTGAGGCAGGACAAGTCTTGATAGAAACTGGAGGAAAAATGGGAGGAGGGGCTGGGGACAGGACAGAGGAGGAGAAATAGGAAGAGGGGAGAAACAGGAAATACATGGAGGGAAAAAAAAGGGAGAAATGAGGAAGGTGGAGCCAAGGAAGGAGAGAGGGGCACAGGCAGGGAAGCTAGATCAAGGGAAGGATTAGAAAGTGGGCAGGCCCCCCAAGTGTCAGCACCCCCTGGGAGCCGTGGGGACACTGCTGTACTGGCTCAGCTGGCTAGAACCCCACGTAGCGATGGCTGGAAAGCTGGCCACTTCAATTCTATTCATTTACCGATGGAGAAACCTGTCCTGCCTTTGGGGATGACAGACAAGGGTGGGGGGAGAGAGCAAGTTGCCCATGCCCACTAGCCTGGCACCTTGCTCCCACTGGCCCAAGGGCATGGGGTTTCATTTCTGCAGATAAGGTGGGGTACCGAGCCCAGGGCGGCGGGGGACAGAGTCAGGCAGTCCTTGGCTCCACCAGTGATTTAACTCAGAGACCCTCTCAGACTAGATCCCATGGCCGCCTGCTTGGTCAGCTGTGAGCAC
The DNA here is from genome assembly GCA_030848825.1 of Tadarida brasiliensis. Lineage (NCBI taxonomy): Eukaryota > Metazoa > Chordata > Mammalia > Chiroptera > Molossidae > Tadarida > Tadarida brasiliensis. The sequence continues at coordinate 20,150,634 of CM061275.1, forward strand.
TGAGGGGGAAGCCTGAGGGCCAGAGCTGCCAAGCTCCAGAGCCACCTGGTGGAGGAAGAACACCGCTGCCAGACACGCAAGGGGACACCCCCACCCCAGGACTGCTCTGAGGTGCAAGTCTGGAGGCTAGAGAGCAGTGCCAGGGTGCCACGTCAGGGAGGAAGCCGGGTGGGGCTAGGCAGGATCAGCGGGTACGTGGGAGGGGCTGATGGAGCCACTCCCTCTCTGGGCAGTCCTGCCCCCAACCCCACCCTAGCAGAGGCCAGGCCTTTAAGTCCACTCACCTCCACTGACCCAGTGGAGGAAGCCTGCTGGAGGGACAGTGTGGAGGCCTGGGGGAGGGAGGTGTCCAGGATGAGACAGCAGAAGGAAAAAAATAACAGGAGAGAAGATTCAGAGGTTAGGGAAACTATAGGGGGCATAAGGCAGGGCTGCAGGGTTTTCTGGGACAAAAGACTGGCCCTGTGCCCTGTGAGGAGCTGCTGTGTAGACGTAGAAAATGAACCAGGTCTGTGGGGGAGAAGCACCTTCAAGGGCTCCCTTGGTAGATGTTTAAAAAATGCTAACCACATGAATGAACATCCCCCCAAAATGCTCTGGCTAAGGCTTTCCCCTCAGCAGCTGCCCCTCTGCTCGCCCTGCATCAACCCACCTGTGCTTCCTGCTGCCGGCTCTCCACCCAGACAGATGCCACACAGCAGGTGGGAAAGAATGTCTTCCTGTGCAGGCTGGCTGGCGGGGGAGCCGGGCCTGTGGAAGGCAGAGCAGGCTCTATGCTTGCAGCTCTCCTGTCCTCTTCCTCCAAACATCCTCACCACCCTACTCTCAACCCCACACCTCTGGGAGTCCCCGGTGCTTCAAGGAACAAACAAACAGATGATGTAACAAACAAGAGATGTATCTCCCATAGAGATTTAAGTCTGGCTGCAGAATATTCACTGTGCACCTGTGATGGGCCAGGCCTATGGAAGGCTCTGGGAACAACAGGGTGAACAAGGCAGACACAGCCCCTGCCTCCCTCGGGCTTACCATCTAGCAGAAAAGCCTGGTTCCCGGATAATGACACCATTAAATCAGTTATGTGATGCATTGCCAGGAAGTCGACTGCAAGGTGCTAAGTGTGTAAGCACCAGGGCAGGGTGAGTGGCATGCACAGCTTCTGCAGGGAAGAGATGTAACGGGAAACTTGAGCGCTAAGGAGAAGTTGGCTAGACTGAGTGCGTGTGAGGGAAGGGCATTCCGGGGGGAAGGGATAGCTTGGGCAGTGCCAGAGTTGATGAGGAGCCTGGCACTCTTGAGGACCTGGAAGACGGCCAGTATGACTGAAGGGCAGAGGATGAAGAAGAGGAGATGTGGTGGAGGGTGGTCCCACTTTCTCCTCAGACACCAGGGTCCACTGGGAAGGAATGGGGTGGGACTGGGGGCCAGTCAGTGAGGGGAGTGTCTCTTGGTTCCTGTGGTCTTCAACTGTTAGCCTGACTCCCTCTCCTCTCCTTACAGAGCTGCTGGCTGCAAAGAAGACCCACACCTGTGAGTAGAGGCTTAGGGCAAGAGCAGTTGCTGGGGTGTGGAGAGATGGCACAGAATCCAGCCAGGGCTGTGGGAGGTTCTCGTAAAAGAAAGGCACGGTAGGTTTCAGAGACGGAGTCGCCGTGCAGAGGTGGCCCGTCCTCGGGAGAGGCGAAGCCTAGCAAAGCAGGGGAGATGGGGAGAGGAGGAAAAGAGGGGGAGGGATAAAGAAACCTCAAGATCAGGGCAGTGGAGGAGATAAGGAAGGAGCCTGAAGAGTGAGAGGGGACACTGCAAAGAAGCAAGGAGGACCATGGAAAGGGAGCTGCGGGGAAAGGCGGGGAGAGATGCTGGACAGAGACACGGGAGCTGGAAGTGGGTGGGGCGGCGCGACAAGGTGGCCTGCACAAGGCTTTGTGGCAGCGGAGCCAGGTTTGGTGTTCATTTCTGTGGTTAACACATCCTGAGGTGTGAACGAGCCTGAGGCCAGGCTGTGCAGGGCTGGAGAGCAGGAGAGCAGGACAGCCTTCATCTCTGTAGGAGACACAACCGACAGGGACCTTCTGGGTCCCAGGGCCTGGAAGACTGAGGCTACAGCATGTGAGAAGGGGCTAGAGCTCAGGAAGGACTTCCCCATGGATACTAGGGAGTAAGCATCCTCTCTAGGGACCACTCCTAGTTTGTGGGAGAAGGTACTCTCCCAGAAAATGTACCCACTCCACCTCAGTCCCAGAGCTTATATCCCTGCAGAGCCATGCGTGCCCTTAGCAGCCTGCGGGCACTCTAGGGCAGGCCTCCTTGAGCAGGGGTCCCTGGCTTGACAAGGACAACCCTGGAGCAGGAGAGGCTCCCCTGAATGGCCTATCAGCTCCTCCTGAGAGCTTGCTGCCGCCCCTTCTGCTGCCAAAATTGTCTAGAACCTTCCTGCTCCAGGCAGAGGAATCGCCGAGGGCACAGCATCACTCTCTCCCTGAGCTGGGCAGATAGGGGCTGGGGGCCATCCAGGATGCTACACCTTCCTGGGTGGGGGCTTGCTTTGCTCAGCACAATCCTGATCGCTGCCTCGCCTGCCCTTAGCCACAGGGCCCCACGGAAATGCTGAGCAGGGCTCTGGGAGGAAAGCGGGTCAAGGAGTGACGTGTGAGCTGGGGGAAGGGAGCTAGGGACCATATGTGGGTGGGGGGTGAAGGGGGAGTTTCGGAGCAGCTAGAACTGGAAGAGGCTAAACTCCATCCTACCCTTAACCATTTACCACAGAAACCTCGGCCAGGGCCACACCCCCTGATACCCACTGGCCCTGTGCAACTGTACCCCCACCCCCACCCCCATGAGTGTCTTCCCGAGAACCCAGGCTGGCAGCCCTTCACCCAATCCACTGCCCAGCTCCTGAGAGCTGAGGAAGGCCAGCAGGGAATGTTCTGTACCAAGCTGAGGAGCTACTGCAGTTCCAGCAAGATCAGAGACCTCTTAGGAGGTTTGACCCAGAGGCGCCAGGAAAGAGTAACACCTCGCCCAGGTGGAGAGGCCCTGAAAATAGGCTCTGAATTGAGACAACACCAAGAAGGGAGCAACCCAGGAGGGACCCCCAGACCAAGAGGGGACCTGATTGCTAAGAAGCCCTGAAGAGGGAACCCCCAGGCTGAGGTACCCCATAGAGCAGATATGAGGCTGAGAGGGTCTCTAAAAATGATTGGCCCCAGAAGGACCCCCAGGCCAAGAAACTACAGACTCACACACAAGGTGCTCTCCCAAGCTGAGACACCCTCAAGAGCAGTCTTGAGCCAGAGAAACCCTCCCATTCATCAAGTGGGATCCAGCACCAAACTACCTGAGTTGAATCCTGACTACACCACTTACAAGCTGTGTGATCTTGGTCAAGTTACTTAACCTCTCTGTGTCTCAGTTTCCTCATCTTTGAAATGGGGATAACGGTACCTACCTCATAAAGTATTTTGTGAGGATTAGATCATCCACATCAAACACTGAGAATCATTTCTGGCACATAGTATCATCATTATCATCATCATCATCATCATCATCATTTCAGTAGTTTTGTCCCCGAGGAAAATTTCTGACGGACTAACCCTTCCTGGGGATGATGGTGGGATCCAGGCTTCCTACAGATAGTGGACATTTGTCTGATGATTATTACTGCTACTATTATCATTTATTTCCTACCCCAGGGCATACATCGTGTCTGTAGGGAGGGCATGAGCATCGTGGGTGGTGGGGCAGCCTCTCTGACTGCACCTCCGTGGGCTGTTGGCAGTCCAGAGGGTCTCAGGTGGAACACGCCACCACCCCAGGCAGATATCCTGTGACTTACCTCTGGAAACATCCCTGTCCCTGGAGTCACCTGGCAAAGAGGGTCAGACTTGGGAATCTTCAGGGGGAGGGAGAATAGGAAACTGGCCCCAGGCTCATGTGAGCTCCATTCGGGCTCCCCAGCCAGAGCTACCCTGTCAGGTGGAAACAGCTTTTACCGCGTGTGGCTGTCGCATGTGGTTTTGGAATTTTCCAACGCCCCCTGCCATTGGCTGCCCCGCCCCTCACACCCTGCCCCAGGCCCAGATTGGCCACGTGGGGCGCCTGTCATCCTTCCCGCTGCACCCTAGGGAGGGGTAGGGGGTGGTGGAGTTGGGGGGTTGTCACTCGGCCACCTGTGTGGTGCTAGCTTAAACCCCCCTGCCCAGAAGCACTGGGGGAGAGCTAGGTGCAGAGCTGCAGGCTGAGGCTCTGCTGAGAGGCCTCGCCCCCAACCCTGCTGCCAGCTGTGCCCACCTCTGGACAACCCCCCTGCTGAGAAGGAAAGGGAGCTAAGGTGGCAAAGCCTACAGCTCAGCCATGAGAAGTAAGTGAACGGGGCCACCTGGGAGTGGGGAAGCCTGGATCCCATCATCATCCCCAGGCCCTGGAAAGAAGGGGTGTCTTGGGAATAGAGTGAGCACAGCTGAGTGCTCTCCCCTGGTAGGGTAGGTCCTGGGTGAGGCCAAGGTCTGTTGGGAGATGAGTGGAGCAGCTAGGGAGTCTGGCTCCCAGGCATTTCTCTTAGGGCAATGACAGTAAAGGGACTCCTCTGTCATATGCTCTGGAAAGGATCTCCAAGAGTACCTGAGGTGCCCTGCCCCCTCATTTTAGAGAGAGACGGAGACCCAGAGAGGCCGAGGACGTCACTCCAGATCAGACAGTTGTAGTAGATGGAGGGTGGTGATTAACAGGCATCCTGAACGCACGCTCCCGGCTCAGCTCCCACGGCCATGCTGCCCTCTGTGCCTTCCACCTGCCTGTGGATGGGGTGCAAAAGGAGGCCAGAGCATCTGCTGTGCCCCGGGGCAGCAGGACACGGGGAGGCAGGTGAGGTCAGCAGGCAGAAAGGGTCAGAACCCCAGCACCCGCCTCAGAGCCACCATGCTTTCCGCCCAGCCCAGGACATGAGGACCAAGTGGAATCCAGCCAGGGTGCCGTGAGTGTTTGTGTGTGTGTGTGTGTGTGTGTCCCCAGGTTCAGTCACCCATTTGACGAGGGGGATCAGGCAGTGGAGAGGGGAGCAGAAAGCTTTCAGCTTCACCCCCTTTCTGGCCTGGAGCCATGGACCAACAGCTGGTGGGCAGATGTCTGGGCTCCCTGTGCCTTCTAGCACAGCAAGAGTGGGCAGGTCCTCTGGTCCCCATGTTCACATAAGAAAAGCCAGAAAACCTCTCAGAGCACTGGGCAAAAGGAGAAAGAGGAAAGTCCCGTGCCCCTGTGGCCTGAACCCTGAGGAAGCCCGGGCCTCAACCTGGCATTTTCCCACAAGACACACAAGGAAGGCCCTCTTAGGACCCAGAAAGACCCATGGGCTGAGAGTCTAAAGACCGAGTTCTTCTGTCACTGACTAGCCGTGTAGTCTTAGGCAAGTCATTGGGTCATGGTGTCCTCATCTGCAAAATAAGGAAGCTGAATTTAAAAACAAAACCAATTTTGGAGAGGCTCCCACTTCTAAGGGCCCAGGACCAAGGAGAGAGCCCTGGTCCCTGAGTTGGGCACCCCCAAGGGTAGTGAAGGACACTCAGAGGGTAGACTGGAGGAGGAAAGCAGAGGAAAGGCTCCACTTCCGAGCTTGGATGGGGACTCCAGTGCAGGTTTGTGAGCTGGGGTGGGCCAGGAGGGGAGGAGAGGAGCCAGAAATGTCCACAGGATGGAGGGCCCCTTGGAGTGTCAGCTTCCCTTCCAGCTTCTTCCCATTAGCAGCAAAGGTTAGCAGCGCTGTCCTCCCAGAAATGGCCTCAAACCAGCAAATCCGCCCTAGAACCCCATGATGGGTGTGCTTCAGTGCCTGGCAGGAGGGCAGCAGTCCCCAGGACTGGATGAAGGAGACACCCGGGGCACCTCTTCATTATAGCCACCCACAGCTCCCTCCAGGCTGGTAGGAAGGAGGGGGGGTCTCTTCTGGTTGGGGCTCTGTGCCACTGATTCTTCTCACTTGGACATCTCTGGGTATCTCGTAGCCCCAATGTAGCTGACTGCCGTCCCCCCTGCTCTGAGTGCCAGTCATCACCATGCCCTCTGATGACAGCTGGGGCAAGTCGGAGCACTAGGGGTTTGGGATTGTGACATACCCAAAGACCAAGGAGCAGAAACAGACTGAGAAATAGAGAGAGTGCCCTGGCGGGTTTGGCTCAGCAGTTAGAGCGTCGGCCCGCGGACCAGAGTCGCAGGTTAGATTTCGGTCAAGGGCACCTACCTCGGTTGCTGTTCCTCCCTGGCCCTGGTCCGGGTCTGCACGTTGATGTTTCTCGCTCTCTCTCTCTCCCTCTCTCTCCCTCCCTCCCACTCTATCTGAAGATAAATGGAAAAATATCCTTGGGTGAGGATTAAAAAGAAAAATTACAAAGAAATAGAGAGAGATGCAGAGGCCCAACTCCAAGGACAGAGATTAATGTAGCACATGGGGCAGAGTGATATACGGACAGAGATATAAATGAAGAGATACCAGAAGAGCCAAAGCATTGCTAGAGTGCAGAGGCACACAGACTCAGGGAGAGACGAAGCGGAAGCACGCTGCAGCAGCGGGGAGACGCTGAGCACCAATGGAGTTTAGGACGGTGGAAAGTAGGAGGCACGGATTTTCTGGCGTTTCTGGAAGGATGGTATGGGCTCCCTGCTCCTAAGTAGAGGGGAAATGTCCATGAGCCAAAAAGTCCCCAGGTGCCCAGAGGGCGGGCAGCCCAGTCATCTGTCTCACTCAGGCGATGGCCACTGTGGAGCCCACAGGCATAAGGCACTGGCATTCAGCCTGGATGGGGAGGTAGGAGGACCAGGGCAGAGGTGCGTGCCTGTCTTGCTGTGCCTGGTCTTTCTCAGGTCCCATCATGCTGAGAAGCCTGGGCCAAAAAGAAGTCTGCTCCCCAGAGAGCCACAGACCTCACCCTGAGAGCCAGGGCCGGCTGAGGACTGGACAAGGCCCCTCCTTCCTTGCATCACTCCTGTGCCTTTCCCTTTCCCTCTCCTCGCATTCCTAACTCAATCCCAAACACCCTGCACTCACTCACTCCACCCCCAGCCCAGGGCTCTGGAGGTTGGAGCTTCCCAGCCTGTCCCAGCACAATGAGACATGGGTGTTGGTGTTGCTGGCCCTCCCAGGGGCTCCACTGCTCTGCCTCTGTGCCACTGACTCAAACGGGGAACAGGGGCTTTCCCCTGCTAAAGAGCTCTCCAAAGAAGGCAGCTCTGGGGTCTCCTCGTGTCCTCCATGGCTAGTCCACTCCTCCTGCTGTTACAGGGCACCTTCCCTGGGACTTTGGGCTCAGAAAGGATGAAGATGTCTATTTGGGGGGAGGGCTGGTGACAGGGCAGGCCTGAGGGCCAGAGCCAGGGACTTTCTGACTCCTTGGGCCTCTTGGAGCAGCAGAGGCCTCTGGAAAGGAGACACAGCCCTGGAGGCTGGGAAGGCGGCTGAGGGTGACATCTGGGCTCCCACTCCTCCGAGCTTCCTCCTGGTGATTCATCCCCTCCCCCATTCACTGGTTGTTTTCACCCAGTTCTTTTGTTTCCCCTCCTTTCTCCTGTCCCAGACTGCGGGGGTGGCGGGGGCACAAGGAGGGGGTTTCAGGTGGCTGGCTGTCTTTCGTGGCTTTTCAAAACCCCAGACTCTCCCTCGCCCACCTGAGTTTTAGCTTCGCTACTTTCTCAGCCCTGGGATCTGGGTGTATCAGCAGAAATTTCTCGGGCATGGGCTGGGAGGAGTGCTCACCAGGTAGAACTGCTTCTCTCCTGACCCCCACCAGCCCTCCCCCCCTCCCCTGTGGTGGTACCCACCACCGTGGTTTCCAGCTTCGCAGAAGCTGCAGGAACTGAGAGCTGAGAAAGGAGGGAGGCCGGCAGGCTGGGGCACAGAGTGGACCCGCTGTGGTCTCCCTGGGGAAAGGACTGAGAGTTTGGGCTGCAGGGAGAGAGGGGCCTAAGCTAAGAAAAGAGACACCTTCCCCTTTCCCATTCACTCATTCATTTCTGCAGAGAGGTCCACTAAGGTGTATGAAAGCCACTCACTCCACACCCCAGAGGAGCTGTGGTCTTTCAGAGGAGTCCCAAGTCGGAGCTCTGTCAGGAGGGGCAAGCTGTTCTACCTCGGCCTTAGAAGCCTGCCCCTGAGAACCGGGTAAAGGCGGAGAAGACCGACACCACGGAGGAAGAGCCGGGACAGAGGGAATATTGTCTCTGGAGCTTTACATCAGACATGAGTCCTGGCTTTAGTTCCAGGGTCCTCCCTGAGTCCCATTCCCAGCCTGCCACTGTCACTTCACACATTCCCCTGCAGCCAGAAGTAACCCACCCCCTCTCCCATCCTCCTCGGTGCACTGGCAGCTCACTCTTGCAGGGTATATAGCTAAATGGTGGGGACCCTGGCTCTCAAGTTAGAGAGACCTGCCTTCAAACGCCAGATCTGCTGCCTCTGGCTGTGTAACCTCAGTCAAGCCATTTACTGTCGCCTGGACTCAGTCATTTCTCATCTGTAAAATGGGGACAATACAAGTATTATAGTACCTACCTCACAGGGTTGTTGTGATCATGAAATGAAAAATGTATACGAAACCTGGCACAGAGCTAGAATTCAGCCAGCGCTTATGCCTGTCATTATTATTCCTCCTTAATCAGCGTCCACTGGAGAAAGAGAAGAGAGAGAGGGCCCAGCTCTGGACTGACAGAGCACCAAGAGCAGAGGAGGACCCCAGGTTCCTCTGTCTGCATCCCTTCTCCACCAGGCCTGGGTGGTTCTGGGGTTTGAGGGGAGATATCCCCCAAGATTGAAGCCCCCACTTTGCACCTACCATTTCCTCTCTGTGGCATAGGGCACCTGGACAGAGCTGAGGGCTGGCTTCTTAGGTGGCATAGGGCCAGCTCTGGAGGTACTAAAGAGCGCTATCAATGAATCTCACAGCTGTGAGAAAGGAGAGATTAGAGGAGGTTGGAGGGAGGGAAGCACAGACTACTTTGTCTCTACCGTATTTCCCCATGTAGGATGTGCTCGTAGGAAGCTCCCTGGTGACCTTTCCATGTCTGAGGCAATCCAGGAGAGATTCATTTTCTTTTCTTAGTATACATCAGAATGACGTTGTCAGAGGTCACACTGGATGATGGAGAAGAAACCAGAATGAGCTGGGGAAGGGACCACCAACACTGCCCTCGTCCCTGGGTGGGAACAGCCTGGCAGGAAGAGGGAGGAAATCCTTGCTATTCCAAAGTGTAGGTTGAGACCCAGCAAGCTTGGGTGCCCACCAGGAGCTTGTTCAAATGCAGAATCAGGCCCCCCCAGGCCTCCAGAGTCGGGGCCTGCGTTTGAACAAGATCCCTAGGCAATCTTGTTTGAGACCAAAGGGCTAGAGTCATGCAGTCACTAGATGATTTCAGGGACAGCATGCACATGTGGCATTTGGAGAAGGCTTCCTTGGTGGGCCCTGGAGGGAGAGCAACCTCGCAGATCTTCCCAAGGCAGCCGCAGGCGGCTGTGGGAGAGGGGCCGCAGGGCTGGCCTCGAGTTCCTGACCTTTGTTTGGTTCTAGTTCCTGGCACCGGCAGGCCCTTAGATGGTAAGTTCCTGGCAGGCCAGGCTCCCGGGCAACCGTTTGAGTAATCCTGTGATTACTCAGCTCCCCCTCCCCAATCTAGGTTCCCAGCACCTGCCACTTCAGGGCAGTGGCTCAGGGGTGTGTTTAGAAGGTGAGGTATTCGAGGTGTTTTTCAATTCCTGCTCCCCCACTGCCACCCCTGCCAGTCCCCCTCTCGTCCTCTGCCCTCCCCTCCTCCACAGGCACACTCATGCGCACCAGGACTTTCTCTTTGAGGTTTTCGGTAGGTGGCATCGAAGGGGACACAGGTGGCAGGGGAGGGAGGGAGGACTAAGACAAAAGGGCCTGACAGTGCTGACAGGGCCAGGACATGAGTGGGTTTGTCTGTTACTTTGGCCGTCTCTCCACCTCTGGGTCTAAGTCTCTATTGACCTGACCCTCTAGCTTGGACCCTCTGACTCTGTCTCTCTGGGTACCTCTGTCCTGGACTACGGTTAGGGATGTGGGGGAGTGGCTGGCCTGGTGGCTGAGGTCCAAACTCAGATATCTCCCAAACACGGTATTTGTGACAGAGGCCTGTGGCTGGCCACATTGTCCCATGAGAAGGGCGAGGTCTTGGTGACACTCTGGTGAGGTTCCTAGGGCCAGGACCAGCAGCAGGTCAGGCGTGGGGCAGGGAGATGTGTCTGGGTCACCCGTGTGGTCAGCACACACACGCACACGGATGTGGCTCTGGGAGAAGGGAACAGGCAGGGAGGCCTGTGGTTGACTGCAGGGCCGGAGCCTGAGTTCCCACTGTGGCTTGGCCTAATCTCCCTCCCACTTACATTTTTAGGTGACCCATGTTGGTTTCTCCCCTCTCTGGGCTTCGGTCCACTGAGGAGAGAGATACCACAGTGTTGGGGGAAGGTGTTGAGGCCAGGGAGACTCGACGGGGCGCAGGCACGTTCATCGACCTCAGGTGTCCACTGGCTCTCTTCGCCCTCAGCTCAGCTGTAGCTGGCAGACAGGGCTTCCCCTCCAGCACAGTGTTTCCACCGGTGGCATCATTTCACTGTGTCCTACAACCGCCCCATGGGTAGGCAATGTTATTTTTCTCCTGATTTTACAACGGGGGACTGAGGCCTAGAGAATCTAAGTGATGTGACATGCAGGTGCCCCCACATCTTCTGCCCCTTTTCCAAGTACCCGAACCCCTCTTGTTCCCTCTTGCCCTCCATTCATTCCAATCTGCTCGTAATTTACTGGAAAGAATCTGAAAAGCTCACTTCCCATCTGTCCTGGAGGAGGCCGCTTTCTGTGTGGGTGATACGTAGGCACGTGGGGCTGGGGGGCTGGGGGGCTGGGGAACAGAGTCCCAGCGGAGGGTTTCAGACACCTGTGTCCCTGCCCCCTTGAGGAGGCAGCTGCTTACTCTAAGTCACCTCAAGGCTGATGGAAATGATATTTCGGGGAATGGCGGGCAAGCCATGGTCACCCTCCCACCTCACCTCAGCAGGCCTTACACCTGACCAGGGTCTAGGTCTGGGCCCGAAGGGAGCTCAGAGGGGAGGCGCAGGTCGGCAATGGCAGAGAAGAGACCCATATGCCCTTGGGAGTGCCCAGCTCCCCTTCAAAGATGGCCTGGAGGAATGCCAACTGCTGATCCCTGAAACTCGGTAGAGAGCTGTGGGCATTGCCAGGGAAAGGGCGAAGCAGAGGCAAAGAGCCTGGAGCCAGCGCTGGCAAGGGGAGGGGCGCAGGCACAGCTTACAATGAGTTCAGTGGGCAGGAGGGGGTCCTATTGCCCAAATGAACAAACACTAACACACAAATATGCACATGTGCACCCTGGCTCAAGCAGACACACCATTGGCTCAAAAATCACATGTACCTTTCATGTGTGCGCACACACACACTCAAACATGCCCACTGATATGTGCACCCCAAAAGCCGTGTACACAGAATAGCATAATGGAAAGCTCAGGAATGTAGACCCAGCTCTGGGGCAAACTACCTGTGTGAACCTGGGCCCACCACCTTCCTCATCTAGCCTCTTTCGTCATCTGTAAAGGAAAGAAAAGGTTGAATGCGATGGTCTCGAGTCCCAGGCAGCATTGAAATTCACAATTTGGGGCACACAGTTGAACACAGAGGTCCTCATATGCATACTCACAGGGCCACCCTCTCTTTGCTCTGGGGCCAGGGGCCTAGGAGCCCTGTTTGATTCTCTCCCTGCCCTCAGGCACCCAGCAGAGCTGGCTGGTTTAGCCCCACTCTCCTGCGCTCCATCTGGTCTCCCCCTACACTCTCTGGGCCCCACTCTGTGGACCCTGCCCCTCCCTGAGCCCTCACTGCCCTGCTGAGGATGGTTGGCATCTCTACCTGCCCCCAGGTGCCCCTGCCTGGTGCATCACATCTCCCGCCATGCCCCACACTCTGCCATGGGAGCCGGCCCAGTGGGGGAGGGTGGCACAGAGGAAGCCCCCTGGGCGGGAAGCAGGTGTTTCGAAGTGGTGAGGACTCCTAGGTCCCCAGGCGGGAGGGAGGCAACTGCAGCTTTTCAACTTGAAGGGCTGAGCAGGTGGCCTCTCTGCAGCTGCTTTCTGTGCCCCTCTAGAGCTGGAACAACTCCCAGCCGCCCCACCAAACGAAAACGGCCTCCACAGACCCTTGGCTGAGCAGCACTGGGCACTTCACTTCTTCCAGTTTGCAAGAGGAAACAGCGAGCTGGAGCCCGTGGGGGTGGGGAAGCACCATGTCCCTGTGTCAGCCAGGAACACGGGGTAGGATCAACAAAGGGCTCCTGGGCTGACCTCCTGCTCTTTCTTTTCCAGCACAAATTGAAGTAATTCCTTGCAAAATCTGTGGGGACAAGTCATCTGGAATCCATTACGGGGTTATAACCTGCGAGGGGTGCAAGGTGAGTGCACACATGTACACAGTCTCCTAGAGATGAGGAGAGAGGGTTGGTGGCCACTGACTCCCAGGGATGGGCTCCCGAGGCACCTAGGATGGGGCCTTACCTGGAGGGCGCTGCACACAGCGGGGCCTTGTCTTAGGCTGGGGGAGTGATTGTAGGACAGATTGCAATCGTGCTAAGAAATGGAGGAGAGAAGACTGACCGTAGGATCTGGGAGCGCTGGGGCCAGAGTTGGTGGGGTGGGGTGCCCCGAACTGAGCTGGGCCTGGCCAAGACCAGCAGCCCGGTCTCCACCTGCCTTCCCCAGGGTTTCTTCCGCCGGAGCCAGCATTGTAACGTGGCCTACTCCTGCACCCGCCAGCAGAACTGCCCCATCGACCGCACCAGCCGAAACCGATGCCAGCACTGCCGCCTGCAGAAATGCCTGGCACTGGGCATGTCCCGAGATGGTGAGGCCAAGCGGGCAGTCCCCCGAGCTTTCCCTGCAGCCTGGAGGGGCAGCCTGGTCTGTACAAACACCCTCCCAGACAGGCATGTCTTTTCCACTGTCCAGTGTGGGGGGAGGCAGGCCGCCCTCATCAGAGCTCTCCACAGTCCCCAGCTTGGGGCTCTGCTAGAAAACCCTCCTTTCCCCAAGGCCCAACTCTTCATTTTCTCTTTGAGATGGATTCTCCTCACTCCACTCACCCTGGCCCAGAAACCATCCAGGTTCTACCTCTTTCCCTCCTGCCCGTCACTCTAGTCCTAGCCCGGCTCCCTCCCTAGACCCCCCTCCCATCCCAATCCTTCAACACAGGACTGTGCAGGAATGGTGGCCTGAGAATAACCCAGAGGCCCGAGGGTGGGGAGGCCTGCTGTTCCTGGCTGTTCTCCACCTTCCTCACCCACCACCTCCTCACGCCCCCCACCCCCACCCCCACCCCCACCACAGAGGGAACCCGAGGCGGGGCTGGGGGAGGCATGAGGTGATGGGGAGCCAGAAGGAGCCTGTCAGCACTTTTCAGTGCCCAAAATAACAAAGTGAAAGGAAACACGCAGGGGTGCAGGGGGCAGGCGGGGCGAGGGGCTGTGCCCCCACACCTGGGAGGGGTGGGGGGGAGTGAAAAGGCAGGAAAGAGAGCAGAAGAGGATGTTCAGAAACAAGCCGCGGAGCCTGGGTTGGGCTGTGGTGAGTATCTAGGTCACCAGGGAGCCTGCAGGCCTGACCACAGGGAGACCTGTGTTCTCAGCTCTCCTCTTCCTCCGACCCTCCTAGAAAAGCGAGGTGACCCCAATACAGCTTGAGGCCCCCTACTCGACCACCCCCAGCCCCAAAATCAGGAGGCCAGAATTATCAGTCCAGACTCATTGCTTAAATTCTGCCACATTTAGAAGCTGGTTTCAAGCTCGGCGAGTGTGCTCAGGAGACCAAGTGTCTGGGCTGGACAGAGCCCTGAAGCAAGCCAGAGAGAGGTGGGAGGGGGCTTGAACAAAAGGCTGCTGAAGGGAGGTTCTCAGGCAAGACCTGAAAAGTTCTGCTTGGGAGCAGCAAGTTAATCCCGCAACAATCAAAACGCCTGCTGACTCTGCCCAGTACTTGTGCTCCTGCCTGAAAAACTCCCGATCCCCGACCTCTTCCAGCTGTCAAGTTCGGCCGCATGTCCAAGAAGCAAAGGGACAGCCTACACGCTGAGGTGCAGAAACAACTACAGCAGCAGCAGCAACGGGAGCAAGTGGCCAGAACCCCTCCTGCAGGGGGCCGAGGGGCAGACCCCCTCTCCTGCACCTTGGGGCTCCCAGATGGGCAGCTGCCGCTGGGAGCCTCACCTGACCTGCCTGAGGCCTCTGCCTGTCCCCCTGGCCTCCTGAGAACCCCAGGCTCCAGGCCCTCCTATTCCAACAGCTTGGCCAAGGCCGGGCTCAACGGGGCTTCGTTCCACCTCGAATACAGCCCTGAGCGGGGCAAGGCTGAGGGCAGAGAGAGCTTCTCTAGCACGGGCAGCCAGCTGACCCCTGACAGATATGGACTTCATTTTGAGGATCCCAGGCATCCTGGGCTGGGGGAGCCAGGACAGCGCCCAGACAGCTACTGCAGTCCCAGTTTCCGCGGCACCCCAAAGGCACCCTATACCTCCGTGATGGAGATTGGTGAGCAGCTGAGGAGGCAGGGGGGGTGGGGATGATGAGGGAGGGCATTCCAAGAGAGAGGTCCTAGTTGGCACCCCATGTAAACCAAACGTGAGCCCGAGGGAGTCGGGTCCTGGGCAAGGGGTTTAGGGAGAGGCGGAGAAGGGCTAGGCCAGGCAGCGGGGTGCCCTTCATGGGTGTAGGGTAGGAGCTGGCTGAGATCGAGCCCATGCCTTCTCCTCTGGCCCCAGAGCACTTGGTGCAGAATGTGTGCAAGTCCTATCGAGAAACGTGTCAGCTGCGGCTGGAGGACCTGCTACGGCAGCGCGCGAACCTCTTCTCCCGAGAGGAGGTGGCTGGCTACCAGAGGAAGGTGAGGCCAGGGGACCTGCCAGGAGGGAGGACAGCCCACCCTTGGGGAGCCCAGAAATGGCTACCTGCACACCATGTGGGCTGGGGCAAAGCAGGGCATCACAGATAGGCACAGATGTGTGCCCACTTTGAAGTGGGGGTGTCTACATCCCAGTAGACAGATGAGAGCTTTCCCTGAGCCTCTGCCTAGTAACATTTACTGGGCCTCCATTACCCCACCTCTTGCGCCCTCCCTCCTCTGTCAACCGTAATGGTCAGAGCCCTGACTGCCACTTGTTGAACACCCCTTCTCTGCCAGGCACTGTGCTAAATGCTTTTTTACATCAATTATCCTTGACCCTTATGACAACCAACCTACGAGGTTGGTATATATTTCTATTTTTAACAGACCTGGAAACTGAGCTCAGAGCGGTTAACAGAGTCACTCCAGGTCCCAAAGTGGTGGAGCTAAAGGCAAATCCAGGTCCATTGGCTCCAAAGCTTATGTTCCCTCCTCTGTCGCACTCTGACAATACCACCTGCTCTGAAAACTCGTTTGGCACTGAACTGGTGCTCCTCCAGGTTATTAAGACCTTTGGGTATGCCTTTTGGGGAGGGGGGTTCAGCATCACCTTTTCACTTCAACAAGATGCAAACTCTTTAAGGGCAAAGCTGTATCCTGGACTTTTTAAATTCTCCCACAAGAACTTACTCCGTGCCAACAGCTGGTGGGTGCTTAGCAGGACCCAGTGATAGGAATTGACCCCAAGTGTGCATTTGTACTAAGAATAGGCTAAAACAGTCATGTTGAGAGAATGTGGGCGTTCATAAATACCTCTGCCATTTGTCAGTCTGGGCTCCCCGGGGCCTGGGGTGGTCACTGGGTCATAAAGAGGCTACAGTGGGACCCTCGTCCTTCCCTGCAGTCGATGTGGGAGATGTGGGAGCGCTGTGCCCACCGCCTCACCGAGGCCATTCAGTACGTTGTGGAGTTCGCCAAGAGGCTCTCAGGCTTCATGGAGCTCTGCCAGAATGACCAGATTGTGCTGCTCAAAGCAGGTGCCCAGGGAGGGTGGGCAGGCAGGGAGGGAAGGGGGAC
The DNA here is from genome assembly GCA_030848825.1 of Tadarida brasiliensis. Lineage (NCBI taxonomy): Eukaryota > Metazoa > Chordata > Mammalia > Chiroptera > Molossidae > Tadarida > Tadarida brasiliensis. Next base: position 20,166,646 of record CM061275.1, read on the forward strand.
AGAGTGTGGACCGGGGCAGGGCTGAGTGGAGGGAGGTGGTCAAGGACCAGGACACCGAGGGAGACAGAAAGCAGGCCTGAGGGATGCCTGGCTTTGTGTGACGCTACACCTGCATTTTCCTCCCCACTCCCAGGAGCAATGGAAGTGGTGCTGGTGAGGATGTGCCGGGCCTACAATGCCAACAACCACACAGTCTTTTTTGAAGGCAAATACGGTGGTGTAGAGCTGTTCCGAGCCTTGGGTGAGAAGCAGAGGGAAATGAGAGAGAGGAGTCGGATGGGTCTAAGCTTCAAGACCCAAGGTGCCCTCTTTTCTGGGCAGATTTCCCCTCTGCTCCAAACATCAAGAGGGTGGGCATCCTTGGGCACCTGGCCTTACCAAGCTGGCTCACTCTGTCCTTTCCTCCCCATCAGGCTGCAGTGAGCTCATCAGCTCCATCTTTGACTTCTCCCGCTCTCTGAGTGCCCTGCGCTTTTCCGAGGACGAGATTGCCCTCTACACGGCCCTTGTCCTCATCAATGCCAGTGAGTGTCACTGGGCTGGGGGAAGGGACATTCAGCTGGTGGAGGTGCGACAAGTATTGAAGAGTCCAGACCTTCAGATGTGGTTAAATCTGGGACGTTGCTTTAAGGCCCAATATTGCTAAAAACTAAAATGAGTGAAAATGAAGATTCAGAGGAGCCTGACAGCAGCCCAGGCGGGGTTGGAGAAATGGGGAGATGTGAGGATGAGGGGAAGTGAGCCACTTCCTTGAGAGAAATCAGTCTGCTTGTGCATCCCAGTCAGCCATGCCACTGTGGCTACACACTGGAATTGCCTGGGTTGGAGTCACCTGGGGAGCTTTAAAAAGGCTTGCTACCTGGGTCTACCTCCCAGAGACTCCAAGGTTATTCATCTGGGGCATAGCCAGGGCACCAGAATTGTCAGCAGCCTCCTGCAGGTAGGCAATCATGATATGCCACCAAACTTGAGAGTCTCTGCTCTGTACGGACTAACTTTAGGACCGCATGCCACGTGCAGGGCTCTGGACATCCACTCCACTCGAAGGGAGCGGCCTGGAGAATGCCAAGTATTCAGAGAACCTGGGGAAGTGGGTCAAGCAACTAACCAGAGTTGACAGACCAAAATTATCAGTCTTCTGGCTCTGCCAATGCGTAGAGACCTAAAAATATTCCTTAAACTGGAAATAAAGATTTAAAAGATGAATTCTGGCTATTTTACGGAGCCAGGCCGAAAGGCGGTTTGCTACAGACTGCTGCAGAGGCCTGATGCTGGCCCAGGGGGCTTCGCGAAGGCCATCTCCTATCTGAGGTCATCGCCGGCCATGGCAAAGTGGGCTCTCTTCCAATCTCTTTTTATTTTTTCCCAAGGCAGAAGCCTAGTGCCTAGCACTGGATGGGCTATGAGAAATATCAGGGTGCTGGGGAGAAGACAGCTTGGAGCAGGGAGATTGGAAGTACTTATCCCTTTCATCTCTCTCCCTAGTTTTCCTTATAGACAGCTAGCCAAGCCTAAGGCCCCAGAGCAACCATTATCAAATCAACACCACACACACACACACACACACACACACACACACACACACGACACACTCAGCTGAAAGACCTTATCCAGCACAGATGTCCAAAATAGTACACCCTTTTGGTGGAAGCTAATGTCCATGTTTCTTCTTCTCCTCACTATGGTCCCACCCCTCCTTCAGGCCGGCCAGGGCTCCAGGAGAAAAGGAAAGTGGAACAGCTTCAGTCCAACCTGGAGCTGGCCTTTCACCATCATCTCTGCAAGACCCACCGCCAAGGCATCCTGGCAGAGGTAGGAGCAGTCCCTGGGGTGGAAGAGGTCAGGCCCAGCGCCAGAGCTGCAGCATCAGGGCTTCTGAGGCTTCAGACCCCCAGGTCTGAGGGTACAGAGAAGCATCTGCCACAATGCATGAGAGAACTTGCAACAGCCCAGGAACTAAGGGAACAGGCAGTCACTTCAATGTGTGTAAAGATGGAAAGTTAGAGAGTCTGGAATTGGGAGGGACCTCCAGGGAGCAATTCAGTTTAATATAGCCAACATTTACCCAGCACCTGCTGTACAAGGCACTGTAGAATGGAAAGATACAGAGACGTGTCCTTGTCCCCACCAGGAGTTTTCAATCTGTTGTGAAGAGACTCGTGCACCAATAGCTCTAATATAGAGTAGAGTGTGATCTGTGATATAATAATAATGCAATGAACTAAGTGCTGTCTGTCACAGATGTGATCTTTCATCCTCAGGGCAGCTCAGTCCATAGGGCAGGTATTACTATCTTCCCATAGGGTTAAGGAGATGTAAGTCACTTAGCCAAGTTCACACGATAGGGAAGTGATGAACACAAGATTTAGTCCCAGTGCTCTTTACCAGATCCCTGTGCCCCTGATACATTACTTTGATAAGAGATATTGGAGGATGTCCAGCCGATGTGGCTCAGTGGTTGAGCGTCGACCCATGCACCAAGAGGTCGCCGGTTCGATTCCCAGTCAGGGCACATGCCCAGGTTGTGGGCCCGATCCCCAGTGAGGGGCATCCAGGAGGTAGCCTATCGATGTTCTATCTCATCGATGTTTCTATCTCTCTCTCCCTCTCCCTTCTTCTCTAAAATCAATGAAGGGAAAAAAAAAGGAGATATTGGGAAAATGTTACAAGAACATAGAACAGGATTAAAAATAATTGGGGGGAAAGGAATGAGTCATAAATGCTTCCTGGAGAAGGTAGTATTTAAACTGAGCCATGAAATAAGTAAGATTTTAACCGACATCCATGGGGGTGGGGCAGGCATTTCAAGTTTAGAGAACAATATGAGCAAAAATAAGGATACATTTTGACTAAAGTGTAAGATCAGGATAGATTGATGGAGGCAGGGAACTATCAGAAGACAAGCTTGAAAATTAGGTCAGGGAGCAAATCAGAGAGGACTTTAAATGACATATTAAAGAGCAAAGGCTTTATTTCTAGGCAATGGCGAGCCCCAAGGGCTAAAGGAATGATATCATCAGAGCTATTATTTAGGCAATTTAATTTGGAACCAGTGTAAAGGAACCACTTATGTAAGCATTCAAGCAACGGGCCTTGCTATGTGCCAGGCACAGTGCCCGGTGCTGAGGATACAGCAGTGACTTAAACAACAGTCCCTGCCCTAAAGAACTTTAAGTCTGGCCCTGACCAGTGTGGCTCAGTGGTCAGACCATCAGCCTGCAGACCGAAGGGTCGCAGGTTCGATTCCCGGTCAAGGGCATGTACCTGGGTTGCAGGTTTAATCCCTGGCCCTGGTCAGGGCTCATGCAGGAGGCAACCAATTGATGTCTCTCTCACATCTCTCTCTCTCTTTCTCTCTCTCTCTCTCTCTCTCTCTCTCTCTCTCTCTCCACACCCCTCCCTCCCTTCTACTCTCTCTAAAAATTAATGGAAAAAATATATCCTTGGGTGAAGATTAACAAAAAAAAAAGAACTTCAAGTCTGGCAGGATAGATATTAGGAGGAAGAGACAGAGACCGGAACCTCGGAGAGCAGTTGGGAAGCAAATATGGTTACATCCACCTTCGGAATACATCACCTCCCCACTGTCACCACACACACGCCACCCACCCCCTCATCAGTTTCACTCGGATGGTTAGAGGCCTCCTAACTGGACCCCTAGTCCACCCCTGTCTGTCCTACGGCAGCCACACAGCACTGTTCTCAGTCCTCCTATAGCTGCCCATCATGCTGAGAATCAGATCTGAGTCTGTGTCCTGGCCCACGGGCCTCACAGTGTGACCCCCAACTGCTTTCCTCTCCTCTTCTCCTTCCACTGCCCTCCCAGCTACCCATCCCAGCAACACTGGCCTCCTTACTGCTCCTTGAACTCATCACACACAGTTCCATCTCTGAGCTTTTGTACCTGTTGTTCCAGCTGCTGGGAGGCTCTTCCTTGGGTCCTAAATGGCTTGCTCCATCCCTTCATTCTGGAAAGGTTTTCCCAGACCACCTCATACAAAAAGCCCCGCACCCTGCTTTATTGTTCTTTAAAGAAATTCTCTGATATATCATATATGTGTTTATTTTCTGGATCCTTCACTAGAATATACATTTAATAAAGGTAGATATTTTATTCACTGATGTATCACCACAGCCCATCCCAGGGCCTATCTGATTATGTTCTCAGCAACTATTCGTAGAATGAATGAATGAAGCTATTTCAGAAGCCCAGACAAACTCAAAGTAAAGCAGTACAAATGAAGACAATGAATTCAAGAAATATCAAAGGCCCTGACCGGTTAGGCTCAGCGGTTAGAGCACTGACCCACGACTGAAGGGTCTTGGGTTCGATCCCAGTCAAGGGCATGTACTTGGGTTACAGGTTCAATCCCCCACCCCAGTTGGGGTCATGAGGGAGGCAACCAATCCATGTGTCTCTCTCACATCAATGTCTCTCTCTCTCTCTCTCTCTCTCTCTCTCTCTCTCTCTCTCTCTCTCTCTCTCTCTCTCTCCCCCTCCCTCCCTCCCTTCCACTCTCTAAAAAATCAATGGGAAAATTATCCTCAGGTGAGGATTAACAAAACAAAAAAATATCAAGGGTCACATGCTTCCTGCTCTTCCTTAACTGCCCCTTTCCTGGGAAAGGAAGCTGGGCAGAAGGGGGTGGGGTGGCTATGAGAGGGCTTTGCTTAGAGAGGAACGAGCAGACGATAAATGGCTCTCTCAGCCTTTCTCTAATGACGTCTCCATCCCTCCGTCTCCTCATGGGTCTCTGGGTCTTTTTCTTTCCCTCTCTGGCTGAGTCCTGGTAGTGTTGGGTACCTGCTTAGAAATTGTTTAGTTCAAACAAACAGTTATTAGAGCATTTGCTGGGGGTGGGGGAAAAGGGAGAAGGGAGGGAGGGGGAAAGAGAGAGAGAGAGAGAGAACCCTACCCAAGGAGCTTAAACCTAGGGTCGGAAAACAGATAAATTGGATCATTTTCCTAAGATGGGATTTAAGTACTATACAGAGGAAGGACCCTTAATCTAGGGGGTGGAGGGGCTAGTTAGAGAAATATTCCCAGAGAAGGTGACCCTTGAAAGTAAGAATTAGCCAAGCAAAGAATTGGAAAGGCATTCCAGGTGAGGGGAACAGAATCAGCAAAGGCAGAGCCATGTGACAGTATATAAACCAGAAAGTCACAGAATTTCACTATTATAAGAGCATAAAGTGTGAATTAAAGGCTTTAACAGGGTTCTTTTTAGGAGGACCAGGAACATGATTGAGGGTTTCACACAGAAGGCATGCACCTGCCCACACCAGTGTTCCCTTGCCTCCACTCTCCTGACACATACCTAGCCCTACCAGTGGGGTCTGGCTGTTCCCACAATGCCAAGTGCACAGAGAGCAAGCACGGAGGGTTGCCCTAGGCCAGGAAAGAGGAGAGGACTGTGTTCCTCTGGGAGGAGCGCTGAAGTACTGACCCTCCCTCCCCATTAACACGTCTCCAGCTGCCACCCAAGGGGAAGCTTCGGAGCCTGTGCAGTCAGCATGTGGAAAAGCTGCAAACCTTCCAGCATCTCCACCCCATCGTGGTCCAAGCTGCTTTCCCCCCACTCTACAAGGAACTCTTCAGCACTGAAATCGAGTCACCTGAGGGGCTGTCCGAGTGACCTGGAAGAGGGACTCCTTTCCCTTCCCTAGAGCCTGCTGGACCACCTCCCTGGACCCCCTCCCACCCTCAGCCTTTTCTTTTCCCATGCCCCTGGAGGGTGGCCCTACCTGTTCTTTGGGACTGAGCAAATGCTGAGACTGGTTTTCTGCCCACAGGCCTGCCTGGCAGTGGGCCAAGATCCAGGGGGTGGGGATAGAGGAACATCATCTCCAGCCTCAGCTTTGTCTGTCCTCTTTCCCATGCCCCTCACCCCAGCCTCTGGAGCAGAGGGGTGGGGACTATATGGATCTCTAGGAGGACCAATGTGTCCTCAGGACAACGGGGGATTCAGGACACCCTGGACGAATGGAACTCAACTCTGGGCTCAGAAGCTAAGCATAGGCCTTTGAAATACCTCATTGCATTTTCCTGTGGGCTTCAGCAGAGGGAGAAGCATCAAACTCAGAGACTGGTGGCTGGAGCCCAAAAGGACCTGTATAGAACTTGAATCTGGATCTTTAGATATTCTGCCTTTCCCCTTCCTCCCAGCTCAGTAAGGAAATGGTTGGGCATCCTTCCCTTTGCCTGGGGTCTAAAAAACAAACAAACAAAACTGCATACATGGAGGGTAAGGGGCTGGGGAGAATTTTGGGGGGGATTTGGGTATAGGATAGGGTGTGATGAAAGCCCAGAGCATCACAAACAGAGAGAGTTAGAATTCAAACCTCTTATGTGCACTTTAAAAATAGACGTTAAGGGTTAGCGTAAATCTGATCAGAGACACACGTCCACATCCAGGTGAAACACACACTCATTCAACCTGCAATTACGCAGCTCTATAGACACATTTAATCTGACACAATCTCTGTCTTCCTTGAGGTCTCGGCTCAGAGGAGCTCGGTGGCCTCAAGAAGAACACCAGTCCTGAGGGACCCAGAGCATTCCCATGATGCCCCATCCGCCAGTCTTAGACCCGGGGTGCTCCAAACTCTGTCCCAGCCCAGCTGTCTCCTATCACAAGAAAATCCAAGAGAAGCAGGTCACTGGACACTGGTCAGTCAGAAGGCCAAGGACAGACCCCGGAGGGCCTTGTGGGCGCAGCCTCCGCCCTGCCCCCACGCTGCCCCCACCCTGCCCCCAGCCCTGCTCTCATTAGGGAGAAGGGAAGCAGGCGCAGTTGCAGGACTGCCACTCAGCCAGTGGGAACCATGGACTCCAGCAGGGAGGAGGAGGCCCCTTTCTCCAGCCCAACCATTCGTCTTGGCTTTATAACCAGCTGTGAGCCCTCTGCTGAGGGGTTAGCAGCAGGTCCCAGGATGGGGTTTGCCTGTCAGGGGAGGGGTTAGTTGGGTAAATGTAAACCTCAACTTGTGCCATTCTTTATAAAATGATTTTAAAGGCAAGAGATGTGTGTGTCAGGAGAGCCTTAAATATAATCACCTACACACCACTCTGCAGTCTCCTTCCTATGTGGACCCAGGTTTCCAACCCGCCAGCCGTCAGTGCTGTAAGGACTCTGGCCCCTACTCTGATCATCCATCTCCGAAGCTTTGGAGCAGACCCTCAGGAACCTCCATGGAAGGAGCCTCAGACTCAGCTCTGCAAGGGATGCTCTGGGCTGAGACCTCTCCCCACAAATGATATCCACAGGGGACATTTACATTGAGAGGTTGCACAGAAGTGCCCTGCCTCTGGGAAGACAACCCTAAGGAAGGTACTTGGCCCCAGAGCTCCCCAGAAGAGAATCCGGATGTCGGAGAGACACTTTGGAGCTGCCCAGCTGCTTCTACTGCCTGACCCCGACCCCTGGTGCTCCAGAGCCAGCCTCCCGTGCCCCCTCCCCCTCACTCACCATCCAGTAGTGGCGCTTGCTGCAGCCCTCCCTGGTTGCTTTATTTATTTATTTTGCACCAACAGGGTTGCTGCAGACTCATTCTCGCCTGGTTTAAAAAGAGAGAGAGGAAAAAAAAAAAGGAGAAATGCTTTCTGGTTCTTTTTTCTGCCTCGGTCTTGGCAGCAGTGGCCGCAGCAGCAACAGCAGCAGCAGGCGGACAGGCAGGCAGGCGGGCAGGGGGCAGTGGGAGTGAGCACCCAGGGGAGGTGTGGGCCGAGGTGCAGCTCGAATGGGACGGCCCCCAGCCCCGGACAGATGCAGTGCCCAACTTGAGGCGGCCCTCCAGCTTCTCCGGTAAGTGCCCCCACCTCCTGTCCCAGTGCTGCAATTGCCCTTCTCCATAACATTCTCAGAGAAAGGGCCAGACCTGTGTGCCTGTCAAGGCTAGAGGGTTTGTGGCCCCACCTCACCCCACCCCAGAGCAACCACTGATCCCAACCCCACAGGACTTTCCTGGGAAAACTAAAATGTCCCAAGTGCCCCTGGGGGTAAGGACTCCAAGGAGACCTCCCTTCATCTCCCCAGTGCTCCCTCTACCTCTGAGAAGGGTCTTCCCACCCAACCCCAACCATTAGTGTGAATATCCCAGAAATCTTTCCTCCGAGAGCCCCCTCCCCACACAAGTCCCCATGCTTCAATCAGGTCTGCTTTAATGAGGATATCTAGGTTCAGATGCATCTCTGGACTGCCACAGAGAGACAAGAAGAAAGCACCCCATTCCTTGAGGGGATGGTGCCCCAGACCCCAGCCCATTTAAGGAGAGAGAGAAGTGGTTCTGACATCCATTTCTTCCGGCAAAGTGGCCAGAAGACAGTCCTGTAGCCATGGCAATTGGCAAGGGAAGTTTGTGATTAAATTAGCCACCTTAAAAATAAAGAAAGGGGTTGGCCTCAGATCCCCCAGCCCCTGGCCCAGGAGGCTTTGGGAACTAAGAGGGGACTCGCAGCAGTGGGAAGGGGGGAAGCTGGGCTGCACGCTCACTGCACTTTCACTGAATGCAGAGCAAGAAGGACAAGCAGGAACTGCAGCAGTGGCGATCAAGGACTAGCTGTCAGGTGGACTTCCCAGAACAGGCTCCGGGAGACTGAGGAAGGCTGGGGCATCTGTCACCCTGGAGAACTCTTAGCATGCCATAGATAGTTGTTAGGTGGGACAGGGGCAAGAGGAGACCGGTCAGAGTGCCCCACGCCACTCTTTCTCAAGCTCAAGCCTCAGAATAGTGTCCTACATCCCTCTACTGTTTCAGCCTCTTTCCTCAGTTTTCCAATTCCAACAGCCTCTCAAGTAGCTGTAGGATAGCCCCCACAGGGACCCTTCCAGAGGAGGGTGCAGAGTGGGGAGGAAAGGAGAATAAATCATACCATCTCTTGAACTGCTCTCCTAAGTTCCCTGTGGGAGAAAACGAGGTATGTAGCAGCAAGCTAACCCTGTAAAGCCTGCAGCCTGACAGCCCAAAGGTGATCAGGATCTGCAGCTAGAAAGAAACCCGGGCATCCTGCCTCCATTTAGCCATCCATTGCCAATTCCAAACCCTCCCGTCCCTGGGGGTCCCTGTTGGCATTGAACAGGGTGAATCAAGGGCTTTCACCGCCTTCTCCTCTGTCACCTCAGTCGGTGTCCAGTGGTCACTGTAATCACAGTCTTCCTGATTTGGTCCAGACCCGTGTCACCCAGAAACTCATCTAAGTGACTGGGCTGTGCACACAGCCTGTGCCCAGAGGTCTGCTGTGCCAGCCAAGGGCTGCCTTGCTCCCACCCACCGTGTCTGATCAGGGGCTGTCCCTCCATACTCGTCTGTGCCTCCCTGGCTCACAGTCTGTCCCTGTGTATTGCTCAGGCAGCTGAAGCCAAGAGGGGCAAGAGACTTCCCTCCGATTCACATACTGGACTTGCATGAAAACACCATGAAGGAGGGACATAAGAGAAGCTTAAGTCTGAAGACCAAGCAACAAAACTCCAAAACTGAGCATCTCTTGGGTCCCTCACATACCCCAACGTCATCTACTGGGGAGGAGGGGTTGCCCTTAGGGTTCTTGCAAGGGGTTCAAATGGCCCTCGTGTCCTGTGCCACGGCTAATGTGCAGCTTGGCTGTCGTCCACACAGGCATTCTGGGGAGATTGGATCTCACTAGTCCAGGGCCCCAGGCTCTGTGCCAGGTTAAAGGAGGGCAGAGAGGCAGTAAGTGGAGGCTGGGGGGCTGAGGCCTGCACAGTTCCCAGCCTGGGGTGACTGAGTCAAGGTGAAGCCTCTCTCCAATCAGGATCCAAAGCTATGATTCCCCCCCCCCACCCCACCCCAGCCTTCAACAAAGCTACAGGTAGATAATATGGGAGGAGAGGGTAGAAAGAGAGGGACAGAGCAGAGCTCGGGGAGAGCAGATATCAGGGAGAAGGGACCTGAAGCATTTTTGGATCTCACAGATATAGGGAAACACCCATTACAGGGAGACTCAAAGTTACCTCCTGCTGCTTTCTGTCCCAGTCCCAGACCCACGAAACTTCCCCACAGAAATCAGGCTTGACTAGGGTTCCATGAGCTAGTATCACTTGGCCTGCAGGCATCCAGGGTCGGGAAGAAAGTAGAGATTTCCCAGTGAGGAGCCCCAGGAGGCCCCAGGGAGGTACACACCAGAATCCCTCCCGGTCTGTGCCCCACTTCCCGGCAGTGCTGAGATGGGTGGCTCTCTCTCTCTCTCTCTCTGCTCCAAGGAGGCACAGGGAATCCAGGGTCATCATCATCTGAATCCACTTTCCAAAAGGGCCATGTCATCATCTGTTCCAGGATTGAAGAGGGGATGGCTGCAGCCACAGTAGCTCCAAAGCAAGCCAGGCCTCCATGGCCCCCTCTCCTTTTCTTGCTCCTCCTGCCTGGAGGGAGCTGTGGCGGCTGCCCTGCTGTGTGTGACTGCACCTCCCAGCCCCGGACCGTGCTCTGTGCCCACCGGCGGCTGGAGGCTGTGCCTGGGGGGCTCCCACTGGACACTGAGCTCCTGGACCTGAGTGGGAACCGCCTGTGGGGGCTTCAGCAGGGGATGCTCTCTCGCCTGGGCCTGCTCCAGGAACTGGACCTCAGCTACAACCAGCTGTCCACACTGGAGCCGGGGGCCTTCCACGGCCTACAAAGCCTACTCACCCTGAGACTGCAGGGCAATCGGCTGCGAATCATGGGGCCTGGGGTCTTCTCAGGTCTGTCTGCCCTCACCTTGCTGGACCTCCGCCTCAACCAGATTGTCCTCTTCCTTGATGGAGCTTTTGGGGAGCTGGGCAGCCTCCAGCAACTGGAGGTTGGGGACAACCACCTGGTGTTTGTGGCTCCGGGGGCCTTTGCAGGGCTGGCCAAGCTGAGCGCCCTCACCCTGGAGCGCTGCAACCTCAGCACAGTGCCTGGCCCGGCCCTGGCCCGGCTCCCAGAACTAGTGTCCCTAAAGCTTCGCGAACTGGACATTGGGAAGCTGCCGGCAGGGGCGCTCCAGGGGCTGGAGCAGCTCAAGGAGCTAGAGATCCACCACTGGCCAGCTCTGGAGGCCCTGGAGCCTGGGAGCCTGGCTGGGCTCAATCTTAGCAGCCTGGCCATCACCCGCTGCAACCTGAGCTCCGTGCCCTTCCAGGCGCTGCACCACCTGAGCTTCCTCAGGGTCCTGGATTTATCTCAGAACCCCATCTCGGCCATCCCAGCCCGAAGGCTCAGCGCCCTGGTGCGACTCCAGGAGCTGCGACTGTCAGGGGCCTGCCTCACCTCCATCGCTGCCCATGCCTTCCATGGCTTGACGGCCTTCCACCTCCTGGATGTGGCGGACAACGCCCTGCAGACACTCGAGGAAACGGCCTTCCCTTCTCCAGATAAACTGGTCACTCTGAAGCTGTCTGGCAACCCCCTGACCTGTGACTGCCGCCTGCTCTGGCTGCTCCGGCTCCGCCGCCACCTGGACTTTGGCACATCCCCCCCTGCCTGCGCTGGCCCTCAGCACGTCCAGGGGATGAGCCTGAGGGAGTTCTCAGACATCCTACCTCCAGGGCACTTCACTTGTCAACCAGCCCTGATCCAAAAGTCTGGGCCACGTTGGGTCATGGCAGAGGAGGGGGGACGTGCTGTTTTCTCCTGCTCTGGGGATGGAGACCCAGCCCCCACTGTCTCTTGGATGAGGCCTCCGGGGACTTGGCTGGGAAGGGCTGGGAGAGTGAGGGTGCTACAGGACGGGACACTGGAGATCCGCTCAGTGCAGCTACGGGATAGAGGGGCCTATGTCTGCGTGGTCAGCAATGTCGCTGGGAATGACTCCTTGAGGACCTGGCTGGAAGTAATCCAAGTTGAGCCACCAAATGGCACTCTCTTTGACCCCAACATCACCACGCCGGGCGTCCCGGGGCCTTTCTTCCTGGACAGCAGAGGTGTAGCTATGGTGCTGGCAGTTGGCTTCCTCCCCTTCCTCACCTCGGTGACCCTCTGCTTTGGCCTCATTGCCCTCTGGAGCAAGGGCAAAGGACGGGTCAAGCATCACATGACCTTTGACTTTGTGGCACCTCGGCCCTCTGGGGATAAGAGCTCTGGGGGTAACCGGGTCACTGCCAAGCTCTTCTGACCTTTCCTTTCACATCGGGCACCCAGCCAAGCCCGCTGCAGATACCAGAGGGGAAGGGAACCATGGCCGCTTGGACCAGAGCCCAGTCCCAAACAGCACAGGCCTCCCACACCTGCTTGCACCACACCCTCAGCTTGATGTCTCCTGATAGTCTGCCTCGTGCTTTGGCCGTTTGAGGACAGTACTGTCATCTCTTCCCTGAGGGTCCCAGGGAGCTAGCAGATAGACCTTGTAGTCAGCCCAGCCTGTGCCCTCCGATACACAAAGCAGGAAATATAACCAAGTCTCCACTCTGCTCATCTAACCACCAGGCTTTCTTTACATACACTTATACGCTTTAATAACCAACACCAATTGCCAACCACAGCAATAACATTATTTCAGAGGAAAGTGCCATTGCTTCTTGGAGTCTCTGCTTCTCAATCAGGTGGTCTCCCTCTCTTTCTACTCTGTCCCCTTCCCCAAGCACAAGGAACTAGGGCCGAGGACCTCAAGCTGAGGAGAAGAGGATCTGGGTGTGGGCTGGGGGAAGACAGACTACACACTGGCGCTGTGTCGCTGTGTCGCTGTGTCCGCATGAGCCTCCACCACCTGCCTCTGTCTGTCACATCATTAAACCTGCTGCCTGAAGGCCATGACAGTAGCAGCCCAAACTATATGTGATTTCTGGAGTTTTCTTTACTTCAGACTTTTCCTGCCCCTTATTGCTGTCAAATATCCCCCTTCCTACACCTTCTGCCAAATTGAGCATGTATCCCAATAGCCTTGCCTGAATTTAATAAACAGGGGTTTATGCAAAAGGTGCGCAGCCAGGCCTGGAGAGAGCAGCACTCCCAGCCTATCTCAGTTTCAACCCTTTCCCATGCTCTCCAGCTCTGGGGTGGGAGGAGCAATCTTCCACCTCCCGAGGGATCCAGCACAACCCAGGACACCCAGCTCCATCCCTCCTTTCTCATTCTTGTTGGGATCTGCCTAACACTCCTGTGTCACAGATCCCTACTGCCCTTGAGGGAAGGCAAGAAGGGAACTCCTAGAAAATGACTAACAAAAGCAAGAGTCTGCCCTTGTCAGAAGAGAGACCCAGAACACAGCAGGACTGGGCTTGGAGGAACAGGGCAGGCGGGCACTGTGTGCTGTAGGGAAAAGTAGAGCAAGAGGCAGCAGCAGGAAAGCCTCCTAGTTCACTGTCACTACCCTTCCGCAGTTTCCCGTCCTGGGGTTAATGCAGTCCCAGCAGGAAGCTGTCTCTGGAGAGAGGTCACTGTCTGACCGAGACCTCTGATGCAGAGGAAGGGTGGGAGGAGGAGATGCTGACTGCCTCTGAGTGTCTTCAGACAGAGGGCAAAGTGGAGCCAGAAAAAGTAGAGATGCTGAGAGCTCAAGGGACAGCAGCCTAGATGCCATCAGAAGGGGAGGAGTGAAGGGAAAGAACAGAGCAGGGAGGGGCCCTGGAAAGCCTCTCTGCAGCAGCATCTGCAGGGCGGCCACCCTCAAGAGCCCCCACCCACCCTTCACCAACAATACACAAGCACCATGAGCCTCCTAGCTGATTCCTGCTGCTATTGTCCTTGTTCCTAGAAGACCACTCGTTACAGTCCCCAACATGTGAGAGGAGTGGGCACCAAGAGCACACAGGGGTACTTAACTGCAGGGGTAGCTCCTCAGTAAGGCAGAGGTGGGAAGGTGGGGGTGGAGCCAGAGGTGAACGCGAGAACCCGAAGTTTGGAGATTCAGGCTGGAGGAACGGGTATCCTTTAGCCTCCAGCCCTACTCCACCATACACACACAACTCTCATCGCATCCCGACAACCTCCCTCTCCAGTTTATAAGACACCAAAAGGGCTTCCCTGGCGGGTCACAGACCTCTCCCTCCTTTCCAAATTTTCCACCAGCATTTTACTAGGTTGGGAGTTGGGGGTCAGGTGCTAGCGTGTCTCACTCTAGTTGCTCACTCTGCAATGCAGAAAAGAGCCAAATCCGCACTGCTGTTCAGAGAAATCTCTGAGAAGCCCCCTGAGGCGGTGGGAAACAGATGACAGATGACGTGTCTGGAGCAGATGACGTGTGTGTCCCAGAGTCTCCAGGGCAGCCCAAAGAAATAGAATGTGAGCCACAAATGTAATTTCAAATTTCTAATACCACATTTAAAAAGCAAAAGGAAACAGATACAATTTATTTTAATAGTATATATTTTATTTAATTTAACCTAATGTACCCAAACTATTATTATTTCAACACATTATCAATATAAACATTAGTATTGAAACACTTTACATTGTTTTGTCATATTAGGTCTTTGGAATCCAGTGTATATTTTACACTTATAGCACATTCCAGTTCAATTGCTACATTTTCACCAGAAATCACTGACCTGTATTTAGGTTTCATAAAATTCATTGTTGAAAAATTTGATTCACACATCCAAGCTGTTCCAAACATATTAAAAGTTTTCCAATAACTAAATCAAGTATCGGTCTTCACATTTACATTAATTAAAATGAAAGAAATGTAAAACCCCACTCCTCAGCTGCACTAACCATCTTTTAAGTGCTCAATAGCCTCAAGTGGCCAATGTACTGGACAGCACAGCTCCAGACACTACAACTCTGGGTATAAACAGGACCTCCTTGGCAGAGATGGGCAAAGTATCCCTCAAAAAGTACGTTGGAGCTAGGGGAAATGCCTGTGGAGTTGCCCCTCACTGCCACCCCTTATTCTCCGGAACAGCTTTTCCAGAGACCCCCAAGAAGTGAAGCCCCTCAATGTAGCAAGGTTACTCAGGTGAGCACATACACGGCTTATACAATCAGCAAGCTAGTCCTCATCGCACCTGTCTGGGTAGGCCGCCCTCAGCTCAGGTGTGACTGTACAGGCTGGTGTGTGTGTGTGTGTGTGTGTGTGTGTGTGTGTGTGTGAACAAGTGTGTGAATGCAACCAGGGACACATGCAGCCCTGTGCACGTGGGTGCTTGTGCAGGGATGTCATGGTCCTCTTCTTTGGGGTAATCCAATGGAGCTCTCCCCAAGGTGGGACAGAGGTGGAGAGAGGAGAAAAATAACATGCATTGAGGGTCTATTCTACGTCAGTGGCTTCATCTTTGTTTTCTTATTTAATCCTCACATCATTCCTATAACATAGGGCATCTTAGCTGATCATGGAACTAAAAATCAAATAGATTAAGTAACTTGCTCAAGTACACAAGGCTAGTTGGTGAGGGAGCTGCATCTGAACCCAGGGCTGACTCAGAACCCAAATGCCTCCACCACACTGCTACGCTACACTCGCCACGGCATGCCCCTTCCCCGGGGCCTCTCAGCTGCAAACCTCACCTGTGGGAAGGTAAAACCCAGGCCTTCCACCCCACTAGCTCTGAACAACTTTTTGAGGGGGACTGAAGCCAGTTGTTAATCCTCACCTTTCTTCAGTAACTCTAATGCAACCGATTCAGGAAGGGTTGGTTGGTTTTTACTTTCTTCTCAGTCCCCTCTCCCAATGTTCTTGCTGCCTCTTTCCCAGGGCCCAGCAGAAAGCAGCAGAAAGTCCAGGGATCAGATGGACTGAACTGAAATACCTGGCTGCCAGCAACAGAGCTTCTCATGATTAAAAACGGAGGCTTTGGATTACGTAGGTCCTTTTTTGAGTTCTAACCTCAATATCCTCTTAGGTTACAGAGAGGCTGCTCAGGAATTTCTAGTATGGTGGAACAATTTGTGAGCTGTTTCAGATTAGAGGGCAATTTGACTCTGCCCACCTTTTGCCTTCTCCAGCTTGATGGAACCTTCCTGAAGTCATTCCATCCACCCTCCCTCAACCCCTCCTCTCTTCCATTTCAGACATGGTTGTCATCTAAACTGAGAGATGTTGGGACCCAAAGATACTCTGGCAGCATTTCAGCACTCCGCATGTTAGTCCCTGATATATTTTAATTTCTTTGTTTCCTTCGCTGTGCTGAGTCCCTGATTCAAGGAATGAGAAGCCTGCAAGGCAATGATTGTCAACTTTTTTTGAGTCACAGATCCCTCTGAGAATACCTGGTGCAGGCAATGAACAAAATGTTTATACATTGTCCACAGTCATCCTGAAGCCATCACAGGTCCCACAGAATACAGGTAAAGAACCTCTGCTGTGACAAGCCTCAGGTGGCAGGGGAAAAGCTGAGGCTGAGGCTGCCTGTGCTCCCCAGGGTCCGCTAGAGGCAAGGAGAAAAGGCTGGGAAGGACTATGGTGTGAAGTAGATGTCAACACAGGTAAGAGCAGACGGTAGGATGAACCCCATAAAAATATACTGTTACTTCCAGCTTCTCCCCTGCCGGTTCTCCTTCTCTCATCAGCACCCATCTCTCAGAGAGGCAGGCAATTTGGGGTGGGATTTTTGCTCTAAGAAGTGAGTGTGGTGGTGATTCAGGCTGAGATCAGGGACTCCTGAGTCCTCCTCCAAACTTCTCTGTAAGGGGAATTAAGTGGAAGACTTAGAGCTGAATGGTTATGGCTGGAAAGGCTGAGGAGAATGTCTCTCTCTTAGAACACCTGCCACAATTCATCAATCTGATCTAAAGACTGAAGAGTAGCACCAGCATAATTTCTGATACTATGGCCCATGCTCCTAGTCGCGGGTTTCTGGTAAAGGGCCTTGTGTGATGGGGGAGGAAGGAGTGACACCTAAAATGGGCAAAGGGAGTGTTCTGTTTGCCAAAACACTCAGACAGCTGAATATCATTTGAAGAGATTGTTTGCATGCTGTCCAGGAAGGGAACTCTGATCAGCCAAAGCCCTGGAACCAGGCTGCTGTATTTGAGAACCCCACACTGCCCAGCCCTCTAGCTAAGTCTACTTTCACAATTTAGCTTGTTGAGTAGAAACACCTGCCCACTGAACTTTCTAGCAACCTAGACTTTATGTTAACTAGTTTCACCTACTGCCTCCTGCACCCTGTTCAGAAAATCCTTCAAGGTAAGAGAATGGACTCTTTTAAACTACAGATGAGAATTTAAAAATGACAATTCACCCAATGCCAGCCTCTCACAACTCAATCTTTCAATCCTGATTTGGTCTCTTAGAGGGGCAATTAGATGACAAATCCCAAATACACAGAGGCTTGAAAGTGAGTTTGGAATCACTTCCCCAACCTCCCTACCCAACCAATTAGAAGTCAACCCTCCTTCAAAAACTTTCCAGGAAAAGGTTATTATAGCTGCTTTACACTACTCTTATTAAGAAGTTCCGCCCTGGCCAGTTTGGCTCAGTGGTTAGAGCGTTGGCCCGCGGACCGGAGAGTCCTGGGTTCGGTTCCCGCTAAGGGCACATACCTTGGTTGCTGTTTGTCCCTGGCCCTGGTTGGGGTCATGTAGGTGGCAACCAGTCGATGTGTTGCTCTCACATCGATGTTTCTCTCTCTCTCTTCCTCCCTCTCTCCCTCCCGCTCTATCTGAAGATAAATGCAAAAATGTCCTCGGGTGAGGATAAAAAAAAAAGAAGCTCCTACTGTGGTTTAATTTTTAATCCCTCTTTTTGGACTTCCATTTCATTTCCTCTTTTTTGCCTACCACTTCCCATTGGAGCTGGAAGATGATGGGCCCATAAAGCAGGTCTGTACTTTTTATAGCAACACTGGGCATTCTTCCTTGGTCTGAACAAGTCTTTTACCCTTTCAAAAGTAAAAATAACTATAGCAATTAAGGCACTCAAATACCAAAGAATTGCCCAGCCAGTGTGGCTCAGTGATTGAGTGCTGACCCATGCACCAAGAGGTCACCAGTTCGATTCCCAGTCAGGGCACATGCCCAGGTTGTGGGCCTGATCACTAGTGGGGGGTGAGCAAGAGGCAGCCAATCTATGTTCTCTCTCATCGATGGTCTCTCTCATCGATGTTTCTATCTCTCTCTCCCTCTCCTTTTCTCTCTTTCTAAAAAATTAATAAAGAAAAAATATTTTTTAAAAAATACCAAGGAATGATCTTAAGAAATATGTAAATTCTGTATGACAAAATCTTTAAAACACTGCTGATTGGACATCAATTACTTAAACATGTATATAGGAATATTCTATATAATAGTTCTTCTGTGGGTAATCTAAAAATATGTGTTCCAATCAAAATAGCCTTAACAGTACATTGAAAAGTAAATTGTGGTATATTCCCACAATATACTACTACACAGCAATGAGAATGAATGGACTAAAACTACAAACAACAGTATGGCTGAATCTCACAAAAATAACGTTGCACAAAAGAAGCGAGACAGTACATACTGTATGATTCTCTTCATATAAAAAACAAAAACAGGCAAAACTAGTTTCTGCTGTTAGGAGTCAGTAGAGTGGCTACTCTTGAGGGGAATAATAACTGGGAAGGTACACAAGAGTGGCTTCAGGTGTGCAGAAGTTCTGTCTCTTACTAGGCATTGGTTACACAAATGTGTTCCATTTTTGAAAATTCATCAAGATGCACACTTTTCATTTGTGCACTTTTCTATATGTATATTGTCTATCAATTTTTAATTGTGTAAATAATACATAATGTACATCAATTTTTAAACAACAGTGTGATACTAGAATATAGATGAAGAGATCAATGGAACATGAAAAAAAAAAAATAGACCAAAATACATATGGCTATTTGAGCTTTATAAAGGTAGCATTCAAAAATAATGAAGGAAATATGGGTTATTCAATAAGTAGAGTCAGGTAAAACAAACAAAAGAGTTCTACTCACACCTTTACACCAAAATAAATCCCAGGTGAAGCCAGTATTTATAAAAAACAAAGAATAAATTTTAAATTACCTTAATAGGAGGCTTTTCTAAATATGATACAAAACCCAGAAGTTAGCAAAGAAAATGCTGACAAATTCAACTACATAAAAATAAAAAATATTTGTATAGCAAAAAAGTCACCATAAACAAAGTAAAAAGACATAGGACACTCTGGGAAAAGAAACATATATTTGTAACTTACACAAAGATAAAATATTAAAATATGAACAAAGTACATGAACAATGTACAGAAAAATAAAATACAACTGCCATTTAAACATATTAAAAGATGCTCAACCTTATAAGAGAAATTAAAACTACAATGAGATACTGTTTACACTATCAGAATGTCAAAAATCAAAAAGTTTGATAACACACTGCATAAGCATGTTGATGGGAGAGAAAATTAATAAAACTTCCATATATATTTTTAATTAAAACAAAAATATTAGTATCAAAGGTGTCTCTCTAGCGGACCAAAGATACAATCTTGGGTTCATTCAAGTTCACCGAGTGCTTACTTATCCTGCGCCAGGCTCTACGATAGAACCTAGTGCGAAAGCTCACGTTACAAGGAGCGCGCCACCCCGATCCCCAGGGTGGGCCCCGGTGCCGGGCTGGGCCGGGCTGGGCTGGGCTGGCTGGGCCGGGCTGGGGGGGGGGGGGGCGCACAGGGGCCGCTCGCGAGGCTGCTCGCCGCGCACGGGCTACGTCGCAGGGCCCAACCGTCCCTAACGGTTCCGGACTCCGCCGGCGGCTGGAATGTACTCTTCCAAAGCAAACCGCCGCTTTCAGAAACCCACCCCCTTTGTCCTCCTCCACAGAAACCGCCCCCTGCGCCCGTCGCCGGACCCGTTTCCCTCTACCCTCGGGGAAGGGCGGGCCCGCAGCTCCCTTACCACCGGCGCTCAGAACTCTTTCATCTTTCCTGCTGCGCATCCATCCCCATCGTCTGTTCCTTCCTCCGCGGAGGAATAGCGGGCCCTCGCTCGTGGCCGCGCAGCTCCTTCCCCTTGACCTTCTCTCCGTCTCTACGAAGCCTACTTTGTGTCC
Organism: Tadarida brasiliensis; assembly: GCA_030848825.1. Classification (NCBI taxonomy): domain Eukaryota; kingdom Metazoa; phylum Chordata; class Mammalia; order Chiroptera; family Molossidae; genus Tadarida; species Tadarida brasiliensis. The sequence continues at coordinate 20,186,539 of CM061275.1, forward strand.
CCCCACCCCACCCCCCATTCCCCCCACTCCCACCCCCACCCCCCAAAAAATGTTTTCCATGTCTCCCGAGGCCGTGTCACGGTTTGGTAACCGATCGAGGCCAAAGATCGCAAACAAGTAGCGGAGCATGACCCATCATGAGACTTTTTTTGCAACGGTCACTGGGTTGTAGGGTGGCACTGATTTGGTACAAAGACACTGATTTTGTGCGAGCGATTGGAACCGCCCGACGCTGGCACCTGGATCCCAGCTTTGGGAGCGGAGATTCCCCCACCCCCCCAAAGCTTAAGAGGTGGGACCCTCGTCGGTAATTGGCGTAGAGGTGGGCAGGGTGGACTCCATTAAGCCTCTAATTGGCTGTTTAATTCTCAGCAGGTGCACTCTTCAATTAACAAAATCTGCTTTCCCTGGTCCTATTGGCTGACATGGTGGGCCGGCCTTGAATTCCTTCCGGGTAATTGGGTATCAGCACGCAGTCGCCGGTCGCTCGGGGGCAACCCGCGGAATGATTGGTTGTGGAAGGGAATGCGATTGGTCGGGCTTCTTGCCGGGCGTTGATTGGTGGGGATGGGCTGCGGGGGCGGGGAAGTGTCGGCTGAAGCGAGGTCCGCGGAGCTGCGAGTCGGGTGCCAGTGGGCGGGGGTGACGGCCGCTGTGCCGAGGTGCGAGGAGGAGTGCGCCACGGCTGACTCGAGGGGTGGTAAGGCGGGGATCCCGAGCAGAGGTTGGGGGAATGGGAGATTCTGGCCCGGGGCGTCCCTGGTAACGAAGAGACGAAATGGGGGCGCTGGGGAAGGGAGGCGGCCGAGCGCCCCCGGGCGAGGCCAGGGTGTGGGGCCCAGGGGCGGCTGTCGGAGCCCCGGGTGCTGAGGTGTTGTTGGAGACAGCTTTACCCCCGGGGACGGAACCGTAACCGAAAGAAATGCTTTGGGCCCAGGGTTAAGCCACAGCGGACCCGGTGCGAGAGGGTTTGCCAGTTCGGACTCTTCCATGGACTGGTCGTTTTTGAGAACCGCTCTCAGTTTATGTTTGCCTTTTATTTCCTCCTGTTTTTTCCTTAATTATCTCTAAAAGAATGACTATTTGCAGTCGTCAGAATAATACATTGGGGTGGGAGTTGGTTGTTTTTCCAATTTCCCTCCTTACTGCAGATACCATCGTGGGTTTGGGCTTAAGACTCCCATGCTAAAGTTAAATTTTTAGACTCTTCTCAGCTTGAGAGAAATGGAATGAGGCTTTTTTCACTCACTGGTTTAAAAATAAATGTAGCAAGGATGAGGAAAGTGAATGAGGTATTTCAATTCAACAAGCCAGCTCCATGTTTTAGATACTTTGTAGGTTCTGATAATTAGGAGATAGGAGAATGAGATCCTTTCTCTGTGGAACTCACAATGTAATTTGATTCCTATGTTTTTGAAATGATAATGTAGAACTAAGTCTATCAGATAGTTGTTAGCTGTTTAATACAAATATCTGGAAACTTTGAAGTTTCCTGAAAACCATCATCTAGCTACACTTCTCACCTTGAAATGATCCACATGTCTCCTCTTTTCTTTACCCAGCTTCCCCTAGGAATTATGGTCTTAAATTCTGATCTCTTCCTCTTCACATTCAATTTGAAGTAATGAAATCAAACACAGGCCAGCATTCAGTACTATACAGTTATCCCCATTTCCATCATATTTTTTCCCACTTTTATTTCTTTTTTTCTGAAGAGAAACTTACAACAGTGTGAAGGAATGTCAGTTGTAAAAACAAAAAACTGTGCTTGATCAATCAAGTAGATATTCATTCTTTGAGACATCAGCTGATAACTCAATTAGCACAAACTTTATTTCTAATATCCAAAGAGGAGTTAATAGAATTTAGCTTTTGACTCAAATAGAAGTTATCCAATAAATGTATCCTTGTCACATTCATCTTCATACCACACACACCCCCCTTCACCACCAAATCATCAATATTCTCTATCTCAGATGCTACCATCTACCAGGTATCTCTACCAGGTGCTCAAATGAGAAATCTGGTAGCCAGGTTTCCTTGGCTCACCCTCTAATGTTTCCATAAGTCAATTCCTAAGTCTTATATATTTTACCTATTAAAACTTGCTAACCCACCTCCTGTTTTCCATCTTTATCTTTGACACCTGGACTAGCTTCTGAATTAGTCTCTCTACCCACACTGTTGCTGCTTCCATCCATTCTCACTACAGACACAGCTGTTAGTAAAAAATTACAAGCAAATTGTGAAGGGATGTTTGGAGTACTGTGGAAGCCCAGAGAGATGAAACCCAATGTAGTATAAGGGTCAGGACTGAGGGGATCTGGTTGCAGAGCCAGAGGAAAATCAGATATCCTTTTGCCTAGATCCTGATACTTTCTGAACTGGAAAAAAAAAAAAAAATGCTCTTAGTCCTGTAAGTCTCCTTAAAGATGTGCTATTTGCGACTGGTCTTCAAACCACATTGCACACCACATGACTAATTAGCTGTGTATCCTTAGGGAAATTTCTTTATCTCCCCGGGCCTCAGTTTCCACAGTTGCAACATTGTTAGTAGAATTAGATCATTTTTGTGGTCCCTTCAGTTATAAAATTCTATGATTTCTTTGTCCCATAGCATGAATTACGGCCAGAAAGGTGATGTTAAAGACAGCATTAGATGCCCTGGCCGGTTTGGCTCAGCGGTTGGAGCGTCGGCCTGCGGTCCAGAGAGACCCGGGTTCGGTTCCCACTAGGGGCATGTACCTCGGTTGCAGTTTGTCCCCGGCCCTGGTTGGTCGTGCGGGTGGCAGCCACTCGATGTGTCCCTTTCACATCGATGTTTCTCTCTCTCTCTTCCTCTCTCTCCCTCCCACTCTATCTGAACAAAAAATGAAAAAATGTCCTCGGGTGAGGATAAAAAAAAAAAAAAGACAGCATTAGAGTTCGGATCAAGTTACTGCTCTTGTTCACAGGGCTGGTGGATTTATTTCAGTTTCCCCAAATCTTTGACACCTACAAACTGCTGTCAAGATAAGACCTTCCCTGCTTGATAGGAAGCTTCTTGAAGGAAGCTACTAAGTCTATCTGAACTGTTGTATCCCTGGGGCCAAGCACACACTAGATACTATATATTTATTTGTTTCAATGCAGAAGATAAATGATTTGCATTTTAATAGGGTGGTTTTTCACCTGTGCACCATCAAAGAAATAAACCTTTTAAATTCTACTGTTGGGTTAACCAATAGCAATTACATTAACCAAAAATGTATATTGTCTTTGCATTGCCATGTAATTAATTGTTCTGGTGTTGATCTTTCCTACTAGATTATTTCAGGGCAGAAATTCTTATTCCTCGTGTCCTGAGCATGCTCAGCCTACAACAGGGAGCTGGCACATTAACAGTGAAGACAAGCTTTGCACTTTGGAGACCATATCAGAAAATAATAGGGGATCGGAAAGTAATGTCGTGTTTTTACATTAAATTCAAACAGATAAATTTTTAACAAGTTTTTATTTTTAATCAATGCTGTAATCACCCTCGTTATCAACAATCTTTTGCCATCTAGTGTGCAAGTTTTCAATGCCAGATCGATAAAAATCAATTGGTTTTTGAGCAAAATATCTGGAGGTAGCATTTTGGACATCATCTAAATTTTCATTTTTTGCCACTTAGAAAATGTTGTAGCCATCAGAATAAATGGAAATCCGATATCACAATATCTGGCGAGTATGGTGGGTGAGGCAATACCTCCCACCCCAATTCATTAATTTTTTCGAGTTCATCTTGCGCAGTGCGGTCTTGCATTATCATGTTGCAGAATAACGCCTTTTCTGTTGACAATCACTGGGCACTTTTCAACTAAAGGTTGATTTACTCAATCCTATTGTTCACAGTAAAGGTCCGCATTCAGTTTGTCCAGGTTTCAGCACTTCAAAATGAACGACCCCACGAATACTCCACCAAACACACAAAAGTGCCTTTTTGGGGTGTAAACCTGGCTTAGCTGTACTTCGTGGCGATTCCTTCAGAGAGAGCCACTGCCTTTTGCATTTTGGATTATCATAGAGGACCCATTTTTCATCTCCAGGATCAAGAGATCCAAAAACGCTTCTGTATTGTGCCGCTGAAGCAGTAAGTTGCATGTGGTGGACCAGTTAGCTTTGTTTTCTTTGGACAAATTATGCGGGACCCAAACACCTGCTCTGCTTACTTTACCAATCTGCTGCAAATGTGCTTGGATGGTCGACCACGGTTGGTTAAGAGTGTTTGACAGTTCCTCGATTGTCTGATACGTATTTGCTTCCACTTCCGCCCTTAACATGTCATTGCTTAAAGTTGTTGGTCTTCCTGATCGATACGAGTCAGAAAGATCAAAATTACCGGATTTGAACTTAGAAAACCACCTTTGGCATTTACGAATGTCTAATGCACTTGGATAAACATCCCAAATGTTTTTGGTAGCAACTGTTGCGTTACTACCCTTGTGAAACTCAAAGCATACAATGCCAGATATGTACCTCTTCTGGTATTTGGCTGGCCAATTCACTATAAATTGCAAAAAAAAAAAAAAAAAAATACTAAGATTTAATTATTTATGAGTAAATAAGTCACTCTAACCTTAAAATGTCTTTGGCACGATTTTGAAGTACACAACGAGCTGATAAATGACAAACGAATATCGAAATGTGCAGAAACGACATTACTTTCCGGTCCCCCTAATAATATGAAGTAACCAGTAGATAAAAGAAGTGAAATCTTTTCTAGACACTCAGAATAAACCATATAAGAAAATGGCAGTTCTTTTGGCTCAAGAATTACTTAAGCAAAAACTCCTTTATGAAACCGAGCTTGTTTCCTTTCCTTTGGTATATAAAAAGATGTTTACATGATACCACCCAGACTTTCACAGAAAAACCAGCCTAGTTGGGGAGGCAGGAGAGAGAGAGAAACTGATTTTTATCCAGTTAGAGAAGGAACCTCATATCTCAAACAAATAACCCTATATTAAAACCCAACCCTTTTATTCCTACTCACTCTAAGGTAGGGGTTCTGAGCAGCCACATTCTTCAGGTTGATACTCAGTCTCTTAAAGTGGTACAGTCCTGGCTGGGTAGCTAAGCTGGTTGGAGTGTTGCCCTATATACCAGAAGGTTGCAGATTCGATTCCCAGTCAGAGCACATACGTAGGGTGTGGGTTCGATCCATGATCAGGGTGCATCTGGGAGGCAACCGATCTATGTTTCCCTCTCTCTCTTTCCCTTTCTCAAAATCAATAAACATGTCCCCAGGTGAGGATTAAAAATAAATAAGTAAATAAATAAAAGTGATATAGTATACTGGATCTACTTACTGAGTAATTGCCTAGAATAACAAGACACTTGAAAAGAGTCCCTCACCAAGGTGATAAAAGGAGGTTTTGTTTTTCTATTCAAGCCATGAGTCTGAGCAAGAGAGTGGATTAAATTTATTTAAAACTATTGGCTAGAAAAAATAGATTTGTCAAACTTCTGGTAGTTCTCTGATGACATTTATTCATTTCTGTTGATGAGTAAAGCTCTCTGAGGTCAGATGTAAAACTGGATTCTCTGACTGACAGTAGTAAGAAATCCGCCTGCAGTCTCCTTATGTGATTTTTATGTGCTCCTCAGAATGAGATTTCTGTGCTATGGCTTCTCTTTTTTCTCATTACTCTTCCTCAAAGGCTTTCAGGAAAAACACATATAGAACCAAAGTTTTATTCCTAAGTAGGTCCTTTATTAATGAATATGTTTTTAGACTTACTTGGATACAACCATTTTTTTCTTGGATATCATGTGGGTTGAATTTTTGTACCTGGAAGCAAATTGTAGCATAAATTACATTTCCTCACTCATTTTAAAGCAAATCTTGTTAAAAGCCACATTGTATTTTGTTCTACTAGATTGTAATATCTGGAAATAGACACTGTCTTTAGTTTTTGTGGGTTGTTGTTGCTTTTTTTTTTTACCACCTACAATGTTTTCCAACAGTATTTATTCATTTTGAATTGAATGTGTTGACTAAAATAAAAAATAAAGATACCAGGTACTGTTTCACTGAGAGTTAAAAGAAGGGGTGGGCCAGGTGCTTCCAAAGTCACTTTAAAGGGTTTTTAATATGCAAATAATAACCCAGACTCTGGGTAAGAGGTTAGGTGACCTCTTTAATTATGTGTACGCTTCTGCAAAACGGGTTATTATTTCCTACTTTACAGGATTGTATAAAGATTGAGTAAAATAATGTATATAAAGTGCCTGGTGGCATTTTACCCAATACATATATCTGTTCATCTTTGTGTCCTTAGTGCCATAGTAGCATCTAGCACATCTACTTAATAAATATGGTTGAACTGCACTGGTGAAGCCAGTGACTTAGAGACAACAGATACACAATTGCATACAATGTGAACAGTGCAGTCATGGAGGCATCATTTACAGGGCAGTGTGAGCTAGGGGAAACCCCAGAGACCTCAGAAGAAGTGGTAGTGGTAGAGCTGAGACTTAAAGAAGTAATAGGATTTTGCCAGGGATACCAGATGGGCTAAGGAGTAAGACTAGGAAGACAGAAGTGACATATGTCAGAGCAAGGATACATAAGAGAGCCCATCATATTCCCCTTTTATGCCATTAATGAGTTCACACGTATGCAACAGAGTTGCTGAAGAAGAGAAGTTTATTCATTCATTCAAATGATTATTGAGCAAATATTTATCGAGTGGCTATGTTTACTAAGCACTGGAAGCCACTGGAAAGTATTGAGCAGATGAGGAATGTTATTTGACTCCAGCTATTATGTTGAATATGAATGAACAATGGCAAATGCAGGGACATCATTAAACAATTGCAGTAATCTAGGCAAGACATAATAGTGGTTTGGAACAGATGGTGGTCATAGCAGTGAAGAGGTAAAAAGTGGTCAGATTCTGGATAGTTTGAAGGTACAATGAATAGGATTTGCTGACAAGCTGAATGTATTGTTTGAGGGAGAGGATGACCAGGATATTTAGCCTGAGAAACTAAAAGAAGGGAATTACCATTTACTAAGATGGCAAAGACTAAATACAGGAAGGGGGTGAGATCAGGAGCTCAGTGTTGTACTTGTTAAGTTTGAGATGTCTATGAAACATCAAATGGAGATGTCTCATATGCAGTAGGATATATAAACCTATTGTTCAAGAGAATGGTCCAACTGAATCTATGAATTGGGGAGTTGTCAGCATATATGGGATTTAAAGCCAAGCTGAGAGTGAGACTTGAGATCATGAAGGAAATGAAGTAGAGCAGAGAAAAGGGCAAAGGATGGAGCCCTAGTGCACTCTGGTATTTAGAGATTAGAAAAAGAAGGAACCAGCAAAGGAGACTGTTGGAGCAGCCAGAAAGGGATAAGGAGAGCTAAGCAAATGCACTATTGTGGAAGCCAAGAAAATGTTGCAGAGAAGAGGCAATCACCAGCTGTGCCAGACAGGGCAAGGTCAAGTAAAATGAGGACTGAGAATTGATCATTGGATTTAGCAATGTGAAGTCACTGACTTTGACAGGAGCTGTGAGAGTGGATTAAGAAGATAAATTGAGCACTTAAGTATTAGCACTCAAGTTTTCCTGTAAAAAGAAAGAAGTGAGAAGTACTTAGAAGAAGAATTGGAATCGAGAAAGGGTTTTCATTTAAGAAACATGTAATAGCATGTTTGCTGATGAAAAGATCCAGTAGAGAGGAAAATATTAACGATGTAGGAGAAGGAAGGAGAGCAGTGTTGGTGGAGCAACATTTTTATGAGAGACTTTAGTGCTAGGAGCAGAGACTGTTCATCCAGGGCTACAGAAGAGAAGATAGAATATTTAGGCACAGATGGAGGTAGGTGGGTAAATGTGGTGGAAGTTTATTTTCTCTGAATGCTCTATTTTCTCAGTGAAATAGAAAGTAAGGACAGCCCGGCCGGTGTGGCTCAGTGGGTGAGCATCGACCCATGCACCAAGAGGTCGCCAGTTCGATTCCCGGTCAGGGCACATGCCCAGGTTGTGGGCCAAATCCCCAGTGGGGGGCATGCAGGAGGCGGCCAGTCGATGTTCTCTCTCATCGATGTTTCTATCTCTCTCTCCCTCTCTCTCTCAAATCAATAAAAAAAGAAAGAAAGAAAGTAAGGACATCCGTTGAGAGAGAGGATGGAGAAAGAGGTACTAGAGATTTGAGAAGAGATGGTATGAATCATTGTCTGGGAAAGTGAGAACATATAGGGAATAAGGAAATATAGTGAAGGATGTGTTCAGATTTGCTTGGCAGCAAAATGAAGATAAGAGTCAGAGAGTATTTGACTCTCTGTCACTTACTGGCTGTTGTAAGAAGGCCAGTAGAAAGACCACTACAGTGGTCTGAGATTTGTTAAGCTTCTGTAATCAGTCCAGGTGCAGTGTTTTGGCATCATTAGCATGTAGGTAATAATTGAGGCTGCAGGTGTGGGTGAAATCACCCAAAGAGAACAGAGTGACAATAGCAGTGGATAGAGGCCACAGGAAGACAAGCCCAAAACTCAAAAGTCCCCTCCAGCGAAATAGGAGACACCAAGAAAAAGGGGGAACAGAGGTAAGATTAGATAAGGCTTATACATGCCATCTAGGTTGATTAACTAGGAACTCATAGTTTTGGTGGAGCAGGGCAGAATCCCTCCCACCCACCCCTTTCACTGTTAGTTGAGCAATAAATAGAAATCAGAAGTACAGATAATAAATAAAGACTCTACTTTCAAGAAAGATAAGTAGAAGTAGCAAAGCCCAAAACTAGGCCTGGAAAACCATTCTTGCAGCGACGACAGCTTCGGGAAAGGCTGGGAAGCCTATAAGGGCACATATATGGAATTTTTTTAAAAATATGTTTTTATTGATTTTTTTGAAGGGAAAGAGAGAAACATCAACGTGAGAGAGAAACATTGATTGGCTGCCTCCTGCACGCCCCCTACTGGGGATCAAGCCTGAAACCTGGGCATGTGCCCTGATCTGGAATCGAACCAGGACCTCTGTCCATGGGGTGACACTCAATCCACTGAGTCACACCGACCAGGCCATGTATGGAATTTTAAATAGTTTGAAATAAAAATCTGAATACAACCCTGGCCGGTTTGGCTCAGTGGTTAGAGCGTCAGCCCTCGGACTAATGAGTCATGGATTCGAATTTGGCCAAGGGCAGGTACCTCGGTTGCAATTTGTCCTCGGCCCTGGTCAGGGTCATGCGGGAGGCAATCAGTCGATGTGTCTCTCTCACGTTGATGTTTCTCTCTCTCTCCTCTCCCCCTCCCACTCTGTCTGAAGATAAATAGAAAAATATCCTCGGGTGAGGATTAAAAAAAAAAAGAAAAATATCCTCAGGTGAGGATTAAAAAAAAAAATCTGAATACATATTTTTAAATATTTATTTAACAACGTTTTGTTCCTTTGTCTTTTAAAACTGTGATCAATGTATACTTCTACTTGGGGTGCGGGGAAGAAGTATGCCTCTATTTAGTGGTATGTGTATGTGTCCCTTAGGTAACTTTTAAAAAATACTCTGAGACCTTTTATATGATATAGATTTTGAGACTGCTCAAGCTCTTAAAATGGGAAAAAGTAGACCGTAGTATTCTTTTTAATAATAATAATATACTGTGTTCCCATGTCTCTCTGCCAGTCATAAAGGTATTGGATGAAAGTTCCTTCTTTTCCCTCATTTGCTTATTTCAGGATGTAAGTCAGAGTACAGCAGAAAATGTCCACTGAACGGACTTCTTGGACAAGTTTGTCCACTATTCAGAAAATAGCACTGGGCCTCGGAATCCCAGCCAGTGCAACGGTTGCCTATATCCTATACCGCAGATATAGGGAAAGCAGAGGTATGTGAACCCCACAGCTGTACATTATGGAAATGTTCAGACTATGTTCCAGCTTTGTTAAATTGAGATGAAAACTGTCCTTGCCAGACTGGGGATCATTTGTTGGGATGTAATTGGCTTTCTGTGAGGGGTCTTTGACTGAAACTATTTGGTTTCTTCTTTTCCATATTCTTAATGTGGAGCTATCATCATTTATATGAAGCTATCATTTCTGTGAAATGAAGAATTCATTTTATAATTCTATTGATCTGTTCCCTTCAGCAACATCAACACTACAATGGATTCTTTTTCTTTTTTTAGTATCCATACTCTTCTTATCTTTTTTATATGCTCCTTCTATTTCATTGTTAGGAGAAGGCTAACTGTGGGGTTTAATTTTCCCTAGAGGCTGGACCGAGAGAAGAGGACCTAGAGAAATGATTTATGTACAAACCGGAGAAGTTATGAGTCTAATGAACTCCTCAGGCAACTTCTAGCCTTCATTCTTCTCCAAGAGAAATAGTTTGCCTAAAATCCAAAACCTCTTGGTTGTAGAGCCAAATGTTTCTCCAACTTTAGCATCTGAAACAGTATCCTAGAGAGAATGCTCATCTTCTGGTCTTTGGGGATCTAATTCCCCCTCAGATGCTGCTACTTGTCATTGCGGTTGAGATTCTCAGTTTATCTCTTGGATCAGTGTCTCTTTGACAGCTAGATTCGCGGGAGGGCTGGTATTAGCTTTGGGTGTTAATATAAGTCTGATCTGATGAGCCATGATCTGTGCAGAAGAACGGCTGACGTTTGTTGGGGAAGACGACATTGAGATAGAGATGCGAGTACCCCAGGAAGCTGTGAAGTTCATAATTGGCCGGCAAGGAGCCAATATTAAACAGGTAAGTGTTAAGCCTGCAATCTGCTTTTCCAGAGATTAATTCTACTTTCCCCTCTCTGCCCTCATCCCACAAAACCCACCCACACTATGTATATTTTAAAAAGAAAAAAATAACAGGAACTTTTTAGCTGATATGCTATTTACCTTTTAGAAATGAGTACCTCTGCTTCCTAGAGAATGGATGACTTAGCTTGAAATGGGGATTTTTGGTTGGCTGCATCTTAGCTTGGTAAAGCTTGAACTTTTTTTTTTTTTTTTTTTTTTTTTTTTGGTTAATCCTCACCCAAGGATATTTTTTTAGAGAGAATGGGAGGGAGGGAAGGGGGAGGAGAGAGAGAGAAAGAGAAACATCAATTGGTTGCTTCTCACACATGCCCCAACTGGGGCCAGGGATCAAACCCAGGTACATGCCCTTGACTGGGAATCGAACCTGCAACCCTTTGGTGCGCGGCCGACGCTCTAACCACTGAGCAACACCGGCCAGGGCTCTTTTATACTTTTCAAACTCTCATTAATTGACATTAAATATTGAATTCCTGCCTGATTCTTAGCATCTTTCACTGTTCAGGTTGTGTGTCAAAAATACTTGATTCTCTAATCCAAATAAAATTAGGAGAAAAGAGGGTTCTAAATGCAAAGAGAAACTGTTTTAAATTAACTGTTATTTGGGGTTACCTTTGTCACTAATCTCCTTCCATATGTAAGTGAGGAGTGTTTATAACATCCTGATTTTGCTGATAATTGTGTCCATCTCCATCTACCTCCAAGGTTAGGTTTAGTGTCCTTAGCTAAAGGGGAGCTCTTCCAGAGCATATTGCCATGTATCCTTTTCTCTGCAGCTGCGGAAACAGACAGGTGCTCGGATTGATGTGGACACGGAGGATGTAGGCGATGAGCGGGTGCTGCTTATCAGTGGTTTTCCTGTTCAGGTGTGCAAGGCCAAAGCAGCAATCCATCAGATCCTGACAGAGACTGCCCCAGTGTCTGAGCAGCTCTCAGTTCCCCAGAGATCTGTGGGCAGAATCATAGGTACCACTGGACAGCTTCCTCTACTGTTTCCATTTTGTTTTGTTTCTTCTTTACCTTTCTTTCACATCTGCCCAAGGGTTTTTCCTGGCCTACTTTCCCATTCACCTTTCTGAGGAATAAAAAGGGACATTGAGACCAGAGCTTTACTTTTTTTTTTTTTTTTCCTTTATTGATTTTAGAGAGAGAGGAAAAGAGAAAGAGAGATAGAAATATCGATGAGAGAGAACATCGATTGGCCGCCTCCTGTATGCCCCTCACTGGGGATTGGGCCCACAACCTGGGCATGTGTCCTGGCTGGGAATCAAACTGGCGACCTCTTGGTGCATGGGTCAACGTTCAACCACTGAGCCACACCAGCCGGGCCAGAGCTTTACTTTTTTACAGAGCCGTTGGTAAAGCAAAACCCATTACTTCAAGAAGTTGTATGATCCGAACTTTACAAATAGGTTCCAAAAGGGTTCAGGCAAAGGTACTTACTTCATAATAGTTTTTTGTTGTTGTTAATTCTCACCCTAGCATATTTTTTCCATTGATTCTTAGAGAGAGTGGAAGGGAGGGAGGGGGAGAGAGAGAGAAACATCAATGTGAGAGAGACACATTGATTAGGTGCCTGCTGCAAGCACCCTGACAGGGGTCAGGGATTGAACTTGCAACCCTTCAGTGTGCAGGCCGACACTCTAACCACTGAACCACACTGGCCAGACCATAATAGATTTTTAAAGGGAAACTGAGGATGCTTATGTTATCCCAAATCTTTCTAGATAGTGCTCTTGGGAGCATCTGTCATGCTTTCCCCTAGAGCACTGCTGTGCTGCTGTTAGAGGCAGAGAAATGTCCTGTCCTTGGTTCAGTGTTTCACACCTTGTAGGATCTCTTCTAATGAAGTGGGGATATGAAGTATGCTGAGTGGCCAGAAAATGAAAATGACATGAAGAAGTTAAACTAGCCAATGTTAGAGTTTAAATAAAATGGATAAAGCAAATAATCCAGAAATACCCTTCTTACAGTAGGAATTTCAGTAGCTCCTGCTTTCCATTCAATATTTTGCATTCTGTTCAGTTTGAAAATAGGAACTGACTCTCTTCTAGTATATACAAAATAGTGATTTCTCTAGCAGTTAAAGTTGGCCGAAACGGAAGGATGAGATTTTATGTATTGTTCAATGTAGGGAGAGGTGGCGAGACGATTCGTTCTATCTGTAAGGCCTCTGGAGCCAAAATTACCTGTGACAAAGAATCAGAGGGGACATTACTACTATCAAGACTTATAAAAATCTCAGGAACACAGAAGGAAGTGGCAGCAGCCAAGGCAAGTAGCTGATCGACTTGAATCATATCTCAGAATGAGAAGAACCCTTTATTCCATCCTGGGTCAAAATATCTGGCCACATAGCTATCATCCTTTTCTTATTTTCCACAGCATTTGATACTAGAGAAAGTTTCCGAAGATGAAGAACTTCGGAAGAGAATCACTCATTCTGTAGAAACCAGAGTCCCACGCAAGCAGCCAATCAGTATAAGAAGAGAGGAAGTGACAGAGCCCGGTGCAGCGGGAGAGCCAACTTTATGGAAAAACACTGGTACCTGCATGAAGCAGGCTGCACAGCTGGCAGACCTTCCCTGCAGAGGAGGTGGTGACATGGCTGTTGTAGGGCCAGAAGAAGGTTCCTGGGAGAAACCTAATGGTGACAGCTTTCAGAAGTCTGGAGCCCAGACCAGTCCTGAGGTGTCCATGTTTGAAAGTATGTAACAGAAAGGGAACCCGTAGCTATATGGAAGATAGAAATACTGGCTTAGATTACCCACAATAGGAAGCAATGAAAAAATAATTCTTATTTCGTTGACTACACTTATAAGTTTTCATCACAGATACACTTCTCTGGTAATATTTTACTTGGATTAGTACTAAAGATAATATTTTTCTGAATATAAACCAGCTAATAATGGAGAACAATATAGAAATATGCTAGTTCACAGGAAACTGGGCTGTAATATATCAAATAATGAATTTACATGATATTCTTTCACCAAAAATACTTATTAAACAAGTAAAATACTGAGCCCGATTTTTTCTGCCTGTTTCATTGTTTTTAAAAATCATCACCATTCAAGAAGAATTAAAAGGCTGTGAGCTTTCTGTTTTATGCATAGGTATGGGATGGGCAGGGGAAACCAGAGCCCCTGAGAGGTTCACAGATTTGTCCAGGGTCACATAGTGAGTCAGTGGAAGAATGGAATCTGGATTAAGTCCATATCCTTCCATGTATCTTTTCACTGGTCCATGCTGCAGCTAACATATGGAGGATTTACCGTCATTATAATTGGTGACTAATTTGAATAAATAGCTGATGACTAAGAATGTAAACTCTCTCATTACTCAATTATATAGAAAGGTACAGAACATAGCTTAGTACCTTTCTTCAGGATGTTCTTGTATGATTCATCCAGTTGTCCCTCCAGCTACTTTTAAAATGGTAATAGCTACTTGGTATTTGTACCCCCTGATGCAGTCTCCTAATTCCAACCAGAGATGATTCTGATATGGTTACCATATTAGAAGGATGATTCTGCAGCTTAATTTGCTTATCCCTATGTTTAGTCCCCAGTCCTGACTTCAGTTTTCATGCTGATGAGTTTCTGGAAGTCTACGTGTCTGCTTCTGAACATCCTAACCACTTCTGGATCCAAATCATTGGCTCCCGAAGCCTGCAATTGGATAAGCTTGTCAATGAGATGACCCAGCACTATGGGAATAGTCTGGTGAGTTGCCATAGGGAAAGGGCTCAGTTTGATGAAAAAAAGGCATATGTTTTTCATTGTGGTATATTTTCTTCCTTTTCCTGTGGAGCAACTACTCATTCCTTCTTCCTTCTGATATTGCTTGTTTACCTGTTTTTAAGCCTACCCCTTCCTAACTCTACCCCCTCCTGACTCCTTATCCCCTGTATAGCCTGAAGACTTAACTGTGCATGTAGGAGACATTGTAGCAGCACCTTTATCTACAAATGGTTCCTGGTATCGAGCCCGGGTCCTTGGCACCTTGGAGAATGGGAACCTGGACCTCTACTTTGTTGATTTTGGAGATAATGGAGATTGCTCGCTGAGGGACCTCAGGGCACTCAGGTCAGTGTGGAGGCCAGGGTAGAATCAGGCTGGAGTGCCAAATATTGACTCAACCCTGGCTGTAGGGTGGTGAGCTAGCTGTTGGCACTCATCACCGGGGGATTTGGGAGAACCTGTTTACATAGAACAGAAGATTATCTTCTCCTGCTGGATTAGTTGGGAGCAAGGAATATAAGAAGAAGGCCCTTCTGGCACTAGGAGTCTAATTTTAATTTCTTTCACTTTAGGAGTGACTTCCTAAGCCTTCCATTTCAAGCTATAGAGTGTAGTCTGGCACGGATCGCCCCCTCAGGTAAATTGGTCATACCTGTGACCTTGCCTCCAAATACAATAACTTTGATACAGCACATGGGAGGAGTTCTCACATTCCAAGGCTTTTTGAGTTCAAGGGGCTCAGGTGTCTTTTCCTCACCAGCACTAGAAAGCACAGCTAGAAACTTGCCTGGCAGTCAGACATAAGTGCCTTCCAGAGTAGAAAGAGGTAGTTCCAGTTTTCCTCCAGGGTATAATCCCACCCATGTCAGCACTGACCCCTTCTTGGGCTCTCCCTACAATCTTTTGCCAGGTGAACAATGGGAAGAGGAAGCGTTGGATGAGTTTGACAGACTGACTCACTGTGCTGACTGGAAGCCCCTGGTGGCCAAGATCTCTAGCTATGTCCAGTCGGGGATGTCAACTTGGCCCAAGATCTACTTATATGATACTAGCAATGGGAAGGTAATATTGGGGTTCTCTCATTGCTCATTGGCTCTTTAGTATATTTATAGCTGTGTTTACTTTTTCTTTCCTAGAAACCCTATCTGATATTACTTCCTCTTTATAAGGTCCTGTGTCCCACCAAAGGAATGTCCTTTAAGTATCAATCCTAGCTCTTCTGCCCTATTTCTTCAGATATGCCCTTCCTTACAGAGAGAATATCATTCCCTTTTCATTTTTCTTCTCAGAAACTTGATATTGGGTTAGAATTAGTTCGTAAAGGATATGCAATTGAGCTTCCTGAAGACATGGAAGAAGACGGAACTGTCCCAGAAGTGTTGCATGACGTGGTGAGTGAGGGAGCTATAGCAGTCATTGAGGGTGCTTCGTTGGGGCAAATCTCATGCCTAGAGAGTCATTAGGGCTTCTGGTCATGCATGGCATTTTGTAGAGAGCTTTCCCATGTTATCAAACAAGGCAGTGTGTCCCTCTCAGCAACCCAACTCCACTGCCTGAACCAGATCCTCTGAGCAAAATGACAGAGTTGCCACTCCTTTCCCACCATTCTTCCTTTTTTTCTTATTTTCATCCTCTCAGGTGACAGAAACAGATGTCTCTCTCAGCAGCATGCTCACTGAGAGCAAGAAGAGTGCTGGAGAGATAGCAAATACCCTGTCCTGCCTCAGCTTATCAGGTACAAACAGCATTCCCTCCCTAGAGCATCTTGGGAAGTTGCCATTTCTCAGTCAATCTCTCCAAACTAGGGAGCTTGTTAAGGCTTGGCACTTAACCAAGGGGGTCATCGAGCATTCCTGAGCCTCAGTGGCAGTGTCTACTAGATTAGGGCAGTGTCTAACTTTCTCCTCATTCCTGCTCTATAGAAGCTGCCTCTATGTCTGGGGATGATAACCTTGAAGATGACTACTTAATCTGAAGTCTGCTTCAGCTGCCTCAGCCATCTGCTTTGCTTTGTGAGTGAAGCTATCATCTGTCTGTAGCAAAGGGAGAGTAATGAGGGTGACAACAGGGACCTTGCTTTAGTCTGTCTTCCCCATAGCCTAAGTTCTACTACTCTGCAGCTGCTTTCCTGTAGCTTAACTTGCTCTTAGATTGAACCCTTTTAAGCTTTTTATGTCTTTGTGTTTATGTTTTTGGCAGGATTTGGTGCCTGGAGAGAAGAGCCTATGATAAAGAGATCTATGCAGCCCTTCGTTTATTACACACACAGTCTGGCTTGCTATGGACCAAATGTGTGTTCTCCTTCCATGGGATGACCAGAAAGAATGTGGGGTAGAGGGAGACAAATATATGCTCCTGTTCCATTCCCCACCTCCATCTCTTCCGGAGTTTGAATACTGTTGCATTATGTCCAGGCTGCTCAACATCTGGCTCGTTCCCTTCACCAGTCAGAATGCACACTCCTGCTAGGTTGTGTCCTCTTTGAGGCTGGGAAGCAGTCAAGGTCTGGTCATTGAAAGTGATGATTATGCACACTTCTGACTCATCTCCTTAGGCAACTCTGGTTAAGGGAAGTTTCTGAATGATGAACTGACCCAAAGACTGCAGTTGAGTCAGGAAGCAAAGGCAAAAATCAGCATATTTATATTTAAAAGCTCAGGATGTAGGAAAGAGAATGCTGCCTCCCAGCCTCAACTGTTGATGTTATTGGAGACAGGTTTTTTGAAAACAGTGTTCTAGCTATTTTCCTGTACACTTTGGTTAAAATATAAGCAAGGAGAGAGGCAGCTCAGGAAATATTCTAAATTGCTAGTATAGCATCTATAATGTGTGTGTGTGTGTGTGTGTGTGTGTGTACACACACACCTATGTATACACATACATAGAGAAAGAGAACATGTATAGTTGTTCAAAACATTTGGGAGGTTCTTTGCTGAATAAAGTTCTCAAAAAATTATCTAAAACTAACTGCTGGTTGAATCACAAGGTGGAAGTAGGCCTATGGGTGTGTCTTCTGATCCTAAAATCTGGTGAAAATTGCAAACCCTCACATAGAGGGGCCCATCTATGAACAAGTGTTCCTCCCATGTATAGATCATATTCTTTCCCCAAAGTTACCAGAACCAACTGAGATTTTGGCTGTGTAAATAAGACCCTACCTAAAGTATTTGGAAGAAAAGGCCTGGATTCGGATTCTAGAAACCTGGGTTCTAGGAATACATCTTGGGGCTTGAGGAGCCTGTTTCCCTACAACCTACAACCTCGCTCCACTTCTGACAGGATTGTGAGGATCCAGTGAGAACAAGGAAGGTACTTGAAGAAAATATTATCAATACAATGTGGGTGGTAGAATAATGGCAAATGACCTTTTTTTTTTTTTTTTTAAGAATCAGCAAAGTAAACTGGAAAACTTGAAATAGCACATAAGGATGCCTTATGCAGGATTTTTTTTTTTTTTTAATCTAGGAATGTGAACTAGGTCTGCCCATATACTACATGGCAACTCTGTTTTCCCATAGCCACAATTTTTAATATTTATTTCATCAGAAAAATCTCAGCACCAGTTAGCAGAGGTGCTCCCATGGAGGAGCGGCTCTGATGAGTAGTTTTGGAAAATCCAACGAAGGGCTGCCACTGACCTTTCAGACCTTGGCTCAGCCCTGGAATTGGAGCCACCTTACAACAAAGGTTATGAGGTCACTTTGTCCCTAGTGTCCTCAGCTCTTCAGCCTTTACTGTAAAATAGAGAGCACCCCTGACAAACCATACAGACTCCTTGCTGTGGAGAATGGGTGGTGTCTCATTCCTAGCTGCAGTTTGCTACTATGTATGGAAGTATATTCCTTCAATGTGGCCTTTAAGTCTTGTCAGTTTACATCCCATTCTGATGGGTTCCTTATTCTTCCAACACAACCCTGTACTTTTCCTGCTGCCCGGAGTGCCCTATTCTATGCTTCCTAATTGTTATTTTGTCTGTTGAAATCCCCTTGAGTCAAAGCCATGGGACCCATGTGCCGTCTCTGATCTCCACATCCAAAGAGAAGGAATTCGTGCTTGTCTTCTATTTGAACTGAAATATATGAATGAAAATCTCCCAGTGAGGCTTGTTTCTTGCTCCTGGTAGGTGGTCAGTAAATGGTTAGAATAAATGGGGAAATGGCTTTGGGGTGAGGGGAAGACAAGAGAAGCCTAAAATCCTTGGGTCCCTTTCCTCTCTGTTCAGTTCCCTCTGGTCTTTTCAGTCATTAAATGTTTCTCCTACAGTGAATTCAGCTCTGTAAGGTCTACGGCTCCACTCCAGCCAACCCCACCTTCCCCTGAAGAAACAGTGAACACCTGAGGATTGCACTACCTTTTATTCCTAGGATAGGAGGGGTCCAGAATCATATCCTGGGTCCCTGGGTCCCATTTATCAAGGCCCCCAGACCTTATTCACAGGGTATGAATAAGCATGTTCAGGGAGGTTCTCTGGGCAGGTGGCCCAGATCCCTTTCAAGGGGATACACCATAAAGATGGTATTGTCCCAGGGAGGGAGAGCAGGGTGACCTGGTCTGACCAGCTCAAAGCCCATGTAGCTGAAGGCCCGCAGCAGGGAACCTGTGAAAGGAGAGAACAAATTAGAAAACTGCAACTCAATACCACTATTCCCCCAGAGGTCTGGTTTTCTCCACTCAGGAATGGCTGTGGAAGAGTGTGTAGTGCAAGTATTAGGATGATGTACTTTGGAGTCAAACGGACTTAAAATTCTAACCCTGACTATAACATTTACTTTGCTTTGTGACATTCTATGAATTAATCCTTCTAAACTTTTTTGTCATTTGTAAAATGGAAATGAACCTTTTTCACAGAATTTAAGATTAAACAAGATGGCCTTGGCCAGTGTGGTTCATTTGGTTGGAGCATCGTCCTGTGCATGGAAAGGTGGTGGGTTTAGTTTCCAGTCAGGGCACATCCCCAGGTTGCGGGCTCAATCCCCAGTCCCCAGTCAGGGTGCTTGCAGGGGCAACCGGTCGATGTCTCTCTCCCTCTCCCTTCCTCTCTAAACTCAATAAAATAAAATAAAAAAGTAAATTCCTACAGAAAAAAAAAAAAGATGTTTATGAAGTGCCTAACACAATGATGGTGTTGTAAACTCTTGACTATCCTTTGTCTTAAATTCAAGAGTATAAATTCCTTGAGGGACGAGATTGTAGTTTCTGTAACATGTGCTCCACGTATCTGGTTAAATATATTCCTATCCTGGCCTCTCATACTATTGGTGCTTAAAACATTTTGATGCCCTTTCTGTCCTACCAGCCACATCCCTCGAATGGATTCTAATTTCACCAGTGGTCCTTTAGTCTGGCTTCTGAAATCTATCTGCAGAGACTTCCTAATAGACCAGTTGTAACTTGAACAGAATGCTAGATACCTTAATTTCCTTGGTGAGGGGTTGGGGGAGAGACCCTGAAATGCTTGAGCATGCCATTTTTAAAGAGTTGGGGAAGAGGGTCTCCTAAAAAGGAAAAGTCACTGTTAGCTGTTTCAGCACCAAGGGCCAAGGACAGAGCAGATCCCCACCTCTGTCATTCCGGTCGTTTTGGAAGTTTACAAACACGGAGTCCACATTGGTCTTCTCCTCCACGTACTCTAGTGTTGCAGTCAGACTAGGAACCAGAGAGAAAAATCATGGTTAATGAAACGTTTAGCAAACTCAGAATCCAAAAGAAATCTTATTGGTCAGTGTTTGCTACCCAAGCCAGGAAATGAAAGTTGCTAAACTAATTTTGATAGATTTCTTTTTTCTGAAGCCAAGGGGATTGCATGCTACAACTGAACCCATGCCATGGATGGAGTCTGGGAAGAAGGCACTATAAAGACAACAGCTGGAAAGCATGTCCTAGTCAACTGTTTATGGGTTCTCACTTATGTGTTTCTCATTCTGAATCCAGTAACCTCCCATGGGCTGTTGTTACCCCTTGAACCTCAGATCCAGGCTGCATGCCAGTTCCGTGGTTTGCATGTATCCAGCTCCTGACTCAGCCCTCACTGGCTAGCATACCCAGTACCTGATGCTGACATGATAAAAGAGTGAAACCCCAACTCTCTTCCCTTCCCACTCTCCCATCCAGGCTCAGTCACCTCTTCTGGTTGCCTTGATCCAAGGCCCGATATGGGATATCCAGGAAGAGTCGACGGTCACAGAGGAGGCCATGCCAATGGACAGAGGTGTGGGGGGTGAGGCGGAAATGGAAGTCTAACTGCACTGGGTCCTGGTGGAGCAGAGCATCAGTAGTCAGCACCGTCAAATCCCCAGCCTGGAAAAGGAGTACAAATGAGAATAATAGTCTCCTGCTTTTGTGTCCATTTGTCCTCACGTATCAGATCTCAGGCTGATTTGGGTGGCTGAGGAAGCAAGAAGGGGGCTGATGGAGAGCCTGGGAGAATTGGAGCCAAGGTCTCATTCAACAATACATGTCCCTTAGCCCTAGGACCTAACTCCATCCCTTTCGTGGAGTTCTCCTTAATAACAAACATCTGAAATCCAGAGTCAGTGCAGGATTACTGCCTACTAACCTCACCTCGGGGTGCACTATCCCTTTAGAAACTGATATTTACATCAGAGAGTTTATTCTTTAAACCAGGGGTGGGGAACGTCTGGCCCAAGGGCTGTATAAGGCCTGCAAAATCAATACCAGCTAACATCACGCGCCTGACCAAATATAGCAGGCTAATTTTTAAGTTGATAATTTTGTATGGCCCATGAATGATGTTATAAATATCCAAATGGCCCTTGGCAGAAAAAAGTTTCCCCACCCCTGCAAGTTTAAACAAAGCTGTGCCATCTGTTTTACTGTGTTGCTGATAATATTCTTCCACTTTTTCCATCATACAGGTTTTCTCTCAATTCTCCCACTTCTCATCTAAAATGCAAAGGTCACACACAAGCATGTTATTGCAAAGTGATACAAGGGCAAGTGCAGGAGTTCTGGGTTCTAGTCCAAGTTAGCATCTGAGCAGCCTTATGTCCCACAAGTCTTAATACAGCCGCTCTGTTCCACTTCCTCTTTTCCCATCCTGCTTTTCACCACCACCTTAAGATCTCTGGGCCAGAATCCTTGTCATTAAAACAAGAAGCTTTTACACATGAGCTTTGAGATCTCATCTAGCTCTTTCTGTGATTTATTTTCTAACTAGCTAATGTTCCTTCTCTGCAAGGTATCATTACAGCAGGCATGGGCTGCCTGGCACCAACTCACAGCACCAGCTCACAGCCCACTTACCGAGTACAGTTCTTTAAGCTGGTCATGGTCACCCTGCTTGGTGCTTCTGCCCATCTGGAGGCCTACTAGGGACTCAGGAGCACTGAAGGCAGGAACGGGGCCGGAGTGTCAAGTCCTCCTGTTCCTTATAAATGATGCTGGTTGGGAAAAAGAGGCCCAAATTAGTTTATAAGTGTGCGATGGGGAGAGGGTCATAACTTCCAGGAACGCAGGACCAGACTCTGGCACTGTCTTCTTTATCTTCCCCAGACCAGCCTGTTTCCATTTTCCCAGGCCAGCCAGTGGAAAAATTCTAAAGTTCCGTGCCAGCCTTCCACCCTATTTTGCTATTATCATCTCTTGCCACTTGAGACGTTCTTTCAAATTATTTTCTTTTTCCTTACAAGTAGAGATGAAAACAAGTACCTTTTATAACAAGGCAGCATCTTCTCCCGGAGGGTGATCCGGTATTTGTAACAGTAGAAGTAATAGGCGAATGGTGACCAGATTGGGTAGCGGTAGTTCCGTGTTTTTCCCCTCTTGATATAAGAAAGGGAGTAGAGAGAGGGGCGTGACCTGTTACAAAGCAGTTTCTCAGTTCAGTGCCTCCCTGTGGCAAAGTGAGGTTCAGAGATGGTTGACAAAGGTGTAGGCAACCTGGTGCCATTGTGACCCGGTGGGCACTATGACATGGACAAGGAGTCGGCCCTTATGTCACTTCAAGACTCTGCTGCTCCCCTAGCCCACCCTTCCCCTTTAGCCAAGGATGCACTTCACAACTGGACCAGTGGCAAACAGCCCTGCCTGAGCATTTGTTGTGACTGCTGAACCTGCCCCCCCCCCACCCCAACACACACACAGACACCACTTCCTCTAACAGCAACTAAAGGGTTGGCGTCTGACAGCGCAAGAGGCTTCCAAGATCCTTATCCAGGGTCTGACCTGATTGGATGGTTCCCAGTTCCTGTCAGTTCAATATTTTCATTATCATCCCTAACTTTAACAACCCAGGAGTGCTGCACATAGTTGAACTTTCTAATGGCCTTGTAGAGTAGGAATTGCAAATTAAATGTCTCCAGGGCTCTGGACAGCCAAAGGAAATTAGTGGAGCTGCTGGGTGGGGCTATAGCAAAATGGAAAGCTCACACCCTGTCTCAAAGAAGCCAACACCACTCCACTCCATCCAGTTGCCATGCAGAAATGCAGACTTGGTGGTACCAGATTGTATATTTTTCAACAGAAACTGGAAAGACAGATTTTTGTGGTAAATTTCTCCAATTTTTAAAAAACTTTTTTTCCTTTATTGATTTTAGGGAGGAAGTGAGAGGGAGAGAGAGATAGAAACATTGATGAGAGAGAACATCAATTGGCCACCTCCTGCATGTCCCCCACTGGGGACTGGGCCCACAATCTGGGCATGTGCCCTGACCGGGAATCGAACCGGTGACCTCTTGGTGCAACCACTGAGCCACACCGGCTGGGCAAAACTAATTTTTTGAAAAGCAACACTGTGAGTAAAATTTAGTTCTAGGGCCACCAGTTTGAGACCTCTGCATATTCATTCATCTATTCAAATATTTATTGAGGGCCTTTTGAGCCAGGCATTATAGGTGCCTGGAATACATAAATAAAGATCCATGCCCCATGGAAGATATCTTCTAACAGAGAACAAAGCTAAACAACAAGCATAAGAAAATCATTTAATATGTTAGAAGATAATATGCTATTTAGAAAAATAGAGCAGAATAAAGGAGGATCAAGAGTGTGAAGGGGGTGGGACAAGTTGCAGATCCAAGTAGGCCTCATTGGAAAGGTGACATTTAATCAAAGACTTGAAAGAGGTGAGGGAGTTAGCCAAGCCAACATCTGGGGGTAAGAGCATTCCATGCCTACTCAACAACCAGTGCAAAAACCCTAAGGAGGAGGTGTGCCTGGTGTAGGGAGATGAGATCAGAGAGCTATCAGACCAGATCATATATGGCCTTGTAGACAGACCATCATATGGACTTTATTACTCTGGCTAAAGGGGGAAGTAATTTCAAAGTTTTGGCTGGAAGAGTGACATGATTTCTTATGTTCTTAAAAAGATTATGACTGCCCAGCCGGTGTGGCTCAGTGGTTGAGCACTGACCCATGCACCAAGAGGTTGCCAGTTTGATTCCTGGTCAGGACACATGCCCAGGTTGTGGGCCCAATCCCCAGTGCGGCGCATGCAGGAGGCGGCCAATCGATGTTCTCTCTCATCAATGTTTCTATCTCTCTCTCCCTCTCCCTTCTTTCTAAAATCAATAAAGAAAAAGTGCACTTTTTTTCTTATCCTCACCCGAGGACACCTTTCCATTTTTTGTTCAGATAGAGTGGGAGGGAGGGAGAGAGAAACATCGATGTGAAAGGGACACATCGAGTGTCCCCGCATGACCCAACCAGGGCCGGGGACAAACTGCAACAGAGGCACGTGCCCCCAGCAGGAACCGAACCCAGGTCTCTCTGGACCGCAGGCCGATGCTCCAACTCCTGAGCCAAACCAGCCAGGGCCACATTTTTTTTTTTAATTATGACTGATGGGGGAGGAGAGGGTTTGGGTGGAGGTGGAAGAGGGCATAGAGAGGATAAATGGTAATGGAAAAAAATGATTTTTTTAAAATAACAAAAAAATAATTATGACTGATGTAAATAAACTGTAGAGCATTAAAGGGAGATTTGTCAGGAGACTAATGCAGTAACCCAGAAGGATGGTGTCTTATTCCAGGGTGAAGCATTAGAGATGGTAGAAAGTGGTCAGATTTTGTAAATAGTTTAAAGGTAGAACCCACAGGACTTCTTGGAGTATGAGAGAAAGAAGTTGGTTTCAAGAACTGAAAGAATGGAGTTTCCATCAACTGAGATGGAAAGGCTCCAGGTGAGGCATTTGGGGCAGGGGTCTAGATATTGGTTTAGTTTGGAGCATTTAACTTTGAATAGCCCATTAGACATACAAGGGGAAGATGACAAACAATTGGATATTCAAGTCTGGCGTTTAGAAGTCTAGGATGGAGATAGAAATTGGAAGTCACTGGCCTATCAATAGTACTTTAAGCCATGAGACTGAATGAGATCGTCAGGAGTATATTGAGAAGAGTCAAGATCCAAAGACTGAATCCTGCGGGCACTCTAAGAAAGGAGAAAAGGAGAAATCAGCAAAGGAGACTGACGAAAACTGGTGAAATAGGAAGAAAACAAAAAACTGGTGTTCTGGAAGCTAAGTAAAGAAAGCATAATTAGGAGGGACTGCTAGTCACAGGCTGTTCATGGGTCAAAAATAAGATGCATAGAGCCATCTTTCCATAATCTCCTCTGCCAATAGACCCCATTCATTCCATTTGTCTGGTCTATCCAGAGAACCGTCTGGGCTCTATCATACTTTACTTTTTCTATAGCTCTCACCCTTGTGATTTAGAATTCTTTACATATTAGCCTAAATACTGCAGTTGTAAAGATTAAGAACAACTCCTGGCTTGGCATAGAATCCATCCTTTCACCACGTTTAAGTAGATTTTAAGTAAGGAAAAGTGAGAGCGGCAACCCTCTTCCCTCACTATCCCTTTGTAGAGTCAGAATTGGAAGTGACTTCGGAGAACTACACCCAAACAAGAGGGAGACAGTCTTTTCCGTGTCCGTCCACCTAGCGATCATTCCACTGTCTGTCAGTACAACGGGCGTCTCTCCCCGGGAAAGAAAACAGGGAGAAGGGAGCGAGGAAAACGCTGAGTCGTGGACCATGGACTGAGCTCTCCGGTCTCCCGGCTGCGGCCAAGCGGCGAAGCCGCGATCCACGCCGCGCTGCGCCTGCCCCTCACTCGGCCGGGACGGAGCCGCGCCGCCTCAGGCGCGCCGCGGGCAGCCGGCAGGGGCCTTCCCTGAGCCTGCGCCTGCGCCGGGCCTCCGTCAGGGCCCTCCGCGCCCGGGAACATGGCGGCCCCCATCGCGGTCCCGGGCCGGGCTCTGCTGCGCGCCGCCGCCGAGCGGCTGCTGCGAGGCCGAGTCTGGGCGCTGCTCCGGCCGCAGCTCGAAGGGGTCACCCCCGGCCCGGAGCGCGACTTCAGCCTCTCTCACAGTCGGGTGAGGGCTGGGTCTGGGTTACGGGACCCTTGACTGGTGGGGCCATTTACGCCGTAGTCTCGTTTCTGGGGGCGGGTTGAGACGTAGTGGGGCCTCAGCCTGGGAGTGGCGGGCTCCCCTGGAGGGGCGGACGGCCGGGGGACGAAGGGGCCTCTCCGCGGAGACCGCTCACTCTCGCTCTCCGGCCGCCAGGGCACGGTCATCGTGGAGCGCTGGTGGAAGGTGCCGCTGGCCGGGGAGGGCCGGAAGCCGCGCCTGCACCGGCGACACCGCGTCTACAAGCTGGTGGAGGACACGAAACACCGGCCCAAAGATAACCTGGAGCTCATCCTCACGCAGTCGGTAGAGGGTAAGGCCGGGGCAAGAGGTTCTTCCATCTACTTTAGGCTGGTTCTGTTTGGCATCAACTTTCCTGCTCTTTATCCCCAGCCGTTTGCTGCCCTTTCCTACTTCATGGAAAAGATCAGCTCAGCTCTCTTATTTGAAAAGAGAAAGCCCTACAGAGTGCTGTGATTGTGATATTGGTCTCCTGCGTGGAAAAGTAGAACAGGAATGCAGAAACATCATTAAGTGTGTGTGGCAGAGGGCAGGAGGCGGAGAAGCCTGTGTGCCACAGATACTGAAATTCTGTGATACAACAGACGATGCTTCACTTTGACCTTTTTTTTTTTCTAATTTTTTTTTCTTTATTGATTTTAGAAAGGAAGGGAGAGAGAGAAACATCGAGAACATCTATTGGCCACCTCCTGCATGGCCCCCACTGGGGATTTAGCGCACAACCTGAGCATGTGCCCTGACCAGGAATGGAACCAGTGACCTCTTGGTGCATGCATGGGTTGATGCTCAACCACTGAGCCACACTGGCCCGGCCAGTGCTTCACTTTGTATAGAGACTGTTAAGTTTCTAAATCAGACCCTAAACAAATTAATTAGAAGTCTCTAAATGCTGTTCCTAGTGAATATTAACAATTCTTATAGGAAGATTAAGAACTGAGAGAATAAGAGGTGGTTCTTTCTTTGGTCGTCATCTTCTCTTTAGGGACTCCTAGCTAGTTCTGATTCACTGTTTCTCTGTTCACTTTGGCAGAGCTTGGAGTCCGGGGTGACCTAGTTTCAGTGAAGAAATCTGTGGGCCGTAATCAACTACTTTCTCAAGGACTGGCTGTGTATGCATCCCCTGAAAACAAGAAGTTGTTCGAAGAGGAGAAATTGGTAAGCTCAAAGAAAGGCAGAGGGAAGACTGAAACCTTAAGATTTCCTCTAGCAACTTCCGTCCCTTTTATATTTTATATGAAAATGAAGTAGAGACTGGAACAGGAATCCAGAAACCCAGCCTATGCCTAGCATAGTAACACTTTATTATTATTTACTGTGGACTTATTTTTCCTTTTTCTTCTTCTTTTTTTCTTTTCATCTTTAACTTTTTTTTCCTAGCTAAGACAAGAAGGAAAATTAGAAAAGATCCAGACCAAGGCAGGTGAAGCGGTGAGTAGAAACAAAAAAGTTTTCATTTATTGGTCATCTACATGAGTCACCAACCTCTTCCTGAGATGTTTCTTGATTTCCTTGAAGTCTTGTGAGTGCAGACTCAAGGTAGAAAAAAGGGGAACTGTTGTGGCTGCCATAACTGGTATTGAGACCTGGGAAATCCTGACCTGTTGGGTGAAGTCCCCTAGCTTACTGAGTGAAGCCCAACCTGGGCACTGGGAGACCCATGGAAGAGTGTGAGGTGAAGGTTCTGCCTCGGTGATATTTACAGACAAGTTGGAGAGAACATAAACACGTGCAAAAGTGATCAATAAACTTAAGACAGTAAATTATAACGGTGACATGGACCAAAATGCATTAGGGTGACTGGAGAGGGCTTTTATCCAGATGGGATTGAATTAGGCTTTGTGGGATTAGTAGGATTTGGATAGGCCAGAAGGATGTATTCCTAAGGGAGAAAAAGTATAAGACAATAATTAAAGCATGCTTTAGCATAGAAAGTAGACTAGTCTAACTAAAGCAAGAGGACTTGTATAATGTTAGGGAACATAATGGCTGGGAAAAGGGTTGGGCATGATTTAGAAAACATCTTGAATCCTTAGCTAGTGAATTTATATTTCATTCTGTAAGCAAGGAGGAATCATTAATGGGGTAGGGGTGGTATTGAAGGCCCAGAAGTGTTGGGCTAAAACAGTCTATGAAAGTCATTCCATCCTAAGATACCAGTGGCCCCAATTTTTATTTTTAATCCTCACCTGAGGATATGTTGTTTTGTGTTTTTTTTTTAATTGATTTTAGAGAGAGAGGAAGGGAGAGAAAAACATCAGTCGATTGCCTCCCATACATGCCCTGACCAGGGATCCAACTAGAAACTTAGGTATGTGCCCTGACTGGGAATTGAACCCACAACCTTTTGGTGTAGGAAACATGCTCCAACCAACTGAGCCATCCGGGCAGGGCCAGTGGCTCTGATTGGTGAAAAAACATGGCCTGTTTCTCCTTGATTAGGAATAGCCATGTATAGGGGACATTATATATGTGTCCAAAGTCACAAAAATATCTTTCCACAATATCAGCCTGAGACAGGCGTGTTCTCTGTCTTTTCCATTTATCTTCTCACCTGTCTTGGCTGTGAGACAGAAGTTACACCCTTTTGCTGAGCTCTCTGACCTTGTGCTTTTTGCTAACATGTTTCACTTCCTTTGATTCCAACTCTAACATATCCCCTGTTTGTAATTCCTCTCAGACAGTGAAATTTCTGAGAAGCTGTCACTTGGAGGTGGGGATGAAGAACAACGTCAAATGGGAGCTAAACCCTGAAATAGTTGCCCGCCATTTTCTAAAAAATGTGAGTGTTCCCAAACAGTACTGTACCACTGAGGGTAGAAGCTACCTCCGGGAAGGAGGCCCAGGATTGATCCCTTTGTTAGGAACAGATATGAATCGAGCTGAAGTTAGCGCAAGTGTTCTTGGTTGATTTTCAGGGATGTGGGAGGGAAATGGCTAAGGACTAAGGGTGATCACACAGAATCTGCAGACAGATAAGAAAAGATGATATCATTTATTTCCTCTCTAGCTAGGGAAAACGTGAGAAAATTCTCCAGTGAGTCACTGGAGAATCTTATAATTTTGGTCTCTAGCCCTGTTACTCTTTGTGAAAGCACCTCCCTTTCTGAGAAATTAGGACTGTCTCTCTGCCACCATCTTGGAGGTCTGTGCCCTCCCGTAAGATCAGCCAGGATAAACTCCCAGTTTTATTCATCTCTGTACAGGCAATTCTAGAACCCTCTTTATGAGGCTGCCTAGAGTAGCAGACATGTAAACAGCTCCTTGTTCTTTGATTTTTTTCCAGCTTGGTGTTGTGGTAGCCCCACATGCATTAAAGTTACCAGAAGAGCCCATCACACGGTGGGGCGAGTATTGGTGTGAGGTGACGGTGAGTGTTTTACATACTGTCTCCTTTTTCTGTCTGGGTGAAAAACCGGGGTGAAAAGCTGGGGTTGGGTCGTGGTAGCTCTTATCTGCCCAACTGACCTCTGGGGATTCCTGTTGTTTTGTGTACAGGTAAATGGGCTTGACACTGTCAGGGTACCTATGTCTGTGGTGAACTTTGAGAGGCCCAAGACCAAAAGATATAAGTACTGGTTAGCCCAGCAAGCTGCCAAGGGAGTGGCCCCCACCAGCTCCCAGATGATCTAAACCTACTCTCCTTCAAAAGCGGTGAAGCAGAATCTGAGGCACATTGGAGCAAAGATGAGCCAGCTGTGACCAGATAAGGAGAGCTTGTGGGGACATCGGACTGAACTGCACCTACATGTTGAATTCTCCATATTTGCCATCTCCGTCTTCAACTATAATCACATCTGGCCTTCCTGCGGGAGTCCTGCTCAAGAAGTGCCAAGCTGTAGACTTGATATGCTGAATATTAATAGACTAAAACAGTCTAGATCCTGTTTCCTCTTCCTCCATTGGAATTAATTGGAACAAATGGAAGAGCTAGCCATTGTCTTTAGTACTTGGCTTATCCTCATTATCCAAACTGAACATTTATGTCTCAAGAAGAAATAAAGAGGCTGTGTTCTTTTTACATGTTTACTGCGCTTGAGTAGACTGGGGACAGGACATCCACATGGGATGTCCTCTTGAGCCACTGGGGTTTGCTGCTAAAAAGGAAGGAGGAAAAGAATACATTTACAGGCTACATCCCACAGTTGCTATGGGCAAATTACTCAACAGCCTGTTATGTCTTTAGGTATATTGATAAATATATTCTCATTAGGTATATTGATAAAGTCATCAATGTGAGTAAGCACAATGGGTTCTACATTTCTAAGGCAATCTGAATTAAGGCCTAAGGGTAATTATTGGAGAAAATGAAAATGGGATAAAAGAAGCTTAAAAAAGAAACTTCTGTTTTGTTTTTTTGATCCAGCTCCTAAGATTTTGAAAAAGAACATACCTTGGTTTCCAGACCAAAGTTAAGATAGGGGCTGGTCACTAGTTAATTATGGAATAAATGTCTTGATAAGAGATGAAGGAAGTAGTTCTATATAAGTTCTTAGTGGGAAATATACCCAATGGTTAACAAGTGAATTATGTGAAAGTCACTCAAATACAATGAGAGGTCATGCAACTTAGGAAGGATAAAGATGGGACCACTGACTCTCGTTACCCTTTCCAGAAGCCCACAGAGCTTGGTTTCTGTCATCCTATTTGAACCAATTAAGTTACCACTCTAAGACCATTAAGCACTTTCATCCATATGAGGCCATCCCAACTAATGAGAGGTCTGTCAGTAGTCGCATTGATTACTGTACCCAACCTCACTTGCCAGAACTCCAGAACTCAAGTCTAGCACTGGTATTATTTGAAATTTGCCATTTCTATGATCCCCATCCTTACTGTCTTTGAAATGGAAAGCTCATTTAACACAGTATCTCTCCACATTAGGAAGCTCTCTGAAACTCAGCAACAGGCACAACATTCCACACAACTACCCTCAGAGTGTTTAAATACTTGCCATAGGGTGAGTTCCTGGTGAAACAGACTGAGTTGGAGATTTGTGGGGAGGAAATTTAATGGGAGTTTTCTGGATCAATACCTGTGTGGGAGTGAAGGAAGCAGGATTGAGTAGAGGGAGAAATTGAGCTCATGTAGTCTCAACAAAGACCTCAGTCAGTCCCACAAGCTCAAGCTGGGATGGCTCTGCAGAGATGTGTATCCCATTGAAACAAATGGCCAGACCAGTATACCCTCACATTGACTAGGAAAGGGGCATGACCTACGGTGAGGTTACTGACTTCAGGTAGAGGCAGTTCCCAAAGGGAACTCAGGTGAGAGTAGTCAGCATTCTCTGAAGGGAGGTTTCTGGGTAGCACACCGCAGTCTCCACTGCAGTCCACCTCTTGCACTCTTCAGATCTATTTGCTTCATAAGTTCTAGAATGATCTTTTCAGGATTCTGATGAGCCTCTTTTCCTGGGAAAACTTAAAAGACAAAGATCTGAGACAGACCACAGACAGCCCCTGCTGCTGTAGCTTGTCTTAAGTCTGCAACTGGTACTTACCTCCCTCCTATACTACCCATTATAGATTCCTACCCACACCCCCTCAACTTGTCCTTCTACTGGTCCAAATGGGTTACCTGATAAGGTAACTTAGTCATCAGACCTTTCTCAGGCCATTACGATACTTGTCCATTTATTATCAAAATTAGGCAAAGGAGAAGCAGTGCATACCTAAATGGATGGCCTGGATGCCAGATACATTCTTTCTTGTCCACATTGTGTAACAGCAGCCCTATCTCCTGATTATCAGGGTCAGTTACTCCTGCCAAGATAGTGATTCCTTTCCTTACCTCCTTGTCTTCTTGGTAGTGATCTGAAGTAATCTGGTGGGGGCCATAGCATAAAGTTTCATGAGACTCTGGGTGTGTCCACTGGTGGAGATATTCCCCTTCTGGGAAGTGGGACTTCTAAATCCTCCGAGCCCAGAGTTGGGATAGGAGGTAGTTTCCCTAATTGGGTCACTTGGACTGATAGTAATGGGGGACTACTCTTATGTCCGCTCCTTGTTTCCCAGACCCATATATTTTACTTAGGAACACAGCACTATAGGATGGCTATTGATCCAGGGTATGTACTGCATCCGGAGGATGGTGCCTCATCTTTACAGGGTGTCATTTCCAAGGGGTGCCTCATCTGTGCCTTCCACAAGCTGTCCCATCGCTCTAGGCAGTATGGTATGTGATCAGACCAGGGATCCCATGGTTATATACCCAGTGCCATACATCCTTGCTGTAATGTGGGTCTCTTGGTCCAGTGCAGTGTTATACAAGATCTTATGCTAATGGATCAAATATTCTGTAAGCCTTTGGATGGTAGTGTTGAATAAGGCTCTGCAGAGAGGAAAAGCAAACCCATACCCATAATATACACCAATTTCAGTCAAGATGTAGCACTGCCTCTTCCAGGGTGGCAGGGACTCAATATCGTCAACTACCACCAAGTGGCTGGATGGTTTCCTTGAGGAAATAGTGATATATCAGGGGCTTAGTGTTGGTCTCTGGTGCTGGCAAGTTAGACATTCACAGCAGCTGTAGCTAGATCAGTCTTAGTGAATCCTTGATGTGGGGCTTACACATGGCTTCACCATTCATATGCCCATTTTGCCATCCTTGGAGTGCCAATGACGGAGACTGGCTAAGACCAACTGGCTAAGTCATTCAGTCTACTTGGTGATTTGGTGTCTTTTCTTTAGTGGATGTTCTCTGGTGGGCATAACATGCAGTATAAAGATCATCACACTTTGTACCCATTCTTAGGTAAATTAAATGTCTTTTCCTCAGACTTCCTTGTCTTCAGCCTTCCTATTTTTCTTGATCAACCAGCAGAACCATTCACCATTGCCCATGAGTCTGTATTCTTTCTTCAGGCAGGTGCACTGCCTGAAATTCTGCCCATTGGGAAGATTTCCCTTCACTGCTGTCTTTCAGGGTCACTTCTGAGTGGGGTCATAGTACCTCCACAGTCTATTTTCAGCTTACTTCCACCTTCTGAGACAACCTATACATTAACTAAGCCCAGCCTTTTTCCTCTTTTGTCATCTGGTCATAAGGGATTTTCTCTGCTCCATGTGGTGATAGATGTGAACTGAAGAAGCATCAGTACAGCAGAGGTGGGTGACAGGGTTTGACCACCTGCTTATGCAGCTTGCTTTTGTCTTCCAGCCCTGCTTGCGCCCAGTTCTATACATACCACTTTCACCTTATGAAAGACTGCTGAGGGACCCATCCAACTTTGTGACTTGTGGGTCTCACAGAACTCAGGTTTTAATAGGCATTTCTAGCTACATGATCACTTTATGTCCCATGGGCAAGCACTTTGTCTTAACTAGGACTCAGTAGCATGACAGCAGCATTCTTTTGAAGGGTGTATAACAAATACTCTTTCAACTGGCATGGCCTTGTTCTAGAACCATTGGGGGTCTATGTGTGACTTCCTATTGAGGCTTGCCATAAACAGCATGTGGCATTTTCCCCATCACTGACACCTTTAATACAATAGGTATACCAGTCTAGACCTGCTGCAGAGTCTTTTCTTGCTCTGGGTCCCACGCAAATTTGGCAGTCTTGTGTGTCCCCTAATATATGTGTCAGTGCCATATTCCCAAGTGTGGACACAAGTAAAGGAGAAGTTTCATATGTCACTACTAAGAGAACATAAAGTGATCATGTAGACCCCAAAGAGGTTTACCAGGCATTGTGTTCCCTTGGTAGAGACATGAAATTTCTCCTTTACTTTGGAGGGAATGTTGTGGCGTGGTCCAGACCACTGGACCTCTAAAAACTTCACTGAATATTTGTAGGGTCGTTGTACCATTTAAAGAACGTTAATCCTACCAAGGCCTCCAGTGTACTTGCCATTTCTTGCTCATCCTGTGCAATTAGCATGCTGTCATCAGTATAGTAATGTGATTGTATATATATATATATATTTTTATCCTCACCTGAGGATGTTTTTCTATTTATCTTCAGGTAGAGAGAGAGGGAGAGAAAGGAAGAGAGAGAGAAACATCGACGTGAGAGTGACACATCGACTGGTTGCCTCCCGCACAACCTGACCAGGGCTGGGGACGAACCGCAACCAAGATACGTGCCCTTGCCTGGAATCGAACCCGGGACTCATTGGTCTGCGGGCCAACGCTCTACCACTGAGCCAAACTGGCCAGGGCAGTAATGTAATATTTTATGGAAAGTCTAGGTCTCTTCATATTATATTGTGACAGTGGGGGGAGAGTTTACATGGTCCAGGCACAAGACTTTAAAGTATATTATTGTTGCCCAGCTGGTGTGGCTCAGTGGTTGAGCGTCGACCCATGCACCGAGAGGTCACCGGTTCGATTCCCGGTCAGGGCACATGCCCAGGTTGTGGCCCGATCCCCAGTGGGGGCGTGCAGGAGGCGGCAGTTGATGTTCTCTCTCATCGATGTTTCTATCTCTCCTTCTCCCTCTCTAAATCAATAAAGAAAAAAAACATTTTTTAAAGTATATTATTGTTTATCTCAGTGGTGGAAGCAAACTTTTAATGATCCTTTTTTTTTTTAAGCGAAAGATAGTTTATTTGAAAGATAGACAGACTCCCCACAGCAAGGAGAGGACCCAAGTGGGTTGCCTAATGATCCTTTCTTACAGCAATGGAAAGGGATATGTTGCTCAGAGTGATGGCCAACTATGTACCTGAGGCTTTGTTAACCTGCTCCAGCAAAGATAGCACGTTTGGCACAGCAGATACAATTGAAACTTTTTGTTGATTGAGATTGCCATAATCCACTGTTATTTTTCAGGAACGGTCTGATTTTAGCAATGGCCAGACTGGTGAATGAAACGGTACTATGATGAGGACACTATCCCTGCATCTTTCAGGTCTTAAGAGGGCCCTAATTTGATAATTTTTATATATTATCTTGGGATGAGATGGTAGAGGCAGTCTCAGGAGCTTCATGTTAACCTTCCTATGATACCTCTTAACTATCATGGGTAATACGATTCTTCCAACTATCAAATATGTGCATCTCAGCTATCCATTAAGGACCCAGTGAAATGACCACTAGGTGGATCTGTGAACCCAGTGGACACACTGAGAGCTACATCTGGGCCTGGAATATATTTGTTACCTAGCCCCCATATACTACCACTCCTAATGGGGCCATGGTGATGCTTCAGATTATTAAGTATCAGTGTCAAATAGGACCCTGTATCTACCAGTTCTTGAAATGAATATTCTTTCTGCAATGTGTATTATGCAAATAAATGATCATAAATCCCTATGGGATATTACTGGGGGAATTATTACCTATCCACGTGTCATGGTATTTAAGGGTCCTTTCTCCTAGGGACCTATGCCTCATTTGACAAAACTCACCCACTCATGATTTTTTTTTTTAATTTCAAAAAATAGAAATAAATACAGGGAAACTTCTTTAACTTAACAAGAACACCTACAAAAAGCCTATGGTTATTATACTTGATGAAAGTCTGAGTGGTTTTCTCCTAAGATCAGGAACAAGGCAAGTATATGTGCTCTCTTACCTCTTATTCGGCATAATGCTAGCAGTTCTAGACAGTACAATAAAGCAAGAGAGGGAAGTAAAAGACATACAGATCAGAAAAGAAAAAATAAAATTTCCCCCATTTGAAGATGACATTATTGTCTATTTAGAAAATCTCAAGAAATCTACAAAAAGAAACTCCTAAGAATAAATTATACACACACACACACCATGTGGATGCCAAAATTAAAAAGACAGTGTGTATCATTTCTTTTAAAAGTGCTTAGGTATAAATCTTACAAAACAAGTACAGGATTTATATGCTGAGAACTGCAATGTGGATGAAAGAAATCAAAGATCTAAATAAATGGAGAGACATACCCTGTTCATGCATCAAAAGACTAACATAGTAAAGATGTTGCTTCTTCACCAAATTGATATGCAGGTAAATGTAATTACTATCAAAATGCCAGAATTTTTTTGTAGACATACACAAAATTGTCCTAAAATTTATGTGGGAGGCAAAAGAACTAGACTAGCTAAAATAATCTTGAGAAAGAAGACCAGAGTGTGAGGAATCAGTCTCCTGATTTTAAGACTTATATAGCTACAATAATCGATGCTGTGTACTATAGATGGGGGGATAGACACATAGCTCAATGCAATAGAATAGAGATCTCAGAAACAGACCCACACAAATATGCCCAACTATTTTTTTGACAAAGGCACAAAAGCAATTCAGTGGAGGAAATATAGCCTTTTCAACAAATGATACTGGAGCAACTGGACAGCCATAGGTAAAAAAAATGAAACAACCTAGGTCTAACACTGTATACAAAAAGTAACTCAAAATGGCCACAGAATTAAATGTAAACTGTAAAACTAAAAAATATATATATACACACATATATATACATATATATATATTTAATAGGGGAAAATCTTCAAGATCTATAATAGATTAAGAGTTAAATTTGACACCGAAAGCATGATCCATAAAAGGAATAATCAAGAATTTGGGCTTCATCAAAATTTAAAATTTTTGTGAAACCCATGTGAAAAGGATGAAAAGACTAGCTACTGGGAATCAGTATTTGCAAGCCATATAGCTAACAAAGGACCAGTATCTTCAGTGTAAAAAGAACTCGCAAACTGCCCTGGCCGGTTTGGCTCAGCAGTTAGAGCATCAGCCCGCGGACTGAAGAGTCGCAGGTTCGATTCTGGTCAAGGGCACATACCTTGGTTGCAGTTTGTCCCTGGCCCTGGTTGGGGTCATGTGGGAGGCAACCAGTCGATGTGTCTCTCTCACGTCGATGTTTCTCTCTATCTCCCTCTCCCTGTCTCTCTCTCTCTCTCTCCCTCCACTCTGTCTGAAGATAAAATAGAAAAATATCCTCTGGTGAGGAATAAAAAAAAATAAGAAGAAGAACGCTCAAACTCAAAGTAAAAAATTACAAACAATTCAATCCCAAAATGGACAAAACACCTGGGCATAAATTTCACCCAAAAGGATATAGAGAGGGAAAATAAGCCATGAAAAGATGTTCAACATAATTAGCCATCAGAGAAATGAAGGACCTGCTTCCCCTGGGACCTGAGAGAGACAGGGTCAGAAGTCTGTACCATTGTGCTGAGAAAGCATTAAGTCTTCAGTCTCACACTAACTAGCCGCCAACATGAAAACTTTTGGTTTACACCTTTTCTCACCAGCGTGTTCACACTGGGACTCTCCTCTGACCGTTGCCTGTGCCAGGTCGAATTGATACAGCTACTTCACTGCAATAGTGGCTGCTGTCTGTGGAGGCCTACCACGAGTAGACTTGGCTGTGGAACCTAGGTGTGTAATACAACTCTCACGACAACTCCACAAGGGACGTGCTGTCGGTCGCCCTATAGATAGATAAACTCAGCAACCCAAGGGAACAACAGGAGCGGTTTAATGCTGAGAGTTCATTCTTTTCAACAAGCATTCAGTGAGAGGCTAATGTATGCAAAGCACTTTTGGATTCGAGCTGAATTTTCCTGTAGATGCTGAAAAACTTCGGGGTTTTCACATCCATACGCACGTGCCACCTGCTCCCAGGGAGATGCTTCTACAAATCAAATGTTAGCATTCTTAGAGTTCAGTCGTGTCAAGGATGTGCAAAGGTAACGCACCCCCTCTTTTCACAGGTAGGAAAGCCAAGGCGCTAAGCGACTGTTGAATACAGAGGTCGAAGTGAGGGCCGGCTTCAGGCAGAATTTCCTTGGAGGAAACAAGAATTTCCCTTCAGATTTAATAATGGGGAGCTATGGGATTAGACAGTAATTCGGTGCCTTCAATTCCAATTCAGCTGTTAGTTAACATTCAGTTCCCATGTGGGGACACATTTTATGGCCACCTCCTGGTCGTGCCTGCCCCACTACCACAGTGCCAGACACGTGCCCCTCCTCGGTGTGCCCATAATGGCTTGGATGTTTCTTTTATCATTTCACTTTGAAACCATATTATAATTATCTATGTATTCGTCTTCACTCCTTGAGGAAAGAGTGTGTTTTTTAATTCCCAAAACTGTGCATCTGAGTATATAATATGCCCTAATATTTGTTGAATAAATGAGTGAATAAGTGAATGAATAAGTGAATGAATAGTCAACCTGGCAAGGTTTCTTTTCTTTCCACACTTTTAAGAAGCAGACGTCTAAAGAGCTCATGAAGCAGCCCTGCTAGAGATAAGGCCCTGGATTTGGTCATTTGTGAAGAAACTTACTATTACAGAAATCTGTAAGTGTGTATTTCCCCACTCCTAGCCCTGTTTCTCTTTCTCCTGTGGACTCTCCACACAGGCCTAGAACAGGCATTCTCTGAGTGGTGCACCAAGTTCTACGGCCATACCCAGGAGAGGGCAGTAGAGGCCCGCCCAGCTAGGAGAGAGCCTTGCTTTCCAGATGCTGCCCTCCTTCCCACCCAGGGCCAGACAGAGGCGATCCTTGCTGCATGCTGGCCTTGGAGTGATGAACAAGACTGACAAGGCCTGCTCTCGCTGGAGCTCACGTTCTCGGAGCCACAGACAATAATGAGAAAATAAGCAAACAAGACAACAGACAGTGATAAGTGTTGTATAAAGCAAAACAGTGATATGATAGAGAATGGGGGGAGGGGTTAATTAATATATATATTTTGTTGTTGTTGTTGTTAATCCTCACCCAAGGATATTTTTCCATTGATTTTTAGAGAGAAAGGGAGGGAGGGAGAGAGAGAGAGAGAAACATGGATGTGAGAGAGACATAGATTGGCTGCCTCCTGCACGGCCCTGACCAGGGCCGAGGATCAAACCTGAAACCCAGGTACATGCCCTTGACCAGGAATCAAACCTGCGACCCTTCAGTCCGTGGGCCGACATTCAAACCAGGGCTGATTAAATATTTGTTAAACACCTGGGGGAGGCTACTTCAGCTGGATCCAGGACTGAGAAAGTGACAAGAAGCTGCCTGGGATACTGTTGGTGGGCTGAATGCTCAATTTCCCAGTCTCCCTTGAAGAGGGGGCTATATACACAGTTTTGGCCAGTGAGATGTTAGTGAAAGGTGGCAGATGGACAGAGGGAAGCTTTTGCTTTCCTGAAAAGAAAGAGAAGTCTCACCGGCAGAGCCCCTTCCTGGTCCCCTATTCCTCCTTGACCATAGGGAAGAGGAGACCGCAGGGAGGCAGGCCCTGAACCAACACCAGAGCCACCACCTCCAGACTTACCATGTGGGAAAAGCAAGCCCTGTGTGCCTAAGAGTTTCACTCATAGCAGAGTTTTATTTCTTTCTGTGTAGAGCACCCCGACTCAGACCACCAGCCCTGTGAAAATCTGAGTAAGAGAAACGGAGGCAGAGTTCAAAGACCCTAAAGTGGGAACGACCTTAGCATGTTTTTGTTTTGTTTTTGTTTTCTTAATTGATTTTATTTTATTATTTTTTTTTTTTTATCCTCACCCGAGGACATTTTTCCATTTTTTTATTCAGATAGAGTGGGAGGGAGAGAGAGAGAGAAACATCGACGTGAAAGGGACACATCGAGTGGCTGCCCTCCGCACGACCAATCAGGGCTGGGGACAAACTGCAGCCGAGGTACGTACGTGCCCCTAGTGGGAACCGAACCCGGGTCTCTCTGGACCACAGGCCGATGCTCTAACCGCTGAGCCAAACCGGCCAGGGCTCTTAATTGATTTTAGAGAGGAAGGGAGAGGGAGAGAGAGAGATAGAAACATCGATAAGAGAGAACATCGATTGGCCGCCTCCTGCACGCCTCCCACTGGGGATCGGGCCCACAACCTGGGCATGTGCCCTGAGCAGGAATCAAACTAGTGACCTCTTGGTGCATGGGTCAATGCTCAACCACTGAGCCACAGCAGCCAGGCTTTTTTTTTTTTTTTAAATCCTCACCTAAGGATATTTCCATTTATCTTTAGATAGAGTGGGAGGGAGAGAGAGAGAAACATCGATGTGAGAGACACACATCGACTGGTGAGGCACGACCCCAACCAGGGCTGGGGACTGAACCATATCTGAGGTACATGCCCTTGACTGGAATCGAACCTGCGACTCTTGGTCCGCGGGCCGATGCTCCAACCACTGAGCCAGACTGGCCAGGGCAGACCTTAGCATGTTTTGAGGGAGAGAGAAAAGATGGGTGCGGCTGGAGCATGGCAGGAGGTATAAAGTCAGAGGGGTGCAGCAGGTCTTACCAAGCCTTGTAGCCCCTGGGTGTTATTCTAAGTGCATGGAAGACTGCTGAAGGGTTTCAGGCAGAAGAATGACATGCTCTGATGTAGGTTTCTTAAAAGATCATTCTAGCTCTAACATGGAGAATGAGTCAGGGAGGCAGGTGGGCAGACACTGCTTTGGAGCTGACTTAGCTGCTCCCACTCTTCTCTTGCCACCTTTTGCTCTAGAAGCTAAGGAGTCAGAAGTTCCCCTTCCTGGTCCCTGGTGCACTTAGGGTGAACCACAGGACCCTGTGAGATGTAGTGGGGAGGACTTTCAGAAAACTTTTCTTTCCTGATCAAAAGGGACAGACTCGCCCAGCCAGTGTGACTCAGTGGTTGAGCATTGACCCATGCACCAAGAGGTCGCCAGTTCAATTCCTAGTCAGGGCACATGTCCAGGTTGTGGGCCTGATCCCCGGTGGGGGGCATGCAGGAGGCGGCCAATCAATGTTCTCTCTCATCGATGTTTCTATATTTCTCTCCCTCTCCCTTCCTCTCTCTCTCATACCAATAAAGAAAAAATTTTTTTAAAAAAGGGACAGACTCAGCTGGTGTGGCTGTCCTTCCTTCTCCTCACTTGGAGTACAGAAGCGGCCCCTGGGGTGCAGGGGCCCTCTCAGAACTGTGAGGTCACAGGCTGAAGCTGGCAGTGAAAGGTGGGAGCCTGGTCGGGGCACCTGTCAACATCATCAAACCTGAGTCTTGCTTACTGCCAGACTTCTCATTCGGTGAGAAAAATAGCCCCCTATTTGTAAAAGACACCACAAATTGTTTTTCTATTACATGAAAGTAAATACGTTCTCAACTCGCATAGTAGACGTGGGAGTCGGCAAAGAGACGGCTCAGACGGGAGGAAGTGACACCCGTGAGAGACAACAGTGACGGACAAGGCAACCGTCTCCCTGCAGGTTTTTCCAGTCTAGTCTTCGTGTGTCTTCCACGTATGACACTTTCTAAATACAGATCTCTTCATCATCTCTTGCCTCGAAATCCTCTGCTGGCTCTCCGTTGCCTACATGATGAGAAAACGGACCTCCTTTGCCTAACACACTGTGCCCTTTATGATTCGTCCCCACCTGCTCATCTCCCACTACTCCCACTCGTGCATTTTACACACCTCCAATGAGACACACCCCTGTGAATGTCTCCCACATGCCATGTACTGTCCGCTCTTCATCCTTAATCCAGCAGCCCCGAGAGGTGGGCATTTACACATCTAAGTTCACGGATGAGAAACGTAACGCTAGGGAACCGGCTAGGCCTGACCACACATCGAGTAAGTGGTGTGTCCGGATTTAAACTCTGGTCTGGTTTAAAAACAAATTTTCCTCACTTGCTAAGAAGTCTGAAGGCAGGTGATTGCTGGCTGTTCGGGTGCTCAAAGATGCTGTCAGGGCCTCGGAGTCCGCTGACCTTTCCTCGCTGCCCCTCGGGACTGGCTCTCACCCGCCTGCTTGTTTCATGGCCTTAAGATGGCTGCTCAGCTCGACATCACATTCAGGTTCAAATCAGGGAGAAAGGGGAGGAAAGGGAGGGCTACACCAGCTTAACCTGTGACAACCACCTCCTGCATTTTTGTTACGAAAGCAAAAGCTTTCCTAGAAACCCCCAGCACACTTACCAGTAGCTAGCTCATGGACACACGGCTGCGCCTAGCTGCAAGGCAGACTGGGCAGTCGGGGAATGTAATTGTGGTTGGCTTAGATAAATACAGCCCACCACTTGGGGTTGAGCTGACCTCAACCAAACTGCTGTTCTTTTAGCAAGGAAGAAAGGGGTAGTGAGGATGAGCAGGCGACAAACAGTCTGCCACTGCCACCCTGCTCGGCAGAATGGAAGCACCTGTGGTACCTGCCTGCCCCACGCCTCTGCCCGCACCTGCCTGGCAAGTCCTTTCTTACCCAGCACATGCCCTTTCCGTGAACCTTCCCTTACTCCTGCAGGCAGGTGTTCTTTCTTCTACCTTTTCCTGGATTATATAATTACTTCCATCACAGATATTGAATTGTCTTCACAGCAACCAATACAGTGTGAGTGCTCATTCAATCACACAAGCATTCATTCTCTCTACAAATGCTGAGTACTTGCTACATTCCAGACACTGTGCTAGGAGTCAGGGATTTAATCGTACACAATTTGATTTTTAAATTTGGTCCCTGCCCTGATGGAGCTTTCAGTCGAAAAGGTGAGATATTTAGATAGTTAAGGTTTGGGGAGAAAAGCAGCTCATCTCCCAGACCATGAACCACTGCATGGCTCTCTGCCTTACCCTGGGACCTAGCACACTATCTCACACAAAGCAGATACATCGTGACCATGTGTTAAATGCAAGGCTTTGAAATATATTTTAAAAGAAATGCATTTCTCATGCCTACCAGGAGCCCTGCCCGCCCCAGCACAAGCCATTGTACTCTCACAGTGATAAATCATGCACTCAAGCGTCTTGAAGAACACTTCGCTCTCTCCCCACATGGTTGCAGGTCGCTTCTCCCAAGAAAGGTTCCAGGAGCGTCTAATATAACACTTCACATCAGAGGCCCTCAGTGGATGTGTTTTTGCTGAAGACTTCGTTAGGATTTTCTAAACAGAGCCATAGCCACTGATGTGTGATTCTGAAAGCTCTTAAAATAATGTCTCAGGTTCCTATTCCGTAGTTTTTAAGTTATCTAAATGCCCTATTTTGTTGCCCTTTCTACTACTGCAGCTGAGAACATGACAGGCAGAGACAAGGGAAATACAGTCTCTGCTTTGGGCTGTGCTTCTGTTGCCATGGTGATGTTGACAAGAGACACACAGGTGACAGGTCCTTCGTGCAGTGGAGCCAGTGGGTGGTGGAGGCCAGGCAACAGCCATGCCTCCCGGCCTGGGAAGGACTTCCTAAGGCCAACTGATCAATTTTCCTACCTCTCAGCTGGAAACTAAATGGATGGGTGTCTTGTTTCCAAAAATCCTCCAGAAGCTTTTGAGGGAAGATCTTTGCTCTGCATTCGTGGTGTTTGCCTTCAGTCAAGATTCCAAATAACTTGATTTGGGGAAAGAAGAGGAGCCACTTCACTTTTTTGGCAGTTGACAATGCTTTTTGGGTCCTCCATTTGACAGGGAGAGTTGGTCAAGTGATGATAACTATTTTTGGAAGACAGTAACTGCCCTTTGGAGTAAAAAAGGAACAGGACAGAATGCAAATTCTCAGTCATAGTCCCAGATCTGTATTAACTGGTAAACTAAGAGAACGTTCTATTGGTCAGGTGGCCCACTGAGATCTATAAGGGATTCAGAAGACACTGAGCACGGGCAGGTCTATGAAGACAGTATGGTCCTTGGACCTAGAAGGCCCAGAGAACTTTTCAGAACATTGTGGCCAAAAAAAATTGAAACTAAAATGATACTTGACCTTTTTCATCCTCAAAGTTTGTTTTCTAACTGCATAGCTGAATGAACAGAAAGCAGAAGCCCATGAGAACCTAGATGTCTTTATTAAAGATCTATTTCTAACGTATTTATGAATTACAACAAAGGTGACTATATTATAATAAAAAATAAATAAGTAAATAAGTAAAAATCCTCAAGAACAAGGTGTACCACCTCTCTGAGTCATCTGTTAGGCTCATACTTCACAGTGTCCATTGACCAGGAATATGTTTTCTATGTCTAATCTCATTCTCCCTTGCTGTCCTTCCAGCCCAATTCCTCTTATTGTTTCTATGGAAATAAAAGTTAATCACCTATACACTGAACAGTAACCCAGGAAATAAGATAAAGAAAAAACAAAAGCCGCTGCTGAAGGGTGGACTCTGTTTCAGTACCACCAGGGCCAGCTGTGGTCCCCGGGGTCCCCACCCCGGTCCTTCATCCGGTCTTGGCTCTGGGAGCGGGTGGCCTGGAGGGGTGGGAAGTACACATTATGGAAACAGCCAGCTGACCTGACCGGGAGGCCCATGGGCTGCCACCGAAAGAGAAACAGGCCTACTGCCTAGCAGGTCAAGGCAGGGGCAGAGCAGCCCCCCCGCGAAGGATGTCTTCCTCCTCCTGAGTGAAATAAAGCAGAGAGAGCAGGAAGGTCTGTTTTAATGAGTATCTTTAAAAGCCTCTGCAAAGCAGACAGAGCCCAAGGCAGCTCGGAAACCCACACGGATGACAACAGGACTCTCGCACTTCCAATGCCCTGCAAAACAGAAATGGTTCTGCTAAATCAGGAGTGTGGCTTTTTTCCACCTCACATTAAAAAAAAAATCCCAACCTTCCAAATCATGTCGGAAATCATCTTGCCTGTGAAATGTGTGATGGCCCTGATGGCCGAGCCTGGTTGGAAGGGGAGGGGAGCAGAAAAGCGCCCAGTCCAAATGCAACGAGGGCAAGTGCTCCTACCTTTTCCAGAGCCCGCTCTGCCCCCACACCAGGGACATAAGGAAAAGGAGTCTGTAGGAGCACTCTGGAACTTTGCAGTCTGAGAGCAAAGTC
Organism: Tadarida brasiliensis; assembly: GCA_030848825.1. Taxonomy (NCBI): domain Eukaryota; kingdom Metazoa; phylum Chordata; class Mammalia; order Chiroptera; family Molossidae; genus Tadarida; species Tadarida brasiliensis. Next base: position 20,231,139 of record CM061275.1, read on the forward strand.
TTGATACAAGCAGGTCCCACCCCAATTTCCCTGGCACTCTTTTACCCCTAACTGTTCCCACTTCCATTTTCTTCATCCTTTTCACCAGAGTAAGAAGACAAATGTCTCTTCCTGCCGTGGACATGCTAGATGCTAGACAAACCCTGGGCCCTCTCTTCACAGCCCCTGGTCCCCAAAATAGTGTCAGGAAAACGAAACACTTGCATGAAACTTGTCTTCAGCTTCTCTGTTTGCTTTCTTTCACACTCTGGGCCCAGAAGCCAGTGCTTATTTTCACAAGAGTAAAGGAGCCTCTGCCAGTGAGGTTAACACCCACCCCCGGGCTGGATTCTTTCTGGGCTCTCTCAACAGCTGAGCATCATGATTCTTCTAATTAAGCCGCTTTCTTCTCCTTAATTAGCTGCATGTGAATCTTGTTGGGAAGTCTTGGATCCGTGAAATAGTCTAGGATAAGAATCAAAAAGAAGAAATTATCGAAACCCAAGGGACAAAGACTGAGGGGGAGACAGTTTACTCTGTTAAGTTAAGATAGCTCGGTCTTAGCAGGACTGTTACGGGTGGCCCTGCATTACAAATGCAATATAAGATGTCCCAGCAGACCCTGTGATCCCTGCCTGCCCACCCCCGTGGCCCCCACAGCCCCAGCATTTCTGAGCCTGCCAGCACCAGCATTCCCACAGGATGGCTCCCATGCCCTCCACCCTGCCCGTCCTCGGCTTGTGACGCACAGGGAGCCATCAGGAGGGCTGAGGGAGCCTCTGGGCTTTCTGCTCTCGGCCCATCTCGGGGCCCAAATAAATGCCAAGTATTATTCTTGTCTCAACTCAGCTTGCCAACTGCTGCCTCTGATGTCACGCCCTCTCTGAGAATATCCTCTCAGAGGAGAGCTGGGCTCTCTGCTCTCCGAGAATGACGACAGAAGAGGGTTTTTATACACACAGCATATGTGAATCAGAGGCAGCATCTGTGGTGGCGGCGGAGACGTCCTCAGATTCAGTTAGAAATGGTTTGAGGATGTAACCAGCTCCCAGGGCTAACAGGACCCAAGAAATCATCCAGCCCAGCCCCTCCCCTCTAAATACCATTGACCTTAAGCCATCTCGGGGCACTGGAGCCCATTAGAGTCACCTGGGGAGCCTTTAAAACCGTGGAGGCCGAGCCCCACCCCAGGCTAATTAAATAGAGACCTCTGGGGGTGGGCCTGAGCCTCGGTATTGTAAATGCTCCCCAGGTGATTCTAATGTGCCGCCTGGGCAGGGAACCCTGCTTTCAGGTTCCCAGGGAATGCGCTGCCACTGTGTTGCTTTGGGAATCTCAAAATCCTTAACCCTCACCACGAGGAAGTTCTGCCTCATTTCTTACCTGTCCTCATTGTGAGGAAGTGACAGTGGACAAAAGAGCCTTCTGAAGAAAGCTCCCTTGAGGGACATCGGGTGGAGACATACCCAGACTGCAGGGAGACTCCTGGGCTGGTCTGAGTCTAAAGTCACAATAACACGCCCTGGGGTGGCTTATCAAACACCCCAAATGGACACTGCCTTACTCACCTGCAGCAAATTCTCGGATATTGTCTGGCCTTTGCAGAAACAATTCTCTGGAAAACATGAAGGGACAAAGGCAGGAGGGAACGCAGGCTTTAAGGCAGGTGGCCGCGGGTGTGGCACTTTCAGGGCAGTTGTGCTGCAGCCAGAGAGAGCTTGTCACATGCTCAGCAAACACGTTCCCAGACCAGAGACCAAGCCAGGGGGCAGCAAAGATGAAGAGCGTGATGCCCATCCCGAGGGGCAGGGGGACAGATACGCAGCCCCCCGATCTTCGGAGTAAGTTTAACCGTGAATTCCCATGGGAGATCGGGGTGGAATACGATAAAACAAAGCTGAGAAGGTGGACGTAAGAGGGACCGTGGCCCTCCAGTCCAGCAGACAGACCCTATGACAGCACCCGCAGTCCCAGTGCCACTGGAGAGTCAAAAACACCTTACCTCGCACAGAGTTTTATGGTTCATAATGTTCACAAATATCACCTCACTTTACAACAACCCAGTGAATGACTGTCATTTTACATATAAATACACCAAGCCTCCAAAAGGTTAATCATTTGCCCGAGTTTATCAAGCGAGTAAATAAAGGAGAGAGGGCCCAGGTTTTGTGATTCCACGGCCAGCGGCTCTCCACATGTCCTCATGCCGCGGCTGCCCAGCCTCAACCTCCTCGAAGGCCTCGCCGCCCAGGAAGCCCCTGCCCCTTGAGCATTAAGAATTTTCTTCCTGCCCTGGCCGGTTTGGCTCAGCGGTTAGAGCGTCGGCCTGCGGTCCGGAGAGACCCGGGTTCGGTTCCCGCTAAGGGCATGTGGCTCGGTTGCAGTTGGTCCCCGGCCCTGGCTGGTCGTGCGGGAGGCAGCCACTCGATGCGTCCCCTTCATATCGATGTTTTTCTCTCTCTCTCTCTCTCTCTTCCTGTCTCTCCCTCCCATTCTATCTGAACAAAAAATGGAAAAATGTCCTCAGGTGAGGATAAAAAAAAAAGAATTTTCTTCCCTTCTCCTTCAGCTCAATGTGAGAATTAGAGCACCCAAACTACATGTACATAATTGTACTAAGTAAAAAAGATCCATATATTTTAATTAATTTATTTTTATCCTCACCCGAGGACATTTTTGCATTTATCTTCAGATAGAGCGAGAGGGAGAGAGGGAGGAAGAGAGAGATAAACACATCGAGTGGTTGCCACCCACATGACCCCAACCAGGGTACATGCCCTTATTGGGAATCGAACCCGGGACTCTCTGGTCCGCAGGCCGATGCTCTAACCGCTAAGCCAAACCGGCCAGGGCGAGATTGATATATTTTTTAAGATAAAATATAGCCCCACCTCAAAGAAATTACAGTGTTCCCAAATGTCCAAAAGGCCACCTCCAGGAAATGCTACAAGGGGGATATTAGTGTGCTGGAAGATCAGAGACAGAGAGAATGTTACTGAGAGCAGGACCCCAAAAATCTCCACAGAGCTGGCACTTGAGAGGACCCTTGAGGTGCTCATGGCATTTCAGTGCAGGACGAGGGCTGAGGGACAAAAGCATTCCAGACCCAGAGAAGCCCCAAGAGCAAAGACTCTGAAATGAAAACAGCCCGTGTTCTATAGATGGTGAACTCCTCAAGGGTAGGTACTAGGTTGGGTCCACCTCTGTACCCCCCAGGGTCCAGAAGAGCATTCAAGGAGTGTCAGCATCCCTCCGTGAGGTCAGTGGAATGATCAAGGAGGTTCGGCCTGGCTGGAGTAGGGGGCATACGAAGGGAGTAGTAGGAAGAAAAGGAGGCTCTATTATGGGGTTCATGAAGGCCAGGGAGAGACATTTATACTCAATTCAAAAGACAGTGGCAATGCATAAAGAAAGCCTGGCACAGCCACACAGTGGAATACAATACAGGAAAGGGAATGGGGATCTACAAGACACTGTTGGGCAAAAAAAGCCAGGCACAACAGAGTCCAGATTGTAGGAATCCATTTACATAAAGGCAAACCAGATCTGTACTGTTAGAAGTCAGGATGCTGGCTACCTTTTGGGAGGAAGTGACTGGAAGGGGCCCCCAAGGGCCTGAGGTGCTAGTCAGGTTCTATTCCTTGATCCTGATGCTAGTGCCATGGTCTCAGCTTGTGAAAGTTCATCCAGCTCAGGCTTTGCCACTTGTCTGTACTTTGTACTTCAATAGAATGTTAAAAAAAAAGCAATGGTGGAGCCACTGAAGACATTTCCAGCCAAGGACTGATGTGATCGGTGCTGTACTGAGGAAGAGTCATCTGCCTGGGTATTTACAAAAACATTTAATAAAGCCTTTCTAAAATTCCACTCTGCTAGCATATCTCCAGCTTAAAACCTGAACTCTCTGGATGCCTAAAATACGTTAGATCCCTACTCTTTCCATTTTCTGGTTCAAAATCCAAGGTTTAGGAGTTCTGTACACCATGTGTATGAGTATAGACTGGAGAGTTGTGGCTGAATGGCCATAAATCACTAGGATCAGAAAACCCAAGTAGGGAGCTTGCTTCCCAACAAAAACAGTTCGGAGCTTCTGGTGGCTTGCAGTGAGCCTAGATCAGAGACCGCACCACAGGTGAAGACAGATGTGCTGCCCAGGATTCTGTCCCCTCTTCTCCCTTCCTCTTTTTCACTGGAAGGACCATCTGAAGCATCCAGTACAGGAGAGGGGCTGATACTGGTTCATCCTGGCACAACCCAGGGGAAATAACAATAACACCAAACAAACAAGAGCAAACCAAACTTCAAACACTTCCTCACCCCCTCCCACCTGCACTCCAGAAAGAGAAAGGCCTAAAAGGGGCCAGGAGGATTTCATGTAGGGGAGCTTCTGGGACAGCAAAAGGAGAAGCCTGGTGGCCCTTCCTGGCCTGGGGAAGGAAGGGAAGGGAAGATGCCCGGGGTTGTCCCCGCAGCAGCTCGGTGAAGATGTCCAGCTCCTGGAAACTTCCTGGAAGAGAAGCAGGGCCATCCCTGACATGTGACTAAAACAGCGCCCTCTTTTGTTTGTGAACAACACAGACGGTGATTGAACGTCTATCTCCAAGCTCCCTGCTGGAATCAGTCCTAACTTAGATTGCAAGCTCCCAGGATAGGAAGGCTATCATCCTTATTTCCCTTTAGAAGAAAAGGTACAAAAAGCGATGGCCTAATCCTCAGGGCTGACATTAACAGAGGACCCCCCAAACTTTGGGCCAGGCCTTACCCTTGGCCCAAATAAAACCAACCTTCACAGACAGGTTTCAGTTTTCCCTTTCTCTGTCCCCTCCTGCTCTCTGAGAATCTGCTGCCACTTGCAGAAATGGATAAAATATAAAGAATAGTGAAATCTAGGAAAAACAAAGGGGCCTGGGAAAAAAGACACCTCTCCAGGTCTTCTTTTGAGAAGAGAAAGGAGAACCCCAGGGGCAGCTTCCAAGCTCCCATGGGCTTACAGGGCAACACAGTGGAAAAACCAGGGGTTTGGGTCCTGGTTCAGCAAGTTGGAGAAGGTACTTCACCTCTCATAACTTAACTTGAAAGCCTGTAAAATAGAAGTGATAATAAGCTATCTTTTGTAGAGTCGCTGGGAGGATCAGCAAGAGTGTACCAAGATGCCATCACTGTGTGGGCACTGGGGACACCAAACATGGCTCCACCAGCTTAGAGCTTGGGTCCAGGGAGAGAAACTGAAGATTAACAATGCAATCACAATGCAGTGTGATAACTGCTAATGTAGGAAACCAACACAGTGTCTGCAAATGAAAGCCATTACTGCTATTTAAGCCTTGCCTGTGTCTATAGCCAAACAGTATTTGAGATAGTTCTATTATTTTCATCCATTGCTGCTCCTTGATTTCCCCCTTCAGTTCTTTGTCTTTCATCCCATTAGGAGATTTTTCTATTCAAACAAATGCCTACTGAAAGGCAGTGTGGGAGAAGGAAAGACCATCCTCCAGGATATGCTGGAAAACGGTCTTTTCCCCAAGTCTTACAGAGAAGTGACTCCCAACTCTCAGAGTCTTTCTACAACTATGTTCTCAGGTAGGGAAGGGCCAGAAACCTGAATTTTTAAAAAAGTTTGAGTGATCTTGTTAAGAGTCTCTGATAGAGAATAATGTTCTATACCAAAACGCTGCCTGTGAGTTTCTCAAAGCCCGATTCCTTCTTCCAAGTGTCATAAGGTACATAGTGACCCTTACAGCTACAGTGAATTAATATGAATATTTTTGAGAGTTTAGAGATAACTGAAGGAAACCTCTAGGGATAACTCAAGACAACCCGGGGTGCCACAAATCCCAGAGGGGGAAAATGAAACCTTAGGATATTTTGTAACTTTCAGACCCTACAGGAAGCAATAGGGCGTGCTTAAAGAAAGGAGTCACTCACATTCATCTATCCCCAGGTTTGGTAAAATTTTTCCACTAGTTGCTCAGTGCCAGTCTGGAATACCACCTACCTGAAAAAACCACTTATGAGCAACTCCACTTCTTTGTGGGTTCTTAGGTACTTTTCGTTAGCAATCCGCGTCTGAATCTGGGGACAAGAGCAAAGTGTGACGCCCCATGAGGAGGCCGATTTCAGGGTTCAAGCCCTGGAGTACGTGTCAAGGGTTGGGGTTCTCCCCCCAGCCTTCCGCCCCTTTATCAGGAACCGGCTCCCCTTCTCTCCGGGTCCTCCTCCCCGTCTGGGCCCTTATCTTGGGGGAGCTGCACTTGGGTGGAGGCAGGGCGGAGGTGCACCCACCTTGAACTCGCGCAGTTGCTCCAGCTGCGCGGGGCTCAGCGCCCCGGGGTCAGGCCCCAGCTGCCCGTCCTGCAGCGTCGCCATCTTGTCACGGTCGTCAAGGCGACGGACGCGCGAGGAGGCCCCGCCCCCGGCCGACCCTGCCCCGCCCCCAAGCCCGGCCGGCTCCCGCTGCCTGAGGACAACGATGGAAGCAATATGGAGCGGCTCTGAAACTCCGGGGTGAGCTCAGGAGGGTCTCTAAAGGATCTCCTTCCCCAGATTTGAGGACTGATTTCCCGGCTTGATCGTATATGCAATGAGCCTTTCTTCTTGACAGCCCCCCCAACTTCAAATAGTTTTTTTTCTTATTTCTAGAGCAAAACTGGAAAGGGATTCCTTAAGAAGAATCTCCCGGAATCTGGTTCCTGACTCTCCCTTGGGCGGAAGCTGGATGAAGCCTAGTGGTAGAGAAAGAGAATCCAGGCTTCTCCCCTTTCCGCCCGGAAGCCAAACCCTTCCCTCTGTCCTGTAGACCCTTGACATTGACCCGTTGGGTTTTTAAACAACACGAAAGCACCCCACAGGATGGAGTGAGCTGAACCTGCAAAAGAAGGAACACTCTCAGCCGAAGATGCTGGAAAGGACCTGGGGGAACATCCTGCCAGAAGTTTCCCCTCTTGGACTGACCTTCATGCGTAGATTAACTTGATCCTCATAAATTCTAAATTATTTCTCCCATTCCCAATTGAGTAGGAGCCGGGAAAGGCAGTCGGTCTTCAAGATGCATTCTTCTAGTATCTAATTAAGAAGGGAAGTGAAACATAAAGCTGAAAATAGCAGCCTGGAAAGGGCAGGAGCCTGTCTCTCAATGTGCACCTTTCTGCACCCCAGGGACCATGCCTAGTGAAGGTCTTCTTCAAGCTGAAGAGAGCCCAAAAGAGAGGCTGCCTTTTCAAATTTGTGAACTACCCAATGAGCAAGGAAAGTGCCTAAGAAACAAGCCCTGCATTAGGCCATGACCTTGGAAGGGTCTCTCAGTGGTCTGCCTCTATCCTTCTTGGCAAAGACTGAGCAAAGGAGTAAAAATGTTGGCACTTCCCAAAGTCAGGAAATACCCAAAAAAGGCAGATTAGGTGGTGGGCTACAGGCCTCTTCCCAAGAACCCCATCCAGGTTAGTAATCACGTCATTTGTTTGTGTTTTTTTAGGAGAGAGAGTTAGTAGAGTGAGAGGTAGATAAGCTGCCATCTGTCAGTAGTGATTTTTTTCAGGTAGGAGTAGAGATTAATCAGAGGTGATAGTTCTTGTTGGCCAATTCCTGTCTCTTTCCGTCCCTCTACCCCCTAGAGAAGTTACTGTTGGAACCTCTGGAGCTGTACCATTCAGCACGGTCACACCAGCCACCTGTGCCTATTGAGCTCTTGAAATGTTGCTGTGTCAGATGTGTTGTAAGTGTAAGATACACACTAGATTTGAAAACTTAGTAAAAAAAAAAAAAAGAAGAATGTATCGCATTAATCTTTTTATTGATTACATGTAAAATATATATTTTTTCTTTATTGATTTTTAGAGAGAGAGAAAGGGAGAGGGACAGAGAGAGAGAAACATCGATGAGAGAACATTGATTGGCCACCTCCTGCATGCCCCTCACTGGGGATTGGGCCCACAACCACGGAGCCACACCGGCTGGGCTGATTACATGTAAAATATTTTAGATATGCTCGGCCAGTGTGGCTCAGTGGTTGAGCGTCGACCCATGCACCAAGAAGTCACTGGTTCAATTTCCAGTCAGGGCACATGCTCAGGTTGTGGGCCCGATCCCCAGTGAGGGGTATGCAGGAGGCGGCCAATCGATGTTTTCTTTCATTGATGTTTCTGTCTCTCTCTCCCTCTCCTTTCCTCTCTCTCTAAAATCAATAAAGAAAAAAACAATAAAATAAACTTTAAAAATGTTTTAGAGCCCTGGCCAGTTTGGCTCAGCAGTTAGAGCGTCAGCCCGAGGACCAGAGAGACCCCAGTTCGGGTCCAGCTAAGGGCATATACCTTGGTTGCAGTTTGTCCCCGGCCCCGGTTGGGGTTGTGTGGGTGGCAACCAGTCGATGTTTCTCTCTCTCTCTTCCTCTCTCTCTCCCTCCTGCTCTATCTGAAATGCAAGAATGTCCTCGGGTGAGAATAAAAATAAAATAAAAATATTTTAGATATATCATAGACATATATTGAATAATATTTTGGATATACATCAGTTAAATAAAATATATTATTAAAAGTAATTTCAGCCCTGGCCAGTTTGGCTCAGCGGTTAGAGTGTCGGCCTGCGGTCCAGAGAGACCTGGGGTCAGTTCCCGCTAAGGGCACGTGCCTCGGTTGCGGTTTGTCCCTGACCCTGGTTGGGTTGTGCGGGAGGCAGCCACTCGATGTGTCCCTTTCATGTCGATGTTTCTCTCTCTCTCTCTCTTCCTCTCTCTCTCTCCCACTCTATCTGAACAAAAAATGGAAAAATGTCCTCGGGTGAGGATGAAAAAAAAGTAAGTTCAGTCCGGCCAGTGTGTCTCAGTGGTTGAGTGTCGACCTATGCACCAAGTGGTCGCCGGTTCAATTCCCGGTCAGGACACATGCCCAGGTTGTGGGCCCGATCCCCAGTGTGGGGGCATGCAGGAGGTGGCCAATCAATGTTCTCTCTCAATGATGTTTCTGTCTCTCCCTCTCACTTCCTCTCTCTCTCAAATCAATAAAGTAGCCCTGGCCGGTTCGGCTCAGCAGTTAGAGCACTGGCCCGCGGACCAGAGAGTCCCGGGTTCGGTTCCCGCTAAGGGCATGTACCTCCGTTGCAGTTTGTCCCCGGCCCTGGTTGGGGTCGTGTGGGTGACAACCACTCGATGTGTCTCTCTCACATTGATGTTTCTCTCTCTCTCTTCCCCCCTCTCTCCCTCCTGCTCTATCTGAAGACAAATGCAAAAAAAAAAAAAAAAAAAAATGTCCTCCGGTGAGGATAAAAAAAAATTAAAAAAATAAAATAAAATCAATAAAGGAAAAAGTATTTTTTAAAGTTATTTCACTTGTGTCTTTTTACTTTTTTAATGTGGCTACTAGGACATTTTAAATTATATATTGTCTTATATTATATTAAACAATGCTGGTCTGGACTGGCAAATCTAACCACACACACCTGCACATGCATGCACCATTCTCTTCATCCCCACCCCCATACAACAAATAATTAATTTCCTCCTTCTGCTGATCTGTGATCTTCCTGTGCTTTGAGACTCAACTGAGCCTTTCGTGACTGAGCACTTCCCATGGCCCAAATCCCAAATCCCCATGTGTATAAATGAGAGAGGCTATTTTTACTTTCTTAACCACATCTCAGTCCTCACTGCTGCACACTGTGCTGGCCTCCTGTCTACCTGTCCATCTGAGGTAGAAGCCACTTGAGGGAAGGAAGGTTATATTATTATTTTTTGTACTTTCTGCTGCAGATGTCTTCACTCTATTAGTAATTAGTGAAGCCAGCAAGTATTTGGTGACTAGCCACTCTGCCCATATATGCCACCACTACATTTTGCCCTACCTGAAAAGTATCCCAATTATTCAGCATTTCTCATTTCCTGATTATCTAAAACCAGGAGTGAATTTTCCCTTTACAAAGTAAGTAATCTTTTTTGTGAACCAATGTCACCCCAATAAATTCAATTAAAGTAACATTTTTATGTAGGGCAACTTAGCATTGAATTCAGAGGAACAAGAAAGAGGGTGGGCTTGGGGATGGTGGGCAGAGAAAGCACCTTGGGGGAACTAGGGCTTTGAAGCCTCATTTCCTCATGGAGAGCAACTCCCCGGAATGGGCCTCTGAGTCACTGGGGTTTTCCCCCAGTCTTTACCTCACAGGGCTCCCTCCCTGAGGGCTTGAAGGAAAACAGCAAAGAGGGCTTGATGAGCGATCCCACCTCTTCTCCCCTAAACCCTGCCTCTCCTCTCAGACTGAAACCTTCCGTCTGGGGACCACAAACTAAGAGAAGGATTAGAGGCATTATGCTGCCGGCAGCTGACTCTCCAGTTGCTGGTGAGGAGGAGGAGGAGTGAGGGGAGTTCATTATAATTCATTTTTGTGAATGTTTAATATTTCAATTAATATGATTAGCCCCAAGCCTAAATGAACAGCAGGGCGGCAGATCTGCTGACAAGACACAGAGTAATAAGATCAACAGGGCAGTGGGGTCTTCCTACCTTCCATCCTCAGAGGGCATGATCTGTTTATCATCTTCATAAATACCAAGATCACATTAGAAGCAAGAGAAGATGCACGGGGGGTGAAGGAGGTGAGTGGAAAGTTACTTTCCAGATGTGTTTGCACTCCTGATCCCCTGGCACTGCCATCACATGCTCTGATCACCCAGCACTGAGTCCTCTACCATCTCCTACACACACACACACCTTAGGAGATCCTATTGGGACAACCTCAGTGTCCGTACAATGAAGTGTAATCATGTCTACACACACACACACACACACACACACACACACACACTCAAACATACACACCTGCCAGAATGTGGCTTCAGGCCACAGACACCCACATTAAGGGAGGATGGAAAGTGGTCACAGTGAATCAAGCAGTAGAAAGAAGGACATCTCTCACTCAGGGCTCAAATAAAGGCACAGGAAGAGGAAAGGCCAAGGCTTAACCACTCCCCCCTATTCCCACTAGGAGCTTTTTATTTTATTTTTCTCACCCAAGGACACGTTTTTTATTTTAGAGAGAGAGGAAGAAGGAGAGAGAGAGACAAAGAGAAGGAGGGAGAAAAACATCAATCCGTTGCCTTTGATGGGGAATCAAACCTGCAACCTTTTAGTGTACAGGATATTCCAACCAACTGAGGAAACTAGCCAGGGCCCCATCCAGAGTGTTTGATGTAGGAGTTAAAGGCGTGGACTCAGGAGCATGGCTGCCTGGCTCTACTCTCAGCTACATCTCTCTCTCTAGCTGTATGACCTTAGGCAAGTCGTTTACTCTCTGTGCCTTGGTTTCCCCATGTTTATTTAGAGATAATAATTGAACCTACGTCACAGGGTGGTGCTGAGGTTTAAACAAGTTAGTAAATATGTAGCACTTGGAACAATGCCTAGGACACACAGTAAGTACCATCTAAGTGCCATTACAATTACTTCCCTTCCAGAAGAGAAGCCTGCTCTCTGTGACAGCTGAGGAGGCTACTGGGATTTTGTTGGGACATTTTTCAGATACACCAACACCACTGTGAAGACGTTGCCCCACTCTGGGGTGAAGCAGGGAATGATAGGAGGCAGGGTGTTCTACAAAAGCTTTCGAGCCCGTCAGTGAGCACCGGCAGACAGGAGCTGTCCAGTCCAGAAGGCTTGATGTCCACAGATGCTCCGTGTCGAGGGGGATCTGTGAGTGGGCCCAGTGCATGGAGGGCCAAGCTCCCTCAAGATTATGAAGCAAACCGACCATCCATAATATAGTTGTTTAGGGGAGTAATGGCCCCCAAAATGTGCTTCCCCACCTCTCTTTGCTCCCTGACTCAATTAGAGTCCCACTCAAGGAACCTAAGAGGGAGGTGGGATGACAGGGAGGAGAGAGAGGAGTAACTGGGTTTCCTCTGCCCTAAAGGAGAACTTGACTGTCTTCCCAACGAAGAGAATCTACTCTTGTCGGAGGGTCTTTGCATCAACCGTTTATTTGAGAAATATCAGTTAAGCACCTATTACTATGATCAGACACTGGCTAGACACTGAACAGTAAAATGCTGAATTAAACGGTGCCGTGGTCTTCAAGGAGCTGACAAGTGAGAGCTTCCGCCCTCACCACGCCGCCTCCCTGCTCAGCACTTACACACACAAACCCCCCAGAGGGAGAGAAGGGGGCGTCGGCAAATGCCAGCAAGATATAGGTTTTGTTGGTTCCTTTTCTGGAAGATATACAGTCCTCTCTCTGCATTCATCTCACCCCTCTCCACCTCCTTTCCATCTTTCCTCTCTGGGTCCCTTCTGCCCTTTCCCCGCCAGGCTCTGTGACCTGGTTCCCTCCCAGTTACACCTTCCTCCACCCCCACCCCTCAACCTGCCCAACTGTTCCTATGCCATTTTCTGTTCCCTAGTTTCTTTCCTTGACTCCCCACTCTCGGTCTCCCCAGATGCCAGCTCCCCTCTCCTGGGGGTCTTCTCTTCCAGCACCGGGGACAGCTCCAGCCCCCGGAACAATGGACCCCACCTTAGGGCTCCTCTATAAATTCTCCATCTTAGTGCCTTGCCCAACTCGTGACTGGGGAGTAAGATGGGGGAAGGGTTATTATCAACAGGAACAGCTGCTCTTCTGGGGCGGGAAGGGAGTCAGAGAGGAAGGAGATAGAGAAAGAGGGCGTGGCTCTTGTCTGGATTGTGCGTCCCTCTCCAGGGTAGGGAATTTGTATTCCACCCCTGAGACTGACATCACTGATGTCAGGGGAAAGGAGGTGGGAGTGGGGAGGGGGTGTGGAGGGGGGAGGTTTTTGTTGAGGAGAACGCGGCCGGAGAGCAGAGCTCCGGGACCCAGGTGACCGGGAAAGCAGGCAGCCCCAGAAGCGGGAGCAGCCAGCAGCAGCCCAGGCCCGGGGACCGGGGTGGGGGTGGGAGGGGGGCTGAGGGGAGGATCTGAAGGGGGGCGGCAGGGCAAAAGGGACCCCCGGAGCCCTGCCGCCATCAGAGAACCAGCATCGGGCATCAGGGATCTTCGGACCCAGCAGAAGGATCAGCCACAGGGGAGGTGTCCTCTCAGGGAAGCCAACAAGAGCTCTACCTGCCCCACATCAGGAGTCCCCTCCCCACCTCCCCCCACCCCCACTGCCTTGCATGCAACCATATCAGGTCCCTAACCCCTCAGCCTCCATCCCCATTGCCCTCCTCAGGCCCTTTCCCCCACCTCCAGCTCTCATCTCAGTCCCCAGTTCCCAGTGCCCCTGATACCACCCTACCCTCCAGGTCTTGGCCAAATCTCTGGGAGGAGATCATTTGTTTGGGCTATGCCCCCTGGTGGCATGACAGTGCCTGCCTAGACCCTTGACCCCTAGCCTCAACTCCCCGGCCTCCTTTGTGTGAAGAGCTGCCCCTCTGCTCAGCACTGTGGTTGGGGTCCCAAGGGAAAGCCAGCCCCCACCACTTGCCCCCTGGCCCCCACCACTTGCCTTCTTGCTGGGCAGCTCCCCCTGGCCTTCAGGCCTCTCCCTGTTCCCCTCGGCCCCTCCTCCTGGGCCGCCCCAATGAAGGAACCGGATGCCATCAAGCTGTTTGTGGGGCAGATCCCGAGGCATCTGGAGGAAAAGGACCTGAAGCCCATCTTTGAACAGTTTGGTCGGATCTTCGAGCTGACTGTCATCAAGGACAAGTACACCGGGCTGCACAAGGGTGAGGGGTCAGGCCAAGCTGGAGAGGCTTTAGGGAGTGGGCTGGGAGGCTGGGAGGCTGGGAGGAGGGTGGAAGTAGGCTGGAGGGATGGAGTGGCTGGAAAGGGCCTATCTGGAAGGAAAATAGTTTCTGGGCTGGGGAGTGTGATGGAGGAGTTAGAAGAGGACTCAGCTAGGGTGACAGGGGGACCCAGATGGAGAACTAAGGAGGTTCTCTTTGAGGGAAGAGTTGTCAAGGGGGCTGCAGAGATGTGGATCCCAGAGATGAGGAGGTGATGTCGTGTATGAATGTGAGGAATGGTGGAGGAATAAGAGAGCTGGTTTGGGAGATAAGGAGCCGGGCAGCTCTGTGTGTGTGTGTGTGTGTGTGTGTGTGTGTGTGTGTGCGCGTGTGTGTGTGCAAGACTGAGAGTCTTAGTACCCTCAGACACTGAGATGGAGGTGAGGACACAGGGTCAGGTGCTCAACCTGGAAAGAGTAGACATGGACTGGGCAGGGCAGCTCCAGGACGAAGGAGAGGGACCTGGGAAGCAGGGTATGAAGGACAGAGATTGGTGGAGATCTGGGAAGTGTTGGGGACTCAAAAGTTAAGAGCTGGAGGCAAAGAGAAGATGTGCCTCAGGCCTGTGCAAGTGCTGTGTGGCTAAGCAGGGTCAGGCCCAGGGTCAGGACTTGGAGAGCTCCAGGCACTGGGGTCACAAGGGCCACATTGCCTCCCCCTCCATTGGGACTTCTACTGATGATCTTCCTCTCCCTTCTCCTCTATTCCACTCTCGACCTTCCACCTGCCTCCCAGAGAGTTGGAGAGAGATGAGGATATAGGGAAAATGGGAAAAGAGAGGGGAGATGATGACCAAGATGGAGGGAGGTGGAGGCGAAAGAGAAAGAGGAAAGGAGATCAGCTAAGGAAGAGAGGAAACCACACTACACGCACTTAACTGGCAATCACATGCCCCTTCTCCTCCCCCCACATAAAGCCCCATCTCCCAGCAGCCCCAGTGCTCGCCCACTCCCACCATCACCACCATTTAAGCCTCCTGGCCTCTGGGTCTCAGTTCCAGGCTCATCAGTTCAGAGATCCCCTGGGCAGAATGTTCCCCCCTCTCAGACACTTCCCTACCCCATCAGGCAGAAGGTGGCAAGAAGGGATGAGCTTCCCAGACCTCATTCTCTTTGGGGGGAGCCCTTTAGGGAGGGGAGACCCAGGACTCACCCCCCACCCGGTCTCTCTGCCCCTGCCCCTCCTCAGGATGTGCCTTCCTGACATACTGTGCCCGGGATTCAGCCCTGAAGGCCCAGAGCGCCCTGCACGAACAGAAGACGCTTCCAGGGGTGAGTCCCAGCCTTTCCAAGGCCAGGGGGCTGAGAAGGGCCTTAGCTGGGGCTGGGGGCGCACCACCTTCCCAAGACAGAGTGTATTTTCCACCTCCTCTCATACCAGCAAGTCCCCCTCTCCTTCTGACATCCTTTCTCGCTGTGGATGCATGCATTGCTTCTCACCTGGAGAGAAGCGACCGGCAGAGTAAATGTGACTGCAAGGCAGCCCTCCTTCCCAACCTGTCCATGGGGCAAACTTAGAGAGAGGACTAGCTGACTGGGAGGCATGAGGAGATGACTTTGGACACCAAGTGTGGGGCAGAGTGAGTGGGAGACACCCAGTCTCTCTTTAGTGGTTCTGGGGAGGAAGTCTGGCTGTGAGCTGGGGGAGGGGTACCTGCTGCCTGAGATGGGCAGCTGGAGCCTGCTGGCCTGGCACCTCTTGTTGCTGCCTTCTGAGCTTGAACAGGCTCACCTCCTGTCTTCCAAGAAGAGAGGCCCGAAAGAACAGGGCCCCAGGGCATCAGGGTGGAGCAGGGCCTGGGAGGGTCCAGACTGGGAGAGAGCCGGGGGGCAAGCACAGGCAGAGGCAGCCATCACGGAGGAGGAGCGGGCCCTACCCCACCAAGTGTGGCTTCGCTCCTGCAAGGTCAGGACTCTGTCGCTTCCTCTCAGTCAGCCTTGAGGATTGTCCCAGGCCTGGGCTGGCATGGGGCAGGAACGAAGAATCTCAGACTCCCCACCCTCCACCCCACCCACCACAGCCTGGGAGGAACCATTCACTTTTGCTCTCTATCTGCCTCTGTTGTCGCTGGCAGGGTGAACCCTGGGAAGTACTTTCTCAGAGCTAGCTCCCTCCATCTTCTCAGCAAAATTTGACTATCCCAGCCTCTACTCACCCCCCACTCCCCACCCCCCATAGGAAATGGAGAGCAGGCTGATTCTCCATCTCTTCCTGGGAAGAAAATAGACAAAACAGATGGGGAAAGAGGGTGGGGGAGTCTAGGAAAATTAAAACTGTTCAACCACTCCCAACTTCCAACCCTCCAGGGTCTGTGACACCCTCACTGTGGCCCTCAACCCTGAGTACTACTAGGACAGCAAATCAACAGCCAGCCCCCCCGCTGTCACCCACTATCTGACCCGCGAGGCAACCCAGAACAGCCATTGCTTGCAGAGTTAAGGTCCATGCATGTGTGTGGGCAGGTTTGGAATCCCAGGAGCACGTGTGTGCATGCACGCACGCACGCATGTGTGGGCAGCCCACAGGCCAGGTGTGCGGATATGGGCTCAAGCATCCCTGGGAGGCTCGGTGCCTATGGCGTCACATTGCAATTTTCTTCTCTCTCCCTATTCTCTCTGGAGGCCCCTGACAAATCAACAGTTTCACTCCACTGCTGCTTCTCTGTCTTTTCCTGTCATCTCCCCATCTCTCAGAGCCCCTGGGTAAACCAAAGGGGAAGGGAGAAGGGAGAGAGAGGAAGGGAGACTGGAGCTGGGGTATGAGCCCCAGGGCCGGCTGTGCCAGCTGGGGGCTGTCCCCCTCCAGCTGCCTGCACCGCTCAAGCAGGGCTCTGTCCTGGGTGTGGACAGGCACTGCCTCCCCTTCCGGAGGAGTTAGGCCCTGTGTGGGAGGTGAGGGAGGCGGGCACCCCAGTTTGTGATTGTCTGGCCCTGCCCTGAGCTCCCAGGTGCTGCTGACTCCACTGTGGCCCTTGCTCCAGAGGACAGGATGCAGAGGGACCTGACAGAGCCTGTAGGAGGAAATGAGGGGTTCTATCCTCCAAGGGGGACCCCATGCTGGAGCTTGGGGAGCAGACCAGGGTAGTCTAGGGAACAGATATCTGTGACCAAGCTCTTCCTGACCCTTTGTGTCTCAAGGTCTTTTCTCTGCCACCAGCCATCCTGGCAGCATCGTCTCCCCCCAGACAGTGGTTGAGTGTGTGTGTGTGTGTGTGTGTGTGTGTGTGTGTGTGTGTACACATAGTGTGCCCACTCTTGCACAATTGTGTTGGGAAGTTCTTCCTGCTGTCTAATCTGCATGCCCTCCCATTGCAGGTTCTTTTTTAATGGGTCCATGTAGCCGTCTCTCCTTTCTCCCCATCGTTGTCACTCCAGAATCTGGAAGCTGCCACCCTTTAGGGTGATGCTTTGGGTTGCCAAAAGAAAGAATGGGGCTGGGCCTGTGACTGTGGAGCCCCATTTCCTTTTCTCTCCCTCAAGGGTACCCAGGAGTGGCTCTGCCACAGGTCCCTGGATTCTTCCTGTGAGCGGGGTGTGGCCTCCTGGAGGTGACAGTATGAGGGACTCCCTCTGGGCTGCCCTTTCCCCTCTACTTGGGCCAAAATCCCACTCTGGGGACACGACACCCCCATCAGTTTCTGTTGGGCAGTAGACTCTGGTCCCATGGGAAGGACCTGTGTGTCATCTGAGACGCCGGGTGCAAGTCTGGACCCAGGAGTGACAGGGCACTAGGCCTGTGCCCTCAGGAGACAGATGAGATCTTCTTGGAAGTGGGGTCTTTGCTGTTGGTGAGAAGAACAAGGGCCTTACAAGTGACCATGTTGGTGAGGGGTTCTCAGTCACACTTGGTTGGAGTATAAATAGCCCCCTTCTTCTTTGAGAGGCCCTCAGGGAGGGCTTATCACCTGGAGAGTGGTAGCTAGGGAAGAGAGGCACCCAGTGCTGGGTTGCTAGGTAAACAAGGCCCAGCTGGACTCAGGGGAGGGGGCAGGTGTGCCTGAGCTGAGCTAACAAAGACTAGCTTTCCCACAGGAAGTGCCAGGCCAAGAGGAGGAGGCTGGCAATGGGGCATGGGGGCCACCAAGGGAGGTTGTCTGGGAGGGAGTGTGGGGGAACCTCTGTCGGTGTGGTCTGTGCTGTGGTCTGTACACTGGTGTGTGCCTTTGTGCGAATCCCTTTCAGCTGTGGATATTTATTGATGTGCTATTTTTGTGCCTGGGAGCCTGTGCAGGGAAGGAAGGCATCCTTTCTCTCTGGCCCCCAGGTTCCCCATCCCCAACTAGAACAGCAAATCCCAGGGGCCTGTTGGGAAGGGGTCAGTGACAAGCATGAGAGAATTCCCCAACACTAGGACCCTGGTTCTGGTTCGTGTGTGTGTGTGAGGTGCCTGTGAGGGGACTTCCTGATTGCCTGGGCAACAGTACAGGACAGAAAGAGGGTGAAAGACCAGGAGCCTGAGCTGACACCGCCCCTTGCTACATAAACACGCACAAACACACTCCTGAAGAGATTGAACCTCAGATGGGATAATCCCAGATTGGTGGAGGATAAAGCTGGAGGAGATCGGCCTGAGGATTTGTGCGACCCCCTCCCCAACCAGCTGCTCTCAGAGCCTGGGATGGGATGGTCAGGGCAGGACTATCAGTTGCGGTGGGGCTTAGATCTGATCCAGGGCCGAGAATCCCTCGCCAGCAGAGTCCAGCCAGACTGGCATAATGTGATACCCGGGAAGAAGGTCCAGTGTGGGGTGGGGGGACTATCATTTCTGCCCTTCTTTGTTAAGTGATGACACACAGTTCTCCAAGCTGGAATGCTAGAGCTGAGGGAACTGATCCGGCTGTTTTACAGATGAGGAAGCTGAGGCCCAGAGGAGATAAATGACTTGTCCAAGGTCACCCCCCTGTTCAGTGGCAGGGCCAGTCCTCCGAGTCCAGTGCCTCCCCTGAGGGTAACTTTAGCCCCACTCTCAGAATGTAGATGAATAATTTCTTTTGTTAACTTGTTTTTGGTCACTGGAACTAGGACTGCCCTGCCATCAGATGAGTAGGGTGACCAGTTATGGCCCCACTGGTCAAAGTCCTTAATAGCAAAATATTTTCAGACACGGAAGACTGAGTCCTTCCCTCCCTCTCCAGTTCCTAAGATGCTCCCCACCCTGGATAAGGAAATCAACCTGCAGGAGTCATTCCCAAGTCCTCTCGCCAGACAAGAACATGGAGAGTGGAACTGGGGATGTCTGCATTTCCACTGAAGGCTGAACAAAAGGGAGATGCTGCAGGAGTAGGGGAGAGGGGAGAGCTCTGGAGGACTTCCGGGCGCAGGGAGAATCTTGAAAGAGCACGGGACAGCAATCCTCCTTCAGAGCTGTCTCGGCTGTGAGACACCAAGGATTTGATCTGGAGGAGGAAGGTAGAAGGGACAGTATGGCCCCTGCAGGCCCAGCTCAGCATGCCTCCCTCCAGGAAGCCCTTCTGTGCCCATCCCCCACCTCCCAGCCCCCACCAAATCCTCCACCCCCAGCATACCCTGTTCCCACCCCCCTCCCCACTCCTTCTGCGGGTGTGCGGAGCAGCAGAAGTGATGACGTCACCATGGTCGCCAGGGCGACGGGGACGGATAAATCAGGCTGAGTGGGCGGTTGCCATGGCGCGCATTCTCCCGTTGCCACGGAGACTGGGCATCTGCTCCCTTTGTGCAGCCCGAATGCCTTCCCCCTGGGGTCAAGAGGTGTAGGGGGGCAGAAAGAGAGGCAGACACTCCTCTAGGGGTCAGAAGGAAGTTGGGGCATCTGTGGGGTCTCCCTCAGTCTAGAGTGTTCTTTGGGGCTTCTTGATGGGTGTAGAGTTGAGGCAGTGCTTGTTGAATAGCCCGCTGGGCTCTGTCTCAGGGCTCAGGTCCTGTGGGCAGCCCCGTTCTTCCCTGAAGGAGAGTTGCACCTGTCCCTGGCCAAGTCGTCTGGGGCTCTACCTGTGCCCCACGAGCATCCTCCTCTGCATCCTCTCCTTCCATGGCCTCTAATCCCCTCTGGTCCTAATCCTGAACAAGATTAGGCCCCATCCCTTCCTTCCCAGTAGCAATTCAGAAGGCTGGGGAAACCTCCGGGGCCTGGGGTTTACTCCCTTTTGCCTCTCTGCAGGTCCTGGCCTAGGGAGGGCTCTTGGGGTGTCCAGAGGAGATGCCCAGCAGTTACCTTCTCTTCTCTTCTTTAGATGAACAGGCCAATCCAGGTCAAGCCAGCCGACAGCGAGAGCCGAGGAGGTAGGTTCTGGACCTTTGGACTCCGTCCCTTCCCCTCAACCCGCAAGCCCAGGGCTGGGAGTAGCTGTGGGACAGCTTTTCTTGAGGAACACAGTCATAATCATGAAAGGTTCCCAGTCCAGGTTGGCATGGGAGTTGGTGTGGACAGCCCATCATAGAGATGGCAAAACTGAGGCCCATGGTGAAATGCAAGTCCTTCAGAGCTGGGATGAGTCCTCTCTGTAACTGTAGCCATGCCCCAACCATCACCCCTTTCACACCCAAAAGCCATTGGTCCGAGGGTGAGGGGAGCGTCTGGAGCTTCAGGGAAGAGCTGAAGGCAAAGGGTGGGGTCCTTCCTGCCCCAAGCTGGGACAGAGCTGAGCAGCCTGGAGGCCCTGAACATGCCCCCCTCCTGTGCCCTATCCCCCAGAAGACCGGAAGCTCTTTGTGGGGATGCTAGGGAAGCAGCAGACAGATGAGGACGTCCGGAAGATGTTCGAGCCTTTTGGGACCATAGATGAGTGCACTGTGCTGCGGGGGCCAGATGGCACCAGCAAAGGTAGCCCATGCCACACCGCCTCCTCACCCATGCCACATCGCCTCCTCACCCATGCCACACCGCGTCTTCACCCATGCCACACCGCGTCCTCACACCCTCCTCACCCATGCCACACCGCGTCCTCACCCATGCCACACCGCCTCCTCACACCCTCCTCACCCATGCCACACCGCCTCCTCACCCATGCCACACCGCCTCCTCACACCCGCCTCACCCATGCCACACCGCCTCCTCACCCATGCCACACCGCCTCCTCACACCCGCCTCACCCATGCCACACCGCCTCCTCACCCATGCCACACCGCCTCCTCACACCCTCCTCACCCATGCCACACCGCCTCCTCACACCCTCCTCACCCATGCCACACCGCCTCCTCACCCATGCCACACCGCCTCCTCACCCATGCCACACCGCCTCCTCACCCATGCCATACCACCTCCTCACACTCGGCTTCACACCGGGCCCTCGGCCTCCTGCCCCTGCCCCCTGGTTTCTTGGGCAACGGTCTGTGGGGCCTCCGAGTGGGCACTCACCCTTCCGCCTCTCCCTTGACCTCTAGGCTGTGCCTTCGTGAAGTTCCAGACCCACTCGGAGGCCCAGGCAGCCATCAACACCCTGCACAGCAGCCGGACCCTGCCGGTGAGCCCGCTCCCCCTCAGGCCTCTCCAGCCCCGGCTAGGGGGCCAGGCCATTCCCCACAGGCTCTTTGACTTTATTCAGAAAGAATTTTCTGGCAGAAGAATCAAACTTCTTAGGGATTTCAGATACGTCTCCCTACCTTTTGTCCCGTCCCTCACCTTCAGTCCAAATGCCCTCACCCTGGTCTCCTACCTGCACCTCTGAGCCCTCTTCTCATCCCGCGCCTCTGCTCCACCTCCGCACCCCACACCCTGGCCGGCTGGACGTAGGACCCTTGCTGAGCGGCCCCACAGGCCCTCTGCCCACTTACTCTGCTGCCCGTGCCGGCGGTGGCTGGGCTGCAGAGCAAACATCTCAGCTCGCTGGCTCCCAGGCGGAGAGCACCCGCTAGCTGGAGGCTCCCCAGCAGAGGCCGGCGGCACTCAGAGGGACCTGTGGCCTGGGGCAGAGGAGTGCATTCCAGATTCTAGGCTCTACGACAGTCCTTGCAAATGTCCCAGTTCGGTTTTTATTTGGTGCAAGCTGGTATTAAAATGTGAGGCTGCATCCCTGAGCGAGGACTGGGGTGTGGGGTGGGGACGTGGGGTAAGCGGTGGGGCAGCAGCAAGGCTGGACCGGCCTGAGAGTAAGCACTCTCTGCGGCTGATCGGGGAGGATTCGGCTCCAATCCTCACAGAGGAGCCAGGATGCCCTCTGCTGTCGGGAGGCCCTTCCGTTGCCAAGCACCTGCCTTCACATTCCCCGGCTTTCTCTAGTGTCTTGCACTTGCTGGCACAGGGAGAGGGTGGGATGAAAACGTGCCCATTTGACAGAGGCGCAGTGGCGGCTGCTTTCTCAGTGGCCACGCCGTGAGTGGTGGACTGAGCCAGGTCCCGAGGGCTCTGGGGGAGAGAGACCCGCCTCTGCCCCTCTGACCGCACGTGGGGCCGTGCCCAGGGTGCCTCGTCCAGCCTGGTGGTGAAGTTCGCCGACACAGAGAAGGAGCGAGGTCTCCGCCGAATGCAGCAGGTGGCCACCCAGCTGGGCATGTTCAGCCCCATTGCCCTCCAGTTCGGAGCCTACAGCGCCTACACCCAGGCCGTGAGCACAGCCCCCCGCGCTGGCGGCCCCCCCCCTCCTGTGCGCTGCCCCTGCCCCGCCCTCCCAATGCCGAGGCCCAGGGTTGGAGGGCAGCCAGGCCCGGGCGCAGGGCCTCGCCCCACACTCCCCCTCCCCTGCCCGCAGCTGATGCAGCAGCAGGCGGCCCTGGTGGCGGCTCACAGTGCCTACCTCAGCCCCATGGCCACCATGGCCGCCGTGCAGATGCAGCACATGGCCGCCATCAATGCCAATGGCCTCATCGCCACCCCCATCACCCCATCCTCAGGTAAGGTCCAGACAGGGCTGGGCTGGCAGAAATGGGGCGAGTCAGGGGAGCCGAGGGGTTCAGGAGGGGCTCGGGGGTCAGGAAGTAGCCTGTGTCCTCCCCTCTGCCCGCAGACTTGCTGACTGGTTCCCTGCATTTGTGTGTGTGTTGGCTTCTCTGCTCTGTCTTTGTCGCTTTCTCCTCCCCAGGAACCAGCACCCCTCCTGCCATCGCTGCCACGCCTGTCTCAGCAATTCCCGCTGCCCTGGGCGTCAACGGCTACAGCCCGGTGCCCACCCAGCCCACAGGGCAGCCTGCCCCTGATGCTCTGTATCCCAACGGGGTTCACCCCTACCCAGGTGGGGGTCTCTGCTGCCCACCCCTCTCCCAGCAACCCTCCAGCCACCATGTCCCTTGCCGGCAGCTGTGACACACCTCCCGTCTCCAGGCTTGGGGTTATAAGGCCTTCTCCTGCTCTGTCATCCTGGGCAGGGATGTTCCTTCCTGTTCTCAGCCAGGGAAACTGAGGCGCAGAGAGGCAAAGGGACTTGTCCAGGGTTGCACAGCCAGTCAGACTCCAATCTTGCTAATGCCGGGCTCTGTGCATGTCCACCCTCTCATTTCATACCGGAGCCCCTGAGGCTCTCCTCCCTACCTGCCGAGCTCTGCTCTGCTCTGCTCTCACGGTTGGTGCTGCTCTCCCCAGCCCAGAGCCCCGCGGCCCCTGTGGACCCCCTGCAGCAGGCCTACGCAGGGATGCAGCACTACACAGGTGAGGAGCCCCGCCAGGCCTGGCCCAGGTGGGAGGCATGGCGAGACAGAAAGAGGCTCAGAAGCTGGGTCTGGGGCAGATCCATCTCTGACACCTCTAAGCCCTGCCAACTCCATTGCCTAGGCCAGGGGCGGGGAGACAGGGCTGGTGGGGAGGGCCGGGGCCAGGGGCATCTCCGGAACCCCAGTAGCTCTGTGTCTCCCCACCCCAGCAGCCTACCCAGCAGCCTACAGCCTGGTTGCACCTGCGTTCCCGCAGCCTCCTGCCCTGGTCGCCCAGCAGCCCCCACCTCCCCCCCAGCAGCAGCAGCAGCCGCAGCAACAGCAGCAGCAGCAGCAGCAACGGGAAGGTGCGGCCTGGGAAGCCCAGCTGAGAGCCTTTGGCGTTAAAAGTGCCCTTGTTGTGGGCTCGGACTCCCTCGTGCCTGGTCCAAGCCCAGCTTTGGTCCCATGGGTGGGGAAGAAAGGGAGTGAGATTGAGGTGGCTGGCACCCTGCCATGTTGAGGGCCAGGATTCGGGGGACCTCCCAGAACCTGCTCTCCCCAGATCTTTGCTCTCTGAGTCTGTCTCTCAGTCACCAAGCTCTTCCTTGTGTCCCTTCTGCCACCCAGGCCCTGATGGCTGTAACATCTTCATCTACCACTTGCCCCAGGAGTTCACCGACTCAGAGATCCTCCAGATGTTCGTCCCATTTGGCCATGTCATCTCAGCCAAAGTCTTTGTCGACCGGGCCACCAATCAGAGCAAGTGTTTTGGTAAGAATATGATGACCTAAAAGATAATATATGGCACATGTTTGCCAAACTCCAAATGCGGACAAGGTCTGATACATTTGAAGGCACTTATGGTTGCAATGGACCCAGTATTTGGAATTCAGATTGTCCAGGAGTTCCCTCAAAAACACTTTTTACACATCCAACATCCCACAGCAGCTGCTGCCCAGGCCCATCTCTTCTCCAAAAAACCGCAGGTCCGCCTTCTCCCCTTAAGAACTGTCGCACCGTGCCCCACGAGGGCTAGAGGAGGCTCTGGAATGGGATGGTTGGCTTCCAAAAGGAAGGCTGAGGGGGCTGGGTTCAGGTGCCTGCAGGTCCTTGTCTGCAAGGCGGCTTGAGGGGAGAAAGGGAACGTTCTTGTTCTCCCTGCTTCGGAAGTCACTGAGGGTCTGGGAGTGGTGTTTTCAGCAGGCGGGTTCAGAATCAGGCTGAGGGAGGGGCTGCCTCTCAAGGAACGCGGAGAAGAAATGTCCCATGTGGGAGAGTGGCTGGGGCGCATTCACTCACTCAACCCGTCAATCAAGGACTGCTGACTGCATGCCTGCTGCATGCCGGGCAGTCTCACAGGCCGTTGGAGGACCTGCAGGCAGTAGGGTGGTGGTGGGAACCCAAGTGCACAGGAGAGTGAGATGAGGCTGGGCCGGCCTCACGCCCCTCTCACCTCAGGCTTTGTGAGTTTCGACAATCCAGCCAGCGCCCAGGCTGCCATCCAGGCTATGAATGGTTTCCAGATTGGCATGAAGCGCCTCAAAGTCCAGTTAAAGCGGCCTAAGGATGCCAACCGGCCCTACTGAGGGCCCCCAGGTGGGTCCTGTTCCTGTCCTGTGACCTCTCCAGCCCCACACACTGCAGCCAGGGCCCTCGCTCAGACTGCCTTCACCCTCTCTTCCACCAGTCTCAGGGACGCCCTGACTCTGGTTGTTTTTCAATCATCCAAGTCTCACCAACTCCCCCCCACACACACACACAAGCAAACACACATGCACACACATGCACAGAATGACCCCAGAGAGCGCCAAGCCTTTATATATCCGTGTGCACTCCCCAGGCCTTCCCCCATGTCTGGTCTCGTTTGTCTGGTCAGTGTTCATGTGTCTGTGTGTCTCTCTCTTTCTGGTTTTCCTTTGGGTTGGAGTGGAATTGCAGGAGTAGGGTTTGAGGATGAAGAGGGCTGGTTTAAGGTACTGGAGGGTCGTAGAATCACTGGCTCCTGGAATATCTATTCTGAGAAGTAGGGATGTCAGGCCCTCGGTGCCCTGGACTCCAGGTGATTTTCTTATGTGGCAGTGCACCCATGGGACCATAGAGTGCACAGAACAGACGGGGGTGGGGGAGTCCCAGCCTCCGGCCTCGGGGGCAGTATTTGGTTCAGGCGGAGGAGCTGAAATGCTGGACCTTGGTGAGTCTCACCAAACAGGTCCCCTCCACTCCATCGCCCTCCACCACCTCCACTCATGGCCCAGAGCTGTGAGCTTTGGTTACTTTCATGTTGTTTAATCTCCTTTGGCCCAAACCCTCGAAAAAATACAACCCAAGAACAATACCCACATTTTCTGTTTCTCCCCCTTTCCCCCCAATTATGGCTGCTTAACTCCCCCCACCCTGGGGGCCCCCAGCCCAGGGCCCGTGTCCATTGTCGGCCGAAGCCCCCATCCCCGGACCCCTGCTCCGGGCCCCTGTAAGTTGCATGGAACGAGCGTGTTGTCTTTGGAGCCAATTGTTTGTTATTTGGGGAGGGGGCCGCGGAGGGAAGCGCCCCCAAGCCCAGGGTCAGGGCCGGGGGCAGCTCGCGGGATGTGCTTGGTTAACAGTGGTTGGTGACTGTGGTCTGTGCTCTGTGCATTTCTCTCTGGCTTTCTCCGTTCTTTTCTGGAAAGGAATGAGAGCACGGGCCCTGGGCTCTCCCCGGCCTGCTCTGCCCTCCCGTTAGCAGATGCCCTCTGCTCTCTCCTCAGGTGTCTGCCCCAACACGGCACCCTGCTCCTCCTTCCCGAGTTATCTCTGCCTGCCTGTTTGCTGTCTCGTTTCTTTGCCTCTCTCTCCCTCTAGTCCCTGTCTCTGTATCTTCTGGTCTTTTTCTCACGGGCTGTTTGAATATTTCCTTCCTAATATCTTTGGTTTCTTGTATCATCTGCCCTCCCTCCCATCTCCTCCATCCCTGCCCCTTGTCCAGTGGCTGGGGGGCCGGACAGTTCAGTTTGGACTGAGGCCTTTCTGGTGACCTGCCTTCCTCAGCCACCTTCCCCCCCAAGCCCATGACCTGCACTGGCGGCTGTCTTCCCCGTGGCTTCACCTGTGTTTCCTTCCTTCACAGGTCTGGAGACACCACAGGAAGGGGCTCCTCACCCCCTCCCCACGCCTGGCCCTAGCCCTCTCCGCACATCTGCTCTGGGCCTCGACTGGGCTCGGGGGCAAAAGCTGCTTCATGGTTCTTGGGGCACAGGACACCGGCCCATTCCCACCACCCTGCCCCTCCTCCAGGGCCTGTTTCCTCCCAGGTGCCCTTTTGGCCTTTGTGAGGGAGCGAGGAACAGGCTTGAAGGCTCTGGGGTATCTGCCTTCTGTTTGGGGCTCCTGTGACGGGCCTTCCGCACCCGGCCTTCGCACTTGCCTCCGGCCAGTGGGCCTGTTCTGCCTGTGCAGCCCGGGAGGGCAGTGGGGCCTCCCATGTGCTCCTCGCCCCCTGCTCCCAGCCTCTTCCCCACAGTAGGGGTTTCTCAGAAGCTGGTTCTCATGCTCCCTGCCACCCTCAGCTAGAGGTAGGATATCCCTGAACCCTGAGTTCCCAGCCCTAAAACTCACTGCCTCCCCTAAGGGCCCCCCCTCTAAGGAGGGTGTGGGGGAGCCCTGAGGGCTGCCTCTCCGCCAGTCAGCCACAGAGACCCTCCTCCTTTCATGAGGAAAGACCTCCCCAACCCCCTAAAAATGTTTACAGTCTTTGCTGGTCCCTCCGTGTAAATACCACCACCAGCCGTGCGTTACCCAGCCGGCCGGCCGGACGCTGCCATCTCTCTTCTGGGAGTTTAGACAATGTTTCCCTGGGATTTCTTCTCTCTTGATTTCTCCCTTTGCTTTGGGGGGTAATTGGGTATTTGGGAGGAGGGGTGTGGGGAGGGGTACAGGGGTTTATTACCTGGTCATTTTCTTTAGGAAGAGGTTTTAGGGAAGAGCAGTGGGGTGGGGTGGGAGTGGTTCGGGGGACTGGGAGTCAGTTTCAGACACTTCTCTATGCTTAACTTATTTATTTATTGCATTTTACTTTTAAAGAGTTCGTCTTTTCTGTCTAAATAAAGAAAAAAGTTTAAAAGCATCACATGAGAGTCTTGGAAGGTCGAGGGTAGGGGTTTGTGCACATTGGGGAGGCGGAGGGAAGTGAGGAGAGCGAGGTTTGGGAGGGAAACGATCAGGAAGGGCCAGCCCTCGCCTGGGAGCAGTGTCCAGGCCTGGATCGCGGCTTCATGTTCCGCAGGGCTCTGCGGAGCTGGGCCCCGAGGGAAGAAAGCAGGTCAGCAGGCCTCTTCTGTATCCAGCCGTGTCCCTCCTAAGGCTCACATCCCGACCTGCCCTGAACCGGCCAGTGGGCGTACCAGGAGCTCCCTGTGCCACCACCACTACAAGAATTCGCTCTCCACATTCAGCCTCCCATCAACCATGTGAGGCAGGAAATGATTTTACACAGAGACATGGAGGCTTTGGAGGGTCATCAACCTACCCAGAGTCACAAAGCTGCAGGGGTTGAACCCAGTTTGTCAGGCCCCCTGGCCCATGATGCTCTCCTCTCACAGGTTCAACTACCTGTTCTTCCTAAGAAGCATCAAACAGGTGGTAGCAGTGACCCCATCAAGCAGAAGGTGGGCTGTATGAGCCCTAAGGTCCCTCCAGCTCCTAGATTCTTCTGTGAATGCTTTAGGGCTGGGTGCAGGGAGCTCACACAGCTGGAGTCTCTCCGACTTCATGGCACGTGGGCCATTTGTTTCTAGGTAGCTACCTGCTACCCACCCTCATTATGTCCCTGCTCAGGAACTTGCTCACCTTCTCGCTGCCATGTGGCCTCAGGCCAGAGCTGTTCTGTGAGAGGACAAGTGAATCCCTGTAACTCACCCCCACCTCAGCCCATACTTCGGCCTTCTCTTTAAAAAATTGCCCTGAACTAAGAATAGTTCAAAAGAGAAGCAGTATGTGAAGTACTATAGGGACGTTTCTGTGGACACTGTTTTAGGAAGAGTCTCTTGGATTGGTAGAAATCAGGGATGGGATCTTACTCAGAAGGAAGAGAATCCATATAGACACAGCATCTGAAATCTTAATAGAGGTAAAGGGTTCGTGTGTGTGTGTGTGTGTGTGTGTGTGTGTGTGTGGTCAGAGACGGGAAGGGTGTGTAAGAAGGACAGCAGGAGTTGGTATCAACATTATGAATTTTCCCTTTGCCACTGGTTCTGGGTCAGGACAGAAAGATGGAATGGGGGGTTTTAGCCCAAAGGGTACCTCCCAGAGTGATTTCCTGGCTAGGGCTCTCCCGGAACGCAAGGGCTGGCATATAACAGGACTGGGAAGTTTCTTCCCTCCTGGCATTCTCCCGGATCTCAGGCAGGCCCGACACAAACACTGAAGACTGACTACATTTATTGTCTGTCACTGCTCATAGCCGAGTCCCTTCCCCACAAGGCTGCTGCCAGACTTTCTCCAGAGAAGCAGTATATAATTAAGGTTGAATGATGGGGATGAAGGAGACACAGCAGAGTCTTTTTGGAGGAAACAAAACAACTTTTGGGCAGGGATTCTCTAGGTCCTTTGACAGCAAAACGTGGGAGGCCATCTGAGACAGAAAAGGAGGCTCCTAAGTTGTTTCTTGTATCAACAGACTTTTCAGGCATATTGGCTTCAAATAGTAGGAAGGGTATACAGGAGGGGCAGTTCTGCTAGCTACCGAAGTTCACTAACATCTCTTCTGAGCAGGAGAGGCCTCGGTAATAAAACAGGACAGCGGCACAAATAGGAAACAGGAACAACAGGGTCACCTCACTTCAGACCAAGCCAAAGGACTCAGACTAGCTCCTTCTACAATGACCAAGGTGCTGCTCCAATGTTAACGGCAGCACTAAGAGAAGAGGGAAGGAAAACACCTTCTCCAGGCAGAGGACTGGAGCCGACAGGTTAACAGCGGGGATTGGAGAAGCTTTGCAGTTACAGGAAGGAAAAGATACCTAGAAAACATCCCTAGTCAGGGGGACTACAGCGATGAGAATGTGTGGGGGCGAGTTCTGGATAATTCCTTCCATGCATCCCCACCCCATCTATAGTTTTAGCTCTCTGAAATGTGTAAACGTCATGTAAGGGGTCCCATTTCCTTCCAGACTACCCCTGCGGTAGCTTGAGAGCCTCAGCCTCTCTGACTTTCAGGATTTGTCTTCTAATTCTCCTGCTAAAATTGCAAAGCCTTTCGCAGCCAAGCCTCCCTCTCTTCTCCATATCTGAAAAATGAGTAGCCCTGATGAAAGCTCCTGGTTCTCAGAAGATTCTCCTTCTCTGGCACCTTTTTCCGTCAATTTCCCTCAGTCAGCTTCCTCCCCATAATGGGGTTCCCTTCCAGTATGCTGCATCCTCTCGTTTGCTGGATGAAAATGTGTCTCTAACCTAGTTTTTCTCCTGAACTCAGCTCTGAACACCTTCCTCCCTCAGACCCCTCACTAGTAAACAGCAC
This sequence comes from Tadarida brasiliensis, assembly GCA_030848825.1. NCBI lineage: Eukaryota > Metazoa > Chordata > Mammalia > Chiroptera > Molossidae > Tadarida > Tadarida brasiliensis. The sequence continues at coordinate 20,260,871 of CM061275.1, forward strand.
CACTATTTACCCACACTTTGATTACACCCTCCCTCTCACGTCTCTGGTCCAATCCAAGTGCAAAGTACTGCTTCTCCCTCTAAAACACTGTTGATCTACCCAGTCTCTCCATCTCCACTGCCATCAACACTGTCCAGGTCACCCTCACCCCAAGGGGCCTGCAGTGTCCCCACCTACCTGTTCCCCTCCTGCTCTCCTACAACCTGCTCTCCACAGAAACAGTGATCTGCACACGCACTCACAGGTACTTACTGAGTGCCTACTCTGCCTGTTCACCACTGGATCCCCATCACCCTAAACAGTGCCCAGAACACAAGAGGTGCTCAGCACATAGGAACCGTCTAGTTCTCACCTGGGCTTAAATCATATTATGGACCGATTAGGTCGAAAGCTAAAATATTTTCTCCCCTCAAGTTTCAATTCTTAAATATTTCTATTTTCTTGTCACCTAGACATGAAACCTTGGGAGTTTTTCAGTCCTCGCACATATATTGTCTTTAAAATCACAGAAGATTTAACTTCCATGATTTTTTTCCTATCCACTTCCCCCATTTCAATGATCACTGCCTCCACTTAGTTAATAATCACAGCAGCCTCTTAATTGATCTTCTGTATATATTCTGAAATATCAATGTTTCAAAACTACAGCTGATTAAAAACAACAAAACTCTGGGTTTCCCCCGTTCTTCCTTTTTTTTGTAGAGCACTTCACCCTGGCAGTCAAGGCTCTTCAAAGCCCGATCTTCCATTTTATTCCTACACATATACCAACTCCTAATCAAACAGGACTATTCAGTGTTCATTTGGACAAGTCTGGCCCACACCTCCACTCATTCCCGACGGCTAGCGTCGGGCAAGTCTGGCTCAACCCAGTTGAATGCCTTCTTCTTGAAAAGCTGCTCACCCCAAACAGTGCACATTCTGCACCACTTCCTTCGTGACAGTTGCCCCCACAGAGGTCTTTCTCCCTTTTTCTGGTTGTTACAGCACTTAAAGCTTCCACTGCTGTGTATTACGGTCATCTGTAAAACTTTCATTCCTCTGGGAGGCTGAAAGCACAGACTGCTTCTTGCTTTGCGCTTTCTCTGTGTCAGTATCTAACACAATGCCCTGCACCCACTAGGTACCATGAAGTGTTTACTGACTCTAACTTCCATAATTCTAACTCCAGAATTTCACTTCTACTTCTCTGTGGATTCTTTCCTTAAAGAAAATTCCGCCCCCCATTAGAATGGTAATATTTATCAGATTCCAATTACTCAATGTTGATGGCTAAGTAAGTAAGATCCAGAACAATGTCTCTCCCTAAACTGCCAAACAAAATGTCAAACTCATCCTTGCTTTATGGTCTTCAATCAGGGAGCAAAAGCAAATAGTCAAGGGTTATAAAAACAGGAAGGTTTATAAAAATAATAAAAATATCTGACCTGCCCTGGCCGGTCTGGTTCAGTAGTTAGAGCATCGGTCCGCAGACCAGAGTCCTGGGTTCAGTTCCTGCTAAGGGCATGTACCTCAGTTGTAGTTTGTCCCCGGCCCCAGTTGGGGTCGTGTGGGTGGCAACCACTTGATGTGTCTCTCTCACATCGATGTTTCTCTCTCTCTCTCTCCCTCCCTCTATCTGAAGATAAATGCAAAAATGTCCTCAGGTGACGATAAAAAAAAAAAAAATCTGACCTAACACAAATGCTGAGGTTCTCAGAGCAGATTCAGCCCATGAACTAGTAATGCACAGAAAGGAGTCTTACTCTTAAGAGTACGTACTCATGCTCTGACAGGTTTTGCTCAGTGGTTACAGCATTGGCCTGGTGACCAAAGAGTTGTGGATTTGATTACCAGTCAAGGGCACATGCCTCAGCTGCGGATTCAATTCCCGGCCTTGGGCGGGGTCATGCGGGAGGCAACCAATCACTGTGTCTCTCTCATGTCAATGTTTCTCTCTCTCTCACTCTCTTTGTCTCCCTCCCTTCTTCCCACTCTACCTGGAAAAAAAAAAAAAAGGAAAAATCCTCAGGTGAGGATTTAAAACAAAAAAAGAGCAGGCACTCAGGCACAGCACCGGAGACTGCTCTGTAAAAGCAAAGAACAGGCACTCTGGTACTGAGCTGGCATCAGGGGCGATATGTACCTTTCAGTCCAGATTCCAGAGAAGTCTCCTGAGTTACCTGAACAATGACAAAGTGTGTAAATGTTGCTGGGGGTGGGGAGACTAAGATGTGTCCCAAGGACTCTGCCAGGCTCTCTCTGCATAAAGTTGAGGGTGAGGAGACCTGTGAGCCAACATGGATTCTGTGCAGCCGGTACAACCAACTCTGAGATCTGAGGGAGAAGAAGGAATCTTTAAAAGAACTACTGAATGCAGCGTTAGACCAGAGGCCTCCCAGCTTCTCTTCTCACTCTTCCCCATCGCCTGCCCTCAAAAGATTGCCTCATTTGATACTTGGGATAACTGGTTAAATGTTCCTTCCATTTTCAGACTGACCATTCTAACTCAAATCTCAAAGGTCCCTCTTCACTCCTTCCCACACAACCCAAAGGATTTGTAGTCTGGGAAACCAAAGAATAGTTTCATCAATAAATCAATTTATTTAAAAGAATATGTTACAATTAATTACACTAAGTGACATTACCAAACAATTTTAGAGTGGTTAGCTCTAGAACAAGGAATGAAAGAAACACTGTTAGCCATTATGTGTCTATTTTCTCTTCACATTTCTTAAATCACAAATAAAAAATACAAGATACTGCAGTGAAAATACAATTAGAGTTTCTCTCAAATAAATTAAAAGTGTGCATGGCCTGGGGAAAACTGAAGCCCAGCTCACTGGCTTAAAAAGGGGGCATGATAGAAAACTGGTGTCCAACTTTAGCAATTGGTCAAGTGCCTTGACCCCGTATCACTCCCCTCTCCAATTCCAATCTCTCCCAGAGCCCTAAGCTTCCCACACACCTGAGATTATTGCTGAGGAGAGAGCTGATGTTGTCCTGGTGTGAGTGAGGCCTGGCACAATGTGCTCAGGTTTTGGAGAAGGAAGACAGGAGGTGGGACTGGAAGATGAGGCGCTAAAGCACACCCATCGCCTCTATTCTCTCTCTCTCAGTATTCAACCACATCATCCTCCCTCCAAAAGGAAGCTAATGTGACACAATGAATCTGGTGAAATAGCCTAGCAGCATGTTGGGAGTCCAACAGACGAAATGGTTTCTACTGCTGCTTCAGTCCAGCCAGCGCATGATGGAGAGAAGGGAGGACACAACAGTCCCTCCAGGTCTGCTCCAGGTCTGGGGACTTGAGGTCAACCAGGACGCAGTCCCTTTTAAGAAAACTGCCTCCTAGGAGCCAGATCCATAAGCTGGCAAATTCTGAGATGAGAGAGAGGTGTCGCCTCCTGTCAATGCCCTATATTGCTGCTCCAAGCATTGGGTCAGGAGCTACAAAAGGGGATAACCCAAAGCTACTGGCCTGGGTAACTGAAGGATGAAACCAGATGGGCCAGGCATGGAGATGTTGGACATTTATCTATTTCCTCCCTGAGAGCTCTGTCCAGGCCTAGGAGTTGCCCTGAGCACTCACTGTGCTGAGCTTAGGCCTAGGGCAAGGGGAGGGCAGAAAAATGGAGAGCAGAATATAAATATAAAGAGCAGAGAGCCCAAAGTATGGCCCAAGGGGACCTTTCTGCAGGGACAGGCTTCTCAGGGCCTGCATTTTCTCCTGATCCATTAAAAAAAAAAAAAGTCGGGGCTTTTACCAAAGAGGATAGAAACTGAGTGTGGAGGGGAGGACAACAGGAGACTGGGAAAATCCTACTGGCTCTGCTGGGGCAAGGCAGGGGGAAAGGGGCACCTTTCCATTTCCCAGAGACAAACTGCAAAAGAAGCCTCCCTGGACAGAACCCAGGACTAAGAAAGGTAGCAGGGAATAGAAAGGAAATGCAGAGACGGGGAAAAGGAGTGTCACACTAACACTGCGTCATGCAAAGAAGGCTGGCTCCTCTGGAGCTCCACGGCCACAATGGCTTCGCCTCCACTGCCCGGCCTGCTGTGGGTAGAAGAGGGGAAGGCGCTGTCCCCCGGGGCCTCCCCCTACCGTGCTGCAGCTGGGTGTTTTGTTGGCGGTACAGCCTCAAGTAGTGGTTGTTCTACACAGATTCTGCCAACAGACCACCTACCTATGGGGCCTCCACCCAATCTCCAAAGCACCAAGTGAATTCTGTCAGAAAGGGGACAGAGCAGCATCTATGCACTCTAAGGGGCCTCCATCCAAAGGGCATCCCCACTACATCTCGTATCCAGAGGTCAGCACTTGGGCTGTCGTGTGGCCTCCTGGATTTGTTCATTCCTAGCCCACTCTGAGGGAACGGGCAAACTGCTGCTATTTTTTATAGTTTGAACAAAGCTGGTGTCAAAGTCTCTTTAGCATCTTGGAGTGGAAAATCAACATATCATCTTTCCAGGGTCCGTTGGCTCATTATTAAATTCATTTCAGCCAAAATAAGTTACTCCTGTGTCAAAGTCTTGAAATCAGGGATCACGCTCTGCAACTTGAAACACTTAACATTCATACATTTTGCACTGCGATTCCACCTGGGTTTGGAGTAGGGGAGAAAAGACAGGACATCCTATATGATCCTACACTCCCCTGGGGCAAACAGCTGCCAGGATAACAGAGTGAGAAAGAAAGAGGCCTCATGATGATCTGCAAAAACAAGTTACAAAAAAAGAAACTTCAAACCACCCCAACACTGCTCCGTGGAGTTGATGACAACCAACTATGGTTGCCTCCCAGTTAGACAAAGCAAAGGATGCCACCCTGTGGAGGTTTTTGTTTAGAAGGTGGAGAAGGGAAAAGAAAAGAAGGCTCAAAGATGTGTTTCAGTTGCACAGAGCCTGACTTAGAGCTCCCAGGGCAATACTGAATACAGAGCTGGGGGCGGAGATGCTGCCCTACTCCAGTCAGCCCCAGCCCCCTATCCTGGGATATAATATGCTCTTAGGTCTCAAAAGGTCTAACTGCAAGGTCAGATGAGGAGCTCTTTAAGGGACGAAAAGGTTTTCCTTCAGTCAGTCTCCTTTTAATTAAAAGTTGAAATCCAACCCAAATCAACCATATTCCTACTGCTCCTTCTTGGATCCTCAGAGGGCTTGGATAGGCTGTGGCTTGGTTGGCACAGACCACTGACCATGCCAAGTTTCCCCAAGGCCTTGGGGATACTGTCAGATCCCTCCCACACAGCTGTTTAAGGAAGTCACAGAGAATGTAATAGTTATGGGTGGTTATTGATCATGAATCTAGTAGGGAAAAGCTTATGTACAGCTTATGTACATAGGGTATTTCTTCCTTCCTTTCCCCTACCTAAGTCCAATCTTTGTGCCTAAAGGTATCAACTTTAACTCTGGTCCCTAGTACTACCCCCTGCTTCAGAAAAGGCAGGGAAATGGGAAATCACAACCATGAAGTGTTTCGGGTTCCTGTGGCATTAACCTCCTGAGCCTACCCTCCCCCCATTCTAGGCCAGTTGAGAGAAAGTATACAGGGGACCTGGGGGAGCAGGAAGATGTGGAATGTGGCTAGAAAGCCATGAATGGGAGAGAGAGATGGACCAGGAAAAATGTCTTGGAATTAAGAGACCACACCAAGTCTGTAGACCCCTGCAGACCTGCAGCCTTGCTGCCCTCTGGGGACATGCCCCTCTCCCCTCCACACAGCTTCTTGGAAGAAAAAGAAACTATGCTCCTTGCTCCTCAGACTCTACAATAAAACCATGAGCCAGAATCTTCACTCAATACAAAAAAGGGGGGGAAAAACCCAAGCAGGTTGTAAACTTTTCGAGTCCTTCATGAGGAGAGGTATTTTCCCTGTAAAATTTTTTTTTCCTTTTAAAAGTTTGTTTCAAAATAAAGAGAGCAAGAGAGAAGTCATGAATTCTAGTGAAAGGTGTGTAAAAACACAAGCTAAAAAAGGTACTGCCATCAATATGAAATTTAAAAAGAAATATATATATGTATATACGTGCAGCTAATTTGTGTATATATAATTTTTACATACATACATATATATGTCTGAACAGTGCAAATGGATGGAGTTCATAGTTCCAGTTTTAAAAATATAGTACAAGGAGAGTCTGTTGGTATGAGGCCCAGGTGAAAGGACAAAGATACCTTTGGCGAGTTGGTTGGGCTTATTTCTTTTCCTATCTTAACTCAGTTGACTCCTGGTGCGGACCAATCTGTAGTTTTCTACTGGCTCAATTCCAGAGACAAGAAATTCAGAAGGATTATTAACAATATTTAGTTTAGGGCTTTTGAATATAATGACTTTTTTCCTTTTCCTCTTCTTTTGTGTTAATGGTTACTCTGCCTGACATGGGAGACGAAGGGGATAAGACGATGAAGGTGAAGAGAAGGGAAGGGGATAAGGAAAGGCTAGGTGGCCACATCCCTCTGCTGTGACCTCACCATCTGGAAAATGTTCTGAAAGAAAAAAAAGGAAAGAGTTATTGGGAAACCTTAGGTGCCTACATCTCCTCCCATCTGGAGACAACCGCTCAAACAGAATCAGAAAATACACAACTGGATGCCTCGAGCTGAATGGCCTCTTCCCCCAGTATAACTTCCCATCTAGAACCACAGACTTTTAGAGCTGGACAGGACCTCGGCTATTTATTATCTGGCTCAGCCTTTCCATTTTACACGTGAGAAAAGATGAGAAAACTGGACTCTGAGGAGACTGATTTGCCCAAAATCACAGAGAAAAAGCCAGAGGGGAACCCAGATCTGGTGCCCAAAGCCCAGTGTTCTTTCTTCTATACCAAGAATAAACATTTTCATGTTCCTGACTCTTCTGCTGAACCTCAGAAACATTTTTTTGAAACTAAGTAGCTAATTATTCAGCATCTTCCTAATTCTGCTCCAGCACTGGCATATACAGACAGCAGTAAAGCAGGAGCAAAGACCTGCCCACACATACGCAGTCTTGGTTAGCCTGGACAGGGCGGCTACAACTGAGGACCCTTCTGGGTCAGGAACAGCATGATGGAGGGTAATTTGATAGAAACAGGCAGAGGAGGGTCCATGAAGTCGTGAGAGACAGGATAGCCTGCAGCCAATGGCCATCCTCCAGACAAGGGAAGTAGCAGGGCTTTTTTTTTTTTTTAATCCTCACCTGAGGACATTTTTGCATTTATCTTCAGATAGAGCAGGAGAGAGAGAGGGAGGAACAGAGAGAGAGAAACATCGACGTGAGAGAGACACATCGAGTGGTTGCCATCCACACGACCCAACCAGGGCTGGGGACAAACTGCAACCAAGGCACGTGCCCACAGCGGGAACCGAACCCGGGACTCTCAGGTCCGCGGGTCAATGCTCTAACCGCTGAGCCAAACCGGCCAGGGCATAAGCAGGGCTTTTTACACAGTCTGTCCAGCATCCAAAGGCTAACCCTCTCTGGAAGAGTATCCTGGCTCACATGGATTCACCAGCCTAACAGTCCCAGAAAGATGGAGATGGAGGTAGGGCTCCCAGGTATTTGGCCATAGGCCTATACATTTTAACAAACAAAGATGAAATAAACTATTCAAGATTGTTTAGAGTTACCTCTTTTCTCCACTTGAGCTCACAGAACACCCTCTCGAAGCATTCATGCATGTAATTGAACTGAAAAACAAAACAAAAAAACATAGCAACACTCACTGACTTCTCAGGACCAGGTATCACAGGGCCTTGCCTTTGAACTTCTGCTCCCAGTCACCTCACCTTCCAAACTTGCTCAGCCTAGACAAAAATCCTGACAAGTCCCATGAAACCCAGGCCTGGCTCATCTACTATTCTCTGGCTCCTTCTAGTGGTAACTGTGAATCAAGCCGGATGTAAAATTGCCAATCCTAGTTGGGCCTGAAGGAAAGACAGGAGAACCTGGGGCTCTAGAATTCAAACAGGTGCAGATCTCAAGACCACGGCTACCTCTACAGCTGTCTCTACTTATGCATTTAGTTTAAGGAGAACATTAAACCCAATCTACTTTCCCCAAGCATGCTTCCCCATCTACCACTCACATATGGTGTGAAGATTTTAACCCATCGAGGCTTCTTCTCTCCTCGCGCATATTCAAAACAGAAGGCCATTCCTTCTTCATCTGTATCCCATCGCTGCATCTCATCCCATTCAAATGCTATTACCTGGTTCTAAACAACCAAGAACAAGAATGTAAATTTGAGAATGCTAGGAGCTTAATTAGACGGTTCTGAACCAGGCAGCAGAAGAGAAATGGGTAGAGATGTCTGCATTATTTCAGGGAAAACACTGACAGAAGAATAAAAATCAGTGTAACACATGAAGGTGTGGATCAGTGTGAATCCAGTGCCTATTTATCTACCCCAGCCAAAACAGTTTTGACTTCATACCACCACTACCACCCAGAAGGAACTAAAACACAGCAAGTGAGTATCCAAGTACCACCAGTGTTCCTAGCCCCAGCCCCATGCTGAACTCTCACCTCCAGCTGTCCTTCTTCAGTGCAAGCATGAAGTTTAAAGTGCGTGATGCTGATGGCTGTGATAACGTGCCCCTTCCTCCTGGAGTCACAGGCACAGTGGGGGAAGATGATTTCATTGTAACCCTCACAAGTTCTTAGCATGTTGAGGTACTAGGGAAGAAAAAAAAAAAGGAAGGGAAAATATGTTACTATGGAACTAAACCACCATGAAGAGCTGCTGAGATGGCACAAGAACACAGAGAATCCTCTCATCCAACAACCTGAAGACCTTGCCTCTGGCCTCACACCCATCCCTAAGTTGGAACAGGACTCCAAGACGATTCTTTATCCCACTTCCAACCTCCAATCTTTCTCTACTTAAAAAAAGAGCCCAGCCGGTGTAGCTCAGTGGTTGAGCGTCGGCCCATGCACCATAAGGTCATCGGTTCAATTTCTGGTCAGGGTACATGCCCAGGTTATGAGCCAAATCCCCATTGGGCATGCAGGAGGCGGCCAATTGATGTTCTCTCTCATCGATGTTTCTATCTCTCTCTCCCTCTCCTTTCCTTTCTCTCTAAAATCAATAAAACAAAACAAAAAAGATACATAAATAAAGCCAGAAGAGACACTGTAACCAAAACAGCTAGGACTAGAAGGGAACTCACAATGCCACTCTGACCCTCTATTTTCACTGTACCTAAGGGATGGGAATCGAATCTATCTAATTAAGGAAAGAGGGCTAATGTTTCCATCTCTTCTCCAATCAAAAGTTATAACGATCTGCCCAGCCGGTGTGGCTCAGTGGTTAAGCATCGACCCATGCACCAAGAGGTCGCCAGTTCGATTCCTGGTCAGGGCACATGCCCAGGTTGTGGGCCCAATTCCCAGTGGGAGGCATGCAGGAGGCAGCCAATCAATGTTCTCTCTCATTGATGTTTCTATCTCTTTCTCCTTTCCTCGCTCTCTAAAGATGAATAAAGGAAAAAAAAAAAAGGTACAATGATCTCAGCGATGATGATTAAGCTATCTGAGACTTAAAAACTAGTCACTTTAGCCCAGCCGGTGTGGTTCAGTGAATTGAGTGTCATCATGGAATGAGAGGTCCCAGTTCCATTCCCGGTCAGGGCACATGCCTGGGTTTTGGGCTCAATCCCCAGTAGGGGGCATGCAGAAGGCAGCTGATGGATGTTTCCCTCTCTCTCTAAAATATCCATAAAAAACATATTTAAGAAAATCTAGTTATTTTACAGAAACCCAGAGTAATGTGAGACTTGCTTAATGCCACAGGTACTAAGAAGTGTTAAGTAAGATTTACTTTCTTGGTCACTAATTTTTTTCTCTATCAACAACTAGTCCCCAAATCAGCCCAAGATCCCTTGGGTCTCCTCAAAAAGCATCTGGACCAAAAAACAAGTGACACATATGATCCACACAGGTACAATGCTACAAACCTAATCCAGAGAGGTCTCTGAACTACTGACTAACTTTGTCCTTTCTCCTCTACAATTAAGGCTGGCCTCTTTTTCACTCAACTCACTATTCTGAGATAAGAGGAGAGAGAGTAAAAGAAGACAAGTGGGAAGGAGAGTAGAAGAGAAATAGGGAAAAGATGATTTAAAAAAGATTCATGGACTCTGACCTGGTTTCCTCTCAGGGACTGCCTGGGAAACAAGCAAACAGCCTTGCATATCACACAGGAAGAACAGGGAACACAGGTGATGTGTGTGGAGTGCTGGAGATAAGACAAAGGCACAACACCCTAATAGATTTAGTTAGATGGCAGGGAGATTAGAATACACCAGAGAGTTGCCTTGGGCCTTACCAAGAGAGAAGAGAAGGGACAGAGGCACCAAAAGGACCCTAGGCAACCTATGGCTCTGGTACCAATGAATGGCACCGAAGACAGTGCTACTGACACCAGAGACTGCCTGGGAAAACTAAAGGCCCAGGCAAAAATCACACCACATACTCCCTTTCCTACTTTCTATTTAGTTCTGCTTAGGCAAAATAATAGCAACTTCAAAGGGCAAAATTATTTTATTATTATTTTTTTATCCTTACCCGAAGACATTTTTGCATTTATCTTCAGATAGAGTGGGAAGGAGAGGAGGGGAGGGGAGAGAGAGAGAGAGAGAGAGAGAGAGAGAAACATCGATGTGAGAGAGACACATCGACTGGTCGCCACCCACATGACCCCAACCAGGGCCGGGGACAAACTGCAACCGAGGTACGTGCCCTTAGTGGGAACCGAACCCAGGACTCTTCTGGTCCACAGGCCGATGCTCTAACCACTGACCAAAACTGGCCAGGGCTTATTATTATTATTATTATTATTATTAATCCTCACCTGAGGATATGTTTTTATTGATTTTAAAGGATCAAATCCACAACCTAGGCACGTGCCCTGACCGAGAATCAAACCCACACTCCAACCAACTGAGCCACACCGGCCAGGGCCGAAGGGGAAAAAATTACAAAACGGTAGCAAGAAGACAGGGGTAGGGTCAATTCAGAAGTGCCACAATACGTCATTTGCATCATTTTTCTTCTCTCATTTTCCCTTCCACCATCCTATTCCATCCCTCTTTATCACCTCCATTCTGTGTCAGTGATAACTGTGGATACTGCTCAGCCCTGCTACTGACACTATAAACAGAAAGAAATCCCTGGCCACTATACTTTGGTAAATATGACAGGTAGTGTCATAGAAGAGAACTCTTCTGGGGTTATAAGAAGCAAAGCTTGGGACAGGAAGCAGTACAGAGGGTTAATCAAGAGCCTGAGCTTAAATCCTGTCCCCATCACTTCCTGTTGGGCAAGTTACTTTAACTCAAGCAAATTACTAAAATCCCAGGAGCCTTAGTTTCATCTTCTGTAAAAAGGGAAATAATAGACCTACATCATAATTATTTGCAAGCATTACAGTCTCTAGTACAGCATTTAGTGCATAATTAGGTAGTCAATAAATGATAGCTTAAAAAATAATTTTAAGGACTCTATTATCCTTAGTCAGAGGGCTCAACTATTTTCTCTCTCAAGAATGCCCTGTGACCCCAAGCAGAGGACCCTAGGGCCAGGGGCTCCCTCTCACACTTTGCACAGCTAGCTTCCAGGCCTACTTGCTGTGTTGACAGCAACTGACCTGAGCTCAGTGGGGAAGGAGTTCTGTCTTTGTACCACAACCCAGCCCAAAGCCAGGGATCCATTTGTAGTTTTTGACAACTAAGCATTTCTTTTCTGTACAGAATCTAATAAAAAATGATTTGCACCCTAAAAAAAAAAAAAAAGAATGTCCTGAGAAATTATATATATGGAAATTACTTTTAAAAACTCCAGGGGAAAAAAGCACGAGTGAGACAGATGAAACCCGAATGGCAGAAAGTTGAAGGCTGCTAAAGCTGGGTAATGGGTACATGGAGGCTAAATATACTATTCTTTCAACTTCTTCATATATTTGAAAATTTCTATAATAAAATGTTAGAAGAAAAAAGAAAACTGCCCTGCAATCAGGCCTGCAGCACTCAATTCAAGTCATCCTCCTAAAATAGTCATCAAAAACTTTCTGCATGCTCAATAAGCAGCAAATTCTGCTCAAAGATGCTTAAGAACCCTGCAAATGCCAGGAGGTATTACACAGCCTTGAGATTAGTTCTGTGCATGTACTTCAACAAAAGTGGCTTACACATAACACACTTGCTGAGAGTTCTCTTCTTTGAGAGGCAACAGTACTACTATAAAAAATATTTCTGCCATATATCTAACTGGGAGTTTTACCATATAGATTTTTTTCACAGGGAGAAACATGCAGACAAAGGGAGAACTTAGGAAAAGACATCGGAAGAGATGTGGAGCTCTGCATATCCTGAACGCTCTCTTTGTGACCTTGCATAAGTTACTTTACTCAGGGGCTTCCCCCCTGCCATCTGAGAATAAAGGACACTGCTGCCACCCTCTTTTCTCTGATGTAGAAAAAACATGCTTTGGAGCCAGACAGAAATGGGTTCAAATCCTAGTTCTATTTCTAACAAGCTTTATGATCTTGGGTAATAATCTTCCTCTCTCAGACTCCACCCCTCTGCAAAGTGGGGGATAACACCTGTATGGTTGTCGTAAGGAGGAAATGAGAATGCATACATAGTATCCAGAACAGTACCAGACACATAATATGTGCCCCTCTATCCCCTTTGAATCAAAAAGCTGATTTATATCTCTATATTCAGAAATGTAGTCCTTGAAAACAAAGGACCTTCAGGTGACTTCCTAATGACATCGTTCTAAAAATAACCTGAGTGAAAACTAAGGACACCTGTGGCCTTGGTGAGAAGACAGAGTAAAGTTCCATTTGGGAAACTTAAGGTTTTCAAGATTCTCGGGTCAGGTAGCATTTCTCCACTGTAAATGGGCGATCTCTACATTCCTGGACTTGCACAAAGCATAAAGAGGTACCAGGTTTTATATACATCCAAAATTTCCAAAAGAAAAGTGAATTTTTGTTTTCAAACAGATTTACATAAGAGTGTAGTTATATATTTAAAACACAATGTTTTCCTGTCCATTCTCTTTTCATATTAAATTTTGAGTAGTTAAATATGCACCCTAAATTGCCTTCCTTGATTCACATACCACTCATATGATGGTCCACATTAGACCAGAGAAAAGGAAAGGTATAGCTTAGGACATTTTGTGAATGTCCAATATTTAGCAAGGTAGGTAAATCAGAAATAGGACACATTCAAGCAGAGACTCAGTACTTAACAGAGCAGAACAGTTTAGGTGAGTGGGTTGAGGTCCATTCTGGAGAACTATCTGTTTTCCCAAACAACTTGCCAAGGGTCAAACCAGGTCTAAAATTGAAATAAGGGCTTGCGAGGCACCTTGGGAGCCAACTCTCTCAAACCCCTAGAGCAGTGATTCTGAAGCAACTTAAGTTTCAGAATTACCCGGGTGCTTCTGTAAAAACCTTAATGAAAATTCCTCGATCCTACCACCCACAGAGATTCTGGCTTAGTAACTGTGAGATGGGGTCCAGATATCTGCAGTTGAACTGGGGACCACACTATGAGAAACACTGACTTTAACATTTACTGCTTTGTGTGAAATCACTAAAAATTATGTTGAGAAACACTAACAGAAATTTCTTATTTGTCAGTTCAACAATGGCAAAATCAGGCTACTACAACATAAGGAAAACTTAAGTTCCAAATGTCTGCGGTTTGTGTGAGAGTAAAAAAAGAAAAAAGAAAAGACAAAATCTCTCTTGTACATTATATTCTCAACCATCCAAATTTAAGATTCAATCTAATTTTGTAAGTAGAAAACAAAAACATTTTTGAGCCCTGGCCAGTTTGGCTCAGCAGTTGGAGTGCAGGGTCTCGGGTTTGCTTCCTGGTCAAGGGCACCTACCTGGGTTGCAGGTTTAATCCCTGACCCCAGCGGGTATGGGAGGCAACCAATCCATGTGTGTCTCACCTCGCTCTCTCTCCCCCCTTCTCCCTCCTTCCCTCCCTCCCTTCCACTCCATCTGAAAATCAATGGAAAAAAATCCTCAGGTGAGGATTAACAAACAAACAAAAAAACATTTTTTATCACACTGGAGTTTACAAACGATGGCAAAGATATGAACTGTCTTCTGTATTTAGAGAACAAGGTAAGTTACACAAAACTTATTTATCTATCAAGAACTCCAGAGTATTGTTTTATGATTCTCCTTGACAGCTGGCAATCTGAACATCCATTTTATAGGAAAAAAACTAGAACTGAAAAGTTTGTTGATTTGTTGAAGTTCTCACAGTGATATGGCAACTAATCATAGTGATATGACCTAATCTTAGGCCTATCAAGCATACAAAGTTGCTATAGATAATGGTATCAAGACCTATGGGCTCTGAAGGGTTCATCTGTTTCAATGTACTGATCATGACTACTGACTAAAAGCTAATGTCTTTGAACACTATTATTCGAATACATGAAATCATATTTAAGTATGATTTGGTGGGATTTTCTTTAAAATCTGATTGTAGTATTATGGGGCTAGTATACACTTGTATGTTGGCAGTAGGTTTTTAAGAGAAAAGAATTCCATAAATGTTTAAGCATATTTTATACTCAATTCCAATGATCCATGGGAAAACACATCAATGTACAAACTGCACTCAAGTTCTTAGCTGGGTGATTACAAAATACAAACTGGAGTTTGAAAATGATTTCATAATAGATTACTAGGCTTGTTAAATTCAGATTTTCTATATTTTGCCACCAAACAACCCCAGCCTATTTATTATATTTATCTAGCACCTAGTACTGTGCCTGGCACACAGTCAGTATTCAACAAATACTTTTGGCTAAACACATAAATGGGAGATAGTGTTTGGATTACTACATGTGCAAAACAAAACAAAACATGATGTATTCCACACTGGTATTATCAGAGGCCCTTATGAAATTACTTTGATTGTTGGCTTGGGAAACGGCAAAGAACTATTGCAGAGGTTGATGGTCCTTTAGTATTTGGCCCTTTTTACCAAAAAGATGCAGATGGATGTGTTGGTCAGAATCACATATTAATATGTAAAAGACAATGCCATTATCTTAAAGAACAGGAAGCTGAGTTTTAAAATCCTCTCACATATTAAAACTCCATTAAAAAAGTCTGCTAATTATACAGACTTAATCTTATTTAAAATATTTTTTGTTGCCTATTTCAGCCTATTGGTATGTAGAACATTCGTAGATGGTTCTCTGATCTTTGGCAATTTATTTTTCATCATGTAAGTGATAAAGTAACTATCCCAGCTACACAAGATTATGGGCTAAGTTTGATGGCTGATTTGTATATTCTTATTCCAACCCAATTAATTTAGATGGATGAACATTACTTCATAAAAAGTACACAGAAGGCACAAAGAAATTCAAGTGATGTATAGGAATCATTACCAATGCAATTACTGCCTTATGTGAAATCATAAAAAATTGTAATTGGAAAAATTTCAACTATATGTGAATTTGCCAAGAAAGAAATTTTAAAATTCTATGAGTAGAAGTTTTCCAAGTGTTCATTACAAACTTTATTTTTGACAACTTCCATCCTTGTATTTATGGCAGATAAAAATTAAAAACTAATTTTAAAACATTTAAGGAATATTCTAGGCAGCCCTCTCCAAAACAACTTTCTGTGATGATAAAAATGTTCTGGTAGCCCAGCCGGTGTGGCTCAGTGGTTGAGCACTGACCCATGCACCAAGAGGTTGCCAGTTCGATTCCTGGTCAGGACACATGCCCAGGGTGTGGGCCCAATCCCCAGTGGGGGGCATGCAGGAGGCGGCTAGTCAATGTTCTCTTTCATCGATGTTTCTATTTCTCTCTCTCTCTCTCTCTCTCTCTCCCTTCCTCTCTAAAATCAATACAGTCGGCCCTGTTTATCGTGGTTAATCAGTTCCAGACTCTACCGCGATAAATGAATTTCCGCGAAGTATGATTCTTTATTTATATACAGTCGTCCCTCGCCACTCCATGCTTGGACTTTCGCGGCTTCCCTCTATTGCAGTTTTCTAGTACAGTATTTGAAAAAACCGCGATAGAGGGAAGCCGCGAAAGTCGAAGCGCGAAGTGGCGAGAGACGCCTATAAAGAAAAAAAAAATGTTCTGGTAGCCTGGTCAGTGTGGTTCAGCGGATTGAGTGTCATCCCATGGACTGAGAGATCCTAGTTCAATTCCCAGTCAGGACACATGCCTGAGTTGCAGGCTTGATCCCCAGTAGGGGGCATGCAGGAGGCAGCCAATGGATGTTTCTCTCTCACATCAATGTTTCTCTCTCTCTCTCCCTTCCCCTCTCTCTCTAAAAAATCAATAAAAACATATTTTTTAAAAAGTGCCCTGACCCAGAATTGAACCAGCGACCTCCCGGTGCATGGGTTGATGCTCACCACTGAGCTACACCAGCCAGGCATCCCCTCTTTTTTTAATTAGTTAAGCCACTGAACAGTTGCAACATCTTTCAAAAATGACTGCAACAACAGGCTTAAAAGATAAGAAGAGTCATTTTATAAAGAGATTATGGGGATATAAACCTACCATGACCATTTTCCTTTGTTCATACAGCTTCTGTAATTGGTAGGACTTTTCCTCTGCTTTGATGTAACCTTTTTTCACATCATCGACAGCCTGTCACCAAAACAAAGGCAGGGAAGAAAGAAATGTAAAAATCATTATCAAGTACATTCTTGATAAAAATAGAGACACAGATTCATTTTCAGAGTAACTCTTATATGGACCTTCATCATCACCGGTAATGTATCTGAGCTGTCCAATACAATAGCTACTAGCCACATGTGGCTACTCAACACTGAAATGTGGCTAATGCATCTGTAGAATAGCAACATGGATATATGTATTGGAATAAGCAGCATGTAAGGAGTGTCTGGATTCTTGTGTTAAGAGATTTAAATTCTGGTTAATTTATACATGTGAAACAATTAAAGAACACTGAAAAATAGCACATAATACTGTATTAAAGGTAACAATGAAGTAGCAAAACTGTGTGGTATAGACAATAAGATACATGCAGTCAGAACATGAGAGGTTACTGCTAATTGTAGTTATCAAGGAAGTCTTGATTGGACCCCAAAGGATAAGTTGAATATAAGAAACTAGTAGTTAAAGTCAAGAAACAGAAATGGATTTGAACTTAAATACATTCAGGAGACATAGCTGTCTGATTTGAATAAAGGGTACATGTTAAGGGACAATGAATGATAATGCTGGAGGAATAGGTTAACAGATTAGGAAGCATCCTAAAAAGCAGGCACAGGAATTTAGACATAAGGACAGTAGGGAGCTAAAATAAGCAATAAAAAAAATTTTTTTGAAAGAAGGACTGATTCATATATGAGTGTCAAATGAATTAATAAGCTAAGGAGAGAATAAAATAAGACAGACCGACAATGTTGTCATACTTTAAGCACCAAGTGAAACAAGACCTTAAACTAGGGGAGCAGCAATTGGAAGAGAAAGTGATAAATCTGAGAACATGAACAAAAAAAATCCCCAACAGGACTTGAAACAGGCAAGAAGGTACCTAGATATAATATGCTTATTCTAAACAACTCCTGGGTTCAGTTAAATGAAATATGCATTCCCCTCCAAACCTCACTCTACCCCAAGAAAAAAATTTAAATCTAAACGAAGAGAAAGCAGATCATTGGGAGAAAAAAAGAACAAATAGAATCATTGGTCCAGGGCATTCAGAATCTAACCTCAGCAAGTTACTGCAAGGACAACTCTAGGCTGGCATACACTTGAACTCTTATCAGAAGACTACCAAATTCCAGAAGGTAGAAATCATTCCCCATAGTCTTTTTTTTTCTTTATTGATTTTCAAGAGAGAGGAAGGGAGAGAGAGACAGAAACATCAACGAGAGAGAACATCAATTGGCCGCTTCCTGCATGCCCCCCACTGGGGATTTGGCCCACAACCTGGGCATGTGCCCTGACCAGGAATCGAACCAGTGACCTCTTGGTGCATGGGTTGACGCTCAACCACAGAGCCACACCGGCCGGGCTCCCCATAGTCTTTAAAGGGAAAAAAAAGTGAAAAGTGTAGAACAGAATGAGTTCAGGATTGAAGTCAAAGAATAGTTCAACTTCTAGGTATGTCACTTACCAATATGCACTTAAGTAAGTCACTTAAACCATCTCAGTCTATAAAACAGGAATAATATTCATCTCATAGGTAGACAACAAAATGAGATAACAGATGTTAAGGGTTTCATATAGATAGTTACTATTATATATCATTGCTACAAACATCATTTAGCTGTTAAGTTCTAAGAATCATACATGGATATTAATGTCCTCCCTGGGGCTGCCTAATGAAAAGATTATGCCCATTCCCTCCATACAAATGAGTGCTCACTTAGGCACAGAGGATCATAGTCACAGAGGGGATGCTCAGTAAGAATGGCCACACATGTCCTGAAGGGCCTGAACACTTATTTTTTTGTTTTTAATCCTCACCTGAGGCTATTTTTCTATTTATCTTCAGATAGAGTGGGAGGGAGAGAGAGGGAGAGAAAGGGAGAGAAAGAGAAACACCGACAGATTGCCTGCCCACGACCCCGATCAGGGCCGGAGACGAACTGCAAGTGAGGTATGTGCTCTTGGCTGGAATTGAACCCGCGACTCATTTGTCTGAGGGCTGATGCTCTACCGCTGAGCCAAACCAGCCAGGGCTGAACACTTGATTTTTAAATCACCAAAAGACTTGACTGCTCTAGGCCAAATAAAACCAATTACTAGAAAGCTGGGAGAGAAGAGGGGAAACAAACAAACAAACAAATACTGGTCTATCTAATTCCTTTCCCATGTAACAAAGTGTTATTTAGCTAAAGGAAAAGGCTTTTCTGATGATCAAATAAAAATACTGTATTTGTTTTATTCGTATCCCCAGTACCTAGAACTGTGTCTAACTTGGAATAGCACTAAAATATTTGAACATTTCCCCAGGGCAGAAAAGTGGATCAGAGTGAACATCTATTCCAGCAACTCTAAGTGAATATTTTCATTTTCATATGGGGCAGCAAAAATGTTCTCTCCTCTCTTCTCTCATTTCTAATCAAGATTATATAGCTTGAGGGCATAGAGGGGAGAAATAGTGATGGGGAAAAAAAAGGTTATATTGCTTGACTAGCCCATTTGAGTCTCACCAACTCTTCCACAATAACCAAACACCAAACTCCTCTCAATTTATGCAAACATTCATTTTGTAAAAACTGTTGACAGTTCTCATCTGCTACTGTCTCCTCTCCTGTTCTTTGTCCTTGCAGGTGTATACCTTTAAAATTCCATTACTATTATTTTAGCAAGCTTTCAGGAAGGTGTAGCTTAAATGTGTTCAATCTGCTGGGTTTAACCAGAATTTAAATGTATCCTACCATAAATTTTGACCTTATTTTTTTTTTTTTTTAAGGAAAAGGCTCATTATCATTTTTATCTAATATTTAATTAACTCTATGGTGTACATTTTTTCACATTTTATCATCTCTAAAATTGGGATGCATCTTATAATCAAAGATGTGTCCATTTAATTGGTAGCTCTTTTCTCTTTTTTAGCAGTACATAAAACAATAGTATATCTTATAATCAATGGCATCTTGGAATTGATGAAATAATTAGATACTTTAGATATTCCCATGAAAATATGATACAAAAAAATAACTAAAATTAAGTAAGGGAAAAAATAATATTATTTTCCAAATGGCACAAAAGTTTACCTAGTCAAGCAAAACATCATTTGAACCCTTCTGCCCTACTGGGAATATAAAATAGTGTAGCTGTTATGGAAAACAATATAGCAGTTCTTCAAAAATTATAAATAGAATTACCATATGAACCAGCAATCCCAATCCTGGGTATATTAAAAGCAGGATTTTGAAGAGATATTTACACACCCATGTTCATAACAGCATTACTCATAATAGCCAAGATGTAGGAAAAAAAACCAATGTCCATCCACAGATGACTAGATAAACAAAATGAGATATACACATACAATGAAATATTATTATTTTGCCTTAAAAAGGAAGGAAATCCTGTCGGTTGCTATAACATGAATGAGCCTTGAGGACATTATGCTAAGTGAAATAAGCCAGTCACAAAAAGATAAATACTGGATGTTTCCACTCACATGATCAGAAAACAGATCTCAGCAAAGCTATGCTAAGACTATATCCTATTGTTGAGCCTGTACTTGAACCAAATATTCTGACTCCTAGCTAATTTTCTCATTCCAATAATACAAGGCTCTGCTATAAATTCATTATTTATAGAGTCATAGTAATAATATAAACACAATACTGATCTAATACCTATTATAATTTGCCTATGTTAGGAAGATGGGAGAGAGAAAAAAGTATGGGTATTAGTGAGAATGGGGAACAAAATGGAGACTCTCGTCCTTTAGTGGGAAATGAAGAGATACTGTCTGAATCTGAAAAACCAAGCAGGAGCAATATAACCAAGTTATAACAGAGACATGAAAGTAAATATTTAAAAAAAAAAAAAGAAAAAAGCTGAAAGAGGTGAAAAATGATTGCCTTTGTGTAGAGATGAAGATAAGTGGAGCAACTACTATTTTTCGTAATAACCTGTGTAGAACTATAAACTGTGTAGAACTTTAAACTCTATTGAGACAGGCCAGTAAGCCAGGGCAAGTGGAATAGGGAAACTGAAGTCAGACAGCTGAACAAACCGACAGCAATTTATAGCGGATACAGAAGGTTACCTCCCTAGAGATAACATCTAGGCCTCAGTTGTATTTCAGCTCCAGACCCAGAAAAGCAGCAAAACCAGGTAGGTGACACCAAGACCAGCTGCAATGACTAACGACCCCCTGCCCTGACACTGACCAATCAGTGAGGACCACGACCCTGAAGGAGCACACTAGAAAACTGATGGATATTCTGTTGAAACCCTCCAGAGACCTCCTCTAAGATTCCCACAAGTAAGAAAGAAATAAAAGCCTCAAGACAAAGGACCCGGTGCGCACTCTCCTTCCCAGGAGCATGCCCGCAACCCCCACCACTTTTACTCCCCCCACAGGCATGTATCTTCTAGGCTCTAAGAGACCCCACAAGGCTTGCAACCAGGGCAGCAATGGGCAGTGGCAATTCATCCCAGGCAAACCCCCTGAACCTGTCCCCAAGGCCCCCTTTTTCTCTGACTTCTTAATGAGCCAAAGCAGACCAGCCTAGGCTCATTTCCCTAGCCCTTTCTTGTTTCACTGTCCCCAGTTTTTTATTTTTTTATTTTTTTTCTTTATTGATTTTAGAGAGAGGAAGGGAGAGGGAGAAAGAGATAGAAACATTGATGAGAGAGAACATCGACTGGCCACTTCCTGCATGCCCCCACTGGTGATTGGGCCCACAACCTGGGCATGTGCCCTGACCAGGAATAAAACTGGTAACCTCTTGGTGCGTAGGTCGATGCTCAACCAGTGAGCCATACCGGCCGGGCTCACTGTTCCCAGCTTTAATAAATGTCCTCTAAAATTCACCCAGACTCGTGCTGGACTCTGCACAAAGTCAAGAACCCACACACTACCAGCTGGCCCTAGGCAGACCCACTCAGGGCCAGGTCCCCTTTTCAGTAACACTATGAATGTGTAATTTTGATAAACATTTTTTCAAAAGGTACACAGCCATATGCTCATTTTCTGTTGTTTAAATAAACACATTTTAAATTCCAGGATATCTTCATTTCTTAAGCATATTAATCTTTTTGTGAAATAGGATAGCACATTTTACAAATTTAACTAAGATTCAGGAGGCAAAGCAGGTTACCCAAAGATTCACACTGAATTGGTAAATTATCCACTCCATACAAACAGAAAAAAAGAATCAGGCCTTTCCAAGAAGATTAATTCACCCACCTGATGAAAGAAGTAGGTAACAGCCAGGTCATTGTCATTTAAGAGGATTTCTTCTTCTGTCGTAAAAAGCCACTTTCGAATGGTCAGGCAGGTGCCTGGCACAGCTGATGTGTAATTCTGGACGTAGAGTTTATGAGGAAATTCATTAGGTGCCAGCTTACGTACTAAAGAGAAGACAAAGCAAAGAAAGCTAGAATGAAAAGATACATAAGAAATTTCCCTAGTATAAACTATAGATAAAAGTATAAATAGGAAGATCAAGAATAGCAGATTTTCATTAACCAAAACGCTGGCTTAGCTCCATCAAGGAGCTCCGCCTCAGGATGACAAAATAACTATTTGTCTAACCAAATCTATCCGTTCTAACTATGACTATGGCCAGTCGGGCCTCAAACCAGCTGAACTATCACCTGAATGACCTGCCATTCAGTTAACATGCTGACTCTGCAGACAGTACCTACTACAAAGTCAATTAAAATATCTGATCCATTATCTGATATGTTACAGTGATGTCTACTGAACACTTTTAAAGCAAGCCTCCCCTCTTACCTAGCTAGGTGCAGTCAGTCTCTCATGTGGCAATTCTCAATGAACTGCTTTTATTGTTAAGAGTTGAAAGACTCTCCCTATCCCACCCCACAATTCTAAGACATTCATCAAAGTGAAAAGTGTCTTCTGAGTAAAGTTACTTCCTCTTTCTAACAATGCACAAGCAGGATAAAACACTACCAATTTTAATTTCTACACTAATTTTCTTTGGAAAGGCTCAGTTTTCTTCTCTTGATGTTTACTTGGCTTTATAACACTGCAAAAGACAGGTTTAATATCCCCCCCCCCCTTTTTTTTTATTAACTAAAGTATATAGTAAAGAAGGATAAGATTAGAATCCAAATATCCTGGTTCCCTAGCAATCCTTTGTAACATTTCTATCTGCCTAGTTAGACTGTCGGGAGTTGGCAAGATAAAGAATAATAGGGAAATGGCCGCTTCAGGGGGAATCAAAATTGTTCTACATTGACCTGGGACAGCAAGGCAACTCAAGTCTACGACTCTCCCCCTTTCCGGGATGAGAAAGATCTGATCAATCAATATTATGGCATTTCTGGCCTTAGCTCTGTGTGTGTGTGCATGTGCATGTGTGTGTGTGTGTGTGAAAAAGACCCATAAACTATAGGAAACAAACTATTAGGAAATCTATGTCATTCAGGGCAAGCACTCAGACTTCCTCCCCTTTGTGGTCTCAATGCAACCAGTGTAACCAGCATCCCTGGCTTTTATGAAATAATACATAAGACAAGTTTCCTGTATTGATATAATAAAATTCCTAGGAAGAGGATATCTATTTACAAAAAAAACTTAAAGATATGCATTAAAGGAATGGTTTTAAAGTAATTTATCTCTTTCTAACTCCTGAAAACAAAAAACTATTCCTAAAAATCTACAAAAAGCATAAAGACACTAAAACAAATAGTCGCTAAATAGAACATCCCCTCTTTTAAGGCTGTTTCACTGAACTATATTAATTTTGAATCTCCAATTTAAAAGAACCTCGTGAAAGTATCCACTTCAGCCCTGGGTGCAGGTAACTTATACTTACAAAAGAGGAAAAAGGATCAACAGTGACTAGATACCCTTTGACTTGGACTTAATGGGATTTGCCTGGTCTGCTTGTTGGAGACCATCCTAATAAGTAAAATCTCCCCTGGGTCTGCGAGCTCTTCTTCTCTAGGCAAATAGTTTCAGTCTGACAGCTTCTGGGATTTTCAATCTGACAGTATTAGAACGAAGTACCCCCAAACAAAATTTAGTATTAGCCACTGGCACTTACCAAAGGAATGGTTGATCACTTCAAATAAGGCAAAGTAATTCATTGTTGTACTGTCCATGCCAACCTTTGCTGCAATAGCCTAAAGTGTAAACAGGATAGATTAGTTTCAAAAGAACTAAATCAGCCAGTGCTGTGGGAAAAGACAAATGTATGAATGTGGAGGGGGAAGACAGAGGTTTTGCTATCTTGGTTTCACATAAACTAAATTCATGGTCTATAGCTATTCTTCTTTGTATGTATGTACATAAACCCACACATAGTATGTATGAAATTAAAGGAAAAAAATACCTGTATTTGATCCAAACAACTATGATCTCTAAGTATGAGTTTCTCCCCTCTAATTCAAGCTGATAATAGTTTCTCCTTAAATCTATCAGCTTTCCTCTCAGCCCACAAGGGTCTTTTTTTTTTTTTTTTTTTTTTTTAATCCTCACCCAAGGACATTTTTCCATTTTTTGTTCAGATAGAGTGGGAGGGGGAGAGAGGGAGGGAGAGAGAGAGAGAGAGAGAGAGAGAGAGAGAGAGAGAGAGAGAGAGAGAGAGAGAGAGAGAGAGAGAAACATCGACGTGTAAGGGACACATCGAGTGGTTGCCTCCCGCACGACCCAACCAGGGCCGGCCAAGGTACATGCCCTTAGCAGGAAGAGAACCCGGGTCTCTCTGGACCGCAGGCCGACGCTGTAACCGCTGAGCCAAACCGGCCAGGGCCACAAGGGTCTTTTTTAATAGCACTTACAAGAAATGTGCTAGATAAGAACAGAACTTAAGAAAAATAAATAAATTCTTAAATATCCAGTCTTGTACATTCAGCCTACATTTAACATAGGCTATTAACACACAAGATCTATACCTCTGGTTCTTGAGCTTAAAATACTGTTTTATCCATTTTGTTCACACTTCACAAATTATTCTTGCTTATTTTTCAGATAACCCATGTCTCGAGCTGGGAACCTCCATTTCCTAAGAATCACCATCATCAATATAACATGAAAATAGCAAAATTTTGGGACAACAGAGGCATTTTGAACAAGTGTCAGTCCTCCTCTCTAGGAACTTAGGTCCTAATACGACAAATAAAAAAAATAAAATAAAATAAAAAAAGACTCCATGTGTAAATAAATAAAAGTGAAATTATATACAAATAACAACAAAACACAAAGCAAAAAACACAAACTAGTAATACCAAAATTCCTTTTCATGCTCAATCCCCATATAAATAAGGCAGTTAATTGAACAAGACAAAATTATTGAATGTTAATGTCTTAGTACACCAAATATTATATTCTTCTTCCCAACTGCTCACATATCAGACCTAGGTTTATTCCTGATATAAGAACTGGAGATTATAAGTGTTCTAACTTACTATTCTATACTGCCCTGAATAGAAATTGAAATGCTCTCAAGGTATGGAAAATGGGTTATAGCTAGAAGTCTCAGTAACAGGGTGAGGGGGAAATATGCAAATACATTAGGCCTTGCTAGAGAAATAGAAAGAAAAACCATCAGCGCCCTGGCCAGTTTGGCTCAGTGGTAGAGCGTCGGCCTGTAGACCAATGAGTCATGGGTTTGATTCCGGCCAAGGCACATACCTTGGTTGCGATTCGTCTCCAGCCCTGGTTGGGGTCATGTGAGAGGCAACCAGTCGATGTGTCCCTCTCACATCGATGTTTCTCTCTCTCTCCCTTTCTCTCCCCCTCTCTCCTACTCTTTCTGAAGATAAATGGAAAAATATCCTCGGGTGAAGATTAAAAAAAAACAAACACCAAAAAATTTTAAAAAATAATAAAATCAGCAAGTGATAAAATTAACATTTTCCTAACAATCATCCCACCATTTATAAATTCAGAAATATCTCAGATCCTACACATAACCTTTGCCCTCGAATACAGTATATGAGTAAATATATGGGAGACAGATTTTTTTTGTTGTTTTTTGCTACAAAGGAGAAATAAGCATTAATATCCAGAAACCTGCTAGTCTCCCTTAAAATCCTGATCAAATCAGGACTAAAAACCAATGAAAAGGCCTAAAAGTACCATTTCTCACTGACAGGAAACAGGACTCCTTGGGGAAATGGCTGATTCTAGATCTAACACAGAAAATATACAAAGATGAGCCCCGAATATCTTTTTGTACCAAAAAGCAAGGATGTTATAAACAAATAGGTTGCATCAAAATAATACAGGAACATACAATGGAGGAGCTCCACTGGTCAAAGATGGAAGAATTTGAGCATCACAAAGATAATACATATTATTGAGTAAATCATGCTGAATATCTAAAAACCTACATAACACTAAAAAAATAAAATAAAATAATTTCATTGGACATCATTGGAATCAACTAGGGCACCAATTCTTAACTCTGAAAACTGGCAATAAAAGGAAAGAAATATTTACCTTTCCCTTATCAAAAACTATATTTCAGGATAACTAAATACCCACAGTTGATAAAGAAAAGTTCTTTACAGAATAATTCTAGTTAATAGATGTGAAGAAATGAGAGAATTAGAAAATCAACGCTTTGCAACCCTTAATGAAGCCACTGGTTAAAGGAGCAATCATCAGTGATACACTCATTTGATAAATGATCAATGGAGAACTTTACAATGGAGAGATTCGTTTATCACCACCTAAACATACTGATATTGTATACGTCCTGGTGAGAAGCAATGTGAAGTATATAGCACCAATTATGAAGTATTCTTATCAAAATAACTGAACCTGGATCTAATCAAGCCTCTAGAGCAAATGTCCATTTATAAAACATATAAGAAGACAGAAAGACATACTAAATGACACAAATATATAAAAGAAACAAACAGCCCTGGCTGGTTTGCGGGTTCGATTCCCAGTCAAGGGCACATACCTGGGTTGCACATACCTGGGTTATTAATCCCCCAGCCAGTTGGGGTCATGTGGGAGGCAGCCAGTGGATGTGTCTCTTTCACATCGATGTCTCTCTCTCTCCCTCCCTCCATCCCTCCCTTCCACTCTCTCTAAAAATCAATGGAAAAATATTCTTGGGTGAAGATTAACAAAAAATAAATAAAAATAAAAAAATATGCATTCTTATTTTTAAAAATAAAATGAAAGAAACGGATAAATTCAGAATATGGGACATTCCACAGGACACAGACCCAATTTCTGCAATAAAACAATGATATGGGAAAAAAGTTGGGGATAGGAAAAGAGACTGCTCTATTTTAAAACAAACATAAAAACCAAATGTGATATATTTAGATCCAGATTTTAACCAACCAACTATAAAAAAATCATTTTTTGATAACTGGGAAAATTTGTCAATTTGTTATTAGTTAATATCAAGGAAGTATTGTTAATTTTTAGGTTTGTTAATGGCTTTGTGGTTATGTAAGAAGAATGTTCATATTTTTTAGAGATGTATACTGAAATACACACAGGTCCAATAACATGAAATTTGCTTTAAAATATTCAAACAAGGGAGGGGAGGATATCTAGAGCAAATGTGGAAGAATCTTGATGACTATGATGTAAGTGATGAACAGACAGAGGTTCATTGTACTATTCTGTTTTCATGTACATTATAAAGTTTTTGTCTGTTTTTATCCTCACCCGAGGACATTTTTCCATTTTTTGTTCAGACAGAGTGGGAGAGAGAGAGAGGAAGAGAGAGAGAGAGAAACATCGATGTGAGAGAGACACATCGACTGGCTGCCACCTGCACGACCCAACCAGGGCCGGGGACAAACTGCAACCGAGGTACGTGCCCTTAGCGGGAACCGAACCCGGGTCGCTCTGGACCGCAGGCCGACACTCTAACCACTGAGCCAACCCTGCCAGGGCTACATTATAAAGTTTTTACAGCTAAAGGGGCAAGGGGACTAATCAGAACCGCTACTACCTGGGATATTTATTGTACCTTTCTTTTAAGATGGACAAACAATAGTAGCTAACATTTAATAAACTTATTTGCCAGATACTCCAAGCACTTATATGTATTAACTCGTTTAATTTATCTTCCTTAGCTCTAAACCATGCAATGTCAAGTCTACTTGTTCAAATTACTTACCTGATATACTTGGTCTGTAGTACTGTTCTTTTTAACCCTGACTGTAACTGTTGTTCCGTCTGGTAATGCTACTCTCAGCTCTACGTCAGACACACCATTGTAGTTCTGGGGAGAAAGACAAAGAAGAAGAATCTATGAACCAGTGTATCCTCATTCTCCTTGTAACATGCTAGCTAAACAACCTAAACATGTGACAGAAAGTGAGTTCCAATGAAAAGGGGAGAAAAGACACCTTATAAATCAATATATTTACAAGTCATTAAACTGACTTTAGGGTGCAGCAGAAATTAACCTTTAAGATGAACGGGGAGAAAAGAAATATGTTGAAGCCAAAATATTCACATTTTAAAACAGAAAACTTATGTGGAACAGACTAGGGCAAACACAGATGAGTTTTTTCGCTTATTTTCAAACATTTGGAACTCACAAATAAGAAAAGAAGGCAACTGAAAACAGTAGTTCCAACCAATATTCTCTGGTTTAATATGGTTAGGCATGTTAGACTGGCTCAAGTAGCATAGTAAATTCCTTTCTAAATCCTGCAATAATCACACCTTTGCAAGGAAAATGGATGAAACTCAGAAATCTGAGTTAGTCTGATGCCCACTTTTCTTCTAGCAAAGAGTAAACAATATTTGTCCTCCATAATTCAAAAGAAATCATTCACTCTCATTGCTTTTAATGATTAACACATTCCTCTTAACAGATTTTTGACCTTGTAATTTTTATTAGAGAGAAACAACTATTTAAGAACAAGTCCATCTTCATTTACCACTTTTGTAAAAGTACTACTCAATGCCTAAAGCCATCCTAAGCATTACTTTGTTATAAGCCCTCGTCTGAAATAAACTTAGAATCTAGTTGGGAAAATAAGACATATACATATAAAATAATCAGGGGATAATACACTATTTAATACAGCAGCATTACATATTCATTCTTCTATCAGTTAATATTTATTAAGCACCTACAATATGCTTGACACTGTGATAAGACACTGGGAATAAAAAGATGATCAAGATTTAGTTCTTGTTCTAGAGATCTCTTGTACAGCATGGTGACCACAGTTAAACAGTACTCTACTTTATATTGAAATTTGCTAAGAGGGTAGGTCTTAAGTGCTTTCACCACAAAAGGAAGGAAGGAGGGAAGGAGGGAAGGAGGGAAGGAGGGAAGGAGGGAAGGAGGGAAGGAAGGAAGGAAGGAAGGAGGGAGGGAGGGAGGGAGGGAGGGAGGAAGGAAGGAAGGAAGGAAGGAAGGAAGGAAGGAAGGAAGGAAGGAAGGAAGGAAGGAAGGACCAGGTGATAAATATGCTAATTAGCTTGATTGTGGTGATCATCACAATGTATACATACATCAAAATATCAAGTTGTACACCTAAAATATATACAATTCCTATTTGTCAATACCTCAATAAAGCAAGAAAAAAAAGATTTAACTCTTACCTACTGGTAGCTCAGATTAAAAATATAAAGTAATAATCTGATTATATGTATAAAAAATTAGAGAATGAGATACCAACAAAGTAATAATTAAGTGGTACTGACTGCAAAAGTTCTTGGAGGAATGAAAAATCAATGACTTGAGTAACAGGGAAGGCTTCAAAGAGAAAATGGATCTAGCACTAGGTCTTAAAGGATAAGCAAGACAAAAAAAAAAGACTGAAAAAATAGACATCTGCTATAATCGATATCTTTATTTTCCCCCACAATGAGCCAAGAGGTAAACATTCACTGTAGGGGTAGTCACTTACCTCGTCTGATTCTGACAGGAATTCCTGCATGATGTCACTCTCACCAATGACTCGTATTGAGCACACTGTAGAAAACAAAGATAGAACAGGGCATGAAGCTCTAAAATCAAGAATATAAAGCCAAGTATTTGTCAAAGTTTAAGTGTAAAACATTAGTACCAGGCAATGCTGAGGTAGTATGTTATCCCTAACATATGATATTTTAAGACACAAGAAATATTCATGTAAATATGAACAAGAACAGAGGAGTAATAAAATGTACAAAAATGCAGCTTGCTAAAAATATTGAACATAGCCAAGGGAAGTCACCCAAAAAAAGAGAAATTAAAGTTCAGTAAATCTAACTTTGTAGTCTTGTGTGAACTATTAACAAGCTAGACAACAGAGCAAGGGCAAGGTCAATTAGAAATAAGCCAAACACAAAATTGAAATACAAAAGAAAAAACATCTATTTGGCCTAGGATCAGGCCAGCCAGAGAACTATAAACATTTAAAGCCATATGGGGGGAAATGGGTAGGTAATTAATTATTAAGCTGAGCACATCTTCTCACCTCATAATTTGAGCTTCAAAACAACAACAAAAAGAAAGGAAGGCAGTAGGAAAGCAGACAGGTGGGTAACTAATTATCTAAATCTAAGCAAGTTAATTTCCTGACACCCTCATTAGCATGGCAAGTTATACTGATGATTTACTTCATTTTATTTTAAAAAACTGTACACTTCTCATTTCCGAAGGGCTGTGTTTAGAGGCCATTCCGTGTTAGAAAAAAGCTAAAAACAAATGATGAGGTTTCACTACTTCTACAGGGAAAATAATTTTTCTTCAGGGATAAAGCTCTCTACCAAAGTTTAAAAAAAATTCAACTAGGTCAATTAGTTCTCACATAAAGACACAGAATTACTAAATACCACGTAAGATCATCATTCTATTAAACTGGTATTTTAAAGAAAAGCCTATTGCTCAGCTAGCAAAATATGTTAACCACATAATGTAGCGAAGCAAGGTATCCTCTGAGCCACAAAATGAACTATTTTTTTCGGGAGATCTGTGTCCTTTCCCCCAACTTTCTAGATAAACAAGTGCTTCAGCATCTACATTCACAAATTCCTTATGTACTGTTTGGAAGTCCTAAGATAACAAGTAAGTTTCAATACTTCTACCTATAACCTGCTTAGAACAAGGGGACTTTAGATTACCTGCAACTCAGCAAACGTATCTATGGACACATGTAAGAGAAATGAGGAGTTTTCAAGTAGGATATGCCAGTGATACTGCCACTTACTTCCCAAATCAATTCAGCATGTTGTTGAGTCAGTCTGTATGTGTTTGCTGGCAAATAATATAACCCTATAAATGAAGGTCCTTAATGCATCAAAACTAATTATGTATTTTTTTTCTGTTGCTATGTGTTCAGTGAGTCAATAAAATAGGCTATTAATCACTGTACTGGACATTTCGGTCTTGGCTTTAAAGATCAGATTATTCAACACCTATAGTCAGAAATCTGACTTACTTTCACTACTGCGTTTCATGAAACTTAGCTATGCAGTTTAGGAGTTGCAACATCCACCTAGACCCTATGTCTACTCAAGATAGTAGAGTTTAATAGGCCAGCTTACCTTTTTCTAGATATTCTTCCAAACCTCGTCGTCGGGCATCTAATTGCTGTTCTGATAAAGAGAATGGCCACTTCCCTGGAAGTCGGGGAAATGTAAAGTTGGCAAACTCTCTCTTCAGGTTCTGGTGTAGGATGGCAAACTCCCGGTACCGCTTAGAACATAGCTGCCTCCCTGCCATGTAAACATTGTACACCTGGTAAGGGGAAGAACAAAAAAAGCCTATTTACTACAAATTAAATCACAGAATCATCAAAAGTCAAGCTTAGACTGATATTGTGAGGTATATTCTGCTACAGAGAAATGTTCAAGATCATTGTAAATGTAAGACTTACTTTTAAAAAATATGCCAGAAATTATATGTATAAAAGAGGACTACTCCCTTCAAAGGGGCCATGATCTTATTTTTGTTATTAAAATTACCTCCAAAACACTTTTAAATATCTTTAAAAGTGGCCGGTTTGGCTCAGCAGTTAGAGCGTTGGCCCGAGGACCAAGGAGTCACAGGTTCAATTCCAGTCAAGGGCACATACCTCGGTTGTGGTTTGTCCCTAGCCCTGGTTGGGTCGTGTGGGAGGCAACCAGTCGATGTGGCTCTATCACATGGATGTTTCTCTCTGTCTGTCTCTCTCTCTCCCTCCCTCCCACTCTATCTGCTGATAAGTAGAAAAATATCCTCACGTGAGGAATTAAAAAAAAAATCTTCAAAAGCAATTATGAGCTCTAAGGGCAGATTTTATTCTCAGAAAGTTAAAAGTCATTCAAAGACAATGTGGTAAATACTGTGAATGAACAAGCATGCAAATTTGGAGAGAGACGTAAAAAGCTAGGGTTAATTTTAAAGTAATGTTATCACTGATAATTGTGTGGGGCCCAAACTTTCAAAGAAAAGGTCTAAAGATGATATAAGCAATAGTGGCTTTTTTGTTAGATTTTTGCAAAAACTCCTTTCCTGAAGTCAGATATCCCTAGCTTTGTTCATCATTAAAACAGGGTTAACACAAAATTAAAGAATACACGTACTCTAAGGACCGCCTCGTAATAATAAAGTTATAATCCTCATGAAGAAACCAGCAGAAATTTTTGTCTACTGTTCACAGAGGCATGCCAAGATTCTAGAACAGGACCTGGCACAGAGCAGGCACTTAGCAAATATCTGATGAAGACATGAATGCATGCATGTGCAATTCCTGAATATGTGCCCTTATAAAGGAAAGTGGTGGAATGTGTAATCGAAAAACATCAAATAATCCAACTTACTTTGTATTCTTAGAACATATCAAATAATGCAGAGATGGGAATTTTAGTCCCAAATCACATTACTGGCTTAGCAAAAATCATTCCAAATTTTAAATGTATATACAAAACAGGTCATCTATTCATGTAATCAAGAGTTAATCACTAAGAATGTATAGGCCAAAGCCTTTCCTTCAAGCTCAGGAAGAACCTTTTCCATGCTTCTATGCATGAATTAAATACAAAAATAAAATAATTCATTCAAAACTCGTTTTCCCACAACTCTCCTCCTATGATCCCTCCTCGAATTAAAAGCAAAGCCTCTAATCACTATCAAATGGCCTTCAGGGATGTATATGATCCTGATCGATGAGTTTTCTTCCTGTGATTATCACTCAAATTTGTAACTGATTGTAATGAATCATACATATTACCAAGTACTGTTATCACTGCTTGCTAAATTACAAAAGCATAAAGAGAAAATGGTCTTCCCCTCAGACAGGACCACATATTCCCTTAAGCCTTAGTAAGGGCAAGTGGTCTCAAGAAGTCTTACTCAGTCTATCTGGTCTCAATAACATCACCATTAACATCACCATTCCTTTGCTTAAAAAGCAAGTCCACAACCCTACTGGTATTATAAATCAGCCTGAGCTCCTCACACAAGGAAGGAAGGTAGGTAAAACTAGCTAGTGGAATTGCTGGTTCAAAGATATTCTCCAGTGTCTTTTTCCAAGGTAGATAGAGTACAGTAGTTCTTTGAAAATCCACAGGAGGACTACAGCTGCATTTCCTCCATGGTGCTCACTTGAGTGATCTTAAGTCCAGTAAAACATTTCATAGGGTGGAAGAACCCTACAACTTGAGAGGCCTTTGTGACAACTTCGAACAACAAATCCTAAAAATTGATTCAACTTTCGGTTTCTTCATAAGGTGAGAAGAGAGTAACATCCAAGAGCCCCTCAGTCCCCCACCCATTTAAATGTGGTATGAAGTCAAAGGGAACAGAAATACAAATATGATGCCTGACAGTTCAGTAATGCTTTAACGCAGGTAGAAAAGGCTTCCACAAGACCCAAACCATTTTTAAATTAACTGTACTTAGCAAATAAGAAACATACAAAAGGAGATCACAATAGAGACTAGTTTGTTCTCTACTTGTTCTTAAAATTAACCCAAATCCATTAGTATTCATTTCCTTGGTATAGATACAATCATTTAAAAAGAAAAAAAAAGACTGCTTCATTTAGTCGCTGCAGAGGTCCTCTGCCTAAAAACCATGAATATACATGGTCCATGAGAAATGAATCTCACTGCAAATGAGAATGTCCATCTAAAATATATTCTCTGGCCTTGGCCAGTTTGGCTCACGGGTTAGAACGTTGGCCCACGAACCAAAGGGTCACGGGTTCAATTACAGTCAAGGGCACGTACCTGGGCTGTAGGCTTGATCCCCAGCCCCAGTTGAGGTCGTGCGGGAAGTAATCAACTGATCTGTCTCTCTCACATGAATGTTTCTTTCTCTCCCCTTCCGTCCCTTCTACTCTATCTAAAAATTAAT
The DNA here is from genome assembly GCA_030848825.1 of Tadarida brasiliensis. Classification (NCBI taxonomy): domain Eukaryota; kingdom Metazoa; phylum Chordata; class Mammalia; order Chiroptera; family Molossidae; genus Tadarida; species Tadarida brasiliensis. Next base: position 20,294,807 of record CM061275.1, read on the forward strand.
GGAAAAATATCCTTGGGTGAGGAAAAAATATATATATAGTCTCTGGACTTGAAGGAGAACATAATCAAATATGAATTAAAGATACACCCAGCAGCCCTGGCCGGTTTGGCTCAGCGGTTAGAGCGTTGGCCTGCGGTCCAGAGAGACCCAGGTTCGGTTCCCGCTAAGGCACATGCCTCGGTTGCAGTTCATCCCCGGCCCTGGTTGGTCGTGCGGGAGGCAGCCACTCCATATGTCCCTTTCACCTCGATGTTTCTCTCTCTCTCTCTCTCTCTCTCTCTCTTCCTCTCTCTCCCACTCTATCTGAACAAAAAATGGAAAAATGTCCTCGGGTATTATACCCAGCAGTCAGTGCTTCTGGGATCTTTCTATCTTAATTTAAATCCTCAGACTTGTTTGCTCACACATGGAATTAGATGAATGTAGTCTAGCTTGTGAGAGTACACTGAATTTAACACAATCACTGGTCATTCTCTTCTCCAAATGACCATATCCTACAAAAACTTCAAGTTGGAATTTCACACTGCAAAGCCAGTTGTCTGAGGTAACAAGTTTCAGCTCTCTTGACATACTCTTTGATGAGTTAGACCCCAATAAATGAAATGGAATTAATTATGGGTGGAGAAAGTGTAAAGCTTATCTGATTAGTGATATAGTTTTGTCTCTGTATTCTGCAAGGCAAAGTTACAAAATTCATCTTTGAAATAATTTCTAAATTTCTCAATATGTAAACATTGAAAATCTATGCCATGCTATTTCTCTCTCTATCCTCATGACTTAGTTCTACGGAATGAATGCCAGAAGATGGTAACTGATACATTCCTTTTTTAAAAAAATGTTTTTATTGATTGATTTTAGAGAGTGAGGAAGGGGGAGGGAGGGAGAGGGGATTTTAAGTGGTAATCTATCATTTTACGTAGGCTCTAAATATTAAAGTGTTCTCATTTTCTCAAACTTCTAGTAACCAACCCACAGGAATTGTGCTACTGAACACATAGAAGAGAATCTCCTTATACAATGCAAAAGTGATTAGAAAAAAAGTAGAATGATGACATTTTGGCTATGGCAATATCACCCAAGTACAGCTTCCAAATGTCAAATAGACACTGAACTGGTTCATGCTATTGATCTAGATGAATATTCTTTGTACATATGATCAACAAATTGTTTCCAATGCCACCCTGCTAATTCATCTTGCTTTTAGCTGAAAATTCACCTTTAAAAGGACTCAATTTGCTATTCACAAACTGCTTATGATAACAACAGGAAATCTAGCACTCAGCTGATTTCTGGGTGTAATCCATGAGATCCGTAACTAAGAGAGTCTTCCCAGATGCTGAAGTATTTAGGCTCCTTCTTGGAAAGAAAAAAGCATAAAGGCAACAACATGCTTTTAAATAACTTGGGTTTATCATGTGTGCATGTGTGTTTTCTCTAATGTGACTCATAAATGGTCTCTATAACTTTTCTTTTTCTTTACTTGGACCTCTGGTGTATAGAACTAGAAATATCATAATCCTTGGTTCATAACAGTCTCATTATGATGAGCTCTTTGTATGAATATCTGATTAGTTATTTTTAATCTTGTAAAAAGTAAACTAAGACTTTGACAGTAACTTATTTCTAACCATACAGTCGGCCTCCTTCATCTCACCTGTTTCCCTAACCCCTCTCCTCAAATGATCATACTCAGCCACATTCATCCTTCTCTTGCTTTTCCTTTTATACTTTTTTCCTGTATTTATATATAACCCTTAAATTTTTATTTTTTATTTTAATTTCTAAAGGGTATTTTAGTTTTATACAAAGGTTATCTTACAGAATGAGACCTTTTGGGACTTATTTTTTTCACTTAGTCTTATCTACAATGTTATATATCTTTGTGGTTTATCCTGTTGTATATAACACATTATTATTTTGCTTTCTAAAATCTGTTCTCCCATTGATGGGCATTTGGGTTGTTTCTGGGTTTTAGCTATTGTGAATAATGCTGCTATGGATATTTGTATATAAGCCTCCTGTTGTACATGTGTAAGAGATTCTCCTAAGTATATACCTAAGAGTGAAACTATAGACTATTCAGTCTAAGGAGATAACGCCAAACTGTAAGCTAAAGTAGTTGCATCAATTTATACTCCTTTCAGTAATATTAAAAAGATCCTCTTATTAATTTTTGCCAGTGAAATGGGTGTGAAAAGATTTCTCACTGTGGTCCTAATTTACATTTCCTTAATTACTACTGATGTTGACAATCTCTTCACGTTAGTGTCCTCTTCTGTAAAAAACCTATTCATATGTTTTGTTCACTGTTATACTGAGTTTTTGTGCTTTGTTCATTGATTTGTAGAGTTCTTTATATGTTTTTCATTTAATCTTTTCATTTGTGCGTATCGTGAATACCTCCTTCCTAGTATATGTCTTCTCACTTTAAAGAATCTTAATTTTTAAAAATTAGTCAATTTCAAAAGTCTAATTTATCAATACTTTCATGACCAATGCTTTCTGTGTCTTAAGAAAGTTTAGCTATCCCCAGAATATAAAAGCTCTTCACCTATACTTTATACTAAGAGCTTTTAATTTTTTGTCATTTAAGTCCTTAATCCATTTGGGATTGATTTTTCTATAGAGTATGAAGTAGAGTTCCACTGGTATTGCTTTTAAAGCCAAGAATATTTCAAATCAAGTTTTAATTAAATTACCCGAAAACAAAAATATTCTGCTTTGATAGGGCAATCTGGGAACTTCTGGGTGGTCTGTAATTAATTTCCCACTGTAAACAACTAGAAAACTGGATACAATACAGGAAGCAACTATTTTCAGATAATACACAGCTAAAAACTATAATTCATGAGAAAAGAGAAACAAACAAGATGAGCCCTATCATAACCTAGGCTTTCTGTCTAGAGGTAACTCCTGAACTGTGATTTAGACAGGGGCCCCAACACAGAGTTCAGCAACTTCACTGAGTTGAGAAAACAGAGACTAGAGTTTAGGAAGGCCAAAGCAGCTAGAATATGCAGGACAGAGTACATAAAAGGAAGGAGCTAGATACAGAGCTCCAGAAATCTGCATAAGATCCCCTTGAACTTTGGCTGAATAACAGTAATACCAGGGTAAGCTGTAAAATAAACAATTCCTGGAGATCAAAAAGGGTCTAGAATCATTTGACTTCACTCCAGCCAGAATAGAGAGACCTCCCTTGAAACTACATGGCATTCAGAAAAGAAATTTAAAAAGCCATGATTTAGGAGTGGGGCTAAATTAGTTCTAGGGTGAAGGCTACTTTGAACTCACCCTAAAAAGAGCTTAAAAAAAAAAACAAAAACACCTTAGACTTCCGGTCAAGATGGTGGCGTAGGTAAACACGGTACTTGCATCCTCCCACAACTACATCAAAATTACAACTAAACTACAGAACAACCATCATTCAGAACCACCTGACATCGAGCAGAATAGAAGTCCTACAACTACGGAATTAAAGAAGCCACATCGAGACTGGTAGGAGAGGCAGAGGCGCAGACCCGCTGGTCCCTCACCATGTGTGGTAGATAAAAATCAGGAGGCTATCTTGGCTGTGAAGGTCCTCCCAGAGGAGTGAGGGGTCCCCGCCCCACACCAGGCTCCCAGCTCAGGGTTCCAGTGCCAGGAAGAGAAGTCCCCATAATGTCTGGCTGTAAAAACCAGCAGGAACTAAGGCTGAGGGAGGCTGAGGCTGCTGGAACCCCAGGCAGTTCCTCTTAAAGGACCCTACTCTGACTCGTTCCTTCTGGGCCCCAGCACTGGGGAGGCAGCTTGAAGGGCACCAGAGACCTATGGGAAAGAACTGAGTTGTTGGGCATCAGGGCAAGGGCTGGAGAGGTAGCTTTCTCCCGGAGAGACATGCTGGCAGTGGTCTTTGTTCCTTTGGTGAGTCCTTCCCCAAAAGGCCGGCTGACACTCCAGCAAACAGGCTCACACTGTTTGCCCCACCCTGGTGATTCCCTGAGGCCCTGCCCCACCCAACCTTCAGGCTCACCCAAGCTATTTCCAGTGCTTTACCATAAGATTGGCCAGCCTGTCTTGAATCCTCCTTCAAATTTTCCTAAAATCTCTCAAACAAGCAGCATCTGGTCTCAGTGAGCCCCATGCTTCTTGTTAAGTGGCACCAGGCCTGGCACTAGAAGCAGCCTTGGCTTTTCCTGGGCACCTCCAAGCCCAGCACAAGAAGCAGCCGTATGCAGATCACTTTGTAGCTTATGCCTGGTGGCCCCAAGTATAACACAGGCAGTGGCTGATCTTGCCCCAGAACCAGCACACCCAGTGGACAGCTTCAGACCACATCGAAGCACCACCACCCAACCACCTCTACAAGTGACACATTCAATGAGTGGACTCAGTGGGTACACAGAGTCTTGCTCTGTGTGTTGGGTCCCTACACCGCTGATCCTCCAGGGGAGTCAGAGGCCAGTGGTCAGTGGGCACAGCCATTCCTTGCAGCTGATCAGCCTGAGTAAATCCCTCCCACTGATGTGCCAACAGCAGTCAAGACTCAATTACAAAAGAAGGGTGTACAGTCCACACTAGGGGTGCACCTCGAGGGCCCAGCTGGGGTGATCAGGGAGGCTATGCCACTGGACCCTACAGGACACCTACAACAATAGGCCACACTATGAAGCCTAGGAGACATAGCGACACTACCTAATACATAGCAAACACAGGGAGCAGCCAAAATGAGGAGACAAAGAAACATGTCCCAAGTGAAAGAACACAACAAAATTCCAGGAAAAGAACTAAACAAAATGGAGATAAACAATCAATCAGATGCAGAGTTCAAAACACTGGTTATAAGGATGCTAAAGGAACTCTGTGAGACCTTCAAGGAACTTTAAGGAGAACTCCAAGGAACTTAGTGAGAACATCAACAACATAAAAAAGGACGACTCAGGCCCTGGCTGGTTTGGCTCAGCCATTTGCAGTGGTTCTCAACCTTCCTAATGCCACGACCCTTTAATACAGTTCCTCATGTTGTGGTGACCCCCAACCATAAAATTATTTTTGATGCTACTTCATAACTGTAATTTTGCTACTGTTATGTCTTAGACACCCCTGTGAAAGGGTCATTCGACCCCCAAAGGGGTTGCAACCCACAGGTTGAGAACCACTGCATTAGAGCATCCGCCCGCGGACCAGAGAGACTCGGGTTCAGTTCCCGCTAAGGGCGCGTACCTCGGTTGCAGTTTGTCCCCAGCCCCAGTTGGGGTGGTGTGGGTGGCAACCAGTTGATGTGTCTCTCTCACATAGATGTTTCTCTCTCTCTCTTCCTCCCTCTCTCCCTCCCGCTCTATCTGAAGAAAAATGCAAAAATGTCCTTGGGTGAGGATAAAAAAAATAATTAAAAAAAAAAAAAAAGATGAACCCAAAGAGGTCCACACCAAGACACATCATCATCAAAATGCCAAAGGTTAAAGACAAAGAGAGAATCTTAAAAGCAGCAAGAGAAAAGCAGTTAGTTACCTACAAAGGAGCTCCCATAAGACTGTCAGCTGATTTCTCAAAAGAAACTTTGCAGGTCAGAAGGAAGTGGCAAGAGATACTCAAAATGATGAAAAGCAACAACCTACAACCAAGATTACTCTATCCTGCAAAGCTATCATTTAGAATCGATGGACATATAAAGAGTTTCCCAGACAAGAAAAAGCTAAAGGAGTTCATCACCACCAAAACACTATTATATGAAATGTTGAAGGGTCTTCTTGAAGAAGAACAAAAATATGAACTATAAAATGGCAATAAATACATATCTATCAACAATTGAATCTACAAACAAAAATGAGCAAGCAGAACAGAAACAGACTCATAGATACGGAGAACTTTTTGTTGCTTGCCAAATGGGAGGGGGCTGGGAGGATGGGTGAAGTAGATGAAGGAATTAAGAAGTACAAATTGGGTCTGGCCGGTGTGGCTCAGTGATTGAGCATCGACCCATGCACCAAGAGGTCGCCAGTTTGATTCCCGGTCAGGACACATGCCCATGTTGTGGGCCCAATCCCCAGTGGGGGGCATGCAGGAGGCAGCCAGTAGATGTTCTCTCTCATCAATGTTTCTATCTCTCTCTCCCTCTCACTTCCTCTCTCTCTAAAAATCAATAGAGAAAAAAAAAATTTATATAAAAAAAAAAGAAGTACAAATTGGTTGTTAGACTGATGAACCTCAAAGGGAAGGGGGGAGGGAGAGCAGGAAGAGATAAACCAAAGAACTTCTATGCATATATGCATAACCAATGGACACAAACAATAGTGTGGGGAAGGCAGGAGAGAGGCAGAATTGGGGAGGAGGGGGTCAATGGGGGAAAAGGGGGGGAACATCTGTAAGACATTCAACAATAAAGATAAGTTTAAAAAAAAAAAAAAAACCTTAAAAGGATCAGAGTAGCCCGGCTGGTGTGGCTCAGTGGTTAAGCATCGACCCATGCACCAAGAGGCTGCCAGTTCAATTCCTGGTCAGGGCACATGCCCAGGTTGTGGGCCAAATCCCCAGTGGGGACCATGCAGGAGGCAGCCAATTGATGTTCTCTCTCATCGATGTTTCTATCTCTCTCCCTCTCCCTTCCTCTCTCTCTAAAATCAATAAAGAAAAAAAATTTTTTTTAAAAAAGGATCAGAGTAAATCTGTAAGTAATTTAGCTGTGTGCCAGAAAAAAAAAAAATCCAATACTCTTTAAAGGAATATAACAAAATCTAACACCCAATAGTAGTAAATGCACAGTCTGCAATATCCAATCAAAAATTACCAGACAAAAACGAAGCATGAAATTTTGACCTGCAACCTGGAAAAAAATCAGTCAGTCAGTAGAAACAGACTCAGAAATGACAGACACAAAAGAATTAGCAGGCCCTGGCCAATTTGGCTCAGCGGATAGAGCGTCAGCCCACAAACCAATGAGTCGCGGGTTTGATTCCGGTCAAGGGCACGTACTTTGGTTTCGGTTAGTCCTCGGCCCTGGTCGGGTTGTGAGGGAGACAACCAGTCGATGTGGCTCTATCACATCAAGTCACATGGATGTTTCTCTCTGTCTCTGTCTCTCTCTCTCTCTCCCTCCCTCCCACTCTATCTAATGATAAATAGAAAAAAATATCCTCGGGTGAGGAATAAAAACAAATGAATAAATAAAAATTAAAAAAAGAATTAGCAGACAGGGACAGTAAGCAGTGATCATAGGCTGCTTCTGCTTTAGCATTCAGGAAGCTTCAAGAACAGCAATCCCACTCGAGACATAAGAGAGTTCTGCTAACTTGCAAGTCTTCTCCATGGGCCTTTTCTGCTCACAAGAATGACTAGAGGCAGGGCAGGACACTAGAGATACTCTCCCTTGGTAGTCTAGGCATAAGGGAGGTGACTGGCATTATTAGGAGACAGACACAATACATCACCCACTTCCCTAGACCCTTCTCTTCTACTAAGCAAAAGCCTTAATCCTTGGGGAATGGGCAGCAAACCCTCTAATTCAGAGGGCAAAGACAAAGATCCACTGCTTCTGGGAAAAGAGTAAAAATAACAGAAAATCAACAAGAGTGGCCTTAAATGATCATTAGAACAGATGGATTTGATTGATATTTTTAGAGCATTTCACCCCAAAGACTATTCTTTTCAAATGCACATGGAACATTTTCCAGGACAGACCACCTTGGGCCACAAAACATATTTCAATAAATTTAAGAAGACTGAAATCACACCAGGCATCTTCTAAAACCACAGTGGCATGAAAGTAGAAATCAATTACAAGAAAAAAACTGAAAAACACACGAACACATGGAGGCTAAATAATATGTTACTAAAAAATGAATGGATTAACAACGAGATCAGGAAGAAATCAAAAGATATCAGAAGGAAATAATAAATATCAGAGCAGAAATAAACAAAATAGAGTCTAAAATAAGAATACTAAAAATAAAATCAATGAAAACAAGAGCTGGTTCTTTAAAAAGACAAACAAGATGGATAAACCTTTAACCAGACTCAACAGGAAAAAATGAAAGAGAAGTGACAACTGACATCACAGAAATACAAAAGATTATAAGAAAATACTATGAACAACTATATGCCAACAAATTGGACAATCTGGAAGAAATGGATAAATTCCTAGAAACATACACTCTTCCAAGTCTAAATCAAAGAGAAACAGAAAATCTAAACAGACCAATTACTACCAACAAAATCAAATCAGAAATAAAGAAAAATTCCAACAAACATAAGTCCTGGACTAGATGGCTTCACAGGCAAATTTTACCAAACATTCAAAGAATAATAATCACCTATCCTTCTCAAATGATTCCAAAAAATTCAAGGGAAAGCTCCCAAGCTCATTTTATGAGGCCACAATTTTCCTGACTCCAAAACCAGACAAAGACATTACAAAAAAAGAAAATTATAGGCCAATATCCCCGATGAACATAGATGCAAAAATCCTCAACAAAATATTAGCAAACAGCAATACATTAAAAAGATCACATACCATGATCAAGTGGGATTTGTTCCTGGAATCCAATGTTGGTTCAATATCCGCAAATCAATTAATAATGTGATAAACCATATAAACAAAACGAAGGATAAAAATCATCTGATCATATCAATTGATGCAGAAACAGTATTTGACAAAATCCAGCATCCATTTATGATAAAAACACTCAGCAAAGCAGGAATAGAGGAAACATACCTCAACATAATAAAGACCATATATGATAAACCCATAGCTAACATACTCAACAAGGAAAAGCTAAAAGCATTTTCCTTAAGATCAAGAACAAGACAGGGTTGTCTACTTTCACTAGTTTTTTTTTTTTAATAATTTATTTTATTATTAATTTGTTTTTGTTACAGATATTTTTCCTTTTTTCCCCCATTGACACCCTCCTCCCCCTCCCCTTCTCCTCGTCCCCATCCCTGTTGTCCATGTCCATTGGTTATGCACCCATGCACATAGGCTCTGTGATTTATCTCTTTCCCCCACCTCCCGCCCTCCTCTGAGGCCCGTTCACTACTTTTGTTCAACATAGTCCTAGCCACAGCAATCAGACAAAGAAAAAGAAAGAAAAGGTATCCAAATTGAAAAGGAAAAAGTAAAACTGTCATTATTTGACAATAGGATAATATTATATAGAAAGAAGCCTAAATATTCCACCAAAAAATATCAGAACTGATAAATGAATTCAGTAAAGTAGCAGGATACAAAATTAATATTCAGAAATCAGCTGCATTTTTAAACACCAATAAAGAACTATCATGTCTGGCTGGTACGGCTTAGTGGATTGAGTGTTGTCCCATGGACTGACAGTTCCCGGTTCGATTCCCGGTCAGGGCACATGCTCAGGTTGCAGGCTTGATCCCCAGTGGGGAGCATGCAGGAGGCAGCTAATCAACGTTTCTCTCTCATATCAATGTTTCTACCTCTTTCTCCCTTCCTCTCTTTCTAAAAAAATTAATTAAAAAATATTTTTTAAAAGAGAGCTATCAGAAAGAGAAATTAAGAAAACAATCCCAGCCCTGGCAGGTTTGGTTCGGCAGTTAGAGCATCAGCCCGCAGACCAGAGAGGCCCAGGTTCGGTTCCCGCTAAGGGCATGTACCTCGGTTGCAGTTTGTCCTCGGCCCCAGTTGGGGTCGTGTGGGTGGCAACCACTGGATGTGTCTCTCTCACATCGATGTTTCTCTCTCTCTCTTCCTCCTTCTCTCCCTTCCACTCTATATCTCAAGATAAAATGCAAAAATGTCCTCGGGTGAGGATTAAAAAAAAAAGAAAATCTCATTTACAACTGCATTAAAAATAAATAAAATACCTAGGAATAAATCTAACCAAAAAGGAAAAAGACCTGTACTTGGAAAATTATAAGACACCAAAGTAACTGAAGAAGATATAAATAAATGGAAGCATATATCATGATCATAAATAGAAAGAATTAACATCATTAAAATGTCCATATTACCCAAAGCAATCTATAGATTTAATGCAATCCCTATCAAAATACCAATGGTGTTTTTCACAGAACTAGAACAATCCAAAAACTTTATATGTAACCACAAAAGACCCCACATAGCCACAGCAATTTTGAGAGAAAGAAGAACAAAGTTGGAGGTATTATGCTATCTGATATGAAATTATACTACAAGGCTATAGTAATCAAACAGCATGGTACTGGTATAAAAACAGACACACAGATCCATGAAACAAAATTGAGAGCCCAGAAATAAAACCACACCTATATGTTCAATTAATATATGACAAAGGATACAAGAACATAAAATGGGGTAAAGACAGTCTATTCAATAAATGGTGTTGGGAAAATGGACAGATACATGCCAAAAATAAATAAATTAGATCACTTTCTTAAACTATATATAAGAAAAACTCAAAACGGCTTAAAGACTTAAATGTAACACCTAAAACCATAAAACTACTAGAAGAAATATTGGCAGTAAATTCTCTGATATTTCTCTTAGCAATATTTTTTCTGATATATATCTTCAGGCAAGGGAAACAAAAGAAAAAATAAACAAATGGGACAACATCAAATTAAAATGTTTTTGCACAGCAAAAGAAACCATCAACAAAATGAAAAGACAACCTATTGAATGGGGGAAGACAGATATTCATCAATGATATAACCAATAAGGGGTTAATATCTAAAATTTATAAAGAACTCATACAACTCAACACCAAAAACAAACAAACAAATAATCCAATTAAAATGGGCAGAGGACCTGAATAGACACATGCAAAGATTCTCAGCATTACTAACCATCAGATATAAGCAAATTAAAACCAAAGTGAGATACTACCTCACACCTGTCAGAATGGCTATCACCAATAAATCAACAAACAAATGTTGGTGAGGATGTGGAGAAAAGGGAACCCTCGTGTACTGTTGGTGGAATTGTGAGTGGGTAAAGCCACTATGAAAAATAGTAGAGAGGTTCCTCAAAAAATTAAAAACAGACTTCCGGTCAAGATGGTGGCGTAGGTAAACGCGGTATCGCGTCCTCCCACAACCACATCAAAGTTACAACTAAACTACAGAACAACCATCATTCAAAACCACCTGAAATCAAGCTGAATGGAAGTCCTACAACTACGAAATTAAAGAAGAAGCCCCATCTAGACTGGTAGGAGGGGCGGAGGCACGACGGGCTGGTCCCACACCCACATGTGGCGAATAAAAATTAGGAGGACACCTCGGCTGGGAAGGTCCTCCCTGAGGACTGAGGGGTCCCCATCCCACACCAGGTGCCCAGCTCAGGGTTCCAGTGCCAGAAGAGGAGTCCCCATCACTTCTGGCTGTAAAAACCAGCGGGAATTGAGGCTGAGGGAGGCTGAGGCTACTAGAGCCCCAGGCAGCTCCTCTTAAAGGGCCCGTGCATGGACTTACTTGGACTTGCACCCTCCAGGCTCCAGTGTGGGGGAGGCAGCTTGAAAGGCGCCAGAGTCATATGGGGAAGAACTGAGCTGTTTGGCATTGGGGCGAAGGCTGGAGAGGCAGCTTTCTCCTGGACAGACAGACGTGCTGTCGGAGGCCTTTGTTCCTTTGGTGAGCCCTTCCCTGGGCCGGCAGACATCGCCATATCTGGGACTACAGCAACCTGGCTCACACTGTTGGCCCCGCCCTGGTGATTCCCTGAGGCCCCGCCCCACTCAACTTTCAGGCCCACCCAAGCTGTTGCCAGTTGCTTTACCATAGGATTGGCCTGTCTTGGATCCTGCTTCAGCTTTTCCTAAATTCTTTCAAACAAGCAGCATCTGGTCTCAGCTAGCCCCATACCTCTCGCTAAGTAATACATAGAAACAAACAGAGGGAGGCAGCCAAAATGAGGAGACAAAGAAACAGGTCCCAAATGAAAGAACAGAACAAAATTCCAGGAAAAGAACTAAGTGAAATGGAGTTAAGCAACCTAACAGATGCTGAGTTCAAAATACTGTTTATAAGGATGCTCAATGGACTTAGTGAGAACCTCAGTGGACTTAGTGAGAACCTCAGTAAACTTAGTGAGGGCCTCAAGAGCATAAAAAAGGACCAGTCAGAAATACTGGATGCACAGTTAGAAATGAAGGAGGCACTAAATGAAATAAAGAATAATTTACACAGAATCAATAGTAGAGTAGGTAAAGCCAAGAAGCAAACCATCGATTTGGAATATAAGGAAGCAAAAAACGCCCAATCAGAACAGCAAAAAGAAAAAAGAATCCAAAAAAATGAGGATAGTGTAAGGAGCCTTTGGGACAACTTCAAGCGTGCCAACATTCGCATCTTGAGGGTGCCAGAAGGAGAAGAGAGAGAACAAGAAATCGAAAACCTGCCCTGGCCGGTTTGGCTCAGCGGTTAGAGTGTCAGCCTGCGGTCTGGAGAGACCCGGGTTTGGTTCCCGCTAAGGGCATGTACCTCGGTTGCAGTTTGTCCCCGGCCCTGGTTGGTTGTGCGGGTGGCAGCCACTCGATGTGTCCCTTTCACATCGATGTTTCTCTCTCTCTCTCTTCCTCTCTCTCCCTCCTACTCTATCTGAGCAAAAAATGAAAAAATGTCCTCGGGTGAGGATAAAAAAAAAAAAATTAAAAAAAAAAAAAAAAAGAAATCGAAAACCTATTTGAAACAGTAATGGCAGAAAACTTCCCTAACCTGGTGAAGGAAAGAGACATACAAGTCCAGGAAGCACAGAGAGTCCCAAACAAGATGAACCCCAAGAGGCCCACACCAAGACACATCATCATCAAAATGCAAAAGGTTCAAGACAAAGAGAGAATCTTAAAAGCAGCAAGAGAAAAGCAGTTAGTTACCTACAAGGGAGTTCCCATAAGACTGTCAGCTGATTTCTCAAAAGAAACTTTGCAGGCCAGAAGGGAGTGGCAAGAAATATTCAGAGTGATGAAAAGCAAGAACCTACAACCAAGATTACTCTATCCTGCAAAGCTGTCATTTAGAATCGATGGTCATATAAAGAGTTTCCCAGACAAGGAAAAGCTAAAGGAGTTCATCACCACCAAACCATTATTATATGAAATGTTGAAGGGTCTTCTTGAAGAAAAAGATAAAAAAATATGAACAAACAAAATGGCAATAAGTACATATCTATCAACAGTTGAATCTACAAACAAAATGAACAAGCAGAACAGAAACATTCTCAAAGATACATAGAACTTTTGTTGGTTACCAGATGGGTGGGGGCTGGGGGGATGGGTGAAAAAGGTGAAGGGATTAAGAAGTACGAATTAGTTGTTAGACTGACAAACCTCAAAGGGAAGGGGGTTGGGGGGTGGGAAGAAATAAACCAAAGATCTTATATGTATATATGCATAACCAATGGACACAGACAACAGTGTGGGGAAAGGCAGGAGGGGGGCGGGAATGGGGAGGAGGGGGTTAATGGGGGAAAAAATGAGGAACATCTGTAATACATTCAACAATAAAGATAAGTTTAAAAAAAAACTAAAAACATAACTACCTTATGACCCATGTAATTCCACTTCTGGGTATATATCCAAAGACATCCAAAACATTACTTCAAAAAGATATATGCACCTCCCTATGTTCATTTCAATGTTACTTACAACAGCCAAGATATGGAAACAACCCAAGTGCCCATCTACAGATGAGTGGATAAAAAAGATGTAGTACCTATGTATAATGGAATGTCACTCAGCTATAAAAAAGGAATAAAATCTTACCATTTGCGACATTAATGGACCTAGAAGGTATTATGCTAAGTAAAATAAATCAGAGAAAAACAAATACCATACGATTTCACTTATATGTGGAAAATAAAGAACAAAATAAACAAATCAGAAACAGACTCGTAGAAATAGAGAACAAACTAAGAGTTACCAGATGGGAGGGGGGTTGGGGAGCTGGGTGGAAAAGGTGAAGGGATTAAGAAATGCAAACAAGTAACTGTAAAATAGTCATGGGGATGTAAAGCACAGCATAGAGAAACAGTCAATAATATTGTAATGACTATGGTCCCAGGTGGGTACTAGAATTATTGGGGGGGATCACTTCATAAATTCTATAATTATCTAACCACTATGCTATACACCTGAAACTAATACAAAATAATACTGAATGTCAATTGTGATTTTAAAAATAATTTAACATAAAAAAAGGGTCAAAGAAAAATATTTTACCCCTGGGGAGAGTCCGGAAAATACAAGGTGGGACAAGAGGTTTATGGTTGTTTGTATAGAAAATAATAGGATAGGCCTGGCCAGTTTGGCTCAGCGGTTAGAGCACTGGCTCATGGACCAGAGAGTCCCGGGTTCGGTTCCCACTAAGGGCACGTACCTCGGTTGCAGTTTGTCCCCAGCCCCGGCTGGGGTCATGTGGGTGGCAACCACTCGATGTGTCTCTCTCACATCAATGTTTCTCTCTCTCTGTTCCTCCCTCTCTCCCTCCCGCTCTATCTGAATATAAATGCAAAAATGTCCTCGGGTGAGGATGAAAAATAATAATAATAATAATACAATAATTAATAAATAATAATACAAGAATAAACTCCATGTTTTGTGCAGTCATAACTATAAACCTACTTTTGCCCCACCCTGTATCTTAGGCCCAGGTTCCTATCCTGATACTGTAACTTAGGTCTGCTACAGCAGGGGGAGGGACAAGAAACTTTCCCATGACTAACCACAGACACAGGGCTGACTGGCAGTGATAAAGGAAGAAGGGCAAAAAAACTAAGTCTCACCAGTAAGACACAGGCACACAGGGCCTGCCTAAGACTGAGTATGAACCAGACAACATGGAACTGATATACCTCTATCAAAAATCTAGCCCAAGTGAAAAGCAAGAGCAGTCTACCAGTGGAGGAGGGGCCAGAGTGTGGAAAGAGAACCTGTCTGGGGTACAGGCCAGCAGGCTAAAATCTGAGAGGGAGGGGAAAACAGATCACAACGAGAAATCCTCCACCCCAGCCTCCACTCTAAACACAAGACAGCCTATTGTTAAGATTTAAAGCCTATGGCATAATAAAGGTAATGATAGCCACAACAAAACGCAAATTGAGCTTAATTAACTCAATTCACTAAAAGAAGAAGTAGCTTGCCCATTTTAAAGTTCAAACACTTTTTACTTCAGTCTCTAATATTCTACACATGATGCTGGGCATATAATCAAATATTACAGGACAGCAAAGCAAGACCAAAAACAAACTCAAAACACTTATGTCAAGATACAAAGCAGTCTCAGACATATCAAGATGTTGAAACTATCAGACAGGGACTTTAAAATAACTACAATTATTATATTAGAAGATTTAATGGAAAGGGTAAGCAACATGTGTGAAGATGGGCATATTCAGGAGATAGAGAACATTAAAAGAAAATGATATAAATGAAAAACATGGTAACAGAGATGAAGAATTTCTCTAGCAGGTTCATCAGTAGATTGAATACAGCTGAGGAAAGAAATCAGTAAAGCTGAAAACAGGGTAATACAAATAACCTCAACTCAAAAAAGAGACAAGAAAAAATAAAAATAGACTATCTAAAGGCTGTAGGAAAGTATCAAACAGTCCAACATACATGTAATTGGAATCTCAGAAGGATAAGAGAAAAAGAATGAAGCTGAAGAAATATTTGATGACACAATGGCTAAGAATTTTTTTAATTAATAAAATATATCAAACCACAGATCTATAAAGTTTAGAAAATCCCAAGCAGGATAAATACCAAAAAAGACTGGAGTGACATTTCAAAGGACTGAAAGAAAACACTATCAGCTCATAATTTTATACCTTCTAAAAATATCTTGCAAACATAAGGCTGAAATAAATACTTTTTCAGACCAACAAAAGCTAAGAAAATTCATTGCAAGCAGATCTGCACTACAAGAATATTAATGGAGCCCGGCCGGTGTGGCTCAGTGGTTAAGCATCAACCCATGCACCAAGAGGTCACCCGTTCAATTCCCGGTCAGGGCACATGCCCAGGTTGTGGGCCAAATCCCCAGTACGGGGCATGCAGGAGGCATGTTCTCTCTCATCAATGTTTCTATCTATCTCTCCGCCTCTCCCTTCCTCTCTCTAAAATCAATAAAAAGAAAAAAATTAAAAAAATATATTAATGGAAGTTCTTCAGGCAGAAGAAATATGATGCCATGAAAACTGGATTTACATAAAGGAATGAAGGACATCAGAAATGGCACATATGCCGGGCTGGAGTGGCTTATTTGGTTGAGCGTCACCCTGAGCACTGAAAGGTTGCCAGTTTGATTCCCAGTCCATGCACATACCATGATTGCAGGTTCAATCCCTGGGTGGGGCATGTACTGAAGGCAGGTGATCAATGTTTCTCTCTCACATCTATTTTCTTTCTCTTTCTCTCTCTCTCTCTCTCTTTCCTCCACCCCTCCCTCCCTTCCTCTCTCTAAACATGTCCTTGGGTGAGGATTAAAAAAAAGAAATGCCAAATATGTGGATAAATATAATAAAATGTTTTTCTCATTTTTAATGTCTTTAATTGTTTAAAGCAAAGATAACAAAAAGTATCACGGAATTTATTACATAAAAAAGTAAAATGGCCCAGCCGGTGTGGCTCAATGGTTGAGCATCGACCCATGCACCAAGAGGCTGCCGGTTCGATTCCTGGTCAGGGCACATGCCCAGGTTGTGGGCCCAATCCCCAGTTGGAGGCATGCAGGAGGCAGCCAATCGATGTTCTCTCTCATCAATGTTTCTATCTCTCTCTCCTTCTCCCTTCTCTCTCTAAAAATCAATTAAAAAAAAAAAATTTAAGAAAAAAAAGTAAAATGTACGACAACAACAAAGAATGGGAGGAGGAAATGAAATATGCTATTTCAGAATTACTATACTAATAAAGGTAATATTTATAAATTAAAGATGTATAATGTAAACCTAAAACAACAAAGTATATCTAATAATACAATAGTGGAGATAAAATGAGATCATTAAAAAAATACCCCATTAATCAAAAAGAAGGTAGAAAAGGAGGAACAAAGGAAATAAAAAAATCAGATGTGATACAGATAACAAAGAATAAGATGGTAGATTTAAACTTTAACTATATCTATAATTATGTTAAATGTAAGTATACATCTAGTATACACACACCAAATAAAAGATAGAGACTGGCCTGGCCGGTGCGGCTCACTGGTCAAGTGTCGACCCATGCACCAAGAGGTTGCCGGTTCAATTCCTGGGTCGGGGCACATGCCCAGGTTGTGAGCCCAATGCCCAGTCGGGGCATGCAGGATGCGGCCAACTGATGTTTTCTCTCATCGATGTTTCTATCTGTCTTTCACTCTCCCTTCCTCTCTCTCTAAAATCAATAAAGAGCCCTGGCCAGTTTGGCTCAGAGGTTGGAGTGTTGGCCTGCGGACCAGAGAGTCCCGGGTTCGGTTCCCGCTAGGGGCACATACCAAAAAATAAATAAATAAATAAAATCAATAAAGAAAAAATATTAATGAAAAGATTGAGACAGTCAGATTAGATAAAAGCAAGACATAACTATATGCTGTCTCTCAGAAACCCACTTTATTATTATTTTTTAAAATTTATTTTTATCCTCACCCGAGGACATTTTTGCATTTATCTTCAGATAGAGCGGGAGGGAGAAAGGGAGGCAGAGAGAGAAAGAGAGAGAGAAACATCAACATGAGAGAGACACATCAGGGCTGGGGACAAACTGCAACCGAGGTACGTGCCCTTAGTGGGAACCGAAACCGGGACTCTCTGCTTCTCGGGCCGATGATCTAACCACTGAGCCAAATCAGCCAGGACTAGAAACCCACTTTAAATGTAACTATGTATATATGTTAAAAGTAAAAGGATGGAAAAGATATCCAATAAAAATAATAGTCAAAAGAAAGCTGAAGGAACTTAAGATGGAGCCTGGTGCTAGATCATCCTCCGCTACCACAGCAGCAATTTTTCTTGGAAAGAACAATCAATGCACTCCAAGTGGCATCAGCCTGGGGAAAAGCAACTTCACCCACCCTCTGGCATTGTGCAGGCCCAGTCCTCTGGAATCCACCTCACCTCACCCTATATTTTAAGTCCCGCTGAGGAGTGAGTGGTATAGGCTGGGTCTGAGCTGGTTGGGCAGTTTCAGGGGTTCTCAGTGACTTGCTTTGGGATGAGGCCATTCCCCCCACTTTCCAGGGAACCTCCTGGGAGATATGTTAAAAACACCCTCCCCCAGCCTCTGGCAGATTCAAGATCTGGGCTTAATAGATTCCACCCACCTGAGCACTAGGAGCTCCGCCCTGTTGAGGTCAAGGAAAATCCAGGACAGACTCAGACATGTGGCTCCAGGACAGGAAAATATACCCATCATCTTCCCTGAAGTCTGAATGGCACCTCCCCCTCTTGGGAAATCAGTAAACCCATCATCCTGATTATGCCAGGGGCTCTTTCAGGGACTAAGCCTTTTCAATGTCTATGCCTGGCAGCCAGCCAGCAGTGGGTGGAGTCTGGTTCTAGGGAGCCTTGGAAAGATTGCTGACCTGCCCCTGGGCCCTGTGCTGGTAAAATCCCCAGAGCACAGCTTGTTTTTTTCCTGAGCACAGCCAAGCCCAGCAGAGGCAGTCACATACTGTACAACGCTTGCAGCTGTGGACAAATTGCGAGGAGACCAGGAACCTGCAGACCAAATGGCCAACTTTGGACAGCATCAGAGCAGGATCCAACAAGCTTCACTTTTTTATTTTTATTTTTTGCTGCTGTTTTCTTAAAATTTTTTTCTTCTCTTTTTCCCTTAATATTTCATATTACTCTCTTTACTTTTCTAATTCTGTTTTCTTCCTTTTTTCTTTTTCTTACACTATTTTTTTCCCTGGCTTTCTTTTCCTAATTGTTAATTTCTTTCTTTTTTTCCTCTTTCCTTTCATATTTTTTTCATATTCTTTTTTTCTTTTCACTTTTATTGTAAGTTTTTTCTTTTCTTGCTCTTTTTGTTGCTATTGTCAGTTGTTGGGTTTTGTTTGTTATTGTCTATTTTTTGTTTTGCCTTGTTTGGCTTGTTCAGTTCTGTCCGCACCAGTATAACAACTTGCATGACTGGTCAGAGTTGAGCCTCACAGCCAGCCAGCCTGAGGGTTGGTCGCACATACAATGGGGCTAACAGCAATCAAGACCCAGTTACAGCAGGAGGGCCCACATATTCCACACAAAGGACATTCCTAGAGCATCCACCTCAGGATCAAGGAGACTGCACCACTGGGTCCCCTAGGACACTTACTACATAAGGACACCCCACAAAGACTGGGAGGCATAGCAATTCTAATACATGGAAACAAACCCCAAACAAAATAAAAGGATGCATCTCCATTAAAAAAAGTTTAATAAAATGGAGACAAGCAATTTATCACATATACGTACAAAGTTATGGTTATAAGGACACACAAGGAACTTAGTGAGAATTACAGTGGAACCTCAGTTCTCAAACTTCATTCATTCTGGAAGGCTGTTGGAAAACCGAATCATTTTTTCCTATTAGAAATAATGTAAATTGAATTAGTATGTTCCAGACTCCCAAATGATTCCTTGTTTTAACCTTTTTTATATACATGTCCACTGTAGTCTTTAATCTATTAAAAAAAAAAAAAAACACTTTAAAAACAAAAAGGACAGCCCTGGCCAGTTTGGCTCAGCAGTTAGAGCGTCAGCCTGAGGTCCAGAGAGACCCCAGTTCGGTTCCCGCTAGGGGCACGTACCTCGGTTGCAATTTGTCCCTGGCCCTGGTTGGTCATGCAGGAGGCAGCCACTTGATGTGTCCCTTTCACATCGATGTTTCTCTCTCTCCCCCTCCCACTCTGATCTGAACAAAAAATGGAAAAATGTCCTCAGGTGAGGATAAAAACAAAACAAAAAGGACATGAAATGTAAATAAAAATTTAACAAAAATGAAATGAAACTTACAGTAAAAAATGAAAACTTAATAAGCAACAACAAAAGCAAAAATACACAAAAAGATCACAGCACAACTTCCTGAGATGTTAACAATGTCAGGTTTATTGGTAAACTGTCTCACTCTCATGCAATCTCTCCTTTGTCACCTGAGAGACACATGACTGATCATACAGGTATCAGCATGAAAGGGTTGTTAGGTTGAGAAGCAAATTGTTCAAGATGGGAGACGATCAAGACTAAGGTATGACTGACTGTACAAGGAACTTTGTGGAACTGACAACATGGAAAATAAAATAGAAACTATGAACAAGAACCAGCTGAAAATAAAGAATATCACATCTGACATCAAGAATACACTGGTAGGGCCCTGGCCTGCTTGGCTCAGCGGTTGGAGTGTCAGCCCGTGGACCAGAGAGACCCAGGTTCGGTTCCCACTAAAGGCACGTACCTCGGTTGTGCTTTGTCCCCAGCCCCGGTTGGGGTCGTGTGGGTGGTGACCACTAAATGTGTCTCTCTCACATTGATGTTTCTCTCTCTCTCTTCCTCCCTCTCTCCCTCCCACTCTATCTGAATATGAATGCAAAAAAAAAAATGTCCTTGGGTGAGGATTAAAAAAACAAACAAAAAATACACTGGTAGGAATTAAAAGTAGATTGAATGAAGCAGAGGATCAAATCAGTGACTTGGAAGACAAGGCAGAATTAAACACACAATTAGAGCAGAAAATATTAAAAAGCAGAAGGACAGTTTAAGGGAACTTTGGGACAACATGAAACATAACAAAATCTGCAACATGGGGGGGGGGGACCAGAAAGAGAAGAAAGTGAGCAAAAAATAGAGAACCTGTTTAAAGAAATGACAGAAAATGTCCCTAACCTTAAAGGAGAAAGTTCAGGAAGCACAGAAAGTCCCAATCCAGATTAACAGAAAAAGACCCACACCAAGACACAACATAATAAAATGACAAACATTAAAGATTAAAAAAGAATCTTAAAACCCTGGCCAGTTAGGCTCAGCAGTAGAGCATTGGCCCACGGACCAATGAGTCCCGGGTTCGATTCCAGCCAAGGGCACATACCTTGGTTGCCATTCGTCCCTGGCCCTAGTCGCCTGGGGTTGTGCGAGAGGCAACCAGTCGATGTGTCGCTCTCACATCAATGTTTCTCTCTCTCTCCCTGTGTGTGTTTCTCTCTCCATCAGAAGATAAACAGAAAAATATCCTCTGGTGAGGATTAATAAAAAAAAAAAAAAAAAGAATCTTAAAGGCAGTAAGAGAAAGACAGAAGTTATCTACAGGGCAGTTATCATTAGACTGTCAGCTGATGTCTCAACAGAAATACTTCAGGCCAGAAGGGATTGGCATGAAGTAGTCAAAGTAATGAAAAGCAAGAACCTGCAATCAAGACTGCTCTATCCAGCAAGACTATCTTTTTGAATTGAAGGTGTAATAAAGAGCTTCCCAGACAAAAAAAAAAAAAAAAGGCTAAAGGAGTTTATTACCACCAAACCATCAGTGCAAGAAATGTTAAAGGGACTATTGTAAGAAGAAGAAGAAGAAGAAATATAGAGATAAGAATATGTGCATAAAGGGAAAAAATGGCAAAAAATAAGTACCTATCAATAATAACCTTAAATGTAAATGGATTAAATGCTCCAATCAAAAGACACAGGGTAGCCCAGCCAGTGTGGCTCAGTGGTTGAGCATCAACCCATGCACCAAGAGGTCGCCAGTTTGATTCCCAGTCAGGGCACATGCCCAGGTTGTGGGCCCAATCCCCCCTGGGTGGCATGCAGGAGGCGGCCAATCGATGTTCTCTCTCATCGATGTTTCTATCACTCTTTCCCCCTCTCTCTAAAAATCAATAAAGAAAAAAAAATTAAAGAAAAAAAATTAAAAAAAGAAAAAAGACACAGGGTAGCTGAATGGGTAAGAAAACATGACCCATATATATACTGTCTACAGAAAACCCACCTCAGAAAACACAGACTGAAAGTGAAGGAATGGGAAAAATATTGCATACAAATGGAAATGAAAAAAAGTGGGGGTAGCAATACTCATCTGACAAAACAGACTTCAAAACAAAGGCTATAACAACAAAGAAGGGCACTGCATAATACTAAAGGAATCGATCCAACAAGAAAATACAACCCTTGTAAACATATACGCACCCAATATAGAAGGCACCTAAATATATATTTTTAAAAACTCTTAGTGGACTTTAAGGGAGAGATAGACAGCAATATAGTCATAGTAGAGGACTTTACACCCCACTGACATCAATGGACAGATCATCCAGACAAAAAATCAACAAGGAAACAGTGACCTTAAATGATAAACTAGATCTGATGGATTGATATTTAGAGAACATTTCATCCCAAAGCAGCAGAATATACATTCTTCTCAAGTGCACATGGAACATTCTCAAAGATAGACACAACAGGACACAAAATAAGTCTTAACAAATTCAAGAAGATTGAAATCATATCAAGTATCTTTCCAGGTCACAATGACATTAAACTAGAAATCAATGACAATAAAAAAAACTCTAAAACATTTAAACACATACAGACTGAACAACAAGTTATTAGATAATGAATGGGTTACCAATGAGATAAAAAAAAAAAAAAAGGAAGAAATCAAAAACTTCCTGGAAACAAATGAAAATGAACTCACAACAATCCAAAATCTATGGGACACAGTAAAAGCAGTCCTGAAAGGGAAGTTCACAACATAACAAGTCTACCTCAAGAAACAAGAAAAAGCTCAAATAAACAATGTAACTCTACAACTAAAAGAATCAGAAAGAGAACAAGAAAAGCCCAAAGTAGACAGAAGGAAATAATAAAGATGAGAGCAGAAACAAATGACAAAGAGACAAAAAAAAGTACAAAAGATCAATAAAACCAAGAGCTGGTTCTTTGAAAAGTTAAACAAGATCGATGAACTTTTAGCCAGACTCACCTAGAAACAAAGAGGACCCAAATAAATAAATTCAGAAATGAAAGGGGTTATAAAACAACTGACACCACAGAAATACAGCAAATTTTAAGAAAATACTATGAATAACTATATGCCAACAAACTGGATAACCTAGGTGAAATGGACAAATTCCTAGAAACATACAATATTCCAAAACTCAACCAGGAAGATTCAGAAAACCTGAACAGACCAATAACAATTAATGAAATTGAAGCAGTAATCAATAAACTCCTAGCAAACAAAAGCCCTGCGCTGGATGGCTTCACAGGGGAGTTTTCCCAAACATTCAAAGAATAACGTATACCTATCCTACTCAAACTATTCCTAAAACTTCAAGAGGAGGGAAGACTTCCAAGCTCTTCTTATAAAACCATCATTATCCTAATTCTTCCAGATAAAGACACTACAAAGAAAGAAAATTATAGGCCAATATTCCTGATGAACATAGATGTGAAAATCCTCAACAAAATATTAACAAATTGGATCCAGCAATACATTAAAGAGATCACACACCATGACCAAGTGGAATTTATTCTGGGGAAGCAAAGCTGGTACAATATTCTCAAATCAACAAATGTGATACATCACATAAACAAAATGAAAGATAAAAATCACATGATGACATCAATAGATGCAGAAAAAGCATTGATAAAATCCAGAACCCATTTATGATAAAATCTATCACTAAAGTGGGAATAAATGGACCACATCTCAACATAATAAAGGCCATATGTGAACAACCTACAGCCATTATACTCAATGGGCAAACACTAAAAGTGTTTCCCTTAAGATCAGGAACAAGACAGGGATATCCGCTTTCACTACTCTTATTCAACACAGTAGTGGAAGTTCTAGCCACAACAATCAGAAAAGAAGACGAAATAAAAGACCTCCAAATTGCAAAGAAGAAAGTGAAACTGTCATTATTCACAGATGACATGATATTGTACACAGAAAACCCTAAAGACTCCACCATTAAGTTACTTGATCTAATAAATGAATTCAACAAAGTAGCAGGATACAAAATCAACATCCAGAAATCGATGGCATTTCTACACACCAATAATGAACTACCAGAAAGAGAAACTAAAAAAACAATTTCATTTACTCCTGCAACAAAAAAATAAGGTGCCTAGGAATAAATTTAACCAAGGATGTAAAAGACCTACACTCAGAAAACTATAAGACACTGAAGAAAGAAAATGAGGAAGATACAAATAAGTGCAAGCATATAGCATGTTCATGGATTGGAAAAATTAACATTATTAAAATGTTCATACTACCCAAAGCAATCTACAGATTCATCATAATCCCTATTAAAATATCAATGAACTCTGGCTGGTTTGGATCAGCAGTTATAGAGCATTGGCCTGCAGATCGAAGGGTTGCGGGTTCAATTCCCAGTCAAGGGCACACACCTGGGTTGCAACTCTGATCCCCAGCCCTGGTCAGGGTTGTGTGGGAGGCAACCCGATAGATGTTCTCTCTCTCACATCAATGTTTCTCTCTCCCCACTCTCTCTCTAAAAGTCCAATAAAAACATATCCTTGGGTGAGGATTAAAAAAAAATTAAAAAAAAAGAGAGAAAAATCAATGGAAAAATATCCTGAAGTGAGGATTTAAAAAAAAATTACCAATGGCATATTTCACAGATCTAGAAAAAATGTTCCAAAAACCCAAATAGCCTCAACAATCTTGAGAAAGAAGAACAAAGTTGGAGGAATCACAATACAAGATATCAAAGTATACTACACAAGGCTACTGTAATCAAAACAGTCTGGTACTGGCATAAGAACAGGCATATAGATCAATGGAACAGAACAGAGAGCCCAGAAATCAACCCACATCTCTATGGTCAATTAATATTTGACAAAGGACGCAAGAGCATACAATGGAGTAAAGACAATCTATTCACCCTGGCCAGTTTGGCTCAGCAGTTAGAGCATCGGCCCGCAGACCAATGAGTCACGGGTTCAATTCCGGTCAAGGACACATACCTTGGTTGTGGTTCATCCCTGACCCTGGTTGGGGTCGTGCGGGAGGCAACCAGTCAATTTGTCTCTCTCACATCGATGTTTCTTTCTCTCTCTCTATCCCTTCTTCCCACTCTATCTGATGATAAACAGAAAAATATCCTCAGGTAGGATTAAAAAAAAAAAAAGACAATCTATTCAATAAATGGAGTTGGGAAAATTGGACAGGTACACACACACACACAAAAATGAAACTAGACCACCAACTTACATCATACACAAGAATAAACTCAAGCCCAGTCAGTGTGGCTCAGTGGACTGAGCATCACCCCACGGACTGAGAGGTCCTGGTTTGATTCCCAGTCAGGGCACATGCCCTGGTTGCGGGCTCCATCCCCAGTAGGGGGCTTGCAGGAGGCAGCCAATCAGTGTTTCTCTCTCATATCAATGTTTCTATTGCTCTAAAAAAAATCAATAAAAACATTATTTGAAAAAAAAAAGAATAAACTCAAAACGGATAAATGACTTTATTTTAAGTCACGAAACCATAAAAATCCTAGAAGACACAGACAGTAAAATCTCAGACACTTTCGTAGTAATATTTTTGCCAATATATCTCCTAGGGCAAGGAAAACAAAGTAAAAAATAAACAAATGGGATTACATCAAATTAAAAGCTTCTGCACAGCAAAAGAAACCATCAACACAATTAAAAGGAATTCCACTGTATGAAAAAACATATTTGCCAATAATACATCTGATAAGGAGTTAATATCCAAAATATATAAAGAACTTATACAACTCAACACCAGGAAGACAAACAATTCAACTAAAAAATGGGCAAATGCCCTGGCCAGTATGGCTCAGTTGGTTGAGTGTGTGTGGTCCCTTGCACTGCAAGGTCCCCGATTTGATTACTAGTCAGCAAACATGCCTGGGTTGCAGGCTTGATCCCTGGTGGAAGACATGCAGGAGGTAGCTGATTGATGTTTTTCTCTCTCTCTTTCCCTCTGCTTTCCTATCTCTCTAAAATAAAATAAAAACGTTTTTGATTTTTTTTTAATGGGCAAAGGACCTGAATAGACACTTCCCTAAAGAGGACATACAGATGGCAAATAGGCATATGAAAAAATGCTCAACATCACTAATTACCAGAGAGACACAAATTACAATCACAAAATGACATATCACCTCATACCTGCCAGAATGGCTACCACCAATAAACCAACAAAAAGCAAGTGCTGGAGGGGATGTGGAGCATAGGGAAACCCAAGTACACTGCTGGTGGGAATGCAGACTGGCGCAGCCACTGGGAAAACAATATGGAGTTTCCTTAAAAAATTAAAAATAGAACTGTCTTAGCACCCGGCTAGCTCAGTCGGTAGAGGACGAGAATCTTAAAAATAGAACTGTCTTTTGACCCAGTGATGCCACTTCTGAGAATATATTCTAAGAATCCCAAAACACCAATCAGAAAGAATATATGCACCCCTATGTTCATAGCAGCGTTATTTACAATAGCCAAGATCTGGAAACAGCCCAAGTGTCCATCTGTAGATGAGTGGATAAAAAAGCTGTGGTATATTTACACAGTGGAATATTATGCAGCTGTAAAAAGGAAGGAACTCTTACCTTTTGTGACAACATGAATAAACCTGGAGATTATAATGCTAAGTGAAATAAGCCAGTCAGAGAAAGACAAATATCATATCTCATTTACATGTGGAATGTAATGAACAAAAACTGACGAACAAAACAGAATCAGAGTCATGGATACATGGCACAGTCGGACAGACATCAGAGGAGAGGTAGGTGGGGTAAATGGGAAGAAAGATGGTGAAGAGAATATCCAAAAAACATATATGCATAGCCTGTGGACACAGACAACAGTGTGGTTAGGGCCAGAGGGAGGTGAGGATGGGGTCTGGGTGGAAGAGGGCAAAGGGGGTGAAAATGGGGGACATCTCTAATAACGTCAACAATAAAAATAATTAATAAATAAAATAAAACCATTAGTAATTTCTGTCCTTTTCTGAAGTCTACAGAGGTTCCAAAAGTCTTAGTTAATTCCCAAAAGAGTCTCAGTATCCAATCTACTCTACCTTAGGACTTATCCTTGATTTCTACTTCTTACATGCCTTATGATTCAAAGTATAGCACCTCTGAAACACAAAACTCTAAATTTTATGTATATGCTTCTGAAAATACATAGACCAAGCTGACATAAAACCTATGTTCTATCATCTCCAGCTAAATTGCAGATGTAGTCAAACATTATTTGATCTTTCTGGAACTTTTCTGGCTTCCTTGCTTGCTTTTCTCATCTCTCCAATAAAGAAAATGTACCATCAATATCTTGTGGCTCTTTCCTATACAGGGGACAAATCTCAGTGTCAGAGATTGCAACTTCAGTCAGCAGGTCAGCTTTAAACACCTGTAGCCTGTCTGCCAAAATCTAACAGAACTCATTGCATTTTTTTTTTTAATCCTCACCCAAGGATATGTTTTTATTGACTTTTAGAGAGAGAGGGGGAGAGAGAAACATTGATGTGAGAGAGAAACATCTATCGGTTGCCTCCTGTACACACCCTGAATGGGGCTTGAACTGGCAACCTAGGTATATACCCTGACCAGGAATCAAACCTGCAACCTTTTTGTTTACGGGATGATGCTCCAACCAACTGAACCACCTGGCCAGGGCATTTTTTCACAAAGGCAATTAAAGCATACTGCAAAGAAGAGAAAAATTAGGTAGAATTGGGCTATCAGTGGCAATTAGGTTTTGAAGAACAAACAAAGGCATTCAGGAAAGGGGCTGGCACACATCACCCAGAATTCAAGATGGGCTTTCCTGCATACCTACAACAGCAACAGAATGGAAATTGGTTAAGATAACTCACGTGAATTACATTCAGAATATAATTAAGATCTTGGGAAAAACCAGAGTTAATCATTCACACAAGCTATCTCCAAAGAAAATGAAAAAGAACAAGGTGTGAAGAGGAATATAGAGCATTTGTAGGTTCTGAAGTGGACAAACTCTACTACCCAAATATTTTGGAAAACACCATCTTTTAAAATTAATCTTACTCTGTAGCTCTACAGAGTCAACAGTGAGAAACAGGGCAATCAATAAAAGAACAAACAAACAAAACTTAAAACTGTCTGGAATAAAACTCAATTGTGCTTATGCAGAAATAAGACTTGCCCTGGCTGGGTAGGTCAGTTAGTTAGAGCATCATTCCAATATACCAAAGTTGACAGTTCAATGCCCAGACAGGACACATATAAGAAGCAACCAAGGAATGCATAAGTAAGTGGAACAACAAATCGATAATTCTCTCTCTCTCTCTCCTCCTTCCTCTCTCTCTCAAAATCAATACATTAAAAAAACAGTTAAAAAAAAAAAAAAGAAAAAAATAGGACTCTTCATTACTGCAGCTCACCTCCTGCAATAAATCAAGTTCAGTGTCTTTGATTTATGTGTAAACCCATCTTCCTGGTAGGCAAACTGATTTATGTTGTTGTCATTTATTTTAGTGCTCTATATATATCACAAATGATAAGATTGGGGGAAACAAAAGCTAAATGTTTGAGGGTCGAACTGGGCTGACACTCACCACAAACTTCTCACCATTCTGCTCCACATGTTTGTATGTGGGGACCGATATGGGCACTGCTTGCTTTTCTGTGTAATCATAAAATGATTGTCCCAACGAGTCGTCACTGGGATCTAGGTTATCTGCCTCATGAGGAGGTACAGATAACACTGTCAAGATCAATTCCTTTTCGCCTGCTCGGATCAGGTCCACCACCTGCTTGTGTGTCGCCCCCTCAACATTCACGCCGTTCCTAAGGGGAAAAAGGGAAAAAAACAATCCCATAAACCAGAAGGGTCCAAACACCTTGTATCTCCACCCTCTTGCCCCCAATCCAGTGGCAGAATGAACCACAAAATCAAAAGATTAATTTGGTTCCAGTAAAGCTGTTTATGTCTTTACAGATCATAACATAAAAAAGTGTGGTGAACTCATGGCAGGGGGAAAAAATGGTAACAGGTGAGACAACCTACCCTTCCTCTATGCTAGAATTCCACACACAGCTTCAGGAAAACAAATGGGAAGGAAAGTGAAGCTGAGGAGAAAACAAAGCTTTTAAAGCTGAATAGTCCAATATCCTCACCCTAACTAATCATGTATACAATACAATCAATGTGGCTTTTAATAATCCTGCCATTTAACTGTACTTTGTCCTTTTTAAATCTCCTAGAAATTCTGTTAAAAGGAATTTTCCATAAAATGCATTCCCTTAATTTGTAAAGACTCAAAAAGTATGACATAAATCTTTTACATTTGTATCTGATTTTTCCCCATATCTTCAAATTAGTCAATTTTCCTTTATGACAAGTTTCATTACCTTGGCTCTTAAATAGTGTGTGTGTGTGTGTGTATATATATATATATATATACACACACACACACACACATATATACACACACACACACACATATATATATATATATATATACACACACACACATTTCATTACCTTGGCTCTTAAATAGTATATATATATACATATTCATATTCATACACATTTGTTTCTTCTATCAGTTTTTTTAAAGGCAATGTAAACCTCTAAAATTTCATTATCTGACTCAACTTCCCTTGTTCTCCCAATCACTTCTATTAACTTCTCTTATACTTCTATCTACTATTTTTGTACTCTGTGCTGTCTCACTGAAAGCCCTGTGTTTTTAGTTCACACTAAAAAATATACATCTGAGGCTATGTAGTGAATCAACCTATTCATTCTCCTTCCTATTTCACTGTGTATAAAAAGGCTGAAACTAGGAAAAGTATGAGGTTTGAAAGAACAATAATTTTGTCAAGAAAGATGCTGAGTCTCACAAAACTCACTCAGCAAACTGAACTACCTTCCCAGAATGCTGACCCAGCCTGCTGTCTCAGCAAAAACCATTAGGCAGCTGGCTGACCCAGAGGTTCCCTCCATGGCTATCCCAAGAGAGTTCAGAAATACATACCTGGCCTTCAGTCAATTTGATAAAATCTTATCTACCCTTTAAACTATTTTGCAGTCGTGTTCCAAACCATTAGTTTTTCCTTCCTAAAAATAATGCTAAGTTTAGTAATAAGCCTTCTATAAACTTTTCAATCAATGGAATTGTCTCTGTCAGAGTCTGGTATCTGAAACATCCATTTATATAAACAGGACAGAAAGATCACCCAGCTAGCCTCCTTCCTTATTTTGGGTTTAACAATCTAGCTAGTAAATTCAGCACTCTTGACATTTCACAACCTAAATAACTTAGACACACACACACACACACACACACACACACACACACACACACACCAGTAAATTTACAATTGGCTAACACTAAAATTAAGAGCCCCTTCCACTGATGGAAATTTGGGCTTTTAAAATTTGAATCAGATCAAACTAATGAATAGGTAAAAATGTTCAACTCTGATCATAGAATAGGATGATAAAATAAAAAGAATATGGGCTTCAGAGCTAGATCTACATAGGTTCAAATCCCAATTCTGCCTTTTAGTATCAGAATTGGTTTTGATCACGTTACTTAACCTTTTTTAGTGTTGCTTTCTGCATCTGTAATATGGGGACAATAGTAAGTCCCTAACAGGGTTGTTGTGAGGATTAACGTAATAAAACTAACTTGCCTGAACACTCACATCAGAAGGTATAAAAAGGAAAGAAGTACCATATACCTGTTGGTTATTAAGAGATTTTGGTTAAAGGAGAAATGGAAACCTAAAGTTGAGGATTGGCAAAAGATTTCATCTAAATCTTTGGCCTTAGTAGTAGCTCTTAAACAATGTTTTCCTGGTAGAATAAAACTGAAAAAGCAAAAGTTGGAAATCAACATAGAGAACTTCCATCTATCCCTAGGAATCTTATCTAGTTCACAATACCCTTGTTAATTTAAAACAAAGTAGGAACACTAACACTTTGAGATGAAACAAAATAGCTTGCTTACTAAAACAGTATTTTTATATTAATACAATTTTATGAGATACATATTTGTGAAAAAAGTTTAAGAACTAATGCTCAAATCTTACTTTTCAGCTCCCTAATTTTTTTTTTTAGAGGGAGAAAGAAAGGGGGAGAGAGAGAGAGAGAGAGAGAGAGAGAGAGAGAGAGAGAGAGAGAGAAACATCAATGTGAGAGAGAAACATCGATTGGCTGCCTCCTGCTTGTCCCCCACTGGGGATCGAGCCTGCAAACCGGGCATGTGCCCTGACTAGGAATGGAACAGTGACCTCTCAGTCCATGGGATGACGCTCAATCCACTGAGCCACACCAGCCGGGCTAAGCTCCCTAATTTTTTTCTGTTGAAGAATTTTTAACCTGGGGCACTCTGTCGATAGGCTTGAGGGTCAGTGAACACCTACAAAATTTGTATGTAAAGTTGTATTTGTGTGCATATATGTATTTTTTCCCTGGGGAGAGGGTCCACAATTTTCATCAGCTTCAAAAAGGAGTATGTAATCTCCAGAAAGGTTTGCTTCCAATGCACCTCCCCACCCATTGAGTTTTCAAGTTAGAATACATTGTTCCTTGGGTCACTCACAGAAACAAGCCCCCAAAATCATCAGAGAAACTTAAGTGAAGCTTACTCCAAGAGCAGCCAGGGAGTAAGGGAGCTTGCTTAGATTTCACTTCTTTATTAGTAAGACCAGCTCCTAATTGGCTATAATCCTAAAAACCTCTTTAAAAAAACAAACAAACAGGAAAGAACTACCACTGTCACATTCTAAATACACTTGCTAGTACTTATTTGGTTCAACTACAGAAGGAATGCTGTACATTCCACAACTTAATATACAAAGCTGGAAATTCCTTCATTTTTCAGAGAATGAAATTAAGTCAGTAAAAACCCCAGAATGTGCCCTGGCCAGTTTGCCTCAGCGATTAGAGTGTCAGCCCACGGACCAATGAGTCACAGGTTCAATTCCAGTCAAGGGCACATACCTCGGTTGCGGTTTGTCCCCGGCCATGGTGGGGTTGTGCAGGGGGCAACTAGTCTATGTGGCTCTATCACGTCGATGTCTCTCTCTCTCTCTCTCTCTTTCTATCTCTCCCTCCCTCCCTCCCTCCCTCCCACTCTATCTGATCCCTCCCTCCCTCCCACTCTATCTGATAATAAGTAGAAAAATATCCTCGGGTGAGGAATAAAAAACAAAACAAAAAAAACCCAGGATGTCTGATTTCATAAAGGGCCCTCACTCCTCAAGAATTAAGAGGCCTTCACAGTCATAAACATGTTTATATGATATCCTCTTTTTCCACCCTACTATATGAGGTTCAAACTAGGTGTGGCCCAATTTGAACAATTCTGAAGACATAAATGAATGCAAACTAGAAATTCTGCAGTAAAGGTAATTTTCAGTAGCACAAACTTCTGGTTCAAAGCATGGGTTTTGGAGTCGGATACACTTGGGTTTGAATACCAAGTGTGCCATTTAACAGGTAAGACATTATTCAATCTCACTAAACCTCAATTTCCTAATCCATAAAATGGGGCTAATAATACCTATAGCTATCAGAGTTGCTGTGAGAACTAAAATGCAATAAAGCTCTAGAACATGGTAACCACCCAATAAATAGTAGTTATTCGTGTGATAGTATTTGTATGAGTTGTACAAGCAAGTTGGTAGCATTTTCGTCTCCTAATAATACAAACCACTAATTTCCTTTGCCTTTCTTCTGTCTTTGCAACATGATCTAGCTGAAATTCATTTGAAAATACATCACTGAGCCCTGGACAGTTTGGGTCAGTGGTTAGAGCGTTGGCCCGCAGACCAGAGAGGCCCGGGTTCGGTTCCCGCTAAGGACACGTACCTCAGTTGCAGTTTGTCCCCGGCCCCAGTTGGGGTCGTGTGGGTGGCAACCACTCGATGTGTCTCTCTCACATTGATGTTTCTCTCTCTCTCTTCCTTCCTCTCTCCCTCCCGCTCTATCTGAAAATAAATGCAAAAATGTCCTCCGGTGAGGATTAAAAAAAAAAAAGAAAGAAAGAAAATACATCACTGAGCTCTCAACCAATGATAACGGAGATCACAAGACAGTCACCTTCATATGACCACTGCATCAGAGAACCACTAAGTCCTACACCACACAAAGTAGCTACTGCCCAGTGGTCCACCCATCTATGCTTCTTCCACAAAGAAAGGCAATAGCTTAAACATACTATCAAAAATTTTTCAACAGATATGCGATTAAACAAATATAGCAAAATGTTAATTACAGAATACGTGATAGGTATGCAAATATTCACTGTGCAATTCCTTCAAGTTTCCTGTGTTTGAAACTTTTCATAATAAAATGTGTGGAGGGGGAGAAGGCTACCAAAAAACTCCAACAATCCAACAAAATTTTATTTCCTTAGGCAACTAGATGATACTCGATTTACTCTGTGTCTTCAGCACTATAAAGATACAATTGACAATTTAAATAAAATTCTCACTTTTTTTATCCTCACCTGAGGATATGTTTTTTATTGACTTTAGAAAAAAGAAGGGAGGGAGAAGGAGAGAGGGAGGGAAGGAGAGGGAGATGGAGGGAGAGGGAGATGGAGGGAGAGAGAAACATCGATGTGAGAAAGAAACACTGAGCGGCTACCTCACACACACATCCCGACTGGGGATCGAACCCACAACTTTTTTCTTTTTGGTGTACAGGACAATGCTCCAACCAACCGTGCCACATGGCCAGGGCAAAATTCTCCTCATTTTTTACATAAGACCAAAATTGGGCCCCATTGGAAAAGCCTTCAGCTAGCTAATGGGAGTGGCTTTAAATGAGACTTTTATTCAACTAAAGTGACCCAGCTTAGGCAATTGCACATTTAAGATACACACTCCCAGAAACAAGAAAAAGTTCTAAATAGTCAGGATTTGTTTTTATGTAGTGCTTGTACAGGAAGTTATATATAATGAAACGAGATATAGATGGAAATATGACAGAGCCCATCATTATATGTACCACAAGAAGGAGCATGCTAAGTAGTAAGCAAAATATTATTTTGAGCCCCTGTGATATTCGTGAAATTAACTAAAGGGTAGTTAGTCCCTCCGAGGCAGCCTGTAAAATATAGCTAATGAATTCCTATAACTGCAAACAATAAGATATAATTTTCAATTTTGTAGATTAAAACACAATGGCTACATGTCCACAAGAATAGTCTAAATAAAAAAGAGTGACAAAGCCAAGTTTTGCTAAGAGTGTGAAAGAAATGGAATTCTCATACACTGCTGATGGGAGTATAAAGCAAAAACAACCTGGCAGTTTCTTAAAATGTTAAACATACATTTACTATATGAGCAAAAGAAGTGAGACGGAAAAAGAGTCTGATTGATTTGACTCCATTTATTTGAAGCTCCAGAACAGACAAAACTATAGTGGTAGAAATCATATCAGTGGTTGTCTTTAGGGAATGGGGGAGGAGGGAGATGGGGATGGATGGAATGAGTATTGAATACAAAGAAACACAAGGAAACTTTTTGAAGTGATGGAAGTGTTCTGTATCTTCTTTGGGGTGATGGTTAAAGAGGTCTCTACTATTGTCAAAACTCAAAACTCTACACTTAAAATGTGTGCATTTGACTGTACTTAAATTAAGCCTCAATGAAGTTGATTTAAAAATAAACATTACATAACATCCTCATTTATAAATATGAACTAGTAGTCCATCCCCATGAAACATAACCTCTATTCTACTTTTAGATTACTCTTAATTTTTTTGCTTTTATGAACAATGTTGTTATGAAGGTCCTAGCAGACGGATCCCTATATACACCTGCAGTATGAAATTGTTAAAACAATTGATAAAAACACATCCTTTTTCCTTCACCTCCCATATCTTTGTGAAAAATAATATAAACCTTTAATACTTCCAAGTCTTACAAGCTTATTTCATGGAGTAATGAAGAGAAAATTAAGCCAGAGCTCATTTTTACCACTATTACTGCTTTGGCTTTTTGTCCTGATCTCCCATAAACAGGACACATATTTCAAGCCTAGTGTAGTTAATAATCTCAGCAACAGATGAGTAAAAAGTCAAGCCAGAGAGCAAAAGTACCTCTCTCAAGTTTATTAAAGCTATAATGTAAGAGACAAAAGTCAAATTCACTAGCCCTGGCTGGTTTGGCTCAGCGGTCAGAGCATCGGCCCACGGACCAGAGAGTCCAGGTTCGGTTCCCACTAAGGGCATGTACCTTGGTTGCAGTTTGTCCCCGGCCCCAGGTGGGGTCGTGTGGGTGGCAGCCACTCTCACGTTGATGTTTCTCTCTCTCTCTTCCTCCCTCTCTCCCTCCCACGCTATCTGAAAATAAATGCAAAAATGTCCTCGGGTGAGGATAAAAAATAAAAAATAAAAATAAAAATAAATCAAATTCACTAAACACTGGATTAATACCATTATATTATATTACAAATACAATTTAGACTTTTTTTTTCTAGATTCCTCCTGTTAAGTTTAAAATATTTTTTCTTTATTGATTTATTTTTAGAGAGAGAGAAAGGGAGAGGGAGAGAGATAGAAACATCGATGAGAGAGAATATCAACTGGCTGCTCTTAAAGGCCGCCACTAGATTTTGGGCCCACAACCTGGGCATGTGCCCTGACCGGGAATCGAACCAGCGACTGCTTGGTGCATGGATCGATGCTAAACCACTGAGCACATCGGCCGGGCTCCTGTTAGATTTTTATACATTCAAATCTGTAAAAAATTTTCTTAACAGAGTATTTAAAAAAGAATTTGTTCAGCCTAATATATAACATTAGGAAAACCTTTAAAGGTATTGAAGTACATCAAGCAAATGAACTATATAATTCTTTTTTTTTTTCTTTATTGATTTTAGAGAGAGAGAGGAAGGGAGAGGGAGAGAGAAACATCAATGAGAAAACATCAACTGGCCACCTCCTGCATACCCCCCCACTGGGGATATGGCCCACAATCTGGGCATGTGCCCTGACTGGGAATCAAACCAGCGACCTCTTGGTGCATGGGTCAACCACTGAGCCACACCGGTCAGGCAGAACTATACAATTCTTTAAACATATTTAGGAAGACTACTTGCAAACATGGAAAAGTCCTTAAATTGTGTTAAATACAAAAAACAAAGACTATAAATAAACTGTTTGGGGATTTTTTACATTTAAAATACAAAAATATTGCCCTGGCTGGGTGGCTCGTTTGGTTGGAGCGTTGTCCCATACACCAAAAGGTAGTGGCTTTGATTTCCAGTCACGGCACATACCTAGGTGGTGGGTTCGATCTCCGGTCGGGCGCTTACAGGAGGCAACTGATAGATGTTTCTTTCTCCCTCTCTCCCTTCCTTTCTCTCTCTCTCTAAAAAAAAAAAAAAAATATCAGCCCTGGCCGGTTTGGCTCAGCGGTTGGGAGTGTCGGCCCGCAGACCAGAGAGTCCTGGGTTCCGTTCCTGCTGAAGGCATGTACCTCCGTTGCAGTTTGTCTCCACCCCGGTTGGGGTTGTGTGGGTGGCAGCCAGTTGCTGTGTCTCTCTCACATGGATGTTTCTCTCTCTTCCCCCTTCTCTCCCTCCCGCTCTATCTGTAGATAAATGCAAAAATATCCTCGAGTGAGGATGGAAGAAAAGAAAAAGAAAAAAAATCAGCAAATATATCCTCAGGTGAGGATAAAAATATATATACACATATATATGTGAACATTGTGATTATGAACACATAAAATATTTTTGCCTATAAAAAAGGTACAATATGAAAACAGTTGAGTTATAGTGATTAGAACTATAGGTAATTTTTATTTTATTTAAAAAAAATTTTTGTTCTCTATTGCTTTTAGAGAGAGAGGAAGGAAGAGGGAGAGAGAGATAGAAACATCGATGAGAGAGAACATCGACTGGCTGTCTCCTGCATGCCCCCAGTGGGGACTGGGCCCACAACCTGGGCATGTGCCCTGACCAGGAGTCGAACTGGCAACCTCTTGGTGCATGGGTCTACCCTCAACCACTGAGCCACACCGGCCGGGCCTACGGGTAATTTTTTAAATTTAACATAATTGTTACATCTTTTCAATTACACAAAGCTTCTAAAACAATCTCCCTACCTTCTCCACAGTATATTATCTTGGATATTTGGTGAAGCCCCCACAAGTTGGAGGAAAAAAAGACAAACCTCACCCTGGCCGGTTTGGCTCAGCGGTTAGCGTGTCGGCCTGCAGACTGAAGGGTCGCGGGTTCGTTTCCCAGTCACGGGCATATACCTGGGTTGCAGGTTTGATCCCCGACCAAGGCCGTATGGGAGGCAACCAATTGATGTGTCTCTCTCACATGGATGTTTCTCTCTCTCTCCCCCTTTCTCCCTTCCACTCTATCTAAAAAGCAATGGAAAAATATCCTCGGCTGAGGATTAAAAAAAAAAAGACAAACCCCCTGACACATCAGAAGAGACACTTCCTTTGACTTTTCACTGGTTCACTGCCCAGTTGTTGGGTACAGCTGCACTAGACACTAGGCCATAAAGACAAGGACACTCTACTGAAATGTAAAGTTATACCCTTTCTAATTTTGCAGTTAAACTGTCTGACTGGCTTAGGTGGGCTCTGGTGCATCTAACTCTGCCTTGCTATCTTAGGCAAACAATCAAATCAGAGAATATTTTTATTGACTAATTATCTTAGCAATCATGCTGTACTTTGCCCTTAGACTTGAGATAAGAGACTCAGACATGCATAAGCAATAAACATAGTGAAAGGAAGTGAAGCTTGAACGTGTCTGCATAAAAGTACTACTATGGACAACAAATATCAAGAACTTTTTGAGAACATACAGATGGCCAATAGACATATGTAAAGATGCTCAACGTCACTAATCATCAGAGAAATGCAAATTAAAACCACAAGGAGACACTTCATACCTGTCAGAAAGGCTATCATCAATAAATCAACAAACAAGTGTTGGTGAGAATGTGGAGAAAAGGGAACCCTTGTGCACTGGTGGTGGGAATGCAGATTGGTGCTGTCACTATGAGAAACAGTATGGAGAGTCCTCAAAAAATTAAAAAGGGCCCTGGCCAGTTTGGCTCAGCAGTTAGAGCATCAGCCTGCTGACCAAAGGGTGGCAGGTTTGATTCCCTGTCAAGGGCACATGCCTGGATTGCAGGTTTGATCCTCAGCCCTAGTCAGGGTCGTGCAGGAGGCAACCCATCGATGTGTCTCTCTCACATCGATGTTTCTCTGTCT
Organism: Tadarida brasiliensis; assembly: GCA_030848825.1. Classification (NCBI taxonomy): domain Eukaryota; kingdom Metazoa; phylum Chordata; class Mammalia; order Chiroptera; family Molossidae; genus Tadarida; species Tadarida brasiliensis. Next base: position 20,332,916 of record CM061275.1, read on the forward strand.
GTCTGTCTCTCTCCCCCTCTCCCTCCTTCCCTTCCACTATATCTAAAATTCAATGGAAAAATCTCCTCAGGTGAGGATTAACAAAAATAAAATAAAATAAAATAAAATAAATAAATAAATAACAGGGAACTGCCTTATGACCCAGCAATTCCACTTCTGGGTATATATATATACAAAGAAACCCAAAACACAAATTTGAAAGACTATATGCACCGCTATGTTCACTGCAACATTATTTACAATTGCCAAGATACAGAAGCAAACCAAGTACCCATCAATAGACAAATGGACAAAAAAGTTGTGGTACATATATACAATGGAATATTACTCAGCCATTTAAAAAAATGAAATCTTACCATTTGTGACAGCATGGATATACCTAAAGAGTATTTATGCGAAGTGAAATAAGTTAGATAGAAAAAGACAAATACCATATGATTTCACTTATATTTAGAATCTAAAGAACAAAATAAATGAACATACAAAACCGAAATAGACTCATAGATGCAGTGAACAGACTGATGGTTGCCAGAGGGAAGGAAGGATAGAGGACTGGTGAAAAAGGTGAAGGGATTAAGAAGTACAAATTGGCAGTTACAAAATAGTCACAAAGATGTAAAGTACAGAATAGAGAATATAGTCAATAATATTGTAATAACTAGTATGGTGCCAGGTGTGTACTGGAAATACAGGGGGGAACACTTGGTAAAGTATGTGACTGTCTAACCACTATGCAGTACACCTGAAATGAATACAAAATAACACGGAGTGCAAACCATAATTGAAAAAATAAAATTTTAATTAAAAATAAGACTTTTTGGAATTTTGTTTCAAAAATAACATTTTGCATCTTACATTTTAGAACACCTAATTTATTGATAGGACAAGAGAAATACAACTAGAGGAATTGGCCAAAGGGCTCTAATAAACAGCTTTTTCTAATAAACAGCAAATCTGGTCAACAATTTAAAAAGCACAACTTATCTTAATTACTTTTAATGTTAACTTGTAACATATAGCAAATGAGATGATGACTATATAAATAAGAAAAATCCTTCCTTTTGGAAAGCAATTTCACTGGTAATGTGCATCTAAAGTCATAAAAATGTTCATATTCTTTCAACTCAAATGGTATTACTGGGAATTTATCATAAGGAAATCATCAAAATGTGAGCTCCATGAGGGCAAGAACTTTACAGTGGTATATAGACCACTCTCAACTATCTTAAAGAACAAATGAAATAATCCTGAACTCAGAAAAAGTAGGCACAAACATAGTCATCATCATTTAGGTTATTTCCAAATGTCTGTTCTTTTTTTTTTTTTTTTTTTAAGCCAACAATAGGGGATAAATGGTGAAGAAAATTGCAGCACAGCAATCTGATTAACTTTAAAGCAATCATTTAAAATTGTAAATATGAAAAACAAAATAATCTAGAAATACATTTCAGCCAATATTATGTTAAAAAGTGGATTATAAAAATGCAACATCTAAAAGATAACACAGGAGAAAATCTAGGTGATGTTGGGTACAAAATGAGATTTGCAGATACAACAACAAAAACAATCCACGAAAGAAAAATTGCTAAGTTAAATTTTATTAAAATTAAAAACTTCCTTCCTCTCTCTGAAAGACACTGTTAAGAGAATGAAAAACAAGCCACACACTGGGGAAAAAATACTCGGAAAACACATATTTGATAAAGGACTTGTATCCAAAATATATAAAGAACTCTTAAACCTCAATGAGAAAACAAAACAACCCAATTAAAACATGGATGAAAGATCTGAACACGCACCTCACCAAGGAAGATACAGGATGGCAAATAAGCATATGAAAAGTTACTAAACATCATTTATCATTAAAGAATTGCAAATCAAAACAAGATAACTAATACATACCGACTTGAATGGGTAAATTTTTTTAAAACTCTTAGTATCAAATATGCTGTGATGATGCGGAGCAATAGCAATTCATTCAGTGTTGGTAGGAATGCAAAATAGTATAGTCACTTTGGAAGGCAGTTTGACAGTTTCTTAAAAAGCTAAAATAAACATAGTCTTACCATAAGATCCAACAATCACACTCCTAGGTATTTACCCTATAGAGTTAAAAATTTATATTCACACAAAAACCTACACACGGATGTTTATATCAGCTTTATTCATAACTGCCAAAAACTGAAAGCAACCAAGATGTCCTTTACAGGTGAATGGATAAACAAACTGTGGTACATCCAGACAATGGAATATTATTCAGCTATAAAAACAAATGAGCTATCAAGCCACAAAAACACATGGGGAAACCTTAAATACATATTGCTAAGGGAAAGAAGCCAATCTGAAAAGGCTACATACTGTATCATTCCAATTATATAACACTTCAGAAAACACAAAGATCAGTGTGTTCCAGGGGTTTGGAGGGAGGGAAGGATGAATAAGTGAAGTACAGGTGATTTGGGGCACAGTGAAATTATTCTGTATGATACTATAATGGTACATAATGCATTTGTCAAAACCTACAGAACTTTACAACACAAAGAGCAAACCTTAATGTATGCAAAATTTTAAAAATCAGTTAGTAGGTTGCAGGAATCCCCAGACTGTGATAAGAGAATCTAACTGTATTTCAAACAACCTCACTGAAGGGGGGTGGGGGGGAGAACAGACCTAAGTAACTGGAAATGAATGAATTCTGTAAGACTAAAGACTAAAGGGACTGCATGTAAGTACTGTATTCATCAATAAAGTTATTTCCCACAGGGGTACAGGTTAATAACTGTGTACTGGAATTGAAAAATTAGGTAAATGAATAGTGGATGTGGGAAGCCAAGTTTCTCACTGTTAGTGTGGAAATGTACATATCAGTAAGGGGAAGGGGTCAAAATGATCCATTGGTAAAGGAGTAAAGACACAAACATCAGCAAGAACTCATGTTTAACTTAATACAAATACAGATAGTTACATATAGAAATATTCATAGATATATGTACAGGGTGTGGCAAAAGTAGGTTTACAGTTGTATGTGAAACAGAGTTTATTCTTGTTTTACTATTTATTAATTGTTGTATTATTTTCCATACGAACAACTGCAGACCTATTTTTGCCCCACCCTGTATATACGGGGGTTAATATATACATATATATTTCTTTGCTCTGTTAGCTGAGAGGGCCGGAAAGAAACTATACCCTAGTACCAACGACCACACCTAGCACCCAGGTTTTGGTTTCTAAAACCATCTCTGATAAAAAGAAACAGGGCGCTTTGGAGAAATGGCTGGTTACAGGACCGGGGCAGGAAATACACAGATGAGCCTGGATCATTTTGCAGTGCCAGAAAATAAGGAATTATTCAAAAACAAAACCAAACAAATACACACATTGATGGGGATATGGCAAAAGGGCACAGGAGCTGACTGCAAGAGCTACCAATGGTGAAAACTAGAACAAATGGAGCAACAAAATAAAGTAGTAGCATCAGATTATGCATCCCAAAGTATAAAATAAATATCCATGAGCCCATAATGATACAAATAAATGACTGCATAAGTGAATACATGGGCACCCTGGCCGGTTTGGTTCAGCAGTTAGAGCATCCACCCATGGACCAATGAGTCGTGGGTTCAATTCTGGTCAAGGGCATGTACCTCGGTTGCAGTCTGTCTCCGGCCCTGGTCGGGGTTGTGCAGGAAGCAACCAGTCAATGTGTCCCTCTCACATCTATGTTTCTCTCCCTCTCTCTCTCTCTCTCTCCTCCCTCCCACTCTATCTGAAGAAAAATAGAAAAATATCCTCAGGTGAGGATTAAAAAAATAATAATAATAAAGTAAAAAAATAAAAATAAATGAATACATGGGCAGAAGAGACATTCTTCTCCAATGCAGAAGAATTCCAAAAACAATTATATAGATACCACACTCTAAAGGAGGGGAGCATAACTATTACCCACTCCTTAAGTGTGTCTACACATAGTGACTCCTATCCAAAGGGTACAGTATGAGAAGTGGGGAGGGGAAAAGGAGAATAACTTGACAGTGGAGAAACCTGAAAAATACTACTTCAGTAAGATTATCAAGGTCAATAATAAGTCATAAATCACGAAGAGAGTATGTGTCCTTGATATGAACTGATGAAAACAGTTCCTCTGTGATCTTCCTCCAAAAAAAAACCCCAAAACCCCAGTCCAATCATGAAAAAAAAAATCAGATAAATTCTAATAGTCAGGCATCATATAATATGCCTGACCAGTATTCTTCAAAACTGTCAAGGTCATCAAAATATGGAAAGACTGAGAAGCTATCATAGCCAAGATGAGCCTAAGAAGACATGACAACTAAATGTAATGTTAACCTGGATGTGAAACTGGAACATGTAGACATTAGGTAAAAACGAAGGAAATCCTAATAAACTAAGAGCTTCAATTAATAATAATATATTGCCCTGGCCGGTTTTGCTCAGTGGTTAGAGCAACGGCCCGCAATCCAGAGAGACCCGGTTTCGGTTCCTGCTAAGGCGCTAAGGGCACGTACCTCGGTTGTAGTTTGTCCTCAGCCCCGGATGGGGTCGTGTGGGTGGCAACCAGTCAATGTGTCTCTCTCACATCGATGTTTCTCTCTCTCTCTTCCTCCCTCTCTCCCTCCCGCTCTGTCTGTAAAAAATACTACTACTACTACTACTACTACTAATATCCCAACATTGGTTCATTAATTTTAACAAATCTACCATACTAATGTAAGATATTCATAATAGGAGAAACTGTATGGTGGGAATGGGAAAGGGATATATGGGAACTCTCTATATTATCTGTTCAATTTTTCTGTAAATCTAAAACTGTTCTAGAAAATAAAGTCTATTAATTAAAAAATCGGATTATAAGTTACATATAAAAGCATGATTTCAACTTCATAAAAAATGCTTAAATAAAAGACAGCCAAAATACCAAAAGTAGTTATGTTAGGGTGATAAAACGATGGGTGATTTCCCCCCTCTCTTCTTTGGTCTCCAAATTTTCTCTAACATATTTATATTACTTTTATAATTTAGAAAATGAATTTTATACTACTAAATACCTAAGAATGGCCAAATCCAGAACACTGACACCACCAAATGCTGACAAGGATATGGATTAACAGGAACTCTCATTCATTGCTGATGGGAATGCAAAATGCTGCAGCCACTATGGAAGACAGTTTGGCAGTTTATTACAAAATTAACATACTCTTGCCACATGATCCAACAATTGTGCTCCCTGGTATTTACCCAAATGAGTTGAAAACATATCCACTCACAAACCTACACACAAATGTTTACAGCAGCTTTGTTCAAAGTGCCAAAACTTGGAAGCAACCAAGATGTTCTTCAGTGGGTGAATGGATAAATGAACTTAGGTAGATTCAGAAAATGGAATATTATTTAGCACCAGAAAGAAATGAGCCATCAAGCCATGAAAATACCTGAAGGAAAGGTAAATGTATATTACCAAGTTACAGATGACAGTCTGAAAAGGCTACATACTTTATGATTTCACGATCTGAAAGAGGCAAAACTAGAGAAACAGTAAAAAGATCAGTGGTTGCCAGGGCTTGGGGGAAGAGAGGACCAAATAAGCAGAAGACTGGGAATTTTTAGAACAGTGAAACTACTTTGTGTACTACGTATATCATTATAAATTTGTGCAAACCCACAAAATGTACAACACCAAGAGTGAACCCTAAAATAAACTACAGACTGTGGATGACAATGATGTGTCAATGTAGGTTCATCAATGGTAACAAATGTACCCCTCTGGTAGGGGATGTTTATAACGAGGGAGGTAATGCATGGGGCAGTGGGGCAGGAGGTATATGGGAAAAACCTCTGTACCTTCTGCTCAATTTTGCTGTGAACCTAAAACTACTCTAAAAAAGAAAGTCTATTAAATTTTTAAGTGTATTTTAAAATTAAGAATGAAATCTCAAAAAAAAAAATCTCAAAGTGGATCTACCTCTGTTGTCAAACACTAAAATTCACGCTTCCTTAGTGAACAATTCAAAACAAGATAGAGTGAGCTATTTCATTTTTGCCATGAAAATCAAACCAAGATCTGAAATCTTCAAGTCAGAAGAATGCCATAGCTTTAAACAGTTAAATAGTATTTTATTTTCACTTAGGAAGCTAGATACACAAAATAATTTCACTAATTGCCACTTATCCCTGTTTCTTTCCCTTATCACCAATCAAAAAAACACAAAAAATACCTGGCCTCTCTTCAGTTATGATTTAATGTAACCATTTTCTAGCCTGAACAACTGCTAAATACAACTGAACAGAAAATTACTACATCAAAGTTATAGGGTCTCAAAATTAGTTTGCTTTCTGTTCTTGATTTTTTTTTTCTTTATTGATTTGAGAGAGAGAGGAAGGAAGAGGGAAAGAGAGATAGAAACATCGATGAGAGAGAGCACTGACTGGCCACTTCCTGCATGCCCCCCACTGGGGATTTGGCCCACAACCTGGGCACGTGCCCTGACCAGGAATCAAACCAGCGACCTCTTGGTGCATGGGTCGACACTCAACCACTGAGCCACACTGGCCAGGCTGTTCTTGATTTCTTAAGACCACTGTCATATAATACAATAATTCTGACAGACTATCCTTTACCAGGAAAACAGAATGTAAAAAAGTAAAGTGTCAGCGGATTGAGTGTCGCGCCATGGTCTGAGAGGTCCCAGTTTGATTCCCGGTCAGGGCACGTGCCTGGGTTTCGAGCTTTATCCCCAGTGGGGGCCATGCGGAGGCAGCCGATGGATGTTTCTCTCTCACATCGATGTTTCTCTCTCTCTCTCCAAAAAAATCAGTAAAAACATATTTTAAAAAAAAAAGGTGAAGTGTCTTGACTCAAACTATAGCCAAAAATAAAAACAAAAAACCACATCTTTTTTTTTATTTTTTTTTTTTATGGAACGCTTCACGAATTTGCGTGTCATCCTTGCACAGGGGCCATGCTAATCTTCTCTGTTTCGTTCCAATCTTAGTATATGTGCTGCCAAAGCGAGCACAATAAAAAACCTCATCTTATTCTAAGCCTCATCTTTACTAAATGAGAGGAAACAACAAAAGTCAACCACATGTAGACCAAATTAAATGATTTCTAGCCCTAGTTCACAAATTCTTTGGTGCCTTTAAGTATCAAAAGCAAAGTCAATATTTATACCAATATTTTAAAGCACTTACCTCAAGAAATTTAGCACTGAGCAAAAAAAGAGTATTAATGACAATAAAGTATGGATCTGGCAGGGTTGAGAAACTGCAAACTATGTCAATCAGCATCTAGTCCTCCAAAAGAGGAAAAAAGGAGTAAATAATTTGTCAAATAAGCTGCTTACCATTCCTCAAACTTTTTACCCTTGGCTGGGTGTTCTATTGACAAAAAATGCTGCCTGAGGCAGGAAAAGTACAACTAAGTCTCATCTCTCTTTTAACTTTAATACCTCCAGCCAGACATAACAAGGATTTATTACTTGGGAAGAAGTATTAGATTCCTCAAACCTTCTAATTCCAAGGCAATCAGTTTACAAATTAATCACATTTGTCATTCAGGAAAAAAGTATAATAATGCTTTAAGATAGTTAAAAAATAAATATAAAATTATAATCAAGCTATTCAGGAGAAAAGTTCATTGGTTATCTGACAATTATCTGTAAGGCCAATGTAACCACTGGTCATCAAGAATTAAAAATAAACTTGTTCATTTTCCTCCTGATAGAATACAAAGTTCCAGTCTTAGAATTTTAAAATAGCTTCCTGTATTAAAATTAATAAGGCTATAAACCTGTGTTCCAGGTTGCCAGGACACACTTAGTTTATACCTATTGTTCTGGCTAATTAATGGGCCCCTTTCATTTTCTTTTTTTTAATCTTTATTTTTATTTTTCCTCACCCAAAGATATTCTTCCATTGCTTCCTAGATAGAGTGAAAGGGAGAAAGGAAGGAAGGGAGGGAAGGGGGGGAGGGCGAGAGAGAGAGAGAGAGAGAGAGAGAGAGAGAGAGAGAGAGAGAGAGAGAGAAAGACTGATGTGAGAAAGACACATCGATTGGTTGCCTCCCACATGACCCCAACTGGGGCCAGGGATTGAACCTGCAACTTAGGTACGTGCCCTTGACAGGGAATGGAACCCGAGACCCTTAGGTCCGCAGGCCGACGCTCTAACCACTGAAGCAAACCATCCAGGCAGGCCCCTTTCATCTTCAAAAGTGTCAATAAACTATACAGTCCTCCTGATTTTAGTACATTTTGTGTCTGGGAGATTCCTGTTAAGATGCACATAGTCCCTGGGCACTTGCATTTACTAGTTTAGATAACTAAGGGCAAATAAGTATCTATGGGAACTTGGAGGAATTGTTCTAAGTTTGTTCATTCAATGGGGAAGGGGGGAGCTGGGTGCCATCTTTGTTACCTAAACCTCCCTGGGTTTACTCCAGTATTGAAACTGTCTGTTAATCTGCTGGATTCCCCAGAAAACCATAAATTTCCTAAGGGGAAGGACTACATATTATTCAGCTTTCAATTCCCAGTATCTAATCCCATGTTTGTCATGTAGTAAGCACTTATTAAAGATTTTCCCTGACTAAATAGACACCTCTCCAAACAGGACAAATGGCTAAGAGACATATGAAGAAATGCTCAACATCACTAATCATCAGAGATGCACATTAAAACAACAATGAGGTATCACCTCACACCTGTCAGAATGGCCGTCATCAACAAATCATCAAACAAGTGTTGGCGAGGGTGTGGAGAAAAGGGGACCGTAGTACACTGCTGGTGGGAATGCAGACTGGTGCAGCCACTATGGAAAACACTATGGTGTTACCTCAAAAAATTAAAAATTGAATTGCCATTTGACCCAGTGATCCCACTTCTAGGAATATACCCTAAGAAGCCAGAAACACCAATCAGAAAGAATATATGTACCCCCATGTTCATAGCAGCACTATTTACAATAGCTAAGATCTGGAAACAGCCCAAGTGTCCATCAGTAGACGAATGGATAAAAAAGCTGTGGTACATTTACACAATGGAATACTATGCAGCTGTAAGAAAGAAAGATCTCTTATCCTTTGAGACGACATGGAGGGACCTAAGCGAAACAAGCCAAGCAGAGAAAGACAAATATCACATGATCTCATTTATTTGTAGAATATAATGAACATAACAGTCTGAGGAACAGGGTAGACCCAGAGATGTGAAAGTAGGATACAGACTGACAACCCTCAGAAGTGGGGGGAGGGAAGAGATAAACCACAGAACTTATATGCATGTACGCATAAATGATGGACATGGACAACAAAGCTGGGGACAGGGTGGGGGGGATGGGGAGGAGGGTGTCAATGGGGAAAAAAGTTGAAACATCTGTAACAAAAATGAATAAAATAAAATAAAAATCTCAAAAAAAAATAGATTTTCCCTGAATGAATGAAAAATATTATTAAGGCTAGCACATAAACACAATAGTGCTTTCTCTTCATGTACTTCCATAATCTCATTCTTTATTTTTGTTTTGTTTTTTGTTAATCATCACCTGTGGATATTTTTTCCACTGGTTTTTTTTAGAGAGAGTGGAAGGGAGAGAGGGAGAAAGAGAGGGAAGGAGGGGAGGGGAAAGGGAAAGGGAAAGAGAGAGAGAGAGAGAGAGAGAGAGAGAGAGAGAGAAACATCACTGTGAGAGAGACACATCAACTGGTTTCCTCCTGAATGCGCCCTGGACGGGACCAGGGATCAAACCTGCAACCCAGGTACATGCCCTTGACCGGGAATAAAACCCACAATCCTTTGGTGCTCGGTCCAACGCTGTAACCACTGAGCCACACCGGCCAGGGTCCTTATTTTTAACGTTTACACTAGTGTCACTGGTTTAGAGGGAAATACTAAAAACATTACACAAGCTCTACATTTTTCAAACTATAATATTAGTGATCGTTTTGCTTTCTATTATGGGAAATAGCAGAAATAATGCTTAAGAGTAAAATGTGGCATTTAATTATGTAAGCAATTTCAAAGTGAGGGTATGTGTTTTTTTTCATTCAAGTATATTGAAAGGTAAATTGTTTTTATTAACTCTTGAACATAATATTGCTTCCAAGGACAGCAAAATAAGGTAAGGAGAATAAACATATTGACATTTAAAAAGCAAGTCTATTTCAAGTGAATTTTGGGAATAATCTATTGTACTTACACAGTTTCACCTCATGAAAACTAAACATACCACACTTAATAAAAAAATGTTAAGTACAATGGGTTTCCTCGCTTGATAGAGGCTAAAGAATTACCAATAAGGTCTTAAAGTTCTGATACTAAAACTATAAAAATATATAAGATTTATTTATTTATTTATTTTTAATTGATTTTAGTGAGAGAGGAAGGGAAAAGGAGAGAGAGAGAAACATCAATGAGAAAGAAACACCAATTGGCTGCCTCCTGCACAACCCCACCAGGGATTGAGCCTGCAACCCCAGCATATGCCCTGACTGGGAATCGAATCAGGGCCTCCTGGTGCCTGGGACAACACTCAACCAACTGAGCCATATCAGCTGGGTGATTCATTTTGTTTTGATAGGATTTTTTTGTTTTTCAATTTTTGTCTTTAAAAACTTGATCAGGCCAGGCCGGTGTGGCTCAGTGGTTGAGCATTGACCCATGCACCAAGAGGTCACCAGTTCAATTCCTGGTCAGGGCACATGCCCAGGTTGTGGGCCAAATCCCCAGTGGGGGGCATGCAGGAGGTGGCCAATCAATGTTCTCTCTCATCGATGTTTCTCTCTCTCTCTCCCTCTCCCTTCCTCTCTCTAAAATAAGTAAAGAAAAAAAATTTTTTTTAATAAAAATTAAAAATTTTAAAGACCCCCAAGACAGAGGTCACAAACTAGCACTTTATTTTTTTTTTTAATGTTTTTATTGATTTTAGAGAGAGGAAAAAGAAGAGGGAGAGAAAAACACTGATCAGATGCCTCTTGTCCAAGCCCCGAATCCAAAACCTGGGTAAGTGCCCTGACCAGGAATAGAACTGGTGACCTTTTGGTGCACAGGATGGGGCTCAACCGATCACATCGGCCAGGGCTCCATTTTTAATTTTTTGAGGAAACTCCATACTGTTTTCCACAGTGGCTGCACCAGTCTGCATTCCCAGTAACAGTGAAAGTGCATTAGGGTTCCCTTTTCTCCACATCCTTGCCAGCACTTGTTTGTTGCGCCCAGAGGGAAGTGGGGGGCAGGGACTAGGTGGAAGTGGGCAAAGGTGGGGGTGGGGTGGAGACATCTGTAATAGTATCAACAATAAATATAAAGTAAAAAATAAATAGATAAAAGAAACACTGTGTTGGAATAGAAAAATAAAGACAAATATAAAACAAAAAAAAGAACTATAGATCACTAATTTTTTTTAAAAAGCAGTTTAAAATACCTTCCTCTATGAAAGACAGTCTTTAAAAACTAATAACAATAAATATACTTCTGAAGGGATAAGGTCCTTTGTCAACCAAATATCATCCTTTAATTCAAATATGGGCAATTTCTTTTGGAAGGTGAGGAAAACAGACTACAGTTTCTGTAAGCGTTAGTCTATTTCAACATAATGAACAAGAAAGGTACAGTAAGACCTTTTCTGAATCCCCAGTATAAAGGACAACTGGGTAGGACAGGGACACCTAGAATAATCAATCAGCACATAACTTATTAAGGAAAACTTCAGCGTCACATTTCCTTGGATTCAAAACACAGGTAAAGAAACTCATTGCTGTTTCCAAGTAAACATAGAAGCACATTACATATGTTGAGAAAACAGGACCAAAAAGTAGTTTTTAACCCTACCAGAATCAAAATGACCATAATATTGGATAAAAGAATTAAGTATCCTGCATGGCATATTCATTAGACAAACTATACTGATTACAAATTACAAACTTTAGAGATGATTAAACTGATGAGCAAAGTGGAAGAAGTTTCCAAAACTTTCAGAGAGGTCATCACATTTTCCAAGATCTCCAAATATTAAGTTAATCAATCTCCTGATTTTTAAAACATAACTAGAACTAGACAGAGATATGGATATAAAAGTATTGTAGTGCCCTGGCTGGTTTGGCTCAGTGGTTAGAGTGTCGGCCCATGGACTGAAAGGTCTCAGGTTTGATTCTCAGTCAAAGGCAGGGGCCTGGGTTGCAGGTTCAATCCCCGGCCACGGCGTGTGGGAGGCAACCAATCAGTGTGTCTCTTTCACATCGATGTTTCTCGCTCTTTCTCTCTTTCTCTCTCTCTCCCCCCCCCACCCTTCCCTTCCACTCCATCTGAAAATCAATAGAAAAATATCCTCAGGTGAGGATTAACAAAAAATAAAAATAAATAAAATAAAATAAAACATAAGAGAAAGAGAAACAGATATTTGAGAAGCTGGATTGGATTGTGAGGTAAAATACATATACAAATGAAAGGCAATCAGCTCCTCACCAGCTGTTCCTAGCTCTGGGTGTTAGAGCTTAGTTGTCCTTCGTTCCCTTCTTTATATAGTACAAGACAGCCCAAGAGACTAGATGCTCTGAAATTCTTCTAATTCTAACAGTAATTTTCCTCTTTGGCCTTGGAAAAGTTATTCAACCTCTTTGGGTAAATAATTAAATAAAACCTAAGTTTTCACAGGGTGTCCTGGGTATTAATACACATACAACTACATTCTGACCTCAAAACAGAATAAAACCCAAACTTCTTAGTATTGCATTCAAAGCCCTTTTTGATCTAACCTCAAGCACAATTGTTTACAAACAGCAATTTTATTTATTATTATTATTATTATTTTTTATCCTCACCCGAGGACATTTTTGCAGAGCTGGGGGGGGAGGGGGGAGAGAAACATCGATGTGAGAGAGACACATCGAGTGGTTGCCACCCACACGACCCCAAACGGGGCTGGGGACAAACTGCAACCCAGGTACGTGCCCTGAGCGGAAACCGAACCCGGGACTCTGGTCCGCAGGCCGACGCTCTAACCGCTGAGCAAAACCAGCCAGGGCTATTATTATTATTTTTTAATCCTCACCCGAGGACATGCTTAGAGAGAGAGTAAGGGATAGAGAGGGGAGAAAGAGAGAAAGAAAGAGAGAGGAACATTGACCGTTGCCTTCCATACACACCCCAACCGGGGATCGAACCTGCAATCCAGGTATGTGTCCTGACTGGGAATCGAACTGGAAACGCTTTTTTGTTGTTGTTGTTGTTAATCCGCACCAGAGGATATTTTTTCCATTGATATTTAGAGATAGTGGAAGGGAGAGAAGGAGGGAGGGAAAGGGAGAGAGAAAGACATCGATGTGAGAGAGAGACATCGATTGGTTGCCTCCGGCATGCGCTCCAATGAGGGCCCAGGGATCGAACCTGAAACCCAGGTACATGCCTTTGACTGGGAATCAAACCCAAGACCCTTCAGTACTGGAGCTGATGCTCTATCCACTGAGCCACAAGTGCCAGGGCAAACCAGCAACTTTTAGTGCACAGGATGACGCTCAACCAACTGAGTCACTCTGGCCGGCTACAAACAGTAGTTTTGTAAGAATTCTTCACATCTTCCTCCCTTTAGTCACAGTTTTCTCTGCCAGTAACATCCTTCCCCCTTCTCTGCCTATTGAAATCATACTTATCCTTCAATCACAGTTTAAAAGGCCTCGATGATCTATCTACCCACCAATCTTTTCAAACATATTCACTCTTTCCTCTAAACTCCCATTGTTTTTTCTTTTATCTCCTTAATTTCATTTTGCTTTATACACAGTAAACTGTTTACATGTACCTTCCCCTGTAAGCTTCTCACGGGTAGGGAGGGATGCAGGGCATCTGTGACTCATACAAGCCCAACAGTACTTGACTGTTTGTGCTTAATAGTAGAACCAGACTGAATATGAGGTGATATTAATGGGCCAACATCACAAAAGTGATACCCTAAATAACTGTTTTTCAAACAGTGGATCACAACCTAATAAGTCATGAAGTGTATGTAGTGGGCCACCATCAGCATTCAAAAAACAAAACAAAACAAAAATACTAAACAGACTAAAAAATACCAGAGGGCATGGTACCAGTAAATATAGTTTTGTGAAACTAGTTTCGGGTGCTTTTTTTCTATTCATATTGGGCTGCAATATAAATATATCTCTTATTGTGAGTTGCAATTAAAATATGTATTTTAAAACTGCCTGAATTTTTTTTTTCCAAATGTGGGACTGAAATTGTACCGCCCATACATAGGCTCTTCCTGGATTGTCTGAGTGAAGCACAGAAATCATCTATATAGCTGATCATCAAGGAATAGAATGACCCTAACTGGTTCTAACCTAAACCACCACAATATCCTTTTTGCCAGTAATGATGTCATCTAACAAATGAACTTACCACAGATCATGTTCCCAAAGTACTGTGCAGTGATCACAAATTGTGTTTGTTTGTTAACTGAGTCTCTCTGCTTATCTACCAGATCATAAGAATTATTCCCACCCTGGCCAGGTAGCTCAGTTGTTTAGAGCATCGTCCCCGTACACCAAGGTTGCAGGTCTGATCCCCAGTCAGAGCACACACAAGAATAAGATTTAACCAACAAATGCATAAATATGTGGAACAATAAATCAATATTTCTCTCACTTCCTCTCTCTCTCTAAAAATCAATCAAGCAATCAGTTTTAAAAAATGATAATTATTCCCAATTCCCAAAGCGACTTATCTTAAAAAACAATTGTCCTTGAAAGCCTGGTAACATATCCTCTCCTGAAACTAGTCAGTGGTGGATGGAAAGAGAACTGTTCTTCACAATAACTTATGTGACCCAGACAAATCTTCATGTTACTAACAAAAAATCTTTTCCTGGTCACAGCCATGTTGTGGAAGTGATTTCTGAGGGGAAGATAATGCTATTTCCAAATTTAGTTTTATTTATTTGTCCCTCAACTACCTATGGTATTAAAAGTATTTCTTTGAGTTGCAATTATGATTGTCATGCTCTCTTCACCAACAACCAATAGATTAAAGATAACAACAAGTGCCCAGCCAGTGTGGCTCAGTGGTTGAGCATCGACCCATGCACCAAGAAGTCACCAGTTCAATTCCCAGTCAGGGCACATGCCCAGGTTGTGGGCCCAATCTCCAGTGGGGGGCATGCAGGAGGCGGCCAATCGATGTACTCTCTCATTGATGTTTCTATCTCTCCCTTCCTCTCTCTCTAAAATCAATAAAGAAAAAAACTTTTTTTTTAAAGATAGCAACAAGTAAGGGCAAAGAATGACTGCTTTGGTCCTCGATCACCCACTCAATTTAACAATAAAAGAAACAGGGTATATAAAGATATAAAACAGTTACATTTCACAATAATAGAACCAAAGCTCAACTGCTATCCAAGTTTACAGGGATGTGACTGAATTTTAAGTGATTATTCAGTCAAGAATAGTTGACTACTAACAGTCAATAACAGCTGAGAAAACAAAGAAATAGAAAATATAATGGATTTAGAATCCAAAGACCTGGGTTTAATTCTGGTTAACACTCATTAGTGCAATACCCAGTTTCCTCTCTCACGAAATAGTGATAATACTAATACATTCACTTAACAAGTATTTATTGAATAACACCTTGTATGTGTCACTAGGCATTTGGTTGGGGGAAAAAAGATGTAGTCCCCGCCCTCAAGGAGCTTACATTTTCCCTATCTCACAGGTTGGTGTGAAGATCAAATGTAAAAACACTGCAAGCTGTAATACACACACTTCAAATATCAAAGTGGTATAATGATTATTCTACCTCTTAACCACCATCTTTATTACAACAGCTTAGCAAAACTCAATAAATATCAATGATCAGATATAATTATCCACTACATACTGAACTCATTTTCCTAAGAACTGGAATTCAGGAGCCTAAAAAAAAATCATTATTTGCTATACAGTCTTAGCTCATATAACCATAAAGATAAAATGGACTGAGAATTTAAAGCCTATAACCTATAACCCAGGTAGGGTTGGGTGTGGGTTGCATTACCCACACCTGTCAAGGAAGTAAAAAATAAAGATTTCGAGGCCCCATGCAAGATCTACTGAATCCACCCTTAAAGGGTGAGCCTGAGACTCCATACTTTGATAAGCACACCCAGTCATTCTTATGCTCACTAAAGCTTCAGAATCACTGCCATAAAAATTCCTTGTACAAAACCCATAATTTCAAACCATTTCCAAAAACTACCTGGAAAATCTGAGCTGAATAGAATTCAGCTACAACTGAAAAAGAAGCTCTTGAGAGGTACTTAGCAGTCAATGTTACATGACTCACCCTTAACTCATAAAAACACTTCTTGTGGCACCAACCTCTTTTTACTCAATCATTTTCAAACTTTCACATAAAGGAAGGAAAAAAAAAAGGAATGTCCATAAGATATTTGTAAGTTATTAAAATTAACTTTCAATAGTCAAATACATGGTGACAGAAGGAGACTAGACTCTAGGTGGTGGGCACACAGTGCAATATACAGATGATGTATTATAAAATTGTACACCTGGCCCAGCCGGTGTGGCTCAGTGGATTAAGCATCTCATGGACTGAGAGGTCCCGGTTCAATTCCTATTCAGGGCACAAGCCCGGGTTTCAGGCTCGATCCCCAGTAGGGGGTGGGCAGGAGGGAGCCGATTGATGTTTCTCTCTCACATAGATGTTTCTATCTCTCCCTTCCTCTCTCTCTAAAAAAAAATCTATGAAAACAGCCCTGGCCAGTTTGGCTCAGTGGTTAGAGCGTCAGCCTGCGGTCCAGAGAGACCCGGGTTCGGTTCCCGCTAAGGGCACGGACCTCGGTTGCAGTTTGTCCCTGGCGGTTGCAGTTTGTCCCCGGCCCTGGTTGGGTCCTGCGGGAGGCAGCCACTCGATGTGTCCCTTTCACGTAGATGTTTCTCTCTCTCTCTCTCTCTCTCTTCCTCTCTCTCCCTTCCCCTCCCACTCTATCTGAACAAAAAATAGAAAAGTGTCCTCGGGTGAGGATTTAAAAAAAAAAAATCTATAAAAACATATATTTTTTAAATTGTACATCTGAGCCAAGCTGGTGTGGCTCAGTGGTTGAGCGTCAACCCATACACCAAGAGGTCACCAGTTCAATTCCTGGTCAGGGCACATGCCCAGGTTGTGGGCCCAATCCCCAGCGGGGGGCATGCAGGAGGCAGCCAATCCATATTCTTTCTCATCGATGTTTCTATCTCTCTCTCCCTCTCCCTTCAAAAATCAAGAAAAAAAATTTTTTAAATAAATAAATAAAATAAAATTGTACACCTGAAAGTTATATAATGTTATTAACCAATGATTTGTTTTAAAAACTCAATAAGTTTATTTACATATGTGTGGCTTTAATTTTTCGCATGGTTTAACTTTAACAAGGGAAAGTTGATGGGTATATTATCCTACAGATATCAAGGGGGAGGGCATATCTTCTCTGCCTACCACAAATACAGCATCATAATTTTGAATGGTTGCAAGTCAACCTTAGGAGTCCATGCTTATTAAAGACCACACTACCCTAATACCAAAGAGACAATACAAACTAGCCAACAAACAAACCTAATCTCTCAAAAATAGACACTACCATATTCATGTCCACTGCACGCTTAAACCATCCTAAGGGCATCTCTCATGAAATCAATCAAGAGGCCTTAGAACTTACTTTAACCTTAAGAAAATCAACCTGCCCTGGCCAGTTTGGCTCAGTGGTTAGAGTGTCGGCCCGTGGGCCAAAGAGTCTCAGGTTCAATTCCAGTCAAGGGCTCGTACCTTGGTTGCAGTTCGGTCCCCAGGGTTGTGCGGGAGGCAGCCAGTCGATGTGTCTCTCTCACATCGATGTTTTTCTTTCTCTCTCTCCCTCCCTCCCTCCCTCTCTATCAGAAGATAAATGGAAAAATATCCTCAGGTGAGGATTTAAAAAAATAAATAAATAAAAGAAAATAAAAAAAGAAAATTAACCTGAAGTTAAATGTTACTTCACAGACTCTATAATTAGTGCAAAGATATATTTATTTGGTTCTATTTGTTGAAAGCATCCTTCACTCATTAGCCTCCAGGTATATACACATCAAAGGGAAGACACTCAATACATGTTACGCTGGGGGAAATTACAAGGTGGAAACATTGCTAGGCAAGAAAACATTCCATCTGTAGTAAAATTTAGAGCCAGAGGGCTTGCTCTTACTCCAGTACCAAGCCCTGCAATATGACTCTTTCCCAAACCAGTCAGAATCAAGTCAGTTTTAAAGGGGAAAAGGACAAAATGAACCATAGTGAATTTAGTTAAACTATTCTAAGACTTTAAAACACAAAGAAATTGATGCTATTCCTTTTGTCCAAGCTTGTATTCCCTTAAATCTCAAAGTTACTCTCTTTCACACTTCTAACAGTTGTCCATACAACTGCAATAAATGAAAATTAGAATAAAATTATTGTGCACAGGAGGAAAGCATCTAAAATAGGGAAAAGACTTGGTTAAAAAGCAATTATCAAGGTCCACACATCCACCAATGACTTCATACAAATTACATCTACATAATAGTAATCCACCTATGCCTAACCCTGACCCCATTTGGCACTTAATCAACTTAGAAAGCTTTCCTGAGACAAGAAAGGCTAACTTAAGGTACTTGTGTGAGAGGCAGAGAAAAAAGCTCTAATGAATGTTGCCTAAAGAATGCTTTAGGGCCCTGGCCGGTTTGGCTCAACGGTTAGAGTGTCAGCCTTCGGTCCAGAGAGACCCGGGTTCGGTTCTCGCCAGGGGCATGTGCCTCGGTTGCGATTTGTCGCCAGCCCTCCTGGTTGGTTGTGTGGGAGGCAGCCACTCGATGTGTCCCTTTCACATCGATGTTTCTCTCTCTCCCTCCCACTCTATCTGAACAAAAAATGGGAAGGTGTCCTCGGGTGAGGATAAAAAAAAAAAAAAAAAAAGAATGCTTTAGGAAAATTAGCATCAACCTAACCAAGATCAAAACAAGTAGCAGACACAGATATCCCTCAAGAATGTCTGTCTGCTCACTGATTCCTCCTCTCACCTGAAAACTTAAGGAAAAGATGCAGATTTTGGAAAAACGGAAGGAAAGAAAGAAACTGTATACAGCTGACCCCTGAAGGTGGGAGTCAGAAAAACCGACCTCTGCGCAGCTGAAAATCCAAACATAACTTTCTGACTCCCCAAAAATCCTTGGGGGATTGGTTCCAAGAACCCCCTGCAGATATTAAAATCTGAGAATGCTCAAATTCCCTATATAAAATGGTGTAGATCAATGCATGCAGCTGGTCTCCACATCTGTGGATCTCAACCTTGGAATGAAAACAGTACAGGTATTTATTGCATATAAATAGACCCATGCAGTTTAAATCCATGATGTCAGGGTCAACAGTAGTTGAGGTTTCAGAGAATTTAACAACTAGCTCAGTTCTGTGTTGCAACTATCACTATTTCCACTACAGTAGCAGAGAAGCTTCAAAGAATTTGGAAATCAAAACACAGTTGGGAAGGTGAGAAACCAATGTCAGGAAAATGTCTGATCATCACAACCTTCCCGGGAAAGGTTCTCTAAGCAAAGAGTGTTCTTTTGCCCTGCCCAATAAAACAGACAAACTTCTCTACTCATCACCAAGAATGTGCCAAAATGCAATGTTTTTTCCCTAGGAAGAGGAATAGACCTACACTAGAACTTGGGTCTGGGGAAAGCCCTGTCCGAGGGGATCATCTGAGGTCTCCTTTACAGTATCTAGTTTATATGTGGACTCTGCTGCAAAATCCACAATAAAGGCAAGAGGCCAGCAACTGTTAGTTGGTATATGAAATGGTCAATCATGTTAGCTGTAGTCTTTTACAAAATTATTTTAGTTTAGTTCCTTCAGCTCCGGTAAAGAGTAAATGATTTAGAACTTTATGATTTTATAATTTTAAATAACTATTTTAGTTTTAAATTCAAAAATAAACAAACAGCTGGATCCAAAGTTAACTTACAAAGTGAAAGGAAAATGACAATTCCAAAAGTTTCTATCAGAAGGAAACATCAGCCACAGACTTTGAGTTATTTAGAAAGAAAAGAATCAGGTGCCCCACTACAAAGCAAAAGGTTGCTATTGCAGTCTATATCTGAATGCCCTTACTCCCAAAAGATTAAGAATATTTTGCCAGGGAATACCAGAAAATAGTATGTAGGACATTAACAGAAAAGAAAGCATCTATTTATAGGAAGAACAGAGGAAAGTTACAGTAATAGCTCCACACACTTGCTTTGGTGAGCTACTCTTTCTTGAGGTGGAAGGTAAGAGGAAATAGAATGAGTGGATACCAAAGAGTAAAAACATCAAGAATAAGGGCAGGGGGCATAAGATGAATGGGCTTCTCTATATGCCATACCTCCAAGATCCTATCCTCTTTGAAACCTTAAGCAAATCTACTGTTTTACTAGAGGAAAGCCTGAAGGTTGTGGAAATTATAATTAAAATACCACTTATAAAAAATGAGGACGACTTCATGACAGCAAATCCAAGCACTGAGGGAGACAGCAGAAGGGTGAAAAAAAGAATATACAAGATAGATTCAGTAAGAAGGAGAGAGATACAGCATTGAAGACTACTGAGTGGAATGGAGATAAGGAGAACATACACCACCTACCAGTCAACCAGCAATCACTGTGTAAATTTTAATACAACATACAAAAAAAACCACAAATGTAGCTCCTGGATTAGAGGAGTAGAGGAGGAGGTCTGCATAGAAATCAGAGAAGAGGCAGCATCCTGCCCTAGCGTTTGGGGATGCAATGGGCAAGTAAGGATGAAGGAGTACAAAGGGAGAGGGACTGCAGCAGGGAAGAGGATGGGACGCAGCAGCAGCAGGGGCCTAAAAAGAGCAGGAAGGAAAAACCTAGGGACGAGAAAGATCAAGATTAAATCAAGGGTGGAATCAAAAGAGGACAGAGTAGGAAAGTGAACGGAAACAGCATGCCCTGAAAAAGCGGGGAGGTCAAAGGCCCACAAGGGGATTATAATTGTAGACTAAAACAGAAGTATGAGTATGGTGCAGGAGTGAACACAGGGGACAGGATAGGGTGCTGTCAGAGGGATGTGGTGATGGAGACACTAGATTCAACCTCATGGTGTAATACGGGGACTACAGTTTAGAGAAACTACAGTGTCCAAGACACCACCACCACCATCAAAAACACGCACGCAAGGATTAGAAAAGAAGATATACTAGAAGAATGAATACAAAAAAGGGAGGAAGAGGACGCACGGAAGGACAGAATACATAGGGGCTGCTTAACCGTAAGGAGAGAGTAACTAAAGAAAGAAGGAGTGCAGTGTGGAGGCATGTTGTTTCCGGAGGAAAAGTAGAAGATCAGGGGCCCCTACTTGGGCCAGAGGGCAGAAGGGACGGTCCACCGGGGCTGAAGCGAGTGTGGAGAACAACTATGCTGCTAAAGATGAGAACTTGGGGAGGACACACAGTGGTGGGGTCAGAGAAAGAGATGTTGTCAGTGAGCAGCAAAAGAGGTTCATTAAGAGCAAAGCGAGGGGCGGCGAGGAGCAGCAAGCAACATGCCCAAGGGGAAGGCAAAGCGGTAGAGAAGAAGCCAAAGGAATGGGGGCGGGGGTAACAGCGTTAAGGGCGCAGGGACAGAAACTGAAGACTGAAGAGAGCGCGGTGGGAGTCACAGGAAACCGGGATGTGGGAGGTAAAAGAGTCAACCCCCAGGAGGTGCGAGGCCTGAGGGGGGCAGGAGCCCCGAGGGCCGGTTCAGGGTTGGGGGTAGGTGCGGCCGGAGGGTGACAGGAGTAGAGGGGAGATGCACCGACAGGCAGAAGGGATGGGGCGGGATGGGGCGGGGTGGGGCGGCGGGCAGCCTGGATACTCACACCTCCAGAATGCGGTCCCCCTTGCGCACCCCGGCGCGATCGGCCGCCCCCCCGGGCAGCACGGCGCTCACATGCTGCAGCGGCGCGTACAGCTCCCCGTTGATGCTCCGCAGCTGCCCGCCCTCGCTCACTTGGCCCCGCACGTTGAAGCCGTAGCCGGACTCGGACTTGACGATGCGCACGACCCGCGGGCCACCGCCGCCGTTCCCGGCGCAGTGGAGCCCAGAACCCCCACCGCCGCCGCCGCCTCCGTTCCTGTGAGGGGCCGAGGGGTGAATCCCTTCCCCGTCCTCGTCCGCCATCTTGCGAGCAAGCGAGCCGTATCCCCGCCCCCCTACGCCTCCACTCCCTCCCGCGCGCGCTTGCCCTGCTCAGCAGCCGCGCGACCCCCGGCGCGTGGGCCAAAGAGCTACGAGCTGGGGCAAAGGGAAGGCAGGGGGCGGGGGTGGAGGGACGGACGGCTGTGCACTGTGGAGCCTCCTGGGAGATGTAGTTTATGGACCGTGGGGGCCGGGAGCGGGGTGCTGGGCCCAGCGGGGGCTGAGTATGACGCACGGCGGGAGCAACGCCTGCTGGGAGTTGTAGTTTGCCTTTTATGCTCTTAGGCGGTTAATCTGTTGGATGGTGAGTGTGTGGCCGACTGATTCAGCTGTTGGTGTTGGCACATTTTGTTTTTTATTTTTTCTTATTTCATAGCCTCTAAAACAATAATATTAGGATAAATTAATGTTTGTGATTCAATACAGTCTTAAATTATAACAACTCATTTGCTCAATACTTCAGGTGTTTACATACATTATTTTACTCCATGACCCCAGCAACCTCTTGAGGCTACTGGATCATGAATTAGTTTCTGTATTTCACATATGAGGAAACTGAACCTTAGAGTGACCAAAGTCATCCAGCTATTAAGTAACAGGAACTAAGGCCCAGTTACATTTGTGCAACTTTTCATGTATTGCAACTACATAAAAACTAGGCCCCAACTATATAAAAAAGTATGTATAGAGGAAACTATGGCCTCCGTGATTTAAAACTGGATATTAGAGTGACCAAGTAATTTCAATTGAGGAATGATTTCGAAGTTACCTTTATTTCTGATTCATTTTGTTTCCCCCAATAACACAGTAGAATTATTTGCAAATGGCAGCAATTGATGTATTTTGGCTACCTACCAGAACACAAACTTATAGATATTGGCAGAATGCCTGGGAAAAGCAAGTAAGAAGAGCAAGAGTAAAAACAATATAAATATCTTAAGCATTTAATACTCAAATCTGATATTTGATTTTACCCTATTGGCAGGCTAATAAGTTAGTCTGTTACTGTTTCATAGATGTTGATAAAAAGACAAGATTCTTGGCTCAGAGTTAAAGGACTCATAACACAGGAAGCAACATGAGCTTCAGCATGTTTGTGTCAATTCCTCTTGCCCTCCAAGTCTCACAGGCTCCATTAATGCTTTGCCCTTGGTGGATTTACATCATGGTTGAGGAACACTGAAGTTGGGGAGCTCACCATTTTATAGGAGGCGGTAAGTAAACCTGTCCTGGAGGAAGACGTTACTTCATCCCTCAGAGTTACTCATTATAAATACAACTCTGAGAAATGACCCTAGTAAAGAGGAGCTTTGCATTCTTGGCATTCCCAGAAAGATAGGTGGAAGTATGAAAGAGGGACCATAGATAGATTTGTATCTCTGGAATTATTCACAAGAAACTGATAACTTTGCCTCTGGGGAGGAGAACTGGACAGCAGGAATGGGGACAGGGGTAGGAGAGAGACTTTTAACTGTATACCTTTTTGTAATTTCTGAATTTTTGGAAATATGAATGTGTTGCCTGTTCAAAAAATAAAATATAAAAATATTTAGAAAGGATCTGATTGAAAGAAAAGGTGATCAGAGCATCATCAAAAAATAAAATAAGACATCATGACTGGTCTTGAGAACTCACAATCTAGTAAGAGAGTCAGCAGAAAAAAGAACAATTATAATCCAGATCTTGGCGCTCCTGAGTAATGAGAGCTGTGACAGAGGCCTGCATAAGTGGTGAAGAGTGCACAAGAGGAGGGGCTTTCGAAGTGAAACAGCTAGTAATTATAGATGAGAAGAGTTAGCAAGGCTGAGAAGGATAGTGGTGGAAAGGCATCTCTGACAAGGGGAACAGTGTATTCACACAGAGATTTGGAAAAATGTGTAGTGTGAAAACTGTAAGCAAGCGGTTCAGTAGGACTGGAGCAGCATGGATAGGAAGAAGTGGGCAAGGGAGCAGACAGGGGAGGTGGGCAAGAATCAGATCTGGGAGGGCTTCAGATACCGAATATCATGCCTAGAAGTCTGAATTTCATCCCTAAGTATTTAGGCACCTCTGAATGCTTTTAAGCAGAGCAGCAATATTACCAAAGTTGTGCTTCAGAAAATTCATTCTGCAGGAAGTTTAGAGAACAAAATGAGATAAATCAGTTAAGAAGCAATTGCAGTGATTCAGGTGAGAATTGGTAAGGTTCAAACTAGGGCAGTGGTGATGGAAGGGGGATTCCCTGGAGAGAAAGGACTTAGCCACCACTTAAATCTCAGGCATGAGGGTGGGGAGGAAAGAATGTCATAAAATTCCTGACTTGGTGGTGTGATTTCCCCAAGACCAGGAAGAGGTTTGCTGGGAAAATAATGAGTTCAGTTTTGGGTATGTTGGATTTGGGAGGCCTGCAGAAGATCCAAGAGGAAGAATTGATCAGCAGTTGGTTGGACGCATGGAGGAAAGGTATCTGGGCCAGAGCATAGATTTGAGAGCCATGGGCTCTGTGTGGTGGTGGATGAGAGTTCCAAGGCAGAGCATGTAGTGAGATGACAGGAGTGCCAAGGCCAGAACTCAGAGAATGCCCCCCTTAAGGAGACTTTAAGAGGAAGAGGATCGGGTGAAAGACAGAGGAGTCAGAGAACTGGAAGACCCAGAGAGAGTGGGGTCTTGGAAGGTGATAAAACTGCTTTTGGAAATAGGACCTGGACAGAGTGCAGAGCACTTCCCATCGAGTAGCCTAGTCCTCACTACAACATGTAAATAGAAGCTTTCACAAGAAGCTAGGCTCAGATAACCAGCAGGACCCAGTCATATTGCCAGTTAATAGCAGAACTGAACCTCAAACCCAAATCTTCTGACACCAAGGCCAGGACTCTCTCCACTACACAGCTTCCTTTTAGTTAAAGAAAAAACGTTTCTCCTACCCTTTGCTATGTACGAAGTCAGCAGGTTTCAATGAGCTTTTTGTGTAGAACTTATTTAGGTGAAAGACCCACCTCTGCACCTTTGCTCATATGTCCTTTTGTCCTAGGTGTCCTGCCTCTTCTTGTTCACTCTTTGCTGGTCTAAATTCTACTCATTCTTCAAATTCTAGTTTTAAACAGTCTCTCCATAAAGCCTCCCCTGAGGATTCCAATTCACTCTGACATTTCTCCTTTCTAAATTTCTTCAGAAAATACTCCTTCCAGTGACATCTCCTACCCCCAGGCGAGTCATGTGTAATTCCCTCCCCTCGAGTTTGGGCAAGTCCTGTGACTTGCTTCTAGACAATAGAATATGGCAAAAGTGAAAGGTGATGATGTGTCATTCACATGATTACAGTTACATTACGTTACAATCCTCCTTAGCAGACTGGAGCAAGAGAACCTCCTGCTGGCCTTGAGGAAGAAAGCTACCATGTCCTGAACTGCCTACAGAGAAGGCCCAGGGCAGGGAACTGCAGGAGCCTCTGGGAACTGAGAGTTGCCCTCAGCTGACAGTGAAAAAGTAGGACCCTCAGTCCTATACCTATAAGAAATTCTGCCAAAAACTACATGAGCTTGGAGGAGGACACTGGACTCCATTAAGGAACATAGCCCAGCCAACACCTTGATTGCAGAATTGTGAGACCCTGTAGACAGCCAACTAAACTGAGCCCAAACTCCTGACCCACAGACACTGTGAGATAATCAGTATGTGTTGTTTTAAGCTAATAAATTTGTGGTAGTTTGTTACATGGCAGTAGATAACGAATGTAACTCCTATTGCATTAAGGGTCAGTGCCACTCACAGTTCAGACCATAACAAGTGAAGAGTTTTACTTTTCCAATCTGAACATAAGCTTCTTGAAAACAAGGAACTTGCCACATGCAACTTGTGCCCTCAGAGTG
Organism: Tadarida brasiliensis; assembly: GCA_030848825.1. Classification (NCBI taxonomy): domain Eukaryota; kingdom Metazoa; phylum Chordata; class Mammalia; order Chiroptera; family Molossidae; genus Tadarida; species Tadarida brasiliensis. The sequence continues at coordinate 20,359,001 of CM061275.1, forward strand.
TATAAGAGGCACAAGAGAAGGAACTCAACAAGTGTCATTAGAATGCTAGTCCAGGAAAGGACCATAAGGTGGCTAATAATACCTGCTGCATAGGAACATGGTGGGGATCGAAGGATTAATATGTGGAAAACACCTAACATAATGCTTAGCTTTTATTAATAATATTTACTAAATAAATATCACATCTAGCCCTATTCCCTCGTGCTGATAAAGAAATAGATCCCTCCACACCACCCTGCTAGAAAAGAAATAGAACCCAGTAAGGTGCAATGATTGTCAAAGGTGACTCAGCAGATCGGTTGCCAGAACTCAACCCTAAGAAGAACAATTAAATAGCTTAAGTGAGGCAATAAGGCATGCCATGTGGACTCAGGAGTTGAAGAAAACAAAAAGGGGCCCTTTAGGCTCTTGCCCTAATTCTGACTCTTTTCACTACCTTTCTGCACTTCTTCCATGAAGACCACATGAAAAATTACTCTTTTAGTAAATTGAGTAACTTATTTGCAAGAGTGGACAGTACCTAGAGACTAGAGGATTTATTAGTCAAGACTCCTTTAGTTGGAGGTGATGGAAACTCAATGCAAACTAGCTTTAGCAAAAAAGAGAATTCTTTTTTATCTGCTTAGAGTGTAAGTATAATTATGTTAGTTGTCTATACGCATTCTGTAGTTGTAGAATTTCAGAGCCCTTTATCTGGTCATCTTCATATTATGCTCTTGTCTTCCACTTGGCCACATACCACCTCTCTAAGATTGGCTGGGTTTTCCACTGGGGAGAAAGCGCCCTGGCTCTTATAGCTACACTGGCTGGCTTTTTTCTGTCATTCCCTTTCACCACACCTGACTGTCAAAGGGACATTCCCAACTGACATTTTTCACCATCTTTCCAGTTATATCCATCTGTGAGCTATGTCTCTCTTCATTTTCTCCATGACCCCCTTCTTTGGCTCAAAATAAAACTCAGTTTTCCCAGGGTCCCTGTCCTATAAATAAACTCCCAGAACCAACAGTTGAGAAATAATGCAGTAAGTTTGGAGATCTGGTAACAAAGAGAGTAATAGGGTTTCTGCATCATTAGCATTATCCAGTGGGAAAAGGTGTGCAAGTAGGGTTCTCTGCATTGGTTCCTGTTTAGCTTTGATTCTTAACGTGTGTTTTAGTGTGCTTTTGACTGCAAGTACAGAAAATTCAAAAGTGCTTTTAAACAGTAAGGAAATTTATGATCTCACATAAATAGTAATCCAGAGTCGGTTAATTCATCAGCTCATTCATATCATAAAGGATCCAGATTCTTTCCATCTCTTTCCTCTGCCATCTTCAGTGTATTGTTTGGATTGTTTGGCTAATTCCCTTCATGGTGGCAAGGTGGCTGCTGAGCTCCAGGCATCACCTACACATATGGCCACCACACTGAAAAGCAGGCAAGAGCAAGTTTCTTCTTGTGTCTACGTATTTTTAAAAGCAAAGAAACCCTCTTTAGAAGCCTTGCATCAGCCTTCTCTCATGTCTCGTGGGCCAAAATATATCACCTGCTGATCTTCTAAACCAGTCACTGGCAAAGGAACTAAAATGATTATGATTGATTCAAACTAATTGTGACATACTCCTGTGGCTAAGAGTACCCACTCTTCTGTATGCACAGCTGTCAGTGAATCAAGAACAAAACTGGGGTGCTGCCAAAAGAAAGAGGATTGGAAAGAGGGGGTATGGGGAGGATAAATTTGGATTAAGCAGTCAACTGTACCTAATGCACTTATCTTCTCTTCAACTTGGCTTCTCCAACTATAACCCAAAGATGGTGACACCTACTTCATCTATCTGCGGAGATACTTCAAGAAATAACACCCTGGCCGGTTTGGCTCAGCGGTTAGAGCGTCGGCCTGTGGTCCAGAGAGACCCGGGTTCGGTTCCCACTAAGGGCATGTACTTCGGTTGTGGTTTGTCCCCAGCCCTGGTTGGTCGTGTGGGTGGCAGCCACTCGATGTGTCACTTTCACATTGATGTTTCTCTCTCTCTCTCTTCCTCTCTCTCCCTCCCACTCTATCTGAACAAAAAATGAAAAAATGTCCTCAGGTGAGGATTTAAAAAAAAAAAAGAAATTAGATTTTACAGGACACACACGAAAATAGTTTAAGTTTCCAGGAATGGGGAACGTCCAGCCCTCGGGCCATATAAGGCCCATGAAATCAATACCAGCTAACATCACACACCTCACCAAATTAGCCTGACCAAATAAATATAGCAGGCTAATTTTTTTTTTAATTGTTGAAAGTGTTATAGATGTCCGCCTTTTTCCTCCATTGACCCCCCCCTCCTCCACGATCCCACCCCCTCTTTTTTTCCCCAATCTAATGTCTGTATCCATTGGTTGTGCATATATACATATAAGTTCTTTGGTTTATCTCTTCTCACCCCTCCCACCCCCATCCCTCTGAGGTTTGTCAGTCTGTTCCCTACATAGCAGGCTAGTTTTTTTTTTTTTTCAATCCTCATCTGAGGATATTTTTCCATTGATTTTCAGACAGAGTGGGAGGGAGGGAGGCAGAGAGAGAGAGAGAGAGAGAGAGAGACATCGATATGAGAGAGACACATCAATTGGCTGCCTCCTGTACAACCCCAACTAGGGCTGGGGATCGAACCACAACCGAGGTATGTGCCCTTGACTGGAATCGAACCTGTGCCTCTTTGGTCCTTGGGTCAACGCTCTAACCGCTGAGCGAAACTGGCCAGGGCAACAGGCTAATTTTTAAATTGATAATTTTGTGTGGCCGAAAATGATGTTATAAATATCCAAATGGCCCTTGGCAGAAAAAAGTTTCCTCATTCCTGGATGAACCTTGAGGAGACATTATGTTAAGTGAAATAAGCCAGTCACAGAAGGACAAATATTGTATAACTCCTGTTATATGAGTTCCTAGAGTAGTCAGATTCATAGAGAAAGTAGAATGGCAGTTGCCAGGAACTGGGGAGAGGAGGAAATGGGTGGTTGTTGTTTTAATGGGATGGTGATGATCACACAACAATGTGAATGTACCTAATACCACAGAACTGTTCACTGAAAATTGGTTAAAATGGTTTTATGTTATGTACATTTTATCACCACAAAAATTTTTTTAAATAGGATTCCAAAATGGCAGCAGAGTGCATGGAAGCTACACAGACCATCTCCCAGGACCAAACTGGAATTACAACTAAAATAAAGACAAATTGTTGGGAAAAAGTAACAGAAAAGCAGCTGGAGAGGACCCATATAACCAGAGACAGGAAAAAAGGACACTGAATCGAGCCTGGTAGGTCTGCGGAGGTGTGAGAGGGCAGGCTGGGAGCCCACGGAAAGCAGCTGTTTTAGCTGTGAGCAGCTGCCTCTGGGTTAAAATCCCAAGCCAGCTCCACAGCACAGAGGGCCAGGACAGAGAAATAAATTAACTACAGCCACTCACCTTGGGATCTGGCTGAGGGAGGGCGGACTGGACTGGAACTGTGTGGGGACACTCGGGATTTGGAGGGCACTCAAGAGTTTTTGCTGAATCATAGCAACACAGGATGGTGGCCATCTTGCTCAGGGAGCCCCTTCCCGGAGCTCTGGGGAGAAGCAACAGCCCCTCCCTTGGAGATTTAACCCCACACAGCTGGGCCAGAGAAATGCAAATTGAGGCTCATTAACAACCAGCATCTGCCCCACCCTCTGGAAATCCTCTTATGCTGAACACCTGAGGGAGTTTTTCATTCAGTTGAGGGCTACGACCCAAGGCTCATCAAGTAACTGAGACTAATAGCCTCCAGGCAAAAAGCTAGAGGATAACTGAACCTTTCTTGGGCTTGCAAATCTACCTAGGAAAGTAAGACTTGACAGTGGTGTTTAATGTGGGTCCTCCCACACTCATCCAAACCCAGTAGAGGGAGCCACAAACAGCAGAACACCAACATCCACAGGGAAAATGTGGCAGGCTCCAAATCCACTGAGATAGCCAAAATGGTGAAACAAAGAAATAAATACCAAATGATAGAATAAGAGAACTCTACTGAAGATGAGATAAATGAAATGCAGTTAAGCAAGTTATCAGAGGTAGAGTTCAGAGCAATGATCTTAAGGAAGATCAACACCATATGTAAAGATATAGAAACATTGAAAACCACCCAAGTGGAAATGAAGAATGGCATAGCAGAATAAAGAACACATTGGAAGGAATGACCAGCAGAGTAGAGGAAGCTGAGGACCGGATCAGTGAATTAGAAGACAAGGTAGAAAAAATCAACCAATCAGAAAATCAAAAGGAAAAAACAGGAAGACAGCTTAAGAGAACTGTGGGACAACTGGAAACGTAACAATTTTCGTATCATAGGAGTTCCAGAAAAAGAAGAACATGAGCAAGGGTTAGAGAATATATTTGAAGAAATAGTGACAGAAAACTTCCCTAACTTGGTGAAGGAAGAAGGCATTCAAGTTCAAGGAGCACAGAGAGCACCAAGTAAGAAGAACCCAAACAGGCCCACACCAAGACACATAATAATTAAAATGCCAAAAATTAAAGACAAAGAGAGAATCCTAAAGGCCGCAAGAGATAAGCAACAGGTTACCTACAAAGGAACCCCCATAAGGCTATCAGCTGACTTCTCAACAGAAACACTACAGGCCAGAAGGGAATGGCATGAAGTAATCAAGGTCATGAAAAACAAGGATCTGAATCCAAGATTACTCTATCCAGCAAGGCTTTCATTCAAAATAGAAGGTGAAATAAAGAGTTTCCCAGACAAAAAAAAGGCTAAGGGAATATATTAGCACCAAACCAGTACTGCAAGAAATGTTAAAAGGACTGCTGTAATTAGTAGAAGAAATAGGAAGGAAAATATAACCACAATAAACAAAAATGGCAATAAATAAGTACATGTCAATAATAACCTTAAATGTAAATGGATTGAATGCTCCGATAAAAAGGCACAAAGTAGCGGATTGGATAAGAAAGCATGACTCATATATATGTTGTTTACAAGAGATCCACCTCACAACAAAAGACTCACATAGGTTGAAAGTGAAGGGATGGAAAAAAATCTTCCAAGCAAATGGAAAGGAAAAAAAAATCTGGGGTAGCAATACTCATATCTGATAAAACAGATTTCAAAATGAAGGCCATAACTAGAGACAAAGAAGGCCACTACATAATATTGAAAGGATCTATCCAACAGGAAGATATAACCTTGGTAAACATATATGCATCCAATATAGGAGCACCAAAATATATTAAAAATCTTCTGGAGGACTTCAAAGGAGAAATCGACAGCAATACAGTCATAGCAGGGGACTTCAATACCCCCACTGACATCACTGGATAGATTCTCTAGACAAAAAATTAACAAGGAAACAGAGACTCTAAATGATGCACTAGATCAAATGGATTTAATAGATACCTACCGAGAATTACACCCCAAAACTGCAGAATTCACATTCTTCTCAAGTGCCCATGGGACATTCTCAAAGATAGACCACATGTTAGAACACAAACTAAGTCTCTACAAGTTCAAGAAGATTTAAATCATATCAATTGCTACAAAAACATGCAAAGACATTTGAACACATGGAGGCTAAATAGCATGTTATTAAACAATGAATGGGTTACCAAGGAGATCAAGGAAGAAATTTAAAACTTCCTGGAAACCAATGAAAATGAACACACAACAACACAAAATCTATGGGATGCAGCAAAAGCAGTTCTGAGAGGGAAGTTCATAGCACTACAGGCCTACCTCAAGAAACAAGAAAAATTTCTAACTGACTATCTAAACTCACAACGTAAAGAACTAGAAAGCAAACAAAAAGAAAACCCCAGAGCAAGTAGAAGGAAAGAAATAGTAAAGATCAGAGCAGAAATAAACGACACAAAGACCAAAAAAACAATTCAAAAGATCAATGAAACAAAGAGCTAGTTCTTCAAAAAGATAAATAAGATTGATGGACCCTTAGTTAGACTCACCAAGAAACAAAGAGAAAGCACCCAAATACACAAAATCAGAAATTAAAGAGGAGAAGTAACAACAAACATCATAGAAATACAAAGGATCGTTAACAATTATACTGGCAACAAATTGGACAATCTAAGCAAAATGGACAAATTCCTAGAAACACAGTCTCCCAAAACTGAACCAGGAAGAGATAGAAAACTTGAACAGACCAATAACAACTAAGGAAATTGAAGATGTGGTAAGAGCAAAAAAATTAAGATACCTAGGAATAAACTTAACCAAAGAAGTAAAGAACCTATTTGCAGAAAACTACAGGACACTGAAAAAAGAAATAGAGGAACATATAAAAAAAGTGGAAGCACATACTTTGTTCATGGATTATAAGAATTAACATCATTAAAATGTTCATACCACCCAAAGCTATCTATAGAGTCAATGCAGTCCCCATCAAAATACCAATGACATATTTCACAGAACTAGAACAAATACTTAAAAAGTTCATATGGAACCAAAAAAGACCCCAAATAGCCACAGCAATCTTGAAAAAGAAGAACAAAGTAGGTGGGATCACAATACCAGATATCAGGTTATACTACAAAGCTACTGTAATCAAAACAGCCTGATACTGGCACAAGAACAGGCATATAGATCAATGGAACAGAACAGAGAACCCAGAGATTGACCCAAGACATTATGCTCAATTAATATTTGACAAAGGTGGCAAGAGCATACAATGGAGTAAAGACAGCCTCTTTAATAAATGGTGTTGGGAAAATTGGACCACTACATGCAAAAAAATGAAACTAGACCATCAACTTACATCATACACAAGAATAAACTCAAAATGGATAAAAGGCTTCAATGTGACTCGTGACAAATCCTAGAAGAAAATGTAGGCAACAAAATTTCGGACATCATATGCAGCAGAATTTTCACTGACACATCACCTAAGGCAACAGAAACAAAAGGAAAAATGAACACATGGGACTACATCAAACTAAAAAGCTTCTGCACAGCAAAAGAAACAACCATCAAAATGGAAAGGGAACCCACTGTACGGGAGAGCATAATTGCCAATGATACATCAGATAAGGAGTTTATTTCCAAAATATATAGAGTGCTCATACAACTCAACAAAAGGAAGACAAAGAACCCAATTAAAAAATGGGGAGAGAACCTAAACAGACACCCCTCCAAACAGGACATACAAATGTCCAAGAAACATGAAAAAATGCTTAATGTCACTAATCATCAGAGAGATGCAAATTAAAACAACTATGAAGTATCACCTCACACCAGCACAATGGCTGCCATCAACAAATCATCAAACAACAAGTGCTGGCAAGGGTGTGGAGAAAAGGGGACTCTAGTACACTGCTGGTGGGAATGCAGACTGGTGCAGCCACTGTGGAAAACAATATGGTGTTTCCTCAAAAAATTAAAAATTGAACTGCCATTTGACCCAGTGATCCCACTTCTAGGAATATACCCTAAGAAGCCTGAAACACCAATCAGAAAGAATATATGTACCCCTATATAGCTGCACTATTTACAATTACTAAGATCTGGGAACAGCCTGAGTGTCCATCAATAGATGAGTGGATAAAAAAGCTGTGGTACATATATACAGTGGAATACTATGCAGCGGTAAGAAAGAAAGCTCTCTTATCCTTTGAGACAACATGGAGGGACCTCGAGGGTATTATGCTAAGCAAAATAAGCCTATCAGAGAAAGACAAATACCACATGATTTCACTTATTTGTGGAATATAATGAACAAGGTAGGCTGATGAACGAATATAGACCCAGAGACATAGAAAGGAGTATGGTTCAGACTGACAAACCTCAGAGTAGGGGGGTGGGAGAGATGGATAAGATGAACCAAAGAACTTATATGCATGTATGCATAACCAATGGACATAGACAACAATGCTAGAGGGGTGGGAGTGGGGGTGGGGGCGGGATGGGGAGGAGGGTGTCTAGGGGAGAAAAAGGAGAAACATCTGTAACAAAAATAAATTAATAAAAATTGGGGGAAATTAAAAAAAAATAAAACAGTGAAGCTATTTAAGATATAGAGAAAAGGAATTGTGCCGAACTTGATAAATGTACAATATTATTCATGGTTCTGTCTAATAACTGTAATGTTGAACTTTTGTCTATTTTAGTTAGTGGTTGGGAACCCTTTCCTAGCCTCGGCTATCACTTCTTTCCCAGTCAGGTACCATCTCCCCCTCTCTCTTAAACCCATGATTGTTTAGGCTAAAGTGCAGAGCAAGACATTCCATCCTATCCCCAAAATGCCCTGCAGGGAACACCCCTGCTCTCCCCACTGACTTTCCCCTTGAAGGTTACCTGCAGCTGTCTTCCTTTGTTTCCTAGGCCTCTTTCAATGGACTGGCTCTCCCCACATCCATACCAAGAGCCTTGGGGACAAGGAGGCAGAGAGGAGACTCAGAGCCAGAGAGAAGCACAAGAACCAGCGGGTGTTGGCAGCTCCTGCAAAGTTTATTTACTGCCAACACATATGCACTAATATTTACTGATCCCTCAGATGTTTGCAAATGAGGCAAAGCTGTGAGGAGCTGTGCAGAGAAGTGGCAACTATGTATCCAACTCCAGCACCCTTGCATGGCTCCGCCAAGTCATTCCACTTGAAGCTACCAAGGTCCCCACCCTCACCCCATGTCTGGTGTCCAGAACTGAGCTCTATCACATAAACTTGAAATCAGAGGTCTCTATTCATATTTAATCTACTCACTCCAGTCTTTTCCAAAAAATATCTTTTTTTTTTTATCCTCACTTGAGGACATTTTTCCATTTTTTGCTCAGATAGAGTGGGAGGGAGAGAGAGGAAGAGAGAGAGAGAGAAACATCGACGTGAAAGGGACACAGCAAGTGGCTGCCTCCCACACGACCCAACCAGGGCCGGGGACAAACTGCAACCGAGGTATGTGCCCTTAGCGGGAACCGAACCTGGGTCTCTCTGGACCGCAGGCCAACGCTCTAACCGCTGAGCCAAACCGGCCAGGGCCAAAAAATATCTTGATTATGAAGATCTTTTAACAGGGAGCACCCTCCACTCCCTTAAGTTCACATCCCAGAGCTTAATCACACTATCAGAAAGTTTCTCCTTACATGTAACCTTCTGTAATTAAAATAGATTCTAGGCAAATGGCATCCGAGAATGACCTTCAATGCACAAACACTAAATGTTAGCAACCAGGTATCCACATTTAGCTCCTGATACCAGGCAAGAGCCTCAGGGCTCCCTCCAGAAATGATTTTTCTTTTGTTCAGTGATCCTGGTCAGGCACCTTGCAAAACACCTGCTGGTTACAGAAAAGGGAATCCATTTCTGTTCAGCCAGCATTGACTGAGTACCCACCACGTGCCAGGCACTGGGCCAGGGCTGGAGACACAGATAAATCATCAGCCCCTGCCCTTTAGGAATTCTTGGGTCTGGGGGGAGACGCAGACATGAAAACAAACAATTACTCTACAGTGTGATAAGTTTTGTATCAGCTGCTATGGGAACACTGATGAGGGATGATTAACTTTCTGGTGAGTCTCTGGGGAATCAGTGAAGCCTTCACCAAACAGTGTCATTTGAGTGGGGTTTTGAAGGATGAGTAAAAGCTTGCAGGATATGGCAGGGGAAATAATTCCAGGCAGCAGGAACAGCATATGCAAAGGCAGAGAGGTAAGGAAGGACATGGTGTGTTTGGAAACAAATGGCAATGTGACAGAGGTCCAGAAATGAGGCTGGAGGAGTAAGGCAGTGAGCAGCTTAATCCCCATCATCGCCCCTCCATGGCCCTGGGGAAGAGGGGCAAAAACAAACGGAAGCTCTAGCTCTCATGCTGTTGAGTAGCTAACATCATCTTTCTATGTAAAGATCATATCTTTAAGTCATTGTTTTGTGGGTGTTCCAGGTCTTTTGCAAGGTTGTAATCTACTAATGGGAACTGTCTTCTCAAAGAATCAAGGTTTTTTATGTCTGAAAAGGCCCTTGGACAGGTCATCTGGACTCTTTGGGCCATTGTGTGATCTGAAATGTGATTATTGTTTGGCTCAGCGGTTAGAGCATCGGCCCTCGGACCAATGAAATGTGATTATTGCTAATTAGAACTCGGAGGAGCCTGGTATTCGATAGAGGAGGGAATGGGGCACAGAGAGGTGAAGGGCCCACCCAATCTCATCATGGTAGGATAAGCCGGGCCGGGGCCCAGCCCTCCTTACCACCTTCACTGAGCTTCCTCCCCTTCCCTTCATGTCCTTAAGGTGCCCAGTTGGTGCTCTTCATTCAGTAGACACATGATAACTCTGGTTATTTCATCCTCTCCAGAACAAAACAAAACAAAACAAAAAATTTAGTGTACAGCTTGGCTGAGCTTTCTGGAAATTTTCAGAACCAATTCTCTCTGGAGTAAGGGCTTATTAAGCCTGAGCAAAATGAACTGACACTTCTCACGGAACTCGAGGAAATACTGGTCTAACACAGGAGCGGTACAAATGAGTTTTTTAAATCATCTTTCAGCCTGCCGGTAGGCAACTTAAACTGGGACAGGGATATATTTCCAATTTTTCATAAAATATTTACTTTCCTAGAATCCAATTTCTTTTTAGTGCTGGTCTTTTATCTTTCTGGTACTAGACTTAATTTGCAGAACTGCTCCCTGGTCTCACCCCAACCTGGCTGGCTGCCCTCTGCTAAAGAAGTGAGGGTGATTTACAACAGGAAAACTCGGGACACTCAGGGGAGGTCTGCGATGAGAGCCTGCTTATCTTCTTTCCTGGCCAGGTGGCCACCTGCCCAGGTGCTTGAGGACCTGCTGCCCTCTTGTGGCTGCAACCTGGGGTGCAGTAAATTCTCCACTTGCAAATTTAAAAGCTCCTCTTGTTTTCAGGTTCACTGACTAAATGTGCTCTGGTCATAGGCAATCCAGTTCCAGAGCCCTTATTCTCAATGGTGTGATTTATAACCTCACAGGTGGGGCTGGCGATGGTCAACACAAAGCCATGTGTAAGGATCATACATAGCATGCCTGGCACACAGCAGACACTGAAAATGCTAATTATTGTTAGTAAATATTTTACACATCTAATCTGTTAAAGGTATAGGTTTGGCTCCTCTGCACACTCCCTCCAGACCCAAGTAATTTTAGAGCTGAAAGATACTTTAGTGCAACCTCCATTTTTTGGCTATTTTTCTTCCTAAGAGAAGGAGCCCAAAGATCAGAGAGATTAAGTCTTTTAGCTAAGGACACACCCTCGTTAGAGAAGCAGCCTGGAATGTACAGGGAAGGGAGAGGAAATAGAAGTTGCCATTTGAAACTTAGAAAGACACAATGATGCTAAAGAGTGGCAGGCTGGGTAAGCCAGGTGAGCCAAGAGTTTCTGGCTGAATGGTGGGCTTCTCTCCATCAGCAACCCTTCCAACTTCTGCTTCCCAAGGAAAGCTGCTTTGTAAGTGCGCACAAGCCCTGGAGAAGGACCATCTCTCTGCCTTTCTTGAACACTTTCTTATGCCAACGACACAGCACTGCAGTGTAGGAGATCTAGATTCTTGTCCAAGCCTCATCCCCACCTTTGGGCCTCAGTTTTCTCATCTGTAAAATGAGAGAGTTGGATTGGATGCTTTCTAAGGTTTCTCTTAGCAGTGATAGTCTATGATTATTTGCTCCTGGCATACAGATATTTGGTGGCACTATTAGACTGGGAACAACTTGAGGGCAGAGTCTGTAGCTTTTCCGCTTCATATCCCCAAAGCCTAACCCTATACTTTTAACAAATTAGATGCTCAAATATATTTACTAACAATAATTAGCATTTTCAGTATCTGCTGTGTGCCAGACATGCTACATATGATCCTTACACATGGCTTTGTGTTGACTATTGCCAGCCCCACCTATGAGGTTAAAAATCACAGCATTGAGAATAAGGGTCCTAGGACTGGATTGCCTATGATCAGGTCCTGGTTCTACACTTCCTACCTGTGCATCCTTACTCTCTCCATGTATCAATTTCCTCATCTGTAAAATGGGAATTAAATAACAGTGCCTGATACATTGTAAGCACACAGTAAATGTTATTAGGTAAACATTATTACCTTCATTTTATGGATGTGGAAATTAAAGAGGAGAGAGATTAAATAACTTTCCCAAACCAGCATGGTCAGTAAATAACAGATTTAAGATTATAAGCAAGATCCAAAGCCCAGGCTGACTCCTTAAATTCTATGCTACCCTATTTCCCTGTTGTTGTATGACTGACTAAATACAAGAACAAATGAACGAATGAACGAAATTCTCTATTGCTCATGGCAGTGCTAATAGTTGGCATTTGACTCCTAACATGGGGAGGATATTAGTACTCAGGATCTGCCTCTTCCTCACTTTCTGGAACAAACTGAGTAGATGAAAACAATTCAAAAAAAAGAAACAGAGGTAAGCTCCGTCTTCAGCAGAGGAGAGTACAGGTTTCTTCTAAATCAGTGAGGATTTACTAAGTATCTACTTTGGCAGTACTAGGGTCAGGCACTCTGGAAATTAGAGGTATTCCTGACCTTTAAAAGCTTGCAATCTAGTTAGGGAAACAAACATATGCAACGTCTGGATTATAATGTTATAAATTATTTCATCCTAAAACAGGGTGAAATAGATTATTTGTGTTAATTGAGTTCAGAAAGGAAACACACAGCACAGTCTTGAGAATTCTGGGAAGGCTTCCTGGAAGAGGAATTCAGACTAAGTCTTGAAGTATAAGTAATTTTCTTGGATGTTATCTTTGATTCTTTTCTCTCCATTTCCTACATTCAATTGGTCAGTCACACAGGCTTATCAGTTCTTTCCAAGTGATTCTCACATCAGTCACTTACTCTCCAGTCCAGCAGCCATTATCCCAGCTCAATCCTTCATTACTTTTTACGTAGAGGTGTCCTAACAGTCTACTAACTTGTCTCATTGCTCCCAGCCTTTACCTTTTCAATCCACGCTATCCACTTCCTTTGGATTAGCCTTCTTAGTTTATCATGTTACTCCTATGATTCATTCATTACATCTTCCCTTCAACTAATATTTATCTACTGTGTGCCAGGCATCACTTTTCAGCCCTCTATACACTAGGGATGCACCATTCTTCTATGTACTGGGGATTCAGTGTTGAACAACACAGGCAAGGAAGATCCCTGCCCACCCTGGGACTTACATACCAGTTTTTAAAAACTCCAATGGAGACCTGTTGCTTTCAAGATTAGAGTCCAGACTCTTCTGGCAAGGCCCACCCTATTTGTCTCCCAGCCCCTCTGACCTCCCACCACTTTCCAGCAGGATTCTTCAGCTGGGCTCACCGTCCTCCACACATACTGCATTTATCTCCAATTCCTTGGACCTACCTACCCAAATCCTTCAGGGCCTAGCTGGAGCTCCACATCCTCCCCACCATCCTCTGACCTCCTCTCTCATATTAGCATTTCACATTTTATATTATCATTCTCCTATTCCACCTGGTGGTGCTTTCTCTCCCACCCACCTGACAAGATTGCAAGCTGCTGGAGGGCTACAACCCTGTTCTATATTTTTCCATCCTGACCTCCCCTACCCCTGGCACAATATTGTGCAAATAATAGTCTTTTCCCCTTCCTCCTCTTCTTCTTTGTTTCCACCTAACAATAACAACTAACATCTGTGAAGCACTTTACACAGTGTTTTCATATACACTATCTTCTATAAGTTGCACAATACCCGTGTGTCAATTATCAATAAATATTTAATGGATGAATAGGTCACAAGAGGAAGGCATTCCAGGTGAAGGAAGTTTCACCAGCAAACGCACAAAGACAGGAATAATGGGCACGAGCAGCAGGCAGTGTGGGAGCACAACCCCACTGGAGAGAGAAGAGTGAACACTGGAGAACATTTGGAAAATGAAGACTAAGGTAACAAAAAACAAACAGAAAAACAAATCCCACCTCACTAACATGGTTAGCAGCTAGGTGTATTTATTTATTTTTAAAATAAAAATAATAGTATTGACTCACATAAATACAGTCATTGGCTTTTTATTCCAGCAGTTTATATTATATTTAAAAATTGAATATATTCTTTTTTATTAAAGTATAGTTGACATACAATATTATATTAGTTTCAAGTATACGACATAGTGATTCTACATTTATATACCTTATGATGTGATCCCCATGATAAGTTTGGTAACCATCTATAATTGTACAGTTATTACATTATTGACTATATTCCCTGTGCTGTAAATTATATCCCTGTGACTTATTTTATAACTGAGAGTTTGTACCTCTTAATCCCCTTTACCTTTTTCACCCATCCCCCAATCCCTTCCCTAGGGGCAAACATCAGTTTGTTCTCTGTATCTAGGAGTCTGTTTCTGTTTTGTTTGTTCATTGTTGTTTTTTTAAGATTCCACATATAAGTAAAATCATAGCATTTGTCTTTCTCTGTCTGACTTATTTCACTTAGCATAATACCCTCTAGGTTCATCCATGTTGTTGCAAATGGCAAGATTTCACTTTTTTATTGATGAATAATGTTCCAATCATCCATCGATGGACACTTAGGTTGCTACCATATCTGGCTATTGTAAATAATGCTGCAATGATCATAGGACTGCACATATCTTTTCAAATTAGTGTTTTCATTTTCTTTGGATAAATACACCAGAAGTGGAACTGCTGGGTCATAAGGCAGCTCTATTTTTAATTTTTTAAGGAACCTCCATACTCGTTCCACAATGGCTGCACCAATTTACATTCCCACCAACAGTGCATGAGGTTCCCTTGTCTGCACATCCTTGCCAACACTTGTCATTTGTTGACTTTTTGATAATAGCTGTTTTGACATGTGTGAGAAGTGTATTTATTTCTAGCCTTTTTAGAAACAGTTTTTTTTTTTTTTTTTTTTTTTTTTGTGCAAAGCTGTAGTAAGTGTCCATAAAATTTTGTGTCCTACTTTTTTTCACTTAACATTTTAAGCACAGATCCCTGATGCAACATCGTCTTCATAGAGGCCATTTGGAATGAATGGGTAATATTCCAGAGGGGCTGCATCTGAAATGAACTTACCCATTGCTCTACTGTTGGACACGTTTCCCATTTTACACCATTGTAAGCACTGCAACAAACCTCTTGTGCAGAGAGAAGAAATGGAACAAAACTGGATCTTTGGTAAGACCTCAAAATGCTCTATGGAGGCTCACCTGAGTCTAGAGTGTCTCTGGACTTTTCTGTCACATGAGCCAGTAAAATTGATCCTTTATTGCTTAAGCCAATTGGAGTTGTATTTTCTCTAACTTGTAACGCATATTATCCCACCTAACATAAGGGCTCCGGAGGCAGGACCTCCCTTGTCTTCCTCACTGCCATAACACCATCTGAATCCTCAGTCCAAGGCATGGTGGCCTGCACAGAGCAGGTGCTTAATAAATACATACTGAAAAAAGAATATGAACTTTTTTTTTTAAATATGTTTTTTAAAAAATTTATTTTAGAGAGAAAGGAAGGGAGAGGGGAGAAAGAAAAATCAATGTGAGAGAGAAACATCGATCTGTTGCCTCCCATATGCACCCCAACCAGGGATTGAACCCACAACCCAGGTATGTGCCCTGACTGGGAATCAAACTTGCAACCTTTCGGGGAACAGGACAATGTTCAACCGACTGAGCCATACTGGCCAGAGCAAGAATATGAACCCTTATCCTGGCAGTGATCTAGAAGAAATTTAATATTTTTATCAATTTTTTTGAGCTTATCAATAAAAATGTTGCCTCTTCCTCATATTTGCCACTAATAATTCCTTATTCTTTTGACCTCCTTTAGTTTTTTAATGCAGAAGTTTTACATTTTTATGAACTAAAATATTTTCCTTCATGACCTTTATTTTTTTAATTGAGATATAATCAGCATATACCTTCATGACCTTTAATACTAAAATTCTAAACGATCTCCTCTCAGAGTTGATATTCAATTGTATTTTCTTCTAGTTTCTCTACAGTTAAGTTGTAATATTTAATTTACCTAGAATTTACTTAAGTGTATGGTTTGAGGTTAGAGGTTTTTTGATTTTTGGTTTTAACATTTTAACCAAGTGTTCAAATGAATTTTCCCCCATTGGTTGCAATGCTTCTTTTGTCCTTTTAAAATGCTTATCTGAAATTGGGTCTATTTCTGCCTGACCAGTCTGTTAAATTGATGTAGAAGCTAATGTTTTGCTTCTGCCAACGCTACTACTCCTCCCAATGAAGCTGTCCTGAAAATTTTCTTTGCTATTTCCCCTGTTTATTCTTCCAGATGAATTTAAAAATAATTATATCCAATTCTAAAAGGACTCTATTGGGATTTTTACTGTAATTACATGAAGCCTAAACATAAATCAAGGAGGAACTGACATCTTTACCATTTTAACTTTGCCATCCAGGGAAGTTTTTCTTCATTAAGTTTTCCCATATTTCTCAACAAAATTTGGTCATTTTCTTCACATAGATCATTCACTTGCAAATAAAAGTTATTTCTGTGTATTTGATAATTTATGCTGTTTTCTTTTCTTTCTTTAAATTTTTTTTTCTTTATTGATTTTAGAGAGAGAGAAGAAGGGAGAGGGAGAGAGAGATAGAAACATCAATGAAAGAGAACATCTATTTGCCCTGGCCGGGAATCGAACCAGCAACCTCTTGGTGCATGGGTCTATGCTCAACCACTGAAGCCACACCGGCCAGGCTAATTTACGTTGTTTTCTAATTGGGAGATTACGGTTGTATATAAAGAAACTGGCTAACTTGACGAAGTCCAACTGACACTAATTGTCAAGGCATTCTTTTGGTTTCTGGGCTGTCTCCCTACAAGTACCAGCCATAGATCTGAGTTATGCCCTCTGGAGCTAGACAGGTAAAACTGCTCCTCCTCCCCCAGGACAAATTTTCATCTCTCTGGAGACTGCTATCATGTTTCCCACCAGCCTCCTTTTGTCCTGGCTAAACAACCCCAACCCGTAGGATGAAAATAGTATTTGGGAAAGATTCAAATGACAGTGGTGAGGAGGGTAGATTTGGGGCAGGTTAGACTAGAGGATGGGGGACCAGTGAGGCAATCCAAGCTTAAAGACTGGATAAGACAAGGCTGTGAATATGGAAAGGGGCAAGTCTGAGAGAGATTTCAAAAGAGGAAACATTAGGACATGTTGACAAACAGGACAGAAGGGATAAAGGAATGAAAAGAAGAGTCAAAGATGATTTTTAAATTTCTAGCCTGAGCCCTGGCCGGGTGGTCAGTGGTTAGTATCGTCCTGTACACCAAAATGTTGTGGGTTCGATTCCCAGTCAGGGTGCTTACGGGAGGCAACCAGTCGATGTTTCTCTCTCACATCGATGTTTCTCTCTATCTCAAAAAAAAAAATCAATAAAAACATCCTTGGGTGAGGATTAAAATAAAATAAAATAAAAATTTCTAGCCTGAATCACTGAAGAGAGTGATTTCTGTCTATTAAGAGAAAGTGAGAGAGATTGAATAGAGGAGATAGTTCTGGAGTTAGTCAACTTAGGTCCTCCTGACCCTGAGATGACAGTATATCCAAGGAGAGAGGTCTGCGCTATAGATCAGTTGTGAGATAATAGAAAAAATATATATTAGTTTGGCTCAGCGGTAGAGCATCGGCCCGCGGACCAATGAATCCCGGGTTCGATTCCAGCCAAGGGCACGTACCTCAGTTGCAGTTCATTCCCAGCCCTGGTCGGGGTTGTGCGGGAGGCAACCAGTTGATGTGTCCCTCTCACGTCGATGTTTCTCTCTTTCTCCCTTTCTCTCCCTCTCTCTCTACCCGAAGATAAATAGAAAAATATCCTCAGGTGAGGATTAAAGAAAAAATATATATTGATCTCTGTCCCTGGTTCCTGACACAGGACTCCTAAAACCCTTGTAATTTCCTAAGTGATAAGAGCACTAGGAATATCTTTTGTTGAGGAGACTCTGGGTGGGCTCCTGGGTGGGAACTGGTCACCAAAAAGACCAAGCCATGATCAGAACCTTGGAATTTTCAGCCCTATTCCCTACCCTCCAGAGAGGAGATAGGGGGTAGAAATTGAGTTAACTAATTGATCATGCCTACACAAGGAAGCCTCCCTAAAATCCCAATAGTATGAGGTTTAGAGAGCTTCCGAGTTGGTGAACACATCCACATCGGGAAGGTGACACAGTCCAACCCCACGGGGACAGAAGCTCCTGCATTCAGGACCCTCCCAGACCTCACCTGACTTATCTCTTCATCTGGTTGTTCACCTGTATCCTTTATCATATCCTTTAATAAACTGGTAAATGTGTTTCCCTGAGCTCTGTGAGCTGCTCTAGCAAATTAATCAAAGTCTGATTTCTAGCCTAGTTGGACATAAGTTGTGGGTAACCTGGTGACCTTCTACTTGTGACTGGTGTCTGAAGTTGGGGGGGCGGTCTTGTGGGACTGACACTATCTCCCAGTGGACAGTGTCAGAATCGAGTTAAATTGTAGAACACCTAGCTGGTGTCACAGAGAATTGCTTGGTGTGGGGGAAAAGCCTGGTGACCAGATGTGTCAGAAGTGAAGTGTTTTTGTGTGAGTAGTAAGTATAGGAGACACACAGGTGGAAAACAGTTTTTCCTAAACACCAGTGTTTTTCAAAATTTTTTTCCCCACAGTAATGTATTTTATACAGCTGGCCAGTTCACACACAAACACACATAGATAGACATAAAACAGATATAAGGGTCCCCAAACTCCTGCAGACATATGCAAGTTTGGGCCCAGAACACGAATGAGAGGGAGGAAAGTCCTCGGTGGATAATCCGCACTGAATTGATCAAGTCATGAGGACCAATGACTTCCTTCCCCTAAGCTATCTGAGATCCTGCCCTCTAAGACTTGGCAACCAACACCCTGTCGGGAAATTAATTACCCTGCCACCATTTACCCTCAATCCCATGAGCCACTGGACTCCAGGGGAAGATTCCAGCGGAAAGGCCACACACATTTTAGAGTTCAAAGTAGGTCTCCCAGCCAACCCACAGAGCACACAGAGGTGAAACTGCTCACCTTTAAAAAAACCATCTCCTTTATCCTTAGCCTAGATAAGGATTTTCCTTGGAGAAAGGGGGGGGGGGCAGAATATTTAGGTCTCCAACTTTGAGTTTCAAGGCCATGGTGCTTAGAATTGGGACAGAGAAGATAGGAAACAATTTCTCCTTACAAAGCTAGAGTCCTAAATTGAAGCGCGGAAAAGAGGCCAGGGGCCCTAGGCTAACATCTGCTGTTGGGTCAGAGCCTGAACAAGCTCAGGCCCAAGCTCACAGTGCTGGGCTCCAAGGAGTGAGAGAGCCCAGGGGATCATTAGAGGACCCACAAAAAACAGCAACACAATTTGAAGAGCTGATTAAAGAGAGAAGGTTGCTGTTCTTTCCCAGGGGACATTACCCTCCTCGGTCAAATGATCATGTCAGAGCATCTTTCCAGAGTAAATCTTCGATCATTTCATAGTGAAAGTTTCTTTTATTCTTTTGTTTTGTTTTGTTTTGTTTTATTCCTCACCCGAGGTTATTTTTCCACTTATTATTCAGATAGAGTGGGAAGAAGGGAGAGAGGGAAGAGACAGAGAGAAACATCTATGTGATAGAGCCACATCGATCAGTTGCCTCTCACACGACCTGACCAGGGCCAGGGACAAACCGCAACCGAGGTACATGCCCTTGACTGGAATTGAACCCGCGATTCATGGGTCCGTGGGCCGATGCTCTAACTGCAGAGCCAAACGGGCCAGGGCTGAAAGTTTCTTTTAAGTATTAGCAAATCAACTTCTGGCTTTAGAAACTCAGTTGTTTAAATGTACCAATGCACCATTTGGTTGAAATACCATGTCCCTGTCTGAAGAGGGGACCAAAGAAGAGGTAGGAGGATGGGGGCAGTGGTTCGGGAGGCGAGGGGTGCTCCTGCAAGCTGCTTTCTCATGTCGGGCTGATGCTCCTGGTTTACGGGAGGCTGCGTGTCCGGGCAGCTCTCCACACTCAGCTCAGAGAAACTGGCCTTCATGGTGCAGGTCCCAGGGAGTCAGACTCAATCTCCCCTCCACAGAATGTTCGAGGCACGGAAGAGCTGGCTCACGAATGACATAACCAGGGCAACAAACAGGCCACTGAAGTCAGGAGCAGCTTACTCACTGCACCTTCGCAGGCCCTGTGCCTTATCTCGTTCTCCTCTGGTCCCCACCCTGTTTCCATCCCTAATTAAGAAGGCTGCCAAGATGTAACCTACCTTTCCCTCGACTCCTTTCTCCTCCCAGAGACCCTCCTTCGCCTCTGTGGCGAGCCCCTGCTCCTTTTTGGTGGTGATACAACTAAAGTCTGGGAATACACACCAGAGGCACTTTTTTTTGTCCAAGGAAACTCTTGGTGCCCTGGTTCTAATCTCCGGAGTGTCCCCAGAACACTTAATTATCTGCAGCTGGAATCTCGGATTATCCCACCAAGACCTAGGGCCCAGGTCGAGCGCCTCCCTTTCCTGTATGGCAGCACACTCGCTCGGCTTCCTGCAGCCTGGTGAGTCTCCTTGGCACCTTAGGCAGCCCCACCCTGCTTCCACCCTCTTCGTATTCTCAAAACAAGCACAGTCTAGATATACCCACGCCGAGCAAGGCTGCCAGAGAAAGTGAACCAGGGACTGTCAGCAGACAAACCCAGGTTTGAATCAGGTTTCTTACGCATTCTGAAACGTGGGGTGTGTTACCTGGGAAGCAGAAAGGGGCAGAAAAGTTATGAGGAAAATTTACATTCTTTCCATTGAAGGAGAAAGGGGGCTAGAAAGGAAATGGCCAGGGATGAAAGGGGTTGCATTTCTAGTTTCTTTGGTCCTGAGAAGATCCGTATAAATTCAGCTGTGTCTCCACTGGGCCCTGCAGTCAGCTCCGTTCTTGGCAGAAAGAAAAAGAGCACTGGACTGATTGAATGATGTCCAGAGATAACCAAAAACTAAACCCTTAAATAGCTGTAATCAGCATTTCCAGTGCTTTTCATTTCTGCAGAGAATGTGGAGTTACTCAGCTGCCTCCGGTGCTGATTGGTACATCTCTAATTACAGGATCTCTGCCTCTGACCAGTTGTCTTCTAACTGAGGACACACACTGGCCAAGCTTAGGGATCCCACAAGGCCACCGCCCCAGACAGGGTCAAAGCTAAATTTAGGGGCCACCTCCTACAACGGAGGACTCAGGCCACGGTGCTGGGCTGCTTAACAGGGACGTTCTAACTCGTCTGAATGCCACAGAGTCCTCATATCACAGTGTCTGGGGTGTCCATGCCACACCTCCCAGAAGTGGACAAGGTGCCCATCTTCCAGAGGCACTAAAATTATGTTCTTTCAGCCTTCCTGAAAAGTGAAAAGAAATCAGGCCAGGAGCTCAAAAAGACTCATCAACATAATTTATTAAATTCACCATACAAAGAACATAGCACAGGAAAAAATGTAAGAACTGGAAAGGCCTAGGGAAATCAACCAGTCTGAACCCCTGGTCTTACAAATGAGGAAACTGCATGAAGAAACCAGAACACCATTATAGACAAAGCCAGAACGTGATAGAGAAACACCCAGACTTAAAATTTTCTAGTCTTGAACCAAACAGAACCTAGACTTAATCTATGTTTATTTTTAATTTTTCTGTGTCCTACAGTAGCACATTCTGATGCTTTTCCTCCTCTTGAGGATAAGGAAGAGCCCTGCAGAAAACACTAGAGTGGTAGGGTCATTCAGAACCAGGACAACAAACCCACAATGAAGCAGAGGAGTGCAGAGGGGTTAGGGGAAGAATTCAATTCCTCCCCAAGAGTCCTGATCACCCTCTTTCCCCAAATACACACCCGGACCTGATGTCTCAGGCAAATATCCTTGCCTTCCTAAGGTACAGATCAGATGTGGAGGAGGAAGGGGTACAAGGCAGGTAGAGGAAAGAGAAAGATTTATAACAATGTCACTCCGAAATGAAATCCAGTGGGAACACTTTTCCCAGTGTCAAGCAAATCTAAGCATCACAAGAGAAGGCTGTAGAACTCAGATACCGAATCAGTTGTGAGATATAAGCAAAAACACCAATAACTTAGCAAAATAAATACGAGAGTTTCGCTGAGATTGATGTAACCCAGTGAAAATAGTTTTTAGGCTCCGAGTCAGTCGAGATGACTGAGGTGTACCTTGCACTGCATCTTAGGGGAATCCCTAAGAGATCCTGGGAATCTTCAAAGTAGAGAAGTCACACATAACTGTCTGTGGCCCTACACAATCTTTCTGCTCAAAGCTACTCCCTGAGTGTATATTCCCTTCTCCCCAGAAAGACAGGCTGGCCAGTTGAAGCTGAAGGAGACCCGGGTCAGCATGAGCTGAGGGTGGAGCCAGTAGAAAAATAGTTTGTTGCTAAGAACTGAGCTCTGTTTTTGGAAGGAATTTGTTCCCCCAGGACACTCTCCAATCACTGGACATCTGTGTCTCCATCTTCTAGGGCCGAGGCAAATCCTGACATCTCTTCACTTCTCTCAACTGGATGAGGGCCTGGGGCTGCTGAGCTCCAGTCTACAACAGAAGGGAGGCTCTGCTAAGAGAAAAACAGTAACTACAGGGATAAGGAGGCCGCCCTGGTTCCTGCCAGCGGGATGCTGTCCTCCAAGGGCTGCGGTGTCCAGAAGAGGCGCTCGTCCTTCATCCACTCAGCATACCAAGGACAGGAGTTCGGAAACCCGGGGCACACAAACCCCAAGTCCTGAGGGCAGCCAGAGAACGGTCAGGAAGTGAAAGTCAGTGCTAGCGGCCTACAGGATGGCGAGTTTCTCCAAAGGCGAGAGGCAGCAGCAACAGCAGCATCTTCCTCCTCGGCTCATGTTTCCACCACTCGGATGAGAGGCATGGGCTTCGGGCTGGGGGGCTTGGCTATCCTAACGCTGAAAAGGAAATTGGAAACACTGAGTCTGTGTCACTGCCCGCGTGTCACAGAGCCACCCCTCCATTATCTG
Organism: Tadarida brasiliensis; assembly: GCA_030848825.1. Lineage (NCBI taxonomy): Eukaryota > Metazoa > Chordata > Mammalia > Chiroptera > Molossidae > Tadarida > Tadarida brasiliensis. Next base: position 20,381,996 of record CM061275.1, read on the forward strand.
TCTCTGGAATTCTACACTTCAATGCTGGCTGAGCTCTTGGTTTCCAAATGCTTTGAGACAGCCATTGTCAGTGACGTCTAAAGGAAGACTTGGGGGTGGGACTTTAGTCTGGTGGCAGGGGTGACGAAAAGAGAAGGGGCAGCGAAACAACTGAGAAGTGAGTGTAGCTGTGATTCTTGATTTTTTTCAATGTCTTGGACTTTTTTGTGAATCCCTTGAGGGGAAAAAGAAGGCCCTCTTCCTAGAAATATGCACATACTACACATATACATTTTTGCATAGTTTCAGAGGGTTCATACACCTCCACCAGCTGTCCGTGGGCCTGTTGGGGGTTGTGGTAGCACGCTCTATTTCAAACTGGTTCAGGTGGAGAATGGGTCAGATTAGAGACTGAGAGAATAAACTGGGATTTTTTTTTTTTAATCCTTACCCGAGGACATTTTTCCATTTTTTGTTCAGATAGAGTGGGAGAGAGAGAGATAGAAACATTGACATGAAAGGGACACATTGAGTGGCCACCTCCCGCACGACCCAACCAGGGCCGGGGACAAACTGCAACCGAGGTACGTGCCCCTAGTGGGAACCGAACCTGGGTCTCTCTGGACCGCAGGCCGACGCTCTAACCGCTGAGCCAAACCGGCCAGGGCTAAACTGGGATTTAAAAGAGCCTTGGCCTTGCCTTAGCACGAAAGGTTTGTCACAGCTCTGTCCCCTTCCTTCACTTCCGCCCTGAGCCCCACTCCATATACGCCCACTCACCTGCCCAGATTCTCTGTCTTGACCCAGGTCTGGGTGCTGAAGTTGGCATGACTGACTTGTTTCTCTATCAAGTGTTCCATCCGGTCGTGCATTTCTAAATTCTGTACCAGAAGTTATGAGGTTAGAACCCACCTTCTTCTGGCCTGGCATTCAGCACATTTAACCAGCTCATTCTGGTCTCTCCACCTGTGTCTGTGCTGCTGTCGCCCCACCCGTGCCATGTGTGCCACCACCAGGATGCCTTCTCCCCTCGTCTTCCCCAACCCAGATCGCTCTCTTCCTCCAGTAATTGCCCCAGCCCCTTCCCGGAGGAGCGTTCTCCCAAAAGCTCTGTGCAACACTGATCATTTCCTGTATCTCCTCTCCATACACATCCTGTATATACTTTCCTGGAGTCAGCTGAGATATTTACTTGCCCTTGTTGATATGCTATTCCATAAAGTATTCTTAGGTCTTTTTAAAAGAATGTATTTTATCTCTAACTCTAGACTGCAAACTCTCTAAAGACCAACAACCTTGTCTCCCATTTCTTTTTATCTCCCCCGCCACAAGGGAATTTCACACAGTGGCTGCAAAGCAACCTTCAGGTAGTCAACGGACAGGAAGGGCTCTGACGTAAGGCGGAAATTAGACTAGGAAGAACTCATTAGCTAATCGAGCCCATCACCTTGGCCATAGAGACTCCCCCATAGAATGCCTCCTGTTTCAAAGCCCAGCTCTGCTGTCAGCTCCTCTGCTAAGCCCACAGGCAGAACTAAGGGCTTGCCTCCATGCTGCCAGGACACAGGGCTTGTCCCATGATGACATAGCTCTTCAGAGTGGGGACAGGTCTTACCATCATTAGCAACTCCCTAAAGTTTCTCAAAAAATGTTTACTCAGCTGAACTGAAGATCAACCGGCCATCCCAGATACTCACTTCCGGGCAGCAGCTGGACAAGACAAGCCCCTGCCCCCTAGACATTCTCCCTCCCTTTTGTCCAGTCTTCTCTTCAAGAGCCTGCTCCCTTCCTGGGGTTGCCCAGCGCACACACCTCTGCTTCCAGGTAGGCCATTTTCTCCTTGAGCTCCTGGATGGTGGTGTCCTTTGACTGGATCACAGTTTTTGAATTCTGGAGCTACAAAGATATGGGAGACACTCAAGCTCATTTTGAAATGACTCATTACACACTCATCGAACTTCACCCCGCGGCGAGGGGAGCAGGCAGAAACTAAAGGCCGAGTTTGCACCATTCACATGACTTGCTTGCTTGGCTTTTCTATAAAATCCTCATTTCAGTCAATATTTTTAAATAATTTTTTTTTCTTTATTGATTTTTTTTTTTTTTTTACAGAGAGAAGTGAGAGGGAGAGAGAGATAGAAACATCAATGAGAGAGAACATTGATTGGCCGCCTCCTGCATGCCCCTAACTGGGGATTTGGCCCACAACCTGGGCATGTGTCCTGACCAGGAATCGAACTGGCGACCTCTTGGTGCATGGGTCGATGCTCAACCACTGAGCCATACCAGCCGGACTCATTTCAGTCAATATTAAACTCTGGATTATCCCAGTGTGGGACAGGAGGTGTGAGGGGAACACCACCCTGATAATCCAAAATAATGGATGATTCCAAAACCATTCTATTTGACTTTGGGAAACACAAGTTTTTATTCATTTAAGAAATATTTATTGAGTGCTTACTGTATGATAGGCCCTACTGTAGACAACAGGAAACAGCAGTGAACAAAACAAAAATCCTGGCCCTCGTGGAGTTGACTTGAAGCAAATATGCCACGACACTGAGGGGTCTTAGGTTCTCAAAACAATTTGGCAAATCGGCATTTCCTGAGTATGCCACCCTCCAGCTCAGGTGGGGGAAGGCAGAAAATCTGCCGTGAGGTTCAGGGTTGATAATCTGCACACTGAGGAGTTTATTATGACTTGGAAGCATAAATGTGTTTTTATGGAACCTTCCAAATATAAGCCAAGCTCTCCAGGAGAATAAATAAGTAAATAAAAGCAAACAGGGCTAGACTCAACGCGGTGACTTCCAGAGGGGTAACTCAGGGCAGGGGAGACCTGATCTGCTTACCTGCTCTATCATTTGCCGGACTTTCCGCTGCTGGCTCTTAAGCATGTCATCCAAGTGGTGGATTTTCTCCCGCAACCCGGCCACTTCTTTTTCCAGGTTAGCAGCTCTGAGGATAAAGAGCAGAAGGCTGAGGCAAGGGGAAAAGAAGCTTTGTCTATCCAGTCCCAGGAAGAGCCTTGGGCTCAGGGTTTCCATCTGATGTGATTCCCTCTGCCCAATTTTGCAGTGGTCTGCCCTAAGGAGTAGATGGGGGAATATCACATTGGAAGCATCACTAGAGATCATGTAGTCCAAATGAGGAAACTGAGGCTCAGAAAGGTAAGATGTGGTAGGTCATTCTGAATAGTTCTAGAGGGCAAAACTAGAACCAGTAAGTAGGTGTTCCAGGAAAGCAGCTCTTATGTAAATGCAGAAAGACTCTCAGTATTAAAGCTGTCAGAATTGGACTGCCTTGTGTGTAGTGAGCTCCTCATTCCTGGAAAGAATCAAGCAGGAGCTGGGATTATGACAGCCAACACCATCAAGCTGGTGGCAGGGATTTTATATCAAGAGGGAGATCAGATTTGAGAATCCATAAAGCCTTTTCATACAAGTCTATTTCTAAGTCTCCTGACTCCTAGACACTGCTGTTTCCTTTGCATTGTCTAAGCAAACTGGGCCAAGATCCCCAAAGGTAAGGTGGCTGGGGAGAGTGTCCCGGAGTTTAGACCTCTGAAGAATTCTGGTACCCACTACTCTCCGTTTTTGCCAGAGGAAGCAGACAAGTGCCTGCTGTGAGAAGGTGAGCAGTTATGGGGATGGGGGTGGGGTACAATGCAATCTAAGCCCTCAAACATCCTTCCTAAGCTTCAAACAACCTAAATTTCTATCTTCAGCTCTCCAGTACCCTCTCAGTATCCTTTCATTTAGAAAATCAAAATTTATGATGCATAGCTATTATTTGCCACCCCCAAGCCTTGGTTTTAGATTATCAGGCCTTTTTAGATAGAGTGGAAGGGAGGGAGAGAGAGAGAGAAACATCAATGTGAGAGAGACACATTTATTGGTTACCTCCCACAGGGGCTGAGGATCGAACCTGCAACCTAGGTACATGCCCTTGACTGGAAATAGAACCCATCAGCTTTGGTCTGAAAGCTGATGCTCTAACCTCTGAGCCAAACTGGCCAGGGCAGTATCTGGCCTTTTGTTTCTCCTGTTCATTCCTCTGTGTCCCTTGCTGGTGAGTGAGCACCACCACTGAGGAAGAGGGGGTGTAATTTAAAGGAATTCCTGCTATGAAGTCAAGTCAGAAAGGAAGCTTTCTGCATGCTCCACGCCAGGTAGGCCTAGGTTGTGGTTATCCCAAAGAAGAGAAAATGCCCCCAGCAGACTGAGGGGTACAGGAAGGCAAGGATTGTGTCTGTTAATCTTGGAATTCCTTAGAAGGCCCTTCAAGTCATGTCTGTTGAACCTGAAAAGGTCCAACTCATACAATGAAGATCAGATCCAATATGTTGATGTTAAATTTGATTTACCACTGAGATCTTATTTATCAACTGCCAGTGTCATAAAGAATTTCCAAATTATTCAAAGTCCAGAATGGCTCAATATTTGCTCTGTAGGTTTCACTGGTGTGGGGTCTCCAGTCCCCTCTGATTAGAGGGAATATGCAAAACCCTCTAACGGCGAAGTGGAAAGGAGCTCAGAAATCCCCTCTATGCTGACAGGTGGTTCTCAGTTTCTGAGCTGCTTCAAGTGAAGGAAGTGCAGTATCTCTGCACGAAGCTGCTCACTGTACTTTTTGTTTGTTTTTTCATCCTCACCCGAGGATATTTTTCTATTTATCTTCAGATAAAGTGGGAGGGAGAGAAAGGGAGAGAGAGAGAGAGACATCAACGTGAGAGGGACATATCAACTGGTTGCCTCCCTCACAACCCCAACCAGGGCTGGGGATGAACCACAACCGAGGTATGTGCCCTTTGCTGGAATCGAACCTGAGACTCATTGGTCCGCGAGCTGTCCTCTACCACTGAGCCAAACCAGCCAGGGCTCATTGTACCTTTTGTCAGCACAACTTGTGAGGAAGCTACTCGATTTTGCCCTCAAGTAGTTTCTAGTCAGTTGTTTTGCGGGGAGGAAACTGGTGTAAAAATGCCCCAACCACATCCAGGGAAACAAGTTGTGGGTTGATGTGCTGCAATAGCAGATGCTTTTCCAGCTCTTGACCTTGGTTCCCAAAATAAAACCCTTCTCTTACTCCATGGAAAATGAACTCCCGGGAGATGGCTTCCCAAACAGTATCTCCCTGGGTGGGGCCCCACCCTGAGAGGGCACACTGTGAGTCAGAGTTGGAAGATTTGACGTCAGCACCAGGCTCGTCCCCAGGTCTGGCCACCCTGATAGCTGCAGGCTGCATGGCCCGCCCTCCCCTCCCTGCACCCTGGCTTCACCGTGAACAGGGCCAGGGCCCTTACTTTTCCTGTTCTGCTTGGCAGTCGGCATTCTTGCTCCGAAGTTCCTCCAGGGCCACCTCCCCTTCCCTGACCTTCTCCAGTAAGGTCTGATGCTCCTGGAGGGGCCAAAGGGAAGAAAATCTAGGATGAGGAGATGGCATCAGGTTCTGTATTTGGGGTGAGATGGCCACTAGGGCTGGGGCTCAGCTCCTGCTGGGCCTGGGACAGCTGCCAAAGAGCAGCAGGCCAAGCTGGTTTGATGGGGCACCCTCCACTGTCAGGGAGAACCCTTCCCACCCTCAGCACACAGAAACTTCCCAGCCTCACCCAGATGCCTGGAGGGAGAGCCTGGTCCTGCATTATCCAGGCCCACCTGCCAGCTATGGCTGCCAATCCCTCAGAAACCAGGCCACGTGGCTCCTTAAGAACGGTCTCCAAAAGCCCATAAAGGGCAGCTGTCGAAGAATCCAGCTCCAATGGAAATGGGCTCAACTCTAGTTAGCAAGAGCTGAAGTTAGATGAGAGAAAGGCCTTTCCTTCCTAAAGGCTAAAAGATACTCAAAGGTATTTGCCAAAGGAAGCTGGGAAGTGTGCTTCCTGGAACCGCTCGGAAATGGAGTCTCCACGAGCATCTGTCAACCCCGGGCTGCACTCGGAAGAGCACGGCTCCCACACTTACCGTCTCCATCCCGAGCAAGCGCCTCTGCAGCTCTCCGACTTCCACTTCTTTCTGCTCCGCTCTGTCCTCTGCTCTCCGAAGGGCCACGTGACTCTGCTCTGCTTCTCTCTGGTACCGGCTGAGTGTGACCTAAGACACAGGATGGGGGTGTATAAAGTAGGGAGAAAAAAGACCAAACGTAGATAAAAACTTCAGAAAAGAACCTAGGAACCTGGGCGCAGTGATGGGAGAAGGGGGGTAACTCTGATGAGCACACAGTCCTCTCCCATCACTGTTCTAGGACCATTTGGGAGACTAGCAGATTAACTCCATTTCTAGGGTTCACTGACATATAGTTGGTCAAGCTTTTTAGAGTAACATCTGGAAGTAAGCACCACCTTCTAGTGGCTGACTTCAACATCCCCACATGTCCTCCAATGCCACCCAAAGTCACCCAACACTGTGACTTCCCCACTAAAGCAAACACAGAGAATCCAGGGGAGGATACTCCACGTCTTTCCTTCTGTTCCCCAACTCTTCCTCACCCTTGTTTCAAGCCATACTGCAGCCTACGTACAAAGGCCAAAGGCTACTAAGCACCAGGAAGAAAATTTTTAAAAATCTAAGATGATAAACTAATTTGGAAAGAACAGAAGTACAGTTTTAGAATAAAAAGTAAAGTTGGAACTTGCTTCCCTTCCTCCCACACGCATTTTGCCAACTCCTAATTATCCTTCAGGTCTCAGCTTAGACACCCCTGCCTCCACGGAGCCGCCGAGCCTGGATGAGACGCCCACAGAGGACACAGCCCTTTCCTCTTAGAGCACTGAGTGGATTCTGCCCAGTCACTCATGTGTACACCCCAGTAGCCATCAGCTCCATGATGACAGAGACCTTGAGCACCATTACATTTCCAGAGCTCAGCACAGTATCCATCACACAGTCATTGCTCAATAAAATCGCAAATGGAATTGATGTTCATCTAGTCCAACCCTCTCCTTTCCCAACTAAAGGTCAAATGACCTATTCGAGGTTACACAGCTAGAACCCAGTTACTTCATCATCCATTTCAATGCTTCCCAGTTACCCCACATTGACTCCCCAATCAGTTACTAAGAGAACCCAGGTAACCTCTGGAAAGTCTAACCAGCCCTGGGAAAATAGAACACCAGAAGCCAGTTTGTCCAGCTCCTCCCAGAGTCAGAATCAGGGAGGAGAAAGCAAAGCACAGGATGATCTGTGATAGGATGTGTCCATGCTGCACAACAGCCCTGTCCAGAGCACACTCACTGCAAATCCTTCCTGACAGCAAGCAGCCAGCAGAACGAGAAACCAGGCTTAATGGCAGGTTGTTCTCATGGTAATTGACATCCTTGCCCTTCCTACCCCCAGGTTCAGAAAAGCAGACCGCAGAGTCTAATTCATTAGGAGAGACTGAGAATATCCCACATTAGCCTGGTACAGGCCAGCCCCATGGGCAGGAACTTACAAAACCAGGCCTCTCATTTCTGTACATAAACACTGTACCCAGGTTGATGTGTTCTCAGAACACAGTGTTAACAGACCAGGGACTGACCCTCCCACCCCACTGTAAGATCACAAAGAAGAAAGAAAACCACATTCCCCTGCTATGTCTGTCTCTGTAACTCTGGCCAGACCTGTCCTAAAGGAACCTCTTCATCATTAGTGTGCCAATCCACCCCAACAGTGGGACCAACCCAAGGAGTACCTCCTGTTTGCAGGTGGGTCCTGTGTACCATGGGGTCAAAGGGCAGCCCCTTCTAAGAAACCATGGGCATGTGGCTACAGCTGCGGGGGGCCTTCTAGCCTCGGGCTTTTACTCAAGACACTTGCTCAGGCTTTGAAACCCAGGGCTCAGAGGGCCCCCTATGTGTGGCCAAAACCAACAAGTACTTCACAATGCCTGTCAATGAAGAAATTTCTCTCCAAAACGCACAGTCTGGTCAGTACTGCAGCCTCAACCTCCCCTTCCTGCTGTTCTCCAAGAAAGTAGGGAACAGCTGGTCACCAAACTGATACATCATCAACCACATTATCCAAACTGTAGACTCTGAATACACGTGGCACACTCTTTTACTGCACAGTGACTTTGTTCTGGGACCAAACTAATCTTAGCATTGCCCTCAGTCCGAACCATTGAGGAGAGGAAAACCTGCTTGTTCAACTGATCACTAAGAAAAAGATAGGATAGCTTACATTTCTAAAACCCTTCGGAGTAATAACTATGTTTACATATATTATCACACTCAATCCACACACCAAACCTACTTCATGATCACTTTTTTACAAAAGTTGAAACTGATGCTTAGGGAGTTTAATTCCTTGCTCAAATAACACATCAGCTACTCGAGAGGCAGTCAGTCATTCTCAGTGCCCTCCTTCCTCACCTGCAATCCTCCCTTCAAAACCCCAGTCTCGTAAAAGAGAAGAGTTTGGGGGGCCTTCCTCTTTCCACCAGCTCCCAGCATGTCTGGGCAGGGCACGAGTCTATCATTACACATTTATGACGTAAATCCCTTACATGTGGATGAACAGCAGCAGATAACAGATGGTTAATCTCACACAGAGTAGTTAAAAAACTGTCCAGTATTTGCCCAGGGTTCCTCAGGTTATACATAAGAACTTTCTGGAAAGTATGGAAGACCTCACACACTTTTAATTGTGTGTGTGTGTGGGGGGGGTGTCTTTCACTTTCCATTTATAGACGTGCATTTTTTAAATCTTCTATAATAACCTAGTATAACTTTTATAACAATAACTGAGATCTTTGCTCAAGACCACAAAGCTTTGCATAGTAAAGCTAAGACTACATCTAAAGTCCCCCGACTCCATGGGCACAGTTCTTTCTAAGACCACAAAGATTTATCCACTCATCTGGTCCACATGAGGTGCCCATCTCACGCCAGGTATTGTGCCAGGTGCTGGGGATGCAGCAGTGAACTTGACAGCAACTGTCCTTGCCTACATGGGGCCGGGAGCCAGTAATTCTTATCATGGTACTTAGTGAAACAACCTCTGAATTACCTGCTATCCCAGAGCACCACCCCTTAACTTCAGTAGAGCTGTCCTTTGAACTATGGGCTAGCCTTGTAGAGCAAAAACTATAAATACCTAGGAGAGGGAAAAGCAGACAGGAAGTGCCCCAGGCCTCAAAGCCTAGAATTTCCAGTTGATGGCACCCAGCCAGAATGACATGAAGTCCATACCGAGAAAGTCACTGGCACCTATACCCAGCAGCCCAGCCCTTGGGGCACCTTCTCCCCAAATCCCAAATCTCACCTCAAAAGCCACACGATCTGACTGGTGCTGCTGCTCGGCCTCCTGCAGCTTGGCGAGCAAGTCCCGCACCATCCTCCTCAAGCTCTCGACATCTTCATTTATACACGTGTCCACCTACAGCCAGGGAAGGGAAGGGAAAGCCACTATGCTTGTAACCTGGTAAGAGAAGGTTGCCCCCAACACTCACTTGTTTGGACCATCTTGTCCAGACCACCTTCACAAAGGAATTCATATCATGCGAAGGGTGAATTAGTCTGAGGTACCCAGGTCTGAATCACTCATATGAAAACATCTCTTCATACCCTAAAAAACTCAACTAGTCTCCTATCATCTGATTATTTTAGGACACAGCAATTTTTATACATACATGTATCAGCTGATTGACAGGTATGTTTATGCCACCTCATGTGTGTGTCCTGTTCCCATCGGACAAGCTCTCTGAGAGCAAGGACCTTGGTCCCCTTTGGACTACAGTTCCCCATGGGCAGGGACTGTGCCACACCCATCGCAAGGGGCAACTCCCAAAGGCACATCTTTCATTGTTCTCTGCACCTAGCACAGAGATCAGTATATGAAGGGTTACTGATGGAGGGGCAAAAGCACCCAATAAGTCCAGGAATCTGAATCTATGTAGGAAAAGGTGTCTCACTGATTACTGTGAGTCTCCTGCAGACACACCCAATCATGGGTTGTGTTGGGGCTGAGCTGACATGCAGGGTCTCGCCCCCATCTCTGCAGCACAAATACCAGACACCTCAGTTACCAGCTGCCTGTGAGTCTGACAAAAAAACCTCTCCCTGCCTTGCACAGTGGGAAGCAGCAATACCTTCAAAACAAAACACAGTGGGGAAGAGGGCAACGGGGTCCCAACTGCATTATTACTTAGTCCTGTGGGCCTTCATTTCTCTGTCTGTGAATCAGTCAGAGGATTCCTTACCACGCCCTGCCTTACAGGCTGCCTCAAAAACAAGATACTATCTGGTAGGGCTTGGAGCTCATGAGAAGAAAGAGGCTGAATAGATAATACCAGGTGTCATTATAACTTGTTGTCAATAGCATATTTGCCAACGATGGTGACTCAGGGGAAGAGAAAAATCCAAACTGCACCTCTGAGGTGAATCACAGCATTCGGAATCTAGCCGTCAGTAAGCTATCAGGTCAATTCCCCACAGCTGGACCTCCGCTGCGGGGCAGGTGAGACCAATGTAAATGGCTCCTGGAGCAGAACTACTATGTGTTTAGTTCAAACAGTGTTCTCAGAAGACAACTGAATGACATGGGAAATTTTCATGAAGAGAAAAAGGGACTTAGAAAATGTTGCATGGAGCCCTGGCTGGTTTTGCTCCGTGGTTAGAGTGTTGGCCCGCAGACCAATGAGTTGCAGGTTCGATTCCGGTCAAGGGCACATACCTTGGTTGCGGTTCGTCCCCGGCCCTAGTCGGGGTCACGCGGGAGGCAACCAGTCAATGTGTCTCTCTCAAATCAATGTTTCTCTCTCTCTCTCTCTCTCCCTTTCTCCCTCTCTCCTAATCTGTCTAAAGATAAATGAAAAAATGTCCTCGGGTGAGGATAAAAAAAAAGAAAATGTTGCATGGAGGAGTTAGAAACAACCAACTAGATTTTGACAAAGTAGTGTAGATAGATCTAAAAAAGTGGTGTTGGATAAAAAAGAAAACACAAGTCCATTGTGAAAATCGAAAATACATTTACTAGACACATTTCAATCATGTTTTGAATATATTAGAGTGAGTATAGCCACGGCAGGAAATACTACGTTGTTACTCAAAAACATGAGGTAGGTCTGTAGGAGCTGATGTGGACAGAAGGCTACACCATACTCTTCATTAAAACAAGCAAGCAAGGAATCATTATTATGACCTTGTATTTGTGAAAAGAATGTGTATATTAAATACATACATTTACAGATGGTACATGTGTACATAACAATATAGAAGCATGCATACATACATAGGACATTTAAATATGGTTGTCTGTGTTTTTTAAACACTCTATAATGTTGGTACTTACCTTTGGCTAAACACTACAATAACCTGAAGAGCTTTTAAAAGTCCTGATGCCCAGGTCACACCTCAGACCAATTAAATTACAGTCTCTAGGGACGGCATACAGGCATCATGGCCTTTAAAGCTCCCAAGGTCATTCCAACTGGCAGTGAAGGCCAAGAAGCACTGCTCTAGAAGGACCCACCCATTTCCAAAGAGTGGATTGGGGAAGAAGAGTTTCTGTTTTATATGTTTGTCCATTGTTTGAATTTTTACAGCAAGTTAGTGCTACTCTTATATGTAGTGAAAAAGAAAAAGCAATCAATAAAGGGTTCAGGGAGGAGGATATCCCGCCTCCTGGCTAAGCAGTCGTTACCACCGTTTTCCTTGTCACCTACCTCAGGTGGGCTGCTGTACAGGGTCGTGGGACTTTGGCTAAAACCATTTGGCTTCTCTAGCACCACCTGTTCAAAAAAATAAATAAAATAAAACTGGTAGTTAAAACAGTCCCAAGCAACAAACTTCAAAACATTACTCTTCCAAGATCTCAAATCTTAGATAGATAGATAGGCAGATAGACAGAGAGATAAAGGAGGAGTCTGAGGAGGAGGGAGAAGAAGAGTTGCAGAGCCCTGGCCGGTTCTGCTCAGTGGTTAGAGCTTCGGCCCATGGACCAGAGTTGCGGGCTCAATTCCGGTCAAGGGTGCGGACCTCAGTTGCTGTTTGGTCCCTGGCCCTGATTGGGGTCATGCAGGAGGCAACGAATCAATGTGTGTGTCTCTCTCTCACATGGATGTTTCTCTCTCTCTCTCTCTCTCTCTCTCCCCCTCCCACTCTAACTGAAGAATAATGGGGAAAAAAAATATCCTCAGGTGAGGATTAAAAAAAAAAAGACAATGACAAAGAGGAGGGGAGGGAAAAGGGAGGAGGAGGAGGAGGAGGAGGAGGAGGGGGAGGGGAGGGAGAGGGGAGGGGGAGGGGGAGGGGGAGGAAAGGGAAAGAAAGACTCCCAGTGCTGTATGGAAAAATGGAAAGGAGAGAAGTGGAGAAACGTGTGCCACCTTGAAAGGGAATACTCTAGCCTTGTAGGAAGGATGAAGGAAACCTCAGGCTAAAACCTTTCAACAGACTGGAAAATATGCAGGCCCACTCCTTGCAGCCCATAGAATACAAGCAGCTGCCTGCCACAGTTTCCCTTGCCCCTTAGGGATCCTGACAAGGTTTGACAAATCATACATCAAAAGGCGAAGTAGCATTTGCAACAGTTCTTTCCAATCCAAACCTGATTATTCATCATATGACTGCTGACTGTGCAAACATGGGGCCTGGACTTTTGGGCCAGTCTCTGAACACATGCATTCTTCAGTCACCTGATGGAGCACCTCCCACAAACTAGATGTGAGCTCAGGCAGTGAAAGTCCTCCTTCCAGCCAAAGCTAAGTGCATTGGGGGAATCGGCCAGTACACGCTAGTGCCGGAGTTTGGCCGGCACTAGCTTCTAGGTCACAATTCCCTCAGGAGAATGAGGGCAGGGGCTGCTGGAGAAAGACCACCCCACCAAACCAAATGCAAGTGAAGGAGAGACAACTCAGAATCTAACGGGGGAGGGGACGTGCGCACGCACGTGTGTGTGTGTGTGTGTGTGTGTGTGTGTGTGTGTAGTCATGGAAAAGACAGTTCTGCTCTCCTGATGACATTTCTATCCTCAAATTTTAGAAAAGCTGAAAAACAGGGTCCCAGGAGTGTCTATCCCAAGAAAGTCTCTCCAATTAGTTCAGTTGAACAAACATTTCCTGATGACCTTCTGCATCCCAGCTGGGTGTGGGGATGCAGAGACAGGGGTAAACCCTAACCTCGAGGAGCTTCTCATTTACACTACAGGTGTCACCCAAATTGAGCAAGGTCAACTTATCGGTTTGGATTTACAGGTGACTGTCTGCTTTATCAGACTTTGTATTACAAGAAGATGGATCACAGAATACTTATAGATAAGAAGTTTTGCCAATAACTTAACAATAATTTTATTTACAGAAGTCCAATTTCTGGACAGTGTTTTAGGAACAGGTGTACTTATACACGGGCTGAGGTGTGTAAATGCCAGTGCCCCTTACTAAGGCTGTGGGTGCTCGGAGATGCCATCACCACCTATATTCTCTCCTTTCCTGGCAGTGGTATTAGAATCAGCACCCATGGGGTGATTGGTAAATGGACTGCCTGGCACAATCCCACCTCTTCAGTGAGGGCCCAACCACGGACCATTTCCTATTACCTGTATCTCCTGTCGATGGTGAGACTCTCCTGGATCTCTGTCAAGTTTGTTACTTATATCCTCCCGGAGCTTCTGCAGACAGTTCCTGGCCTGGGAGGGGAGGACAAGGAGCCTCAGCTTTGGGATAGGGAAAGACAGCACACCAACTCACCCATCTTTGTGCCCAATCCCAATTGGACCCCTAGGAGTCAAGGTACTGTTCCAAGCACTGCTGGGGGATGGAGTGTCCCTAGTCAGGAGGGGCTACAGCCCAGTCCCTCCTACACAAACAACAAAATAAGCAAAACCTCTGCCCCGGGGAGCTAACATTCTGGTTGGGAGGACACGCAACACAAAAGACAAATGAGTATCACATGTAGTATGTTATATGGAGACAGGGTGAGGATTAGGAAAAGCTGGGAAAGCAAAGGTGGCAATTTTAGACAGAATGGCTGGGGGATAGTGCTGGGCACATAGTATTTAATAAGCATTTGTTGATTAATAGAAGGGTCAGAAATGATATTTAACAGATGACAGGGTATGATGGCACCTTAGAGATGAAAGAAGTAGAAGGGAGAAAAGCAGAACCCACATAAGAAGGGAGACAAGAAAGTGTGACATTTAGAGAAATGACCAAGGCCATTTCCACAGAGAGAAAGAGTGCCCACCTCCTGGATGTACTGAACCTCACTCTTCAGCTGGTTAATATTTTTCTCATGGATCATCTTGTCTCCAGACCTCCCCTTCAAATATACCTGAAAGAAAGAAAACAACACTCCTCAGTGAAGAAACCTCCAGTTTGCCCAGCTGGTGTGGCTCAGTGGATTGGGGGTCATCCCATGGACTGAGAGGTCCCAGTCAGGGCACATGCCTGGGTTTTGGGCTCGATCCCCAGTGAAGGGTGTGCGGGAGGCAGCTGATCACTGTTCCTCTCTCACATCGATGTTTCTATCTCTCTCTCCCTTCCTCTCTTCTAAGAAATCAATAAAAACATATTAACAAACAAACAAAAAAGAAACCTCCAGTTAAATAAATTCCACACAGGCAGCCTCATACACTGCTGGTGGGAGGGTAAACTGTTACCACCTTTTGGGTACCAATTTAGTGATTCAGATCAGAAGACTTACAACTATATTGACTCATCTATCTAATCTACTTACGGAAATTTATCCTAATGGAATAAATTTAGCATAAACATTCCATATATATACATAAACGCATGGAAAGAAGGCTATAAAGGGAATTTACACATTTTCCTCTATATATCATGCTTGAATCTTACAATTTTTTATGACTCGTGTTATAAAAGACATACACAATTTAATAACACATCCAGCAAAATATTTATGGCTGCAAAAACAGAAATAGACAAATCTCTACCAATGGGAAAATACATAAATAAATTATGGTATCTCTATAACAGAATACTATGCAGCCATTAGAATACCAGATAATTACATTTATGGACACAGAAGATGTTTTAAACTACAATGAAATTGGTGGGGGTGGGGGCAAGCATATTACAGAATAAAGTATATAATACAATTCTATTTTTTGAAAAAAATACTATGTATATAAAAATGTTGGGAGGATATACAATAAAGTATTTAACAATGATTACATTGATAGAACTATGAGGTAGTTTTACTTTCTTTATGAGCCATGCAGTAACTTTGAGTAAGAAATAAGAATTAATTAAAGGCACCCAGATTGCAAAGAGGTAAAGCTATCTCTATTTGCAGATGACATGATCAAGTATGTAGACTATCCTAAGGAAGCCACAAAAACCTATTAGAACAAATAAAGGAATTCAGCAAGGTTGCAGGACACCAGATCAACATACAAAAAATACCTTTAGTTGTATTTCTATACAACAGCAACAAACAATCCAAAAATGAAATTAAGAAAACAATTTTATTTACAATAGCAACAAAAAGAAAAAAAAAACTTAGAAATTAAACAAAGTTCACGATTTGTATTCTGAAAATTACAAAACATTGTTGAAAGAAATAAAATATCTTAAAAAATGAACTAATGTGTTCATTTCATGGATTGGAAAACAGTATTATTAAGATGGCAATACTCGCCAAATCATTCTACAGATTCAACACAATTCCTATCCAAATCTAAGCTGGTTTCTTTGCAGTAACTAACAAACTGATCCTAAAATTCATATGGAAATGCAAAGGACCCTGAAGAGCTAAAACAATCTTGAAAAATAATAAAATTATTACAAAGCTACAGAAATCAAGAGTGAGTGGGACCAGCATAAGGACAGACATGTAGATCAACGGAATACAACTGAGAGTCCAGAAATAATAATACAATAAAAATACATTCAACTGATTTTGACAAAGGTGCCAAGATAATTCAATGGGGGAAAGAAAGGTCTTTTCAACAAATGATGTTGCTAAAAATAGAGATCCACATGCAGAAGAATTAAGTTGGACCCCTTCCTCACACCATCACAAACATTAACCCAAAATGAATCAGAAACCTATTCATAAGAGCTAAAACTATAACTCTTTGAAGAAAATATAGGAATAAATATTTGTGGCCTTGGATCAGCTAAAGCCTTCTTAGATATGACACCAAAAACGCAAGTGACTAAATATATATATAAATATCGGATTTCATCAAATTAAAAACTTTTGTTTCGCCCTGGCCGGTTTGACTCAGCAGTTAGAGCATCAGCCTGTGGACCAAGGAGTCCCGGGTTCAATTCCAGCCAAGGGCATGTACCTCGATTGCGGTTCATCCCCGGCCCCGGTTGGGGTTGTGCGGGAGGCAACCAATCGATGTGTCTCTCTCACATCAATGTTTCTTTCTTTCTCTCTCTGTCTCTCTATCTCTCTATCTCTCCCTCTCTCCCTCCCTCCCACCCTCTCACTCTGTCTGAAGATAAATGTAAAAATATCCTTGGGTGAGGATTAAAAAAAACAAAAAACAAAAAAAACTTTTGTCTCAAAGGACATTACCAAGAAAATGTAAAAAAATACCCCACAGAATAGAAAAAATATTTTAATATTTCCAAATAAGGGTCTAGCATTCAGAATATATATAGGACTTTTTTTTTTTTCTTATCCTCACTCAAGGACATTTTTGCATTTATCTTCAGATAGAGCGGGAGGGAGAGAGGGGGGAAGAGAGAGAGAGAGAAACATCAATGTGAGAGAGACACATTGAGTGGCTGCCACCCACACAACCCCAACCGGGCTGGGGACAAACTGCAACCGAGGTACGTGCCCTTAGAGGGAACCAAACCCGGGTCTCTCTGGTCCGCAGGCCGACGCTCCAACCGCTGAGCCAAACCGGCCAGAGCTAGGACATCTTAATATAATCTTTGCTACATCTCAACAATTAAAACACAACTGAATTTTTAAGTGGTCATAGGATTTGAGAAAATATTTCTCCAAATAAAATACACAAATTGGCAATAAGCATATGAAAAAATGTCACTAGAAAAATGCAAGTTAAAATCACAACAATATATACCACTTCACATCCAATAGGATGGCTATAATAAAAAAGATAATAACAAGTGTTGGTGAAGATGTTGAAAAATTGGAACCCTCATACATGACCGGTGGGAATGTACAATGAAGCACATACTTTGGGAAAAATCTGGTAGTTCCTCAAAAGATTAAATGTAGAGTTACCATATGACCAAGCAATTCCACTCCTAAGTATATATCACAGAACTGAAAACACGTTCACATGAATATTCAACTAGTACATGAATATTCACAGCAATATTATTCATAATGGCCAGAAAGCAGAAATCACTCAAATGTCCATTAATTGATAGGTAGGTAACAAAATGTGATATAGATAGCCAGGCGAGGGAATATTATGCAGCCATTAAAAGGAATAAATATTGACATATGTTGCAACATGGTTGAACCTTGAAAATATGCTAAGTGAAAGAAGCCAGGCACATAAAGCCACATGTTGTATTAATCCATTTATATGAAATGTCTAGAAGAGGCAAATCCATTGAGACAGAAAGTAGACTGGTGATTGCCAGGAGCTGGAAGGAGTGACCTCATATTAATAGTAATGCTGGTTGCTCAACTCTGTGAATATATTAAAAACCAATGAACTGCACACTTTACATTGATTGTATGGTATATGAATTGTATCTCAAAAAGCTATTTTTCAAAAAGAAATCATGGCCCTGGCTGGTGTGGCTTAGTTGGTTGGAGTGTCATCCTGTACACCAAAAGGTGGCGGGTTTGATTCCCGGTCAGGGCACATACCCAGGTTGTAGGTTAGATCCCTGGTTGGACAACTGATCAATGTTTGTCTCTCATATTGATGTTTCTCTCTCTCTCTAAAATCAATTTAAAAATTTTTTAAATAAATAAAAATTGTTTTAATTTTTAAAACTATGTTTCATAACACACCTTCCACTTGTCTCCATAACCTCAGCCATGTGGTCAGTGGATAGACACCAAGAAAGGTCATCACATCCATCACCATGCCTACAGTCAGGTTGCACCAAAGTCACTACAGACTGACTGGGCCTCCTGGTGTTAAGATTTTCCCAGGAGATGGTCAGGAACTAGCATCACAGATCTGCTTCTTTCTAGTCACACCATAAGCTCCCTTTGATGAAGCCAGCCACTCCCTCTCACAACAGTAGGAAGAATGGACGGAGAAAAGATGGAGGTGAACTAAGCTTACCTTAATGATCTCCTCATGTCCATCATTGGACTCCACCAGTTCTGAGGCCAGAGAATGGCTGGTTGCATGGCCAGACACCATGGCATAGGTCTTCCTGCCTGCCTGAGAAGAGAGAAAGAGAGAGAAAAGTGGCTCAGAAATCATATGTCAAGCCCAGAACTTCTGCACCTTGATCAATGCAGACAACCTGCTCCTCCAAAGGCTTGAAGAGTTAGTCTGACTTTCCCCTCCAAAAATTCATTTCAGAACCTCTGTTAGAAGCCACGCAGCAGCAAGAACACCAGATGGGTAAAATTAGTAGAAATTGCAGGTTAGTTTTCATTTTAGTGGGGGTTTCCCCATCCTCCAAAGCAGCACACCATGCTGAGGTCAGCTTGGTGTGCCTGAAAGGAAATGTTCCCAGGCAGCAGCAGAGATGGCTCCAGGCAGCACTGGAATGAGGGTTCAGTGGCAAGGAAGGAGAACTGGCTGAGGGGAGGAGGCCTCACCCCACCAGAGACCTCCATACCTTCTGGGCTATGTGTTCAAGTTCATCTCCTGTCAGTTCACTCTGGAGAGTCAGTCTGAGAATGTCCACGCTGCCCTAATAATGACAATGACAGCAACAACAACCTTTATCTTTAGTCTACTACTGGTACAGGTGCACTTTTGCCAGCCCTGTGGAGTGGGCCTTATTATCACCATTTCACAGACAATGAAAGCTGAGGTCTGGAGAGGTGACATTAGCTTGCCCAAGATCAGGCCACTCTTGTGTAGTAGGATGTCTCTGGGGCCTCTAACAGTACTCTTTACACCACACCAGAGACTACACAGCACATTGCTCCATGCAGCTCCAGAGGGGCTACGCTGGTCCTCAGATTACAGGAAGCATGTTTCATGGACTCCCTTTTCCTCTGAAGAAGGCATCCCTGGATTGGTCATCCCCAATCCAGAATTTCTGCACCTGCCAGTCAACCAAGGAGTTATTGATGCACTTTACAAGACTAGGATATCTTTCCGGAAGCAAACTATAGGAAGGTACCTGAATCCAAGCCCCTATTTCTATGAGCCACACAGAAATTATCCAAAGGAAAGCAGGCAAGACAATAGGTATTTATCTAGAGATCAGCCTCGTTTCAAAAGAAGCAGCAGATTTTCTTTTATAACTCAAAGGTTTAAAAACACATTGTGGGGGGCCCGGCTGGTGTGGCTCAGTGGATTGAGCATCGTTCCATGGACTCAGAGGTTCCGGTTTGATTCCTGGTCAAGGCACATGCCCGGGTTGTGGACTCCATCCCCAGTGGGGGACATGCAGGAGGCAGCTGATCAATGTTTCTCTCTCATATTGATGTTTCTATCTCTCTCCCTAAAATAAACAATAAAAACATATATTTTTTAAAAAAACACATTATGGGGAAAATAGAAAACTGAGGGGAAAAAACATGTGGTAAGAGGGAAAGGAGGGGGCTAGAGATTTGGGGATACAATAACACTGAGAGACAATCAGCAAGGTAGAATGGACCAAATCCTGCCAAAAACCCGTGGTATGTGTCGGGGTAGACAAGAGGCTTAGCCAATCTGGGCCTCTGGTTCCAACCAGAAAAATCAGAGGGTGAACTAAGTATCTCTAAGGATCCTTCCAGCTTCAATACTGTGACAGAATGAAAGGAGAGTATATGCTTCTCCCAGGCAATGAAGGGAAGATGGGTGCTGAGCTACCCAAGGACAAAAGTGACCTTGAAGTCATCTGGTCATCCCCTGCCTTGAGGTCCAGAAGTATAAATTCTATCTTAGCCTTGACAGATTTAAAGGCATCCTTTTAATCTTCCAAATATCTGTTGGAAGGAAAGGAGAAAGAAAGGATGGACTCTGCCCAAGGAGTTGGGAGAAGCTTCTGTCGGTAGGCAGTGGACCTTCCTATACAAGAAAGAGCAACTTGGAGAAGAAATCAGTTTGTAGTCAGATACTTAACTCTCAGTGTTCTCACTGTAAAATGGGAATACTACCATTCAACTGAAAGTTTTTTTGTTGAAGATTAACTGAAAATGTATGGAAGTTGTTCTCTGCCACATAAGATGAAGGTACTTAAAAGACCAAGAAGACACTCCCACATGACCCTTACGTCTTCCCAATCCTGGCAATGTAGCTGGTTTTACAAAAACACTTAATTACTACAAATAAAAGCCAGATCCTTAGTGTGGTATTTAAGGTTCTCCACGGTCTGGGTCAATTCACTTCTGCTACTGCTCCTCATTGCCCCCCATCCAATACATCCTTTCCCACTTCAGTGACTTTGCTCTCATCATTTCCTTTGTTTTATATGTCTTTTCTTCCAATTTGCAGCTGGGGCATCTGCAAGTCCCCCAAGAGTTCACATTCAAATGCCACATCTTCTATGATGCTTCCTCCCCTCGCTGAGCTCACTCAGCATCACGGGGCCTCCTGTGGCACCTGCCTCTGCCTCTTAGTTATTTGTGTTCCATGAGGAACTGCCCCTTCTAACTGGTAACTCCTTGTAGGTGGTCGTGTGTCACAGCCCTTAACACAGGAAAGTATTTTCTGAATGCATAGTGAGTGCTCCATGACATCTAGATCAAGAGAATATTACAGCCCTGGCCGGTTTGGCTCAGCGGTTAGAGCGTGGGCCCGCGGACCAATGAGTCGCGGGTTCGATTCTGGTCAAGGGCACGTACCTTGGTTGTGATTCATCCCTGGCCCTGGTTGGGGTTGTGCGGGAGGCAGCCACTTGATGTGTCCCTTTCACGTCACTGTTTCTCTCTCTCTCTCTCTTCCTCTCCCTCCCTCCCACTCTATCTGAACAACAACAAAAATGGAAAAATGTCCTCGGGTGAGGATTAAAAAAAAAAGAGAACATTACAAAAGAAAGAGGAGGAAATTATTTCAAAAGAGCCAGTGTGGCTGCCAACTTTTCCCCAGGACACAGACATGCACTTTGATGAAAACACCTTCTCCCCATACCTGGAGGCAGTCAGAAAAGCTGGTGCATCCCAGCTTGTACATTAATGTTTAAAGCAGCTTTACTTATAATACTCCAAAACTAGAAACAACCCAGATATCCTTTAGTAGGTGAATGGTTATACAAACTGTGGTATATCCATATCATGGAATACTACTCAGCAATAAAAGGAACAAATTACTGATGTGTGCAACAACAATTTCCAGAGAATTATGCTAAGTGAAAGAAGTCAATCACAAAAGGTTACATACTATATAATTCCATTTCAGTAAGATTCTTGAAATGATACAATTATAGAAATGGAGAACAGAGTAGTGGTTGCCAGGAGTTAGGGAGAAGGTGGGGGTGGGAAGGAAGTGGGTGTGGCTCTAAAAGCACAACCTGAAGTATCTTTGTGGTGATGAAAATATTCTGTATCTTGACTGTATTTATGTCACTACCCTGGCTGTGACAGTGTTCTAAAGTTTTGCAAGATGTTACTACTGAGGAAAACTAAGTAAAGAGTATAGGTGATCTCTAGTATTACTTCTTATAACTGCATGTGAATCTACACTTATCTGGGGGGAAAAGGAATTAATATTTTCAGACACAAAAATATAATGAAGAAAATAAGTACTTATAATCCTACTACCCCAAAATAGCCACTATTAAAATGTTAGTGTAATCCTTACAATTTTTCTATGTGTATTTTTAAAAGTCATACCACTGTACATAGTTATATACTTGTTTTTTTCTCCCTTTAATATTCCATCATTAATTTCCATCCTATTAAACATTCTTCAAAATTGGCTTTTAATAGCCCACTAGTATTCCATTGAATAGATTAAAATAATTTATTCAACCTACCCCCCATGAAGGTGATTATCAATTTCTTTTTCTTCTTATTTCTTATATTTTATTTTAGAAATAGATTTTACTTTGACAGAATGAGATGATACATAATAGTACCTAGATCACTACCAAATTTATTGCCTGATCCATTACTTGTCAAACCTAACCTGACTTTCCTCTTTGTAGAAAAAGAAAAGCACATGAACAGTTAGACCTTGGTTCAAACACTGGCTGTGGCTTCCCTTTGTTGTGTATAGTGATCTTATTCTCCCTCAGCCTTAGTTTATTAGTTGGTAAAATAGAGTGCGATGCTTAAGTGAAAACATAGTGATTTACACAAAAATCACTGGTATACAAAATTGCCAGTTCCTCAAAATTTGAAATAATGTTCCTCTTCAAATATTTTCCATAAGCATATTATGGGCTAAAGTAATGCCTTGTTATGAAAAAGACATGTTAATGCCTACCTCATACCACTTACACATATCAATGTAAATAGAATGCTGAGTTGAATGAAAAAAGCTGAACAATAAAGGTTTTATAGGAAAAAATAGAACACCTTTATGATCTTGGCAAAGGCAAAAATTTTCTTAAATATGGTGCAAAAATATCCTCCCCAGAAAATAAACTGGACTATAGTAAAATTTAGAACTTTTGTTCATCAAAAGACACCACTGAGTCACCCTGGTCAGTGTGGCTCAGTTAGCATTCTGTGCACCAAAAGGTTGCCGGTTGATTCCTGGTCAGGGCACATGCCTGGGTTGCCAACTTGATCCCCAGTAGGGAGCATGCAGGAGGCAGCCAACTGATGTTCTCTCTCATCGATGTTTCCATCTCTCTCTCTCTCTCCTTTCCTCTCTCTCTAAAATCAATAAAGAAAAAAAAATTTTTTTTAAAGAGGACATCCGAATGATCAATAAACATGAAAAAAGGGTTCAACTTCATTAGTCATGGTCATCAAAGAACTAGAACCACAAGAAATAATACAAAATACCCATCAGAATGAAAACAAACAAAAAACCCAAGTGTTGGGGGGTTTGGAAAAATCAAAACTCTCATACAGTGGTAGTGGGATTGCTCATTATCACAACCACTTTGGAAAATCGACCAAAGGTGAACATATGCATGCCCTACAACATTGCAATTCCATGCCTAGTTATCTTCCCAACAGAAATGCCTGCATATGTTCCCCATAAAAACATATACTAGTATCTTCATAATAGCATTTTAATAGCCAAAAACTAGAAATTACTCACATGGTCATCAAGAGTAGAATGGATGATTCTGAGCCATACAACGGAACATTGTACAAGAAAAAGAATGAACTACTGTACACGCAACATGGATAAACCTCACAGAAATATTAACCAAAATAATTCAGCCACAAACGTATACTATATGATTCCACTAATATAAAAGTACAAAAACAAGCAAAACTAATATATGCTTTAGAAGTCAAGATAGTAGTTACCCTATAGGGCAGGTAATGCCTATAAGGGGACAAGAGGGGGCTTCTGTGGTGCTGGTAATGTTTCTTATCTGGTACTGTTTAGAGGAGTGTGTCCAGTTTGTAAAAACTGCTTGACTGTACATTTACAATATATGCACTTTTATGTAAGTATATCATTGTTAAATATAAAGCTTTTTATTAAAAAAGGCAAACAAAAATGAAAAACTCCTTATTGTGGTATTCAAGTCACCTCATGATCAGGCCTATCATTGTCTATATACATAATGTCTTGGTTTCCACCAGTACCCTATATTCTAACTTGCCCAAACTTTCCTAACCCAGCTGTAGAAAGGCATCCAATCCAAACCTCTCCTTCTGTTGATCAGTCTTCTAATGCCATACATGCTCCCACCACCCCACAGGTGCACGCATTGTTTTCTCCTCCTGGGTCACCCTCCCTTCTCTTGCTTCCTTGAAAAATTCCCACTCAGCCTTCAAAGCTTAGCTCGGGGATCCATTCTCTAAAGGTCCTATCCCAGCCCTCTTCAGTCAGAGCCTGCTCCCTGCACATTACACATTAATTCATCTCCCCCAATAAAATCATAAGCTCCGTGATGACATGGAGAGCTTATTTAGCACAGTGCCTGGCCTAGAGTAGGTACTCGAAAATGTGTTGCATGAATTCCAGGTGATGTGGTCAGGCATTTCCCCAATTCCTTTTCTTTTGAGAAACTCAGACTCCTTAGTTTAGAGAAGCAGTATAAAATACTGAAGAAAGCAGACATGAAAAGGAGGGGAAGTAAGGAGGGGAAAGGAGCAAAAACTAAGAAAGGTAACTCTAAGAAGAAATAAAGTGACTAATGGATATATATAAATGCTCCACCTATCAGTAATCAGGAAAATACAAGTTAAAACAACAATAAGTCATCATTTGGGAGAGATTTCATTCAACTTATAGATTTAAGAAGTATACAAATAAGACATGTAGAAGTATGCTCACAGCAGCATTGCTTGCAATGGCAAAACACTGGAAACAATCCAGATGGTCCACTGACAAGCAAATGTATGAATAAACTCTGGCGTATTAGTACAGTGAAATTCAGCTATGAAAATAAATGAACTAATAGCTACATGCATGGACACGAATGAAGTTCAAAATCAATGTTAAGTGAAAAAGTAAGCTCTAGAATATAGATGATGCCATGTATATAAAGTTAAATATGTGTCAAACTAAGTAATATATTACTTGGGCATGTAGTAAATATAATAAAAAGGAAAAATACAAAATTCAAGACAGTGATCACTTTTGGGGAGAAAGCAGAGGGCTGGAATCTAGAATGGACCCTGCGAGCTTCACAAGTATTGGTATACTGGGCATTCAGTACACAGATGTCTGTTTTACTGTTCTTTTAAAACTGCCTATAAATGCAAGTCTTCTTTCTTGCGTCTCAGCAAAGCAATTGGCTTTTCTTCATGTAAATCCTGCAAAAATATCATTTTTAGACCAACTGAATGGCAAATATTAAAGATACTGATAATATCCAGGATTGGTGAGGATGAAGGAAAAAAGACTAATCTCATATATTGTTGGAAACAGTATAAGTTTGTAAAAGTATTTTTGGAAGTGAATTTGACAATATTAATAAAGAGAGTCAGCATATCTGTAAACCCTGTGACCCAGTAATTCTGCTTTTAGGAAATATGCCTTATGAAAATCCATGCACATCTGCCCAAAGATATATGTACAAAACTGTTGACTGCAATACTGCTTACAATAGTTAAAACCTGGCCCTGACTGGTTTTGCTCAGCAGTTGGAGCGCCGGCTTGCAGACTGAAGGGTCATGGGTTCGATTCCCAGTCAAGGGCATGTACCTGGGTTGTTGCAAGTTTGATCCCTGACCTGGTCAGGGTCTCAGGGTTGTGCAGGAGGCAGCAGCCAATCGTATCTCTCACATTCATGTTTCTCTCCCTCCCTCCCTCCTTCCCTCTCTTCCATTTTATCTAAAAAATCAATGGAAAAATGCCCTCGGGTGAGGACTAACAAACAAACGAAAGTTAAAACCGGAAAGAGCGTAAATATTCTCTAGTAAGTGAGTGAGTGAACAAAGTAGTATGGCAGTACGATGGAATACTACACTGCTGATAAATAAACCTATACGAACCAACAGGAGATCTCCAAGATATATTAAGTGAAAAAATAGCAAGTCACAAA
Source organism: Tadarida brasiliensis (assembly GCA_030848825.1). Taxonomy (NCBI): domain Eukaryota; kingdom Metazoa; phylum Chordata; class Mammalia; order Chiroptera; family Molossidae; genus Tadarida; species Tadarida brasiliensis. Next base: position 20,407,604 of record CM061275.1, read on the forward strand.
TTAATTCATAAAATATGACTTCTCATTTATTTAAGTATATATACTTAAGTATACATATATATTTTCCACAGTAGTGGTAACTGCCAACTTCTATATATATAGCAATTACAATGTGCTGAACCCTATTAGGTCCTTTGATAAATGCTTTACATGTATTAACTCATTTAATCCTCATAACACTATGATATGGTAGGTATTATTATCAACATCCCCATTTTACAGATGAGAAAACTGAGGCACAGAAGTTAAGTATCTTGCCCATGGTCATATAACTAGTAAGAAACGGAGCCAAGATTCAAAACCAGGCCCTGTGGCTCCAGAGTCTGTGCTCCTAACCATCATGCCACATGGTATGTCTTGAAAATAATCACATAGAAAAAGCACCAAATTCCCATATGCTAAACTAGAGAAGGGCAGAAGAGTAAAGGGACTTTCATTCTATACACTTCTATAGTGTTTTAAACTTGAGCAATAAAAACGTATTTGTGCAGCACTCCTAAAATATATAAATAAAGAGAAGGGGCAAGGCACTAAACTTGGAGTCAGAGGTGTTAGCAGGCTCCAGGAAGCTTTTGGAATACCCCCAAATGTTTAGCAGGGTGGTCCCCGCTGGGGACTCTCTCAAAGGCAAGATACAAAGTGGAGCCTTCTTCTCCAGGGAAAAAAAGGAACAGAGCTAATCACAAGGTAAGCAGCCTCTAACCTCATAAACAGTCTTGGGAGAGGCCCAGCCACCTCCAAATTATAAGCGGCCTCTCACTCTGTTCAAACAAATCTCCGGCTGTGACTCACTCGCAGAGCAGGGAGGGCGGGGGTAAACACATAGCTAAGGGGTTAGAGATCTAGACGCTAGGAAGATAAACAGGAAGGCCCCAGAGGTTCTCACATCACAGGCTCATGTGAACGGGGAAAGATCTATGGGAAAAATCTAGGTTTCCCCAAATCCCACTCCCCAGGCTTCTATGGGGGCCACGAGCACTGGGTGGTGGGTCAGGGTCAAGGGTCTTTCTAAGAGGAGACAAGGGAAGTGCAGATTGTCCCTGAGTCGGAAATCAGTGTCCTTAATTCATCTTCACCCTGTAACCCACTCCTCCATCACGCTGTCCCCTTAATCATCCCCTCTTCCATCCAAATGTATGTGGTCTCTCAAGCTACTGCAGTTAACAGCCACCTCAGTTGTCCCCACTCTGAGGAATGAGAATAGCTAGCCCCTTGAAACACGCTCCTCCCAAGAGGCCAGGGTGAGGAAAGCCCAAATAAAGTCAAAGAGGGCCAGACAGTGTGTTGGAGGCCTACCCCCTCTGCTGAGACTCCCAACCCACTCAGCTTGCAGGTGTCCAGTGCCCTTGGTCCTGCCCTCTGCAGAGCTCTCTGGCCCAGAAATGGCCCTTTACTGAGTATGACACAAAGAATCCTTCCCACGGATTAGCCAACAAGACAGGTGTTTGCCTTTTGTCTGGTACCTGCCCAATAGCATGGACTGGACAACCTCTATGCAGAGGGCTAACGAGGTGAGTGGGAGGTGAAATGAGAAAAAGGGATTAGGATGGCACCTTAAATAGACAGCCCTCTCATTACCTGGAGCCCTGGCACCGGGGCCTGGCAGGGACAGTGTATACAGAGGCAGGTGGGCTCCCAACCTCTCAGTTCTGAAGGAGACACCCTCTTGCTGAGCCAGTCTCTCTCCAGGAAACCTGCTGAGGGCCCAGCCAATGTGAATGAAGGGGTGGTTCCTCAGTGCCCCCTCCCCTCAAAGTGCTAGGGAACCTGCCCTCTTTAGTCTCTGACTACCTTGTTTGAGATTTTTTTGCTTTTGTGCCCTCCCATTTCCTTTTTCTTCCTTCATCTACCCATTCTCATCCTGTATTTTCTTCTCCTTCTTCCTGCCCCTGCTGGCCAGGCTTAACTATGGGCTACCAGCCTCAATGGCACATACCCATTCCTCCAACCAAACCTCTCCACCCCCAGGAAATGAAGGTATTTCACAAGACTGCATAACCCAAAGAGGCACATACCAGAATTACCAGCAGGCAGGGAAGCTTGTCCCACCTGCTCTGAGCACACGTGTCTGGAACCGAAACCATCTTGGTACACACACACACCCACCCTGGAGAAATATGGGCCAGTGTTGGTGCCAAATGCGTGGTGACTGAGTAAGCCTTCTCTTTCAGCTCCTCTGGCAGAGCCCAGGATTCCCCAAATTTGTGGTAGGTGTGGACACATCAGCTGTAGTGCTCCTGAAAGTAAGACTCTGGCAATAAATGAGGGAGATGAAATGGTGTGAGGAGGAATTTATGGCTTGAGCTTGGGGCAGGTGTCATCATGAATGGAAGGAAGAGCCAGACTTGAAAGATTCCTCTACTCAGGAGTTTCTTCCCCACCCAGGTGTCACACAGCCAGGGCTTCCATCATTTTAGAATTCATTCATTCATTTGGAGTAAGCATCAAAGACTCCAGATGAATCCTATTTTAAAATGCAAATATTCTGACCCAGCAATTCCACACCTAGGTATTTCTCTCCAAGAGAAATGAAAACAAAGGTCAACACAAAAATGTGTCAAAAAATGTTCATGGCAGCATTATTCATAGACAAAAAGTAGAAACAACCCAAATGTCCACCAAATATCTATGATGAACACATGATAATATATCCATACAATGGAATACTATTCAGCTACAAAAAGGAATGAGGTACTGATTCATGTTATAACACGGTTCAACCTTAAAATCATAATTGAAAGAAGTCAGTCACAAAGAATCACATACATAACCATGATTACATTTATATAAAACATTTAGAATAGGCAAATCCATAAAGTAGACTGGTGGTTGTCTAGGGCTTGGGGTGGGAGGTAGGCATAAGTGACTGCTAATGAATCAGGGTTTCTTCCCAGGGTGAAGAAAATGTTCTAAAATTGTGTTGATGACTATACAACTCTGTGAATATACTGAAAACCAGTGAATTGTACACTTTAAAAGGGTGATTTGTACAGTATGTAAATTATATCTCAATAAAGCTGTTATAATAAAATGAAGCACATGGTAAGCCTTTAATAAATCACAGCTTTAATTATATATTTTTTAAAAGTGGGGCTCAAGAAAGACTTGGTATTAAACAAATTCAGCTTTCTAAGGTCCTAAAGGAATGACACCTATTCCAGGGTAAAGACGAAGGTTCAGACTGCAGCAGATGAAAAGAATTCCAAATCCTCCAAGGCAATGAGAGAACCTCTCTGGCCAAGACTAATCAAGATACAAAATTAGAGAGGATGAAAAAGGTGCAAATATCTAAGGAAGGGTAACATTGATAGATTATTTAAAAGGAATCACCTTATCAAAGAGCCCATCATGAACACCAACTGCCTTGCCCATGGTCAGAAAAAGGAGGAGGAGGAGGAAAAGGGCCCAGAGGGGGATGCCAAAGTATGAACCTCGACCATCACTCTGTCTAAGACAGTCCTGGCTGAGCTGGGACTAGCAAAGGTCACTCAGGTCTTCACCTTGGGTCTACCTATAGGCCTCTTCTTATCTTCAGGTGTCTCCTTCTTCTACTGGCAAAGGAAAGGGGGGAAAAAAGAACAGATAAGAACAAACAAATGTCAACATAATGAGAAGGAGCAAACCTTGACCAGACCAGAGAGTTCCCAGACTCTTCCTCTATCCCTTGGCCAAGGGTCTCAGGGGAGGCTACAACAGTCTAGTCTAAGTAAATAGCAAATAGAAAATAACAGCTAACATCTGAGCATTTACCATGTGCCAGACACTGTGGTTTGCTATGCGATACCTTATTTAACCCTTACAACCTTATGAGAAGGGTGCAATTATTATCTCTGTTTTACAGATAGGAAAATGAGACTGAAGAGATTAAGTAATTTACCAAAGTGATCTTGGGCAAAGCAAACATTAAGCCCTGACAGCCCACTGGGTGAGATCCCCAAAACCAGGCTCTTAAGCACATGCTATTAACAGAAATCATAGTTTCGCCAAAAATTGTGATGTAATTGCATTAAGAGGATGGGAGAAGAAAAAGAGAGGGTGTAAGGGGTGAAAGTATAAGCTTTTCTATAATTCCTACAGCAAGAAATCAATAGATGTCTAAAAATGATAGAGCAAAAAGAATCACTATAAGTATATTATTTAGAAACATGCAGTAAATACCAGATAAAAGAGCTAAAAGAGTTGAAAATGGTTACTTCCATGGAGAGGACTTGGGGCAGGGAACTACTTGCTATTTTTTTGTTGTTGTTGTTGTTACTCACCAGGATATTTTTCCATTGATTTTTAGATACAGTGGAAGGGAAGGAGGGAGAGAGGGGGAGAGAGAGAGAGAGAGAGAGAGAGAGAGAGAGAGAGAGAGAGAGAGAGAGAGAGAAATATCAATGTGAGAGAGACACACGAGCCGGACCGGGGCCAGGGGTCAAACCTGCAACCCAGGCACATACCCTTGACTGGGATCAAACCTGTGGCCCCTCGGTCCATGGGTCGACGCTCTAACCACTGAGCCAAACCAGCCAGGGCATACTTGCTATTTTATTTTAAAAGCCTTTTGCTATTGCCCTGGATGGTTTGGCTCAGCAGTGAGAGCATGGGCCCTTGGACCAAAGAGTCTCGGGTTTGATTTCCAGTCAAAGGCACATACCTGGGTTGCAGGTTCGATCCCCAGCCCCATCAGGGTCATGCGGGAGGCAACCAGTTAATGTATCTCACATCTTTCTCTCTCTCCTTCCCTCCCTCCCTTCCACTCTATCTGAAAATCAATGGAAAAATATCCTTGGGTGAGGATTAACAAAAAATAAATAAAAGCCTTTTGCTATTATAGATCCTTTAATAATTAATCATGCCTATTTTTTCCTTTGGAAATGATTTTTTTTTAAAGATTTTAAATTGATTTTTATCCTCACCTGAGGACATTTTTTTTTTTTTTTTTGCATTTATCTTCAGATAGGAAGGAGAGAGGAAGGAAGAGAGAGAAACATCGATGTGAGAGAGACACATCGAGTGGCCGTCACCCACACAACCCCAACCAGGGCTGGGGACAAACTGCAACCGAGGCACACGCCCTTAGCAGGAACCGAACCCGGGACTCTCTGGTCCACAGGCCAACGCTCTAACTGCTGAGCCAAACCGGCCAAGGCTTAAATTGATTTTTAGAGAAAGAGGAAGGAAGAGGGAAAAAGGGAAAGGAAAAGAGAGAGAAAAACATCAATGTGAGAGTGAAACACTGGCTGCCTCCTGCACGCCCCTTATTGGGATGGCAACCTGGGCATGTGCCCTGACCAGGAATCAAACCAGCAACCTTTTTGACACACGGGACCATGCCCAACCAACTGAACCACACCGGCCAGGACTGAAAAATTATTTTAAAACAAAAAGAAGGAGCCCTTGCCTTGGCCGGTATGGCTCAGCGGTTACAGCATCAGCCTGCGGACCAGAGAGTTCTGTGTTCGGTTCCCGCTAAGGGCACATACCTCGGTTGCAGTTTGTCCCCGGCCCCGGTTGGGGTCGTGTGGGTGGCAACCAGTCGATGTGTCTCTCTCACATTGATGTTTGAAAAAAAAAAAAAAGGAGCCCTGGCCGGTGTGGCTCAGTTGGTTGAGCATCATCCTGTGCACCGGGAGATTGAAGGCAGAATTCCCAGTCAGGGCACATGCCAGGGTTTCAGGCTCAATCCCCAGTAAGGGGCGTGCAGGAGGCAGTCAATCGATGGTTCTCTTCTGTCATCAATGTTTCTCTCTCCCTCTCCCTTACTCTTTTTCTCTCTAAAATCAATAAAAATATATTTAAGAAAATAAAGAAAAAGAAAATCAGAGATATGCCAACCAAAGTCTAATGTAGTGAACATCTGCTGCTTTGCCACACAGCTTCCATACTCCACTGGTAAAATCACTTGGGTTTTGATTTGCAGAATCTCAATCCTGTCCATCAAGGATGGTCTTGTGAATTAAGGAACCCCCCTGCCCTAGCCAAGTGGCACCCTCTTCCTGGTATCTTGAGCAGAATCTCGAGCAGAATGGCAAAGACCTAAAACAGCTGGAACCAATTCACATAGAAGTAGAAACCTTCCATTAGTTCCTTCCACTTACACAGGCCCCAGGACTTCCTTGGTTCAGACTTTTAAAGCTTTCTCTTAAATTCTTTGAGCTGCCCATTTCCTTCTAAGGAAATCCTCTTCTGCTTAAGTTAGCTAGAGTCACTCTGTTGTGTATAACCAAAGAAACTTAATGGGAATATCTAACGTTTGAGGTTGACTTGTGATTTTATTTGCCATTATAACTTATTACAGTTGCTTACACACTTTTTTTTTTTTTTTTTTGGTACGTGCCCCTAGTGGGAACCAAACCCGGGACTCTGGTCTGCAGGCCGATGCTCCAACCACTGAGCCAAACCGGCCAGGGCTGCTTACACACTTTTGACCTAAAAAATACATTTTACATCACAATCCAATACACTTACACATAATATGTATACATATATATAACTGAAACCAAAGTTTTGCCAAAAGTGTCTACCCTAACACTGAGAATGTTCATTCTATTTCCTTTTTTAAGACTATTTTTTAGAGCAGTTTTAGGGTTTACAATCAAATCAATGGGAAGGTACAGAGATTTCCCATATACCTCCTGCCCCCATGCATGCAGACTTCCCTGTTATCAACATCATTCACCAGAATGGTACTTTTTTTTTTTTTTTTAAACCAAGGATGAACCTACACTGACACATCATAATCACTCAAAGTTGATAATTCACCTTAGTGTTCACTTTAATGAAGTGAATGGTGTTAATACATTCTGTGGGTTTGGACAAAAGTATAAAGATATATATCCATCATTATATCATAGAGAGTATTTTCGCTGCCCTAAAAAGTCCTTTGTGTTCTATCTATTAATCACTCCCTCACCCCAAAAACTCCTGGCAACTTTTTATTGTCTCTATTGTTTTGCCTTTGCCATATGTCATATAGTTGGAATCTATTTATTTTCTAATACTGGTTCTAACTCACTGATTTCAGATCCACTAGTGGTTTTGATCTGCAGCTTGAAACACAATAGCTCCTTATACCTGCTGCACTTGCCTCCGACAATTAAAAACAACCCAGACAGCACATGAGCCATATTTCCATGTCCACGTGTGGTGCACTAAAGCGCATAGCCTGGCTGGTGGGGAAACACCAACAGAGTCCCAGGGTCCTGACTCTCACTGGGACATACCAACTAGTTGAACTGTCTACACTGCACGCATCAGAAGAAACATCTGTTGATTTACTCACTCCTTTGCTCATGCACTGAGCACTCAGGCAATGGTGTAAATATATGACAGTTCCTGGGGACTATTCAGAGCCATAAATTCTATTTGCAGACTGGCTCAGAGGAGAGGAATCCAGGACAAAGACTGTGCCATGATGGAGTATGAATGTGTTTCATCCTTTCCTCCTGCTTAAGAGCTCAGGAATGTCTCCAAGATCAGATCTGGGAAACAATTATTTCATTCCCAGCTTTGAAGTAAATAACTCTCAAGTCCAACCTAGAAAGAAGGAATAAAAGTGATTTTCGGTCTCCCCTTGTTCTAGAGGTCTCTGGTTAGCTTTAAACTATGGTTAGAATTCCTTGGTCACAATTTTCCTACCAACTTTCTGCCCCACTGGACAAGCAGTAAAACATCAAGGGACAGAAGAGGGTGTCAATTCATTCCCAACACTGCCAATGACTTCAAGACCTTTCTGGATCTCTTCTACAGCAAGCAAAAAGTAGCACAAACCCCTCTCCTTAATTTTCCTCATACCCATTGCACTGTCTCAACCATATCAAAACAGTGAGCAAGAGCATGGTACAGGACTTGGAGCTGAGATACAATAGGGAACGGATATTTTCCATTTCTACAGCATCCCATAGCTGGGGATTGGCAGGCTACAGAGACTAGGGATTGGGGGACTGGAGTTGGGCAGTAGCAAGACCTGCACTGTAAGGTGGTAGAAACACTCACAGCCTGGGCAGAAATGGACAGGGGACTGTGAACAGTGATCATCTCTACTCTAACTTGAAATGAGCAACTATTCAATAAATATTCTTTGAAGAAGAGCCAATCCAGGTGCAGCTGTATTAGCTACCTCAGAGGCTTGCTGAGACAGGAAGAGGGGAAGGGAATCAGATACAGAGTGGAGGGAGGGGGTAGGGAGGGATACAAACTCCCCATCACGTTGGCTCCCATTTCACTCTCACAATAGCTTGGAAATCGATGAAATAGTACACACCCGTTCTGGATTAAGTTCCCCAGCAGAACCTAGATACACTAAGCCACAAATTACCTTCCTCTGCCTCTCTGAGGGGGAAAACCATATGGTCTGCTGGGGTGGGGAGGAGGAGAGGGAGTGAGGAGAGCAGGGCAGCTCGGTTAGCACTGGAGAACTCCTCTCTCTCCCCCACCCTCAGTCTGTCCAGAAACCCCAGCGTAGGGTCACTTCCCTTCCTTTCTCACCCCAGGTTCTGGCATCTCCTTGCCCTGGGCTTGGATGCTGGAGGAGGAAGTAAGACCGACAAACTGTCCCAGGAAGCTATCGGTTGGCCGATAGGGGGAAGGGAGCAGGAGAACTGCAAGGGGAGAGTAGAAATCCGAGCAGGGAGGCGACCCCCAAGCAGCCAGCCCCATCCCTCCTAGAGAGAGCGTTCCTGGCCAATCTCGGCGTAGGTGGAATCCTACCCGCCCCATCCTCCAGTGCAAAGGATTTCACTCTCTACTCTGTTACTGATCACCCAAAGCACCACAAAGTTCTTTGAAGGGCCGCTGAAGTCACCAGGACCCACAGAAAAGCCTAACGCCCTCGGCCGGACCTAAACTTCAATTAAGAGCGCAGGGATCTCATCCCTGGAGCTCATTCTCCTACAACCCGATCTACCGCCCACAGGACGCCTGAGTAGCGCGCACCGGAGACCGCCACCGAGTCACGGGCAGGAGCCGCTGTGTCCTCCCAAAGGGCAGGAACGCCTGGAGTCCTGGGGCCTCAGAAGAGTCTCCATCTCGCCACTTCCCAAGAACTCCACTGCCCGCCGCGGGGCGGGAGAAAAGAGAAACGCCGCGAGAAGCTGACCGCACCGAGCGCGGCACCAGGTGATGTCAGCGAACTTGCCGCGGGGCGCGAGAGCGGCGGAATTGGAAGCCAAATATACCGAGCTAGGAATAGGTGAGGCCGCTTTTTCTTACCGCGGTCTGCCCCTCCGGCTGCACGTCCACGAGGGTACACCAGCCCCGCGACCCGTTCATCTTCTTCTTGCGGGGGGGTCGCAGCACTCAGCCCACACCTTGGAGGTCCGGCTCCTGCTAGGCGGGCGCGCGCGGAACCGCCCCCTTGTATAGGCGCGTCAGGGGCGGGGCCTGGGTATATGACACGCCCCTACGGCGCCCTTCGCCGAGTGAGCGAAATGGGCGTGGCCTAGAGGCTTCAGGTTACACCCATCTGCGCTAGCTCAGATTTACGTCCAGGTGGGTCTTGGGCGCTACCTGTGGCTATTTAACTCAAGTTTCATACAACATGTGTGGTTGTACCTCAGACATTCTTCCTTAGTTTTTCTGTCTCTTCCTTTCAACCCAAGATCAGTGTTGGCAAGAGATAATCACCCTGCCAGCCCCTAGAGAAAGAGTTGGAAAAAGCTTCCAGACATTCTCTTCTCCCCACTTATAGGCCAGTCTGCAGGCTTTATGAAGCTGAGCAAATTTCCTCCACCATAGAAATACAGGCATCAAGGGTCAGCTCACTCAGACTGGCCTAAGCCAGTCTGGCAGGTGCCCTTCCCTGGCAGGAGGCCCAGGCCAAAGTCGAAGCCAGCTTGGCTCTGGGTGGGGCTTGTTTTGCAGAAGCTATTATATCAAAGCTGCCCTTATATGGTTATGAGAGGCGGGACGTGTCCTTAAAAGGAATTTGTATTCTTGAGAAAGGATGAACCTCAAATTTCTCCAGTAGCATTTGCTCCCCAAACCCAGGTTAGCATCTTAAGGGTCTGAAATAGAGTTTAACCAAGCAAGACTTTGGAGCCTCTTCCCAGCCCAGCTGCTCTCTGGATTATGGACCACAGGAAGGCAGGCAGGGGGAGGTCTGAACCACTCTTGATTAGGCAGTGCCCCTGAATGTAGCAATAGGCTCTGGTGAACATCTCTCTCTCTCTTCAAGGCAACATAAGGACAGGGATGACAGTAACTTCCCTACCTCCCAGGTAGGGACTGGGTCCCATGCCAAGTAAGAATGGATGTGGGTCTTTCTACCTGGGAGGTGAATGCTGGGGATATTCCTAAAACCCAGTTCTGGTGTCTCCTCTAACCCTCAAAGAAGGCATTTACTGGCCTTGCTATTCCCAGAAACTTGTTTAGGAGAAAATGGAGGTGCTATAAACACTTCCCAGTTCCCTAGGTTCCATCTGATCTCTTGTAAAGGGCCTCTAAAAAGTGAGATAAAGAAAATCCCAGCTTCAGCCTCTAAATTGTGCAGTTAAAATGTTTCTTCATAATACATGGACCTCCAAATAAGTGAGGAAAAAGAATGAGAAAACAAGCCAAGGATTTCAGGGTAGATATATAATTTTAATATTTAATTTAAAATAAAAATCAAAGCTGGATTGGTTTAGAAGAAAATATCTGATTTGCAGAACACTTTTTAAAATCATGAAATTACAAGTCATTGGTGAGAACAGCTTTCTTCTTCCCCCAGGCTCCTCACAAAGCCTGCTTAGGAAATGAGGTGAATCATCTCCCTTACCTCCTCCCCACCAGAGCTTGGCTCTCCCCAAACCCAAAGAAGGAATAAATCCTCCACTGCCTCTTCCCATTTCTACCAAAAGTCAGCCTCTAGCCCCCAGTTAGGAAGCCCTGTGTCAGGTCCAAGCTCCTGAGATGAGGGTCTTTCGGTTCCCTACTGTGGATGGGCACAGCTGGTCAGAAAAGCCACAAAAAAGGCCACAGGGAGGGACTTTTCAACTTGTGTAGACAGTTGTCAGGGTTCCCAGGTACAACCACCTTCTAAGCATGTCCATAGTCACAGAACAAGAGGAGGAAGGATGGAAACCCTGAGCAGAACCAGGCCCCACCATCTCATCATGGCGCTACCAAAGTCCTCCCAGAGGGGCTCACCGGCAGAGAAGCCAGTAGCTCTCTCGATCAGTCACAGGGGCCACAGGAAAGGCTGAGGGCCCCAGATGAGAAAAGGCTGGTCCTTGCAGAGGTATGAATGTGCAGATATAAAAGGCAAGAAGAGCATCTTTATGTCCTCGCTGTGGCTAAGGCACTAAGAGGAAAGAAGGAATTTAGGAATGGTGAAGGTGGGAAGGGTCTCCTAGATCCACTCGCTTAGGGAAGACAAAAAAATAGGACGGGGGTGGGGGTGGGGACTACCACATGGGGCCCATGACTGTGCAAAGAGGAGCATCGAGGAGCAGGTAGAGCCATGCGAGCGTGTCCATTACCCATAACGTTCCCCTCACCCTGCTCCAGAGTGGGAGGAAAGCAGGTTACAGGAGTCAAGGGAGCAGAATCATCTAGGGTATTTCCCTGAGCCTGAGGGTTAAGGGCTAAAGAAATAAAGCTTTGGATACATGGCAATTTCTCTCCTTTCCTGACCTGCTCAGTCCCCCTCAGCCTATATGCTGACCATCCAGCTGCTGGGAGAAGAGGGAGGGCTCAGCCAGCACTTAAGGGCTCAGGTGACCTAAAATACCCACTTCTCCAGAGGAAAAGGAAAGTCTGTCTACCACCTTAGCACTGATACCCTTTTATCACCATCACCCCCGTCTCAGGTCTGAATGATTGGGTCCCCCACAAGAATGAGGAATCTGAGGCAGGGCAGAGCAGGGCTGGCCGGGATAGGCCTCAAGCCGTGGTTTCTGGGCCTTGTGGACCACGAGCTAACAGGAGCTGGTCTGCAGGTTGCTCTCCGTAAGCAGTGATGCGATGGAGGAAGGATCGTACACACTGTCGAATTCCTCATCTGAGCTCAGCCCTTCGCGTTGGAGGGTTGACTCAGCAGCTGAGCGGGAAGCTTTGCGCCTGAATCAGAGAGAGAAATACTGGTAATGGAGGGAGGTAGAAAGATTGAGACAGCCATTCTTTTCATGCTAAAGAGACTCCCAATTCACCTAAGACCTAAAGCTACTCCCAAGATCCCCCACTAATCAGACATTTGGGGAGACGGGGTATAGAATGGGGGCTGAGATACTAAAAGATAATCATACTGGCTTCCAGCCAGGAATAAGTGACTTTGAGAGATCCTCCTCTCCCTAAAGATCGGCCAGGAGAGCCCATCCCCTTTCTGCTCCACTGTCCCGATGAGGCAGGGGCAGAAAAGCAGCCTATACCAGGAGTCCTTCTCCAGAGCTTTGATCCGGGCCTGGAGCTGTTCATTGACTTCGTGCTGCTCCTCCAGCTCACGCTGGGCCTTCTTCCTCAGGCCGTCCAGTCGCTCAATTTCCTCTTCTGCTTCATCCACCTGCCGCTTCAAAGCCTTCACCCTCAGGCTTAGCTGGGCAGGATACCAAGTCCCCACATTAGAAATGTATCTGCTGTCACCATGGCCTGGGACCCTACCCTGCAGCAATCTTGACAAGGGATTGCTGCCCCTAGAAAAATGTGACCATGGGCAAGTTCCCTAAACTCACAGGTTTGTCTTGGAGATTAAATGAGTTAATACATGTGTAATACTTAGAAAAAAAATCTAGCACACCATAGGCATTCAATATGTTTCCTACAATAATCCACTTCTTTCAGTCAAGTCTCTGTCTTTATACAAGAAAAGTCTAAGTTTGAAAGACCTATGAGATGGGGCCAATCTTGGCCTTCAAGCAAACGCAGTATGTACTGGCTGCATAGTTGCTTGGCCCCAGCTGTAGTCCTTACCTGGTCTTTCTGGTCATTGACATGCTGCCGCTCATCATCAATCTGGATGGAGAGCTCTTTCACCCTCCGTTCCAGTTTTCGGTTGGTGGACTGCAGAACTGTCTTCTCCCTAAGACAGTGGGGAAGGGGGATGTCTGCAGCTGTCACCATTTCTAAAGAAACCCCTACTTGGCCCTCTAGTGCCTCCAAAGACTCCTCTCAGTCATGAGCCCCACCATTAGACTAGGGAGGATCCAGGGCAGATCCAAAGAACCGGGGATATAGACATCATTCACATTTTAGAATTTCTGCAACTCTCTGTTCTCTATCAAGAAAGAAGTTCTCTCAAAAGATCAGGCCAGGTTGGCCATGTTTGAGGTAGAAGATGGAGGGCACCCCAGAGGAGAAAAGCCCAGAAGGAGAGTGGAAATATGTGTTCATCTCACCTCTCTTCAGCCTGTAGCCGCTCTTGCAACTCCCGATTCTGGGATTCAAGCTGAGAGAGGCTGGTGTTGGGCTTCTGGAAGCTTTCTGAGCTGGACAACCGGCTCTTCAAGTCTTTGTTCTGAGAGGTTCAGGAAGCCTCCAGTTAGCACTCTCCTTCTGATCCCTTCCATGGTCATTCTATCTGCCTCCTGTGATCTATCAACATGATTCCACACCCCTCCCCCTTACCTGTCTCTCCAGGGAGATTTTGTCACACTCCAGGTCCTGCCGAGCAGACCTCTCCTGCATGAGCTCTGTCCTCAGCTGGTCTACCTAGGAGATGGGTGAGAGGAACCAGACTTGGGGAGGGCTGACGATGAACTGTCAAGCTGAACCAAGTGAGGCAGAGTAACTGTAGGATGCTCTCTGAACCCTGAATCCAGAGCTGCTGTCTCAGGGGTAGCCACAGATGTGGAGTAAGGAAGGGGTCACCTGATCCCGGCCGCGATTCACCCGGTCAGTCAGCAGTTCCACAGTGTTCCTCTCTTCATCTAATTCTGCCTCCAGCCGTGAGACTTTTTCCTGTGATGGAGCAACAACAGGTTAATTCTGCCCCAACTGCTGGACACCAGAATGCCGAACTCCAATCATGACCCTCTCAAAGCACAGCCTTGACTTTTCTTTCTTGTATATCCCCAGAACCTGTTGGTCTTTGCCTCTGCCCAGAGCCACCACAGAGCTTGTGCCCTCTGCTGACCAGGTGTGGCATCAAGGGGAAAGAGGGGGGCCTGCTCTGGTCTTGGCCCCTCGGCAGAATGACAAACCTCAGAATCTATTGCTCAATGAGTCAGCCCTAGTTCCCTAGTGGGAAAAGAGAGAAACCAATGTGCTTAGCTAGGCAAAGATGGAGAGAGTCAGACTGAAACACCAGGGTACAGACTGGGGATGTACACTCGAGCCAGGCAGTGCCATGTAGAGGCTCTGAGTAGGGGCTCAGGGCCAGCAGGCCTGGGTATGAAAATCAGATGTACTGCTTCCCAGCAGAGGGGCCCTGGAGTTGCTTAACCTCTCTGTGTCTCCGTTTTCTCATCTACAAAATGGAGAAAACAAAACTCCCTACACCACAGGGATATTCTCAGGATTAAATGAGTCTTTTTTTTTTATTTTATCCTCACCCGAGGACATTTTTCCATTTTTTGTTCAGATAGAGTGGGAGGGAGAGAGAGAAACATCAATGTGAAAGGGACACATCGAGTGGCTGCCTTCTGCACGACCAACCAGGGCCAGGGACAAATTGCAACCAAGGTACATGCCCCTAGCGGGAACCGAACCCGGGTCTCTCTGGACCGCAGGCCTACGCTCTAACTGCTGAGCCAAACCGGCCAGGGTTTAAATGAGTCTTAAGTACTTGGCACAAAGAACAATACAGAAGTGTTTGTGTCTGCTGCTGCTGCTGCTGCTATCATTATTGTTATTACTATTATTGCCAAAGACAGCACACTGAAGATCATTGTTCACTCAGTAGCTCCTGCCAACTGCTGCCATGCAGAAAACTTAGGACTTGAAGGTCAGTGTTACCATATCTTCCAAATGTATAAAACAAGCCAGATCCAAATTTTTATGTGACATCCATAAATTTCTAAACACTGGCATTTAATTCAAAGTTCTTTAAGACACTGAAGTCATCAACAATAAAGATAAATTAAAAAAACAAAACAAAAAACACTGCAGTCAAACAAAATCCATCAGCTGTGAGCTGCCAGTTTTTGATCCCTAGCAGAGAAAGAAGCTTGGTTTGTCCTGGTTCCTTTGCCCACAGAAGTCCCACCTGTGCCAGGCCCCAGGCCCCCTCCCTCTCCCACCACAGGTCACCGCACAATGTCCCCACCTCAAGGCCCTTGAGTTGCCGGGTCTTGTCATCCTGGGAGCGTTTTTTGTTCTCTGTCTCTTGCTCCAGCTCCTTCAGCCGCTGGGTCAGCAGCTCTTTGTCCAGACGGGCTGTGTCCCGATCAGCCTGGGAATCCTGCAGGGCCTGCCGCAGCCTCTGGGTCTGGGCAGAGGGTAAATGCAACAGCTCAGAAAAGTAAGCTGGAGATTGAGGGGTGGGAGCAGTCGCAATTCTTTAGAATTGCCAGTGCATGGTGATAATAAAAAGCAGGCTGATTTTTAGTCCATTTTCTTTATTGTTTAAAAATTCTCTGCACAAAACTGTAATCACCTGAGGATCCCCAAGGATTATGATTTAAATGGTACAAGATGTAGCTTGAGCATTGGAGTTTCTAAAAATATTCCCAGGTGACTCGAATGTGTAGCTGAGTTTGAAAATCCCTGCTCTACAGACAATGCATCCCTATTGTCTGTACCTAGGGTGGACCACTCCCTCCCTCCCCCACCTTGGTATGTCACTCTAAGTGGTTAGACCTAAACCTGGGTCTCCCAGGATCCCTGGGCCACAGGTTTAGTTAAGAGGCAATGACCTTCAAACCACGGGCACTGGGAGGGTTCCCACCCTCCGGCCACTTAAGCTCCTACCTCATCCTGAAGACGGCTCAGCCCCCCAGTGGTCTTCTCAGCTTCACTGGCCCACTCCTTGGCCTGGCGCTGGGCATCTGCGACCTCCCGCCGGGCCTTTTCCTTGTAATCCTCCAGTTGGGCCTGGAGCTGCTGCAAGGCTTGCTTAGAGTCATCCCCAATCTGCTCCAGCTGAAACACACAGAAAAGAGCGTTTTCAGCACCCAACTCTTTAACAGACACCTCTGTTCCTTCTCTGGGCCCAGGCTCCCAAGACTCTCCAAGAGCCTCCTTCCTGCCAAAGCAGCCCTCTCTTGCTCTGTCCTGGGCCTAGGACCCTGGTATGGCTACCAGTAATGTACAGATTGCCTGGGTTCAAATCCTGGCTCTACCACTTACTAGCTATGTGACCACAGGCAAGTTACTTATCCTCTCTGGGTCTCAGTTCCCCATCTGTAAAATGGGACAATAATAGCACCTACATCACAAGGTTGTTGGGGAAATTACATTAGTTAATTATATAAAGTACATACAATAGTGCCTGATACAAAGTAAACCTTAAATGACCTTATTTCAGTAAACCCAAAATGTCAATTATAAGGTATACCACTAAGAAAAATTTGCCCATTGAACTATGACATGCCATCAGTTATAAGCCAAAACTCAACCTCAGAGATGATAAAATGCACATTTTAGAACTGATAAACTATACTAGGTGTTTGCTCTAGTTTTATAAAGAGATTAGGAGCACAACCTTAGCTGAAAACAAGCAATTTATTTCTTTTTCTTCCTTTCTCCTTCCCCTTCCCTGAGTATAAAATTCTCCCAATGAAGATTCTTACGTTTAGGTCTTACACACTTCCAAGGGAGAATTACAGGAGATACTTCCAAGGATCAAGACCACAAAGGAATGGGATGGGTGGGGAGCAATGAGAGGCGGTAGGAAGGATGCCACTCTCTGAAGATTTGACCTGGCCTCCCCAACAATGAACTTGAGGAAAGCAACCAGCACACATTCTGACCCACATCCACCCTTCCGGATGAGCTGGGCCTCTTCCTGAGCTCAGGCTGCCCTATTACCCACCTCCTTGTTGAGTCGGTCCACAGTCCTGTCCAGCAAGCGCTTCTGTTCTTCCAGCTCAGCCTTGCCCCGCCGGAGTGCCTCCCGCTGCTTGGCCTCCTCCTCAAGGGCCCGGTTTAGTGCCTGCTGCTCCTGTCCCATGCGGGCCAGCCCACGCTGGGCCTCATCCAGCCGTACTTCCAGTGCCCGCTTGGCTGCTGCCAGGCTCCCTTCCGCTTCCTGAGCTGCATTCAGGGCCTCCTCTAGCCGCTGCTTCTCTACCTGGGACAGGGGGGTCGGACTAAGAGAAGGCAAAGCGTGGGCTCTAGCCATTTGGAGGTGAGTAGATGGGAGAGAGGAGGAAGAAAAGGGTGAGCAATGAAAACAGGCTCAGATGAAGTAGAAAAAAAAATCAAGACACAGAACATGCAAAGGTGGGACATTCACACCAAAACACTCCAGGAAATAAAGCCAAAGTGAACAGAGGGTTTGGAGGCAAACAGACCCACACTGAAGGCAACATAAAAGTGATGGCTGACTATTTAGCCAGGGACTAGAGGCAAAAGGGCCCAAAGGAAGCCAACGAGGTCACCAGAAGCACTGACCTCTAGCCGCTGCACCCTGTCCCGAAGTCGTGCCTCCGCCACTTCCCCACCCTCCGCCAGGCCTCGTGTCTCCTTCAGCTGCTGCTCCAGACCCAGGATGCGCCGTCGGAATTCATCATTTTCCTCCTGGGTCTCCCGAAGCGTCGTTTCCACTGCTGCCCGACGTTGCCCCAGCACTGCTGCCTCTGCCTCCGCTGCCATCTGAGCCTGCGGCCGTTCAGAGTGGCGGCTCAGACCCCATGGCTCAAGGCTGCTGACCCTCCCAGGAAAACCACCCCAAAAAGAGGCCACAAGAACTGGATTTAAAGTCGAGTAGTGCCACCAACCAGAGGCTTCCCTGAGAACCCCACCCCTACAGAGATGCAGTGGGTGTCACCAGGTACAGCCCAGCCTCCCCCTGCCAAATCCTGGCTGCCTTAACCACACACCTATGACCAAGGGTCTGGTCTGTACATACCCATGACAGGTAATTTTCCACGCTCTCTGGCTCCTCAGCCCTCCAGACCCCTCAGCCTCCACCTCCTAAGCCCTGTGCCCACTCCCCTTGCCTTGGAAGCCTCTTCACAGTCCTGTCTCAGTTGCTGGAGGGTCTTTTGTAGCTGGACATTCTGCTGTTCCAGCCCCCGGCCTCGATCAGCCTCGACCCTCAGCTGCTTCTCCAACTCCCGCTCCCGGTGTCGCCCAGCCACCTCCTGGCTCTGCCGCTCTGCCCGCAGCTCCTTAAGTTCCTCCTGTGTCCGGCGCAGCTCCTAAAAGGGAAGGGGACAGAGGGCCAGCCTGGGATACCAGAATGTGGAGAAACTGAACTCTCATACATTGCTGGAGGGAATGCAAAATGGTGTGCCTACCTGGGAAAGTGCTTTGCAGTTTTTCTAAGTTAACCATGGAGTTACCATATAACCTAGCAATTCCACTCCTAGGTATATGCCCAGGAGAATTGAAAACTATGTTCATTAAAAACGTGTACATGAATGTTCATAGCAGCATTATTCATTATAGCTAAAATGGGGAAATGGCCCAAATATCCATCAACTGGTGAAAAGATAAACCAAATGTGGTATATCCATATAGTGGAATATTATTCAGCCATAAAAAGTAAAGTACTGATAATTGCTATAACAGGAGTAAAACTTGAAAAACATTACGCTAGGTGAAAGAAACCAGACATAAAAAGGCCACACGTGCCCTAGCCGGTTTGGCTCCGTGGTTAGAGCGTTGGCCCGCAGTCCAGAGAGACCCGGGTTTGGTTCCCGCTAAGGGCATGTACCTCTGTTGCAGTTTGTCCCTGGCCCCGGTTGGGGTTGTGTGGGTGGCAACCACTCAATGTGTCTCTCTGACATCGATGTTTCTCTCTCTCTCTTCCCCCCTCGCTCCCTCTCTCCCGCTCTGTCTGAAGATAAATGCAAAAATGTCCTTGAGGATTAAAAAAAAAAAAAGGCCACATGTTATAGGAGTCCATTTAAATGTAATGTCCAGATAGGCAAATTCAGAGACAGAAAATAGATTAGTGGTTGCCAGGGGTGGGGAGAGTGACTGCTAATGGATATAGGGATCTTTCTGGGTTGATGAAAATGTTCTGTAATTTGATAGTGGTGATGGTTGTACAACTTTGTGAATATACTTATAACCACTAAATTATACACTTTTTAAGGGTGAATTTTATGGCATATGAAATAAATCTCCACTAATTATGGTCAGTGAGAGTAGATGAGGGTATGAATAAAAAAGGATTGGCTGCCCGGCTGGTATGGCTCAGCGGCTGAGCGTCGACCCATGCACCAGAGGTCGCCAATTCAATTCCCAGTCAGGGCACATGCCCAGGTTGTGGGCCAAATCCCCAGTGGGGGGCATGCAGGAGGTGGCCAATCAATGTTCTCTCTCATCAATGTTTCTGTCTCTCTCTCTCTCTCCCTTCCTCTCTTTCTAAAATCAATAAAGGAAAAAAAAATTTTTTTAAAAGGACTGACTGTTAAAAAAAATACTTTGAAAACCAAAATATGTGACACAATAAATACTAGTGCTGCCCTGATTGTTTTTTAAAAATTAGAATATGAGCTCTGGTTCTAATTCTTTAGTTATTAGCTACTTCTAAAATTCAGAAAGTATCATAATTAGGCTAAAAGTTTATATAACACATAGTAAGTCTTCAATGTGAGAAACTAACAAAACTAATTACTAAGAAAAAGAGCACAGTGTATAGTCTATATTGAACTGGGCTAGTCTGTTTTCCTAATGTATACTTTGTTTATTGGCTAAATACTTGATAAAATACACTTAATGTATGAGATAAATGAAACACTAGTTATTACTTTTTAGATCCAGCATACTATATCAACTTAGATTGCCCAGAGGAATCCAGGTTCACTATGTCAGCTAATATAGTGAATAGATTTCAGACTGTCCTTGATATTTGTTCACTTCATAACAATATTTTAAATTAAATATCTTAAAATTTTAAGATTACTTTTGATTTCATAACCACCAAAGTATATTTGGTTAACATTTATTATGTTTTTCTCCACCAAATATTTTGTGGTAAGCTCAGGCATTTATGTATCTGGAAAATCATCATTCAAAAATATGATTACCTTGATTATAATTAGGCAGTCTTACAGTAAAGGCATGATAAATAAGCATTGATTAATTAATACTTGTTAACTGAGCACCTACTATGTATAGCATTTGAAACCAGCATAGTGAATCAAAGAAATGTCCACCTAGAAGGACACTCAGCAGGCCATAAATGCCAGTTCCCTAAAATTAATGAAAATATTTTCTAAGTTTCTAAATCATCCAAAACAATTAGTTGCTTTCTTGTCCTGTATAAATTAGGAATGTGAAGAAATTATTTGTGTGTTCACTTCAATTGTATGCCCTGAACATTTATAAAATATCCATGTATGATAAAACATTTAATTCTACATCTGGATTCTATACTCTCTAAGCAGCTTTCAAATTACCTTTTGGCTTCGCATTTAGGTCAGCTGGCCATGCCAATGCAAGTATTCCAGTCCATGTGATGACAATTCTCATTGTAAGTAAATAACTGGTATTCTAACTGTAAATGTTTGTTTCATAAATGTGGTTAATGAGTATACTCTGAGAGAAGGAGAACAACTCTTGCTATGTGACCAAGGTAGGTTTCCAAGCTTGCAAAAAATGACCCTGGAGTTTCACAAATCTACCTAAATGCCACTACTCATGAGGTCTATTGGGACGCAGCCAGCAGCCTCTTGATATATTACTCAACCTGGCCACTGAGAGCCCTTTCCACTAGAAATGTCTATACTCAGTAAGATCAACCCTCAGCCCTGCTGGATCAAAAACTGTGTGCTGGGAAGAAATAAGGCTGAGCAGGCACAATAGGGCCTGCAAACCAAGCACGAGGGAGACAGCCACATTTGTGTGGGAACCCTCGTGGACAGGTGAGGCAGACTCCTACCACCCCAACCTGCCCTTCTGCCCCCCAACTCCCAAATACCTTCTTGAGCTCCTCCACCTGGCGAGAATCTCCAGCACCAGCTCGGGCCTGCCCTAATTCCCTTTGCAAGACCTCTATCTTCTCCCCAAGCTCCTCTTCCATCTCCTCCTTCTCCATCCGCAGCTGCAGGAGTCTGAGCCCAGACAGGTGAATTAAAAGGGAAAAGGACAGGGTTAGGCCACCTGCCTGGGAGAGGTTAGCAGGAGAATGAAAACCACCTCCCTGGAGGCTAATATACTGGGTACCCAGTCTCAGAAGGGAGCAACGTGGATATAAAAAAGAACAGTTTGAGAAATGGGAGAGTAGAGAACACTATGAGTGGAAAGGAAGTAGGATATGTATAAGAATCATGGATAAGTGTTCCTGGGAAAAGGGCAAGGTCCTTACTCTTGCTTGGTGGCTCTAAGCTCCTCCTTGTTCTTCTGAAACATGCTCTGCCAATGCCCTGTCTCCTCTGAGGTCTCCTCCAGCTCCCTCTGTAGCCCCCGCACCAGGGCCGACATCCTCTGCTTCTCAGCCTCTAATGCTGCATGGTCCTAGGGAAGGGGAGAGTCAGGGGACCAGGAGGCTCAGATGAGAGAGCCTGCTTCAAAGCAGTGTGAGAATGTAGAAGGGCAGGCTCAGGCCCAGAGGGCACTAGCTGCATACCCTGACACCTGGTGTGATGCTAACAGAAGGCTCTCCCCTCAAGTCAGTCCACCCCTCATTATATACAGGAAGCCTCCCCCCATTATTTCCCCATGGGGTTTTAATTACACACCCTCTGGTACTTCTGGCCTGCATACCTTCCTCTGCCCTTATAGGTTTCCTGATCAAGGTTTTCATTACCTCCACAAGTGTCTTTTAGGGAGAGTTCCAGTTACAACCACAAAAAGTCCCAAAATACCAAGACCTCAGGGCAGCTCCCTTCCCAGCCCCTGCTCCTGTCACATGCCTGGGTTGCATCTTGCATGCTCCGGCGAAGCTGCTCTGCATCTCTCTGGTACTGTTGACGGACATTCTCCACCTCCTGGTCACGGGAGGCCACCTCCTCCTTCAGGGCCCCCTTCAGGGCTGTCAATTCCCGTTCCCTCAGCCTCAGCTGCTCCTCTATCCGTTGTTTCCCCTCCAAGACCTCTTCAAGAAGTTCCCGGGTCTCTAACAGGTCCTGGGGAAATGAAGGTGCAAATACAGAGGTGACCACCTATTAGGATCCTCCTGTCTAGTCATTCATTCAGTCAGTCAATCAAAACCTATTTATTGAGCACCGTGTAGTCTGTTAGGCATGGTACCAGGTGCTCTCTGCCCTCCGAGATGCCTCATTAGGATAAAGGAAACCCACCATTTTGGGGTCGATTAGGTCTGTCTGAAAGCATACTAAGGGGTACTCCCATACTTTGAGGATGGTCTAGCCGAAAGGAAGCAGAGGCTGGGGTACCCAACCTAGCTCCCTACCTTCATTAGCACTTCCTTAGCAGGCTCAGGAGCCTGGACCTGTTTCAGCTTGTCCTGCAGCTCCATCACCTGGGTCTCCAGCCCATGTCGTAGCCGTTCACCCTGGTCCAGGAGGAGCTTCATGTTCTGCAGCCTAATAATCAACAACAGACAATGTTATTGAGCACTATGTGTCAGGCAGTTTTCTAAACACTTTACATATATTAATTCATTTAAACCTTCTCTAAGTCTTTGCTCAAATCTTAATAAGACCTCCCCCTCTCCTAACTACTTTATTTAATACTGTAACCTGCTCCTCCAACAACTCAGCCCTCCTGATCTGCTATAACTTACTCTACTTATCACCTTCTCACATATGAAAAATTTACTTAAGAATATGTTTGTTGTTTACAGTCTGCTCCCTCTCACTAGAAACTATGCTTCTAAAGAGCAGGGCTCTTCATCTGTATGCTTCCCTGATGTACCCTAGGACTCGAGATCAGTGCCGCACAAACAGCATTCACTGCAAAAACATCTGCTGAATGAATTCTCACAACAATCCTGTGAGGCAGGTACTATCATTAACCCCATTTTACAGATGAAAAACCTGAGGCACAGTGGCAAACCAGGGAGCCTAACTCGGGCACCATTACCGTTACTGATCCAGAAGGTAAAGAGAGAGGTCCTACCTATCTTTACACCATCTGTCTGCCCCTTTCAGCTGCTGGAGAATTCCTTGTTTCCCTTGGCCCTTGGGCAGCCTCTAACTCCGACCTAGGCCCCGTGCAGCCCCACATGCACCATCAGCTGCACTCACTCCTTAGTGCTCTGCTGGGCCTCCCCCATCCTCCGCTCCAGCAGCTGCTGCAGTCGGCTACACTCTTCTGCCTTCTCCTCCAGCTGCCGCTCTAGCCCAACCCGGGATGGCTCCAGCTTCTGCCGTTTCTGGAAAAGGAAAGAAAAGCAGGTGGAGAGTAGGGAAAGCCTCTGAGAAGAACCAGGAATAATGGGAATTCTAACATTTATTGACACTCACTATATGACAGGCACTGTACTAGGGAACTTATGTACATTATCTGCATTTAACCCTCATAATAAGCCTTGGTATTTGTGATGGTTTGAAATACAGCCACAAATTTTTTGGCATTCCTTTCAAAATTGAAGCTTTTCCCCTTGAGTATGGGCTTGACTTAGGGACTCTCTTCTAACAAATAGAAAAAGGGGGAAATGACATAGCTTCTGAAACTAGGTTGTAAAAAAGGCATTGCATGCCTGGCCAGTGTGGCTCAGTGGTTGAGCATCGACCCATGCACCAAGAGGTAGGTCACCGGTTCGATTCCCAGTCAGGGCACATGCCCAAGTTGTGGGCCAAATACCCAGTGGGGGGCATGCAGGAGGCGGCCAATTGATGTTCTCTCTCATCGATGTTTCTCTCTCTCTCTCCCTCTCCCTAAAATCAATAAAGAAAAGAAAAAAGGCATTGCAGCTTCCTCCTTACCTCTCCCTTATTTCACTCACTCTGGGGGAAGGTAGCTGCCATGTTGTGAGGGACACTCCAGCAACCCTAGGAAGAGGTCCACGCAGCAAGGAACTGAGGCCTCCAACCAAAAACCATTTTAGAAGTAGATCCTCCAATTCCTGTCAAGTCTTCCAATGACTGTAGCTCCAGTCAATACTTAACTGGAACCTCATAAAAGACCCTGAGCCAGAACTGCCCAACTAAGCTGCTCCCAAATTCTGGGCCGTCAGACACTGCGAGATGTTTGCACTAAGCTGTTCAGTTTTGAGGTAATTTGTTACACAGCAATAAACACTAATATAGTTCAATTATTATCTCCACTTTACAGTCAAGGCAACAGAAGCTTAGAGCAGTTAAAGAACTTGTCCAAGGTGTTACAAAGCCAACAACTAAGGGTACCAGGATTTGAACTGTTAGTTTGACTCATAACTCACCACTTAACTCTGACACTACACTACTTTCCAGAAACCAAAGGGAGTTACAATCCCAACACTTACTGAGCACCAACAAGATACAGGCAATACTGTAAGAGTTGGAAGCAGTATTTTAAAGGGAGGCAGGGGGAGTACATAGGCTGTAGAATAAGATTAACCTGGCCCTGGCCGGTTTGGCTCAGCAGTTAGAGTGTCAGCCTGAGTACCAAAGAGCTGAGGGTTGGATTCTGGTCAAGGGCACATACCTCAGTTGCAGTTTGATCCCCGGCCCTGGTAGAGGTCATGCAGGAGGCAACCAATCGATGTGTCTCTCTCACATCGATGTTTCTCTCTCTCTCTCTCTCCCTCTCTCTCTCTCTCTCTCTCTCTCTCTCTCCCCTCCTCCTCTCCTCCTCCCTCCCTCCCACTCTATCCGAAAAACAGTGGGAAAATATCCTTGGGTGAGGATTAAAAAAAAAATTAACCTGAATTTTTAAATGTCTTCTCTGCAAATTACTACCTTGAACAATTCACTTAACCTCTCTGACCTTCAGTTTTCTCATCATAAAAAAAGTCCAAGATGCCTACTTTACAAGGTCACTATAATTATTACATAGAATCCAGGACAGCACCTACTACAAAAATTATACTCAATAAATGACAGCTACCATTATCGCCATCATTACGATGATAATGAAAATAATTGAGGTAAGTAATTTGCTCAAGATTTATACAGCCAGTAAGCGGCAGAGCCAGGAGGGGAACTGTCAAAGAAAATGGAATGAAAAGTAGCTGGACTCGTGATGAATGTGCTCCTCCTGTCTAATCTCTCCAGAAGCCCAGAAGTCCCTGCTGGGACTATACCAGACTCTTGTCTCACCGGACACATGAGTGCTCATTCCATTGCTAAGAGGAGCCAGCCCAGGCCACGGTTTTTTCCCTGTGGTTCTTCATCCTTCCTGTGCCTCTAACCTCTCCTCACCTTCACCTCTTCATCCAGCTTTTGCTGTAGCTCCTCCACTTTTCGGGTGAGTTCTCCCTGCCCTGCCAGGGCCTTACCAGAACCAGGAGAAGCCATCTGCCAGAGACATGGGGGGAAGAAAGTGAGTCCACGTCCAGATCCTGAGGCCCAACAGGCCCTAAGCCTGACCCTGGCTTGCACTATGAGAAGGCTACTCACCACCAGAGGCTGCATCTGCTCCAGCACCAAACTGACCTTCCGCCTCACAGATGTTTCACTTTCTGGGCTTCTGGAGGATAAAAGGACAGAAGTAAAGGTCAGGGGAGGAAAGAGGTAGCAGAGATGAGGGAACTTAGGGAAAAGAGCATGGAGGATGGGAAAGGAAAAGAAGGGAGGCCCCAACTCACCCCTCCCTCAGGATGCCATAGATGGTGGCCTTCACATGGTCCACACTGCCTGGTGGGGTTGCCTCCTGCTGGTCTCGAAGAAGGTCTGGAGTTGATTTGAACTGCAAAAAAGTAAACCCAAAGAAATAAGAACATTAAGCCAGAAGCCCGTGTGGGGTTCAGATGGACCAAAAGTGGCAATTGAGAGACAAGGCCCTTCAAGCATGAACAAGCCTGAAGTGGGGTAAAGAGGTAACACCACTGAGGCCTGAGCCACAGCCTAGGGAGAGGTCCAACAGGATACACCCCTCACTACTGTTGCAAACCAGCTTTTCCTCAACAAGCAGATCTCAACCAGCTGTGAGCTGTATCACAACTAATTTTGCATTAATGACAGTTAATGTATTAGAGTTTGTAAGTGATTTACTATTAGAATGGGCTTAACTTTGTCTCAGTAAAATCGCTCCCCCACTTATTTGCACTCCTGAGTGGGAGACAAAGGTGATTGTTTTGGCAAGAGCACCAGGGAACTGCTCATATCCTCCAAGCCTGCCTTGTGTATACTACAGTCCTAGCAAATGCTAGTGACTGAGGCGCAGTTAATGGCTGGGCAATAACAAGTTACTGTCCATGCTTGTGAATGGTGATTTTATAGTTACTTCCTTTACAATTCTGCCCATGGAAATCTTGTCCATGTGGCTGGAAAAAGTGAAAGACAAAAGGTAGAGACTTTCTGCCCTCGGTTATTTGAATCAGCAAGGGGTTTCCGGGCTGGTGGGTCAGGGCTGACGAGAAGGGGGCCAGGGTTTGGAAGCTGCAGAGCAGTGGGTTCTGACCTGCAGCAGGGCAGGGTCCTGTGTTCTCCCTCGTGGCTCTTCAAAACTCTGAAGGACCCAGTCCTGGGTCTGACGGGAACGGCTAAAGCCACTTGGAGGGCTCTGGCTCTGTGCCAGTTGTTTCGAGATGCCCACGTGGTTGTCATGCTTTGTGCTAGGGCTCCAGTGGTTGGGGGACCGGCGTTCCCGTTCCTCAAAGGTGTCCCGTGGGAGCCGGTTGTCCAGGCTCTGGCTCCGCTTGCGCTGTTCAGGAGGCAGTGCACGCATGCGGCGGCCAGTCCGGCCCCGGGCCTGGCCCCCATGGTGACTGTCAAACTTGTTGATGAGTGAGTCCACTGAAGACAGAGGAGCAGTATCAATGGTGTTCCCTGGGGAAGCTCCTTGGGGGGCCAGCTCCAGCAGGCTGGTGCTCCTGTTGCCTGGACCCATAGGGGTACGACCTGTCAGTGAGGCCTGGGACTGGGAGCGGAGCAGCCGTCCATTCCAGTGGGCCCCAGACTCTTCATCAGACATGCTATCCTGCAAGGGGCCAGAAAACTCCTTGGCCCGAGAGTAGGAGCTCTCAGGGAGTTCCGAGTCGGAGCTCAGAGCTCCTGGGGTCCCTCGGCTGTTGGATCCCTTGATTTGGACCCCAAAGGAGTCGCCACCTTTCTCCCCGCTGTTGAGCACCACAAAGGGCTGTCCAGCGATGCCCTGCACACGCACAGCGACCCCGTAGGTACTGGCTCTTGCATCCTTAGCTGGGCGTCGCCCCCCATGACGGAGGGTGCCCATCTCTGTAGTACCCACTGGCTCTGTGATGAAGCGAATCTGGACTCCATGGTCTACAGGGCTCCGGGGCTCGGCCATGGTGAATGCCTGCTCCATGGGCGGAAGGGGGTCCTAGAAGATGAATAAAATAGTATAAGCTAAAAGACTGAAAGCAGAAACCCAGAAACCTCCCCTACCCAGCTTTTATGAGGGTGATTGTCCTGCCAGTTCCTTCTATGTAAAACAGTGGTTCTCATACTTGATCTGAGAAGCAGAAGCATCCCAAAGGCCTATGAAAACAGACTGCTGGACCCACCCCCAGAGTTTCTGATTCAGTAGGTCTGGAGTGAGGCCTGAGGGTTTCCATTTCTAACGAGCTCCCAGATGCTGCTGGTTCAGGAGCCACACTTTGAGACTTACTGACCCAGAAGAATCTATTTCCTCTGATACAGATCTGGGAGCTTGGCTTTGTAAAGAATTTAAAGATTTGGCTTGATCTTCACACATACACATATATTACCATGTGCCTCCCCCACCCCAGTGAAGGCAGAGCCCAAGCCCTGCCTAACAGACACCTCCATCCCAATGGAGCAATGGGGCCTTCACTCCCACAGCTCATTTCAAATACAGAAGACCCCCAAGGTATTCCATCCCATTTCTGGGAGGATACTTAAGCTGATAGCAGTGATGCCTCTGGTTTAGGGGAACTGAGAGCTAGGGACAGGGATGAGGAAGTGACTGGCTTTCTATTGTGTATCTTTTTGTCCCTTTTGAATTTGGACCCATGCAGATTTGTTGCCTATTCAAGAAAAAGATGTAAATAATGTGTAAGAGTGCCAGTCCAAGGGGCCCCAGGATGGGCAGACTTGTCCCACCTGAGGGGCAGAGCCAAGACCACCCACAGGCCAGCTCCTTGGTCCACACTGCCCAAGCTCAGTGTCAGCAAGTGGAATGTATTGCAGGTGTGCTCTGGCTCTCGGAACTTCGGGAGGAGCAGTTCTCCTCCAAGAGAATAAGAACTCCAAGCTTCTGCTAATCTCCACCAGAGCCTAGCACCAAACTGGAGGAGGAGCCTCTAACATGCCAGCCAGAGACACAAACACCCAGCTCAACCTCCCTGTGGAGCTCTGGGCCAAGGAAACTTGGCAAGAGCTCTTTCAGGGATCGTATTAATAGATGTGCTAGGAAGCCCAGGAAACTGGTGAGAGAAGGTAGGGCCAAGCTCCAGGTGAGAAAGGGCTTGGTGGGAGTCTCCTGCAGAAGGAAGAGCATTCCTAGCATTCCAGGCCCTTTCCCTCCAGAGAAAGGAACAGGGAGAGAGGAGCCCTTTAGTGGAAAAAAAGAATCTCAACAGCTTTTTCGGTGTTGAGACTCCATTTAAGAACGTAATGAAAGCAATGCTCCCCCTCCCCCCAGCAGACAGCCCACCCAAAATTTTCCACAGAATTTCAAGAGGTTCACATGAACACCTTCAAGCCCACCAATGAGCCCAGGGACCCCTATCTTCCACTATTCAAGCACTGGGGAGGACCTTAACCAACCTGTGACTCAGATACCTTATCAGCAGGCTACTTGGTTGGCAAGGTCCTACCAACCAAATAGCCTTGGAATTCAAGTGAGAAATGGAACCAGAAAAGAAGCCACAAGACAAAGGGGTAAGTTTTCCAAACCATTCATCCAGTAGAAAAGGCACTGGACTAGAATCAGAATCTGGCTTGGAATCCTAGCTGTGCTCTTCACCTGATGTATATAACTTGGGTAAATCACAAGTTTTCCGAGCCTCAGTTTCCTCATCTTTAAAATGGGCATAACATTGCCCGGCTGGTGGAGCTTACTGGTTGAGCGTCGACCCATGCATCAAGAGGTCGCCAGTTCGATTCCTGGTCAGGGCACATGCCCAGGTTGTGAGCCCGATCCCCAGTGTGGGGCATGCAGGAGGCGGCCAGTCAATGTTCTCTCTCACCGATGTTTCTATCTCTCCCTCCCTCTCCCTTCAGCTCTCACTCTAATATCAATAAAGAAAAAAATATATATATATATATATTTTTTTTAAATGACAAGATATTAAACATGAATACACCTCGCAGCATATACCTGTCACAAGGCTGACATGTTACTCTGTACATGTGCTGCTCCTTCCAACAGGACCTTCCTAGTTTCACCTGGTTCATGGAAGCATGTCACTTCCTCAGAGAAGCCCTCCCCAACCACTCCTTCTCACAGTCTAGGTCAGAACCACACTATATGTTCCACAGTTGTCCTTCAGTGAGTCTGCCTCAGCTTATTTTTATATATTTATCACAGTGATGACTTGTTTCCTGTCTGTCTCTCCCACCAGATTATAAGCTCCTAGAGGGCAAAAGACCAAGGCTCTCAGCTGACTCCTGTGTCCCCAAAACCTAGCACATGGTAGATATGAATAAATAGTTGTTAAAGGTTGTATCTTGAACCAAGGCAGCCTCGCATAGCAGTGGAATTTGCCCAAAGATTCCTCAAAGCCATTTCTGTCTGCCCCAGAAACATTAGACTTCTTCCTGGCCTGGACTCCTTGCCCTCCTCAGTCATAATTTTGGAACCAGATGTGCCTAGACTGCCAGCTCTCAGAAGTCCCATTATTTATTCATGGTGCAGCTCTACCCTGTCAGTACATCTACTGATCTTCAAGATCCAGGTCAAGAAGTTCCCAGGCTTGGCTCAGTAGAGTACCAAGTTGTTCAGAGGCAGCTTCTAATGCACGCCCAGGTCCCAGTGACTTTCTAACCTCAACCACCTTCAGTCCCAGGACATGTGGGTCAGGGGCCAGGAGGGCTGAAGGAATCCTTGGGGTGGGTCAGAAAGCAGGACTCTAAATGATTCAACATGGAAAACCCGAAACCTATCCGCCTTCAGTTACAGAGGACAGTGGGCGGGGCCAGGGAGCAGTGCAGCTCCAGGGCCTTGCGTAAACCCGAGGCAGGTAAACAGTGATCTAGCACCGGCAACATGGAGTCCAGAGCCTTCACTCTCCAGAGCCTTACGTAAGCCCCACGGGCAGGTAAACAGTGATCTAGCACCGGGCAACATGGAGTCCAGAGCCTTCACTCTCACCAGATTCTTGACCCTGCTTTTTCCTTCCCTGGCATGAGCCCAAGGCGCTCCTCACCAATTGCACTCTGGAAAGAGACCAGGCCTCAAGTTAATTCAGCTTCATCTGTCTGCCTCGGCCACTCCTGCCTGCAAGGAGGGGAAGGACACTGCACTGGTATCAAACAGCCACTTCTCCCTGAGTTACTCATTAGCCTGCCCTGCCCCAATTCCATCACCTCTGGCCCAGCCATAGCGTCTGGCTCCCAACTAGTAGTGACAGGGTCTCTGTACTACTGACAGGAAGTGGGGGTGGGGTGTTTTGGGGTGTGCGTAAGAACTGATATACCAGGGCTGGGGAATAGGCTAGATGCTACATAATTGTCAGATTTAGAAAACAGGAGAACTGGAATAGAGATTAGACTCCCCTCAGAGGTAACAAGGAAAGCAAATTGGTCAAAATAGAAAAGGACAGCTCAGTGACCTTGATCATTCAGCTCCTATTTTCTCATAGTTACAGATAAGAAGGTTCCCTGTGGATCCAAAAAGAACCCCCCAAGTGGACTTCTGGCTTGGTCCACTGAAAAAGCTGAAACCTGAGAGCCAGGCTAGAGCTGCTGGGCCAGTGGGGGGAAAAACACAATGAGGAACTGGGCCCCTGCAAACTGGCTGGACTGGTTTGAGAGGCAAGGGGAAGGGGAGGGCCAGGGAGACTCCACTGGCTGCTAGTAAAGCAGACCTGAGATATTCTACACACAGAGGAGGCCAAGGGGCAAAACCATGGGCAGGGACTCTGTCTAGCCTAGATGCCAAGGCCAAGGCTCTGAAGGAGGACGAAGCAGGTAGAGCGGGAACAGGTGGGAGGAGCAGATGCACAAAGAACCTGGTGAATGATGGGCCAGTGTGTGGCAGGAAGACTTTGGCTCTCTCTACTCCTCCCTCTCAAGTCCCCAAAGATTCATTCCTGATCCCACACTTACCTTGACCACCTTCTTGGACCTTAGCTCTCCCCTCCCCGACATGAGGAAAAGCAGCCCTACCTTCTCCTCAACTCCCATAGAGGTGAAGGCATGCAGGTCAGCCTGGGGAAGGCAGGAATGGTTCTAGGAAGCCAGAATCCTCTTAGGATCAGGCAAATCTCTGGATTATCAATCCCCTACGGCCAGCCCCACCACTCCCAAATATCCAGGATGAAAGAAGAGATGCAGAGGCACCTGTAGGCAGTCTGTTGACAACATAGCGGTTGCTAATTATTTCCCAATTACAACTTTCCTCAGGCAGAGCATCAAAGGGGCCAAACTAAGGCTGGCTCTGGTTGCCTTACCTGCCTAAGGCAAGGGAATCTGCCTCAGAAGTCTTGTTGCGGCCCCAGCGTGCACCTCTCATTCAGCTGGAGACTTGGAGGTGCTAAATCCCCTAGTCTTGGTCTCCTGAAGAGTTCTGTCTATTTCCTGCATCACTAGTGCCCACTGCCAGTCTGACAGCCATCATGGTCTGGGAATCAGGGATGCCTGGTGTGGTTTCAGGGAGTAATGGGAATCTTCTGAGAGGCATCAAGGAAATTAGTTAGACTCCCAAACATCATCCAATGGCCCCATCTGAAAGTACAGAAGAAAGTACTTGTGCTTGAGGGGAGAGTTTGACATTAGCCCCCAGAAAGAGGCCTTATTAGAAAGAAATAGTTCCAGATATTTTGTAGGCTTAGGGATCTTGCTTGCTCATATCCCTCTCTAGGAGAGCACTCCTTCAAGAGAAAGACGGAAAAATTCTCCCTGGCATGAAAGCAAAGAGGACAGAAACTTAAAGTTTTAGTTTCACAACTGGCAATAAGATGCAGGTGCCCTCCTGTTCTGCTCCTCACTGTCGCCTATTTGCGACTGTCTTCACCTATAGGTAAATGGTTAGAGAAAGTTCCACCTCTGAGCCCTCTCAAAGCCAGAAAGGTGTCAGCACCAGCTAGACTGGCAATCAGGGGGAAGAACCTCAGGGAAACAGCACCTCTCCACACCCACCCCCTTCCGTCTCTGAACCTGGCCGCAGTTCCCTTTGCCCAACTGAGACGAATTCCTTCCCCTCACCACCCTAGTCTCCCAGAGAAATTCTGCCCCTGGGACAGAGCGTCTGACCTCCAGAGAGATTCTGGCCCTGAAACGCTTTCTTGCCCTGGGAATAACCTTAGCCTCAGGTGCCCCTCACCTGGCACCTTTCCAGGCACCTGCTTCTGGCACCTTAGAGTGGGAACCAGCTCTTAATTACTACTCCCACCCTACCTTGACCTACCCTCCTCCCGTCTCCAACTCAGCACCTGTGCCCTGGAGGGACGTATCACTGATCGCCACGACCCCCGCCCCTCAGGAATATACCTAGGGGCCCGTTTGCCTCTCAGGTGCCC
Source organism: Tadarida brasiliensis (assembly GCA_030848825.1). NCBI lineage: Eukaryota > Metazoa > Chordata > Mammalia > Chiroptera > Molossidae > Tadarida > Tadarida brasiliensis. The sequence continues at coordinate 20,440,269 of CM061275.1, forward strand.
TTGCCCCGACCCGGTTCACTCACCCCAGCCGAGCTCGGCGCTCCCGGGCTCGGGCTCGGGCTCGGGCTCGGGCTCGGGCAGAGCTGCAAGCGCGGCCCCCGGCCCCCGCCCCTTCAGTCCTAGGACGCTCCCTCCTTCTTTCTCCCCCTCCCACCAACCTGTTACTCCTCTCCGGAGCTCCACCCCCATTGGCCGTCACCACACGCCCCGCCCTACCCTTCCTCTGGTTGGTCCGTTTCCCGAGAGGGGCGGGGCCTCTGATAGCACCCGACCCGGGGTCGCCAGCCTGGGTGGGCGGGAGGTAGGGGCCTGGTCACGTGGATCGGCGGGCGGGGCGGCGAGGGGCTGCGGGAGGCCATTTTGGGGGCCACCTGAGACCACCCCCGCCGAGGTCCCGGCCCCGAGAGCCGCCCGCCAGAGCATCTTCTGGGCTCAGCTGGGAAATAGCTCCCGGCCTCCGGTGTTCTCAACCGGAATCTCTGTCCAAACCCCTTTCTGCCCTTCACCTACCTTCGCTGAAACCAGTTTCCTCTTCCGTCACTTCTGCAGAAAATATTTCCCTGGCGCCCCAGCGTCAGAGCCCCCTTCACCTCAGCTCGGCTCCCTTTTCCCCAACCTGCGCCAGAACCCCAGTCTGGGATTCTCTTCCCCATCCCCTGGCCTCCACAGATCATTTTCCAGCCTTGTACCTTTTTCACCTTCCAAATTATATAATTTAATCTTAGAAATCATAGTCATCGTTTGTCTTTTGTCCTACGATAGGGAGCAAGGATCTCTTGATTTGTTCGCTGCTTTTATCCCAGACGCCTACAACAGGGACTGGCACATATTAGACGCTTGATAAATATCTGCTGAATGAATGGGAATGGGTGATGGAGTTTACATTGAAGAGGGATGTAAATTTACATTGACTAGGAATGATCCTCATTCTAAACGGAAGGGGACTCAACCCCAGGTTGTAAATCCACGTTTTAAAAAGTAGGGAAATTGACCTCAGTCCCCAAGAGAGATTAATTTAGTTTACATCGCTGGGCTCTGGATATTGTTCTTGCTTTTTTATTCAGGAGATATTTATTGTGTACGTATTTAGGGTTAAACAGGTGTCTTAAATGCAGCTGCCAGTCCGGTTTGTTCACGGAAGCTATTACCTTCCCCTCCCCCCAACCTTTGGAGGCCAGGTGTGGGTCCTGGAGGGTAAAGTCCACCTACCAGTTCCTTAGCCAGAATGCAGAGTCTTTGCATTCCGAAGGAAGCTTTATATAAGGTTAGAGTCATCAAACCGGCCCATGCCCTAAGAAGGTAAGGCCAAAATAGTGTGGGGGCGGGGATCCGAAGATAAAGTGGCCCTCTGGGACCGCGTTTATCTCCTGACGAGGGTGGGGGTTGGGGGAGGTGTTAAAATATATTTTTTTAAATGTGAGATTGTTGACTTGACCCAGATTTTGGAAAAGTAGAAACGCCTAAAGTCTCCTGAGTAACACCTTAATAATTCGGGTACTTAACTATTTGAAGTAAATAAAAAGTAATGGTGAAGCAGACACCCACCCCAGCACTCTGAAATAGACTACAAGGAAAAACCGGAGTCCTCTGAGTCACCATCATGTCATCTGTTCCTCAAGGAAGCACTCAGTCTCAGAAGGACACCATCAGGCACAGGTGGTAAAGGTGACACCAAGGTCTTTTTCCAGAGTTTGTGGTCCCTCTTCTTAAGAAATGTTACAATTTGGCAAAAAATGGCCAGTTTATAAATATGGCAAAGGTAGAAAATTAGAGCAGATACAATATCCAGAAAGAAGAAAAAGATAATGTTGATATTCAAGAGGATACTTTTACTTTTGTGAAATAGTGTAAAGAAAAATATTCTAGGTAAATTGGAGGTTTCATCAAAGAAGTGAATTTGGAGCCAAATTACTGTTCTACAATTCTTTTCTCACTTCCTTCCTGAGTTCTCCAAGACTATTACCAGGACCACTAACAACTCCACTGAAATTGTTATCTCAGAGATCGCCTGTTAATCTGTGGCCAGTTCCTAAATGGAGCAGCAGAGAAGGATACACACAGGAAAATTAATTAAAGATAAATAACCAAAAAGAGGTGATGCTGCCCTGGTCCAGTGGCTTGATTGGTTGGAGCGTTGTCCCATACACCAAAAGGTTTCAAGTTCCATTTCCTGGCAGGACACATACCTAGGTTTCAGGTTTGATCCCCAGGTTGGGGCGCATGCGAGAGGTAACCGATCTATATTTCTCTCTTGCATCAATGTTTCTCTCTCCACCCCCTTCCTCTCTCTCTAAAATCAATTAAAAACAAAAAAACATGTTCTTGGATGAGGATTTTAAAAAATGAGGTGATGGCATTGGCTGACATAGAAAGGACTGGAGACAAAAGGGTTTGGGGAGGATCTAGAAAATGAATATAAATTAACTTTGGAACTTGCCATTTTGGAGGAGGTGGGACACACACACACACACCTAGCAAACAACTGGAAATGAAGCTTAAAATACAATTTTGGGGTAGAGACAGATCTAAGAATTATCTTCATAAATGTGAAAGTTTGCAAGGAGGACCAAAGAACAAACCTTGAAAAATATGGGACAGATAGAGGGGGAAAAAAAAGTGATGAAGCATTCATAGAGATAGGTGAAAAATCCATGAAAGATCATTGTTCTAGTAGAAGATATTGGAATTTGGCATTTGGAAGTTATGGTTGATCTTCCAGATGTCAGTTTCATCAGAGTGGTAGATCCTCCGCTTAGACTGCAATAACAGAAGTATATCGAGAAAAGAGGAGAAAGGGTACCTTGACTTAAAGAAAAACGGGGTGAAAGGGGAAGTTTTATATCTGTTTTGTTTTTAGGAATGAGAGCCTTGGTTTTATTTTGAGAATAAGCCAGAAAGTGAGCAAGAGTCAAGAAATATATATATAGAGAGAGAACAGTCAAAGCCTGGACCTACAGGAAAAGGTAAAGTCTGTGTTCTAGAACTTAAATTGGAAGACCAGGCATGAAGGAGTGATCAGCCAAGGAAGCTGAGTCAGATAACTTTAGTTCACAGATTGCTGGACCTGCCAAGGATAAGTGATTCTGAGGGCTGGAGATTTTTTTTTTTTTTTATAATTTATTTTATTATTAATTTGTTTTTGTTACAGATGTTTTTCCTTTTTTTCCCCCATTGACACCCTCCTCCCCCTCCCCTTCTCCTCCTCCCCATCCCTGTTGTCCATGTCCATTGGTTATGCACCCATGCACATAGGCTCTGTGATTTATCTCTTTCCCCCGCCTCCCCCCTCCTCTGAGGCCCTTCATCCCATACTCCACCCTCCATGTCTCTGGGTCAATTTCGTTGTTCAGTTTGCTCAGTTCTCCTGTGCGTTGCCGGCTTCCTCCGTTGGTGGGGGGGGGGGGGATTTTGTAAACAAATTTTGAATCACGTGCAAGAAGGTTATGATAAGTGCCCAATGAGTGGCAAAAATGAAATAGTATCAGAAAGTCTCCCTAGGTGGTATCTAATCGGGGCCTTGAAAAAACATGTAGTTGAAAGCAAAGGAGAAATGAAGTCAAGAAAACATGTAAAGGTTCTTGGAATAGGAAAGTATAATGTCTGTCATGGGAACTGGAAGGAGCACCTACCAGCTAAGCAAAGGGACAGGGGAGTAGTGGAAAATAAGACTGGAAAGGTAGCCTGGCCCATGTGGCTCAGTGGATTGAGCATCATCCCATGGACTGAGAGGTCCTGGTTCAATTCCCAGTCAGGGCACATGCCCAGGTTGCAGGTTCCATCCCCAGTAGGGGGTGTGCAGGAGGCAGCCGGTCGATGTTTCTATCTCTCTCTCTAAAATAGCAATAAAAACATTAAAAAAAAAAAAAAAGACTGGAAAGGTAAAATCTGGTATAGATGATGCAAGGCCTTGAATATCAGGATAAGAAATGTGGGCTTTATTGGTAGGTAATGGAGAGCCATTGAAGGGTTTTGAGCAAGAAGGTGGTAGTACTTCAGAAGCTTAATCTAGTTCAATATAATAAATACAATGGCAAAGTGAGGTGGTGGCTAAGAGAGGGAAAAGAAAGGGACCACTCACTCTGATGTCCTTTTAGCACATTCTTTATCATTTCTTTCTCAAGTTTTGTTTACAAATACTTTGCTCTTCAACAGCAATAATAATATGTAATTATACCATTGCTTGGGACATCTCCTGGTTGACTAAAATTTCTATTATAGGTGTTATTAGGGAAGATAATAAGAAATGGTCACTTTATACACTCGCTTGATCCTGGGTGCAGGATCTCCACGAGTCCCCAAAGGATAATTTATTCTTTTTTAAATGTATTTTTAAATATGTTTTTATTGATTTTTTTAGAGAGAGAAGAAGGGAGAGATAGAAATATCAATGTGAGAGAGAAACATTGATCGGCTGCCTCCTACATGCCCCCACTGGGGATCGAGCCCACAACCCAGGCATGTGCCCTGACTGGGAATCAAACCCGGACCTCTCAGTCCATGGGATGACACTCAATCCATGAGCCATATTGGCCAGGCAATATTTTATTCTTTTTGACCCATGTCCTCCACTCTTTCCTCAGTCTGACTAGGAAGGCAGAGCCACAGAGATTCTATGAGTGAACACTGATTCAGAACAGTCAGGAGTCAAGAGACCTATATTCTAATTTTATTTTAGGGTAAGTTGTAATGCTGACCAAGTGTCTTAAAATCCTTGGGGTTCAGTTTCCTCTGAGAAATTAAGAAAATGACCCCAGATTTCATAATTATATTGTTTCCTTTGGACTTCTTGCAGAGGGGGGAGGGAGTCACATTCTGTCTTCCTGCTCCTCCTTTGATCATTAGCTGGGAACATGAATAAGTGTAACTATATCTGGTACACAACTGGGTGACTGTTTAAGACAAAGAATTCCAAGCAACCTGTTTAGCCTAATCAGTCACTCTCTGACAAGGAAAAGACTCATCCCCAAGCTCCTCAAATCTCTCCATAGCCTTTAACCCCTTTATCATCCCAGCTGCCCCACCTCTAATGCTCTGAGTAACTAAATTCCAGTATGTTCAAAGTCTCCAGCAAACATTTAAAATAAAGTATTATTTAAAAGAAAAAAAGAGCGCCCTGGCCAGTTTGGCTCAGCGGTTAGAGCGTCGGCCCACGGACCAGAGAGGCCCAGGTTCGGTTCCGCTAAGGGCGTGTACCTGGGTTGCAGTTTGTCCTCGGCCTCGGTTGGGGTCATGTGGTGTGTCTCTCTTACATTAATGTTTCTCTCTCTCTCTTCCTGCCTCTCTCCCTCCCGCTTTGTCTGAAGATACATGCAAAAATGTCCTCGGGTGAGGATAAAAAATAAAGAAAGAAAAGAAAAGAAAAAAAGAGCCCTGGCCGGTTTGGCTCAGCCGTTAGAGAGCCAGCCTGGGGACCAATGAGTCTTGGGTTCGATTCCGGTCAAGGGCACATACCTTGGTTGTGGTTCATCCCGGCCCCTGTTGGGGTCTTGCAGGAGGCAACCAGTCGATGTGGCTCTATCACATCGATGTTTCTCTCTGTCTATCTCTCCCTCCCTCCCACTCTATCTGATGATAAATAGAAAAGTATCCTCGGGTGAGGAAGGAAGGAAGGAAGAAAGGAGCAAGCGAGAATGCTACATATTTCCAGTTCCAGTGGATGTTAAAAGGAACAGATTCCTTCCACATACTTTTTTCCTTGAGTCGTTAAAACACCACTTTGAGGAGACAGCCAGCTTTCTTCCGCACACCCAAAGAATGGCTGATTCCACCTCCCATCTCACTTTCCTTTCCTTATCAATGAAGGAAGCAGAAGCTTGGCATCATGAACTTACACATATGTTTCCAAAGCCCCATGTTCTCTCACAGGCCACTGTGGTGAGGAGTTTCAGCCAGAGTCCCACTAACTGTCTGATTTCCTCAGCTTCTTTATCTGAATTTTTTGCAAAGTAGTGTCTCAAATATAGAAGGAAGATGATATATGGACATAGCACTGGACTCAAAGACAAAATACCTGCCATGGAGATGTGCAGCTCAGATCTCCTTTAAGAAAGAATCTGCCACTCAACTGCCAAAGTGCAGTTAGCTATCAGCCTCCAGCTACATCACCTCTGGGATCCATTACAGTGTCACAGTTAATGCCTCAGTCTCCCTGAGTGGCCCCTAGCCTATGACTAGGCACAGGGTAGGTATTAGGGCCTGGCCATTTCTGCCCACTCTTGGACTCTTCTATAGGACACTCTTTGCTCTGGAGCTTTCCACTAGGCTGACTGCAACTTGAAAGGATCTGCATCATGGCTTGAAGTTCTCCTTGTCCAGTTTGGCTCCCAGCATTCTTTCCTTTCAGTTATCAAATCTGTATTACTATCTGAAGGCTTTCCCTACCCACTCCTGCTTCCTCCCCCTTTATCTTTCAAAGGCATTACCACCCAATGAACCTCTTGCACTCCTATTTGATCTCAGCATCTGCTTCCCAGATTACCTGAATGGACTCAGTTATTTCTAGGAGTGGTCTGAAAAAGCAGGCAGTAAGATAGGGCTTGGGATCTGCATTACTCACCACCAGGCTTGTAATAAGAACCTCTCTTGGGTAGTGTGTGGGTTACAGATAGTCTCTGGGACAAGATGGGGACCAGTTGCTACAAGTTTCACTGATGGTGAAGTGGGACAATGTTCCTATGGGGCAGCAATTCAGGCATATTGGGTAGGTGGAGGGGGAGCAGTGAATACAGGGGCAATGGAACCGACTAGCTGTTAGGTTGCATTAAGCCCTTCCAAGAGATAATGAAAAGCTGAGAGCAATTACCAAACATTGAAAATTAACTGTGAAGGCCAGAGAGCCTCTTTGATGGGTTACAAAGAGGCTCTTGTCTACAGCAGTGGGAGAGCAAAAATAGCTGAAGACCAAACTCAGGACTTAGAGTTCCAGGAGGCAGATCTGTAATCAAGGTCAAGGCCTCAGGTTTGGGAAACTCAGGACCCTGCCACATGGAATGGAGATCTAGGTGGCGCCCCCAAAGCTTTTAGCTCCTATACTCCTCTTTATCCTCAGAACTTAAGAGGGGGCCCACCTCTCCCTATTAAGAGCTAGCACTACCTCCATGTGGGAAGACACTACAGGGGCCTCTCCCCCTCAGAATCTGCCTCCACTTCCACTCCTGACTGCCAAGATCTTAATTAGGGTTAAGTTACAGCATAGTCCAGAGAAAATATGCTGGTCCTGATAAGGGACCCAAAGTAGCTGCAAGAATTAACCAACATGTACTGGTAAGAGTTGGGGAGTATCTGAGGATTAGATTTTTTTTTTATCCTCACCCGAGGACATTTTTTGCATTTATCTTGAAGGAGAGAGAGAGGAAGAGAGAGAGAGAGAGAAACACCGACATGAGAGAGACACATTGAGTGGCTGCCACCCAGACGACCCCAACCAGGGCTGGGGACAAACTGCAACCGAGGTACGCACCCTCAGCGGGAACCAAACCTGAGCCTCTCTGGTCCACAGGCCAGTGCTCTAACCGCTGAGCCAAACCGGCCGGGGCTGAGGATTAGATTTTGATGATGCTTAATCAAGGGGCTGAAGTACAAGACTGGGTAAGGGAGAGTTTATTGACTGGGGCTTACTCTCTTGGAATAGAATTTCACTTCCTGGTAAGGACTTGCCCCAATGGCTCCTAGAAACATGGAGGAAACGATAACCTTTGCTGAGTTCAAAGGTTGAATTGTCACAGTAATTGGGGGAAGAAAGGATTAAATGGCTCAGTGATGTGGACAAGGTAAAATCAACTATAAGAGGCCAGAAGCCCTACCAAAGGATGTTCCACAAAAGGTCTAGAGGAACCCCATTTACCAAGGTCATCAAGAATGTGCAGGTGAGAAGAATGCCAATCTCACTGAGAAGCTGCATGTCAGAGCAAACAACAAGCGGGGACGCTGTCACAACTTGTTTCTTTCATAGCAACAGGGATAATGGGGGCCCAAAGCAATAGAGGCCAAGTGGCAATGCTTAACTGCCAGAAGCCTGGGGTTTACAATGACCATAATAACTGGCAAGGTCAGAGGGACAGCCCAGGGAGCCTGACACAAAGAGTTGTGTAGATGGTTACTAGAACATGGAATCCCTCAGGACAAAATAGATGCTCAAGTCAAAACAAAAGTATTGCTAAATTAAAACAAATGAATAAACAAAGCAATGACAAAAAAAAAAAAAAAAAGGGGGTATTGCTGAATATATATAATAAAAAAGAAAGCAAAGATAGATGAGCAGGAACCTAAGGATGGAGTCCTAGTAAAAAATCATGATCCCTTACAATGAGTCAGTCCCCCAACTGAGTCAGTTTTTAGATCCAAACTTCATTGATTAAAGAGGTGGCCAGACCCGACTGGTGTGGCTCAGTGATTGAGCGTCGATCCATGCACCAAGAGGTTGCCGGTTTGATTCCTGGTCAGGGCACATGCCCAGGTTGTGGGCCAAATCCCCAGTGGGGGGCATGCAGGAGGCAGCCAATCGATGTTCTCTCTCATCGATGTTTCTATCCCTCTCTCCCTCTCCCTTCCTCTCTCTCTAAAAATCAATAAAGAAAAAAAAAAAAAAAAAAAAAAGAGGTAGCCAGGTCTCCAAGAATGGCAACACCGTGGTCAGTATATACTGTAATGATTCCCTAGTTCTTCCATAAGGGGTCTTATAACTATTTACTCAGGTGACTGCAAATGGAAGAGAGGAGAACACTCAGGCATTTTGAGGACTGTTGGACACAGAATCAGAGTGGACATTGATACCTGGAGACTCACAGTATCATCCTCACATCCCTGTTAGAGTGGGAGCTTATGTGGGCAGGTAATAAACAGAGTCCTAGTCAAAGTCCAGCTTACAATGGGTCTATCCCATTTAGTCAAAAGCAGTCTGGACTGTTTGGATATCCTGCAGAACATCCCTTTGATCCATTACATTGATGACATCACGCTGATTAGTCAGGATGAGCAAGACTTGTTAGTATATTAGAAGCCTTGGTAAGACACATGTGCTCCCGAGTGTGGGAGATGATCCCTACAAAGAAAGTTTCAGGGGCCTACCACATCAGTAAAGTTTGTAGGAGTCCACTGTTTAAGAGACATGCTGAGACACCCCTTCCAAAGTAAAAGACGAATTGCTGCATCTTCCATCCTTACCACAAAGAAGGAATCACAGTACCCAGAGGCCTCTTCAGTGTGTGAAGGCAATACTTTCCACACTGGGAACACTGCTCTGGCCTGTATACTAAGTGACACAAAAGACTGCCAGCACTGAGTATGGCTTGGGGCAAGAAAGGATTAGAATCACTGACTTAGTTAGCTCCTGCTCCTATCATAAAACACCACTGACTGGGTAGCTTTTAAACAACAAACATTTATTTCTCACAGTTCTTGAGGCTGGGAAGTCCAGGATAGTGGTGCCTGAAAAGTTGGTGTTTGGTAAAGGCTTTCTAGTTCATAGATGGCTGTCTTTTCAATTGTGTCCTCCCATGGCAGAAGGAAGGAGGGATCTCTTGGGTCTCTTTTACAAGGACACTAATCCCATTCATGAGGGCTCCACCCTCATGACATAATCACTTCCTAAAGGCCCCACCGCCTAACATTTTCACATCGGGCATTAGGATTTCAATATATAAATTTTGGAGGGTCACAAACATTCAGACAATAGCACCAACTTACCCTCATTCTCAATGACCCACTGGGCGACTTTGTGCTTCCTGTTCCTGCAACTCTGGGCTCTGTAGGGTTAGAACTTCTTCTAATCCCCAAAGGGCCATACTGTTTCCACAGGGTCACATTATATTACATACTATGGCAGCCAATTGGGCACTTTGGACTCCTTGTATCAGGAAGCAGCAGGCAAGAACAGAAATTACCACATTTTCAGGGGTAGTTGACCTTGATCAGAGAAGAAATAAGACTACTGTTACACAGTTGGGGCAGGGAGGAATACGTGTGGTGATTCCCCTGGGCACCTCTTGGTACCCCCTTGCCTGGTTGTTGTGACCAAGAGTGGACAAGTGCAGCAACGTTGTCCTGAGAAAGGGCGTCTGACCCATTGGGACTTAGGGTTTGGGCCACACTACCAGGTAAGCCACTGAGAGAAGTAGAGTGATGGTTGAGGGCAAAGGGGATTTAGAGTGGAGGAAGGAAACCATGAGTCCCAGTTGCAGCCCTGAGACCAACTACAGCAATGGGAGCTGTACTTTATTCCACTGACCTCCCTAATCTAAGTTTCTTCTCAGGAAGAGAGGTCCATGGAACCCTTACCAAATATGTAAGAAGAACTGAATCCACATGACACAAGGGGTGGACTGTAGCAGCTGTGGAGGTGCTCCATTTGGGCTCCCATCAAGAAAGTACTTTCTGTTCAGCTGCCAAGAGTGCAGTGATCTTACAGCTTCTACTATAGCACCTTCGGGTTTCACTATTATATTCAAGTTGAGACCACACCCTTTCCAGGCAGCCCCCAGCCAATGATTTGGCACTAGGATTGGCCATTTCTGCTCAACGTGATTCTCTCCTAACTAGCAATCTTTGCCCTGGGTCTCCCTGTTGGACTGGCTGTGACATTGTTAGAGCTTATCATGGCTTGAGGTTCTCCTTGTCCAATCCTGCTTTCTTCTCTTTATATTTCAAAGGTGTTAACACCAATAAATTTACATTTCTAACACGTTTTTTTAATACTGATCCGAGAATATGATTTTTATTTTATTTTTTTTAGAGAGGAAGGGAGAGAGAGAGCGAGAGCGAGAGCGAGAGAGAGAGAGAGAGAGAGAGAGAGAGAGACATCAATATGAGAGGGAAACATCGATCAGTTGCCTCCCGACCAAGGATCAAAACTGCAACCTAGGTATGTACCCTGACTGGGAATCGAACCTGGAACTTTTTGGTGTTCAGGATGACACTCCAACTGACTGAACCACCTGGCCAGGGCTTACACTTCTAACTTTGTCTCAGCCTCTGTTTTCCAAAGGACCCTAACCAGTGCACCCAGGCAATAAAATAATGTTAAACAGAAAAATAAAAACTACAGCCCGGCTGGTGTGGCTCAGTGCTTAAGCATTGACCCATGCACCAAGAGGTCGCCAGTTCAATTCCCAGTCAGGGCACATGCCCAGGTTGTGGGCCCAATTCCCAGTAGGCATTCAGGAGGCGGCCAGTCAATGTTCTCTCTCATCGATGTTTCTATCTCTCTCTCCTTCTCCCTTCCTCTCTCTCTCAAAATCAATAAAGAAAAAAAAATTTTTTTAACTACATATATGTTTTTACACAAACACACACACTGCAATTACAAAGATTTTTTAAAATGTGAATTTATATAGATGAGACCTGAAAGAAGACATGGAAGAATAAAACTGGTTTATCGATTAGAGTAAATGAATTGTGAATAACTTTTTTTTTCCTCAGCATGAATACTTTTATATAAACAGGGGAAAATAAGCCACAAATTTTGAAGATGAATCAGCTGAGAAGATAATAGTAAATTTTTAAAAGGAGGCTTCTATAATCACGTGACTATTCCATTCACATTAAAATACTTGTAATTGAAGGTTTTTTAAAAATTTTATGTACAAAGGGTTTCTGCAGTAAGGCAGATTCTTTTTTTTTTTTTTTTTTTTTTTATCCTCACCCAAGGACACTTTTTCATTTTTTGTTCAGATAGAGTGGGAGGGAGAGAGAGAGGAAGAGAGAGAGAAACATCAATGCGAAGGTGACACATCGAGTGGCCGCCACCCGCACGACCAACCAGGGCCGGGGACAAACCGCAACCAAAGTACATGCCCTTAGCGGGAACCGAACCCAGGTCTCTCTGGACCGCAGGCCGACGCTCCAACCACTGAGCCAAACCGGCCAGGGCATAAGGCAGATTCTTGAATGATGTATTCAAGGAAGTTCACTTGGTCCAACTTAATGAACCCTATATCCTTCACATCCTGATGGAAACACTAGCAGCACATATTGAGGCGTATTTCCAGATCAGAACCTGTGGATCTGAGCAGACGCAGCAACAATGAGAACCCTGGCCCTGCCTGGGTAGCTCAGTTGGTTGGAGCATCCTCCAGATGCACAGGTTTGATTCCCAGTAGCGGCACATGCAGAAGCAACCAACGGCCCTGGCCAGTTTGGCTCTGTCGGTTAGGAGTAATCCCATGCAGGGAAAGGTTGTCAGTTCGATTCCTGGTCAGGGCACAGGCCTGGGTTGCAGGCTCCGTCTCCAATCTCCCATAAGGGGCATGCGGGATGCAGCTGATCTATGTTTTGCTCTCACATTGATATTTCTCTCTCTCTCCCTCTTTCCCATCCTCTCTCTAAAAAAATCAATAAAAAAATTCTAAAAAAAAAAAAAGAAGAAGAAACAACCAATGAATGCATGAGAGGGTGGAGCAACGGATCGATGTTTCTCTGTCTCTCTCCCCTTTCCTCTCTCTCTAACATCAATTTAAAAAAAGAAAAAGAATGAGAACCCTGGCTGAATTTTCTCTCATGGCTCCAGTAGAGCTGCTGGTGACCCCATCTTGCTCTCTTGGATGCAATGAGGAAAAAGCTGAACAATTTTTTTTTTTTTACCTGTCCTTTATAGTTGACATAGTGTTGTTTATACATTACACAAAAAATAAGGAGAAAATAAGGATATTGGTTCTGAATCTACTTTCCGCCTCTAAAAAGCTATGGGGCCCTGGCCGGTTTGGCTCAGCGGTTGGAGCGTCGGCCTGCAGACCAGAGAGTCCTGGGTTCGGTTCCCGCTAAGGGCACATACCTCGGTTGTAGTTTGTCCCCAGCCCCGGTTGGGGTCATGTGGGTGGCAGCCACTCGATGTGTCTCTCTCACATTGATGTTTCTCTCTCTCTCTCTCTTCCCCCCTCTCTCCCTCCCACTCTATCTGAAGATAAATGCAAAAATGTCCTCAGGTGAGGATTAAAAAAATAATTAAAAAAAAAAAAGCTGTGGGACTTTGGGCAACTGAGTTTAATTTCCTTGTCTACAAAATATTAATAACTGTGAAAATAAAATGAGATTATGACTATGAACATATTTTGCTATTGTACATCGCTATAAGTTGCAAAGTATTATTTTTATTATCAGCTGGGATCCTAGATATAAGAATGTTGGTCAGGCAACAAATGTTTATTGAGCATCTACCATGCACCAGGTACCGTCTGAATTAGTTTTCTATAGCTACTGTAATAAATTACCATATATTTAGTGGCTTACAACAACACAAATTTATTAGCTTACAGTTCTGAAGGTCAGAAATCCTAAAACTAATTTGTCAGCAGGGCTACATTTCTTCTAAAGGTTTTAGGAGAGAATCTGTTGCCCTGACTTTTCTAGCTTCTAGAAGCTGTCTGTATTCCTTGGCTCATGGCCCCCTCCTCCATCTTTACTTTCTGTCTGCTGCTTCTGTTGTCACATCTTCTCTGACTCTGATCGTACTTCCTCCCTCTTATGAGGATGCTTATGATTATACTAGTCCCACCTGGATAATTTAGTATACTCTCCCCATCTTATAATCCTTAACTTAATCACATCTGCCAAAGGCCTCATGAGGTAACATGTTAGGAGTCCCTAGGATTAGAAGGTGGCCATCTTCGGGAAACCATTATTCTGCATTATTGTGGTGACACAGTGGAGAACACAGGAGGAAAGATCCCTACACCCATGAAGAGTCAGATGCAGGAGAGACAGAAAATAAACAGGTAAGTTAATTAATAAGATGCTGATAAGGCTATGAAGACTATTTTAAAAGGGCATCGTGATGGTGACTATGTATGAAGAGTGGCCAGGAAAGTCACTCTTAGGAGGCTTTTGAGCCAAAGCCTGAAGGCAATTACTGATCCCCTTGGCTCTGTTTCCCTGAGAGTCCTTTGGAGATTTTTGGTAAATTTGAGGCCTGTTAGTTCAGGAAGTGAGTTGACTGTTATCCTTCCCACTTATGAATGAGCTCTATTAAGCAGACCAGTTCCAACTTACACAGTAAATATTGATTTGTTACCACTACCCCAAGGATTTTAGTCTCTTGGCTTTCTGAATTTCAAGTCAAGGTCAAGAACCAACCCTATCTCTTTAGTATTAAGAATAGCACCTGGCACTGTTTCATGTATAATATATTATCTGGCATAAAAGCCCTAATACTGCAATACAGTCACAGAGACCAAACTGGGAGTGATTTAAGTCCTTCACCATTAAATTTAAATCCTTTGGAAATAATTTCCAAATCCTCTTCAGAAAAGTTCAAAGTGGACTGGCTCAGCAAGGGTCTGGTTTGTTGCTGAGTCCTGAGGGCAGGGAAACCAGGCCCTGGATCTATCCATTTGGTGAGTTGGGCTGGTATCTCTCAAGTTTTGTAGCACAACAAGAAGACAAAGAACTGGGACCCTAGGACCAGCAGAATGGCAGAGCAACTGTCTTCCCTCGAAGACAGCCATCTTTCTCTCCAGGCTGTGAAAGGAAAGACAGGGAGAGAGTCAGCCAACTAAATAAGGAATTACATTAAGTTTACAAAAAGAACACATCATTCTCACCCCAGCTAACCAAAGACTATCTCCTCTTCAGTTCTTCCGAAGGAGAGGGTGTGGCTAATTTATCATGGTGTGTGCCTGGGAATCCTACAATGAAACTCTTGTATTTTGTCTCCCTGGCTTGTACTTTGCTTCCCCAAAATAATCATTTTATTTCAAAATGACTTTCTCTGATTGTAAAGATAAAGTAGAACAATTTACATGTGCAAGTAAGCATATATAAATGAAATATCCAAATTATGAGATTATAAATATTTTACATATAAGATTCTTTTTTTTTCTTTTTCTTAATAGCTTCATTGGGTTATAATTCACATACAGTGAACTGCACAAATGTAAATGTACAATTTGACAGTTTTGACATACATATATACCCATGAAATACCACAATCTAGATAGTGAATATAGTGATCAACCAGAAATTGGGGGTGAGGATGGGGTGTTTTCCCTGGGTTTTAACCTCTTGTTATAAGCTCACAAATTTGTACTCTGAGTAATGAGACAAGATGAATCATTGATAAAAAAAATTTTTGTACAAAAGTGGGAAGAAAACTTCCCATCCACTTGGCAAGTAATCAGTAAGTAGTTCATTAACCTAAATCATGTCATTGCACCCTTCAGTTCCTTTTCTTTTTTTAAAAAAAATCCTCACCTGAGGATATTTTTTTATTATCATCAGACAGAATGGGAGGGAGGGAGAGAGAAAGAGAGGGAGAGAGAGAAACATCAATGTGAGAGAGACACATCGACTGGTTGCCTCCCGCACGACCTACCAGGGCCGGGGACGAACCGCAACCCAACTGCAACCGAGGTACGGGCCCTTGACCAGAATCAAACCTGAGACTCTTTGTTCCGTGGGCTGACACTCTAATCACTGAGCCAAACCAGCCAGGGCTCAGTTCCTTTTCTTTATTGTGCACAAGACTCAGCTGGAATGCAAAGAGCTGGGAAAGTGCCCAGTTGGTGTCTCAGGCCAGCTCCTGACTGCCCTGTTGGGGGCAGGAGGAGATTTGGCCCTCAGTTTCCTAACAGGCCTGCCTTCCTGCAGTTCTTTCTCACTGGGTACTCATTCAGCCCAGGGCTTCAGGCATGAGTTCCTTGTCCATCTCTAGCTCTTCAATCTTCCCTGTGGTCTAAGAGAAAGGAATGATTACTTACCCTTCATTCTAAAGCCACCTCTCCTCCTAGTTTCTAGACTTAATAATTCCCGCTCTTCTCCACTATTCAGCAATATTTTTCATATTCCTACCAGGTGACAGGCACTGTTCTAGGCTCCTGGAATATAGCAGAAGTCAAAACAGACAGGAATTCCTGCCTTCATGAACTTATATCCTAGTGAAGCGGGGAAACGAAAAGCTAGATCCTAACTTCCACCAGTCTCCCTTTATTCTCTATCATCTTCAATAATTTCCTCTCTGAGTTACTTTCCTTCTGCCCTCAGAGATGCATAGGAGAATCATATCCTCATCCTCTTGCAACTTGTAGCTGCTCTCTTATTTCTTTCCTTTCTATCCACCGTTGACTGAGTAAGGCAGTTTATACCCCATGGTTTCAAGTCCTCTTGTCCCTCCTCTGCAGTTGAGCTTAGAAACTGAAGAACTTTTCCAGTCCTCCCTCTACCGAATATCCCTTGTTCCTCTGCACCTTAGTTTTTCACACTCTTCCTTGGGTTTCTACACCACTGCTTTGTCTATGACCTATAGCTCCAGGCCCTCCCTGTCTCCTCCATGGGACTTCTCCTATCCCTGACTGTGGACAAGGTTCTTTCTGCTGCCCTCTACTCTTCTCCCTCACTCTCCTGCTTTCTACTGCCACATCCAACAGCAGACAACTCTCAAATCTCTGTTTAAGCACTGAGCTCTCATTGGTGTACAAAAGCTGTATTTCTAATGTTCTTCAGGACTTCTGCTCTTGTGCATCTCACCTTTACTTAGGACACATACAAACCAGGTGCATTAACTTCCCCAGTCCACCAGCTCTCCATCCCAGCTTCCTTGTCTCGACCATAATAGTCCTCAATTCCTCCAATACCAGAAGGAACTCCTTGCTTAGAATTGTGCTAGACACTAATTTTCAAGAAAACCAGCCTGCTCCCTGAGTAAAGAGAACATTTAATCAATTGATCAATTAGGTTTAGGGAATAACCTCAACCTCTGACAAAGAAGGCTAGAAAGCAGCCTTTGGCTTCAAAGGAAGATTTACCATTGCTAGGTTTAATTCTGCAGAGCACTGGAATAAACTGGGGGAAGACAAGGGTGCCTAGAGCCTCAGAGAAGGGTGATTGGAGGCAAGGGGAGAGGGGGCTAGGGAGTTAGAGTGAGTTATTTACTGATTCTGTATCCTGGGCATGGCTACTTTGATAGGGGTTTGCTCCCATTAGTCAGTGAATTGATGTGGGATGACAATGATAAAAAGCAGGAAACTCAACTGTCACCGTGAAGGGAAGCTGAAGAAGACATTAATAGTAGATATTAAATGGTATCCTGGTTGGGATCCTAGAACAGAAAAAGGATATGAGACTAAAAACTAAGAAAATCTGAATAAAGTATGAACTTTAGTTAGTAATAATGTATCAGTATTGGCTCATTCATTGTGATAAATTTATCAATCTAATGTGAAATGTTAATAACAGGAAAAACTGGGTGTAGGGTATATGAGAACCCTCTGTAGTTACTATCTTTGCAATTTTCTGTAAATATAAAACTATTCCTAAATCATTCATTAAAAAAATAAAAGCAGTCAACTTTAATGAATTCTTGATTTTGAAACTTTGGCTCCCTAAGCTCATGGAGAAGGACCTGTCACTGGGAGGATCCCTGCTGAAGGGGACTGGCAAGGACACTATTATTATTCTCCAAACCTAGAAACACTAGTGTTACCCTAGATATCTTCCTCTCTCAGGCCCTCTACTTCTAAGTTGTTATCAAGTGCTATTGATTGAAATTTAAAATATCTCTCATCTATAAGTTTCAGTATAACATTAAAAGCTTTGTTTCTGTATAGGAAAAAAAAATGCTGAGAATAAAATCAAAAGACTCACTGCCCTGGCTGGTATGGCTCAGTTGGTTGGGCACTGTACCGTGCACCGAAAGGTTGCTGATTTGATTCCCTGTTGGGGCACATGCCCGGGTTCAGGGCATGCAGGAGGCGGCAGACGGATGTTTCACACTCATATCAATTTCTCTCTCTCTCTCTCCCTTCTTCTCTCTCCAAAAATCAACTGAAAAATCTTTTAAAAACTCAAAAGAGCCCTGGCCGGTTTGGCTCAGCAGTTGGAGTGTCGGCCTGCGGACCAGAGAGTCCCGGGTTCGGTTCCCGCTAGGGGCACGTACCAAAAAAAAAAAATAAAAAAATCAAAAGACTCATGAGTCAGGAATAATATTTATAATTCAAATAAAAGCAAAGGGCTAATTAATTTATATGAAGAAATTCTAAAGACAAGCAACCTCCTAGGAAAATAAAAAATGGATGACAACAGGCAATGCACAAAAAGAGAAAAAGAAAAATTATTAATAAACATACAGAAAAAAAGTTCAATTTTACACATGATTAAATAAATGCAAATTAAAACAACTCCAGGATGCCATTTTTTGCCAGTCAGATTGGCAATTTATTTTTCTTTCTTTATTTTTTTTGTTTGTTTGTTTTTATCCTCACCCGAGGACATTTTTTCATTTTTTGTTCAGATAGAGTGGGAGGGAGAGAGAGGAAGAGAGAGAGAGAAACATCGACGTGAAAGGGACACATCGAGTGGCTGCCACCCGCATGACCAACCAGGGCCGGGGACAAACCGCAACCGAGGTACATGCCCTTAGCGGGAACCGAACCCGGGTCTCTCTGGACCACAGGCCGACACTATAACCGCTGAGCCAAACCGGCCAGGGCCAGGGCGCAAATTTTTTTAAGTTTGGAAATTTACGGAGTTGACAGGCTGTGAAAACAAAATAGGCATTCTCAAATATTCTTGGTAGGAGTGAAGATCAATGCCAACATTTTTGGAGAGCAACAGGCAATAATGCTCATTTTTTGAAATACAAATATCCTTTGACTTAGCAGGAATTCTACTGCTAGTGTAGTATATGAATATAATTTCAAGATATGCTAAAGTGTATGTGTGTATCTATATCTGTATCTACATCTATATTACAAGGATGATATTTTCAGCATAATTTCTAAAAGTAAAAATCCAAAGTAATGTCCATTAATAGGACACTCAAAACATAAAGTAAGATACATTTATATTATAGATGTTAAAATGAAGAAAGTAGGTTTGTATATGTCAATATGAAAAGATCTCCAAAGATAGAATATTGAGGTTTTTATTTTATTTATTTTTTATTTTTTTAAACATTTTTTTATTAAAAATGTTTTTCCTTTATTAATTTGAGAGAGAGAGGAAGGGAGAAGGAGAGAGAGATAGAAACATCGATGAGAGAGAACATCAATTGGCTGCCTCCTGCATGCCCCCCTACTGGGGATCTGGCCCACAACCTGGGCATGTGTCCTGACCAGGAATCAAACTGGTGACCTCTTGGTGCATGGGTTGACGCTCAACCACTGAGGCACACCGGCCAGACTATTTTTATTTTATTTTATTTTTTATTAATTTATTTTTGTTACAGATGTTTCTCCTTTTTTCCCCATTGACACCCTCCTCCCAAACCCTTTTTTTTTTTTTATTCCTCATCTGAGGATACTTTTCTATTTATCATCAGATAGAGTGGGAAGGAGAGAGAGACAGAGAGACAGAGAGAAACATCGACGTGATAGAGCCACATCGATTGGTTGCCTCCCGCACGACCAGACCAGGGCCGGATGAACTGCAACCAAGGAGGTATGTGCCCTTGACCAGAACTGAACCCGTGACTCATTGGTCCGCCGGCTGACACTCTAACTGCTGAGCCAAACCAGCCAGGGCCCGATCCCATTTTTTAATTGAATTCTTTGTCTTCCTTTTGTATGAGTACTCTATATATTTTGGAAATTAACCCCTTATCTGATGTGTCGTTGGCAATTATGCTCTACCATATAGTGGGTTCCCTTTCCATTTTGATGTGCAGAAGCTTTTTAGTTTGATGTAGTCCCATTTATTCATGTTTTCCTTGGTTTCTCTTGCCTTAGGCGTTGTATCAGTGAAAATTCTGTCTGAAATTTTGTTGCCTACATTTTCTTCTAGGATTTTTATGGATTCATGAGTCACATTTAAGTTTTTTATCCATTTTGAATTTATTCTTGTATATGGTGTAACTTGGTGGTCTAGCTTCAGTTTTTTGCATGTAGCTGTCCAATGTTCCCAACACCATTTATTAAAGAGGCTGTCTTTACTCCACTGTATGCTCTTGCCATCTTTGTCAAATATTAATTGAGCATAACGTCTTGGGTCAATTTCTGAGTTCTCTGTTCTGTTCCATTGATCTATCTGCCTGTTCTTGTGCCAGTACCAGGCTGTTTTGATTACAATGACTTTGTAGTATAACCTGATATCCGGTATTGTGATCCCTCCTACTTTGTTCTTCTTTTTCAAGATTGCTGTGGCTATTCGGGGTCTTTTGTGGTTCCATATAAACTTTTGGAGTATTTGTTCTAGTTCCATGAAATATGTCGTTGGTATTTTAATGGGGATTGCATTGAATCTATAGATTGCTTTGGGTAGAATGAACATTTTAATGATGTCGATTCTTCTAATCCATGAACAAGGTATATGCTTCCACTTTTTTTATATCTTCCTCTATTTCTTTTTTCAATGTCCTGTAGTTTTCTGAGAACAGGTCCTTTACTTCTTTGGTTAAGTTTATTCCTAGGTATCTTAGTTTTTTTGCTGCAATGGTAAATGGGATTGTTTTTTAGTTTATCTTTCTGTGAGTTCATTGTTGGTGTATAAGAATGTCATCAATTGCCCTGGCTGGTTTGGCTCAGCGGTTAGAGCGTCGGCCTGCGGTCCAGAGAGACCCGGGTTCAGTTCCAGCTAAGGGCACATACCTCGGTTGCAGTTTGTCCCCGGCCCCTGCTTGGGTCGTGCGGGAGGCAGCCACTCGATGTGTCCCTTTCACATCGATGTTTCTCTCTCTTCCTCTCTCTCCCTCCCGCTCTATCTGAACAAAAAGTGGAAAAGTGTCCTTGGGTGAGGATAAAAAAAAAAAAAAAAAAAAAAAAAGAATGCCATCAATTTCTTGATGAATATTGAGTTGTTTTTTTTATCCTCACCCGAGGACATTTTTTTTTCATTTTTTGTTCAGATAGAGTGGGAGGGAGAGAGAGGAAGAGAGAGAGAGAGAAACATCGACGTGAAAGGGACACATCAAGTGGCTGCCACCCGCACGACCCAACCAGGGCCGGGGACAAACTGCAACCGAGGTACATGCCCTTAGCGGGAACCGAACCCGGGTCTCTCTGTACCGCAGGCCAATGCTCTAACCGCTGAGCCAAACCGGCCAGGGCGAATATTGAGTTTTTAAAAAAGGAAAATATGAGAAAGAGAAGATGGAAAAGATGGAAGGAAGGATGGATGGATGGAAATTAGGAAGGGCAGAACAATATTTATAATATGATCTCATCTATGAAATAAAAAATACATAACACACATACATAGAGGACCAGCTACACAATTTGTAGCCCAGTGCAAAATGAAAATGATGTGGGAGCCTGTGTTCAAAAGTTAAGAATTTCAATATACAACAGCTACAGAGCTTTAAACCAAGCCTGGGGCTTTTCTGAATGCAGAGCTCTATGCACAGGTCATAGGCCATGAAGTTGGCCTCTCTATATATAAAGTTCATCCTCATTATTTTCAGGTTTTATATTTACCGATTCTCCTACTCACTAACATTTATTTGTAATCCCCAAATCAGTACTACTCACAACACTTTCATGGTCATCCACAGACATACACAAAGCAACAAAGTTTGAGTAACAGGGGCAGGCATATTTGCAGCTGAAGTCCAACAAAGCAATGCCATGCCTTTTGTTTCAGCTCTTATACTATAAACAAATGTCCTATTTGTGGTCTAGTCAGTGCCACATTTTTTGCAATTAGTGTGCTTTTTGTTGGTGTTTTTGCTATCTAAAACAGCCCCCAAATGTAGTGCTGAAGTGCTGTCTAATGTTCCTAAGCTCAAGGAGGCTGTGATGTGCGTTACAGAGAAAATACATGTTAGATAGGTTTCCTTCAGACATGAGTCATAGTGCTATTGATCATGAGTTCCATGTTAATGAATGAACAATATATATTAAATAAGATGTCTTTAAAAAGAAACACACATAGCCCTGGCCGGTTTGGCTCAGCAGTTAGAGCATTGGCCCACGAACCAAAGAGTCATGGGTTCGATTCCAGTTAAGGGCACGTACCTCGTACCTTGGTTGAGGTTTGTTCCCGGGCCCTGGTCAGGGTCATGTGGGAGGCAGCCAATCGATGTGTCTCTCTCACATTGATGTTTCTCTCTCTCTCTCTCTTCTTCTTTCCTACTCTGTCTGAGGATAAATGGAAAAATATCCTCGGGTGAGGATTAAAAAAAAAGAAACACACATAAAACAAGGTTATATTGATCCATTGAAAATGTTAGGATCAGAGGCTTTCGAGAACCTAACTATATTTCCCCCAGGAGCAAAGGTTCAGTATTTGCCAATTCAGTGTTGGAGGCAATGTTATAGAACATAGCTACCGTGAAAACAGTCAACTGTATGTACATATATACTTAAAGTTTGTTTGAAATACTCAAGAACCTTTAAGAGTGGTTACCTTTGTAAGGGAAGCGGGGAGGGAGATGAGAAGAGATAAACCAAAGAACTTCTATGCATATATGCATAATCAATGGACACAGACAATAGTATGGAGAAGGCAGGAGGGGGGGCGGGAGCGGGGAGGAGGGGTGTCAATGGGGGAAAAAAGGGAGACTCTGTAATACTTTCAACAATAAAGATATGTTTAAAAAAAAAAAAAAAGAGTGGTTACCTTTGTAGAGCCAGGCTGGGATAGTTAAGAGAAGGGAGACTTTTGTTTTTCATTCACATACTATTCATTTTTTTAAAATTCGAAGCATATCTTGTTTTCATTTTCTGAAAATAAATTTAAAACCATATATCTCTCAAATTCCCCTCATCATCTCCAGGTCTAACACAACATTAGATTAGGTCCTCACTACCTCAAGCCTGAATTATTGTAACTACCTCCTGCCCTTTCTTTTTCTAATCTTTTCTCTTCTCCAATCTTTCCAGAAAACCACTGTTAGATGAATCTTCCTAAAGCATCACTTTCATCATGTCATTTCCCTCTGAAAAGTCTCAACAATTCTCCACCGCCTATTACAGCAAATCCAGCATTCAGTCTTACATCATCAGGTCTCAACCTGCTCTCTCCCTGTTCCCCAATTCCAACTCTACTCTCTGGCCTTCTCTTCTCACTCCCCACCTCATCCGCCCCTCTACCATGCCAGTTTCTGCCTTCATACCTTTGCCTGTTGATCTCTGGACCTGGGCCACACCTCTACCAAAATCCTGCCCACAGGTTTCACTACCAGTGAAAACCTTCTTCATTTCTTTTTTCTTGTAATTTTTTCCATTTCTGATTTCTTACAGAGCTAAACCATACAATGAGTGTTTCATGTATGTGTTATCTATGATGCTCTAGTTGTATAATGTATTTATTTATTTATTTTCTTTAATTTTTTTTTTTTTTTTTTTGCTTTATTGATTTTAGTGAGAGAGGAAGGGAGAGGGAGAGAGAGAAACATCGATGAGAGAGAACATCGATTGGCTGCCTCCTGCATGCCCCCCACTGGGGACTGGGCCCACAAACTGAGCATGTGCCTTGACTGGGAATGGAACCGGTGACCTCTTGGTGCATGGGTCGATGCTCAACCACTGAGCCACACTGGCCAGGCTATAATGTATTTTATTTTAAAAAACACTTAAGCACTTACTGTATTCCAGACACTATCTAATTACTTTACAAATATTACCTCATGTAATCTTCACAATGTGGTAGGTAGTATTATTACTCCTATTTTAAGTGTGGAAACTGAAGCACAGAGAAAGTTAATAAGTTGCCCAAGGTCACACAGCAGAGCCAGAATGCACACCCAGACAGTCTGACTCTAAAATCATGCTCTTAACTATTGTATATAAATTCTGCAGGTTGATTGCTCAAATGAATCAATTATATGACAAGTTGCTTGAGGGAAGGGACTATATCTCCCATTTCTTGTCTTGAGAGCCCCATATCATGCTTAAGAAAGTCTTATTAACTGCTTTTCTGGGCCTCATTTTTTTTTTTTATCCTC
The DNA here is from genome assembly GCA_030848825.1 of Tadarida brasiliensis. Classification (NCBI taxonomy): domain Eukaryota; kingdom Metazoa; phylum Chordata; class Mammalia; order Chiroptera; family Molossidae; genus Tadarida; species Tadarida brasiliensis. Next base: position 20,464,072 of record CM061275.1, read on the forward strand.
ACCCGAGGACATTTTTACATTTATCTTCAGATAGAGTAGGAGGGAGAGAGGGAGGAAGAGAGAGAGAGAGAGAAACATCGATGTGAGAGAGACACACATCGATGTACATGCAACCGAGGTACATGCCCCTACCGGGAACCAAACCCAGGACTCTCTGGTCCGCGAGCCAATGCTCTAACCGCTGAGCCAAACTGGCCAGGGCTGGGCCTCATTTTTATGGGAGGCTGACGCTCCTAGCTCTGGTAATGGACTTGAGACTAGGAAGGTAGGCATTGAGCTAAGCATAGTTCCCTTGAACTTGTGAGCTGCCTCCCTCCTCCTTGAATACCACATCTTTCTCCCATAAATGAGCGAGACAAGCCTTTGCTGACTTTAGCCCTCCCTTCTGGCTTCCTCCTCATTTCTTGCCAAGAGCTCACAGTGAGTCTTGCGATCACGAGGGGGTGAGATGGTATAACTGTCTGAAACTAATACAAAATAATATTGAATATAAACTGTAATTCAAAAAAATAAAAATTTAAAAAAGAGGGTGAGATGGATGCCGACTCCATAGGGAAGATTCACTGAGTCACAGGAGAGCTAAGGGCATGATTTCACTCACCCAGCCACCCTCTGGCCTCTCCACCCTGTAGCCTATCCACACTGGGTCCTTCCAGGGTGCTGGAGGGAAATTCACCGTTTTAGGATTCATGTGAGCCTGGGTCTGAATCTTGGCTCTACCACTTACTGTTCACCTTGAACAAGTCACTGAAGCTTTCTGAGCTACAGTCAGACCTCTAAATTTAATTATGCGATTGCTAATACAGTAATGGCTAACAGTGAGCACTTGCTATATGCCGAGTACTGTCCTAAGTGCTTTACATGTATGAACTTGTCCAATCTTTAAACTCTATGAGGATGTGCTATTGTTGTCTTTATTTTATAAAGGAGGAAAGTGAGGCACACAGAGGTGAAGTTACTTTCCCAATGACACATAGCTAGCAAAGAGCAATCTAGCCAACGTTTATAGCATTGGCTATAAGATTGGGAAAACAAGGTAATATATATATAAAGATTGGGGAAAAAAAGGTAATATATATAAAAAATATCTGACATGTGAAGCCTACATAAAACAGATTATCTACATAAGAGTAACTTAAAGAAATTAAAATGAATTTCTCTCTTACATGGAAGAAGTTCAAAATAGGCAAAACAGGACTGGTAGGGAGGCTCCATCCTATTAGGGAGTAAGGCTTCTGGACTCTGCTGTACTATCCTTAGGTCCTGCTTCCATCTTCAAGGTTGCTTCCTGGAAGGAAGGATTTGTAGCTGCAGATACCACATCCATATTCTAGGCAGCAGGAAGAGAATGAGGCAAAGATAAAAGTAGACACCTCTCAGCTAATTTATAGATAGAGCTTTCCAAGAAGCCCTATCTAAATGTTCCCACCCTTGCCTGGCCGATTTGGCTCAGTGGATTGAGCATTATCCCATGAACTGAGAGGTCCCGGTTCGATTCCTGGTCATGGCACATGCCAGGGTTGCAGGCTCAGTCCCCAGTAGGGGGCCTACAGGAGGCAGCCCATTGATGTTTTTCTCTCACATCAATGTTTCTATCTTTCCCTTCCTCTGTCTCTAAAAATTCAATAAAAACATATTTTAAAAAATAATAATAAAGTAAATGTTCCCACCCAGAGCTCATTACTTCTCCTATCTACAGTGGAGTCTAAGAGATGTGGTTTTCAGCTAGGCACATCACTACTCTAAAAAATAGAAGGGCTCTTTTAGTAAGGACACACGAAAGATTAGACATTAAATAGGCAACCAGAAGTCTCCCTCTCTAAGCATGGAGATGTCACACCCCATCCTCGATGCCTACATTTTAGTGTCTTCTCATTTGACAGTCTTTCTGAGGTCTAACCTTAGTTTCTTCTTTTGTTGCCTCAGCTTCTTGTCCTGTCTTGCTCAGATCCTTTATTTTTATATAGGGGACAGCCAAGGAAAGTCTTCATCTTCTGGATGGTTCAAACATTGAAAACCATTCATTCATTCACTTGACAAATATTCACCAGATACCAACTATTGGCCAGAAACCACACAAGGCTCTTGAGATAAATAAATGGAAAAAAAAAAAATGCTCAGAGGCCTCATTTAGCTTATAATCTCAGGGGGAGAAATACATATTTTAGAGAGATAGCTAATCTTTAACAAACAATTGTGATTCTTATGGAGGAAGGGCTGCTTCACCAAGTTGAGGAGCATCAAGGAAGGTTTTACAGATGAAGTAACATTAAACTAAGAACTGAAGGACAGTGGGAGTAGGCCTAGTGAGGACAAACAAGTCCAAGGCAAGGAGGCATGACAGCACATGCAGTGCCCTGAGAATGGCAAGGAAGTTTATAAGAATGGGGCACAGAGTACCCAGTGTTCAGTGCCAGGGGATGAAGCCCAGGAGGTAGGACGGGACTGGAAGGTGAATGGCCTTATAAGATTTTTATGACAGATGTTTAACTCAAGCCTGTAAGTGATGGGGAACTATTGAAAAGTAATATGGTGAGATTCACATGTTAGATGGGGTTGGAGGGATGTGAGGCTAGAGGTAAGGATCTCTGTTAGGAGGCTATTTTGGTAGTTTAAGAAATGGTGAATTGCCCTGGCTGGGTAGCGACGTCCCAGTGCACCAAGGTTGTGGGTTCAATCCCTGATCAGAGCACATACAAGAATCAACCAACATATGCATAAATAAGTGGAACAACAAATCTCTCTCTCCCCCCCGCCATGTCTCTCTCAAAGTTAGTCAAAAAATAAAAAATGATGAATTAAGGCATGGCGTGGAGAATGGAAAGAAAATGAGATAAATGAGCACAGTAAATAAAGACAATATTTCTCCTTCCCACCTTAGCAGCCAAAACCTCTGGTTGTAATGAATGCTGGTGGCTGGCAGTGGTCTCCAGGCTGGATGAGAGTAGGAAGGATGTATGGTCCAGCTTAACCTCACCCTGTGGACTTAGTCTTGTCTCTTCCATTTCAAACTTTAGGCTGTGTTTCTGGGTGTGCGAGCTAAGGGTGCCAGATATTTCTAGTGCTCACCAACATCCACATTCTCCCGTTTTCCCTTTGCATACAGCTAGACCACACCTCCCGCCTCCACTATGAATAGACGTGACCATGAGACGAAGTTCTAGCCAAAGCAATCTGAAGGGAAGTAATGTACACCAGGGCTTCTAAAACCATATGTGGCAAAAGACAAGGCTTTTTATTTTTCCTCTCTAATCCATTGTAGACCAACACTTTTGTAAAATACAGTACAAATGATTTACTAGAAAATTAAGTTAAAATAAAACATAAATTAAGCCCCAATTTTTTATTAAATTCAGCAGACAAGTAAAAATACTCTATCAAAATTGTTATAAGATTTTCTAAACGCTTACTTTCCATTTCTGTACTTGTCATGTCATATACCAGTAACAAATTGTTTGCAAACTGACACCAGTCTGTGGAGCCCATTTTGGGGGATGTACCCTACTTCTAGGCCCATGGAAACCTCCCACGGGTGTACCTCCATGCCTTTTGCAGGCAGGCCTCCTTTAACCTGGTTTCTGGATGGCTGTGTGGAGGAGGGTTGCCCTGCCGCCCAAGGAGCAAGAAATAAACTTTTATTGTAGTTGAGCCATTTTCCTTATATGGGTCTGTTTGTTATAGCAAATAATCTGTCCCAACTAATACAACATGCTTCTACTATTTCTTTCACAAGAATAATTTTGTTCAGAAAGAAGTCTCAGTAAATCTTGGTAGTGAGAGGTCAAGGACAAGTGTTAGGATGGAATGTGGTCCACATTCTCTGAGTGTTCGTGGAGCAATGGTCAATGGTAAGAAAAATGTTTTAGGTTGTGGAGGTCCCTTAAACTAAAGTATTTCTGTAGTTGGTCTCACTCTGCAGGATCTCATTTCAGGATAAAATTTCACTTGGGAAAAAGTTGAAGGTTTTTTTTTCTTAGGTTCAAATATTAAAATGTTTTAGTGGCAAGATGTCCATGAAAAAGGGACTCTAGTACACTGCTGGTGGGAATGCAGACTGGTGCAGCCAACTATGGAAAACAATATAGTGTTTCCTCAAAAAATTAAAAATTGAACTGCCATTTGACCCAGTGATCCCTCTTCTAGAAATATATCCTAAGAAGCCTGAAATACCAATCAGAAAGAATATATGTACCCCTATGTTCATAGCAGCACTATTTACAATTGCTAAGATCTAGAAACAGCCCAAGTGCCCATCAGTAGATGAGTGGATAAAAAAGCTGTGGTACATATACACAATGGAATACTATGTAGCTGTAAGAAAGAAAGATCTCTTATCCTTTGAGACAACATGGAGGAACCTGGAGAGTATTATGCTAAGTGAAATAAGCCAATTAGAGAAAGACAAATATCACATGATCTCACTTATTTGCAGAATATAATGAACAATACAAGCTGATGAACAAAATAGACATAGAAGTAGGGTACAGACGGACAAACCTCAGAAGAGGGGTATGGGGGAGGGAAGAGATAAACCACAGAACTTATATGCATGTATGCGTAACCAATGAACATAGACAACGATGCTGGGGGGGGGGGGGCAGGGGCGGGATCAGGAGGAGGGTGTCAATGGGAGAAAAAAGGAGAAACATCTGTAACAAAAATAAATTAATAAGAAAAGAAAAGAAAAAAAAAAAGATGTCCATGGAACTGCCTTGTATCTAGCATCTATTTAACAAATGTTTGCTGGTTCTTAATCTCAATGTCTAAGCCTTTCTACACAGAAACATTTTCTCTAGGATAAGACTCTTCCTCACTTATTTTGTGTTGGTGTCTACTGTGCTTTATATTTCTGTGCAACAGCACCATTATAGACTGTAAGAACTGACGTATTTCCAAGGCCTTGCACTTAATAAATGTGCGTTGAATGAATAAATCAATTCTATTCAGCTAGCACATTCAATTTCTAATTACAGGTATGTATTCACAATGACAGCTTTCAGCTTCAATGTTGGCTGACATTGTTGACAATGTTGACATCACTGTTGGCAGAAAAAGAATGTACTTTCGAAACTAGCTAGACCCAAACACTGCCCAGAATTTGCCCAAATATTTTAGAATACTTCTGCAATTTATTACATGTCTCAAAAATTCCAGGGATATGGAATACGGACAGGTGTTATGTTATGGACATGGTTCACTTTCAGCTCAACCACTCTGGAAACTGAGTGGCACAGATATTGCTCCGTAACTGAGGACCATCTTAAGGTGTGAGTTCTTAGCAACAACTAAAATATGAAACCTAATGCCTACACATCAGAAGCTGTGAAGCTCTTCTGAAGTTGTGACTTCATTTTCACCAACTAGTTCAGCACCTTGCCAAAGTTTGTGCTTCTAGGTGCTTGAGGAAAAGGAAACCTGACTCTTGTCACAGCCAGTTCCAGTCCAATACTTGCATGTCTTTGAATACAAGAGCACTGCTCTTGTTTTATTCCCTTACATGCACTGTGCTCAGCTGTCACCTCACATCAATCAGAAAGAACAATTTTCTGAGCCAGTAAGGGTCTGGCATGTTGTATCTCTCAGAACCCTTTTAATTAATTCACTAAAATCTTTCATCTAAGCCTTATTAAGGAAACGGCTCAGTAAATTTCTTCAACAAGTTTCCACCATTTAGCAGTCTGACAGCATTAAAATAAACTAGATCTTCATGTTCTGCTTTAGCTTTTTCCAAACATACTAAAAATCAAATATGGCTCAGGGCAAAAACACAAAGAAAATTCAGTCTTAATTCCTCCATCAAATCATAGGACTTGGAGCTCCCGGCCCACACTCTCCTAATGAATGATGTAATGGAAGCTGGGGCCCACTTAATCGCTTTCAACATGAATAATTTGAGTAATGTGTAGAAACCTTTTCCCCCTGATTGGGGTCAAGTAAGCTTAGCTTTTCCATATTTAAACAAACTTCTCAAGTTCCATCTTGCCAAAAGTTTAGACCCTAGCAGTCAAATTAAGCACACTTTTTTTTTCTCCTGAAAAAAATGTTTTTAATATTTTTAATTGATTTTTAGAGAGAAAGGAAGGGAGAGGGAGGGAGAGAGAGACCTATGCAAGAGCAAAATATCAATTGGCTGCCTCATGCACACCCCCCACCAGGGATCAAGCACAAAACCCTGCCATGTGCCCTGACTGGGACTCTAACCAGCAATCTTTCAGTGCATGGGACCACGCTCAACCAACTGAGCCACGTCGGCCAGGGCTTCCCCTGAAATTTTAAGTGTCCACATTTCAAGATCAAGAGAGCCTACATCTGGTAAAAAGGCTGTAGGATAGACACCTCCACACTAAGCTTCATTAATGAAATCACAGGGCCCCCAACCTGGTATCTTTTCTGTGTATAGTATGGGACGTGGCATGTTCATTCATTCAACTAATATTTATTGAGTGTTTGCCACATAGAAAGCACTTTGGAGGATATCAAGATAAACAATAGTAATAGCTATCATTTAATGAGTCCCTGTTATATCCTAGAGCCTTTAAAATGAACAACACTGCAAGGAGATTAACTCCATTTCACTGAAGAATAAAACAGGTCCTTACAGGAGTTTACATTTCACAAAGATTTCTGGTATATAGCATGGTACAGACTGTATGTATATGAAATCCTAAATGTTGTTTCTAATTAAATTAACAGGTGTGTCAGATTGTTTAATTTGTAGTACCCAACAGCATCCTAAACCAAGTCCTCCCCAAATGTTTGTTGACAGTGCCAACCAGGAGAGAGAGAAGCTACTTTCTCTCCACACTAAGGTCAGCACGGCAAAAGATACTTACCATGCATGTAGCAAAAAACCAAAAATCCCTAAATCTCAACAGGGAGAAACTAGGTAAAGTACGTACCATTGAGATTTTTAAAAAATTGCCCTGGCTAGTTTTGCTCAGTGGTTAGAGCATTGGCCCTCAGACCAATGAGTCGTGGGTTCGATTCTGGCCAAGGGCAGGTACCTGGGTTGCAGTTCGTCCCAGGCCCTGGTCTGGTCGTGCGGGAGGCAGCCAGTCAATGTGGACCTCTCATGTCGATGTTTCTCTCTCTCCCTCCCACTCTATCTGAAGATAAATAGAAAAATGTACTCGGGTGAGGATTGAAAAAAAATTTTTTTTAAATAATCTGAATAAAACCTAGACTGAGTCCGGCCAATGTGGCTCAGTGCTTGAGCATCGACCCATGCACCAAGAGGTCGCTGGTTCAATTCCCAGTCAGGACACATGCCTAGGTTGTGGGCCTGATCCCCAGTGGGGGGCATACAGGAGGCGGCCAATTGATGTTCTCTCTCATCCATGTTTCTCTCTCTCCCTCTCACTTCCTCTCTCTCTAAAATCAATAAAGGGAAAAAAAAAAAAAAAAAACCTGTACTGAGCTAGGTATAATCTTGCCCACTTGAAGTAGAAACATGTATTAGAATGAAGTCACACAAAACTCCAAGTCATCACCATGGAAATGTTCGTTACTTACCAGGGTGATGTTCTGGGGAGTCAACCTCCACTTGACAAAATTATCATCACACCAAACTCTTATTCTAAGTGCCAGGTGAGGGCAGAAGACAGAGTCTTGGAGCCTGATCTTTGGACCTTTCAAGTGTAATTCACATCTAAATTCATTTCAGATGGAAAAAGTAGGTAAAATTGTATTTTTTTAATCGCATTTTAATTTTTCTCCAGATCACCTCATTTTGTTCACTCTTAATGTGGCTCCCTTAACGCAGCCTGAGTCCAATAGGTCATGACAAAAGAAGTTATCAAGCAGAAAAGACTGGTCTTGACCACCCAAGCCCGCTCCAGGGTTGGGAGACCTCGGCCCCATCCTTAACTCCACGTCCGCCAGCGCCCCCTTCCGGGCGGCGGGCGCACAACAGGGAGCGCAGGCCGACACTGCCCTTCCCTGGACTCCAGGGCTTTCTCCTCGCCTCCGCTGCCTCCCTCCCCGCCCGCCCCGTCCCGCCCCCGGCGCCCTGCGCCTCCACACCCACGCGCCGTCCTGCCGGGGCCCACAGCGGCCACCGCAATCCCGGCCTGGACTGCCCACCCTCCTGTACGTCAAACGCCCTCTTTTCCCCCCCGAAAAGTTTCTAGACAGTAGGGACTATTTTCTGCTAAGGTAACCTTCCACCAAACTGGAGGGAAAAGTTACCCGAGGCCAGAGGAGGGCCGGGCGCTGGGGGAACCCGGGGGAGCCTGCCTTTCAAAAGAGGTCTCGCTTCCAGGAAAATGAATAATTAGGCCTCCTAAACCAGAGGTTTTTTGTTGTTGTTGTTGTTGGGGTAATTGTAAAAGGTGCACGGTGATGTTAAATATTTGAGGTGGAGATTTTAAAAAACTGAATATGAAAGAGATGCCACTAAGAAAATGGTTCTTGTCTTCAGAAATGGTTCGTTCTATTGATTCTCGCGTTATCTGCCCCTTCCTCCTCCGGCTCCCCAATCCTGTGCTCAGCAGTCGGGAAAACAAAGTCCCTTGGGAATGGCTTCTTAAATCCAGGAGACGAAAGTCAAACCTAGGAACTAGCTTTTTGGGCAGTTAGCCGAATCCTATCCAGAATAGTATTCTATTCAGAATAGGTAAACTAGCCTGTAGAAACATTTAATAATTAGGAAAACCCACTAGACCTGTATTTTTCAAATTGTGAGTGGCAAAATCAGTTTGACAGGGAGTCGGAGGGAGGAGAGGAGGGAGGAAAGAAGGAAGGAGAGTTGGAATAAAAGGATAGAAAAATTTTACATAGTAAAGAATATTCTTTCATGAATATTCTCTGTGTCACGAGAGAATACTATGTGTGTTTGCATGTACGGAGTTGAGATGTAGAATATATTTCTTACTGTGGGTTGCTGTAAAAAAAAAAAATGTTTGAAAACCACTACACTAGACAGTGGAATTATTTTAGGATGCTTGATTGAAAAGGTTTGAAAAGTCATGTAATGTATCCCTCTATACTTAATATTTCATTTAAAGAATAGTGCAGACTTTAATTATCTTTCTTGCTTATCATCTTTCCATCTCAACATCTGCTATAATGATTTGTGAATAATTTATCTCTTTAAAGCTATTATTCTAGTAAAGAAAGCTATAGCTTAAAGTATGAAGGCAGACCTTTCAAACTGCCCTTTTTTCAGTGGCTCTTCTTCTACCCTGTGTCCCTGGGGCCATGGACATATTCCAAATGTGCCCAAAAGAGCTGTCTCCAGTGTAGTCTCAGGAAGCCTGGGTTGCTGAAATGTCATGTAATCAAATATTCCTGTGCATCTATTTTATTTGTATTTATTTGACCCTTGAACAATGCAGAGGTTAGGCGCACCACGCCCATGCAGTGGAAAATTCATGCATACCTTTTGACTCCCGGGTTGTTCTTCAGTATCCTGGGGGATTAGTTTCAGGACCCCTGTGGATACCAAATTCTGCAGATGCTCAAGTCCCTTTTATAAAATGGTGTAGATGAATGCATACAGTCAGATTCCCAACCGTGAAAATACTGGTTTGGATCCGTAGTTGGTTGAATTCACAGATGAGAAACCCTCAAATACTGAGGGCCAACTGTACATCTCTTGAAAAATATCTGCTTATAAGTGGACCCGCACAGTTCCAACCAGTGTTGTTTAGAAATTTTATTTTTCTCTTTCCCCTTATTGCTTATTTTAAAATTTTTATCTTCCTGTATAGGTAATATGAAAGCCTGAAATACTTGAATTTGACTTTGTCCCTTCTCTTTCATGCTAACCAGGGCTGCAGTCTGTGACTGAATCTTCTATCTGTATTCCCCCTGTGCCCCCATTGCCCACACTCATTTCATTCTTGTGATTTTCATTAGTTCAACATCCAGATCAGAAGGCCCAAGTGTATGTGTGGGTGAAGTTGCTGCTGGTAGCAGGGGAAATATTCCTAATTGTCAATAGTGGGCCACAGGCCCAATAACAACAATAATATAATTACTATTATTCACAGTTATATTAGTAACTAATATTTACTCAACACTTTCTGTGCTAGGGATCTTACATGCATTAGGTCAGTGAAGTCTTCTAATAATTTTGTCTTATACTTGAAGAAATTGTGCTTAGGTGAGGTTCAATAATGTGCTAGGGACTCTTCTGTGGCTGCCAGGTTCTCCTTCACTTTTTTTCTTTCTTTTATTAATCCTCACTCGAGGATATTCTTCCATTAATTTTTAGATAGAGTGGAAGGGGTGGGGGGACAGAGATAAACATCGATGTGAGAGAGACACATTGATTGGCCGCCTTCCACACGGCCTTGACAGGGGCCAGGGATCGAACCTGCAACCCAGGTACATGCCCTTGACCGGCAATGAAACCCTTGACCCTTTGGTCCGCAGGCCAACACTTTAACTGCTGAGCCAAACAGGCCAGGGCTCCTTTACTTTTTTTCACTCACTCCCTGAATATTGGGCTTGAGCATTTTCCCCCAAAGACCTGCCTAAAAGGCAGTTGTGCTATCAATGAGATATTTTATGTTCCTTGAAGTCATGCCTTGTTAACTGGCATCTGTGGTGCACCAGGCACACTCCACAGATCTCCCTACCAGGCAGGAGGGGATCATTGCAAAGGTGGAGTGAGGAAGGTAAAATGTTCACGAAGCTGTACATACCTGTGCCCTGGGAGAGAGCAAAAGCAAACACTGAGAACTTACTTAACTGGTTTTATTTCCTCGGTGTGTTCATCATGGGTCGGGGCTGCTATTTAGCTAGTTGTTCCACATTTTGAGTATCAACCTAGCAATAAATCTTGGAGTTTGACCTACGGGGGTCATTAGCTTTGCTAATGAGTGTCTCTTAAATAATATTAATTTAATTCAAAGTTTAGCTAAATTATTACCTTCCATGAAATCACACAGCAACTCACAGAGAAGTCTTGATGACTAATGAAGTTGTTGCTCGTACATTTCTTGCAAAATATATTTTGAAGACAGAGACCTTCAATTGCTTCTTACTGAAAGCTAAGGAGGAACTCTCCTTTTAGATACCCAGTCTGAAACTTACTTTGGCTATTTCTCACCTCCTTAGAATTTTCTGAGCCCCTAGAAAAGTCCTCAGCTCCTCTAAACATAAGGAAGTAGCAAATAATATTCTTAAATAAAATCTAGCAGCAGCTCCTGAGTTCCCCATTTTTTAAATTGAATTTATTGGGGTGTCATTATTTCACAAAACCATATAGGATTCAAGTGTGCAACTCAGCATCATCTGCACACTGCATCGTGAGCCCATCACCCAAAGCAAAGTCTCTTTCCATCCCCATTTATCCCCGCTTTGCCCACCTCCACCTGCCCCCACCCTTTTTCCCTCTGGCTATCACTACACTGTTGTCTGTGTCTATGTGAGCTATATGTGTGTGTGTGTGTGTGTGTGTGTGTGTGTGTGTGTATGTATATATATATTCTCACTCATTAGCAAAGCTATACTTGTTTTATCTAGGTTGTTGCTACAGAGTTGAGCAGGTATAATTACAAAATAATTGAATTGATTCCATAAAGCTTCATGGAAAAATGAGTTGGATTATTTTATAGACACATTTGTTATGTGGCTTGTTCATTATAATAGATTGCAAAGTAAAATTTAATTAAAATTTCCTTTTTTTCCTCTCTAGGATTCATTCTTTTCTAATTTAGTAGTGTGTGTATTTTATTATAGTCATGGATATCTCCTATGATAGTCAGGATTCATTTTTTATGCCTTTATATTGCCTGAAACATAAAGGTAATAAAATCTGAAAATGTGAACGTGCCGAGATATACATATATATGTTGTTGTTGTTTTTTTAATCCTCACCAGAGGATATGTCTCCATCTATCTTCAGATAGAGTGGGAGAGAGGGAGAGAGAGAGAAACATCGACGTGAGAGGGACACATCTACTGGTTGCCTCCTGCGCGGCCCCGAACAGGGCCGGGGACGAACCGAAACCAAGGTACGTGTCCTTCACTGGAATCAAACCCGAGACTCTTTGATCCTCAGGCCGAGGCTCTAACTGCTGAGTCAAACCGGCCAGGGCATATATATGTTTTTTTGCTTAATCTTTTCACCTTCTTTCATCCAGCCCCCAAACACCCGCCCCTCTGACACTGTCAGTTCTATGTATCCATGCTTCTATTCCTATTTTGTTCTTCAGTTTATTTTGTTCATTAGATTCCACATGTGAGATCATATGGTATTTGTCTTTCTCTGACTGGCTTATTTCACTTAGCATAATAACCTCCAGGTCCATCCATGCTGTTGCAAAAGGTAAGATTTCCTTCTTTTTTTTTTTTTTTTTTACGGCCAAGTAGTATTCCATTGTGTAAATGTACCACATCCTTTTTTTTTTCCTTTATTGATTTTGGAGGGAGAGGAAGTGAGAGGGGGAGAGAGATAGAAACATCAACGAAAGAGAACATAGATTGGCCACCTCCTGCATGCCCCCCACTGGGGATTCGGCCTACAACCTGGGCATGAGTCCTGACTGGGAATCGAACCGGTGACCTCTTGGTGCATGGGTCGACGCTCAACCACTGAGCCACACCAGCCGGACTGTACCACATCCTTTTAATCCACTCATTTACTGAAGGGCACTTGGGCTGTTTCCAGATCTTGGCTATTGTAAATAATGCTGCAGTGAACATAGGGGTGCATATATCCTTTGGAACCAAGTTTTCTGTTTTTTATTTGACAGAGGTCCAACAGAGATCTTCACTTGCCCTTTATTTCATGACAATTTCTCTGCCAAGTGAGGCATTTCACTGTCCTCCTTTCCACTCATACATATTGACTTCTTTTGACTTCCAGGCTCAGTGCAAACTGCTTTCAATCCTGAGCTGGGAGATGCTCAGATGGTGAAGATTTCTCCACTATTTTTCTAGCAATTAGGTCTTCCCAAATGAGTAGCTCCCTTTGAGTTCCTGGGTTTGACCACCCTGAGTGTGTGTTGTAGGGAACAGGATGCTTATTTATTTATTTATTTATTTATTTATTTATTTATTTATTTATTTATTGGTTTTTTGTTCGTTAATCCTCACTGGAGGATATTTCCATTGACTTTTAGAGAGAATGGAAAGGATGGAGGAAAGGGCGGGGGGTGGGGGAGAGAGAGAGAGAGAGAGAAACATCAATGTGAGAGAGACACATTGACTGGTTACCTCCCGCACATGCCCGGACCCGGGCTGGGTATAGAACCTGCAACCCAGGTATGTGCCCTTGATTGGGAATCAAACCCATGACCCTTCAGTGCACAGGCCATCACTCTAAGGGCTGAGCCACACCGGCCAGGGCAGGGTGCTTGTTTTTAAAGAAACCTAGCATTGTCTCCCATGAAGCTGCTTTCTGCCTGAACTGACTTCACAGTCCTCTCCACTTTCCACCCCTACACCTACCTGTCAGCTTCACACTGAACCTGAGCAGTCAGTAATTTATTGGCAAAATGACAGCAGAGGGGCCCCCATGGCTCACTGCTTTTGAAGACATGTTGAAATCATTTGTCTCTCTGTCTTGACACTCTCCAAGCTACAAGTGGTTTCCATTTTCAACTTGTGGCAGAAATCATAAGCCAAAGAAGCAAATAAGTGTTTCCACAAAATGTAGAAAAGAAACACTCTCCTGCTACCCAACTGTGAAATGTCCAACTTGGTACTTCCATTAACTTTTGTCCCTCTTTCTAAGAAACCCATGAGAGGATTAAATTTTTCTAAGTTGGCTACTGACCATTGGAGTAGATTTTTAGCAACAGTATTGGGTCCAATTTCTTCAATATACCAGACTGGATTGACTTTCAGACCCCTCCCCAATATGTTATAGAGGCACATGTGAATTTCTAAGGATTTCATCCAGGTTATTTATTCTGCTACTTTGGTTTCCCATCATTATCAAGATGGCTTAGATAGAAGAGAGACCACAGCTATCAGTTCTAGTTCTTCACTATAGAAACTTGTATTTTAGCTGAAGAGAGCAAAATATTCCAACATGTCCAAATTAATATGGCCATTCCTTCTTTAGCATGGGGAATATGATTCTGGAAATGGGAGCCCTAACTGTATAGTCCTTTTTGAGATGCTGCTCCAGTTTTGCAAGGTGGTAGAGTTTTCTTCAAATCCTCTGACATTATAGGATGTCTCTACCCCTGATTTCTTTCAGCCATCAGTCATTCAACTGTTGATCAATCCTTTCATACTGTGGCATAGTTAGGACACCTTTTATAATTTCAAAGAGTTTACTCCATCCCCTGATTGTCTGTTGATCTTTACCCTTGTTTCCTGAACTCTTTCTTTGAAGGTGCCCCCAGTCCGCATAAAACTCCCATTTTAACATTCAACCTGATAGTCTTCCTATATATGGGGGCAGGCATAGCACCATCACTCATACACATTTTGCTAGCCATTATAGGTCAAAACTATCTCCCAGAGCACAAACTAAATTACAGAAAAATAGGTCAAAGAGAAGTCAACAACACACTGCAGAACTCACTTAGCTCCCCAGCTCCCACCCTGGTCCAGGCCACCATCATCTCTCACCTGGATTATTGCAATAGCCTCCTAACTCACCTTCCTGCATCTCCCCTTGCTCCTACCAGCTATTCTCTACAAGCAGCCAGAGTGTTCTTTTAAGAGTGTTAGCCAGGTCATGTCAATTCTCTGCTCAAAACCCTCCAATGACTTCACTTACACTAAGAGTAAAACCTGAACTTGGCTTCACTTTGCTCAAATGTCACCTTAATGATGCAGCCTCCTCCAACCACCCCACATAAAATAACAACTTCCCCACCCCCACCTCTGCACCACACTCCCAATTCCGTATTGTGCTCTTTTCCCCATCCATAGCACCAAATACATTACATATTATATATTTCTTTATATAAGGTGTGGCAGGTCGTATTTTCCAAGATTTTACATTCCACACACTTTTCTTACAATGTGATGTTTCTACTACTCCCTTTGAGAGATGTTCTCCACCCCCATGAATGGAGATGGGCCTATAATTGTGGTGGAAGTGATGCTATGTGACCTGTGAGGTTAGGTTACAAAGAGCCATACAACCTCTGCCTGGTCCTCTTGGAACAGGCAATCTTGGAACTCAGCCACTATATGAGGAAGCCCAGGCCACATTGAGAGGTCAACAGCCAGCTGTTCTGGCCAACAGTCCCAGCTGCTGTCCAAGCCAACAGTCATCAACTTTCAGGCATTTGAGGAAGCTTTTGAGATGACTTCATCCTCCGCCACCACATGAGACTCTAAGTGAGAACTGTTTAGCTGAGCCTAATCACCTCCCAGAACCATGAGAGATAATAAAATTGTTGTTGTTCTAAGCCACTAAGTTTTGGAACCATTTGTTACTTAACAATAGATATTGGAACAATTTGTTTACGTGTGTATTGTCTATGTCTCTCCCCACTAGTATATGTTTCACAAGTTTAGGGGTTTGTTTGTTTTCTTTGTTACTGTATTCCCAGGATCTAGAACAGTGCTTGGCATATAGCAAGTAGTCAATAAATATTTTTTGCATGAATGAATGCAAGATGCATTTTCCGTATGGTATGCTAATGGTTATTGTTCAACAGTATGTGATACAGCCTGTTGGTCTAGAGCTCATTGACAGAGAGCAGAATTTGGCACAGGATGGCAAAATATATGTTTCAACAAGAATATTTCAGAGGCAAATAACATTATAATACATTACAATAATTATTGCAGGAAAGCATAAAATAGGATTTGAGCTTCATGTAGAATTTGTCTTTTGCTGATTGATTCCATAATCTCACCGTAGGCTTTTCCAGATCAGGTCTGGAAAGACTTCAGAAATATTTTCAAAAGAATTAGTGATTCTCTCAATTCAAATAATGAAGTTCTAAGAATGACTACTTGAAATCATGTTTTTGGTATGAAATGGGATGAAGTGGAATGAAAATGGATGGCGGTGTGGGCACCCATGTATATGAGTACACAATTTAGAATGCATACTTCTACTGCCTATTTTCATAGTCTGGTGGTTTGAATGGACTGTGTATATAAAGAGAAGGAATAAGTATATTCTGGATCTCCCCAATCTTGCACCAAGTACTTGATTTAGCATCTGGAATGGAGCAAATATATATATTTTAAATAACTTTACTGTTTATTGTTTTGTGTAAAACTTGTTTTTGTGTGTTTTTAAGAAACACCACCAAAAGTGGATTAGCTTAGTCCATCCCTTCCTCAGTCATCTGCTTCCCACTATCCTTCAAATACTATCCCCAAACATTTTGGAGTCAGGGGGCGGTGGGGAGGCTGCTAATCAGAGTCTGAGAGCAAGATGATCTCCTCTGGATCACATTGTGTGGTCACACTCATCTTGTAAGTACCAAGCTGGGAGGGTTATAACTTGGGGGGTTAGGGACAACTGGGCTGGAGATAGGCTACAGAGGGAGCTGGTCATCAGGCCATGGCTGGGAGAGTCCACCCTTGTTGAGAAATCAGCAACTGGGGCCATGGAAGTCAAGGGAAAAGGTGGTTTGGGCAGAGTACATATCTTCTTCCCAGTCTTCTCATGTAACGCCCTTTGCTCTTCCACATAGCTCAGAAACAGCCTCTTGAGGCAACCCTCACCGCAGGTATCAGAAGCTCCCGTGGTCCTGGAGCTAATATTTGTGTATTGCTTAAAGAGCAACAACATCCTCAAATATCTAAGGCAAATATTAACATTTTATCATCTTGGGAGGTAATAAAGGACAACATTTCTTAGCTTCCTGGAAAAGAGGTTAGTTTTTATTTGGGGAAAATAACAGGTGGATAGTCTTGAATGGACTAATCAATTTTTTGAGCCAATCTATCTCAGCCATGATTGAAGCAAAAAGCACAGTTGTCGAGTCTATGTTTTCTTAGAATTGAGTATCTTTGCTGAGTTTATTCACAATGACTTCAAAGCAGTTTTCATATACGAATCACCCCGATAAGCAATCATGTGTGATTTTCAGAATCCAGAAGGGTTCAGGGTAAAATGGCTTTGAAAGTTCTTCACTTAAGGCTGCCATAAGGCTACTTGGCTGAATGTCTCTTGAAGAAGAGTGCCATTTTGCTGCTTTCCTTCCAATGACAGTTGTTGGTGCCACTGGGTCTCACCATCTGGCCTGTGGCATGAGGGTCCCCTCTTGATGAGGTAGGTACAAGCCTTGAGTAGAAAGTGGGAATATACCCAAAATTTCACTCCAAAGTCTAGACAAGTGAACTGGGGAGTATTTTCTTTGGACATTCCATTTTTCTCACCCACCAAAATTTAGCTATTGCTTCTAAAGCTAATTATTCTTTATTTCATTTTTTTAAATGTTTTTATTTATTTATTTATTTGCAGGCCCAGACAAACTTGACTAGAAAAGAAGCCCGGGCAGGGGTTAGGCTGCGCCCATGACGTGTCACACCCCCCAACCAATAGAAAGGCCACGAAAGGGGGAGGGCGGAAGTGACGAGCCGTATCCCTCCGCGGGGCGAGAGGGTCGGTGGGGGGAGTCGGCGTCTCTCTCCCCCGCGCCAGCTCCTGTACACGGAGCCGCATTCCTTGGCCCTCCCACCCCCCCTCCCTCGGGGGCCCCCCCCGCCCCCCTCGGGAAAAAAAATCCACCCCAAATCACTCGAACCCGAGGGAGGTTTCCTTGCACCCTCAGGGAGACGAGCTATCAACGGTTCCCTCTTCTCCGTCTCCCCCCAAGCCCCCGTCCCCTCCCCTGCTCCCACCCCCTTCTCCCGGCGCCGAGTGCAGGTCCCTTTAAGGCGACGGCGCCTTCTTCGGGTCAGACTACCGGCGGCGACGACCACGGGAGGTGAGTGAGCGAGCCTTCTCTCTCCCCACCCCCTTCTCCCGGGGGTTCCGTTATCTTTTCGCTCGGCGAGGCGTTCGGAGGCGAGACAATGAGAGGGGGATGGGGCGGGTACGCGAGGGGTGGAGGCGGGGGCCCGGTGGCGCGCGCCCTCGCCCCCCACGAGTGGCGTCGCGGCCCGCGGCTGCGGCTGGCGTGGGGTGCGGCGCGGTGCGCGAGCGCGAGTGTGAGTGCGTGCGAGCCGCGGGAGTCGCGCGGCGGGCCGGGCCAGGCGGCCCCTGCCTGCTGCCTGCCGGCGCCCCCGCCCCCCAGCGGCCGCCGCGGCGCGCGCGCGCGCACTCGCGCCCCACGGCCCCGCACACACCCGACGTCCACACGCACGCCCTGGCGCGAGGCGTCTCGGAGGAGTGGGCGGGCGCGGGCGCGGGAGCGGGCGCTGGTGGCGGCCCGCTGGGGAAGGAGTAGGGGCGCGGGCGGCGGCGAGACGGCGGGGAGGGGCGGGCGTGGAGGCCAGGGGGCGAGGCTGCGCTGGGGAGGCGGGCGGGAGGGTGACGTCCCCCAGGGTGGGGGAGTGGTCGGGGAAAGAGTGGGGTGCTCTTTTTGAGTGCGAGGAGGAAAATGAGTGATGGCTTAGCCTCTCCCTTGTATTATGTAATCCCCACTTGGTCCAATAGTACATCCCATGCCTTAGAGCACTGCAGTTAGTTTATCAAGTCTCCTCCCCTGGCCCTGAATTTATGTGTGTGTGTGGGGTGGGGGTGGGGGGTTGGGGGGTGGCGCCATGACTTATAAAGTGGGATGGGGCGGAAAAATATTTTCTAGTGATTATATTCTGCCGCGGTGGGCGCCATGTTTATCCCAGGGACTATTTTCTCTGAATTCTTAGCACCTACTCTGAAAAGGAGTGATGTAAATCCACCTGCTTTCCCTCTTTTCTGCGAGTTCTGATTTCTTCTCCCGTTAGACGCGGGATTCCCTCATACTAGCTGGACGTTTCTCTGCTCACTGGTCCTGGACATTCTTAGATTAAAAAGGTGGAGTTGAAAAGAGCCTTGTAAATCATTGAGCACAATCTCATTTTTGAGATGGAAATAGAGGTAATGTACTGTCTCAGAACAGCCCTCTTGTTGCAGACTGTAGCCCAGTTCACACACTCATTTGATACCTTCCACCTCAAACCCCACATATCAGCTATGTTGGGGATGTATCTCAAACTACACTAAAGGAATTCACTCAATGAGAAAGGAGCAGGGAGGGCTGCTTCTTTGTGAACGACATTGAATTTTGAGACCGCTGTTGCTCTTGGCACTGGGGATTATACTCTTAAGTTCCATCCATTTAACACAATCATGCTTAACTTATTTTCGGGTGCATAAAAAGTACCTTGGAGATTGTTAAAGGTGCAATTTGGTGGTGGTGGGGAGACTCATCCCCAATTCTGTTTGGGTGGGATGGCAAGGGAGGTGTCATCTCGTCATTTTTAGCTTGCTGTCCTTTAGTTGAGACTGATTAAGGTAACTTCTACATTGAGAATTGTTAGTCCAGCATGAAGGTGCTCAAAATAGAATCTTCAAACAATTAAAATGGCAATGTATGTCTTTGGTTTCCTGCTCCTTTCCCATGTTGGTGGTGTATCTCAAACTAAATGAACTAATGAAGACTCTTGGGGTGAACAGGGTTTTTGTTAGTGTTTCCACCCCTACCTTGAACCAGTGGTATAATCTAGGAAAGCAGTTCTCAAAGTGTGATCCACTGACACCTGGGGACCTCCTCAGACCCTTGAGGAGAGTCAGGAGGTGAGAACTCTTTCCAAAATAACACTAAGATGTCCTTTATCTTCTTAACTGACATTTACACTCATGCTCCAAAAGCAAGGATGGTAAAACCACTGGTGGTGTATTAGCACAAAGCAAAGAAGTTGTACGAAACTCTACTATATTTACTTGAGAATATTTTGATGAAGCAATAAAAATGATTAATTTTATTAAATCTCAGCCCCTGAGTACATGTCTTTTTAATTTTTTAAGTATTTTTGACCAAATGGGAAGTATACATAAAGTACTTAATGCTGCCTAACAAGGTATGATCTATGTTATAAGGAGAAGTACTTGTGAGATTGAGTTGTGGAACAGCACTGTTTCATGGAATAACATTTTTACTTTAAAGAAGGACTGACAGACCAGATTTTTACACTTGAGTGTTTGGTAGATGTTTTCCTGAATGAAGTGAGCTTGTCACTTCTAGGAAAACAATTGACATCATTTGTTACCAATGATAAAAATTTGAGAGTGAAATTAGAATCCTTTTTTTTTTTTAATCCTCACCCAAGGACATTTTTGCATTTATCTTCAGGGAGAGAGGGAGGAAGAGAGAGAGAGAAACATCTATGTGAGAGACACATCGAGTGGTTGCCACCCACATGACCCCAACCGGGGCCGGTGACAAACTGCAACCGAGGTACGTGCCCTTAGCGGGAACCGAACTGGGACTCTCTGGTCCGTGGGCCGAAGCTCTAACCGCTGAGCCAAATCGGCCAGGGCGAAATTAGAATTCTTAAAAAGTTGAAATCTCAAGTTTGACAGTTTCTTAATATTTAACAGACTTTTCTTATAACATCAGTGTTGATGACTGAGTTTTAAAAAATGTTTTTATAGATTTTAGAGAGAGGAAGGGAGAGAGAGAGAGAGAAACATCAGTGAGAGAGAACCATTGATGGGCTACCTTCTGCAGGGCTCCTACTGGGGGTTGAGCCTGCACATGGGCATGTGCCCTGACTGGTAATTGAACTGGCGACCTTTTGATGCATTGGACCACACTCAACCAACTGAGCCACAGGGGTGAGGCCAATGACTGATTTTTATGTGTTTTTTTGTTATTGTTGTTTTATAGAGAGAGAGGAAGGGAGAGAGAGAGAGAAACATCGATGTGAGGGATACATTGATTGGCAGCCTCCTGCACACCCCCCACTGTATATGTATAATGAAATGTGTCAAGGTTTGGAAGATGGGTATGTTTCAAAATCAGCATGGGTAAAAATCCTTTCAAAAGGCAAGATACACCAGTGAATTTTAATGTAGCAAAATACAAAAAGTTCATTGATAGGGTTTCAGATTCCAAGATGCAATTATCCTTTAAGAAACTACCATATTTTTTGCCCTGGCCATTTTGGCTCATCGGTTAGAGCGTTGGCCCGCAGACCAGAGAGTTCCGGGTTCTGTTCCCGCTAAGGGCATGTGCTTCGGTTGCAGTTTGTCCCTGGCCCCAACCAGGGCCGTGTGGGTGGCGACCACTTGATGTGTCTCTCTCACATCGATGTTTCTCTCTCTCTCTCTCCCTCTCTCCTGCTCTACCTGAAGATGAATGCAAAAACGTCCTTGAGTGAGGATAAAAAAAAAAAAAAAAACTACCATTTTTGAGATTTAGTATTGTTTCAGTATACACAGCTATCTGTAAAGTTGTTTTTTTTTTTTTAATACTTCTCCCTTTTCCTACCAACTGTGTGAGGCCAAATCTTCATTATATAATTTAACCAAAACAACATAGCAACAGACTGAATGCAGAAGCTATGAGCATCCATAAAAGGTTAGACAATGTTACTTTCCTCACTATTTTGGGGAAAAATAGTATTAAAAAAATGTTTTTATTGATTTTTTTTTTTTTTTAATAGAGAAAGGAAGGGAGAGGGAGACAGAAACATCCATTGGCTGCCTCCTGCACACCCCTACTGGGGATCGAGCCAGCAATCCTGGCATGTGGTCCCACCGGGAATCTAAAGGGGGCAACTTCTAGGTGCATGGGATTATGCTTAACCTACTGAGCCACACTGGAGCAGAAAAATAGTAATTTTAATAGAAAATGTTATTTATGTCAACATATAATGGGTTTTTTAAAAACTTACTGATAAATATTTAAGTTTTTCTGTTTTAATTTCTAATATGGCAAATATCAAAAGATAAAGTCCACATAAATCAAACTTCTTTGGGGTCCTTGATAATTTGAAGAGTGTGAAGGGGTCCTGAGACCAAAAACTATGAGAATCACTGTGTCTGTCCCATGCGTCTCTTCTGCTCCTGAGATCATCCAAATCTGCCTCCATTTAGGAACATCTGGAGACTTTACACATGTTAGAGTTAATAATTTAAGAGGTAGTGACTTGGGAAATAATTCTAGGGCAATCCTTGGTTTGAATCCTGGCTGGGCATTTACTAACTGGAACCTTGGGCAAGTTACTTAATCTCTCTAAACTTCAGTTTTGACCTCATCTGTAAAATGTAGTACTTAGGACAGAATGTGAGAATTCATTGAGATAATGAATGTAAAGTACATAATAATGCCTGGCCATATCACAGTAAAATAAAATATATTTCCAGATAATGCTTGAGTCTTTATTCTCCATATATGTCTTTTTGTTGAAGGAGAAGACCTCTGATTTAAATTACAAACCCTAGAGCCTTTGTCATATTAATATAGTAAGACTTTGATTCTTCGGCATTCTGGTTTGTGATACTAAGCCATAGCCACAAAAACATTTTTGTTGTTGTTAATACTCATCCAAGGATATTTTTCCATTGATCCTTAGCGTAGGAGGGAGGGAGGGAGAGAGAGAAATACTGATGGAAGAGAGACGTGTG
This sequence comes from Tadarida brasiliensis, assembly GCA_030848825.1. Classification (NCBI taxonomy): domain Eukaryota; kingdom Metazoa; phylum Chordata; class Mammalia; order Chiroptera; family Molossidae; genus Tadarida; species Tadarida brasiliensis. The sequence continues at coordinate 20,486,510 of CM061275.1, forward strand.
GATTGGTTGCCTCCCTCACGACCCCAACTGGGCCAGAATCGAACCTGCAACCCAGGTATGTGCCCTTGACTGGGTTTCCCGTGACCCTTTTGGTTTGAGAAACTCTAACTGCTGAGCCACACCCACCAGGGCCACAAAAACATTTTTACATATAACTCTGGGGAGGAGAGGAGAAGGGAAATAGACTGTTTTGCTAATATTTAGCAGAGATAAATGCAGTTGAGGGACTAGAAATGGAATTTACAGCACATACAGATGTCAATGAAGAAAAGCTTTTCTTGGGAGAGGGACTCCTGAATATTAAACGCTTTAAAAATTGAGAACTTTGGCCCTGGCCGGTTTGGCTCAGTGGTTAGAGCGTCGGCCCACAGACCAGAGAGTCCCAGGTTCGGTTCCCGCTAAGGACACATACCTCGGTTGCAGTTTGTCCCCGGCCCCCGTTGGGGTTGTGTGGGTGGCAAGGAGTCAATGTGTCTCTCTCACATCGATGTTTCTCTCTCTCTCTCTCCCACTCTATGTGAACAAAAAATGGAAAAATGTCCTCGGGTGAGGATAAAAAAAAACAAGACGTAGAGAACTTTGCCAGTTTAGCTCAGTGGTTAGAGTGTTGTCCTGCAGACCGAAGGGTCTCGGTTCAATTCCTAGTCAAGGGTACATGCCTAGATTTTAGGTTTGATCCCCAGCCCTGGTCCGGGTCCTGCTGGAGGCAACCAGTATGTCTCTCTCACATTGATGTTTCTCTCTCTCTCTCTCTCACCCCCTCAGCCCCCCCCATCTATCTAAAAATAAATTGAAAGATATCCTTGAGTAAAGATTAAATAAAAAAATAAATAAAAATAGGGATCTTATTGCTTACTTTAGTTGTTTTAGTAAACAGTATATAACTAATATTTGGGTGCTTCTTGATAGGAGACTTGTCACAAAAGTGGAAATCATTTTGTGTTTGGGAATATTAGACAGATTATTAAAACTAAGAACCCATTGTGAATACTATATGGAACAGATTCTTTGACAAAATGGCTATGCAAAAGATTGGATAAATAAAAGCTTCTTATTACAGGTTTAACAATAATTCATTTTATAGCCATTTTAAGGAGTCAGCCCTATAGTTAATTTTTTTTAAAACCTCAAACTGAGGTAACTTGAAAACAAGTCAGTTTTTTTGAGCATTATTATTGCTTATTTCTCACCCTAGAGCAAGAGAGTGGTATTCTTAAAGTTTTTGTTTTTTTAAAATATTTTTCCTGTTTCAAATGTTCTTTTTATATTGATTTATGAGCTGGTATGTACTAGCAGTGAATTGAAAATATTAGATTCTGAATTCTTCATTCCTGGAGTTGACTTTACAGCTATGAAAGAAACAGATAAATTAAAGGAATTCAAAGCTTCAAGAGCCAAATCTGTCTGGGGAGTTTTGGTAGAAACAAATGTTTTCCTAATCTTATTTGAGATGAAGATAGGTAAACATTTACTGCCTATTAAATACCTCATAAGTAGACTGACAGGTATATGTGCAGGATTCTTTTTGCTGCTTTTAAATAACAGATCATTTATAAAGAGGCTCTTTGTATCTTGCCTTTTCAATTATATAGGCTTTTATTGTATCTTGCTTTTTCAATTATATAGGCTTTTATTGATTAGCTGATAATATAGGACCCAAGTATAAAATAGATTACCATATTTTCCAGCATTTAAGGTATAATCCACTCCTCCCTAGAAAGGTCTGTACCTGGTACACCCATATTATGGATGGCAGGATGAATGCCAAAAACTTAAAAGACTGGGAATTGCTAATAGTCCTGTGTGAGCTGCAGTGTTGAGTAAAGCCTACCTAATGCACAAAAATCATGTCACTAGTGTAATTGCTGCTATAAAATACAGAAACCATATAGGTTGCCAAGATGTCGAATAATGGATTGGATTAATGGAACATGGCAGTGTTCATCTCATCTTACAGTATCTTAACCCACCTTAGATTAATTTATTTTTCTAATGTTATTTATTGTTCTACATCTTAAGAACTGCGTATATACAATCTATGAAAATTGCTCCTAGAAATAAGAACAAGTTAACAGAAAAATTTAACCAACAAGACTACCAATTTGATTTAAGTAAAAAGGATAATGACAGCCTGACCCATGTGGCTCACTGGTTGAACGTTGACCCATGCACTAAGAGGTTGCTGGTTTGATTCCTGGTCAGGGCACATGCCCAGGTTGTGGGCTCAATCTCCAGTGGGGGGCATGCAGGAGACGGCCATTTGATGTTCTCTCTTATCTATGTTTCTCTTTCTCTCTCTCCCTTTACCTTCCTCTCTCTCTAAAATCAATAAAGAAGACATATTAAAAAAAAAAAAAGATAGTGATAGAATATTGTAGTATAAAATATCACAACCAAAATACGAGTAGGTAGTTTTGCTCCCAGCTTTTTTTTTCCCCCCGATTTCAGAGGTTATAGTTGACATATAAAATTTCAAGATATTTGAAGTATACATTATGGTAATTTCATATATGTATACATTGTGAAAGGATTTTCCTCATCTAGTCAACACATTCATCACCTCACATATTTTTCTTTTTTTGGTGAGAACATTTAAGTTCTACTCGCTTAGCAAATTTCAGTTATGGGCCCTGGCCGGTTTGGCTCAGCGGTTAGAGCGTCGGCCTGCGGTCCAGAGAGACCCGGGTTCGGTTCCCGCTAAGGGCATGTACTTCGGTTGCAGTTTGTCCCTGGCCCTGGTTGGTCGTGCGGGTGGCAGCCACTCGATGTGTCCCTTTCACGTCGATGTTTCTCTCTCTCTCTTCCTCTCTCTCCCTCCACTCTATCTGGACAAAAAATGGAAAAATGTCCTCGGGTGAGGATAAAAAAAAAAAAAAAATTTCAGTTATGAGATACAGTATTATCAACTGCAGTCACCATGTTATACATTAGATTCACAGACCTTTTCATCATGTCTCGGCTTTTTATTAATAAAATTTCATGTATGTAAAAAAAGTTAAAAGAATACCACAAGGAGTACCTACACCTAGATATAACAATAATTTTTTTTATTGATTGATTTTTTTTTTTTTTTTTTTTTTTTTAGAGAATGGGAGAGGAAAAGAGAGAAAAATTGGTTTGTTGTTCCACTTATTTATGCATTCATTAGTTGTTTCTTATATGTGCTCTGACGGGATCAAACCTGCAACCTTGGCGTATCGGAATGATGCTCTAACCAACTGAGCTGCCCGGCCAGGGTCTAGATGCAACAATTTTTAATATGCTGGCATATTTTATGTCTTTTAAGAAAATGCCAAAAGATCTATATATTTGCTGAACCAGTTGAAAGTCACAGTCATAACACGTCCACTAAATATTTCATGCATTTGATAAGAATACATTCTGCTGCATAACTCTACTATTATCTTTTCTAAGAAAATTAAAAATAATTTCCAAATGTCATCTAGTATCTACAGGCATGCCTTGGAAATATTGGGGGTTTGGTTCCAGACTATCATAGTAAAGCAAGTCACATGAATTTTTTTGTTTCCCAGTTTTTATAAAAGTTGTGTTTACAGTAGCCCGGCCTGTGTGGCTCAGTGGTTGAAGGTTGACCCATGCACCAAGAGGTCACTGGTTCGATTGCCAGTCGGGGCACGTGCCCAGGTTGTGGGCTCGGTCCCCGGTGGGGGGCATGCAGGAGGTGGCCAATCGATGTTTCTATCTCTCTCTCCCTCTCCCGTCCTCTCTCTAAAAATAAAGAAAAAAATTTTTTTTAAAAAGTTGTGTTTGCAATATACTGTAGTCTATTTTAAAGTGTACAATAGCATTATGTCTAAAAATACAATGTGCTGGGGACTGGGAGCAGGAAGGAGGGGGTCAATGGGAAAAAAAGGGGGACATATGTAATACTTTCAACAATAAAAAAATCCAAAAAATAAAATAAAGTAAAAATACAATGTGTAGACCTTAATTAAAAATACATTGTTGGGCCCAGTCGGTGTGGTTCAGTGGTTGAGCGTCGACCCATGCACCAAGAGGTCGCCAGTTCAATTCCTGGTCAGGGCGCATGCCCAATCCCCAGTGGAGGGCATGCAGGAGGCAGCCAATCGATGTTCTCTCTCATTGATGTTTCTATCTCTCTTTCCCTTCCTCTCTCTCTAAAAGCAATAAAGAAAAAAATAAAAAATAAAAATAAATAAATAAAAATACATTATTAGGGGCCCAGCCAGTGTGGCTCAGTGAATTGAGCTTCGTTCCATGGACTGAGAGGTCCTGGTTCAGTTCCCGGTCAGGGCACATGCCCAGATTTCCGGGCTCAGTCCCCAGTGGGGGGCATGCAGAAGGCAGCTGATGGATGTAGCGCTCTCACATTGATGGTTCTCTCTCTCCCTGCTCTCTCTGTAAAAAAATCAGTAAAGCATATTTTTAAAACTATAGAAAATACATTATTGGGGGGAAAATGGGGAACATCTGTAATACTTTCAACAATAAAGATAAAAAAATACATATTGCTTTAAAATGCTAACCATCATCTGAGACTGTTGGAAAAATGGTACCAATAGACTTGCTCAACACAGGGTTGCCATAAACCTTCTATTTGTAGAAAATGCAATACCTGTGAAGTGCAATAAAACAAGGTATGCCTGTATTCTATATTCAAATGTTCCAGTTGTCCCAAAATATTATTTATAGCTTTTTTATGAACCAGAATCCAATAAAGGTTCACATGTTGCATTTTGTTATGTCTCTTTAGTTTCTTTTAATCAAGTTTGGTCTTCTCACTGTGTGTGTGTGGCACTGACAATTTTAAGGAGACCATTTCTTATATATAATACTTCATATTCTGCATTTGTCTGATTATTTCCTTATAGAAGGTCTCACCTTCTGGATTTATATCATTATTTCTTTGTGGTGCTACTTACACTTCTATTGCTGTATTTCCTATAAACCGGAAATCACATTTAAAGGCTTGCTTTAATTTAGGGTAAACATTGCCAATGACTTTTCTTGTTATTTTACAAAAGAACAAGTCATAGACCAAACAGCTGATGACAGGTAGAGTTTGGATTGTTGGCTAACATTTTTCTGTTTAACTTATTACCCATATAACCTTTGGCTTTTGAGATATAGAGCTACTTCTGTAACTTTAAGTTCAAGCATAACAATAAGACTTTGAGAAAGAACACAGAAAAAGGATTGCATCATGATTTTGGTTCACTGCCCTCTGAGAAAATGATTCAGAAGTTGAAGAGGAAAGAAGAGTTGATATATTTAACAAAAGCAACCCACAGAGGAATTGTAAAGGGGTTGCAACCAGAAATTTTGGAAATGGTGATTAGATTAGAGGTCTTTGGGAAATTATTTTCACAAAAAATTTTCACCGGTCAACACTGATAATAACACATACTGATAGTAAAAATAATGATAGTAACCATAATTTTGGGGAGTTAACATCATGATGCTTCAGTTTTATGAGGAGAAATTACATACCTGGGCCAGAAGTATGTAAAAATGGCACAAAAGTTGTTAGATGAATGTGAAGATAAAATCAAGTTTTACAGGTAGATGATTATAGGGTGAAATAAGCTACATGTATATGAGTTTTATAAAAGTGTTTTTACTATATAAGATGTAACCAGTTTGAAAAATTTCTAGGAACCTATTCTGATCATCTCTTATGTTGTAGTGAGGATAAATATTTTAACAAGAAATGATGGTTCTTTGCGTAGAATGTGGAATGGTTCTTTTTAAAAAATTCCTCCTTTTCAGGACATGGATTCAATTTGATCAGGGTTTCTCAATCTTAGCACTATTGACATTTTGTGCCACATGAGTCCCCAGCTGGCTTGTGCATTGTAAGATGTTGAATAGCACTCCTGGCCACTACTTAATAAATAGATGCCAGTAGCACCCATCTCCACCACCATCCCTAGTTATGACTACCAAAAGTATCTCTAGACATTGCCAAATGTCTTCTCAGGGCAAATTATCACTCTTTCAATATCACTAAGTTAGATAAAACTCACTGGCATGCGTGAAGTCTCCTTCATGATGTCCTTTATGTACTAGGTTTGCTGTTGTATAAGCTGTGTACAGCTGTTGAACCCAAGTCCTTTTGGCAGATGTGCTGCACAGCTTTTAGCTCCATTGGGAATTGTATTGAGGGTAGAAATGAGCTCTTCATTTGTAAGTCAAGGTCTAGCCTATTGCTTTATCAACCCCCCACCCCCAGCCCCCAATTTGCTTGGAAAAGAACTTTATTGTGTTATATATAAAGTTTTTTACAAGTAGTTGAGAAATTTGTTTGGTATCTTTAAGGTGATCTGTCTATATTTTGGCTGGAAAAGATAGTTACTTACTAAAGGACTTGATTAAACTAATTATATCTTCTTTGTTAACCTTTGATTGTCCTTAAATTTTTTAAACTGTATATAAATTCTGCCAATCATGAAAATGATCAAGGCATCTTGTTACTGTAAGGGAAAGGGAATGAGTACAGTTGGGATAGGGTAAAAGCAGAAGTAATGAGGGTTTTTTTTTTTCTTTCTTTCTTGATTTTAGAGAGAGGAAGGGAGAGGGAGAGATAGAAACATCGATGAGAGAGAACATCAACTGGCTGCCTTCTGCATGCCCCTCACTGGGGATTTGGCCCACAACCTGGGTATGTGCCTTGACCGGGAATCGAATTGGTGACCTCTTGGTGCATGGGTTGATACTCAACCACTGAGCCACACCGGCGGGGCGCTTGGAACATCTTGTCTATCAGATAGCAAGGATTTTATTGAACACGGCAAAGGTTTGTGTCAGGACTTGGAAACGGATTGAAGAAGTTGTCATTGGCCAAAATAGGACACTTCGAAGTTATCAATAAAGATAACTATGGTGGCCCTGGCCAATTTGGCTCAGCAGTTAGAGGGTTGGCCCACGGACCAGAGGGTCCCGGGTTCGGTTCCCGCTAAGGGCACGTACCTCAGTTGCAGTTTGTCCCCGGCCCTGGTTGGGGTCGTGTGGGTGGTGACCACTCAATGTTTCTCTCTCACATCGATGTCTTTCTCTCTCTTTTCCTCCCTCTCTCCCTCCTGCTCTATCTGAAGATAAATGCAAAAATGTCCTCGGATGAGGATTAAAAAAAAACCAAAAAACTATTATTACAGTGGATGAAAATATATCAAAACTTTAAATCTGTGATACAGTCGTTTAAGAACAAGCTTATTGGTCACTTTGGGGAAATGCTAGTGCAATAACTCATTATTTTGAAAACTGGTAAATAAAAGGGAAAGAATCACGAAAGATAGAACAGTCAAGACTTTCACTACGTGAATTGTATCATTGGATGACCAAATAGTAGATATACATATATTTGTAATAGAAGCATTCCAGTTAAGAAATGAAGAAATGAGCCCTTGGCCAGGTGGCTCAGTTGGTTGGAGTGTTGTCCTGTACACTGAAAGATTGTGGGTTCGATTACTGGTCAGGGCACATACCTGGGTTGTGGGTTTGGTCCCTGTCGGGTCCCATATGGGAGGCAACGGGGCCCATATGGGAGGCAACCGCTGGATGTTTCTCACATCAATGTCTGTCTGTCTCCCCCCCCCCCCTTTCTCTCTCTTCCTCTGTCTCTAAAAGTCAATAAAAAACATATCCTCAGGTGAGGATTAAAAAAAGAGAAAGAAATGAAGGAGAATGATAGATATAGACTGACTGGACCCAGGCATTGAAAGTGCCTCCTGATGTAAGAAAACACCACCCTTAAGAGTAGATGGGGGCGCGCTCTCCCTCCCAGGAGCATGCCCATGCCTTTCCCTTCCCCTTCCCCTTCTTCTTCCCCTAGAGGAGTGCATCTCCTAAACTGTAAGGGGGACCCCACAAGACTTCCAACCCAGAAGCAATTGGCAGCTAACCCTCTGAACCTGTCCCCAAGGCTCCCTTTTCTCTGACTTCAGTGAGACAAAGCAGCCCAGCCTAGACTCTCCTGTTATTTCTACCCTAGGCCCTATCTTGCTTCACTATCCCCTGCTTTAATAAATGTCTTCTAAAAAAAAGAGAGAGTAGACAGGAAGTGGGAAGGTGGGGGTTGTGGGGGGCAGTGGTTCAACCTGTATCTAAGAAATTTATCAGATAATCATAATATGTGGACCTTATTTGGATCCTAATTCAAATCAACTTTAAAAGTTGGTATTTGAGAGGATTTGAAATTTGAATGCTGACTAGATATTTGAAATTGAGGGACTATCAGTTTTTAGGCATGTAATAGTACTATAATTTTTGTGGTATATGATTTTTTTCAAGTCCTTATTTTTTAGAGCTACATACCAAAATATTTATGAATGTGATATTAGGGATTAGCTTCAAAATAATATGAAGGAGAGTGGGCATAGATGAAACAAGATCAGTGTTGAGTTGGTAATTTTTGAAGCTGGATGATAGATTCATGTCTGATAATTTTGTATTTAATTAAAATTATATCTCATTTTCAAAATAGCAGAGAAAAGGAATCACTACACTCTTGATTTAGAGACTCATAGCTGTAACATGATGAAAGTTTTCCCGTTGGTTAAATTATGAATCTTAAATTTACTGCCTATCCAAATTTTCTTCTTGGTGTAGCACTGTGTTCCCTATGTGCTGGCCTTTAATTTCTGAAATTCACGTTTTCACCTAGCAATTTCTCAGAAGAAATGAAAATGTCCCTAAATTGAGTAAAGATTGAATTTCAACATAGTTTTGTTTTTTAGGGTGAAAAGTATTTAAGTCTATGAGTACATTTATTCTTTATAGCAAAGTAATAAGAAAAAAAAAATTCCAGGGGTATGTGTGTGAAATTAAGTTAAAGATTTGATGTGGAAAGGGATTAAACATGAGTAGAATGATAGGGAAGATCTGTACATTTTAGTACCGTATATGTAGCAATTCCTGCCTGTCTTTAGTAAAAATAGTGGAAAGGTGACTATGCCATGGATCACTTGAAAGACCAAAGAGAATGATGGTGTTTTTTTCTTGAGCCTCTTGGTGAAGATATTAAATACAGTATTTCATCATATTAATGATTTTTTGGATACTGAGAACTACAAGAAGGAAGCTAAATTTGCATTTTTATTTTTAAAGTTTGCAAAGCATTTAGGTTGATATCTATTGTGGCATGGTCCATCTTTCCAAAAGAGTTAAATTTTTGGACTCTGAGTTAAAATGGTGAAATGAAAGGAATGATTACATTTTGAGATAAGAGTCTAGGTTAGACTTGAGGACTGAGAAACTTGGTTTCTGTCTTTTAGAGATATTTTGGATATAAGTCTGTAAAATATGCCCAGTCAGCAGATTTATTTACCCTTATTGGTTTATTCCCTCTTGTTCTCTGTAAAAAAAATCTTGAAAAACATTTTCTTAGTTAAATTTTTCTGTCTATTTTGAATCTTTTTAAAAAAAAACTTTTTAAAAAAAATTGATTTTGGAGAGAAAGTAAGGGAGAGGGAGAGAGATAGAAACATTGATGAGAGAGAACATTGATTGGCCACCTCCTGCATGCCCCCCACTGGGAATTTGACCCACAACCCAGGCATGCATGTGCCCTGACCGGGAATCGAACTGGTGGCCAGGCATTGTTTTGAATCTTTTAATTTACATTGGCTGTCCTTTCAAAATCTACCTTCCCACTCTGTCTCTTAGAGTACTTTTTTCATGGGAGGAATAACATAATTTGACTTTGGTCAGATGGAAGAAACATTCAGTATTCTTATTAAAAGTCATTGTTTCGCCCAGCCGGTATGGCTCAGTGGCTGAGCACGGACCCGTGCACCAGGAGATCGCTGGTTCAATTCCCAGTCAGGGCACATGCCCAGGTTGTGGGCCAGGTCCCCAGTGGGGAGCATGCAGGAGGCGGCCAATCGATGTTCTCTCTCTTCAGTGTTTCTATCTCTCTCTCCCTTCCTCTCTCTAAAGTCAGTAAAGAAAAAAAATGTCATTGTTTCATGAAATTAAACATGCACGCAGTCTCTTAAGATATAAATACTTGAGCCCTGGCCGGTTTGGCTCAGCGGGTAGAGCGTCGGCCTGCGGTCCAGAGAGTCCCAGGTTCGGTTTCCGCTAAGGGCACGTACCTCGGTTGCAGTTTGTCCCCGGCCCTGGTTGGGTCGTATGGGTGGCAACCAGTCGATGTGTCTCTCTCACATCGATGTTTCTCTCTCCCTCCAGCTCTCTCTGAAGATGAATGAAAAAGTGTCCTTGGGTGAGGATAAAAAAAAAAAAAAGATATAAATACTTTAGATAAAAGACCAGCCTTTGGATATGCTAATATTTTAATGCCCACGGGCATGACATTGAAAACCACAATTTGCCTTCAGATAGCTCTATTTATTTTGAAGAAAAGTTTTCTACAGATTGCTCAGCCTACGAATGGAGAGTTTGCTTGCAGCTGGTCAGAGCTGAAATAAGATCCTTGAAAACCATCTGTAGAAGTTATCTACAGCTTATATTTATTCTGCTGGGTGTTTGATATTTATGTGTTAATCATCTGTTGGCTGTGGGTTCTCAGAAAGTTATACAGCAAAGAACAATATATAAAATTAAGTAATAAGGGGGGGAAGTTTAGTGTGTTATCTTTTTCAGTGGAATTAGACTGGAAAATACAGAGGTGTGTGGTGTAGTTTTGGCTCAAAGAATGACTGATATGGACTTGGTTTCTTTTTAATTCAGTTTATGGCTGGCTAGCATTGTCTTTAATATATGTAAATTAAATATGAAACTAAGAAAATTTAAGTTGATAACCTTAGATCTCTTTCTTTTCTTGCTTATTCCTTCTCCCCTTTGTGGTTTTAGGAAGACAAATAATTAAAAAGAATATTAGAAACCACTTAGAAACAAGTTAAGCACTTTACTCATTACAACTGGGCACTTAGCTATAGCTAGTTAACTCACTGGGGCATTGCTTGGATTTTTAAATTTTCAAGGGAACGATGCCATCTGTTGGGCATCTCACAAACTGATGCTATCAAAATGTATGGACCTAAATACTTTGGTTGGTTGTTTTGCTTTGTTTTATTTTTTGGCTTGGGGGTGTGGTGAAACTTTTACTGAGATATTAAGTGCGCTGAGAATCTGCATGAAAGTCTTCCTTTGAACATTGAGCGGGAGTGCTACTCCCATTCCAAGACAAAGAAATTGATCTTTAGTCAACAAATATTGGAGAGCAGAAGAGCAATAGCTCTTTGTTTACATTGTAAAGATGTAGGCTTTGTTTTTGAAAGAAGCATGCAGCTGACTCAAACCAGAGTGGAGTACTAGACAGTAGTAGGGCTGGGACTAGAGGTTTTCATCTTGAGTGCAAAATTTAAGAGGTTGCAAAAAGGCTCAATAATAAAATAGTATTTTAATGTGTCATAATTTTGGACCCTTGGAAATAGGGGAGGTTTAGGGAACATGGTAGAGGGTAGCACAAGGGGACAGGTTATCAGTGGATTCAAGAATAAGATTCTGTATTTTGTATAAAACATTTTTGTCCGTTCTGAGGTCAATATCTTATTTAATTTTTTTTTTCCTTGTAGCATGGCGGACACCGACCTGTTTATGGAGTGTGAGGAGGAGGAGCTGGAACCATGGCAGAAAATCAGTGATGTCATTGAGGATTCTGTAGTTGAAGATTATAATTCAGTGGATAAAACTACTACAGGTAACAAAAACTCTTTTGATCTTACATTGTTTAAGTTGAGTCCATTGAAGGGAATTTTTGTTAAAGTGTGAGGTGGAAAAGGCCTTAAGAATCCAGGGATACCTCATTGTGACACTGGTGCTACCTTTATTTTCCAATGTCTAATTTGTATGTGCCTCAGTTTTCTCATATATAAATCTAGACACACTGTATTTAATTTGTTAAAAACATTGAGAGTTGTATTAACCAATATTTACCAAACATCTAGCAATCCTTTTTACCTTATGATGTATGAATGAGAATGCACAGTGGTGATGTATGTCAGTGCCCATTTAAGCACACAGTCAAAAAACAGGTTCCCATAGTTTTGACTTTTTTCTTTCTTTCTTTGTTTGCTTATTTTACTTGAACTTAGTTTCATCTGTGAGCTGAGTAGAATTTGCTTTGTATCTGCCTTCAAGGACAGTTTACAAACTTAGGCTTATTAGCTTATCTTTCAAAAAGGTGATGTTGCAGGGTCAAGTTTTAGCCCTGAATTCAGAAAGTGGGTGGTAGTCCTCCCCTACCCTCCAATTGTACCTGTTGCTCTCTTTATTTTTATTTCCTTGCCTTGGGACCTGAAGATAGCATTGATTTGGGCTAAAATAGGATACAGTTTAGGGTCTTGTGGATGGCTTACTATGCATGGTTATGAATACCAGTCATGGTGATAATAAACCTTTGAGTCTTAGTGGTTTGCTTGAGCTGTATAAACAACACATTAAAATCCTGGTTCAGTGAGCTTGTGATTTAACTTCATTAATCAGGAAATGTGACACAGAGAAGGTGGCATTGTGTCTAATTGGTGGAGTGAGGGACAGATAGGAGGAGAAATAGATCAACAGTTGGATTTACAAATAAAGCAAGGAACTTTTTGGCTAATTGAGACCTACAATAAGATGGAAAGGAAAGATTAGAACAGTATTCTTTAGTGTCAACTGTCCCTGCCTCCAAGTGACTGTGCCTCCCCTTCCCCACAGTTTCTGTGAGCCAGCAGCCAGTCTCGGCTCCATTGCCCATCGCTGCCCATGCTTCTGTTGCTGGGCACCTCTCTACATCCACCACCGTTAGTAGCAGCGGGGCACAGAACAGCGACAGTACAAAGAAGACTCTTGTCACACTAATTGCCAACAACAATGGTAAGTGGGATTATTGGGAAATTCTTCCTGGGTTAGAGGGATGAGAGAATAAAAAAGGTCTTGGAAACAGCTGTTTCTGTTTAGCTTTACTTAGGGACTGATGTGGTTATATTAGTTTGAGAGTGAATTTAGTAATGGTTTTCTGATAGGGAAGTGATTCAGTAGGTGGTGCTGTTCCTTCTGAGTTAGTGCTGATTTGATGATGGTGTTTCAAGTTAGAGTGCAGCAAATTCTTGCCGTGATAATTTGTAGGAGAGAAAATGTAAACCCAAACTTTGTGATCTGGGTTGAGTTTTTGTTGTTGTTGTTTGATTGTTTTTATTTTGTTTGTTTGTTTCTTAATTAGAAGAGCCCCACTAGTTTGTTAAGAATCCTCCCAGGGCAGATTTATTTTGTATTTTCTCTGGCAGATTCATTTGGTTATTGGTTCCTGGGTATGGAAAATAGGATAGGGTTGTTGTCTACCTGAAGAAAATGGTGAAAGAGTAGTGTTTTTAGTGTATTTATTGATTAGAGAGACTGTATAGTACTGGTTTTTGTTTCATTTCTGATGACTGTTTCTACACTCTGAAGATGAGTTGTTGGCAAGTTATGGCTCAATATTCAAAACTAGAATAAGCACCTTCATAGAATCATTGCATTGCTACAAAGGACTTTATTTTTAATTATTTCCTTTTCTTTAAAAATAAAATAGCTTTATTCATACAAGAATAATATGTGTATTGTAGAAAAAGGAGGAAGAAAAAAAATTGAAGAAAAATTTTTTAAAACTATAATCCCACTTTCTGGATATAACAATTTCTAACTCTTTCTGTACATGTATGTACTTTTGTATACTTCTTTATGCTATACTTAGTGATTCACTTTTTACAAAAATGAATCATACAGACTATTAGTCTTTGCCTGCTGTTTTTCTTTAATATGTAGTAAATATCTTCTCGTTTTACTAAATATTTATCTGTAACATTTTGATGACTATGTCCCTTTGCTTGGTTAACTATTAACAATAGGTTCTAAGAGGGGGGTATATTGCTCTTTTAAAGAGCTATTGTGAACATCTCTGTCTTTCTATCTTTTCTTACATCCTTAGTTCTGAGAATATAGAACTAAATGTGAAATTGTTGGATCCAAGTACATCACAATTTTAAGGATTTTGGTCAATACTTTTTTCTGAATTGGCCATCTAGAAATGTGTCAGTTTATATTTCCATTAGAAGTGCATGTGGTGTTCTTAATTTTTGTATGTAACCACTTATTTCCCTATTGTTGGATGTTTATTACAGTTCCAATTTTTTGTGATTATGAACTACTATGGTGAACATTCTCAGGCATTTTATCACCCACTATATAAGCATCTCTGCAGTATAAAGCGAGATTGTGAGGTCAGGCATTTAAAATTTGATAGATAGTGTCAAATTGCCCTAATTGGTTGCTCTAAAAAAGTGCCCACCAGTAGCTCTTTCCCCATATTATTGCCAATTTTAAGTATTATGAAACTGAAATCTTTGTAATTTCCATAGGTATTTTTTCAGTCTTTGGGTACTGAAGATATATTTTCATCATGTGGAAAATCCATAGAATTTTTTTCAGCTTAGAAATAGGGACCCTCATATATATAAAGATGAGGCACCACTATCTAGAGAATTTTCTCATTTTTACAGATGTGGAAACCAAGGCCTGTAGAGTCTACATAATTTGCTTAAGGTCAAATAGTTACTGACTAAACTAGATTTGAATTATCTAGACTTCAAAGCTTGTGGCCTTTCCACTATATTTGACTGCTTTTCTGTTAGCAGTCAGTTTAGCTAAACTTTTCTTTTATCTGAGGGTTCTAAGGCCTGTGATAAGCATCTCAAAACCTAGTCTCCTTGACTTCTTGATAGACTCTATTCCTGAGCCCACCTAGGGCCTGTGTGCAAAATTTTAAATATACAGTGTATATAAGTTGGTTATATTTATTTCAGAAACCTCTAGTTTTCTTTTTTTTTTTTTTATCCTCACCTGAGGACATTTTTGCATTTATCTTCAGATAGAGCGGGAGCGAGAGAGGGAGGAAGAGAGAGAAACATCGACGTGAGAGAGACACATCGAGTGGTTGCCACCCACACAACCCTGACCGGGCCTGGGGACAAACTGCAACCGAGGTACGTGCCCTTAGCGGGAGCCGAACCTGGGACTCGAACCTGGGACTCTCTGGTCCGCAGGCTGATGCTCTAACCGCTGAGCCAAACCGGCCAGGGCCAGAAACCTCTAGTTTTCAAAATAAAATGTTAACCCAAATTCATGGTTTACAAAAAATGGGTATGGATATATATCTATGTATTCTTCCAGAAACTGTTCATGCATAGATAAGCACGCATTAATAGGTCCAATTTGTCTAGCCTTTTTTATTTTTTTTGTATGTACATAAAATTCTGTAACTTTTTTTTTTTTTAATTCAGATACTCTTGGAATGCTAGCATAATGTAGGGATTAGACATCACAGTAGGGTAGGTAAACTATATTCCCTTTTAACAACTCAGTTCTCCTGTTCGCCTTCAGTTTAATTATATTGGTATATTGTCTACTTATTTCATTAATAACATAGCAAGGGAGAATAACTTTTAAGCAATTTCATATTGTTTTACTTAGTGTACTAGGTTCTTTAGAAAGCTAAAAAATTGTCTGTTTGTTTTCCTACTCCCCTACCCTCCTTTTAAACCTGTTTTAAAGTCATTCTGGCTCCTGGTTACCAACAGCCACCTTCTCCAGTAATTATATTTTAAAAGACTCTCCCTTTTTGGGGCATTGATTGACTTTTATAAAATACTCGTTTCTCTTATTGTCATTGCCCTCTCTCCATAAAAAAGCATTTATTTGACTCTTGACTTTAAGAAACATTTGTATAGCCCTGGCCGGTTTGGCTCAGCGGTTAAAGCATTGGCCCACGGACCAGAGAATCCCGGGTTCAGTTCCCACTAAGGGCATGTACCTCGGTTGCAGTTTGTCCCCGGCCCCGGTTGGGGTTGTGTGGGTGGCAACCGCTCGATGTGTCTCTCACATCGATGTTTCTCTCTCTTCCTCCCTCTCTCCCTCCCGCTCTATCTGAAGATAAATACAAAAATGTCCTCGGGTGAGGATTAAAAAAAAGAAAAAAAAAAGAAACATTTGTGTGTATGTGGGAGGGAAGCCAAGGGTTGGGAAAGGAGCACATTGATAGTATTTATAATGGTCTAGTCCTAAGCTGTGTGGTGTTTGTTTTATCATTATACTTTATAACTTAAATTTATGTAATATTTTACATGGATCAAATGTTAAAAATACAATTAAAGATTATTTTAAAAGAGTGAGTGGGACAAGGGCAGGGGGAATGGAGACAATTTGTCCTATACTCCAAAATGCCTGTTGTTCATGGAGTGTGAAATTGGTTTAAAAAAATTGAATTCTTAAAAAAAAAAAAAAAAAAAAAAAAAAAAAGCCCTGGCTGGTTTGGCTCAGCGGTTGGAGCGTCAGCCTGCGGACCAGAGAGTCTGGGGTTCAGTTCCCGCTAGGGGCATGTACCAAAATAAATAAATAAATAAATAAAATAAAAATAAAAAAAGAATTTTTTCCTATACAATGGGGAAAGAATAGTTTCTTGTTTTTAACAAATGATACTGGGACAACTAACTGGATAATTTTCCACATTGAAAAAAATGAAGTGCCACCCCTACCTCATACCATATACAAACATTAACTGTAAATGGTCAAAGACTTAACTGTAACAGCAGCTAAATTATAAAAGAAGCAAACATAGGTGTAAATCTTTATGACCTTAACTTAGGCATTGGTTTCTTAGATGGTACACCAGAAACATAAGTACAGGAAAATTAGATGAATTGGACTTCATAAAAATTAAAACCTTTTATGCTTCAAAGGACCCAATCAAGAAAGTGCTGGCTGGTGTGGCTCAGTTGATTGAGTGTCATGCCATGCACCGAGGTCGCCAGTTCAATTCCCGGTCAGGGCACATGCCAGGGTTGCAGGCTCGATCCCCAGTGAGGGAGGTGTGCAGGAGGCAACTGATGGATGGTGAATGGTTCTCTCTCTCTCATCAGTGTTTTTCTCTCTCTCTCCCCCTCTCCCTTCTCTCTCCAACATCAAAAAAACATTAAAAAGAAAAAAGTGAAAACATACAACCCCTAGAATGGGAGAAAAATTTAGCAAATAATGTATCTGATAAGGGACTTGTATCTAGAATATTTAAAGAACTAGTATAATTCAGTAATAAAAAGACAATTCAATTTTTTAATTTTATTTTTTTATCATTAAACACAATTCAATTTTTTTAATGGGCAAAGGATCTGATTTTACGGTTTTCCAAAGGAGATATGTAAATGGAAAACAAGCACATGAAAAGGTGCTCAGCATCATTAGCCATTAAGGGAAATGCACATCAAAACCACAGTGAGATACCACTTTTCACTCACTAGGATGACTATAATAAAAAAGATGGATAATAACAAGGGTTGGTGAGAGTGCAGAAAAATTGGAACTTTCGTATTTTGCTGGTGGGAATATAAAATGGTGTGGCCTCTTTGGAAAATAGTTTGGCAGTTTCTCAAAAAGTTAAATGTAGAGTTATAATGTGACCCAGCAGTTATACACCTTGCTGTATACCCAAGAGAATTGAAAATATCTTCACAGAAATACTTGTACACAAATGTTCAAAGCAGTATTATTATTATTATTTATTTATAATCCCCACTAAAGGACATGCTTAGAGGAAGGGAGAGAGAGGGAGGGAGAAATATCAATGTGAGAGAAATACTGATTGGTTGCCTTCTGTACATGCCGATTGGGGATCAAATCTGTAAGCCAGGCATGTACCCTGACCAGAATCAAACCAGCAACCTTCAGTGCACAGGACCACACCAAACCAGCTGACCCCCACTCCACTGGGCAGTATTATTTTGTTATAGCCAAAAAGTGGAAATAATCTAAGCTGTTGAATGGATAAACCAATATGGTATATCCATTCAGTGGAACATTATGAGGTCATAAAAAGGAATGAAATACTGATATGCTGCAACATGAATGAGCCTTGAAAACATAATGCTAAGTGAAAGAAACCAGACACAAAGGCCTCATATTGTATGACTTCATTTATATGAAATGGCCAAATTAGGCAAATCCATGGAGACTGAGTAGATTAGTGGTTACTAGAGCTGGGGAGAGGAGAATGGGTAATAACTACTAATGGGTGGAGGTTTCTTTTTGGAGAGATGAAACATTCTAGAATTAAATAGTGATGATTGTTGCACAAACTTTGTGAATATACTAAAGATCTCTGAATTGTACACTTTAAATGGGTGGTATGTATGTATGGTATGTAGATTATATTATATCAATAAAGCTGTTTTGTGTTTGTTTTTTTAAGTCTCAGGAATAAAATTTTGGAACATTTTAACTATTCTTTACATTATTCTTAGAATCTACCACTCAGCATTTGGAAATTATTTATATAGGTCTGATTGATCATATGTTTGCATTGGAAAGAAACATGAGGTGAAATAAACCACGGATTTTGAGCTGTGAGAGATGTAAATTTAATGTTATAAATTTCTTTTTGCATAACTAATTATGATTTTCAACTCCTCTTTAGTTTATTTCAACTCCATTTTAGCCTTCTTATCTCTGGGTTTTGAAACTATGTAAGTAAACTTACAAAAATGAAGGAAAAATATCAAGACCTTCCGAGTTGTAAAACAAACAACATGTTGTGATAAAAGCTGCCGTGAATCTCCTTCCCTTATTTAATCAATTTATGGCTATGATATCTAATATATGTTGAGAGCAAACTTAGAGGCAGGTGGTTGGTTGGATAATTCTTTTCAAGGCTTTTTATAACCCTTATGATTCTGATTGTCTCTTCCTCTAGTAATTAAACTTTATATGACCTTTGAATTGTCAGAATTTCTTTGAAAAGAGAATTAATATGAATGCAGAAATCATTTAAAAATTTATTAGAGTTAGAATTATTAGAATTCGTTCAAATAATTCATGAGAAACTTATTAAAAATAATAAATAGGCTTCTTGTCAAGACGATGGCAGCATAGCCTGGCTGGTTTGACTCAGCGGTTAGAGCGTCGGCCCGCGGACTGGAGAGTCCTGGGTTCGGTTCCTGCTAGGGGCACGTACCTCAGTTGCGATTTGTCCCCGTCCCCTGTTGGGGTCGTGTCGGTAGTGGCCCGCCCACTGGATGTGTCTCTCTCACATAAGTGTTTCTCTCTCTTCCTCCCTCTCTCCCTCCCGCTCTATCTGAAGATAAATGCAAAAATGTCCTCGGGTGAGGATAAAAAAAAAAAAGATGGTGGCATAGGTAAACACAGTACTGGCCTCCTCCCACAACCACACCAAAATTACAACTAAACTACAGAACAACAATCATTCAAAATTGCCTGAAATCAAACTGAATGGAAGACCTACAACTATGAAATTAAAGAAGAAGCCACATCAAGACTAGTAGGAGGGGCAGAGGCATGGACAGGCTGGTCCCACACCCACGTATGGTGGATAAAAATCAGGATGGAGCCCTGGCCAGTTTGGCTCAGCGGTTAGAGCGTTGGCCTGTGGACCAGAGAGTCCTGGGTTCAGTTCCTGCTAAGGTCACATACCTCGGGTGCAGTTTGTCCTTGGCCCCGGTTGGGGTCGTGTGGGTGGCAACCACTCGATGTGTGTCTCTCATGTCAGTGTTTCTCTCTCTCTCTTCCCCCCTCACTCCCTCTCACTCTATCTGAAGATAAATGCAAAAATGTCCTCGGGTGAGGATTTAAAAAAAAAAAGTCAGGATGGATACCTCGGCTGTGAAGGTCCTCCCAGAGGAGTGAGGGCTGCCTGTCTCACACCAGACCCCCAAGCTCAGGGTTCCGGTGCCAGGAAGAGAAGTCCCCATAACTTCTGGCTGTAAAAACCAGCAGGAATTGAGGCTGAGGGAGACTGAGGCTGCTGGACTTCTAGGCAGTTCCTCTTAAAGGACCCGCACACGGACTTACTTGAACTCATACTCTCCAGGCTCCAGCATGGGGGAGGCAGCTTGAAAGGCACCAGAGACATATGAGGAAGAACTGAGTTGTTTGGCATTGGGACGAGAGCTGGAGAGGCAACTTTCTCCTGGACAGACATGCTGGCGGAGGCCATTGTTCCTTTGGTGAACCCTTCCTCCAGGGCCTGCAGACAGACTCCATATCTGGGACTCCAGCAACCTGGCTCATACTGTTTGCTTCTCCCTGATGATTCCCTGAGGCCCTGCCCACCCAATTTTCAGGCCCATCCAAGCTGTTTCCAGTGGCTTTACCACAGGAATGGCCTGTCTTGGCTTCTGCTTCAGATTTTCTTAAATTCTCTCAAACAAACAGCATCTGGCCTCAGAGAGCCCCATACCTCTTGCTAAGTTGCCCCAGGCCTGGCACTAGAAGCAGCCAGCCTTGGTTCACAGTTTGGCTTTTCCTGGGCACCTCCAAGCCCAGCACAAGAAGCATCCATCTGCAAATCACTTTGTAGCTTATGCCTGGTGGTCTCAGGTAGAACACAGGCAGTGGCTGACCTTGCTCCAGAGCCAGCATACTCAGATCATGTTGAAGCACCACCACCCAACCACCTCCACAAGCAACACACTCAAGGAGTGGGACTCAGTGCGTACCAGAGCCCTGCTGAACTAAGTCTTGCTCTGTATGGTGGTCCCCTGCACAGCTGGTCCTCCAAGGTAGTCAGAGGTTCGTGGTCAGTGGGCACAGCCAGTCCTTGCAGCTGATCCACCTGAGTAAATCCCCCCCATTGATGTGCCAACAGCAATCAGGACTCAATTACAACAGAAGGGTGTGCAGTCCACACGAGGGGTTCACCTCGAGGGCCCAGCTGGGGTGCCTAGGAGACAGCAACTCTACCTAATACATAGGAACAAACACACAGGGAGGCAGCCAAAATGAGGAGACAGAGAAACATGTCCCAAATGAAAGAACAGAACTCCAGGAAAAGAACTAAATGAAATGGAGATAAGCAACCTAACAGATGTGGAGTTCAAAACACTGGTTATAAGGATGTGTAGTGAACTTAGTGAGGGCCTCAAGAGCATAAAAAAAGGACCAGTCAGAAATGAAGGATGCATAGTCAGAAAGTAAGAATGCACTAACTGAAATAAAGAATAATTTACAGGGAATCAATAGTAGAATATGTAAAGCCAAGAAACATGCCATCAATTTGGAATATAAGGAAGCAAAAAAAAAAACCCAATCAGAACAGCAAAAAGATAAAAAGAATAAAAAAAAAAATGACAACAGTATAAGCCTCTGGGACAACTTCAAGCATACCAACATTCACATCAAGGGGGTGCCAGAAGGAGAAGAGGGAGAGCAAGAAATTGAAAATCTATTTGAAAAAATAATAACAGAAAACTTCCTTAACTTGGTGAAGGAAACAAACATACAAGTCCAGGAAGCACAGGGAGTCCCAAACAAGACGAACCCCAAGAGGCCCACACCAAGACACATCATAATTAAAATGCAAAAAGGTTAAAGACAAAGAGAGAATCTTAAAAGAAGCAAGAGAAAAGCAGTTAGTTACCTACAAGGGAGCTCCCATAAGGCTGTCCGCTGATTTCTCAACAGAAATTTTGCAGGCCAGAAGGGAGTGGCATGAAATATTCAAAGTCATGAAAAGCAAGAACCTGCAACCAAGATTACTCTATCCTGCAAAGCTATTATTTAGAATTGATGGACACATAAAGAATTTCCCAGACAAGAAAAAGCTAAAGGGGTTCATCACCACCAAACCAGTATTATATGAAATGTTGAAGGGTATTCTTGAAGAAAAAGAAGATTGAAAATATAAACAATAACCTGGCTAGTGTAACTCAGTGGATTGAGTGTCATCCCATGGACTGAGAGGTCCCTGTTCGATTCCCAGTCAGGGCACATGCCCAGGTTGCGGGCTCGATCCCCAGTGGGGAGTGTGGAGGAGGCAGGGGATCGATGTTTCTCTCTCACATTGATGTTTCTATCTCTCCCTTCCTCTCTCTCTAAAA
The DNA here is from genome assembly GCA_030848825.1 of Tadarida brasiliensis. Lineage (NCBI taxonomy): Eukaryota > Metazoa > Chordata > Mammalia > Chiroptera > Molossidae > Tadarida > Tadarida brasiliensis. The sequence continues at coordinate 20,508,352 of CM061275.1, forward strand.
CATCAATAAAAACATATTTAAAAAGAAAATAAGAACAATAAAATGGCAATAAATACATATCTATCAACAATTGAATCTGCAAACAAAATGAACAAACATGACAGAAACAGACTCATAGATACAGAGAACATTTTGTTGGTTGCCAGTTGTGGGGGCAGGTTGGGGGAATGAGTGAAAAAGGTGAAGGAATTAAAAAGTACAAATTGGTTGTTAGACTGACAAACCTCAAAGGGAAGGGGAGAGGGAGGGGGAAAAGAGATAAACCAAAGAACTTCTATGCATATATGCATAACCAATGGACACAGACAATAGTGTGGGGAAGGCAGGAGCAGGACGGCAGTGGGGAGGAGGGTGTCAATAGGGGGAAAAGGAGGGACATCTGTAATACTTTCAACAATAAAGATAAGTTTAAAAAAATAAATAATAAGCATACTTTAATTTACCCAATGCACATGCCATATGCTGGCTTTTGCTTTCACTTGAATTGTGAACCTAATCTGGGCTTAGAAATCCACTTTTTTGTTTGCACTGTGTTTTTTGGAAAGTCCTAACAATCTACCAGAATTCAAACATGACCCTAAAATGCTTCTGTTGACATTGTTTTTCATTTTTTATTTACTAATTGCTTTTAGAGAGAGAGAGAGAGGAAGAGGGATGGGGGGGGGGGAGAGAGAGAGAGAGAGAGAGAGAGAAACATTGATTTGTTGTTCCACTTATTTATGCATTCATTGGTTGCTTCTTGTACATGCCCTGACCAGGGTTATAACCAGCAATGTTGGTGTATTGGGAGGATGCTCTAACTAACTGAGCTATTTGGCCAGGGCGACATTCTTTATAACAGTCGATTTTGTGCAGATTTTATGGGAACCATGCCTGTCTTTGGAGACTTACAAATACTGGTTGATTTCACGTAAATGTAAAACATTTCATTCCTGAATTTAGTTGGAATGTTGAATTTAGTGATTATCTTAAAATTTTTTAGGCTTAAATAAATAACAGATAATTTATTTTCTTTAACCCTAGCAGTGAAAATAATAAATAGAAAATATATGCTTTTGTTTAGTCTGTATTTTTCAACCATAATTTGTAAAGGGATAAAAGAAATAGATGGGGAACCTATAGATTAAAAAAGACTTCAGACATATGTCCTTCAGTTACACTTTATGTGAACCCTTTTGTAACCTGATTCCAACAAACTTTTTAAAAAATTATAATCATCAATTTGTATTCTGACTTGGTATTTGATATTAAAGAAGTATTATATATTTAACTTTATTGAGTATAATTAACAAATATAATTGCAACATGTTTAAAAGTACATTGTGGTGATTTGATATACACTGTGAAAGGATTTCCACTATCTGGTTAATTAACACATCCGTCACCTCATATATTTATCTTTTGGAGGGGGAGGAGTGAGAACATTTAAATTCTACTCTCAGAAAATTTCAACTGTATAAGACAGTGTTACCAACTATAGTCACAGAATTATTATATTTTTTGGAGTGATAATTGTGTTGATATTCACTCTTTTTAAGTTATCATTTAGAGATACTATGTTGAAATATTTATAGGTAAAATGATATGATCTAGAACTTGTTTCAGAATAATATGGGCACTGGTAAGTGGGTGGGAGGTATAGATGAAACAAGATTGGCTAATTGTTGAAACTTGGTGGTGATACATGGAATGCATTATAGTGTTCTATTTATATATTTTTAACTTATCCATAACCAAACATTTAAATTTAAAATATATATAGTCAATAAATTGCCTAGTTAGCATAGATAGAACTTGCTGGAATTTTTTTATCTGTCAACCTCCATAATCACTAGTTTCTGCTGGCCTAGTAACTGTCAGGGTTGTGTAGCCCACTAATGGGCTCTCAGTTTCTCAGAGAATGTGGGATAAATCACTGTTGGCCCATTAATAGTCACCTTATACCTACTCTGCTGGTCTTGCTTTGTAGCTAACTGCAGTGACTCCATTTGTCAGGTAGAACATACAGTTCAGAGGAGTCCCTCTCATTCTGGTGATTTGAGGTAAAAAAGTTGAAGCAATATTTTGCTTTAATCTTTGATTTAGGTATATTGGCTCCCCAAAGTTTTCTATCTGGTTTTGGAGTATTTATAAATTAGGAAATATGGTATTGAGGATTTTTTAGCCAAATATAATACATAGAGGACTTAAAAACATTTACAAAATTTCTTTTCTCACAAATGAAAAAGAATGTAAAATATTTCAATAACAATGAGCCCAGTTTATTAGTATTTATTTATTAATATTTATTCACAAATGAATCATTACCTTCTTAGGTCATCATTTTTATTTAGTATTGTTTAGTTTTTGACCATTTCTTTTCTTTTTAAAAAAAATTTTTTTTCTTTTTATTGATTTCAGAGAGAGAGGAAGGGAGAGGGAGAGAGAGAGATAGAAACATCGATGAGAGAGAACATCAATTGGCCGCCTCCTGCATGCCCTCCACTGGGAATCAGTCCCACAACCTGGGCATATGCCCTGACCAGGAATTGAACTGGTGACTTCTTGATGCATAGATTGATGCTCAACCACTGAGCCACACTGGCCAGGCCACCATTTTTTTTCTTGTATCAGTCTTGATGACATAAAGAGAAAGAAGGTAGCCTTTCATTCCCTGTGTTCCCATACCTATGAAAGACCATCATTGTTTAGAGAGTCCTTTGCATTTCTGAGATTTTACTCACCAGGAAGAGATGCCATTTTTTTTTTTTTTTTTTTTAATCCTCACCCGAGGACATTTTTTCATTTTTTGTTCAGATAGAGTGGGAGGGAGAGAGAGGAAGAGAGAGAGAGAGAAACATCGACGTGAAAGTGACACATAGAGTGGCTGCCACCCGCACAACCAACCAGGGCCGGGGGCAAACTGCAACCGAAGTACATGCCCTTAGCGGGAACCGAACCCGGGTCTCTCTGGACCGCAGGCCGACGCTCTAACCGCTGAGCCAAACCGGCCAGGGCGAGGTGCCATTTTTTAATGTCTCTGTGCTTGCTGAATTAATGTTTGGTGATGAATAGTCCTCTTATAAAAAGATTAAGGTGGGTTTACAGCAAATTACATTTTGACAAAATAGATTTTACCTAGTTAAAATATGGTGTTCTTGTTTTTTTTGTTTTTGTTTTTAAGAAAAATATGTTATTTTATTTGTAAGAAAAAGAGGGTTATATGTTGTTTTGTTTTGCTGATTTGGTATGGGGAGATTATGTGTGGTCACTTAAATAATGAGTCAAAGTGATAGACATGTAGAAGTCTTAATGTGTTAAGACATTCTTAGATAAGATATATAGGGGAGATGTTAGTGAACTTCCCCTATCTACCTGTTTTTCTATTAGTTGTAGATTTGGGTGAAGCTTAAATTTTTAGTGAGTTTGGTGACATTAAACCTGAGGTGAGTGACAGTCTTGGATATTTTGATATCTGGGACACCATTTCTTATCTAAGATCATAATGTTTCTTATAAAATGTGGGTTTGTTTTCTATTACATTCATAATTTTCCCTCCCTTTTACACTTTAGCTGGCAATTCTTTGGTACAACAAGGTGGACAGCCGCTGATCCTAACCCAGAATCCAGCCCCAGGTCTGGGCACAATGGTTAGTCAACCAGTACTGAGGCCTGTCCAGGTCATGCAGAATGCCAATCATGTGACTAGTTCTCCTGTGGCTTCACAACCAATATTCATCACTACCCAGGTGAGTAGGACTCTGAATTCTGGGACTGGTAGATAGGAGAGAAAGACTGTGTGAACCTTTGGAGGCTCTGACTTAGAATTTTTAGCATTATTAGAAATGGTTCTAAGTCCTGTCTTTTGACCTGGCTTTCTCATTTGTTGTTTTGTAATTTGATGCTGACTTTTGTAAAAAGCCTAACATGGCTTACAGCTGGGTAATTTCCTCTTCATACCCCTTTGAGGGCTATTAAGTGATTTGAGGTGTGGGCAGAAATTAGTGGGAAAGCTTGGATTCAGAAACCTTAACACTTGGCCCTCAAGGCTTCTTGTCCTTTGCTTGGGCTGCTTTTCTTAAAATAGGGTAATTTGACTTTTGGAAGTCTATATGTGAAATTGATGAAGTGTGGACAGATCTTTGGAAGAGAAGAAAGATGACTTATTTGATATATAATGTGAATTAAAGTTGAAAGCCTAATGCTGAATGTGGAATGTAAAGGCAAATGCTTCTCTTTGCCTTTGGCTTCCTAAGTTACAAACTCTTCTCTTAGAAATTTGCCAGGGATTTATGGCCTTTGAAGTGGACTTTGGGAACAATTTCTTACAATTGTTTGTTGGTTGAACCATTCTAGTGAATACTGTTAGTGTCATTTTTCCCCCCTTCTATGCCTTTAGCAATTTAGGGGCCAAGCTTTGATTTAATTTTTTTAAACTGAGATTTTCTTAAAACAGGAAGTAGGTTTTCATTTTTCTCGTATGTACCAAAGCTTGTTCTTCAATTTTGATATTTTGTCACTCAAAAGTTTGCCAGAATTCCTAAATTTCTCTATCTTAGTCATTTAAAAACTCTTAACTCTAGAGAGAGAGAGAGAGAGACCATTAGATAAGAGTGTGGGAATTTTTTTGGATGTAGGCCTTACTGCAATCTCTGCTAGTGTTAGCTGATCTCCTTGTTAAAGATCATTTTGCTTTTTAATGCAGGGATTTCCTGTAAGAAATGTCCGGCCTGTACAAAATGCAATGAATCAGGTTGGGATTGTGCTGAACGTACAGCAAGGCCAAACGGTTAGACCAATTACACTAGTCCCAGGTAAGGAAAAATGTCTGTCCATGTATAATAAACTCGCATCCTGAAGATTTGTTTTTATTGTCTTAAAATACTCCAGGTCATTTAAAAATTGTATTTAAGGAAAATCTAAAATTATAAAAATCATATTGATTGAAGTCTATTTTTTTGAAAACTGTTTCTAACCTTTGGCCAGGGTGGTGGTTTTATTTATTTATTTTTAACTTTTTACCACCCTTCATGAAATAGTAAAATAGGGTTTACACAGTCATTTTTATGTTTCTCATGTTTTAGTCAGCTATGAAGTTTGTTCTCCTGAATAATTATTATTAATGCAAACTCCCAAATTCCATATTTCTTATAATTCTACTCATATACATGCTAGGACTATAAACTTTATTTTGCTTTAATTTTAGTATAGATTTTTGGATATAAATTAAACAAATGACATATCCTTTGAGGATAAATTATTGCCAATGACTAGTTAGTATTTTTTTTTTTTAAGTCTTGTAATTTCCCCCCAGTTCCTTATTTAGTATCTAACTTCACTATAATTCAGGCCAAAAAAAATATCTTAGTTGAGTTGTTGTAAGGGTATCTCTGTAGCTTGTCTTCGGAACCCACAGAGTATTGTTGTTCTCGGAGCCCACAGAGTGTTTTTGGCCTTCAGTCTGTTGAGCTTATCAGCTATCTAGTTCTGATGTTTCTTAAATATATGTCAGTGGAATTGTCTATAGCTGAGCCAGGAGACTCTCATCTTGGGACATCCTAGTAGAGTGGCATAACTGGTCTTCTATTTGAATTTATATAAGAGAATGGAAGACCTCTTTAGTATTCTGAGAAAGAAAGATTGCTTTTTTCAGGACCAAGTCTACCCTTTGGGCCTATGTATACCCATACTGCCTCCCACTCTATACCTATTTTTTCTCTTCTAATACCAAGGTCAAGCTCCTTCTATCATATTCTTAGAATAGAAAAGGCAGTGTGGTAAAGTGTTTTGGGAGGAGTTGATGGGAATCTTCTTTCTTTAGTTTAATCTTTTTAGGGCTGGTTATCTAAACTAATTTCTTTTATCAGCTTGCATGCCTGTTACTTTCTTAGATATTAGAATCTATGATATTCTTGGTAACCTCTGATGGTCACCAGACAGTTTGGGGAAATGATAATTTTCTATGCCAATATTTCCAGTAAAGACAGGGGCAATGTATTATAGGTGAGCTTATTGACCAAGATTTGGTACTTTTCTTTGTCTCTCTTTTGAAGCCCCAGGTACCCAGTTTGTTAAGCCGACAGTTGGAGTCCCACAAGTGTTCTCTCAGATGACCCCAGTGAGGCCAGGCTCCACAATGCCTGTGCGGCCCACCACCAACACCTTCACCACCGTCATCCCAGCCACTCTCACCATTCGAAGCACTGTCCCACAGTCCCAGTCCCAGCAGACCAAGTCCACTCCCAGCACTTCCACCACTCCCACCGCCACACAGCCAACCTCATTGGGGCAACTCGCTGTTCAGCCTCCAGGCCAAGCCAACCAGACCTCAAATCCCAAGCTAGGTGAGGTTTGGGAAGAGGAGACGGCAGAGCTGGGATGGGGTGGTGGGTGGAGAACAGATGATTATCACTTGGCCAACATAGCTCCCTCCTTCCCCTCTCCACCTGCAGTGAGCATTACCAGCTTTGTCACTGTGAAGCGACCTGGGGTTACAGGTGAAAATAGCAATGAAGTGGCCAAACTGGTGAATACCCTTAACACCATCCCTTCCCTGGGCCAGAGTCCCGGGCCAGTGGTGGTATCCAACAACAACTCTTCCCATGGCTCTCAGAGAACCAGCGGACCTGAGTCTTCAATGAAAGGTACAATAACCTGAAAGACTCTGAGCAGCCAATTATTAAAAAAACATTAATAAATATATGTTGTATCAGAACTCTATACTATGAAATAGAGAAATAAAATAGAATATAGTTGCTACAATCTGTTCTCACAGAAGCTTTAGTGTAGTAAAGGGGATAGCCATTTGTGAAAAGTGTAACTGAATCAGCCACAAGGAATTCTGTAATTGTGCTTTGCAGATTAGTGAAATGGATTGATCAGATATGGGTGGGACAATCAAAAGATGGCTTCATAGATGAGATGGATTTCTGAACAAGGTTTTAAAGTCAGGATTTGGTAGAGAGGTTTGCAGGTATAAAAAGATACGAGGATGAGGGTTTATTAACAGTCTAGATTAGGGGTAGGCAAACTTATTCTGTAAATATGTTAGGCCTTATGCACAATGTGGTCTATGTCACAACTACTCAACTCGACCATTGTGGTGCAAATGCAGCCACAGATAATATGAAAGGGAGTGAGCATGACTCTGCTCCACCAAAACTATCTATGGACTCTGAATTTTGAATTTCATATAATTTTCATGTGTCCAAAGATCTTATTCTTCTTTTGCTTTTATTTCAAGCATTTAAAAATGTAAAAACCTGTAGCAAATGGTGTTGGGAAAAACAATTATCCACATGAAAAAAAATGGAAGTTGGACCCTTACCATATACAAAAATTAACTGAGTGAATCAAAGACCTAAACATGGAGCTAAAACTATAAAACTCTTAGAAGAAAACACAGGGGGAAAGCTTAATGACATTGGATTTGGCAATGATTTCTTGCATATGACACCAAAAATACAGGCAACAAAATAAAAAATAAAAAAGTAGGACTACAGCAAAACTCAAGTCTTCAGGGAAACAAACGACTCTTACCAACACCGAAAAGGCACGCCACTGTATAGGAGAAAATATTTGCAATCAAATATCTGATAAGGGATTAATGTCCAGAATACATAAAGAACTTCTACAACTCCACAACAAAAGAACAACAACTCAATTCAAAAATTGGCAAAGGTGTTGAATAGACCTTTCTCCAAAGAAGATATATTGTACAGATGGCCACTGAGCCCATGAAGCGATACTAAACACCACAAATAATTAGGGAAATATAAATCAAAACCACAATGAGATACCACTTCACAGCCATTAGGATGGCTGTTATCCCAAAAGCAAAATAACAAATGTTGGTGAAGATGTCAAAAAAGTGGAACCATTGTTCAGTGCTGGTGGGAATGTAAAATAGCGTGATTTTTACTACTGATGTTGATATTAAAAAAAAAAAAAAGAAACAAAATTACCATATGAGCCCTGGCCAGGTAGCTCAGTTGGTTAGAGCGTCGTCCCGATATGCCAAGGTTGCGGTTTCCTTACCCGGCCAGGGCACATACAAGAATCAACCAATGACTGCATGAGTAAGTGGAACAAATTGGTGTTTCTCTCTCTCTCTCTCTCTCTTCCTTCCTCTCTCTCTCTAAAATCAATAAAATAAATAAATAAAATAAAATAAAAATTACCGCATGGGTAATATACCTAAAATAATTGAAAACATGGACCCAAACTGACATTTGTGCACCCATCTTTATAGCAGCATTATTCATAATAGCCAAGAGATGGAAGCATCTCAGATGTCCTTCAACCTATGAATGAATAAACAAAATGTGGTATATACATAAAATGTATATTGTTCAGCCTTTAAAAGAAAGAAGTTCTGACACATGCTACAACATTCATGAACCTTGAGGCCATGATATTAAGTGAGCCAGTCACAAAGGATAAATGCTATATGATTCCACTATGTGAGGTACCTAGAGTAGTCAGATTCACAGAAACACAAAGTAGAGAAAGGTGATTGCCAGGGACTAGGATGGGTGGGGAATGGGGAGTTAATGGGTATAGAGTTTTATTATTGCAAGATGAGAAGACTTCTGGAGATTGCTTGCACAACATTGTGAATGTCCTTAACACAACTGTACATTTAAGATTGGTTAAGAAGTAAATTGTATGTAATGTATCTTTTACCATAATCAAAGAAAAAAAACAAAAAAAAAAGTAAAAGTCATTCTTAGCCCATGAGCCAAACAAACTGGCAGCTGGCTGGATTTGATCTATGAGCCATAATTTGCTGACCCTTGGCATAGAGTTAGAAGAATGGTAAAAGAAATTACCCTCATAGTGATCTTTCATGCTTGCCTATCAACCTTGATATTGCCTCTCGTGGAGTGTAACCTTTTTCCAAAAGACCAGTAATATTACCCAGTATCATCTTATTAATCTTATCAATGCTTCTCACTTCTTCCAGTGACCTCTTCCATCCCCACGTTTGATCTCCAAGATGGTGGCCGGAAAATATGTCCACGATGTAACGCTCAATTCCGTGTAACTGAAGCTTTGAGAGGTCACATGTGTGTAAGTGATATCACTGGTGATGGGGATCCAGTTTAAAGAGCTACCACTGTATACCTCCTATCACATTGGGCACTTGTGAAGCAGGGACTTGAAAATGACTTAGAAGCTTTTTAAAGAGTCGCTTTGTCTTTTGAACTGTTTTAGAAGAGTTATATACTATGAAATGTCATAGGATACATTTAAAGACCCTCAAATAGATCAGAACATATGCAACCTTAATTCCTTAGTTGTGATAGATTTTGAAACTGCACATGTCAAGTTTGTTAGATAACCAGAACTCAAACCAAGTTGGCCTCAGTTCATTTTCTGCTTATGTGTCATTGATGAATTAGGAGCTGTTAACCAGTTCCTATTTCTAACCTTTTTGTTTTTTGATATTAGTCTAGATGCAGAGGTTGGAACTTCTTCCTGCCAGAGAGCTCAGAACCAAATTATGCTAGTGAATGGTTACAAGAGCTAAAGCATTAAGGAGAAGTACAAGATAAGGTGTTTGGAGTGGCATATGGTTGTAAATACATATACACTAGAAAAAGAGTGACACTTGGAAATACTGTAGAGAACTTGAGGGTGAAAGCTGGATGAGACCACCTAGAACAAAACTTAACCAATGAATGTTAGTAAAGTTGGGGAGTTAGCACACTCTAGTCCTCAGGATAACCAGAATGATTAGATGTCATCTTTCTTTATAGTACTGTTGCCCAGAAATGGTTGAATACCAGAAGAAAGGAAAGTCTCTGGATTCAGAACCCAGTGTCCCATCAGCAGTAAAGCCCTCATCCCCTGAGAAAACAGTTCCTGTTGCTTCCACACCCTCTTCAACACCAATTCCTACTCTGTCACCACCTACCAAAGTACCAGAGCCAAATGAGAATGTGGGTGATGCTGTTCAGACCAAGCTCATTATGCTAGTAGATGACTTCTACTATGGACGGGATGGTGGCAAAGTAGCCCAACTCACAAACTTCCCTAAGGTCGCTACATCTTTCCGATGCCCACATTGTACCAAAAGGCTAAAAAACAACATCCGGTAAGTGTTAAAGAGCCTTGGAGGTTACCTTGGACAAGAAACAACTGAAATTTTCTTAATATGTTTAAGTCTTTCTCTTTGGAGAATGGTCTGTTATCCAGTCGTAGCAAAGGATTATCATTAAATCAGTAGTTAGTAAAATAGAAGGACATATTGTGGCTAATACATAAAAAATAACTGGGTAGAGTAAGGGAGACCAGTGTACCTCCTCCCACAAAAGTCTTAGTTTCAAGAACCCTTTTCTGGGTTCTTTAACAGAGGAAGTGGAGATGGCGGGAGGAGCAGGTAAGGTCTGTTTTGTGATTCTGCTGTTACATGTCTCCAAGCTTGCTGATTTTTATGTTTTCTGTACTTTCCCTTTGTGCTGTACTACAGATTCATGAACCATATGAAACACCATGTAGAACTTGATCAGCAGAATGGTGAAGTGGATGGTCATACTATCTGCCAACACTGTTATCGCCAGTTTTCTACTCCCTTTCAGCTCCAGTGCCACTTGGAAAATGTTCATAGTCCTTATGAATCAACTAGTAAGTTTGGAAACTCAAATTCTAAGGATATACTTAACTCTTTATCATTAAATGGCACTAGGGGGAGCTGTTTATATTTATTTATATGTGGGTGACAGTGTAGAGAAGTTCTTTGCATATTTGTAGTCAATTCCTTACCTCACTTGCCCTGTTTTCTTTCAGGCCTGACTTATGTTCTGTTCAGCATGAATTGAGTTCAGTGCTAGATCCTGAATTAGTAGGGGCTTTGGTTTAGGACCACTGGAGAGAGAAACATAGTGGATTATTACCTAGATCCTTTTATAGAAGGAGCATGTATATTTGGACCTCCATTTTAGTTGGTCTCCTGATAGGTTTTATGTAGGTTAAAAGATAATATTTATTATAAAGTACTTTACAATTGAGAACAGTGCCTTCAAAAAATTTAGTCATTTACTTAGGACCATATGCCTCAGTAAAGTGACATTGTGAGAATCTGACCCCGGTCTTCTAGAATATTTTCTGTTTCCATTAAGAGATTTCTAGTTTTGTCGAAGACAAACATTATATAAATATAGGAAAATGTGAGAACAACACAATATATTTATTATAAATATAAGCATTGTATGTTTCACCATTAGTAGGTGAAATTGTTCAGAGAAGGGAAAAAATCCTTGTGGCCAGGTTTCACAGAAAGTCATGCTTAAGTTTTTAGGGTCTTTAAATACAAGAAGGATTTAGATGGATGGTAAGTAGTAAGAAAAGCTTTTAGGTGATGGGGAAAGCATGAGCAAAGGTGTAAAGACCAGAAACATGCATATGATGTGGATGCTTTTGTGGCAAGTTAAAAACCTTGACTAAAATAATTAAACAATAAGGACATCTATCATTTAACTGAGAGGGCTTGAAGCTTCTTACCGTTTCTCTTGTCTCTGGCTGTGTTAATCTCGGGCATTACATTCAGACACAAAATTGTGCGGGTGAAGAAGAGACCATGTCTTCCCTGAATCTGTTTCTTACATGGCAGAATTCCCTTTATACTTCCTTGGCCTTGGTCATATTTGCAAGGGGAAATGGGATTGCCATGAGTGGCTTAAACTAGTACTGGTCAAAGAAATATGTGAGCTACGCATGTAATTTAAATTTTTCAAATAGCCATTTTAAATAAAGTTTTAAAAAGCTGAAATTAATTTTAATAGTATATTTTATTGAACTCATATCCAAAATACAGTTATTTTAGCATGTAATCACATTTTAAACATTAATGACACAGTTAACGTTTTTCCCATTAAAGAGCAGATTTTTAATATTGTGATAAGTTTGCATGGTAACAGATGATTGCTAGACTTAGTGTGATGATCACATTGTAAGGTATATAAATGTTGAGTTACTATATATTATTCACCTGAAACTAATATTGTATACCTACTAAAATTTAAAAAAAAAGAAAAATTGCCCTGGCTGTTATGGCTCAGTTGGTTGAGCATCCTCCCATGCACTGAGGGGTTACTGGTTCAATTTCTGGTCAGGGCACATGCCTGGGTTTCTAGCTCAATCCCCAGTTGGGGGGTGTGTATGAGGCAGCCAGTGTATGTTTCTCTCTCACGTTGATGTCTCTCTCTCTAAGAATCAGTAACATATTTAAAAAATGGAAAATAGATTTATAAAAAATCTGGTATATACATTACACTCACAGCAAATCTTACTTTAAGCTTACCACATTTCAGGTGTCCATGAGCCACATGTCACTGGTGGTTACCATACTGGACAGTGAAACTTTGGACTAATCATTTGGGACTGAAGTAGATATTGAAATCAACCAGTATAGTGGCAAGAGTAGCCAACTTGGTCTAGGACAGGACCTCAAATTCTTCACTGTCAGTGATAGGAATCCTGAATAACTCATCTGCACATACCAGTGAAAATACCTAACTCATTTTTATATAGAATCTGGTCGGTGGGTTTTTGTTAGTCTATTTATGCGTGGATTGTACATAGCAAAGATAAGTGGAAGTTATTTCTTTATTCTTTTTTCTTTTTTTAATCTTTACCCGAGGATATTTTTCCATTTATTTTTTTCAGATAAGAGTGAGAGGGAGAGAGTGGGGGGTGGGGGGAGAGAGAGAGAGGGAGACATCCATTGGTTGCCTTCTGCAGGACCCAAACCAGGGCTGGGGATTAAACCCACAACGGTCCGTGGGCCAACGCTCTAACCACCAAGCCAAACCAGCCAGGGCTGGAAATTATTTCTTTATGGAAAGAGGAAACAATACAGAATCTCTTCAGTCTTTTTCACTTGGCTTACCACTCTGTTATCCCTGACTTTTAGTTATTGAGTATCTTATGACTTAAAATTTACACAAATTGAAATTTGAGAAATTGTTTAACCAAGCAGGTAAATACATTTTATATACTTTAGTATATCTCAATTTCATTATTAGATTCTTTTGTAACTCCCTTTTCTGCACCCAAGGCAGATCCTGAATGAAAAAGCTTATTTTTTAATATTAATATTTTGGGACCCACTACTTTCTTTTTAATTTAGAAATTTCTTTAATTTTCTAGTGTTTTTAAATTAAATTATAGATAAAATGACATTTTGTTCCTAAATGATTCAGTATGTGTCTCTAAAAAATAAGGACATTTTTCTCTGTATAGCCATAATACCTGTGTCAAGACCTAACAACTTTAATATTATCTAATGCCTAGTTCCTTTTGTAATTTCCTGAATTGTCCCCAAAATATAATGGATCAGTATATTTAATTATGGTAACAATGTAATCTTAATAGCATTGTGTTTTTCTTCATACTTGTTTAAGGGCAGAAAACTGAGGTAGAGGTAGAATTGAAGAGAGAATGCTTCAGGGTGCTTAACCAAATTCAGGTGTTGGGAGGATACTGTATAATAAAAGACTCCAGAGAGGGAAGATTAATCACTTGATAAAATCTTGAAACACATGGAATGATGATGTTGGATGAGCCTTAGAAAGGCATAAGGACTCTATCCATATTCTATAATTTGGAGAACAGGAAGCAGAAGCTACAGTAGTTTACAGTATACCTCTTTATCAAAGTAAGAGACTGGTTAGATGTTAAGATGGTGAGGGTAATGGTGCTGGGAGGGACAGTGTTAGGATAGTCACTTTGGAAAATCAATTAAGTCTCCCTCTTGAATCTTTTCCACACCAGCTTCTTCCCCTATCTAACAGATGTGAAAAAGATTATGAGAGAGCTTTTAAATCCACTATATCTTAGATTCCTATATCACTGATTTTCTTGGTATAAGATAATATGTATAAATCTTAGCATGGTATTTGCATTAGAAATTGCTTTATATTATTATGGACGTTATGTGACAGCAGTAACAATAGAGCTTGATACGTAGGTTATAGGAAAAGCTTTCGAGGTTGAATGAGATTGTCCAGGGAAAACATGTAGTATAAGGGTTGGACAGAAGGTTGCAAAACACCAGTGTTTTGAAGTGTTCTAGAAAAGAAAAAAACAGAAGTGGAGCGAATGGAATTAAGAGATAAGGGGACAAAACAGGAGAAAATATTGTTACGCCACTAGTTATGGTTTCCCAAACATGCCATGCACTTCCAGACCTCAATGCCTTTGCTCCTGTTCTTCTCTTGGCTCTTCTGACTGCTAACTCCTGTTTTTCTTTCAAGGTTCAGCTTATATATCTTATAGCTTTTCCTCATTCTTCTAGGCCAGTGGTTCTCAACCTTCTTAATGCCACGACCCTTTAATATAGTTCCTCATGTTGTGGAGACCCCCAACCATAAAATTATTTTTGTTGCTACTTTATAACTGTAATTTTGCTACTGTTATGTCTTAGGTGACCCCTGTGAAAGGGTCGTTCGACCCCCGAAGGGGTCGTGACCCACAGGTTGAGAACTGCTGCTCTAGGCAGAGTGTTTCACGTCTGTATATGTCCTCGTAGCACCTAATGTACCTTTAGGCAGTGGTTCTATATAGGTTTCAGACCCCTTTGAGCATAAACACAAAACTTGTGAATTGTCTTCTTAGAAAAATAGACATTTTTCTCTCTTGCAAATAATTTCAGAGGATACCCGGATTTCCTAAGACCTCGTTTCTGGACTCCCATGATGAAAACACCCTGGGTTTATTGTGTGTTTTACTTTAAAGAATTATCTTGACTTCACTCATCTTTGGGGGGAGGGGGGTGGGCAGGGATTGGACATTGTCCAGTAAATGTTTATTCAAATTTTTAATTTCCATACTTCTAGAAACTTGAAAATAATTTTAGTGACAGTAAAAATATAAATAACCACCTTTATTTTGCTTATATAATTAAAATATGTAGCAATAAAAAATTTTATCAAAAATTGAGAATTGCAGCCTTATAAGCTTGACAAAATGGTCAGTTACAAAGTTATCTTAAATTTGTTAATACTGTGATAACACAATAACTTGATAACTGTGATAACACAATAACTTCTGTTCATGATTCCCAGTTTCGTTTTGTTTTAAACATCTTTATTGTTGTATGTATTACAGATGTCCCCTCTTTTTTCCCCCATTGACCCTCCTCCTCCCCAATCCTATCCCCCTCCTGCCTTCCCCACACTATTGTTTGTGTCCATTGGTTATGCATATATGCATAGAAGTTCTTTGGTTTATCTCTTCCCGCCCTCCCTCCTCCCTTCCCTTTGAGGTTCATCAGTCTGACAACCAATTTGTACTTATTAATTCCTTCATCTTTGTCACCCAGCCCCCTCCCATTTGGCAAGCAGCAAAAAGTTCTCTATATCTATGAGTCTCTTTCTGTTCTGCTTGCTCATTTTGTTTGTAGATTGAGTTGTTGATAGATATGTATTTATTGCCATTTTATTGTTCATATTTTTGTTTTTCTTCTCCTTTAAGAAGACCCTTCAACATTTCAAATAATGCTGGTTTGGTGGTGATGAGCTCCTTTAGGTTTTTCTTGTCTGGGAAACAGTTTATATGTCTATCAATTCTAAATGACAGTTTTGTAGGATAGAGTAATCTTGGTTGTAGGTCATTGCTTTTCATCACTTTGAATATCTCTTGTCACTCCTTTCTGGCCTGCAAAGTTTCTTCTGAGAAATCGGCTGACAGTCTTATGGGAGCTCCCTTGTAGGTAACTAACTGCTTTTCTCTTGTTGCTTTTAAGATTCTCTCTTTGTGTTTAACCTTTGGCATCTTGATGATGATGTGTCTTGGTGTGGACCTCTTCAGGTTCATCCTGTTTGGGACTCTTCATGCTTCCTGGACTTGTATGTCTGTTTCCTTCACCAAGTTAGGGAACTTTCCTATTATTATTAATTAATTAATTAATTAATTAATTTATTTATTTATTTATTTTATCCTCACCCGAGGACATTTTCGCATTTATCTTCAGATAGAGCAGGAGGGAGAGAGGGAGGAAGAGAGAGAGAGAAACATCGACATGAGAGAGACACATCAACTGGTTGCCACCCACACAACCCCAGCTAGGGCGAGGGACAAACTGCAACCGAGGTACATGCCCTTAGCGGGAACTGAACCCAGGACTCTCCAGTCTGTGGGCTGACACTCTAACCACGGAGCCAAACTGGCCATGGCTCCTGTTATTATATTTTCCAAATAGATTTTCAATTTCTTGCTCTCTCTCTTCTTCTGGCACCCCAATGATGTGAATGTTGGTATGCTTGAAGTGGTCTCAGAGGCTCCTTACACTGTCCTTATTTTTTTTTTATTCTTTTTGCTTTTTGCTGTTCTAACTGAGTGTATTTTGCTTCCTTATATTCCAATTCAATGGTTTGCTTCTTGGCTTCACCTACTGTACTATTGATTCCCTGTAAATTATTCTTTATTTCAGTTAGCGCATCCATTTCTGACTGGTCCTTTTTTATGTTGTTGATGTTCTCACTAAGTTCCTTGGAGGTCTCCTTAAGTTCCTTGAAGGTCTCACTAAGTTTCTTGAAGGTCTCATTAAGTTCCTTGAGCATCCAGTGTTTTGAACTCTGCATCTGATTGATTGCTTATCTCCATTTTGTTTAGTTCTTTTCCTGGAATTTTGTTGTTCTTTCACTTGGGACATGTTTCTTTGTGTCCTCATTTTGGCTGCTTCCCTGTGTTTGTTTCTATTTATTAGATAGAGTTGCTGTTTCTCCTAGGCTTGGTAGGGTGGCCTATTGTTGTACGTGTCCTGTAGGGTCCAGTGGCACAACCTCCCTGCTCACCCCATCTGGGCCCTCGAGGTGCACCCCTAGTGTGGACTGTACACCCTTCTGTTGTGATTGAGTCTTTGTTGCTATTGGCCCGTCAATGGGAGGGATTTACTCAGGCTGATCAGCTGCAGGGACTGGCTGTGCCCACTGGCCACTGACCTCTGACTCCCTTAGAGGATCAGCGGTGTAGGGGCCCAACACACAGAGCAAGACTTAGTTCAGCAAGGCTCTGGTACCCTCTGAGTTCACCCATTGAGTCTGTCACTTGTGGAGGTGGTTGGGTGGTGAAGCTTCGATGTGGTCTGAAGCTATCCACTGAGTGTGCTGGCTCTGGGGCAAGGTCAGCCACTGCCTGTGTTCTACCTGGGACCACCAGGCATAAGCTACAAAGTGATCTGCAGATGGCTGCTTCTTGTGCTGGGCTTGGAGGTGCCCAGGAAAAGCCAAGCTGTGAACCAAGGCTGGCTAATTCTAGTGCGAGGCCTAGGGCCACTTAACAAGAAGTATGGGGCTCACTGAGACCAGATGCTGCTTGTTTGAGAGATTTTAGGAAACTCTGAAGCAGGATCCAAGACAGGCCGATCCTGTGGTAAAGCCACTGGAAACAGCTTGGGTGGGCCCGAAAGTTGGGTGGGGCAGGGCCTCAGGGAATCACCAGGGTGGGGCAAACAGTGTGAGCCAGGTTGCTGGAGTCCCAGATATGGCTGCTGTCTGCCGCCCTTCACTAAAGGATCAACGGCCTCCCACAGCAAGTCTGTCCAGGAGAAAGCTGCCCCTCCAGCTCTCACCCCAATGCCGAACAACTCAGTTCTTCCCTGTATGTCCCTGGCGCCCCCCCAAGCTGCCTCCAGCGCTGGAGCCCAGAAGGAGCTAGTCCAAGTAAGTCCGTGCACGGGCCCTTTAAGAGGAACTGCCTGGGACTCCAACAGCCTCAGCCTCCCTCAGCCTCAGTTCCCGCTGGTTTTTACAGCCAGAAGTGATGGGGACTTCTCTTCCTGGCACTGGAACCCTGACCTGGGAGCCTGGTGTGGGACAGGGACCCCTCACTCCTCAGAGAGGACCTTCACAGCCGAGGTAGCCCTCCTGATTTTTATCCGCCACACGTGGGTGTGGGACCAGCCGGTCCACGCCTCCGCCCCTCCTACCAATCTCAATGTAGCTTCTTTAATGTCGTAGTTGTAGCTTGATGTCAGGCGGTTCTGAATGATGGTTGTTCTGTAGTTGTAATTTTGATGTGGTTGTAGGAGGAGGCAATACTGCGTTTACCTATGCCGCCATCTTGATTGGAAGTTGATTTTCAGTTTTTTTTAGGACAGATTCTTATTTGTACTAATTTAAGATGTTTAATAAATGTTTGTTGAATTATTCATAGGAGATAATCATTGTCTATCCTTGAATAAAAGAATTAAGTAATGCAGTATTTTGAAAGAATTGATTTGGTAATGATATGGAAAAATAGATACTGTATTTATTGGTGAAATAGAAGGAATTGGAGTTTAGCTGATTAACAGTAGGGAATCATCTGGGCTTCTACCAAGTTTTTGCCTGTAAGATTGGAGAAGTGACAGTTCCTAAATGCATTTTGAAATAATGGTGTCAACACAGGGGTATGGAGTCAGAGATAGTACCTGTGTTTTGAGCTCAGGAAGAGGTGGGATAGTGAGAAGGAAAACAGTGGGAAGCAGCAGGATGCTGCTTTAAGTTAGATTTGATGGTGGAATGTCCAATTAAAAAGGTCTTGTAGATAATTCAAAATCTAGAATGGGGCTTTGGTAAGAGGTCTGAGCTAGAGACAAGGTTAGTTGTTATCAGCTACACAGATAGTAAGATGGAACCATTTTAAAGAAAGAGACATTAATTTCCTATATAGGGAAAATGAAGATACAGAACTCAGAAAATAGTACAAGTCACGAGGACCTTGGTCTTATTTTCAGGTGGATTTATTGATTATTTTTCTTCTCACAGCCAAGTGCAAGATCTGTGAGTGGGCGTTTGAGAGTGAGCCACTATTTCTGCAGCATATGAAGGATACTCATAAGCCTGGAGAGATGCCTTATGTTTGCCAGGTATTGCCTTTCTCCCTAGAGAGCTTTAGCCACTTTGCTCTCAGGCTGAATACAAAGAATCCACTCATGACCATTGCTGAATACCCACCACACACACTCAGTTTTAGGAACATGGAGGAGATACAGAAGAAATAGTAAACACAGGTTCTGTTTTCAAGATTCTCCACACAGGAGAAAAACATAGAAGGAACATATGCATGTAGTAGTGAGTATCTGTGTTCTGAACTTGCCCTTTGGAGATGGACAGATAAAACTTTGCTCCTCTTAGAGAACATGAATTGTTCGCAGACTTTCCTGTCTTTCCTCATTTTTATCTCAATTTACGGCTGAATTTATCACAAAGTCAGAAAAATGATTTGATCTATACATTTAAGAAATTTTGTTTTCATATTTTAACATTTTTGTTACTACCTCTTTTCTGAGGCCTCAGTTCTTGGCTTCACTCTTAGCTTACTTTGCCTCTTATGTGACTCAGGTGTGTCAGTATCGCTCCTCACTCTACTCTGAGGTAGATGTCCATTTTCGGATGATCCATGAGGATACTCGGCATCTGCTGTGCCCGTACTGCCTGAAGGTCTTCAAAAATGGCAACGCATTCCAACAGCATTACATGAGGCACCAGGTACCAGGCGCCAAGCAATTACCATATTCTTATTTTTAAAATTTATGGATGCTGGGATCAGGGCTGAGCTAGGGAAATGATTTTGATAGAAAAGAACATACGTGTGTTTGCAAAAGTTGATTAAATTTTGATTATATACATTGCACTAGGTTTAGGTGCTAAGAGATTTACTGGCAAGCAAGATAATTAAACAGTACAATAAAGCATGAAGAATGTTTCTGTTAGGGGAAATACAGAACATAGAAAAGCATATACCTATTCTGGGAATCTAGTAAGGCTTCCAGGAAGAAGGGTGTTCAAGACCTGAATGAAGGATGAGTAAGGATGAGCCAGGTGAAGTGGAACAAAACAGTGTGCTCAAAGGCACAGAGTGAGAGTATGGAGGTTCAAGAAGTTCAGTGTGAAGTGTGGGGTACAGGGGCAGGTTCTCAGGTAGGGCATAGATTATGGAGAACCTTATAAGCCATGAAAAGGAGTTTCAGCATTCTAATAAGTCATTGGGAAGCCATTGAAGGGGTTTTTAAGTCCTGGACTGATGTGCTTAATGCTCACTCACTTGTAAACACCCTCTTAGACTCACACACTCATTTGCACAGTAGTGACTGCTGACAATCCACCACAAATGTATTTTCAAACAGCAGTATGGGGATTGTCACTTGTGACTCAGCTAACGTTATACACCCTCCTATACTAGGGAAGAAAATCATAGACATGGATCCTTTTGTTGAAGGACTTTAATACACAGCAGTCTGGAGAGGAAAAAGAGCAGGGTGTAGAAAAGTACTATCATTTCTGTTGTCAAAGAAAGGAAAAACAGGGAGGTGGTGATTGGAGAGGTATGTGTTTATAAAATGATTGTTCATGAAAGAAACCCAAGAAACTGGTAAGTTGTGTTTGTGCAAAGGGACAAAGGATCAGAGTTGAAGACAAACTTACAGAATAAAAAGTATGATTTTTTTTTACCATGTACATTTTATTTTATTAAAAAGAATAATGTCCAGAAGTAGGTAGCACTGTCCACATTGTAAATATAAAGTATTGGCAAGTAAAGCTTGAGCCACTCATCTAGATTATTAAAGCAAGTCAGAAAGAGATGGTAGGAAGACCTAGTCATCCTGGCTTTGAATCTACTTTTCTTTGGGAGAATGGGAAGTGATAATTCTCAGTGGTAGGTTTTGCTGTTGTGTATCAACAGAAAGAGGTGAAGAATGGTATGGTTGGCATTGATCTACCTTCTCAGGGAAGAAAATTCACTAGAAAGCATTAAAAGATCCTCTTTTTCCCCCCTTCAGAAGAGGAACGTTTATCACTGCAACAAGTGCCGGCTGCAGTTTCTCTTTGCCAAGGACAAAATTGAACACAAGCTTCAGCACCATAAAACCTTCCGTAAACCCAAGCAGCTGGAAGGTTTGAAACCAGGCACCAAGGTAAAGGGTTTGTCAACATTTCCTTTACAGATTCAGGAGAGGAATAGAGATTTTCAGTATCTGATGTCTAATTGTTCCTTCCCTTGACCCACAGGTGACAATCCGGGCTTCCCGAGGGCAGCCACGAACTGTTCCTGTCTCCTCCAGTGAAGCACCTCCCAGCACCTTGCAGGAGGCAGGACCACTGACCTCGTCAACAGACCCTTTACCAGTCTTCCTTTATCCCCCCATCCAGCGCAACATCCAGAAGAGAGCTGTTAGGAAAATGTTAGTGCCTTCTGCTGGGGGCTGGGTGGGCACAGCTATTCTTCATCCCAGTGTAATCTGGTAGCCTTTTAGTAGGATCTGTTGTCTAAAGTCCTTACATTTGGGGTACCCAGAGGCAGTTATGAAAATCTTCCTTATTTCTTGACAGGAGTGTTATGGGCCGGCAGACGTGTCTGGAGTGCAGCTTTGAGATCCCAGATTTCCCAAATCATTTTCCTACTTATGTTCACTGCTCTCTGTGTCGCTATAGCACCTGCTGTTCTCGAGCTTATGCCAATCATATGATCAAGTAAGTCATGATTAAACCAGTATTTCTCTCTGGGAGTTCAGATTCTCCAGAACTCTCTTTATTCCCTCTCCTGTTTATAGTACATTTTCTCCTTCAGTTTTTAGAGCTGTTTTGTCCATCTCTCTGAGCAGAGTGAGAAGCCAGCCTATGTTCATTTGGCTTTGATGGACTGTGCTCTAATTTTGTGGAACCTTCTACTCAAAATGTGGTTCAAGGACCAGCAGCACTACAGAAGCTAGTTAGAATTGCAGCCTCTGGGTCCAGCCCCAGGCCTTCTCAATCACTATTTGCATTTTCATAGACCCTAATCCTAACCTTCCCCCACTGTGATTCATATGCATATTAATAAAAATACTTATAGGAAAAGTTTTGAGGCATCTCTTTTTTTTTTAAATTCTCACCTGAGGATATGTTTTTATTAATTTTATTTTTTAAGAGAGATGGAGGAAGAGGAGAGGGAGAGAGAAACATCAGTGTGAGAGAAACATTGATCGGTTGCCTTCTATATTCACCCTGACCAGGGGTTGAACCCACAACCTAGGTATGTAACCCAACGGGGAATCAAACCTGAAACCTTTTTGGTGTACGGGATGATGCTCCAACCGACTGAGTCACCTGGCCAGGGCAAGAGGCATCTCTTTTGTTGGGTCATTGTCAGTCGCTGGTGATCTCTAGTTTAGCCAATGGAACCCTGTAACTCATACCGCTTTTTGTCTTTCTCAGCAATCATGTTCCACGGAAGAGCTCCAAGTATTTGGCTTTGTTTAAAAATTCTGTGAGGTAAGGAAAAGCTTTTTGATGGTCTCTGGATTTTTCACATTTTTACATTAGATCCTTTTAACTCTTTTGGGACGGGTGGGTATGAATTAATTTGCGAGAGATAAGAAAGGATACTCCTTTTTAAAAAAAAATTTTTTTTTCTTTATTGATATTAGAGAGATAGAAACATCAATGTGAAAGAACATCAATTGGCCACCTCCTGCATGCCCCCCACTGGGGATCAGGCCCACAATCTGGCCATGTGCCCTGACTAGGAATCGAACCAGCAACCTCTTGGTGCGTGGGTCGATGCTCAACTACTGAGCCACACCGGGCAGGCTCCTTTTTTTAAAAATCCTCACCCAAGGACATTTTTGCACTTACCTTCAGGTAGAGCAGGAGGGAGAGAGGGAGGAAGAGAGAGAGAGAAACATCCATGTGAGAGAGAGACACATCAACTGGTTGCCACCCACATGACCCCAACCAGGGCAGGGACAAAGTGCAACTGAGGTACGTGCCCTTAGTGGGAACCGAACCCGGGTCTCTCTGGTCCACGGGCCGACACTCTAACCGCTGAGCCAAACCGGCCAGGGTGGCAGGCTCCTTTTTTAAGTCTCAAAGCTTAACTGCTGTATTTGACTTCTGTGCTCTTGGCTCTCTTTCTTAGGGGAATCAAGCTGACCTGCACTTCTTGTACCTTTGTTACCTTTGTGGGAGATGCTATGGCCAAGCATTTGGTATTCAACCCCTCTCACAGATCCAGCAGCATTCTGCCACGAGGTAAGTAGGAGAGATTGGGGTTAGCAGGACAAGAGGGAAAAAAGATAGGAGTACAGGTGATGTTACATGAATTAGGAGCATCCCTACCCGGCCTAATCCATTCACTGTTTTGATATACTCCACAAAATTGGCAGCATTCTAACCTGAAGTTTATATAAGACTTGAGTAGAGATAGTACGTTTGCCTTTTTGGTTAAAATGCCAAGACACTCTTTAGAAGGCTTGTTTCTTCACTGAGTTAACTTTTTTTTTATTGTCTCATTTTTCATAGCACTCACTTGGATATCTCACTCAAGGTAAAAGAAACTCACTTTATGGTTTAATTTCTATTTTGCAGTGTGTTTGGTTTTTATTATTATTACTATACTGTTATTTTGTATTCCTGGTTTAACTGAGGTTTTTCTTCCTCTCTTTCCTAACCCTTAGGCATGGCCAGACTCGTGACCGAGTGAATGACCAGAATTTGAAGAATATGTACCCTTCTCCTTCCTTCCCCTCTAATAAAGCTTCCACTGTGAAATCTGCGGGGCCCACTCCAGCTGAGCCTGAAGAGCTACCAACGCCCATGGCCCAGGCACTCCCGTCACCAGTTTCAACTGCAACCCCACCACCAACCCCCACTAACCCCCAGCCATTAGCCCTCCCACCCTTGGCTATAGAGGGGGCCGAATGTCTGAATGTTGATGATCAGGATGAAGGGAGCCCAGTCACCCAGGAACCTGAGCCAGCCTTAGGGGGTGGGAGTAGCAGTGGGATTGGTAAGAAGGAGCAGCTGTCTGTGAAGAAGCTTCGAGTGGTACTGTTTGCCCTGTGCTGTAATACAGAACAGGCAGCTGAACACTTCCGAAACCCACAGCGACGCATCCGCCGTTGGCTTCGGCGCTTCCAGGCCTCGCAGGGGGAGAATCTGGAAGGCAAATATCTGAGCTTTGAGGCGGAAGAGAAACTGGCTGAGTGGGTGCTGACCCAACGAGAGCAACAGCTACCAGTAAATGAGGAGACCTTGTTCCAGAAGGCCACCAAAATAGGACGTTCTTTGGAGGGGGGGTTTAAGATCTCTTACGAGTGGGCTGTGCGTTTTATGCTGCGGCATCACTTGACTCCCCATGCCCGGCGTGCCGTGGCCCACACCCTACCTAAGGATGTGGCAGAGAATGCAGGACTCTTCATTGAATTTGTACAACGGCAGATTCACAACCAGGACTTACCTTTGTCAATGATTGTGGCCATTGATGAGATCTCCTTGTTTCTGGATACAGAGGTATTGAGCAGTGATGACCGAAAGGAGAATGCCCTGCAGACAGTGGGCACAGGGGAACCTTGGTGTGATGTGGTGCTGGCCATTCTGGCAGATGGCACTGTCCTCCCCACCCTGGTTTTCTACCGAGGACAAATGGATCAGCCTGCTAATGTACCAGACTCTATATTGCTAGAGGCAAAGGAAAGTGGCTATAGTGATGATGAGATCATGGAGCTGTGGTCAACCCGAGTGTGGCAGAAGCACACCGCTTGTCAGCGCAGCAAAGGCATGCTCGTGATGGACTGTCATCGCACTCACTTGTCAGAAGAGGTGCTGGCTATGCTTAGTGCCTCTAGCACTTTGCCTGCAGTGGTCCCGGCAGGTTGTAGCTCCAAAATCCAGCCATTAGACGTATGCATCAAACGAACAGTCAAGAACTTCCTGCACAAAAAGTGGAAGGAGCAGGCTCGGGAAATGGCAGATACTGCATGTGATTCTGATGTCCTGCTACAACTGGTAGTGGTCTGGCTGGCTGAGGTGTTGGCTGTCATCGGGGACTGTCCAGAGCTGGTTCAGCGATCTTTCCTTGTGGCTAGTGTTCTGCCTGGCCCTGACGGCAACATTAACTCACCTACAAGAAATGCTGACATGCAGGAGGAGCTAATTGCCTCCCTAGAGGAGCAGCTGAAGCTGAGTGGGGAACAGTCTGAGGAGCACTCGGCTTCCACTCCCCGACCCAGGTCATCTCCTGAAGAGACAACTGAGCCTGAAAGCCTTCACCAGCTCTTTGAGGGTGAAAGCGAGACCGAGTCCTTCTATGGTTTTGAAGAAGCTGACCTAGATCTGATGGAGATTTGAGTGTTGGAGTCTTGAGGGCGTGTGGCGTGGGGGTGGGAAAGTGTGAGGGAGGGTAGAGGGGTTTAGGGAAAAGGGGGTATACCAGGTGGGGTATTTGGTTTCTATTTTTTTAATTTTATGCCACCACTGCCCCCTGATGTTGACTTATACTTCCCTGTGGATTTGTGGATATTAGGAAAACCAATAGTGATCACGTCTGAGCCGAGGAGCTGGCCCATTGGTCATTCATTTATGATAAAAACAGGTTTTTGTGACTTTTTAAAAAAAATTTAAATCACTGTGTTTGGTATTTTTCTGACAAAATCAAGAAAAGAAAAAAAAATCCTTTGTGGATGAATGTTAATTTTTTTGTTTCCCCTTTTACCTCAATTGTATCATAGTACATCTGGGTTTGTTTTACTATGTGGCCACTGTCTTTGGGCATGATGCTATCCAACCATTGTCAATGTGAGAACATTTCTGAAGATGGGAAAGAAAAATATGTAGCTCACAAACTGGTTTATTATATATATGGATAAAAAACTTTTTTCATTGTGGTCTTAACACTTTTATATAAAAATGAAAATGGAAAAAAAAATCCCACTGAACTCTCTCTTCCTTCTCCTTTCTTACCTTCCCTCTCCAGAGAAGTTGGTTTCTACAGCAACTCGATATAAAATTGTGGCTTTAAAAATGCATGAAACCACCTTTAATCATCCAGAACGATGAATAGATTTTTTTTCCCTCCCAACAAAAACATGACAAAACCAATACTCTTTGCACTTGCGATCCTTGACCCCTTTCCCCATTCTCACACCATCACTCTGGACAAAGGATCATACATGTCATTAGCAAGCAAGAGGTCCTGAGGTGATCACAGTGTTAGGGCAGAAGCCATTCCCAGTGTGGGGTCTTCATCCTGCAGACCCCCAGGGGCAGTCCCTACTTTGTTGAACTTCATCTTAAGTGGACGGTGCCTGTTCGAGACCACATTCCTACAGCCAGGAGCTAATTGTGCAAGAAGTGAAGTGTTGAACTTGAAAAAGGAAAGACAGACCACTTGCTGAAATCCTGCTTACCCAGTGGCTTTCTCCTATTTCTCTTAATGCTTAGAGAAGAATCTGATCTGAAGAAGAAATACATGGGGGTGTGCACAAAGAAAAAGACATGAATCTTTATTTTTCACTGCCAGCTTCAAGGAAAGAAAAAATTTTTCTACAATTTGCATGAGGGATTAAAAAAAAAAATTTGTACTCACGGTTATAAACTGAAATGTACTGTAACGTAGAAAAGGAGCAAAAATCCAGGTCCACCTTTCCCACAGCTACACCATTCTGTCCATCCTGAGTCAGCAATGTTTCCTTCCTATGAGCCAAGAAGGCAACCTGCACAGGCTTGTAAATGATTCATCTTTAAAATGTACATAAGTGGAACATTTTAATAAAATGAGGGGAAATGGGTTTATAAACAATGGGTTTTTTTTTTTTCCTAGGTGACCCTATTTTAATAGGCTTTCACAGACTGGCAGATGCTAAGATGTGATGGGCCTGGTGGTACAGGTGTGACATTTGTTACCACCTGTTTCTCCTCACCCCCATTTTTTGTTCTTAATCCCCAGAACACTATAATATAGTGAACTGGAAGGATCCCTCCCATAAACAGCTTGGCCAGCTTTGTGAACCTGTGGCATCTAAAAACTGAACTGAGGATCTATCTGGGCTTCTCTTCCCCAGCTTTTTGCCTGATGCCATTTTGACAGAATTACGGACTTTCAAGTCAACCCTTTGCCTTTCAGGAAGATCAAGAACTATGGTCAACTCTATCTACAATGACCTAATCCTTCTCTTTGGTAGCCTCCACAGCAGCTCAGCCTTAGCAGAGCTGGATTCCTGGCCTCTGTACACTGAATGACTTTCTTGATGGGTAATTTTTTTAAGACCATAATACCAACAGTGGGTCAGCTGGGTTTTGGCCAGGAAGTTATTGTGGATTCTGCCTGCATGGCTTAGTAGTAGAAGGTTGGTTTTTTTTTTGTTTGTTTTGTTGTTTTTTTATAACTCAGTTTAATCAATAAACAAGTATTTATTGACTACTTTCTGTGTTGAGACTGTGTAGAATATTCACACTGGAAGCTCATGGGTTTCTTTTGCTTGAATATAGTTTGTTGTAATCATGGATTATAATCAAACAGTGATGTTTTGTGTTTTTGGGTTTGCTGTCTATACTACTTTCTCAAAAAGAGGTTTAGAGAGGATATGTATCGGAATTACCTAGGGTGTTCATTTTAAAATTAGGGTTTAACACCATTCCAGGGATGGAATTTGACTAACAACTCCCAACTGATTTGACACACAGCTACACTTAGGACATTTTAATGAACACAAAATGTGTAAAAGATTTTTAAATTTTTATTTATTATTTTGATCTTTATTGTTGAGAGTATTTTTTCCCATTGTCCCCCTCCACCTGGTTCCTGCCCCACCTCAGGCCACCATCACCACCCCATTGTCTGTGTCCATGGGCAATGCATATATAAGAGGTTTTTTGATAGAGCTAGAAAATAGCAGGTTTCGACAATAAACTTTCAGGTTAAATGTTGAAATTACTTAGTCCATATGGAAGTTGAATGGGAGGACCGAGACTAGTTCCAGCTTGGGGGTAGCCTTATATGGAACAGTTCTACTAGGTGCTACATTTTGTCTTTGAAATGGTGTTTTAACCAAAACTACACTCGCTGCCAACATTAACCAGAAACTGCATTTTAGAATCTAGTGCATGGGTGGAAATGTTGAAGAAAAATATTAAAATACAAAAGCCAATTAGGTTATCCCACAAGGATTAAGCCTAGCTTCTACACAAAGCTGCCTTCACAAATGAAGACAGTAGTGGGTCTTCCTTATTGTCATGCAGAGAACTTTGTGCTATGAGAACTGTAAGAACCAAGAGCCAAAGGGTTCTCTGATCAGGAAGGGAGATGGCACATGGCAGCACTTAGTGTTTTCACTCTTGGTGTGACCTAGTCAGACAAAATACAACTACTCAGCAAGTGTTTCAAAAGATTTATTTTACAAAAGAAAAGTCTACCTTTGAACCAGCCAAGTTCAAAGTTGGAAGAAGGGTACAACTTCAGTTCTAGACAATGCGTCTGTATTTCATTCAAAGCCACTAAAAAGGAAGAGAGCAAAATAAATTTGTGAAGCAATAGAGGAATCAATTCCTAAAAGCAGTTTTATTCAACCAAAAGACATTCCACCCAGAGAATTTTTGGGTTGAGATGTCAAAAATCAGCTTGGTGTAAGCCAAGGGGCTTCCCAACTCTTCTACCACTACTTTTTTCTACTATAATTTTCATTTCAGTCACCTGATCATGTGGGCAATATCCCAGTTGGTTTCTGCAGACAGCGGTCCCTCTATTTCAACACCTTTTTCAGTTACTGTGGCGATTTGAAACTGAAAGAAAGAGCTGTCAGTGAAAATGCCCACCCCCAAATGAAAGAAGTCTCTGGGGCCTGGTCAAAGGTCAAGCAGAGGGTCTCTCCCTAATATGAAAATAGGAGACAGAAATGGGGCAAACTGTTCTTCAAAGCACAGAGACCCCAGGCATTTGCAAGTATTCAGAACCTGCCGATTAGATCCCCTTCACCTTTATTATTCACTCCCCTCCTCACCCGGTTGTAAGAACGGGCATCTCGATAGTACAGCACTCGCATGCAGCGTTCCACTAGCTCTCGGGCCTCAGTCTGGCTCAGCACTGGCTGCTTCTCCAGAATTTCTCGAAGCAGAGGCTGGGGAGATTAGGGAAAAAACATGGGAGATATCAGGGACTGAATACCAGGCTATTTGTCTCAAATCCATGGTGTAATATGCACAAAGGAATGAAAAGATAACATTCCACCTACTGCCTCACAGGAGTAAACTTTATTTGTACTAAGACCCATCTGAGGAAGTTCTAAGGTGTCCTCTCTTTGCACATGTCTACTGACTCCTGGACATGCCTTTGTCATTGAAATGTAAATGCCACCCACATAGCCTCTGGACTACAAAGAGAACCATCTGCCCAGCAATAGGGATCCTAGCCTGTTCCTCGTGTCAGAATTATAAGGCAAAACAAGCACACAACCACTAACCCGCATTGCCTTCTCTCTTCCCCTCTTCCCCCACCTCTCACTACTTACCTGAGCCAAGTATGCACCATAACCAGTGGCCAGTGAAGGGGCTTCATAGGCTACACCAAGCATGTCCACATAACCGAGGAAGCTAACGGGACACAAGAGGTCAAAGAACTAATTTCATTTTAGGTTCTTTATATTAAGTATGGGACCATGGGATCTAAGTTAGAACTGGGATTTACTCAGGGGGTAAAGATATATACACACTACACAGACACTACAGGGTAGGTTGTCAAGGAAATGTTATTTGTATTCAAATCAACCTCTCTCCGTCAGAATAGCCTCCAATGACCATGGTGTTCCACAGGGGGTTCATCTTGGAGCGGCGGCTGTACATGGCCCTGGTCAGCCATGAATGAATAGCTCTAGGACTATAGCTGTGTCCATCTCCCAACAACTCCTCATCAATCCTTAAAAAGAAATGGTTGTGAGAATATTAAAGCCGGGATCTCCATTCCACATCTTTCACCCCCAACAATTCTCCCTTTCCTCTGCAGCAGCCTCAAATCCCTCCACCTTAGAACTTCTTAAGGAGATTTAAAAAACAGCGGATTCCCCTCCCCACTTGGGAACTACGCTCTATTCTCTAGATGACTTACACCATCTGGCCGAGAACTTGCTTCAGATATTGGAAATCAGCGTAGTCTCCAGAAGCACCCAGCATGGTGCTGTCGTTGACTCGCATAATGCGAGAGATGTTGCGGAAACGGGCCAAGGAGCCGTAGGAACCCAGCATGTCTGCTGCAATCACTACTCCGCCGTCAAACTTCACGCCCAGGACCGAGGTCCCGGTTACCATGGGGTTCCTGGAGACGGAGACGGGGGTCTGGAGGGGCGGCGCGGGGGAAGAGGCTGAGTCCTCTCTCTGCGCAGTGAGTGCCCCTTCGGATTCCCCGGGACCCTGCGCCCCTCGCCTTCCCCTGCTCTCTCGGAACCCTCCGGCCCACCAGGCCCCACAGGCCCACCCCCTGCGCGAGCTGAGGCGCCCAGAGCTTACTGGGTGCGCGTAATTGGACCCCCGTAGAGCGCGGACCCCGGGTCCACTAAAGAACCGGGAGTTGGCGGAATGCGATAAAACTGCCCGGGGTCCGGACCCCCAGTCCAAAGCCCAGACCGCGACTCCCAAAACGCTTCCATCTTAGTCACGGTAGCAGAAGAAATGAAAGCGCTTGCGCCAACGGAAGCGGAACTGATCCTTCAGTGCCACACCTTTCTTCTTCCTGCGAGCCACTCCCAGCAGCCATGTTGATGAGGTCACGGCGGAGCCGACCGCCCTTCCGGGCGCCGGCGACCCCAGCCCACAGGGTTGGACTGCGCCACGTCGCACGCAGCGCGGTAGAGCGTGGACTGGATCAGAGTGTTCAGACGCACAAAGTTAAGCAAGGAGAAGATGGTGTGGGAGGTTGGGCGGGTGCACTTCAAGACACTTACCCTGAGCGAGGAGGCACAATTTCTCCTGTCCATTTTGGGTCTTTCTCAAAAGCCCCGCGTGAAACTAACAGTGAGTCGGGATCGCCTGCACCGAGTTTCTCAAAGCAGCCCCATATGGCAGGCTTTATCGACCTGTATTACAGATAAGAAACCGAGGCTTGAGTTGTACTGATTTACCCGATCCCAGAGCTGGTAGTGGTAGATCTGTCTTCAAACCAGTCTTTAAAAAGGAATCATACAGTTGTGTATGATATCTCCCGTGGATTACTCACTCAGTAGGACCTTGAACAAATCTCTGGAAGTCTTCTTATTAGAAAAGGCTCTTGCCCACCGCTGAAGCAGCAGAAAAATTCCACTGACTGGGAGTGAAACTCAATTCCAGGGCTTAGTTAGCGGGATTCTGCGGTAGGGGCCGGAAGCAGTGTCAAGGATCCAACTGGTGAGCCTAAAACCGCTGCTTTGGCAGTCCTCCCTACACAACTTTAATTTCTTTTTTTTACTCAGCAGGAAACTAAATCGAGTTCGTTTCTTAAATTCCTTGAGTTGATTTGAACCAAAGCAATGCATGAAATTTTAACCTTATTGAAAAAATATTTTATTAGATCATGAAACCTTGGAAAGTGAAGCATCAAGAATTTGGGATGTTAGAAGTACCCAGCTCTTTATATCAATTTTTGGTCTTGAAAAATAGGTATTCTTTTTCTTTTCTTTTTTTTTTTTTTTTTGGTCTAATTAATAGCCACCCACACCCCACGCCCCATATTCTAGGTAACTTTGGGGCCATTCATCAGCTTACTTGAATGAAAGACCGTGCTCAGTTGTGATGACAATGGGCTTACTGGAATTCCTCAAAAACCACAAATACCTCTCTCTTCGACACTGGAGCCCTCATCATATGAACTTAAAACAATCAGCCAGCAATGAACTGGCTATATTCTTGTTTAGAAGTGGCCTGAGGTGGCTTGCTGGTTTCTGGTCTCACTCCTTTTTAAGTCTCTAGGACTCTGGTAGGGCCAGTTTTGGTCCCAGAGATCTGGCAGGTAGCCACATGCTATATAGTCTTAAAGCAGAAAAGTGAAAGGCTCTGGAATTGTCCAGCCTGAGAGAATGACACGGAAAGCAAACCACTAACATTTGATGATGCATGCTCAAAAGGTGACCAGCATGTTTTCTGTTCTAAAGTGAACACAAAAAGACATAAGTTAAACTGAAACAAGGGAAATTTAGTAATATTCTTTCCTTTCCTTTTAAAGCAGGTCTGGCCCTGGCCGGTTTGGCTCAGCGGTTAGAGTGTCGGCCTGTGGACCAGAGAGTCCTGGGTTTGGCTCCTGCTAAGGGCATGTACCTCGGTTGCAGTTTGTCCCCGGCCCCTGTTGGGGTTGTGTGGGGGGCAACCCGTCGATGTTTCTCTCTCTCTCTTCCTCCTTCTCTCCCTCCCACTCTATATCTCAAGATAAAATGCAAAAATGTCCTTGGGTAAGGATAAAAAAAAAGAAAGAAAGTTAAAGCAGGTCTGGTATTATGTAGGAAAACTTTTTTAAGTGTACCCAGTTTTCTATGACTTTGATTTTAATTAGCATTCAGCTCCCACCAAAGTCCAAGCTTTTAAGTCAGTAATCACTGGACTGTTTTTATAATGTGCAGAATATCCTTGGTTATACGGGATGTCCTGAAATTCTCAGAAAAGAAATAAAAGTAGACTAATTCACTATCACCACCACCCAGTGGAATATGAATCTTCAACTACAAAAGAGTATATAAGGATCATTTCCTGAACTGCTCGAGCCTGGTCCCATGAGCTATAAAAAAAAGATGAGAAAGAAAACATGTCCAGCTTGCCCATGGCTACACTGCTCTGTGGCTCTCCTCTGAGGATTTTTGCAGTTTTACATCCTCTGTAATTCAGTTCTACAATATCCCTCTGAAGTCTGTCTGCCTTGCTAAACTAAAAGTCCCACCAAGGCAGGAACTGAGATTGTCTTTCAACAGTGTCCTTTGAATTTTGATGCAGTCCTATTTATCTAATTTTTCTTTGTTCCCATATTTTTTATGTCATACATATCTTTGATGTCATATTCAAGAAATCATTGCCAAATGCAATACCATTAAGATTTTCCATTGTGTTTTTTCCCAAAAAGTTTTATAGTCTTAGCTCTTATGTTTAGATTTCATCTGTTTTGTGTTAACATTTATATATGGTATAAAAAAAAAGGATCAAATTCTTCTGCATGTGGATATCCAGTTTTCCCAGCACGATTTATTGAAAAGACTGTCTTTTCTTTATTGAATGGTCTCAACACTCATTAGTCTATATGTCTGTCTTTACCATATTGTTTTGATGACTGAAGATTTGCAATAAGTTTTTAAATCAGGAAGCCTAAGACCTCTGATTTTATTCTTTTTCAAGATTGTTTTGGTAAAAGTGACTTTTTTAAAAACTTGTTTTCACAGCATTTTTTCCTTTGCTATTGAAATCTAGGTTAACAACTATTTTCTTTTGGAACTTTAAAAATGTTATTTCATTGTCTCCTAGCTTCCATTGTTTTTGTTAAGAAGTCACCTGTTATCACACTGTCTTTGAAGATAATGTGGCTTTTTGTTTTCTTCTGGCTTCTTTTAAGATGTTCAACAGTGGTTTTGATGTTCAGCAGTATTACTATGATGTGCCTGGGCATGATTTTATTTGTATCTGTCCTGCATGGGTTTGCTGAGTTTTTTGAATCTATGGGTTGATATCTTTCATCAGTTTGGGGAAATTCTCGGCCATTGTCTCTTTGAATATTGCTTTTGCTTAATATTCTCTCTTCTCTCCTTCTAAGACCCCAATTATACGTGTGGTAGGTGTTTGAGTATGTCTCTCAGAAGTCTTACTTTCTCTTTGTTTTCCATTCCTTTTTATCTCTGTGCTTCAGGTTGGATGCTCTCTATTGACCTGTCTTCCAATTCACTAATCCTGTGTTTTGCCATGCCCAACTATGTTAAACCCTTATATTGAAACCTTCATTTCAGATACTGTATTTTTTCAATTCTAAAATGACTATTTGACTTTTCTGTAGATTCCAGTTCTCTTTAAATTATCCAATTTTCATCTCTGTGTCCATAATTTTCACCATCTTTCTTAACATGTTAATCATAGTTATTTTTACATTATTTTATGCTAACTCTGATATCTACATTATCTGTGGGTCTTCTTTTACTTTTTTTCTTTTAATTTTGGCCATATTTTATCCCATTTGGAAATCTAATTTTTTTTTTATTGTTTGCCAGAGATTATGAATAACTCTAGAGGCTCCATTTCATGTTCTTTTCTACCAGAGAGAAACTTTTTCCTGTTTCCTAATTAGTCAGATATGGTAAAGGGCTGATCACCTCAGTTGATCAGGTTTTAGGCTGTGTCTGGGATGGGTTACTGTTTTAGTCTGGTTCACCCATATTCTTCGGGCATGTTCCTTACAATCTTCTGATTGACAGCTGGGCAGGTATTCATCTTCTTAGTCCAGAAATACTGAAGATCGAGCTGGCCTTTCAGGCTCTTGCTCCATGTAGCCTCAAAATCTGGCAAATATCTTGAGGAAAAGATCAGTCGAGTAGCTGAGGCTCTTCTCCTTCTCCTGTCTAGCAGGTCATCACTTCCTAATCAATAATGCCAGACTTGGGAGATTCAGTCTGCCTTTTAGGAGCAACTATCACAACTCTCCAGCCTCCTGAACATCCAAGAGTTCCACAGAAGTTCCATAGAGAGAACTGGTCATTGTTTGAAACCCCTTATGTTTTCAGCTTGTCACTCTAGCTTTACATGATCACCAAAAAACTTGAGTGACTTCTCTTTTCCTAGCAGAGGCATTCAGCCTATGTTGAGCCTGAGTTTTAGCCTATACTCAGCTCACCTTAGAAAGGTTTTCCTGTCTCTGGAATTTTGGTTCATCTAGTCCTCATTCTTTTTATATCCTTTTGGTGCCTTTTAAAAAATATATTGTTTTATACCAAACATTCAAAGAAGATTTGATACCTGTCCTTTACATTTTATGAGGCCAACATAACCCCAATACCAAAATCTGGCAAGGATAATACAAAAAGAGAAAACTACAGACCAATATCTCTGATGAAAACAGATACAAAAATTCTAAACAAAATACTAGCAAATTGAATGCAATAATACATTTAAAAAATAATGCATCACGATCAAGTGGAGTTCATTCCAGGGGCACAAGGATGGTTCAACATATGCAAATCAATCAATGTAATACATCAGATTAATAAAACAAAGGATAAAAGTCATATGATCTTATCAACAGATGCAGAAAAAGCATGATAAGGTACAACATCCACTTGTGATTAAAACACTCAATAAAATGGGTATAGAAGGAAAGTACCTCAACATAATAAAGCCATATATGACACTCCCTCAGCTAATATCATACTCAGTGGTGAAAACTAAAAGCTTTTGCTCTAAAATCAGGAACAAGACAATGATGCCTGCTCTCATCACTCTTACTCAACATAGTTCTGGAAGTCCTAGACAGAGCAATCAGGTAAGAGAAAGAAATAAAAGGCATCATATTGGAATTAAGAAGTAAAAGTGACATGATTTTGTATATAGAAGACCCGAAAGATTCCACCAAAAAACTATTAGAAACAATAAACAAATACAGTAAAGTTGCAGGACATAAAATCAATGTGCAAAAATCCACTCTTTCCTGTATACTAACAATAAAATTTCAGAAAAAGAAATGAAAAAAAATTCCTTTTGCAATTGCAACCAGAAGAATAAAATACCTAAGAATAAACTTAACAAAGCATGTGAAGGACCTATATACTGAAAACTACAAAGCATTATTAAAATAGATTGAAACAGCCCTGGCCAGTTTGGCTCAGCAGTTAGAGCGTTGGCCTGCAGTCCAGAGAGACCTGGGTTCAGTTCCCGCTAGGGGCACGTGCCTCGGTTGCAGTTTGTCCCCGGCGGGAGGCAGCCACTTGATGTGTCCCTTTTGCTTCCTCTCTCTCCTCTCTCTTCCTCTCTCTCCTTCCCACTCTATCTGAACAAAAAATAGAAAAATGTCCTTGGGTGAGGATAAAAATAAAAAAAAAATAGATTGAAACAGATCAGAGTCCATGGTCTAAAATCACTGTTTCCCAACTAAATGCTATCATTGCAAAACTTTTCCAATTTGATTGCCCCAATATACTATTGTTTTAATTTGTATTTCTTTATTCATGGGTGAACTTTTAAAAGTTGGTTTATTGACTTTTTCTTTCTTTTGTGAATTATCTGTTTTTCTTTGTCCATTAAAAATGTCAATATTTAAAAAAAATAGATTGAAAAAGACACAACGAAAAGGAAAGATACTCATGCTCATGGATTGGAAGAATCAACGTAGTTAAAATGGCCATATTACCCAAAGCAATATACAGATTTAATGCAATCCTCATAAAAATCCCAGTGTAATTTTTTAAAGAAATAGAATAAAAAGATTTGTATGGAACTACAAAAGACCCTGACTAGCCAAAGAAATCCTGAGAAAAAAGAACAAAGCCCAGAAGTATCACAATACCTGACTTCAAATTATACTACAGAGCTACAATAATCAAAACAACATGGTACTGGCAGAAAAACAGACACACAGATCAAACAGAACTGAGAGCCCAGAGATAAAACCACAAATAATTTTTGACACTGGAGCCAAAAACACAATGGAGAAAAGAAAGCGTCTTCAATAACTGCTGCTGGGAAAATTGGAAAGCCACATGCAAAAGAATGAAACTGCCCGGCTGGTGTGGCTCAGTGGTTGAGTGTCGACCCATGCACGAAGAGGTCACCGGTTCGATTCCCGGTCAGGGCACATGCCCAGGTTTTGGGCCAAATTCCCAGCGGGGGGCATGCAGGAGGCGGCCAATCGATGTTCTCTCATCGATGTTTCTATCTCTCTCCCTCTCCCTCTCCCTGCCTCTCTCTCTAAAATCAATAAAGAAAAAAAAAAATAAAAAGAATGAAACTACATTATAGTCAAAATGGATCAAAGACCTAAATATAAGATCTGAAACAATACATTACATAGAAGAAGAAAACATAAGTACTAAACTTATGGACTTTGGTCATAGAGACCATTTTATGAATTTGACCCTAAAGGCAAGGGAAGTAAAAGCAAAAATAAATGAATTGCACTATATCAAACTAAAAGGATTTGCACAGCAAAAGAAACAACAAAACAAAAAGGCAGCCAACTGAATGGGAGATATTTGCAAACAGCTCCAACCCAACAAGGGGTTAATATTTAAAATATGTAAAGAACTCATACAACTCAACACCAAACAAACAAACAATGGAATTAAAAAATGGGCAGAGGAACTGAACAGACACTTCTCCCAAGAAAGCATACAAATGGCCAACAGATATATATATGAAAAGATGCTCAACTTCACTATTAGGGAAATGCAAATCAGAACTGTAGTAAGATACCACTTCACACCTCTTAGAATGACGGTTATCAACAAGACAGGTAGTAACAAGTGTTGGAGAGGTTCTGGAGAAAAAGGAGCCTTCATTCACTGCTGGTGGGAATGTAAATTGATATAGCCACTATGGAAAACAATATGGTGGTTCCTCAAAATATTAAGAATAGAGTTACCCTATGACCCAGCAATCCCTCTTCATGGTATCTACCTGAAAAACTTGAACACATTTATTTGCAAATACATATGCATCCCATATGTTCATTGCTGCATTATTCATGGTAGCCAAGACATGGAGACAACCAAAGTATCCTTCAATAGAGAACTGGATAAAGAAGATGTGGTACAGCACTGGCCAAGTGGCTTAGTTGATTGCAGCATCATCCTGTACACCAAAATGTTGCAGGTTTGATTCCCAGTCAGGGCACATACCTAGCTTGTGGGTTCGATCCCTGGTAGGGGTGCATATGGGAGGCAACCAGTTGGTGTGTCTCTGACACATCAATGTTCTCTCTATATATAAAAAAATAAATGAAAAACATATCCTCAGGTGAGGATTTAAAAAAAAGATGTACACATATAGTAAGTAATATTAATTATAAGAAAGGATGAAATACTGTCATTTGTGACAACATGGATAGACCTTGAGAGTATTATGCTAAGCAAAATAAGTGAGTCAGAAAAATCTAAGAACCATACGATTTTACTCATATGTGGGATTTTAAACTGAAACTCTTAGACACAGACAGCAGTATGGTGGTTACCAGAGGGAATGGGGTAGGGAGATAGTAAAGGGTAAAGGGGGCCTAATATATAGTTATAGAAGATGATTTGATTTTGGGTGGTGGACACACAATGCAATATACATTTTATGTACCATAGACATGTACATTTGAAACCTATATGATCTTATTAACCAGTACCATCCCAATAAATTTAATTTTAAAATATATGTTTTTTTTGTAATTTATCTAGCTCATTCTTATTGCAGTAATGAGAACTGACCTGCCACGACATGCCAGTTTACCATGTGTGTTAGTTTCCTGTGGATGCTGTAACAAATAACCACAACTATAGTGGATTAAAACAACAGAAATTTATTTGCTCACAGTTTTAAACGCCAGGAGTCTGAAATCAAGGCATCAGCAGGGCCACACTCCTTCTGGAGGATTTATCTGGAAAAGTCATTCCTTGCCCACTCTAGCTTCTGCTGGCTGCTGGCATTGCTTGGTGTTCTTTGGCTTGTGGGCACATCACTCCATACTCTGCCCCCATATTCACCTCATTCCCTCTGCCTTTCTCTTATAAGCATAACTGTGATTGCATTTAGGGCCTATAGAGATAATTCATTATAATCTCTTATTCTAAAGATCCTTATTTATTCATATTCAAAGGAAAAAACAAACAAACCCTTTTTCCAAATGAAATGACATTTACCGGTTCCAGAGATCAAGGTTTGGAAAAATCTTTGGGACCACATCTGGAATCAGAACCATGATTTGTTTTTATTTTATTTGTTTTTTGTTAATATTCACCCGAGGATATTTTTCCATTGATTTTTGTTTTATTATTTTTTAAAATATATTTGTATCGATTTTTTTAGAGAGAGAAGAAGGGAGAGAGAGATAGAAATATCAATGTCAGAAACATTGATCGGCTGCCTCCTGCATGCTCCCTACTGGGGATCAAGCCCAAAACCCAGGCATGTGCCCTGACTGGGAATTGAACCAGGACCTCTCAGTCCATGAGACGATGCTCAATCCACTGAGCCACACAAGCCAGGCTTCCACTGATTTTTAGATAGAATGGAAGGAAGGGAGGGAGGGAGAGAGAGAGGGAAACATCGGTGTGAGAGAGACACATCGATTGATTGCCTCACACACAGGGCTGGGGATCAAACCTGTAACCCAGGTATGTGTCCTTGACCTGGAATTGAACCTGGGACCCCCCGCCCCCCACCACGGTTGTAATCCTTCCCCACCCCCCTCACTGCATTCGTGGGCTGATGCTCTAACTGCTGAGCCAAACTGGCGAGGGCAGAACCATGATTTGTGTTCTCACCTCTTTTTTAAAATCCTCACCTGAGGATATTGTTTTCCATTTATCTTCAGATAGAGTGGGAGGGAGGGGTAGAAAGAGAGACACATCAATGTGAGAGAGACACATCGACTGGCTGCCTCCCACACGACCCCGACCAGGGCTGGGGACGAACCGCAACCAAGGTACATGCCCTTGACCGGAATCGAACCCATGACTCATTGGTCCGAGGGCCAATGCTCTAACTGCTGAGCCAAACCGGCCAGGGCATTTTCTCACCTTTATAAGTGAAAAATAAAACACATACAGAAAATCACACAAAACAAATACATGACTTAATGAATTATTATAAGGCGAATACCCTTGAAACTACCACCCAGATCAAGAAATAGAACTCCAGCTACCCCAGTCCCAATCAATCACAATTATCTCCCTCCCCTAAAAAGTAGCCACTATCCTGACTTTTATGATAAACACTCTCTTGCATTTCTTTATAGTTTTATAATTCAGTTATTCTTCCCTGGATACTATACTTCAGTCTTTCTCATTTCTTTAATATGTATTTTGAGTTTCTTAATCTACAGATTTCCTCCTCCATCCCTTTCTTTTAATAACAGTTTATCTGTGGAAGACCCCGGGATGTTTGACCTGTTTCCTACCTTCTGCCTGAAGTCTGGGTTTTGCTGATTGCATACTAATAGTGTTGCTCAACATGTTCCTCTGTCCTCTGCATTTCCTGCACATGGCAGTTTAGTCAGAGGTCTGGTCATACCCCGGATTGATGCCTTTGACAAGACTTTAGGTTGTGTCAATTCTCTTATGTGTGACCAACCACCCATCACTGCTACCATCTCCATCCCCGCACCAATGGCCTTCTCATCCCGCCCAAGCTCAGTACTACTCATTCCATTGCTGCACTGCCCACCCTGCACCAACACCCTCGTTACTTTCCTCCGGCTCCAACAGCCTACAGTGGCCAATCCTCTCATGAAGATATTCTCTGGCCCTGGCTGGTTTGGCTCAGCGGTTAGAGCGTCGGCCTGCGGTCCAGAGAGACCCGGGTTTGGTTCCCGCTAAGGGCATGTACCTCGGTTGCAGTTTGTCCCCGGCCCTGGTTGGTCGTGCGGGTGGCAGCCACTCGATGTGTCCCTTTCATGTCGATGTTTCTCTCTCTCTCTCTTCCTCTCTCTCCCTCCCACTCTATCTGGACAAAAAATGAAAAAAATGTCCTCAGATGAGGATAAAAAATAAATAAATAAATAAATAAATAAATAAATAAATAAATAAAATGAAAAAAGATATTCTCTGTACCACAGTCAGGCTCCCCCACCCCACACTCACTATGGGCCATCTCTCCAAGTAAACATCCTCTTTACTCTTCTGTGGCTCCAAGAGCTCACCTCAGGTCACAGCCACTGCTGGCTCCCTGCTTAGATGTCCTCTTCAAATCCCATGCTGGACCACTGGCCCTGTACCCATCTCTGCTTCACAGAGATGCCTGGCCCCAATTTTTCAATGTGAGAGAGACAATTGCTTGGCCCCAATTGTTCACAAAAGGAAGGGTTAGGAGAAAAGGAAAATATGTTTATGTGTGTACATATATAAACACCTTATGAATTTACACTGATACTTCCACTTCAAATAAAATACTACAGGCCCCTTACCTAACCTAGACTATATTATATCTGTATCTCTTTTTTTTCCACAATGAGAAGAGAATGTGTTTTCTTAAGGACAGAGGAGGTTATAGAATTAGAATATCCCATGATTATTCATTTATTTTTATCCTACATTACACCCAGAACTATCTTAGAATAGCAATATTCATATTACCACCAAGAATATAATTTCTAAAAACAGTTAAAACAGTTTTTGTAATTCTTTTTCACATTCTCCTCTCATTCCAATAGATGTATTCACATTGTCAGATCATACAGTCATTATACCTTAGCCTTTTCCTTCAAAGCCCCATTTATTCTTAATTCTACAACTAATATATGTGTACCTTAGCCTTTTCCTTCAAAGCCCCATTTATTCTTAATTCTACAACTAATATATATATATAAAATCATAGGTCCTCCATATGAATATAT
Source organism: Tadarida brasiliensis (assembly GCA_030848825.1). Taxonomy (NCBI): domain Eukaryota; kingdom Metazoa; phylum Chordata; class Mammalia; order Chiroptera; family Molossidae; genus Tadarida; species Tadarida brasiliensis. Next base: position 20,549,584 of record CM061275.1, read on the forward strand.
ATATGTATATATAATTATATATATGTATATGTAATCACACTATGTAATTAGCACATGTCCAATTTCCCTATACTCACAAAACCATTAGATGTTATCAGTTCTTTTTTAAAACAAAATTTTTTTCTTTATTGGTTTTAGAGAGAGAGGAAGGGAGAAGGAGAGAGAGATAGAAACATCAATGAGAGAGAACATTGATTGGCTGCCTCCTGCATGCCCCCCACTGGGGATTTGGCCCACAACCTAGGCACGTGCCCTGACTGGGAATCGAACCGGTGACCTCTTGGTGCATGGGTTGATGCTCAACCAGTGAGCCAGACTGGCCAGGCTGTTATCAGTTCTTCAATTTTTTCCAATCTGATAGTGAAAAACAGATCTTCGTTTAATTGTCATTATGTCGATGAAGAGTTTTATATTCAAATCTCTTCTTCTATGAATTACTTCTTTGTAATCCTTACACTTTATTTTGTTTCTGTGTCTCACTTTTTAAAATTTGGATGTTTAGCCCTGGCTGGTTTGGCTTGGCGGTTGGAGCGTTGGCCTGCAGTCCAGGGAGACCCTGGTTCGGTTCCCGCTAAGGGCATGTACCTTCATTGCGGTTTGTCCCTGGCCCTGGTTGGTTGTGCGGGTGGCGGCCACTCGATGTGTCCCTTTCACGTCGATGTTTCTCTCTCTCTCTCTCTCTCTTCCCCTCTCTCCCTCCCACTCTATCTGAACAAAGAATGAAAAAATGTCCTCAGGTGAGGATAAAAAATAAAAAAATTTGGATGTTTATTCCCTGAGTATTGTTTTCATAAATGGTATGAGATAGTGGATTCAATTTTTTTTTCAGATCATTATACAGTTATTTCAACACTGTGTACAATTAAGCATCCTTTTTCTTTGTCTACCTTCGTCAAATAAGTCCTTATGATACCGTTGTAATAACCCAGTTATTAATAACAGGGAGGAACAAAGGGAAGCTGCAATTTAGACACATGCCCAGTAAAATCTGGGTGACGTAGGGGAGGGTGCTTGCCTGTCAGTCACACCTGGGAATGGGTCATTGGCCAGAATAGGCACGGCTACTGCAAGCGTGGGAAAATTTGATATTTAAACTCCTAAACAAAGGGGTTCTCTCTCTCTCTTGCGCTGGGCTCCTGGCTCTCTTGTTGCAAGGGGCACGCTCCCCACACAGTGGACTGATGGACTGGAACTAGCCTGATGCTGTGCCAGACTCAATTCCACCATGAAATGGAAACTTTGGACACTGGCTTTGCTTTTAGCTCTTCTGAATCCCAAGCTGCACCTTTTCCAGGACTGGTTTAAGGGAAACGGGGCTTTGGAATCCCAGGGATGTAATTCCACAAAAATAAAGCTTTCTACCACATCTCATCCTCCCATGGGGGCCTCTGCAAATGCTTATTCCAGTGGCCACGAAGAACCCTACTCTCACTAGCAATGGAGAAGGACAATCCATGTAATTCTCCAATTACACTTATATATTCTTAAATCTCTTTGTAGGTTCTGTTCTAGTTACTTTGTAATAAGTTTTAACAGTAAGTAAAGTAATAACCCTCAAGAAAGCTTTTAGAACTTTCTAGACATTTTCCACTCATTTATTTTCCACATGAACTTTAAAATGATTTCTTCCATTCCTTCAAATCCATGGTATTCCCTAATGGAAAATAATTACTAAATAATTTGAGGATTGATTTTTTTATATTAAATTTTCCCAGCTAGAACTGTTATTCACCTTTCCATAGAGTCACTTCTTGATCTTTAAAGTTTATCTTTTTCTTCATATAGTTTATGGATGTTAAATTTATTATTATTATTATTATTATTATTATTATTATATTTTTTTAATCCTCACCTGAGGACATTTTTCCATTTTTTTGTTCAGATAGAGTGGGAGGGAGAGAGAGAGAGAGAAACATCGACGTGAAAGGGACACATCGAGTGGCTGCCTCCCGCACTACCAACCAGGGCCGGGGACAAATTGCAACCGAGGTACATGCCCCTAGCGGGAACCAAACCCGGGTCTCTCTGGACCGCAGGCAGACGCTCTAACCGCTGAGCCAAACCGGCCGGGGCAAATTTATTATTTTTAATAATATTGTGAACATAATTCACTACATCAATAAAGCAAAGGAAAGAGCCCATAGGATCATGTCAATAGATGCCCTCAAAAAAGCACTTCATGAAAATCAGCAGCCATTCCTAATAAAACTCTGCAAAATAGGAAAGTAAATAGAAGACATAAACATGAAAATATCTATTTGCAAAAACCAATAATACATTATATTGCTGAAGTATTCAAATCAGGAACTAGACAGGGAAGTCCACTATTACAAGGGTGCCCTTCTCTCCACATCCTTGACAACACTTGTTTATTTCTTCATTTTGATACTAGCTATTCTAACAGATATGAGGCAGTATCTCATTGTAGTTTGATTTGCATTCCTCTGATCAACGATGTTGAGCACATTTACATGGACATGTTGGCCATCTGTATGTCTTCTTTGGGAAAATGTATATTCAGATCCTCTGCCCATTTTTAAATCATATTCTTTGTTGTTGCTATTGAGTTGTATGATTTTCTTATTTATTTCGGGTATCAACCCCCTAACAGATATATGATTTGCAAATATTCTCACCCATTCAGTAGATTGCCTTTTCATTTTGTTGCTGGTTTCCTTTGCTGTGCAATAGCTGTTTTTGTTTGTTTGTTTTTGTTTTTGCTGGGTAATCTCCATGATGTGGATGTACCACAGTTTGTTTAATCAACCACATGTTGAAGGACAACTCAATTGTTTCTTTCTAGTTTTTGGTTATTACAAATAAAACTGTTATAAACATTCTGTTACAGGTTTTTGTATGCACTGTTCTCATTTTGGCAACTGATCCTGATACTGGTATTTATGACTTTCCTCTCTTTTCCTTGCCTAAATAATAGCTAACATTTATAGAGCATTTGCTACATGCCAGACCCTGTCCTAAGTGCTTTACAAGTATTACTCACTTAATTCTCAAATAGCCACTGAAGGTATGATTATTATCCACATTTTACAGGCGTGGAAACTAAAGTAGAGAGAGGTACACAGCGTGCGTGTGTTAGCGCCCAGATTAGAGCCTGTGTAGTCTGTTACCAGAACTCAGCCTCTATGCAGGGACCTAAACCTTCACTTGTAGAGGATCTAACTCTCGGTTATCTTACTTCTGCTGCTTTAGTTTTTTGTTAATTTAACCAGTGGACCTAAACTGTCCCTGGGGTATCCCCTTCCATGACTCTGTCATGTAACAGAAACATTATTGTCTATAAATCATCAGGATCCATCATCCCAGCTAACATCTTGTCCCACTTTTCTGCCTGTTCACTGGACAGAATAAAAAGCCCAAGATAGCCAGGTAGCTGTCCCAGGTTCCAGTTAAAGGAACCATTGGTATCTCCTCTTTGTACAGGATACCAAACCTCGAAACCAGCAGAGCCAGTCAGGGACCACAGCAAAAACGTGGATGGATTATTAGGGAACATAGTGACAGGCCCCACTCCCACCTCTCTCTGTTCCTGGGCCCATCATGGATTCTGGGTGATGGTTCAGAGGATAAACTGCATTCTGTGGTCAGCACTCTAGACTTGGAAGGTTTTGCCATAACTGTCTTCTTGTAATATAAGCTAGAATGTTTTTTTCTTTTCAATGTCTTTCCTGCATAACTTCTCCTGAAGCCATTGGAGTGAACAGAGGAAGGAGGCACTATTTGGCAAGAGAAGGCAAGCTAGAGAACATGCCAGGGCATCTTGTGGCTTCTTTCTTCCTCCAGGATACTCTCAGGCTCCACTTAGCTCTACTTGAGGATGAGGAGCCCTTGGGGCCTGTGAGACCAGGGCTGGCTAGGTGGTGTTGGGTCTCAAAGTCACCTGGTGTCCCATGGTTCCATGTTTGCTTTCTATTGGGACCAGAAGCTCTCAAAAGACTATCAAGAAGAGAACTGTTACTTGCTCAAGTGGCCTGGGCCTCAACATTGTTTTGGGGTCACCGAGTGACTCTCCTTCTGGGTTTGCTTGCCACAGCCTCCTGGATCCCCCCAATCTGTCAAGCACCATTGGTTCCCTGAGTCATAGGGCCTCAGTGGCAGGTGTGCTTGAACTGCAGCCAGGAGCAGCCAGAGAGCCTGTTCTTATCTGAGACTCCACTCCCAGAACACTGCAGCTGCCCCTCAGAGTTCCACGACAACCCTGGGCACATGGCGGCGCTTGAGCCTGGAGCCTGGCAGCTTGCTGCCAAACCCACACTTGCCTGCCCCTCAGCAAGCAAGGCCCAATCCCCGCTGTCCCTACCTCTCTGTGTCAGAGTCCTCTTTGGGCACACCTGGCTGTCCAAGCAAGTCGCCTGCTTGCTCCTAGCTGCAGGGGCACCTGGGAAAGTGAGTATCTGGCCTCTTTGGTTTCTTTCTATAGTGGTGGGTGGGTTCTGTCTCCCAATAAACATACAAAGGGCTATATGTGCTAGCCAGCCCCAAACAAGACAGCACAAAAACCTATCTCAGGGAGTTGTTGTGAAGTTTGTGTGACTTACTACATTCCAGCGTGGTGGTCACAGGCACAGAGTCTGAAGCCTACTCGCTAGTTTCATGACTTCGGTCCCGTTTGTATGCTGTAACTTCCTTATCTGTACAATGGGCGTACTAAGAGTGCCCACTTCATAGAGTTGTAAGGACTGCATAAGGCAGAGCATGCAAAGAGCTTAGAGAAGTCCCTGGCACAGAGCAAGCGTTTATGTGAAGGTGTGTGATTCACTTCCTGGTGTTTAAGTGCATAGACAGCACCAAGGACTTATGAAGCATTTCCTACGTGATAGCTATGGTGGTTGTCATCATTATTACCTGTTTCTTGTGTACTTGTCCAGCTATTTCTATGGACTGCATCCTAGAAGTGGAATTCCTAGGTAAAATGGTGTGCACAGTAACTTTGGATCGGTACTGAAAGATTGCATTTGTTAATATGGCACCAATTGACACTCCCAAATTCCGAATGAGTGTGCCTTTTCCTCATATTCTCACCAATATTAGATTTTAAACTGTTAAATGTTTAGTCATCTAAAAGGCAACAGTGTTATTGTATTTATTCAATTTTTAAATTTTTTTTCTTTTATTGATATTAGAGAGAGAGGGAGAGGGAGAGAGATATTGAAACATTGATGGGAGAGAACATCGATTGGCTGCCTCCTGAATGCCCCCCACTGGGGATCGGGCCCACAACCCAGGCATGTCCCCTGATCAGGAATCGAACTAGCAACCTCATGGTGCATGAATCGATGCTCAACCACTGAGCCACACCAGCTGGGCTCAATATTTCATTTTTAAATTATGCATATATTTCAAGTTTACTATAATATTTTAAGAATGCACAATTGATATATGATGTGAAAAATAAAAATCGCTCTCTGTTATCCTCAGATGTAAACACTGTAGTTCCATTTGGTATAATAAGAAAGCTTTATCTCCACGAATCCTCTTCTATAAACATATAACCCCATATAATTTAATTGAATTCATTAATACACATAACAATTGTATATTATATATAAAGTTATATATAAAATAATCAAATTAATTAGTTAAGACTATATGGTTTAACTAATTAATTTTATATATAGCTTTTAATTAAATGGTATCATACTGTTTTCTGCTTTTTTCCCCTCAGCATATTTCTTAGATCTCTTTCCATGTCAGTATATATAAAGCTTCACATTATGGATGTTTCCTGACATATGTAACTACTTCTCCATTGTTTTTTTCCAACTTTTCACTATTGTAAACAAATTGCCGTGAACATCCTATTCATATATTTGAGTACTTGTCTATTTCCACAGAGTAGGTCACTAGAAGTGGATTTCCATTTAAAATGATGCTCGGTGTTGCTGAATTGTCTTCTTAAAATGTTCCACAATTTAATACTCTTGCCATTAAAGTACAAGAATGCCTTTTCCTCACACTCCCTCCAACCTATATATATTATAAATCTTTTTTTTTTTGAAGATCATATATGTTCACAAGCATTTCTCTCATTACTAATGAGATTGGGAATCTCTTATTATGTTTATTGGCCATTTATCTTTCTTTTTTTCTTTTTCAGCTTTTATTTTATTTATTTTGCATTATTTATTGATTTGTTTTTGTTACAGATGTTACATCCCCCACCCCCCCGCCCAGTGACTATTTATCTTTCATTTTTTATATCCTTGGAATATTTTTCTTTTGTGGTGTTTGTCTTTTCCCAATTGATTGGTTAGAGATCACTGTGTATTAGGAGCAATAATTATTTTTCAGTTTAAGCCTCTTTAAACTCTGGTTTCTGAGCAGACTTTTGATAAGCTGAAAGAGGAAATCCCACATCATTCTTTTTCCAGATAGCAGTTTCCATATTTCTACACCTGGCTGTGACCCTGGGGACATCCTAGTGGAAACAGCAGGTTAGACATATGTGTGGAAGATGGAATCCAGGTCAGGCAATGAGGCTTTTTCCCAGGCCTCCCTCTGATTCCAGGTAGAAATGAAAACAAGTCTGTCAAAGCCTTGGGGATGCTGGTCTTTCTGGGAACCTTGGAGAAGTATCCCCCACCTTCTTCCAGGGCAGCATCTTTGTGCTGAGGTGACAAAACCAAGGCCCTGGGCTCCCTAGGGAATTGGGGGAATATGTTCCTGCCTGTCTTGAGCTTCAGTAGAGAATCTGGCTCAGGGATACGACTCCAGGGATCAAAGGTCATTCAAGCCTCAAATAGAAATGGCTTTTAATTCCCTTTGGATGTTTTATTTACAGTATTGTAAAATGTCCAAAATTGAGGCTTTACTAAGGGTTTTGATGGATTAATTGTGGCCATTAACCAAGACTGATGTAATTCTTTCTTTCCAGGGCTCTTAACTGAGAATGTGAGATCCAAGTGGGCCTCTGTAAAGGTGGAGATGGTTGCATAAAAGCCATTTTATGGCTCTTGTCTCAGCTCTTCTGGAGCCAGGCGTGGCACCAGAGGGGGGCTGAGGGTGGGTGGGCGGCGGCCAGCTTCCGCCTGTGTCCCTGTAACCCATGTTGCTGGTACCTCTTCTAGGCCACATGATTGATTTTCAAACTCACTTTACCTTTTTTCCCATAGATTAGATGTGTAACAAGATAACATGATTTCTGTTCTGGTCAGACCTTTCTTTCATTTATTTTTTTTTTTTTTATCCTCACCCGAGGACATTTTTGCATTTATCTTCAGATAGAGCAGGAGGGAGAGAGAGACATCGATGTGAGAGAGACACATCGAGTGGTTGCCAGCCACATGACCCCAACCAGGCAGGGGACAAACTGCAACCGAGGTACGTGCCCCCAGCAGGAACCGAACCCGAGACTCTCTGGTCCATGGGCCGACACTCTAACTGCTGAGCCAAATCGGCCAGGGCCAGACCTTTCTTTACGTAAACAGAAAATCTGTCTTCGGGGTACCTCCCTTTCTCACCTATGTAGATGAACAAGATTTAAGAGATTTATCAGAAGAGATAATAGAAAAGTATGGACCCTCTTTAGATCTTGATTGAAATAAACAAACTGTAATACAAAAATTTATGGGACATTAGGGGATATTTGAACACTGAATGAATGTTGGATAATGGTAAAGACACTAATTGGTATAGGTGTGATTATGGTATTGTGGTTTCAAAAAAACAATTCTTATCTTGAAGAGATGCATACTGAAACAGTAATGTAAGAAAGGATATATCTAGGGTTTGCTTCAAAAAATACAGGGTGGGAGGAGGCTGGGAGGTATAATTTTAACAATATGGGTTATAGGCCAATTTTTATTGAAAGTGGGACTTCAATGAACTTGCAGTTTCATTATATTACTTTTATATATATTGACATTTTCTCCTGAAAGAGAGCAACAAAGAGAGAAAGAGAGTCCAGCCGATGTGGCTCAGTGGTTGAGTATCGACCCATGCACCAAGAGGTCGCTATTTCAATTCCCAGTCAGGGCACATGCCCAGGTTGTGGGCCCAATCCCTAGTGGGGGCATGCAGGAGACGGTCTATCGATGTTCTCTCTCATCGATGTTTCTTTCTCTCCCTCTCCCTCCCTTTCTCTCTAAAGTCAATAAAGGAAAAAAAGAGAGAAAGAGAAAGATCTTCCTCTGTCTGTATTCTTCTCTCTCAAGAGATGGGGATAAAATACTTAAGGTAACAATTGCTTTTAAACACTTTAAATCTCCCCTTTAGTGTCTCGCTTGCTCTGATCCTTAGGCCACTAGCCACTCAGGGTTGCCCACGGGAGGCATGCATCTGTTGAGACTGGTCCTGCTGGCAGCTAGGAGCGGAACACCCGAGGGGGGGGGGGGCCTGCAGCCTGGAGGTGAGAGGTCATTCCCCTCACACAGGAAAGACACTGCCTGTGCCGAAGTTTCAAGCATCAATAGACAGCAGGCCAAAGACAGGTGAGTCCTTTTTTTTTTTTAATCCTCACCTGAGGATATGTTTTTATTGATTTTTTAGAAAGAGAGGAATGGGGGGGCGGGGGAGAGAGAAACATGGATGTGAGACAGAAACATCTACCGGTTGCCTCCCGGATGAGCTGACTGGGGATCGAACCCTAAACCTAGGTATGTACCCTGACCTAGAATTGAACCCACAACCTTTTGGTGTATGGGACAACTCTCCAACCAACTGAGCCACCGGCCAGGGCCGAAGAGTGGAGAGGAGTGGAGGTGGGGCAGAAGCCCTCCAAGTGCCTCCCACACCATGCCTTTTGTGGTAACCCTGGCAGAGGACATGTTTTTTATTTTATTTATCTTCTCTGAGCTTTATTGTTGCCCAGAGCAGCAGCTTGAACTCAGAGAGGTGCTGTGAGATGAGTGTGAATAGCCGGATGAATTAGCAAAACTCTGTTTCTTTGATGTGAGATGAAAAAGCTGTTTAAGTATCCCTCCAGGTTTGCTGTGGGCAGTGCCTGACTAACTGTTGGGGTAGAGCGCTCAGGCTGGCCTCAGTCACACCTGCTAACAGGTTAGTAAATACTACTCCTTTCCTCTGAGGTCCTATGGTTGTCTGTTAAATGTTAAATGACAAATGTTAAAATGAGCAGGTTTTTAAGTCAGTCATAGAAAGACAAATACCACATGATCTCACTTATTTGTGGAATATAATGAACAAAATAAGCTGATGAACAAAATAGACCCAGAGACATAGAAAGGAGTATGGTTCAGACTGACAAACCTCGGGACAGGGGATGAGATAAACCAAAGAACTTATATGCATGTATGCGTAACCAATGGACATAGACAACAGTGCTGGGGAGGGGGCGGGGAATGGGATCGGGAGGAGAGTGTCTGGAGGGAAAAAATAAAAAAATAAAAAATAACATGAGCAGGTTTGGCCTCAGAAACTGCTTAGCTGGCAAAAACCTCAACCCGTCCAGCCAGCCCTGCTTCAGGCCTCCACAGGCTGCTGCCTGGTCGGCTACAGGCATTTTGTGAACCTCTGTGTGTGGGTTTTGTAATTCACATACACTGTTCCTTGCATACAATTCTGTACCTGTATGTACCAGAGAACCCTATCTAATGTTGCACTCTCCGTCACCCCTACATTTTCCTACTTCCTTCATAGCACTTACCTGAAATTATTTGTTTATATGTTTACTTGATTATTGGCTGTCTTTAGAATGTTATCTCTCTGACGCCAGAAACATTGTCTTGTTCACCACTTTCTCTGCCAAAACAGGTGCTCCAGAAACATGGAGTGCAAGACGGAATGAATGATTAACCCCACACATGTGTGTCTCCCAAAGGACAGGGCAGGTTGGTGGGACGGCTCCAGGAGGAAGGGGCCAGGGCCGGTCCTCCCCATGGGCTCCCACTGTGGCCGTCACCTGCACCACATATGATCTTCCAGCCTTCTTTTCTTTAAATATATACATTTTAAACCTTTAATTTGGGGTTTTGGTTACAAAGGTAATACATGCTCACTAGTTTTAAAAGATACAAAAGAAAATTAAGTAAAATGGATTTTCTTTTTTTATTTTCTTTTTTCTTTATTGATTTTTAGAGAGAGGAAGGGAGAGGGGGAGAGAGATAGAAACATCAATGAGAGAGGACATCGATTGGTCGCCTCCTGCATGCCCCCCACTGGGGATCGGGCCCACAACCTGGGCATGTGCCCTGACCGGGAATCAAACCGGTGGACCTCCTGGTGCATGGGTCGATGCTCAACCACTGAGCCACACCAGTCGGGCAAAAAAATGGATTTTCAATCCCTTCTCCAAACAACCCTGGTTTAGCGCCTGATGTGTGTCCTTCAGTCTTTTCTACCTCACAGGGCGTCTCTAGCAGGCCCCCCACCTCCTCCAGGAAGATTTCACTGTTCAGTCAGGACTCATCTTCTCTTCACTCCTCTCCCCATTTCAGAGAAAGAGCCTCTCTGTCCGGAGACTTCCAGAAACAAAGCACCAAACCCTCCATATTCCTTCTGGTTGGGGTCCCCCCACCCTCCTCTCCACCAAAACAATCAGGAAGGAGCATAGCAGGACTGGAAAACCGAGCTCTGGAGTCATGAATCTGGGTAGAAATCCTGAGGTTAGGGTGCCCTGGAGCAGCCACGGCGACCAGGTCAGAGCAGAGCATAAAAGAACTTGTGTTCAATGACAGACTCTAGAATAAGCAAAGGAACAGCTTTGGGGGAGTTAAAAATTCCAGAGCCTGTGATAAGAGACTGGCGATGAGGTTTCTTTCCCTTTCAGATCTTGGATGTTGGATTACCTCAAGCCAAAAAGCAGGGGAGTAGAGAAAAGGCAGGAGGTGGAGGCCTCAGAAGAAGGAGAACCAGAGGGGCAGGATGGAGGCAGGGTGAGTGGAGACAGCCAGGGGACAGAAAGCTGGCAAAGGTGAAGAAGCAGCCCTCAGGGGCAGCCCTGTGCAGGGCAGCTGCACCCCAGGCTGACTTGGATAGAGCCTGGCTGACTGGTGCAATGGTGAGGATGCAGACATAGGAAAGAGCCAAGGGAGTTAAGTGAGTGATGTTGGGGATGAGAGGGGAGCCTTCCCCTGGGCACCCACAGAGGATCTTCCTTTGTGGACTCATGACCCCGCCTCACCCGTGGGGATCAGGAGAACACATACCCTTCACATTGAGGACCACTTTTGCTCTCCTTCCTGTTGTAACCCAGTCGATCAGCCTCACTCGGACACCAAAATTATAAGTTTTAGGAGCTTTATTAACCTGCGCAGGGACTGCAGCCAACCTACTCAGAGGAGAGCTGCAGCCCCAGCCTCTAAAATGACTGCCTCTTATAGTCTGTTTTTGTGGAAAGAGCAAGCAAGCAGCATTCACAGAAGCAGATATCAGCGGTTAGCTTAGCGGTTGTTTGCTTAACATTTTTCAGGGTCTGTAACTAACAGTTGCCCAGGGGGTGGGGGGGGTCTCCTGTTTGTCAAGCAAACAGAATAGCCCCCCGGGGCTGACAGCTGCAATTCAGGGGCAGGGCAACCTTTAAGTTATAACAATGGAAAACTTAAAAGTCAACAGAGCAGTGGGGTAGTTAACATTCTGGGGCATAGGGCATAACACTTCCCTCCACTCTGGTTAAGAAACCCCGTGGCTCTTTCTACTGGCAACCTCAAGCCCAAATGTTGTCCCTTTTGGCACCCAGTGAAAATTCACCCCAGAGATTTCATCCAAGGAGATGAAAATGGCTCTGTAGACATAGTGTCATGAGGTTCCTGGAAGAGTGGGGCAGGGCTAACCCTGTCAGGCAGCCAACTTGGAGGAAAGAGGGAGCCTTGGCTTCAGGATGGAGACCAGTTTGGGGGAGTTCCCTTGTCCAGCCATTCAGACCCTGGGGATTCCGGAGGAGGGCAGCCCCAGAGAGAGTTAACAGATCAGGCCTCGATGCTGCTTTGGTTCTTCAGCAAGCAGTTGTCATTTGCTTGGGGACCATGGCATGTCCCTGCGACACTAGGATGCGCGGCACCCTGGCATTCATTGAATCTTTCAGCTGGAGGACTTCCTCCTGGATAGATGAAGACCCTGAGTTTTGTGACTTGTCATGGGTCAGCGAGGGACAGTGGCATCATGATGGGCTGCCCTTGGGCCCTGGACCCGGCCCTGGGGAGCTGTTGAGGAACCAGCTGCGACATGAGAGGAAGGCACCCCACTTCTGCCTCCTGAGGTTTATGAGGGTAATGATGGGCATTGAGGAGTGTCCCTCATTTCAAAGCTCAAGGGGAATGTACAGGTCAGAGGAAAGTGGAACCTGGACACTCTACGCCGTCCTGGTTCCGGGCAGGCAGCTGCGGCAGGAAGACATGGGTTTGCAGGCCTTGGGAAGGCAGGGCTGTGCCTGTCGGAGCACAGATGTCTGGAATAAGAGGATCATCTCAAGGGAGAGCTGACCTGGCTGTGCAAGGAGCAGCAAACAGGCCCACAGCCCTGGGTGCCCCTAAACGCCGACAGATGGTCCAAGGACAGACATGAGCATTTAGAGGCCCAGGAACAAGTGCAGGACATGCTCACATTCACACAGACACACCACCCACATGGGCACAGATGCACATGCACACACAGGCACACGTCACAGAAGCACACAGAACACGCCCAAGTCCAGACACACAAATATATTCACATAGGCGCACACATACATACAGAAGCACAGATTTTTGCACACAGGCACATATTCGCACATAGACACAGAGACACTCATGCAGCCACATACATAGAAGCACCCACACGGGCAACATGAAGGTGTACAGGGGCGTGCACAGGCTCAGACACACACACACACACACACACACGCTTGCACACACACACACACACACACACACACACACACACGCACGCTTGCACACACACACAAATACACTCCCCTAACTCAAACACCAGCTGCCCAGGCCATGTGAGAAGTTCCTGGCCAGCTGCCCCTAGTCGTTCACTTTGGCTGAAGCCCAGTTCCTCCCCCTGCTCCGCCCAACCCTAATGGTCAGATAAATGCCTTCCCTTTGCTCCAGTCCCGGAACAGCCTCCCAGGCACTTTCTGCCTCTGACTACAGCCCAGCTTCCCTTCTCTGCCTTCTCCTGGCAGACCCAGCAGGACCAAAGCAACCAGCCAGCAGCATGGGTAAGGAGGGTCTTTCTGACCACCACAATCACGCAATGTCCACCCCTGGCCCACCCTACAAGAACTGGCAGAAAACCTGGTGGGGGTAGCTGGTTACAGACGAGAGGGCAGGATTCTGTTCCTCTGTCCCCACCTCCAGCCCCACCCCCAGCCCTGCATTTCTCAGCTTAACCAAAATTCTGGCTTCTGGCCGTGCTGGGAAGAAAGGCGGAGGGACTGCTGGGAGGGATGATCCTGGGCTGACTGCCGGCTCCCCAGCTATGACCAGGGGTCAGGGCAACTTTCTGCAACTGAGAAAATCAGGTGCTGGGCATTTAGGAGTGGAACCTCTATGTCCCTGGCGGTCACCATAGGAGACACAATCCTGATTTCAGCCCTGGGCTAACTTCTTTCCGCAGGGAATAGGGAACCCAGGCCTTCAATACACAGGGGTGCTCTCTAGCTGTGCCGAATCAGCAGCCCCTCTCAGGACAGGGCGAAGCCCACAGTCTCTCTCTGGGGCCTGATGCCCTGCCACCCCTCCACTCTCTCAATCCCCGAAGTCCTTCTACTCCCCCGTCCGTCCGTGGGAATGTATGTCAGGCTGAGGAGGAGTTGGGTCTGGTTGGAAGTGTCAAGGTACTTGTTCCCTTAAATCTGGCTCTTTCCTGGGCTGGCAGAGTGCCCAGCAGCCAGCCTGGCACTAAGAAAACTTAATGAGCTTCCCTGGGTTCATCTCAAATCCAAAAATATTCAGAGATCTGCCTTGAGATGCTTAAGAGAGTAAGAGAGGGGTGTTCCCCAGGGAAAGGACTGATGCTCCCTGGGGTGGGAGACCGTGTAGGTGGCTCACATCCTTCATGCCCTCACCTCTCTGTCTCTGTTTGGCTTGGCCGTGTTTGTATCTCTGTCTTCACTCTCTGTCCAGACCCTCCTTCCCCTGCCCCTCGTCTCCCCTGCCAAGCCCTGACACAGCTTGGTTGTGTAGCGGAACAACTCTCCTTAATTCCTTTGGATTGGATCTCTGTCTTACCCTGTCCTCCCCCCCACCCCCACCCCCACTCAGGCCACCAAGGATTGCCTGGGACCCCCACCCCTTTTCTGGTACGGCCCTACCCTATTTATACAACTCTTCTCCTTTTCCAGAGTCCTCCTGCACACTTTGTCTTATTTGACCTTCATAGACACCTAGAGAAGGTCAGACATTATCACCCACTTTTAGCAAATGAAGGGGAGAAAATGAAGAACGTGGATATCACACCTGGAGCTTGAAACCAGGTTTCCGGATGCTAAAACGCTGCAGCTGCCTGTCAGCCTCCTGAGTCCTTGGCAGCTGCCAGCAGTGCGACCTGCTCCTTGGCTGGAGGCCCGGGCACCAGTGCAGGCTCGACCCTGGCTGCTTCTGGTTCCCATGTGCTGCCCCAACAGTCAGGACGCTGGACAGACTGGCCCTGGGACAGGGCAGGAGTGCCCAGGCCCGAGAGCTCCACCCTGGGGTTTCCTTCAGCCTGCAGCTCCCTCTGTTATTCCTCAGCCCTTCCTCCTGGTCAGGCCCCAAACCCTGACGCCGATGCCTGGGCCTGGCAGCCCTCCTCAGCCGCTGACTTTCTTCCCATAGATTAGTGTATCTTCTCTTGCCAGACGAGAGCCACTCCCTACAGCTCTGGTGGGTGGGCCTCTGAGCTCCCCAGAGTGGTCCGAGCACCCTATTGTGCGTATTAAGAAAGTGGGGCCCACCCAGAGGTAAAACTGGTCTGAGGACCTCCAGGCGCTAGGAGCCCAGCACCCTTAAACTTCGGCTTCCTAAGCCTTACCAGAGCCTCAGTGTGATCCAGGCTCTGGCCAGCAGCCTGGGGCAGGACCCAGAGGGGAGAAAAGCACAAAGTGACCAGTCCCTGGAGCAGACACCTTTTGGGGAAGGAAGTGAGCTGGCATCACCTCAACCCTGAGGACTCTTCCTGAGCCGCAGCCAGTTTTCCTGGCTCCGGCCAGCAGGCACAGAGCTACACACCCGCCTGCACCTTCGTGGTTACTTCTGGTAAAAGCGGATACCGGGGAGATCAAGTAATGTGCCTAAGCTCCCACATGTACTGAGCGACCAACTGAAAATGGGACCCAAGTCAATGTCATAACCACTGCACCATCCAGCCTCCACTGTGCTAGGCCTTCTCCTGCCCTCCCCTGGGGCCTATGGAGTGTCTGTCCACATCAGGTGATATGTCTATAGAGCTTCTGGTCACACCTGACACCATCAGGGCTTTGGGGAGCTGAGAGGATGACGGCAGTGATGGGGCTGGAGTAGGGTCGGGACCTGGACAGCGCATCTGCCTTGGCTGCGGCAGGGGGGTGCGCTGCAGCAGGTAGGGAAGGAACCTTCCCCCTCTGGAGTGTGGTCCAGCCACCATGCCCCCTTGTTTCCGCAGCTACCAGATGTGGGAAGTGTGGACCTGGGTACGCTACCCCTCTAGAGGCCATGAGAGGTAAGGGGGCAATGTCGGAGACTCAGCACCTTGGCAAGGAACTGTGAAGGCCAGCGCCCTCTACTGACGCCACAGCTGCAGGGGGGAGGGGGGACTTCAAACCCTGGCCTCCACCCCCAGGCACACCAGCATGGCCCCTGCCATTCCTCTCCACTCCCCCATCCCCACTGCTGGCTTTCTACCCCCAGGGCCCAGGGAGGAGATTGTCTACGTGCCCTGTATTTACCGAAACACTGGCATTGAGGCTCCAGATTATCTAGCCACAGTGGACGTTAACCCCAAGTCTCCCCAGTATTGCCAGGTAGGTGGGGCTTGGACAGCAAAATACCCAGAGACCCCTGCTGTAGCCCTGGCCCCGGGGATGCCCTTCCCCAGCTCCATGCTTCTTCGCCCTCCCCGGATGTGGTGGTGCAGGCTGTTCACTGCACAGGGGCACCCCAGAGGGGAGGGGAGTGTTGAAATCCAGCCTGCACTGCATTGTAAGCCAAAGTGGGTCTGCTGGGCCCACTATTCCCTAAGCAAACAGAGGCGTGGTCTGGCTGAGCATCACCCCCTGTCCCTTTCCCATCCGAGGTCATCCACCGGCTGCCCATGCCCAACCTGAAGGACGAGCTGCATCACTCAGGATGGAACACGTGCAGCAGCTGCTATGGGGACAGCACCAAGTCCCGCAGCAAGCTGGTGCTGCCCTGTCTCATGTCTTCCCGCATCTACGTGGTGGACGTGGGCACCGAGCCCCGCGCCCCGAAGCTGCACAAGGCATGTTCTCTGCCCCTGCTGCTCCGGGATCCTAATGTACCCACCACCCTGAGGGGATGGGCAGGCAGTCATGCCTAAACCAGCTGCCTCCAGCTCTCAGGCAGGGACTGGGCTCAGTAGCAGAAAGGGGGTTAGGCTCCCAAGAGCTATAGGAGGTCACCATCCAGCACCGTGGGGCAGGGAGCAGGAGGGCAGGGGGGAGGCTTCTTGTTTGCACTCTGAGTGTGGAGGAGCCATTTTTTCCCAGCCAGTTAGGAGCCCATGTCTTCTCTCAGGCAAGGGCCTCCAATCCTTCCTCTCTACACTGTTGTTTCCTCTTCAGCCTGCACTCACTGCCCGCTGCTGGTGATAGAAAGTTGACCCTGGCATCGGTCCATCCCACAAGGAGCTTATGGTCCCACAGGGCCCTGAGTGCTTCAAGACAGACAGGGGAGAGAAGTCAGTGTTTTCTGCCTTGGGAGTTGGCAGTCTCTCCGACTCCCTCTGCTGTTTTGCACAAGTGACCAGACTGAATCTCTGCCATATTCCTGCAGGGAAAACTGTGTCGTTTTGAAGGAAAAGAGGACTGGCCAGCAGATAGAAGTGGGGGAGTGAAGGAGTAGGGAGTGGAGACTCCCTGCCCTAAAGATTCTACTGCCGTTCCTTACCCCTCTCCAGGTCATTGAGCCCAAGGACGTCCATGCCAAGTGTGACTTGGGCTACCTTCACACCAGCCACTGCCTGGCCAGTGGGGAGCTGATGATCAGTGCCCTGGGAGACCCCAAGGGCAACGGCAAAGGTATGTGCTGGCACTATCGCACCTCTGTGGGAGCAGCGGATCCCAAGCTGGGGAAGGGTGGAATGACCTTCCAGGGAGAACCAGGGGTCTTGGTCTCATCCAATATTTAAACTATAGTCAAGCACCTTCAGTTGTTTCCAGTATTTCTATGAAAATGAGCCTTGACTAATGAATTCACTTAAAAGTTATAGTTAGCCCTGGCCAGTTTGGCTCAGCGGTTAGAGCGTTGGCCTGCGGTCCAGAGAGACCCGGGTTCGGTTCCCGCTAAGGGCATGTACCTCGGTTGCAGTTTGTCCCCGGCCCTGGTTGGTTGTGCGGGTGGCAGCCACTCGATGTGTTCCTTTCACGTCGATGTTTTTCTCTCTCTCTCTCCCTCCCACTCTATCTGAACAAAAAATGAAAAAAATGTCCTCGAGTGAGGATAAAAAAAAAAAAAAAAAAAAAATTTATAGTTAGAACAGTCTGCTGTGGTGAATGTGTGAGCACAGATATGGCCCCAGAAAACACACAAATTTAAATCAGCCTTTGTGAATTTATGAGCAAACCTCACAGTTCTTGGGCTCCCTAATCTCCACATTGGCTATCTCTGTTATGGTAATCGGGGCTGACACTTACAAAATGTCTTATGTGACAGAAACAGCCTAGGAAATGGGTGCTACGATGATCTTTGTTTCACACATTAAAAAGGGGGGCCAGATTGGTTAAGTAATGTACCCAAAGTCATACAGCTAGTGAGTCGCAGAGCTGGAACTCAAACTCAACAAGCAGGCCCCAGAATCCATGTCCCATCACCATGTTGTGCTGCTGCTCTCCAAGGCTTACCTGTTTCACCAGAACTGCCATCCAAGGGCTTGGACTGAGATATCAGTTAATGCCATCCAGTTAGTGTTACTGCACTAGACTCTACTGAACTGTTTTTTCCAGGAGATGGGAGAATTATGACATTCCTAGATTTTTTTCTTTTAAAGAATGGTTTATTGATTTTTTAAAAAATAAGTTTTTATTGATTTCTTAGAGAGAAAGGGAGAGAGAAATAGAAACATCAATGAGAGAGAACACTGATTGGCTGCCTCCTGCAGGTCCCCCACTGGGTATTGAGCCCACAACCCAGACACGTGCCCTGACCGGGAATCGAACCGGGACCTCTCAGTCCATGGGACAATGGCTCAACCAGCTGAGCCACACTGGCCAGGGCAACATTCCCAGATTTAATGACACATCGGGTTGTGTTAGCAAAGAAGTGTCAACTTGTCATTACATGCAGAGCAAGGGGAAAATGTATTGGGTATTCAGGTTGAATTACAAATAAATATAATCTGTCTGCTCTATAAAAATATAATAATAAAGTGAGCAGAATGGAACTTAGACTCTGGCAGGAATTCCAAACCAAAACTGGGAGCTAGATGAGAGAAGCACAGGGTGCTGAGTCCCGGAAGGTCTCTTGGCTCAAGGAGAGAAATATTTCCGCTGTGGTCTGGGAGACAGATGAAGTTGATGTGAGGTAGGGACACAGAGTAAGTCCCCACCTCTCACCTGACCTTCTGAGTGAGACCCTCTGGACACATGAATTTAAGGAGCTGACAAACTCAGTGGGAGGAGAGGGTACCAAGGAATGGACTTGGTGCCCATTGGACACGCCTGCGGTGAGGGCTGAGCAGGAGCAGTCAGTCTCTTGACTCTCCCTACTATCACCCTACTTGCTTCCCTGCTCAGGGGGTTTTGTGCTGCTGGATGGAGAGACCTTTGAGGTGAAGGGGACATGGGAGCAACCTGGGGGTGCTGCACCTTTGGGCTATGACTTCTGGTACCAGCCTCGACACAATGTCATGATCAGCACGGAATGGGCAGCTCCCAAAGTTTTAGGAGAAGGCTTCAACCCTGCAGATGTGGAGGCTGGTAAGGATTCCCCCATGGTTCCGCAGGAGCATGGGCACATGCCTGTCCTCTTTCTGCTCCCAAACCCCACTCTCCAGCCTCTCAGTTCCCTCATGTGGACCCCAGACTCTTGATCGATGGTACAGGATGTGCTGGGTGCTCTGATTGATCCAGTGTCTTGATCCCACCAACTGGTATTCAATGTTCTGCCCATGGTTGGGCCCAGCTGTTGCCCATGCTCTCCTGCCCCAAATCTGAGCCCATCTTCTGGCCCCGTTCCCACCCAGGACTGTATGGAAGCCACTTATACGTGTGGGACTGGCAGCGCCGTGAGACTGTGCAGACCCTGCCTTTACAGGACGGGCTAATCCCCCTGGAGATCCGTTTCCTGCACAACCCAGCTGCTGCCCAGGGCTTCGTGGGCTGTGCCCTCAGCTCCACCATCCAGCGCTTCTTCAAGAATGAGGTGACATGTGCCCTCTAGCCCTGTCCAGCAGTCCTGTCGTCACCTCTGCCCAGGCTTCTGGAGCCATGATGCTCCCCTCCCCCTAGAAGTGACCAGGCCTCTCTGCCTGGCCCCACCAGTCCAGACTTCTCCAGGACCCAAAACAGGGCCACCTGCCTGCCTCTCTACTCTCAGTCCTAGGCTATGTCTACCTTAACCCTAACTGGCCATATTTGTTCATTCATTTATTCAACAAGAGATCATGGGAGCTTCTATGTCAGGCACTGTGCTGGGTGCCGGGCACACAGTGGTGAAGCAGACATGATTCCTGTCGTAAGGAGATTGCATTAGATCTAACCCTAGTGGCAAAGAGGCCCTGTATCCACTGTCTCCCTGGAGACAGAGGCCCTGGGGAGACCCAGATCTGCCCCCCACCTCCAACTCTGACAGGCTCACCTTTCTGCCTCCTAATCCCAATGCAGGGAGGCACTTGGTCAGCAGAGAAGGTTATCCAGGTGCCCCCCAAGAAGGTGAAGGGCTGGATGCTGCCCCAAATGCCAGGTTGGTGTCCAGGGGAGGGTGGGAATCAGAAGGTTGATATTAGCCTGGGGATCAGGAGTCCTTAAAGCCTCTGAACCCCACCCCACCCCAGGACTGATCACTGACATCCTGCTGTCCCTGGATGACCGCTTCCTCTACTTCAGCAACTGGCTGCACGGGGACCTGCGGCAGTATGACATCTCTGACCCACAGAGGCCCCGACTCACCGGACAGGTGGGAGCCCTAGAGGGTGGGCTGGGAGGGAGGAAGGAGAAGAAGAGAAGCTACATGAAGAAAAGGGTATGAAGGGGCTGGGGGTGATAAGGGAGTACAGGAAAGGCAAAAACAGAGGCTGAGGGATGGTGCAGCCAGGACTGGGGAGCCCAGGATGGGAGGAAGAGAGGCATCCGGACTGAGGCAAACGGCTCTTTCTGCACTCTTGTCCTTCATTCTCTGCCCCTTCCCCCAGATCTTCCTGGGGGGCAGCATTGTGAAGGGAGGCCCTGTGCAAGTGCTGGAGGACCAGGAGCTAAAATCCCAGCCAGAGCCCCTGGTGGTCAAGGTGAGGATCTCTCCCCTGCCCATGGGCACACAGATCCATGAAGAAGTATGGGGTAGGGGAGGAGGAGAGCGTCCGAGCAAGCTCTTGGGGTTTGGGTGGTGCCTGTGATCCCATCCAGGGTCCTGGGGACTGAACCCTGGTTTTCCCAAGGGGAAACGGGTGGCTGGAGGCCCTCAGATGATCCAGCTCAGCCTAGATGGGAAGCGTCTCTATGTGACCACGTCGCTGTACAGTGCCTGGGACAAGCAGTTTTACCCTGATCTCATCAGGTGAGAAGCAGACAGCCTGGGCTTTCCTCCCCAGCCCTCCTCTCCTAGAGGGCTCCTTGGGCTTTCTGAAGACTCCTCGGGCATCCCACCTGCCCCCACCATACAGACCCTGCTCCCTCCTCAGGAATCCACCTGTGCACTCACAAAGCCCTGCGGAAGGGGACGGCCCCTCTGACCTCTCTCTTTTGCCCTCCTCTTTGACACCAGGGAAGGCTCCGTGATGCTGCAGATTGATGTAGACACAGTAAAGGGAGGGCTGACGTTGAACCCCAACTTCCTGGTGGACTTTGGGAAGGAGCCCCTTGGCCCAGCCCTGGCTCACGAGCTCCGCTACCCTGGGGGTGACTGCAGCTCTGACATCTGGCTCTGAAGTTCACATCTCAGAGCCCCACACCATATTCTGAGCCCACTCTTCCCCGGGGACCTGGCTTCACTCCGCTCTCTGCCAAACTGAGGCTGTTGAAGTGTATTGAGCGGTGTTTCCATTTACCAACCACTGTTAACATGTTGCTCATTGCACTGTCTTTACATGAGCTCTTCAAATTATTTTACCACAAAAATAAACTGGTGAACCTACTCCTTAGGTCATCTTGTCTTTGGGGGCCTGGGGCCTGTGATTTCTCTTCTGTTGTACCTTCGTATCTTGAACAGGAAAGCCCTGAAGAGGCCTCAGAGGTCACACACAGTGATTCTAACATGATGCTAATGGTGCCCAAATCTCACTTTCATAGCCAGACGGAACCTGAAGATTTTAGATGTAGATGTAACAAGGACACCTCAAGGAAGAGAATGTCAATCATTGTTTCTAAACTCTTTTTAAAAAATCTGTGCTTTCTTTTGTTTTTTTATTTTTTATCCTCACCTGAGGACATTTTTGCATTTATTTTCAGACAGAGTGGGAGGGAGAGAGGGAGGAATAGAGAGAGAGAGAAACATCGACGTGAGAGAGACAGATCGAGTGGCTGCCACCCACACAACCCCAACCGGGGCCGGGGACAAACTGCAACCGAGGTACGTGCCCTTAGCGGGAACCGAACCCAGGACTCTCTGGTCCACAGGCCGACGCTCTAACCGCTGAGCCAAACCGGCCAGGGCTGTGCTTTCTTTTAAAGATGCTAAAATCTCACCCACCATCCCCAGGAGAATGTAATGGGTCCCCCCACACAGGAGACACCCTAGACCCCTGATGAAGATAGATAGTGCAATCTGTTTCCACTGCTGGTGAGACTACCTGGCGAACAGACAGTTGTGGGAGGTTAGGTGTCACCTCCTACCTGGAAGACAGGAACATCACCATGCAGGAGGGCTGGGAATATCAACAGGAACCCACCTAAGACCAGGCCCTGGCACTCTTGTCTTCTCACCTGGACTGTGTTATAGAACCTTACCCAAATCAGAGGTGTCTCCTTTCAATGTGCTATGTCTTCAGTTGTTTATAAAAGGTATGAGAGCCCTGGCCGGTTTGGCTCAGCGGTTAGTGCGTTGGTCTGTGGACCAATGAGTCGCAGGTTCGATTCCGGTCAAGGGCATATAGCTTGGTTGCGGTTCGTCCCGGCCCTGGTCCAGTCGTGCGGGAGGCAACCAGTGGATGTGTCTCTCTGTCTCTCTCTCTCCCTCCCTCCCACTCTATCTGATGATAAATAGAAAATATCCTTGGGTGAGGAATAAAAGGTATGAGATGGGAACTTCAGGAAGCTAAGAGACAGCAACCACGCAGTCATTCTATTGCCCACTTTATTCTCTTCCCAAGGCAAGACCAAGCCGCTTTTAGGGATTAATCTACATTCTTTTCAGTCTCCCACTAATGTGTCTTTGTTTGAAACACTGGAACCGTCTAGGACCACCCCCACAAGATGGTCAGGCCACCCCAAGAATGTATTGTGCTTTCTTTTCCTTTGAGGTCTTTTAATCATGCTTCTGAAACATCTACCTAACTTGAGTCCTGATTCCCTCCTCCTGCCTTACCTGCCATCTGGGTCAAGTTATCGTACCCTTTGGAAAGCCTTCTTTCCTGACCCCTCCAGGTTAAGGGCCTCCTGCGCTTAACCTCAACACGAACATATGTCACATTGAGTTGAAGCTCCCCGCTTATTCTCAGCACCTAAGCTGGGATATTAGCACACAGTGCACTTTAATGAATAAAAGAATATAAAGCAGGTGCTTGATATGATTAAGGAGTTACAGGGAAACTTGGGATTCACTGTGTCTTACCCAAAGTTCCTCCCTAGGTTTCTGCCCCATCCTTTTCAATAACCAAACTTCTTCAGAAAGATAAAGGATCATATGGCTCTTCATCATCTCTATGTACTTCCAGAAGCTTAAAATTCCATTCAACAAGATGAACCTGGAGCACTTCTCATACCAGAGTTCAAGGAAACTATTGAAGGCTACAGGAGTTATGTCTAAAGAACACATTACATATATGACAAAGGACTCGTATCTATAATACATGAAAACCTCTCAAACCTCAACAGTAAAAACCCAGCCATCCCATTTAGAAAATGGTCCAAAGACATGAACTGACATTTCACCAAAGAGGATACACAGATGACAAATAATCACATGAGAAGATGGTCTGCATCGTTAGCCATTAGGGAAATGCAAATTAAGATCATGTGCCATCCCCTCATACCTATCAGATGGCTGAAATGGAAAATAGTGATAACACAAAATGCTGGCAAGGGTGAGAGGGAAAAAATACCCAGATCATTCATACTTTACTGGTGGGAATGTGAAATGGTAAAACCATTCTGGAAAATAGTTTGGCAGGTTCTTACAAAGAGTACACATGCACTTATCATGTGTCCCAACAACTGAACTCCTGGGCATTTATCCCAGAGAATTGACAAGGGTCACATAAAAACCTACACAATTGTCCATAACAGCTTGACTTGTAATAGTCCCAAACTGGAAACAGCCCAGCGTCTTTCAGTAGGTTAATGGTTAAACAACTGTGCTATATGCATACCATGGACTACTACTTGGCAATAAAAAGGAAAATACTATTGATACATGCGACAACTCTGATGGATCTCAAGGAAATTATGCTGAGTGAAAAAAGCCCATCTCAAAAGGTTACATATCGTATAATTTCATTTCCGTAACATTCTTGAAATGACATAATTACAGAAGTGGAGAACAGACTGGCTGTTGCCAAAGGTTAGGGATGGGAGTGGGGTGGGTGCAGTGGGTGTGGCTATACTAGGTTAGCTCAGAGGATCCTGCGGTGATGAAAGGGTTCAGCATCTTGATTGTGCTGGTGGTTACACAAATCTACAATATGATAAAATTGCATTGCACTAAAAACATACACATATACATGTAAACGTGTGTACGTAAAACCAGTGCAATCTGAATAAGTTCGGTGGATTGTACCAATGTCGGTTTCCTGGTTGTGATATTGTACTATGGTTATGGAAGATGTGCCACTGGAGGAAATGGGTGAAGCATTCATGAGATTTCTCTGTATTATTTCTTGCAACTGTATGTCTACAAACAATTATCTCAAAATAAAAAAAAATAACACAGGAGTCAAAGGAGCTTCCACTAGCCAAAGACGGAACAATTTGAGTATCAAAAAGAACAATAATTAAAATGGATGAAATACACCAAATATGTTAAAATCCAGAAGTTTACGATAACACATATAGACCCTAATTGCTCATGTTTGAAAGATGCTGGAAACCATTTCATTATTCTGAAAACTAGAAAATAAGTGGAAAGAATCTAGCATTTATCTTGCTTTCCTCAGGCACTTACCTCCAAGTAAGTAAATAGTTAATAAGGAAAAAGTTCCTTTTAAAATTCCAGCTAGTAAATTCAGAAGGAATGATAGAATTTGAAAAGCACCAATGTGTAACTTGTAATGACGACTGGATGAGTCAATGATCATCCTCAGTGACTGCTGACAGCATTGAATGAAAGCCTGGAATGGAACTTATAAAGGGTAGATCAGACTGACAAAACCTGAGCACACTCATCAGTTTTGGTTTTTTGGGTTTTTTTTTTTTTTTATCCTCACCCCAGGACATTTTCCCATTTTTGTTCAGATAGAGTGGGAGGGAGAGAGAGGAAGAGAGAGAGAGAGAAACATCGAGGTGAGAGGGACACATCGAGTGTCCGCCTCCCGCACGACCCCAACCAGGACCGGAACGAATCGCAACCGCACGTGCCCTTGACGGGAACCGAACCCGCGACTCACTGGTCCGCGGGCGATGCCCTAACCGCGGAGCCAAACCGGCCGGGCCACTCACCAGTCTACATCACAAAAACAGAGACAACCGGGTATCAGGTGCACTAATGTATCGTAATAGGAAGTCCACAATGTCAGCAAGTATTCTTGCCAGAAAATCGAAATGAATCTCATCAAGCCTCTGGATCACATAATCAGAGGAAACACAGGAGGCAGAAAAACACGTTTTAACAGTTTAAAACACTATAAAGTTTCTGGTCAAGATGGCGGGTAGGTAAACGCGGTATCGCCTCCTCCCACAACCACATCAAAATGACAGCTAAACTACAGAACAACCATCATTCAGAACCTCCTGAAATTGAGCTGAATAGAGATCCTAGAACTACGAAATTAAAAAAGAAGCTGCATCGAGACTGGTAGCAGGGTGGAGGCGGACGGGCTGGTCCCACACCCACGTGTGGCGGATAAAAATTAGGAGGGCACCTCGGCTGGGAAGGTCCTCCCTGAGGACTGAGGGGTCCCTGTCCCACACCAGGCGCCCAGCTCAGGGTTCCAGTGCCAGGAAGAGAAGTCCCCATAACTTCTGGCTGTAAAAACCAGTAGAAACTGAGGCTGAGGGAGACTAAGGCTGCTGGAGCCCCAGGCAGTTCCTCTTAAGGGGCCCGCACACAAACTTACTTTGACCCACTCCCTCCAGGCTCCAGTGTGGGGGAGGCAGCTTGAAAGGCATCAGAGACATACAGGAAAGAATTGAGTTGTTTGGAATCAGGGTGAGAGCTGGAGAGGCAGCTTTCTGCTGGACAGACGTGCTGGCAGAGGCTGTTGTTCCTTTGGTGAGCCCTTCCCTGGGCCGGCAGATGCCGCCATATCTGGGACTCCAGCAACCTGGCTCACACTGTTTGCTCCTCCCTGGTGATTCCCTGAGGCCCTGCCCCACCCAACTTTCAGGCCCACCCAAGCTGTTACCAGTGGCTTTACCATAGGATTGGCTTGTCTTGGCTCCTGCTTTAGATTTTCCTAAATTCTCTCAAACAAGCAGCATCTGGCCTCAGTGAGCCCATACCTTTTGCTAAGTGACCCCAGGCCTGGCACTAGAAACAGCCAGCCTTGGCTTTTCCTGGGCACTTCCAAGCCCAGCACAAGAAGCAGCCATCTGCAGATCACTGTGTAGCTGATGCCTGGTGGCACCGGGTAGAACACAGGCAGTGGCTGACCTTGCCCCAGAGCCAGCACACCCAGTGGACAGCTTCAGATCATGTTGAAGCACCACCATCCAACCACCTCCACAAGCAACACACTCAAGGAGTGGACTCAATGGGTACCAGAGCCCTGCTGAAGTAAGTCTTGCTCTGTATGGTGGGCCCCTGCACAGCTGATCCTTCAAGGTAGTCAGAGGTCAGTGGTCAGTGGGCACAGCCAGTCCTTATAGCTTGAAAAGCCTGAGTAAATCCCTCCCATTGATGTGCCAACAGCAATCAGAACTCAATTACAACAGAAGGTTGTACAGCCTACATGAAGGGTGCACTACAAGGGCCCAGCTGGGGTGATCAGGGAGGCTGTGCCACTGGACCTTACTACAATAGGCCACCCTAGCCCTGGCTGGTTTGGCTCAGCGGTTAGAGCGTCGGCCTGCGGTCCAGAGAGACCCGGGTTCGGTTCCCACTAGGGGCATGTACCTCGGTTGCAATTTGTCCCCGGCCCTGGTTGGTTGTGCAGGAGGCAGCCACTCGATGTGTCCCTTTCACGTCGATGTTTCTCTCTCTCTCTCTCTCTCTCTCTTCCTCTCTCTCCCTCCCACTCTATCTGAACAAAAAATGGAAAAATGTCCTCAGGTGAGGATAAAAAAAAAAGAAAAATAGGCCACCCTACAAAGCCTAGGAGACATAGCAACTCTACCTAATACATAGAAACAAACACAGGGAGGCAGCCAAAATAAGAAGACAAAGAAACATGTCCCAAATGAAAGAACAGAACAAAACTCCAGGAAAAGAACTAAGCGAAATGGAGATAAGCAATCTAACATATGCAGAGTTCAAAACAATGGTTATAAGGATGTTTAAGGAACTTAGTGAGGACCTCAAGAGCATAAAAAAGGACCAGTCAGAAATAAAGGATGCACAATCAGAAATGAAGGATGCACTAACTGAAATAAAAGATAATTTGCAGGGAGTCAATAGTAGAGTAGGTGAAGCCAAAAAGCAAACCATCGATTTGGAATATAAGGAAGCAAAAAACACCCAGTCAGAACAGCAAAAAAAAAAAAAAAAAGAATCCAAAAAATGAGGATAGTGTAAGGAGCCTCTGAGACAACTTCAAGCATACCAACATTTGCATCATGAGGGTGCCAGAAGGAGAAGAGAGAGAGCAAAAAATTGAAAACCTATTTTAAAAAATAAAAACAGAAAACTTCCCTAACTTGGTGAAGGAAACAGACATATAAATCCAGGAAGCACAGAAAGCCCCAAACAAGATGAACCCAAAGAGGCCCACACCAAAACACATCATATTTTCAACAATTAATTTCTGTTTTTGTTCATCTTTCATAAATTCTTCCTCTTGCCCAAACTCCGTAAGAACTTGGTTTTTGTTGCCTTCACCAGCTACCAGGATTCCCCACCTCAGCCCCCCCAGTACCATGCCCTAAGGCCCAAAGTGCCCGACCTTCCTGGAAACCTGGTGCGGAGCAGGAGGGGAGCCTGTGCCGATTCTGTGTGCTTTTTTTTTTCTTTTCCTGCTTGTAATTGATTTCTAGTTTTATACCATTGTGGTCAGAGAAGATGCCTGATATGCTTTCAATTGTCTTAAATTTATTGAGACTTGATTTGTGGCCTAACATGTGGTCTATCCTGGAAAATGTTGCATGTGCACTTGAAAAGAATATATATTTTGCTGCTTTGAGGTGAAATGCTCTAAAAATATCAAGTAAATCCATCTTCCCTTATGTGTCATTTAAGGCTGCTGTTTAAGTGTTGATTTTCTGTCTGGAAGATCTATCCAGTGAAGGCAATGGGGTGTTAAAGTTCCCTACTAAGACTGTATTACCATTGATCTCTCCTCTTATGTCCATCAATATTTGCTTTATATATTTAGGTGCTCCTCTGTTGAGTGTATAAATGTTTATAAAGGTTATATCCTCTTATTGGATTGATCCTTTTATTATTATTATTTTGTAAACTTATCTTTATTATTGAAAGTATTACAGATGTCCCTCCCTTTTTCCCCAGTTGACGTCTTCCCTATACTATTGTCTGTGTCCACTGGTTATGCATGTATGCATATAAGTTCTTTGGTTTATCTCTTCCTGCTCTCCCCTCCCCCCTTCCATTTGAGGTGTCAATCTAACAACAAATTTGTACATATTTACAAATGCAATAAGCACACTGTATTAAAAACAAAAGCACACCCTGGCCGGTTTGGCTCAGTGGTTACAGCGTCGGCCTGCAGACTGGAGAGTCCCGAGTTCGGTTCCCACTAAGGGCACGTACCTCGGTTGCAGTTTGTCCCCGGCCCCAGTTGGGGTCGTGTGGGTGGCAACCCCTCAATGTGTCTCTCTCACATCGATGTTTCTCTCTCTCTCTTCCTCCCTCTGTCCCTCTTGCTCTATCTGAAGATACATGCAAAAATGTCCTCGGGTAAGGATAAAAAAAAAAAAAGCACAAACACATGGAGGCTAAATAACATGTTACTAAACAATCAGTGGATTAACAATGAGATCAAGGAAGAAATCAAAAGATATCTTGAGACAAATGAAAATCAAAACAAAACAACCCAAAATCTATGGGACACAATAAAAGCAGCCCTAAACGGGAAATTCACAGCAATACAGGCCTACCTCAAGAAACAAGAAAAAATTGCCCAGCTGGTGTGGTTCAGTGGTTGAGTGTCAACCTAGGCACCAAGAGGTCACCGGGTCAATTCCCAGTCAGGGCACATGCCCAAGTTGTGGGCCAATCCCTGGGGGCGGGGCTGGAGTACAGGAAGCAGCCGATCGATGTTCTCTCTCATTGATGTTTCTATCTCTCCCTTTCCCTTCCTCTCTAAAATCAATAATAATAAAAAAAATTTAAAAACAACAAGAAATAATAAAAAAATAAAAAATAAAAAAAATCTAACCTTACACCTAAAGAAACTAGAAAAAGAACAATAAACACAGCCCAATATGAGTAGAAGGATGGAAATAATGAAAATCAGAGTGGAAATAAACAAAATAAAGTCTAAACAAAAAATCAGTGAAACTAGGAGCTTGGTTCTTTGAAAAGATTGCTAAACCTTTAACCAGACTCATCAAGAATAAAGGAGAAAGAAAGAACTCATAGAATTCATTGTAACAACTCAACGGTGTAAGTGCTATGATTGTGTTACTTTAACAGAGGAGGACTCTAAGGCGCAGAATGATCCACAGCTAGAATGTGAGCCGAGGAAGACTGAACCACAGTCCATGCTTTTCACCGCCACACCTCGTCACCGCAACCCCTGGGTTTGGGGTGATAACTTTCTTCATCTTCAAAATTTATCTCCTACAGTTATATTATGATTATAAGGAAAGATGTAAATAAAATTTAGTTTGTCCTTTCCCAAAGCTCATCTCTTCACTTTCTTAAATAGCAGGTTTCATTTTTAATTTTCTGTGTCAGTCATTTTTATAAACATCGGTTTATTGGAAAACAATTGTAGGAAAATGACACAAATTCAGGCTCAGAGTTGTCAAGATTTCTTCTAATCACTCTGCTGAGCACATACCCCATTCTCATGATTCCTTCTGTCACTACAGCCCCTTTTATTTTTTATTTTTTTATTATTTTTTTTATAATTTATTTTATTATTAATTTGTTTTTGTTACAGATGTTTTTCCCTTCCTTCCCCCATTGACACCCCCCTCTCCCTCCCCCCTCCTCCCCCCCATCCCTGTCGTCCATGTCCATTGGTTATGCACCCATGCACATAGGCTCTGTGATTTATCTCTTTCCCCCGCCTCCCCCCCTCCTCTGAGGCCCGTCATCCCTCACTCCACCTCCATGTCTCTGGGTCAATTTTGTTGTTCAGCTCGCTCAGTTCTCCTGTGTGTTGCAGGCTTCCTCCGTTGGTGGGGGGGTCGCCCGGCTCCCCTGCTCAGCCTGGGCTCCCCCACGGTGGCGGGGTCGCGGACTACAGCCCCTTTTAATGAACAGGCATGTGAGTTTCCGATTGTGAGGCTGACTGTGGGATGGAAGGGCCTGCCTCCCCGCCGCCATCCCCGCGCCCCCCCCCCCCCCCCCCGTCTTGGGATTTACTGGGGCTAGCACAGTTACCTCATTCTCACATTGTCTACATGTCTCACACCAGACCCTCAAGATCACCTGGACCTATTGGCCATCCTGCATTCCTGAACATTCACCAGAGGGAGACAGATGGAGTGGCACAGATTCAGATTTCCCAGAAGCCACCTCAGCGTCATCACAGGATGTCAAATAGCTCCGTGAGACTCAGGAAGAAGAACCGGTGCCCAGGAAGCATGCAATCCCTCTCACCAGGGTTGTCCCTGTCTTGATGGCATCATTCATGAATACCACAGTTTCAGTGAGAAAAAGACTAATTTTCAAGTTTCACTGAAGCAGGTACTGTCCCCTACTTTCCTCAGTGTGTACCATCACCCCACTTCCCCAGTGTAACCAGCATGGGGCTTTGTCAGTGGGATCTCAGAGAAACTTGAACTGATGGAGTTCATTAGTCCCAGGCATTTAGGCCAACAGTGATGCAGGATCTGATAGAATAGAGAGCATTCTGACAAAACAATCATTTCTGTGACTGCACCAGAAATCAGTAACTGGGATTTTAACTCGAATCCCGCCTTACACCTCACTGCACACCTGGAAAAGTTGCTAAACTCTTTGTGCCTCAGTTTTCTACACTCAGCACATTTCTCTCTTTCCTGGATTGTGGGCAGAATGAGCTTTATTTTGACAAAGGAGATGGAAGAAAAGGCTGCAAAGTTGTTGCTTTCTAAGAGAGAAGACAGTAATCATTCATCACTTGGGTGACCATGACCCTGTAGGACTTGCTGTATTTTTGCAGCTGGTTGGCCAGGATGTAGGAAGGAGCTTGGCATATAAGGGATTTTGGGGTAAGGTTTTTGAAGTCCTGTTTACTTTTATCCAGTTGACAATGAACCTCCTGATTGATTTCCAAGATGGTAATTTCTGCCCTTCCATCTGTCAAAGGGTCAACACAGACTGCCATGGTGTCATTTGGTAGAAAAGGTAGTACCAGGGACTGAGGAGAAAAACCCAAACAAAAAATGAGTTAAAAACAAGTGAAATCAAAGAGATTTAATCAAGACTGATGAGTGATAAAATAGTAATTCTTAACTTATTGTTGAGAACAACTTGATCAAAACCCCACTACACTTGAGAGTCCATAACTGCAAAAAACAAGAATCAAGATGGCAGAGCTAAAAGAACAACAAACAAAGCCCAAAGCGAGTAGAAGAAAGGAAATAATAAAAACCAGAGCAGAAATAAATAAAATAGAGTCTAAAAAAGTAAAGAAAAGATCAATGAAACAAAGAGCTGGTTCTTTGAAAACATAAACAAGATTGACAAACCTTTAACCAGATTCCTCAAGGAAAAAAAAAAAGAAGACTCAAATAAAATCAGAAATGAAAGAAGAGAAGTAACAATTGACACCACAGAAATACAAAGGATTGTAAGAAAATATTATAAACAACTATATGCTAATAAATTGGACAACTTGGGAGAAATGGATACATTTCTGGAAACATACAATCTTCCAAAACTGAATCAAGAAGAATCAGAAAATCTGAATAGACAAATTACAACTAATGAAATTGAAGCAATAATAAAAAAGCTCCCAAGAAACAAAAGTCCTGGACTGAATGGCTTCACAGGTGAATTTTATCAAACATTCAAAGAACTGTCACCTATCCTTCTCAAACTATTCCAAAAAATTCAAGAGGAGGAAAGACTACCAAGCATATTTTATGAGGTCAGCATTATCCTAATTCCAGAACCAGATAAACACACCATGAAGAAAGACAATTATAGACCAATATCCCTGATGAACATAGATGCTAAAATTCTCAACAAAATATTAGCAAACCGGATCCAGCAATACATTAAAAAGATCATACATCATGATAAAGTGGGATTTATTCCCACATATATCACGTAAGCAAAATGAAAAATAGAAATCACATGATCATATCAATAGATGCAGAAAATGCATTTGATAAAATAAATCCAGCACCTATTTATGATAAAAATTCTCAGCAAAGGCCCTGGCCAGTTTGGCTCCGTGGTTAGAGCGTTGGCCCGCAGACCAATGAGTCGCGGTTGGATTCCTGCCAAGGGCATGTACCTTGGTTGTGGTTCATCCCCGGCCTTGGTCGGGGTTGTATGGGAGGCAACCAGTCAATGTGTGTATCTCTCTCCCTCCCTCCCACTCTGTCTGAAAATAAATGGAAAAATATCCTCGGGTAAGGATTGAAAAAAAAAAAATCTCAGCAAAGTTGGAATAAAGGGTTCATAGCTCAGCGTAATAAAGGCCATATATGACAAACCCACAACCAACATCATACTCAATGGGCAAAAACTAAAAGCGGCTCACTTAAGATTAGGAACAAGAGAGAGATGTCCATTTTCACCACTCTAATTCAACACCGTACTGGAAGACCTAGCCACAGCAATCAAAGAAGAAGAAGAAATAAAAATCATCCAAATTGGAAAGGAGGAAGTAAAACTGTCATTATTTACAGATGACATGATACTGTACATAGACAACCCTAAAGACTCCACTAAAAACTACTAGATCCAGCCCGACCGGTGTGGCTAAGTGGTTGAGCATCAACCCATGCACCAAGAGGTTGCCGGTTCGATTCCCTGTCAGGGCATATGCCCAGGTTGTGGGCCAAATTCCCAGTGGGGGGCATACAGGAGGCAGCCAATCGATGTTCTCTCTCATCGATGTTTCTATCTCTCTCTCCCTCTCCTTTCCTCTTTCTCTAAAATCAATAAAGAAAAATAAAAACTGCTAGATCCAATAAATGAATTCAGCAAAGTAACAGAATACAAAATTAATATTCAGAAATTGGTGGCATTTTTATATACCAATAATAAACCATCAGAAAGGAAAATTAAGAAAACAATCCCATTTACAATTGCATCAAACAAAATAAAATACTTAGGATTAAATTTAACCAAGGATGTGAAAGACCTATACTTGGAAAGTTATAAGACACTGAAGAAGGAAATTGAGGAAGACACAAATAACTGGAAGTATATACTGTGTTCATGGATAGAAAAAATTAACATAATTAAAATGTCCATACTGCCCAAAGCAATTTGTAGATTCATTGCAATTCCTATCAAGATACCAATGGCATATTTCACAGAACTAAAACAAATATTCCAAAATTTTATATGGAGCCACAAAAGGCCCTGAGTAGCCACAGCAACCTTGAGAAAGAAGAACAAAGTTGAAAGAATCATGCTACCTGATATCAAGCTATACTATAAGGCCATAGTAATAAAAACTGCATGGTACTGGCATAAAAACAGACATATATAGATCAACGGAACAGAATAAGGAGCCTAGAAATAACCCACACCTTTATGGTCAATTAATATTTGACAAAAACATACAATGGGATAAAGATAGTCTATTCAATAAATGGTGGTGGGAAAAATGGACAAATACGTGCAAAAAGAAAAGAAAAAAAAAACTAGACCAATTTCTTATGCCATACACAAGAATAAACTAAAAATGAATTAGACGTAACTGTTAGATTTGAAACCATAAAAATCCTAGAAGAAAACATAGGCAGTAAAATCTCAGGCATTTCTCATAGGAATATTTTTTATGATATGTCTCCTCAGGCAAGGGAAACAAAAGGAAAAATGAACAAATGTGATAACATCAAACTGTTGTGACCAGCGAGACTGACTGACCACACTCAGATATGAATTGGGTTTTGGAAAATTTTATTGAGCTAAAGGTGAGGCGCCTGCAGTATGGCTCATGCAAGAGTAACTGCGGTCCCAGCCTTTGTTTCAGGGCTCTTAAATAGCCCCCCTAGCTTAGCTAGGTAGCAAGCAAGCTGGCAAACAGAAGCGGATATTGGCGGTTAGCTTGTTCAGCGAGATGCAATCGACCTGTTCAGTTGGCTAGGTAACAATTAACAATGCTATATTCACATGGGAACCAAGATGTGCGGTTAGGCCTCTGGCAGCTAGGGATGATAAATGGAGATTAGGGAGGGTAGAAAAGTTTCTGAACATTTGCCTTTGTCTTAGACTAAACTCTGGGGTCCCTGCAGGGCTCGCCTGGCGGTCCTAACATTCCCCCTTTCTCTTGGGAATAAGGCAGATCTTTGTCTTAGGCTGCTGTGGTGGATATACGGTGATGTCTACCATACCTCTGTTGGGCTAATATGAGTGCCCTAACCGATTGAATTCGTTGCTGGATGAACGCTATAAGCCGGTTCAGGATAATGGGTCCACAGGTTAGAGCTAGAAGCAAAAGGATTAGGGGACCAGCTAAAGTGGATATTAAGGTGGTTAACCAGGGGGACCAGTTAAAGAGCCCCTGGAACCATGATTGAGATAAGCTTTCTTCTCTCTCTCTGCTAACCGGTTTTGCAATTCTTGCATTGATTGACGAATAATGCCAGAGTGGTTAGCATAGAAACAACAGGCCTCTCCTAAAGCAGCGCAGAGGCCTCCTTGCTTGAGAAAGAGGAGGTCTAGTCCCCGTCGATTCTGGAGTGCTACTTCTGCGAGGGAGTCTATCTCCGATTGGAGATGGGTAACTTGTGTCTGGAGGAGTTGCATGTCTTTCGAGAAGGTGGCTGACAGGTTCCTTAGGCCAATGTCAGTATTGATGAGGGCTGCCGCTCCTATGGCGGCAGAGCCTGCAATCCCCAGGGTCGCTAGGATAGGAACTAGTATGGGGGCCCGCTTCTGGAGTCTATTATGTTGGTCTGGACTTAGGAAGTGGGCCATCCCTGCGGGACCAGCATAAAGGTATATCTGGGGAATGATATAGGTAGAGATACATAGATCCTGTTGGCTAGAAGGTATAATACATTGGTGGATTCCAGAGAGGCAGGCAAACCATGTTCCATTTGGGGTGATTAGGGCCCATTCAGGTCTTGGGGTACTGATGGTAACATGGGTGTGGCAATTGCCCTTATAAGGGGAATGACCTAAGGGGTAATTACCAAAGGTGTAGCAAGTGCCTTGCCCTTCGAAGTCTGTGAGAGTCAATTTCCCAGTCCAGATGCACGGCTTTAGGGGACCCTGCCCTGGATAGAGGGTGT
Organism: Tadarida brasiliensis; assembly: GCA_030848825.1. Taxonomy (NCBI): domain Eukaryota; kingdom Metazoa; phylum Chordata; class Mammalia; order Chiroptera; family Molossidae; genus Tadarida; species Tadarida brasiliensis. The sequence goes on from CM061275.1 coordinate 20,584,892, forward strand.
CATTAATGGTAATGTTCATAGGGGTCAAGGCTCCCGAAAAGTTTGCTGCTATCCCTGTATAATAGGGCGGTGCTGGGTCTAGACATAGCCAGCAGTTAGAGGTGGTGTTGGGAGCAGTTACATTGAGTACAGAGAAGACTGAGTCTAGTGTGTCCCATAGGGGGTTATGGGAAACATGGGGAGGTCTGGTGTGAGTTGGAGGCGTCGGGGTAGGGGGCAGATCGGGGGTGCTATTGGTGGCAGGATGCCAGTCAGGTGGAAGGGTATTGAGTATGAGATTCGGACCAATTGGCTGTCGGGGTGGCAGTCCCCCAACTATGTTAGGTTGTTCAGGGGTAGGGTTCCATGGCAATTTCTGGATAGTAAAAAGAGTGCCAAGGTCCGGCCCAAGTAGGTATAGTCGAAGTCCCCAGGTCTTCCCTGTGAACCAGGCAGAATTTTGGGGCTGCAGTATGGTGATTATCATGGGGTTGCAGGAGGAGGTCTTACATTCTGGGTCTGAGTCACCCTTCGATTTATGGGGAACCGATCTCGGAAGAGATTGATGTCTGGGTCTTGGTTTCCCCCTGGTGTCCATCCGAGGGCAAGAGTTTCGCATCCCCAGGCTTTGCAATAAAAGTCAGAGATGCCCCCGCAATTGGGCCGGTCCCAACGCTCTAGGTGTCCGACACGCCATGGGCAGGCGTAATGGGCCGTGGACCAGAGTTCATGGTTAAGTTTGCCTAAGTCACATGGCCTTCTCCGGGTTTTTGGAGTGTTTGGCCCGTACACCCACCGAAAGGTGCTTAAACAAAGGTCATCATGGAAGAGCTTAGAGAAATCTGTTATCAAAGTGACAGAGGAGGTTGAGAAGGTTTTGTTTTTTGCTAAAAGTTTCCCGTCTTGGGTTCAGGTGAGAATCCAAACATATTTGGTCAATCTTGGGGTGGCTGTTGCGCATCTGCAGAGGGTGCTGATGAGGAGGAATAAAATTGTACCTTTAAGGGGTCCTTGGCGTCCCAGGTAACTCTCCATCTTTTGGGTATCTGGTTTGGGTTCGCCTTCTTGATGTGGGTGTGGTGTATCCAGTGCTTTCGACCTATACCTTATAGGCGGTTGGGGTTTTCAGAATTACCTGGTATGGTCCTTCCCAAAGCAGAGTGAGAGACCCCTTAGTGTACCGTTTTGTCCATATCCAGTCCCCTGGTTCGATGTCCAAGGCTGGCGGCGGTGATGATGTGGGTCCTTCAGCCGGTGGGGGCCTCCTGTCTTCGGTCCAGAGCTTAGCTTCCTGCTGGATCAGTTGGACAGCCTGCAGGGACTTGAGGAGAGTCTGGTTAGAGATTTCTCCTAATAGGTTAAGACAAAGCTTAGGAATAATGGGAGGGGGTCTCCTGTACATAATTTCATAAGGGGTTAGATGACTAAGGTAAGGGGTACATCTAGTCCTTAATAGGATGAAAGGCAACTAGTTTACTCACGTATCATTTATTTCTAATTTCAATTTAGTTAAAGTTTCCTTAAGGGTCCGATTCATCCTTTCTACCTGTCCTGAACTCTGAGGTCGGTAGGCACAATGCAATTTCCATTTGATCTTAAGAACATCTGCTATTATCTTTGATATTTTGGCTATGAAAGCCAGGCCATTGTCAGACCCCAGCATTAAGGGCAGGCCAAATCTGGGGAGGATTCCCGTGAGGAGGTGTCGGGCTACCGTGGTGGCAGTTTCATTGTTGGTTGCATATGCTTCAGTCCATCCAGAGTAGGTATCGATGAAGACGAGGAGATATCGGCACCCATACTGAGTGGTGAAGACCTCAGTAAAATCAAGTTCCCAGTGTTCCCCAGGTTCCTGACCCCTCAGTCGTGTTCCTGGGGGTAGTTGACTTGGTGGACCTGGGTTCACCTGAGCACAGGAGGGGCATCGGGCCACTTCTCATTCCGCGACCGTCTTTAGGTCAGGCTTATAGAAGTATTTTCGGATAAGTGTCTTGAGTTTTGTGGCCCCTAGGTGTGTTCCCCCGTGGATGTCCTGGATAAGGGCAACCCCAAGTGTCTTTGGTAATAAAAACCTTCCATCTGGTAGTTGTTTCCAATTTCCCCTCGTCTGGGTGCAGCCCAGGGAGTTCCCAAGAGTTATCTCCTCGGGAGTATAGTGGGGGTTCAAGGGTAACTCGGGTGGAGGCATCAATGGCAGGAGTTCGATGGGGGCTGTTGAAGCCTCGGCTATCTGTCAGGCAGCCTGATCCACTAAGTTGTTACCCCTCTGGGTGGCGCTGGGCTGTCGGTCGTGCCCGCGGCAATAAATGATGGCTAGTTTCTCAGGTAGCCAAATAGCCGTCAGGAGACCAAGGATCTCCTGCTTATTTTTGATTTCCTTCCCGCCCAACGTTAGGAGCCCCCTTTCTTGATAGAGGGCCCCATGGATGTGGGCAGTGGCAAAGGCATACCGACTGTCCGTATAGATGTTGACCTTCTTCCCCTCACTCAGTTTCAAGGCCTGCGTAAGAGCGAGGAGCTCAGCCTTCTGGGCTGATGTTCCCTGTGGAAGGGCCTGCGCCCAGAGAGTTTCAGTTTCCGTGGTGACCGCTGCCCCTGCAAATCGTTTTCCATCCCTTATGAAACTGCTTCCATCCTTGGAGTGGTCTGCAAAACCGAGAAGGTGGCCCCTGTGTCGACTAGGAACGGTGTAGGAGTTCCCTCGACATCTATGGTTATCATGGGTTCCTGGGGGCCGAGGTGAAAGGAACCCTGACGGCCCTAGTCTTCCTCTGTTTCAAGTAGGAGACGGGCGGGTTGTTGCTCTTTAGCTTTTTTTCATTAGAAGCTTTGGGCAGTCCTTTTTCCAATGCCCGGTAGCTTTGCAAAAGGCACATTGATTCTTGCCTAAGGGGGGTCTTCCTCGTGTTGGGGTCTTTTCTGTTTTTGTCCCCCTGCGATTATTGCCCCGGTTGTCGGGAGCAGGTTGACCGGCAAGCAAAATTTTCAAGAGGGCCTTGGTTTGTTCACGAATAGGGTCCTCTCGATTCTGATAGACTCTTTGAGCTATTTCTAGGAGTTTTCCCCTATTCTCCTCTGGGAATCAGTCTATCTTCTGCAATTTCTTTCTAATATCTGGGGCGACTGGGAGACAAAGGCCATATTGACCAGTCTCCGATTGGTTTCCGAATCGGGTCGAGGGGAGTATAGGTTCGGTATGCCTCCAGTAGCCTCTCTAAGAAGGCTGCTGGAGACTCAGAAGAGCCTTGAATAACTGCCGCAACCTTGGTAAGGTTGGTGGGCGTCCTAGTGGCTCCCCTCAGGCCTCGAAGCAGATTGAGATGATATGTGCGCAAACTCTGCAGCCCCCTATCCGTATTGGGGTTCCAAGCGGGTGGGTTCCTAGGGAGTTGTTCCTCTAATTCATCGAGGCGCAGGGAGTCTCCCTCGCCAGTTAGAGCCTTAGCGGCTTCTCTATAAATTCTGTCCCGTTCTTCAGTAGTGAAAAGGGTTTGCAGTAATTGCTGACAATCATCCCAGGTTGGTTGATGAGTCCGGAATATGGACTCAAGTAGGGAGATCAAGGCCTGGGGATTCTCTGAGAATGGAGGATTTTGTTGTTTCCAATTATAAAGGTCACTAGTGGAGAAGGGGACGTACATCATTGGAATGGGGCCCGGTGGTGCTCCCGCCTGCGGAGGCACCTCCCTCAAGGGTAATAGAGGGACAGATGAATCTGGCCTCTGAGGAGGCTGGTATGATGCTCCCCCTTGGGTATGTGGGGGGCTCAAGGCTTCGGCGTCCGGGGGTGATATAGGCACCTGGGCTGCAGGTCCGGCGGCCTGCGCATTATACGGCAGGGGTTCAAAAATTTCGGGGAGAGGGTCATCAGGAGTATCTGGGAGGACTGGGTATAGCCGCTGCGGTTTCGGTTCCTGATTCTTTTGGGGAGGTTTAGGGCCAGATGGTTCTCTTTTCCCCAGTGGTTTTGGGGCGGCTACTATGATCACCCGCCCTGCTATTTTTGCCCTCATGGCATTTCCTTTAGGGCCCTGAGCCCCATCCTGTGAACATCTCTGAATGTAGGATGCTTTGTCAGAGACAATGTTAATCCATACATCTATACATACCATCTGATCTGGATGGGGGACCCCGTAAACTACCGACCGAACGGCAGACAGGAGGGACAGGTCAAAGGACCCCTCCAATGGCCAATCGACGCTGAAGGTTGGCCATTCCAATTCACAAAGGGTGCGGAGGAAGCCCGGGTCGGCAGGCTTCCCATAGTCGCAAGATCTCTTTAAGAAATCAGAAAAGTTAGAGAGGAGACAGCTCAGGGGGGTACGTGGCTTTGACAGTCCTTGTCCCATCTCGGTGGAACCTGTGGATGCAAAGCAAGACGGACAACACAGAACACTGAATATAAAACGGAGACAAGCAAGCACGTCGGCCGGCCTCACACTTCGAAAATCATTCATTCACCAAATGAGAGTCTAAACTCTCCAATATTGGGGACAGCGTCCTGTGCCCAATAAGGGGTTCGCAGTCCGCGGTGTCCCGCCTGCGAGGTCCCCAAACCAAATTCCGGAATCAACAACAAAGACAAACGGGATCGATCCCTTACCAAAATCCTCGAGGAGGGGGCTTCCTTAGGCCGAATGTGACCGCAGTGCCGAATCCAGCGGTGGGACGGAGGCACCCACCGTGTCCGATATCTGAGGAGGTCGATCCCCAAAGGTAGGGGAGACCTACGAGGCAATCTCGCTGGGGCCTCCAAATGTTGTGACCAGCGAGATTGACCACACTCAGATATGAATTGGGTTTTGGAAAATTTTATTGAACTAAAGGTGAGGCACCTGATCTTCTCTGGGTCCCCTCCAGTTTTGTTTTGTTTTTTTTCTATATCCATTAAAAGGTGTAGGACAAAAGGCAGAGTGCAATACTAAGTAAATAAATAATTAATGTTTAAACATTTTTTCTGTACTAACTTAATATTCTTCTTGCTCTATCCCTGTGTTATGTCAGCTTGTTTCCCTTGGAGTAAACAGGCTTTCAACTCGTTGGTTATATACTTAGGAGTAGAATTGCTGTGTCATATGTTAACTCTATGTTGCAGGTTTTTAGGAACTGCCAACCCCTTTCCAATGTAAAGCAACTACACCATTTTGCCTTCCCATTAACAATGTATAAGAATTTATTTCTCCATAACTTTCCCAAGACATATTATTATTGTCTTTTTTTAAAGTCATCCTAGTGGGTAGGAAGTGGTATCTCACTGTGGTTTAGATTTGCATTTCTTAATCACTAATGACATCGAGCATCTTTTCTTTGTTCATTGTTTCATTTGTATATATCCATTAGAGAAATATCTATTCAAACCCTTTTTCCCCCATTCTTAAATTGGATTGTTTTTCTTCTTTTTTAAAAAATGTTTTGTTTTGTTTTGGTTTTCCTTGATTTTTTAGAGAGAGAGAAAGGGAAAGATAGAAACATCGATGTGAGAGAGAAACATTGATCAGCTGCCTCCTGCATGCCTCCCACTGGGGATCGAGCCCACAACCCAGGCAATTGAAATGCTCTCACCGGAATTGAACTGGGACCTCTCAGTCCATCGGACGATGCTCAGTCCACTGAGCCACACCGGCCAGGCTGGAGTGTCTTTTTCTTGTTCAGTTGCAAGACTCTATAGTATTTTGAATACTAGACTTCCATCAGTATATGATTTGCAAATATTTCTCTCGTTCTGTGGATTGTCTTTTCACTTCCTTGACAGTGAACTTTGAAACACAAAAGTTTTGCCTAGCCAGTAGGGGGCATGCAGGAGGTGGCCGATCAATATTTCTCTCTCACATCTCTCACATCGATGTTTCCATCTCTCTTTCCCTTTCTCTCTCTCTAAAAAAATCAATTAAAAAAGAGAAAGAAACACAAAAGTTTTAAATTTTGATAAAGTCCAGTTTACCTATTTATTCTTGGCTTGCTTGTGCATATTTAAGAAATCAGTGTCTGCCCTGGCCGGTTTGGCTCAGTGGTTGGAGCGTCGGCCTGCGGTCCAGAGAGACCCGGGTTCGGTTCCCGCTAAGGGCATGTACCTCGGTTGCAATTTGTCCCCGGCCCTGGTTGGTAGTGCGGGAGGCAGCCACTCGATATGTCTCTTTCACGTCGATGTTTCTCTCTCTCTCTCTCTTCCTCTCTCTCCCTCCCATTCTATCTGAACAAAAAATGTCCTCGGGTGAGGATAAAAAAAAAAAAAAAAAGAAATCAGTGTCTAACCCAAAGTAAAAAAGATATATACCTATGTTTTCCTCAAAACAGCACTTTTTAAATGAAGACCTTCCTGGATTTTAGTGTGTGTAGAGGGAGGTGGAGGTAAACATGACTTAATTATGTCTCCTGTCCATTGACTGGTATTTCCCTCATTTGATATTCATATGCCTGTCACTCCTTCCTGTGGAACATCCAATGCCCTATAACAGAGATTTGGGAAATGGTATCCATTAATATCTTTTTTTTTTTTTTACCCTCACCCGAGGACATTTTTGCATTTATCTTCAGATAGAGAGGGAGGAAGAGAGAGAGAGAAACATCAACGTGAGAGAGACATTGAGTGGTTGCCACCTGCACGACCCCAACCGGGGCCAGGGACAAACTGCAACCGAGGTACATGCCCCTAGTGAGAACTGAACCCAGGACTCTCTGGTCCGCAGGCCGACACTCTAACTGCTGAGCCAAACCGGCTTCATTAATATCTTGACTTTGATTCAGTTGAGAATCCTGATCCCATAGTTGAGCTGGTCTTAATCCAACCCAGTTTCACAAATTGCTCATGGTCTTTAGAGTTAAGTGATTGATTGTCTTTCCAAGGAAAACTTGTTCTGGAGTCCAGGTTTCTCTAAGGCTAGAGTGGACTTCTTGAGCCAGACAAGATTCAGGAGTTGGACTTAGGCAAAATTTCCATCTCTGGTCCTAGATCAAAACTAGTCCAGCTTTAGGGTTTTGGGATGGTTGTTCAATATGAATTGGTTCCTCTCCAATTCTTTATACTATATACAAAACTTATTTCTAGAAATGATGGAAGGATATTTGTTTTAGAACATCTTGTCTGTTCTTTGCCAATTGTTATCTGTCTGCTATTTTAAAATTGGTCAAAGAGAACTCAAAGTTGAATATAGTCTTAGCAACTATTATGCTTCATGTACACTGTCAGATGATCATACTTAATCCTAGGAACTTATTACTCAGATGTTATTCTTTTCCTAATGAGATAAAAATAACTCAGAAAGATTATAAAATTTTACAAGGTCATAGGTCTAAGTTGAAATGTGAACATTAAAAAACTAGTTCTGGCCCTGGCCGGTTTGGCTCAGCAGTTAGAGCGTCAGCCTGCGGTCCAGAGAGACCCGGGTTCGGTTCCCGCTAAGGGCACGTACCTCGGTTGCAGTTTGTCTCTGGCCCTGGTTTGTCATGCGGGTGGCAGCCACTCAATGTGTCCCTTTCACGTCGATATTTCTTTCTCTCTCTCTCCTCCTCTCTCTCTCTCCCACTCTATCTGAACAAAAAATGAAAAAATGTCGTCAGGTGAGGATAAAAAAAAAAACAAAACAAAATTAGTTCTGTTGGCCTTCAAAGTCAACCATGTATCATTATATCGAATTGAAGGACAGTACTTTTGCAGGAGTACGTCTCAGTATTTGTTGTTCTAGGGTGATTTTCCTCAGGCAGCAGTGTGTCACTTTAATATACTTTGAATTTTTAAATTTCACATTTTTTTCCCTTAAATTATTCTTTTAAGTGCTTGTCCTGTTTTTTTGGATTTCTTCTCAAGCGATTCTTATTATTTGTATGATGAGTATTTGTTACCTATCTTCTGTCACTTGTCACTTCATTTAGTCTTTGTTATCTCTCTTCTTATGCTAACAGTTCTTTTTTGAGGTATAATTTGCATAAAGCAAAATAAGCAAAACCTAAGGGTATATAGCTCAAAGAATTTTGACACATGTATGCACTGTGTAATACCACCCAGTTTAAGATACAAAACATTTTCCATCATCCCCAAAAGTTCTTTTGTGTTCCTTGTCAGTCAATACTCATCTTCCAAAAAATGACTATATTCTGAATTATCTCACCATATATTAATTCTGCTTATTTTTGTGCTTCATAAAAAGGGAATCATACTCTATGTTCTCTTTTCTTTTGACTTCTTTTACTCAACATCTGGTTTTTAGATTCAATGCCAGGTGGTTGTATATGCCCATAATTTATTTGTTTGTTTGGGGTTTTTGCCATGTCATATGATATCGTATGATTATAGCACAATTGATTATTGGTTTTTCAGATGATGGACAGGTTTATTTTTTTGGCCATTATGTATAAAGTAACTATGAATATTCTTGAACAATTCTTTTGTGGAGATATGCACTCATTTTTCGTCGGTTATAGCTAAGGTTATAGCTTGGTGAAAGGGTAGAAACGGTCACAGAGTTTTGCAAAGTAGTTATTATTCTTTTATATACCCTGAAAAAGGTAATCCATTTCCATTTGCTCTCATTCCCACACACTCATTATTTTTAATGTTTTTAAGTCTAGCCATTTTGCCAGGTGTGTAGTGATATTGTAACCAATCCCAGGTTCAGCTGCCTGTCACAACGAAAGCCAAACTCACGAGACAGGTGATGGTGGAAAAGGAAAGAGGTTTTATTCAGGTGCCAGCCATGTGAGAAGCTGGAGGACTCTCATCCCAAAGTCCATCTTAACATCTCAATGCAGGCAGAGGTATTTATAAGGAGGGAGAAGAAAAGCAGAACAAAGAAATCAGGGGGATGGGCTGTGGACATGCAGGCAGTGCCCTTGCTGCTTCTGATATGGATTTTCATGGTCAGCATCCTTGAGTTGGCCATCTGTTTTTTTGTCAGCTGAATTCCTGCATCTGGTCAGTCAGCATTAGCCAGGGTCTTGAAGTCAGGCTGCACCCAAGGTTCACATAGGAACTGAAACTGCTGAACTGTAAAGTATACTAAAAAAAACTTTTAATATGCAAGCTCTAGTTTTGAAAGAAAAGTCAGGTTAGAGTAACAAGCTGGGTTTAACATTTACTAAGACTAATATGAGTAGCTTTTTTTTCTTTATTAATTTTTAGAGAGAAAGGAAGGAGAGGGAGCGAGAGATAGAAACATCGATAAGAGAGAACATCAGTTGGCTGCCTCCTGCATGCCCCCCACTGGGGATCAGGTCCACAACCTGGGCATGTGCCCTGACTGGGAATCGAGCCAGTGATCTCTTGGTGCGTGGGTCGACGCTCAACCACTGAGCCACACTGGCCAGGCTATATGGGTAGCTTTATATAAGTATAGCGTATTCATTCCCCATTACAAACTCCTATTTTGGTTTTCATATGCTTCTTGACCATTTGAATATCTCCTTTAGGAAATGGCCTTTTCAGATCTTTCTGCTCACTACTGTACTGGGTTTTTGTCATTTCCTTTGTAAGTTATAGAAGTTCGTCGTATATTTTGGATGAGTTCTTCGTCAGATATATGTATTGCAAAAAATCATTCCTGGAGTGTATGTAGCCTTTTCATTTTTAAAACAATACATTTTGACCCTGGCCAGTTTGTTTCAGCAGTTGGAGCATTGGCCTGCAGACCAAAGAGTCGTGGGTTTGATTCTGATCAAGGGCATGTACCTCAGTTGTGGTTTGGTCCCCGGCCCTGGTCAGGATCATGCAGGAGGTAACCAATCCATGTGTCTCTCTCACATCGATGTTTCTCCTCTCTCTCCTCCCACTCTATCTGAAGATAAATGGAAAAATATCCTTGGGTGAGGATTATTTAAAAAAAAAAAAAAAATATATATATATATATATATATATATATATAGAGAGAGAGAGAGAGAGAGAGAGACGCTTTTATCTTTTATGAAGTAAAATTTAATTCATTTTTTATTATGGCATGTGCTATTGTATCCTGTCTTATTCTAGTCTGTATTTGCACCAACAGTGCACAAAGATTCTCTTTTCTCCCCATCCTTGCCATCACTTGTTGTGTGTTGATTTATTGATGATAGCCATTCTGACAGGTGTGAGGTGATATATCATTGTGGTTTTAATTTGCATTTCTCTGATGATTATCGATTTTGAGCATCTTTTTATATGTCTATTGTCCATCTGGATGACCTCTTTGGAGATGTATCTATTCAGGTCCCTTGTCCATTTCTTAATTGGGTTGGTTGTCTTCTTGATATTGAGTTGTATAAGTTCTTTATATATTTTGGAAATTAACCCCTTACCAGATGTATCATTGGCAAATATGTTCTCCTATTCAGTGGGTTTCCTTTTCATTTTGTTGATGGTTTCTTTCATTTTGCAAAAACTTTTTATTTTATGTAATCCCATTTGTTTATTTTGTTTGTTTCCCTTGCCTGTGGAGATATATCATAAAAAATATTGCTACGAGCAATATCTGAAATTTTACTGCCTATGTTTTCTTCTAGGATTTCTATGGTTTTGCAACTTACATTTAAGTCTTTAATACATTTTGAGTTTGTACTTGTGTATGGTGTAAGTTGTGGTCTAGTTTCATTTTTTTTTTTTTTTGCACGTATGTTCAATTTTTCCAACACCATTTATTGAAGAGAGTGTCTTTTTACCTTGTTGTATGTTCTTGCCTCCTTTGTCAAATATTGATTGTTCATAAATGCATGGCTTTATTTCTGTGCTCTCTACTCTGTTCCATTGATCTATAAGCCTGTTCTTGTGCCAATACCATGATGGACTACTATAACCTTGAAGTATAGTTTGATATCAGGTAGTGTGAGTCTTCCAACTTTGTTCTTGTTTCTCAAGATTGCTGTGGCTACTCAGGGTCTTTAGTGGTTCCATATAAATTTTTGGAATATTTGTTCTAGATCTGTGAGGTATGCCATTGGTATTTCAAAAGGAATTGCATTAAATCTGCAGATTTCATTGGGTAGTATGAACATTTTAATGATGTTAACTTTTGCTGTCCATGAACATGGTGTGTGCTTCCACTTATTTATCTTACTCATTTTCTTTCTTCAGTATCTTTAATTTTCTGAGTACAAGTCTTTTATATCCGTGGTTAAATTTATTCCTAGGTCCCTGGCTGGTGTGACTCATTGGTAGGAGCATCATCCTGTGCAGTAAAGGGTTGCGGGTTTGATTCCACTTGTGGGACATATTTGGGGTGGCAACAAATCAATGTTTCTCTCTCACATTGATGTTTCTCTCTCCCTCTCCCTTCCTCTCTCTCCAAAATCAATAAAAACATATCTTCACCCTGGCCAGTTTGCTCAGAAGTTAGAGCATCGGCTTGCAGACCAAGGATCACAAGTTCGATTCCGGTCAAGGGCACGTACCTCAGTTGCGGTTCAGTACCCTGCCCTGGTTGGGGTCATGCAGGAGGCAACCAGTCACTGTGTCTCTCTCACATTGATGTCTCTCTCTCTCTCTCTCTCTCTCTCTCCCACTCTATCTGAAGATAAATGGAAAAATATCCTTGGGTGAGGATTAAAATTTTTTTCCTAGGTACTTTCTGTTGTTGTAGTTGCTACAGTAAATGGGATTGTTTTCTTACTTTTCCTTTCTGATGGTTTATTATTGGTATATAAAAATGCCACCAATTTCTGAATATTAATTTTGTATCCTGCTACTTTGCTGAATTCATTTATTGGATCTAGTAGTTTTTAGTGGAGTCTTTAGGGTTGTCTATGTACAATATCATGTCATCTGTAAATAATGACAGTTTTACTTCCTCCTTTCCAATTTGGATGCTTTTTATTTCTTCTTCTTCTTTGATTGCTGTGGCTAGGTCTTCCAGTACGGTGTTGAATTACAGTGGTGAAAATGGACATCTCTCTCTTGTTCCTAATCTTAAGTGAACCGCTTTTAGTTTTTGCCCATTGAGTATGATGTTGGTTGTGGGTTTGTCATATATGGCCTTTATTATGCGAGCTATGAACCCTTTATTCCAACTTTGCTGAGAATTTTTATCATAAATAGGTACTGGATTTATTTTATCAAATGCTTTTTCTGCATCTGTTGATATGATCATGTGATTTCTACTTTTCATTTTGCTTATGTGATGTATGACGTTTATTGATTTGTGAATATTGTACAAACCTTGGAATAAATCCCACTTGATCATGATATATGATCTTCTTAATGTATTGCTGGATCCAGTTTGCTAATATTTTGTTGAGAATTTTAGCATCTATGTTCATCATGGACATTGACTTATAATTGTTTTTCTTTGTAGTGTGTTTATCTGGTTCTGGAATTAGGATAATGCTGGCCTTGTTAAATGTACTTGGTAAGCTTTCTTCCTCTTAAATTTTTTGGACTAGTTTGAGAAAGATAGGTGTTAGTTCTTCTTTAATTGTTTGGTAAAATTCACCTGTGAAGCCATATGGTCCAGGACCATATGGTTATCGTTTATGTTTCCAAAGAACCAGCTCTTGCCCTGGCCTGTTTGGCTCAGCGGTAGAGCATCAGCCTGCGGACCATTGAGTCACGGGTTTGATTCTGGCCAAGGGCATGTACCTCACTTGCGGTTCGTCCCTGTCTCTGTTCGGGGTTATTCGGGAGACAACCAGTCAATGTGTCCCTCTCACATCGATGTTTTTCTCTCTCTCTTTCCCTCCCTCCCACTCTATCTGAAGATAAATAGAAAAATATCCTCGGGTGAGGATTAAAAACAAACAAACAAAAAAACACAAAGAACCATCTCTTTATTTCATTGATTTTTTGTATTATTTTTTTAGTTTGTATGCCAGTATTTTGACTCTAATCTTTCTCTTACTTACTCAGCTTTGTTTGTTGTTCTTTTTCTAGTTATTTTAGGTTAGGGTTAGATTGTGTATCTGAGATTTTTCTAGCTTCTTTAGGTAGGCCTATAATGCTATGAACTACCCTCTCAGGACTGCTCTTGCTGTATCCCATTGATTTAGGGTTGTTGTGTATTCATTTTCATTTGTCTCCAGGTAACTTTTAAATTTATTCCTTGATTTTATTGTTAACCCATTCACTGTTCAATAATATGATGTTCAATGTCTATGTGTTTGAGTGTTTTTCAGTTTATTTATTGTAATTGATTTCTAGTTTCATTCATTGTGGTTGGAGATGATGCTTAATATGATTTCAATCTTTTTTAATTTGTTAAGACTTATTTTGTGTCCTAACATGTGATCTATCTTTGAGAATGTTCCATGTGCACTTGAAAAGAGTGTATATTCTGCTGCTTTCAGATGAAACATTCTGTAAATATCAATTAAATCTATCTGATCCAGTGTGTCATTTAAGGTCACTGTTTCCTTGTTGATTTTTTGTCTAGAAGATCTATCCATTGATGTCAGTGGGGTGTTAAAATCCCCTACTGTGACTGTATTGCTGTTGGTCTCTCCATGAATATCCACCAAGATTTTCTCTATATATTTAGGTGCTCCTATGTTGGGTGCATATATGTTTACAAGGGTTATATATTTTTGTCAGATTGATCTCTTTAGCATTATGTAGTGACCTTTTATTATTGCCTTTGTTTTGAAGTCTATTTTGTCTAATATAAATATTGCTACTCCAGCTTTTTTGTTTGTTTGTTTCCATTTGCACGGAATATATATATATATTTTTTATCCTCACCTGAGGACATTTTTCATTTTTTTTTTTTTTTATTATTCAGATAAAGTGGGAGGGGGAGAGAGGAAGAGAGAGAGAGAGAAACATCGACGTGAAAGGGACACATCGAGTGGCTGCCACCCACATGACCAACCAGGGCCGGGGACAAACTGCAACCAAGGTACATGCCCTTAGCGGGAACTGAACATGGGTCTCTCTGTACCGCGGGCCGATGCTCTAACCGCTGAGCCAAACCGGCCAGGGCTGCATGGAATATTTTTTCCATCCCTTCACTTTCAGTTTGTGTGTATCTTTTGTTCTGAGGTGGATCACATCTTAAACTGTCAAGTGTCTCTTGCCATTTGAGCTGGCTATGAGGCTGTCACTTGGGTGCCTGGTCACGTTAGTTCCAAGTTCTATAGGGAAGTGACTTCACTTCCTGTGATCCCCTTCCCTGAGTCCCCTCCTCTAATAACAGATATCCAAATAGTCTTCGGGGCTGCTGACCGCTCATACCTCTTCTCCACAAATACCTTATCTGTAGCCACTGACACCAAAATGCCTTTCTCTACAGCCCCCTAGAATTTCTGGGTGTCACCAGGGTTCCAGATTTGAGGAGACAGAGCTGCATTCAGACTCAACGCCTCATTCTTTCCTTTTCTTTTTTTAAATCTTCACCCAAGGATATTTTTCCTTTGATTTTCAGATAGAGTGGGAGGGAGGGAGGAGGGAGGGAGGAAGAGAGAAACATTGATGTGAGAGAGACACATCGATTGGTTGCCTCCTGCATGACCCTGACTGGGGCCGGAGATTGAACCACAACGGAGGTATGTGCCCTTGACTGGAATGGAACCTATGAGTCTTTGGTCTGCAGGCCAGTGCTCCAACTGCTGAGCCAAACTGGCCAGGGCTCTTTCCTCTTCTTGATCCTGGATAAGCCACTCTGCCTGTCATGGCCTGTCTGTCTCCTGCCGGCACAGCAGGATCATTCTAGAATGTACTTCTTAGAAATAAAGTTCGGGCACATGTGGAATGATACCTATAAAGTTGGAGGAGTGCTGATATATGAGGTAGTGCCTGCAACCTTTTTTTCTTCCTCTTGTCACCTGCTCTGTGTCTGCCTTTCTTCTAATTCCTCCCATAGTCATTACATCTAGAGAGCGTGTGTGTGTGTGTGTGTGTGTGTGTGTGTGTGTGCATGTGTATGCATGTGTGTGCGTGGCAATGCTTACGTTCTGGATCCCAGAAGAAAACAGCCCCCACATAGGAAAGAACAGGCAAGAGCTTCCCAATATGTTAGACTTTTTAATTTCCAAACCAACCCTATGGGAGAAGTTGGAGCCTTGGCTTGGAAGGTCAGAACACTCCTGAACTTTGGACTCTGAATGTCATGTACTCTGGCCAATCCCTGCCTCTCTGTGGCCCTCAGTTTCCCAACTATCCAATGAAAGTGAGATTCAGAAGAGCATAAGCATGAGTTGAGCATAAAGGGAGTCAGAGCTCCCTCCACCTTGGTGAACTGTGGACAGGGGTGCTGTTTAGTGGTCCCCATCCTAGGCTCTCCTCAGACAAGGACTGACCAAAAGCCCATTTAGGCTGCCAAATGCTCACCCTCTCCCCTATGCCATCTCTAGGTCTGTACATGGTTACACCAGCACAGCCTGTTCCAGAGCCCCTAAGAAAGCCTGGGTGCAGCCAGGACCCCAACTTTCAGGACACAGAGCTGGGTCATCCCTGGCTCTGCATTCTGACCAGTCTGTGATTCTGGGCAAATAATGGGCCTCTTAGGGCCTTCCACTTCTCTCAGTGGCTCCCCATGACCCCCACCTTTTTGTGGATACATCCTCATGCAGTGCAGGTGTGTGCCCTTCCCTTAAGTGTGGACCACATTCTATTTATTTATTTATTTATTTATTTATTTATTTATTTATTATTTTTTAATCCTCACCCGAGGATATTTTTTTCGATTTATCTTTAGATAGAGTGGAAGGCAGGGAGGGGGGGGGGGAGAGAGAGAGAGAGAGAGAGAAACATCAATGTCAGAGAGACACATCGATTGGTTGCTTCCTGCATGACCCTGACCAGGGCCTGGGAAGAACCACAACCAAGGCACGTGCCCTTGGCCAGAATTGAACCCAGGACTCTTCAGTCCATGGGCAATGCTCTTACCTCTGAGCCATACCAGCCAGGGCTCTTTTTATTTATTTATTATTATTATTTTATTTAATCCTCACCTGAGGACATTTTTCTATTTATCTTCAGATAGAGTGGGAGGGAGGGAGGGAGAGAGAGAAACATTGATGTGAGAGACACATCGACTGGTTGCCTCCCATGCGACCCCGACCAGGGCCAGGAACAAACCACAACTGAGGTACATGCCCTTGACTGGAATCAAACCCAGGACTCTTTGGTCCGTGGGCCAACGCACTAACCACTGAGCCAAACCAGCCAGGGCTGGACTGCATTCTTGACTCCACAGAAGACAGCAAAAGGACCCAAGGTCACTTCCAAGATTTGGTTATAAAAAGTCAGTGCCTAACCACTTGCTCATTCTGACCCGTGTTCTCTCTGTCTCTCTGTCTCTGTCTCTCTCTCAGGTCCCTCACTCTGGGGACTCAGCCTCTGTGTTATGAGTTGCTGTCTGGAGAGACCCACATGGACTAGCACTGAGGGAGAGAAGCAGACAGAGAGGAAATCAGGCCTTCAATACAAACTGAATCCCATCAAGACCACCAAGTGAGTTCAGACGTCAAGTGAAGCAGATCCTGCCTCAGCTGAGACTGCAGCCCCAACCTCCTGAGAGTCACTGGCAGAAGTACTCAGCTGAGCCACGCCGATTCCTGGTCCAAGAAACTGTGAGATACTAAGTGTTTGCTGATTGTCGCTAAGTGTGGGGTAATGTTGTCACACAGCAATAGATCACTGATACAGTTGTCCCTACACCACACCCTGGCCTCCTCCCTCCCTCCCCATCTCCTCCAGGCTTCCTCCAGCCACACTGACCTCCTTTCTAGCCTCCTCTCTGTCCAGACTCCTTCTGCCTTCAAGTGTGTGCACAGTTATGTCTTCTGGCAGACTAAATACACTGAGTTTGTGCAGGGCCGACTCCTTCTGGTCATGCTGTTGAGAATATAAATGTCACTTCAGTGCATCTTTTTAGCCCCTCACCCAGTGGTCTCAGCCGTCCTCGTAGCACCTGCTCTATTTCCACATAGCACTTGTTCTTTGGTTACACGTTTGTGTTTTTGCGGTTATGTCCACCTTTCCCTCCAGACTGTGATCTCCTAGAGGGCACGGAACTTGTTGGCATATTTAGCACAATATGAATACCCAGGGCACAGTTGTTGAGTGAACAGATTACGCATCCATCCCTCTACCAACCAGCTCAGTGGTTAAAGTCAAATTGAATTTGATAATTTCAAATGGACTAGATAGATAACCACTTAAGTTAACCCTTAGGTTTAAACTATTCATGGGCATATTAACTTATGCTGAATAACCCCCCAAATTTTTGTAGCATGTCACTATATATTTTCCCACATAAGAGTGCTGGGTGGTGTACAGATTGGAGAGATGCATCCTTCACGTGGTGATTCGGGAACCCAGAGATCTTCCGTCATGTGCCTTCTCCATCCCAGGATGTCACCTTCATCTGCTTCCATCAGCCTGGGGGACAGAACTTAGAGAAATGCATGTTGGAGGATTGTATCAGCCAGGTCTGCAATGGCATACATCAGGTCCTGTCCTCTTCCACTGGCAATGACAGGTCACATTGCCTCAAGGGTGGCTGGGAAAAACCGTCCAGCTGTGTGCTTTAAGTCAGGAGAATGGATTTTGATGGACAATTAAAGTTCTCTGACACAATGAGGAACTCATTTAGAATTATTGTTTTTCAAGTCTTTATTTGAATCTTTACTTGAGTTTTTACCCTATGCCAAGCACTGTGCTAAGAGCTGAATGGAGATCTGATTGGTCTGGGAGAAGCTCCCCATATGAAGAAGGAGCTAACACAGGGTGTGAAGTGCCTGGTGTCCTAAGGAAAAAGAATAGAATGAATGTGCTCTGGAAGCCCAGTGAATAATTCTAGATCTGGAAGCCACCTGTAGCTCATAGCAATCGATCTCTACTTTCAGAGATAGACGAGATACGGTTAGCAGAGGAAGACATCAGCAAGAACTCTAGAAGCAGGTCAGTGATGTACAACATATAATAAGTAATACTATGCAGCCATGAAAATCATAGATTCAAAAATATTACATGGCAGGGATAATTGTTCATGTTAAATTAAAAGTGACTGGGAAGCCCTGGCCAATTTGGCTCAGCGGTTAGAGCGTCGGCCTGCGGTCCAGAGAGACCCAGGTTTGGTTCCCGCTAAGGGCACGTGCCTCGGTTGCGGTTTGTCCCTGGCCCTCAGTGTTGTGTGGGAGGCAACCACTTGATGTGTCCCTTTCACGTCGATGTTTCTCTCTCTCTTCCTCTCTCTCCCTCCCCCTATATCTGAACAAAAAAAAGGAAAAATGTCCTCAGGTGAGGATAAAAAAAAAAAAGTGACTGGGAATATAGGGTGATACCACTTTTGGAATAACTCTATGTCTAAATGTAGGTGAAAGCATACACATGTGTTGAGGGGTAGTTTGGTAATTTTCTAAAATGTTTATTGTTTAATCAGAAGGCTTTTATCAATATGCTCTGGTTTCACGTACTATTTTCTTCAACTGGACATAAGGTCCTGTAATATACACCGGTTATCACCACACTTTCCCATCCCACCCCTGAGGGTCCAGGGGCTGCAACCTTGTCTGTCTTTCAGTCCTGGAACCCAGGGCCTTATGCAGGAACTCAATACACATTCCCTGAAATACCAAACTTGGGACAAAGGCTGTTTCCCTCGTGTGAAATGACAGGACAGTGACTTCTACTAAAAGGCACTCCAAATACTGACTCTTACAGAACTTATTTTGGTCGAAGGGCAAGCCTGGGAAGACATTTCAGTTTGCTGTCAGCTGGTACTGCTGATAACCTTGAGCCCCTCAACACACATGCCATGTCCCGTAAGGCCACAAGAGGGCAGTGCATCCTTGCTCATGACAATGAATTTGACCCACTTCCAAATTCGTTTGCCTTCTTCAAAAGGTGTTTGATAACATTACATAGTTTTAAAAGAATATTTATTTGATTATCTTCTTTAATTTAATTTGGAAGCTAATTAAAATATCCTTCAAGAAACAAATATAAGGTGATCCACAGACTGGAAGATATCACCTGTGACACAGACATGTAGAATTATGTGTCCCACCTTCTGGGTCCACCTCTGTCCCTTTCTTTCTTCATCCATTTATAAATGTATATCTTTGTAACATATCTTTTGACTATAGATGTGCTATATTAGATATATTTGTCGATCACGTTGCCCTTTTTTGGTGATATGAGTCTGTGGGCAGTAAGTGGTCTGTTTATTTATTTATTTATTTATTTATTTTTGTTACAGATGTTTCTTCTTTTTTCCCCCCATTGACACCTCCTCCCAATCCTGACCCCCGCCCCAGCATTATTGTCTATGTCCTTGTTTACACATATATGCGTATAAGTTCTGTGGTTTATCTTTTCCCTCCCCCCATATCCACCTCTTCTGAGGTTTGTCAGTCTGCACCCTACTTCCATGTCTCTGGGTCTATTTTGTTCCTCAGCTTGTTTTGTTCATCATATTCCACAAATAAGTGAGATCATGTGATATTTGTCTTTCTCTGATTGGCTTGTTTCGTTTAGCATAATACTCTCCAGGTCCTTCAATGTCGTCTCAAAGGATAAGAGATCTTTCTTTCTTACAGCTGCATAGTATTCCATTGTGTATATGTACCTCAGCTTTTTTATCCACTCATCCGCTGATGGGCACTTGGGCTGTTTCCAGATCTTAGCGACTGTAAATAGTGCTACTATGAACATAGGGGTACATATATTCTTTCTGATTGGTGTTTCAGGCTTCTTAGGGCATATTCCTAGAAGTGGGATCACTGGATCAAATGGTAGTTCCATTTTTAATTTTTTGAGGAAACACCATATTGTTTTCCTTAGTGGCTGCACCAGTCTGCATTCCCACCAGCAGCGTACTAGAGTCCCCTTTTCTCCACACCCTCGCCAGCACTTGTTGTTTGATGATTTGTTGATGGCAGTCATTCTGGCAGGTGTGAGGTGATACCTCATAGTTGTTGCAAGTGGTCTCTTTATAAGACCTTGGAAATGTCTCTGAAACCTGGGAGACCTGATGACAGTGACTGGTAGGAGATCCCAGCAGAATCAGTCTTGCTTCATTTGCATATCTCTGTTTAGAAGTGTGTGACAGTTGGATGTGTATGCCACCCCTCAACAGTGTGTCTCCTGCGATAGGAACCCTGCACGCCTGTTTTGTGCACTGCTACAACCCCAAGGCCTAGCTGAAGACACAGCAGTCTTCTTCTTATTTGTTGAAAGAAAAAGCTATGTTCTCTGAGGGGCTTCAACTCCAGTCTCATCAACTGTCCCGTAGCCTGACGTCTGTGACAGTCACAGTTGTTCCTCCCCACCCCACACTCAGCTCGTACCTGCTCTGCTCACCAGAGGAAACAGGAGGGCCGTTTTCACTTTCCCTCTCTCATCTTTCCATCGAAACGTGAAATTCTGCTCACGTGCATCTTCCCTGTTTGCCCCTTTCATGACCCCGGAAGAACTTGTCTCGTTTACCCTGTTGTCTTGGTTTTAGATTTGGGCTGTTCTGTGGAGATTATTTGTCCCATATTTTTTTTTTTTTATCCTCACCTGAGGACATTTTTTCACTTTTTGTCCAGATAGAGTGGGAGGGAGAGAGAGGAAGAGAGAGAGAAAGAAACATCGACGTGAAAGGGACATATCGAGTGGCTGCCATCCGCACGACCAACCAGGGCCGGGGACAAACTGCAACCGAAGTACATGCCCTTAGCGGGAACCAAACCTGGGTCTCTCTGGACCGCAGGCTGATGCTCTAACCACTGAGCCAAACCAGCCAGGGCTTGTCCCATATTTTTGAGGGGGAAAAAACAAGAATGAGGATAAGAAGATTCCGTTTTCTGAGATTCTGTCCTTGTTGGGGGACATAGCCACGGACTACCACAACCAGAGCCACGGGGCCCCACCCTGTTCTGGGGGAAACAAGTGAGCCCAGCCCAGCCCGGATTCTCCAGAAACCCCAAGAAACAATAAAGTATCTCCTTTGCCCAGATACAACTTATTTCCTGCTTTTCTTTGGCTATTTATACTGTCAAAACTGCCATTTGGTGGTAAATGTAATGGTGAACTCTCCACGGGGGATTCACCCAGGATGTGCCAGGGGGTGCCCTCCCTCTGGCCCCCTCTCTCAGCAGGGCCTTTGTCCACATGGACCCCTGCTCCCTGGTGCAGCCCATGCCGGGTCCCAGAGGGGAGCAGCACACAGCATTCTGCGGGGCCTCCGTGCTTTTCCTTCTCGAGTGGGGATCAGCATCTGGGGAGCGAGGCACTGCAGTGAGCAGGAGCCGAGGTGTGGTCACGGTGCCTCACGCCCACTGCTCCTGCCCAGCATGACCCCGAGGGCGTAGGGGAGATGGCACCACTGAAATGGGGGCTCTATGGAGGCCATTGGGACTCATGGGCACTTGTCACTATGAACGGGACACTCAGCAGTGCTCAGAGGGCTGGATCCCTTTTGTCCTGCGTCCTGTGTCCTGGGCTCCTGGGCTGTGTCCTGTCCCTGTGCATCTGTGTGTGTTTTAGCCTGTGTGGGTGTCCCTTTTGAGGTGAAAGAGAGCCCCTTGTCTGCTGAGCTGATCCTCTTAAGGGTTTGCTCAATGCTGGGAGCCGGGTGTCTGGGGAACCCCATGTGTGGTGGGTGTTCCAGGTATGCGGAGCTCAGGCTAGTCCTGGAGTCCAGCAACCTCTGGCATCAAGTGAGAAGACAGGACTGAAGGAGCTGGGAGGAGAGGGCACCAAGGGATGAGTGGAGAGCTCATTCTGAGTGTCGTAGTGACAGTTCCCTTTATCTGTCATAGAAGGGGCATGGCATCACCCTTAGGCTCTTGGAGATCACAAAGGGTGGTGGGAGCTGAGGATTCCCAAACCAAGCAGGACACGGGGCTGCCTGAGCTCGGGCTGGCTGTCCCGGCAGAGGGGTCTCTCCACGGTGCCAGGAGGCCGCCCAGCACTCCCGGGGTACCCAGGGCAGCACCCCTCCGTGAGGCTCCCGTCACCCAGCTGTGTCACCCCCTACCTCCTCACAGTCTCCTGTAGCTCCTCAGTCAGGCCGACATTCTTCAGAAAGGAATCAGGCAACTGTCTCCAAAATGCCCTTCCGTTCCCTGCAGGAAACTGGTAGGGTGAGGTTCTGTCCACGTGTTGACTCATCCACCTCCTGCTCTCACGTTTCATTAGCACCTCAGTTCCGAGACCATCGCCTCCCTCCCCTTCAGGGACATCCTCTCCTGACTGTACTGCAGCTTGTCAGCATTTAGGATGTGTTCGAGCTCTTCCCTCCTACTTCTCACTCTCTGGTTACTGTCCTTCCCTCCCTACCTCCTTCTCGTTCCACCAGCTCTCAGCTCAGGGAGACCTGCTGCCCTGGACCTTTCCCTTGTCTGCTGTCAGAACCTGCGCTGTCTCTGTGCAGCCTGCACCCCGTGATCCGCCACAGCAACTGCTCCCCGCTCACCAGGGTCTCTGGGCTGACTCTCCGGGCCACACCCTCCCTGCAGCCCTCCCAGCCTGAAGCAGCCCCTCTGCTTGTCCTCTCTCCTTCTGCCCCCCTACTGCTGGTCCCTGCTAGGAACCATCACGCCAGGGCTCCGACTGCTGTCTGACTTCCTCTGCTCAGCCATCCCTGTGCCTGTCCTGGGAACCTAGCTCCTGGTGGGCCCAGTACTTGCAACCCCACCCCAATACGCCTGATTGTTTCCTGGCTCAATTCAGTTTTTCTAATTCCTCCCTCTGCCTGAAATGTCTTTCAATGCCTCGCCTACCTGGTTAATAGAAATGTCAACCTCTCTTTAGTGATTCTGATTGGAAGTGGACACACAATATTTCTCCACATAAAAATGTCCTCTCCCTTCTTTATGCTGCCTGTCACCCTGAGCCCACTTGTATTATAGGAACCTCATCATGTCATTGTCCCCATATGTCTGTATTCCATCCAGACTATGGATGGAAAACACCTTAGCATCACTGATCTCTAGTACCTAGCAGTTCCAGCACATAATATTTGTTAAAGCCCTGGCCGGTTTGGCTCAGCGGTTAGAGCATCGGCCTGAGGTCCGGAGAGACCCGGGTTCGGTTCCCACTAGGGGCATGTACTTCGGTTGCAGTTTGTCCCCGGCCCTGGTTGGTCGTGCGGGTGGCGGCCACTCGATGTGTCACTTTCACGTCGATGTTTCTCTCTCTCTCTCTTCCTCTCTCTCCCTCCCACTCTATCTGAACAAAAAATGAAAAAATGTCCTCAGGTGAAGATAAAAAAAAAAAAAAGAAATCTTACCTTTGCCCTGGCCGGTTTGGCTCAGCGGTTGGAGCTCAGCCTGCGGACCAGAGAGTCCCGGGTTCGGTTCCCGCTAGGGGCACATACCAAAAAAAAACAAAAACAAATGCTGACAGAACAAAACAAGACCAAACTGGAAACAACACACACACACACACACACACACACACGCACACACACACACACTAAAAACTAATAACAAGAACAAAAACAATACCACCAAAAAACAGGAGAAAAAAAAAGAAAAGAAAAAGGAAGAAGAAAAAAAGAATACTATAATACAAGAGACCAAAAGAATTAGTCAGAAAGAAGGAAATGAAAGAGGAGAATATGAAAGAAAAGAAGGCAGAGAAAAGAAAAATAGAGAAGAAAAAAATATATATGTGTGTGAAATAATAATAATTTTTAAAAGACAATAATAATGAATAAAATAATATAGGGATACTCAATGGGCAAAACTAAAAGCATTTCCCTTAAGAACAAGAACAAGATAGGGATGTCCACTTTTGCCACTCTTCTTCAATATAATACTGGAAATCCTAACCAGGGATTAGGATTTGTATCATGAAAAAGAAACAATAAAAGGCATCCAAATTGGAAAGGAGGAAGTGAAACTGTTGTCATTCACAGATAACATGATATTGTACATAGAAAATCCTAAAGCCCAGCTGGTGTGACTCAGTGGTTGAGCATCAACCCGTGCACCAAGTGGTCGCTGGTTCGATCCCCAGTCAGGGCACATGCCCAGGATGTGGGCCTGATCCCCAGGGGGGGCATGCAGGAGGTGGCCAATCGATGTTCTCTCTCATCAATGTTTCTATCTCTCTCTCCCTCTCCCTTCCTCTCTCTCTCTAATATCAATCAATCAATCAATCAATGCATAAAAGAAAACCCTAAAGACTCCACCAAAAAACTACTAGATTTAATAAATGAATTCAGCAAAGTAGCAGCACACAAAAATCAGCAGCATTTTTATATACCCATAATGAACACTCAGAAAAAGAAACTAAAAAGATAATCCCATTTACCATTGCAACACAAAAATTAAGATATCTAGAAATAAATTTGACCAAGGAGGTAAAAGACCTGTTCTCAGAAAACAACAAGACATTGAAAAAAGAAATAGAGGAAGATATTTAAAAAGTGGAAGCATATACCATGTACATGGATTGGAAGAATCAACATCATTAAACTGTCCATACTACCCAAAACTATCTACAGATTCAATGCAATCCCTATTAAAATACCAATGGCATATTTCACAGATCTAGAACAAATACTCCAAAAGTTTATATGGAATCAAAAAAGACCCAATGCCCTGACTGATTTGGCTCAGCAGTTAGAACATTGGCCAGCAAACCAAAGAGTCATAGGTTCGATTCTGGTCAAGGGCACGTACCTCGGTTGTGGTTAAATCTCCAGCCCTAGTCTGGTCATGCAAGAGCAATCAATTGATGTGTCTCTCTCACATCGATGTTTCTCTCTCTCTCTCCTTCCCTCCCTCCCACTGTATCTGAAAATCAATGGAAAAATATACTCAGGTGAGGATTTTTTTTTTTTTAAGACCCCAAATAGCCACAGCAATCTTGAATAAAAAGAACAAATTTAGAGGGATCACAATACTGGATATCAGGTTATGCTATAAAGCCATTGTAATCAAAACAGCCTGGTAATGGCACAAGAACAGGATATAGATCAATGGAAAAGAACAGAGAACCCAGAAATGGACCCAAGACATTATGGGCAATTAATATTCGACAAAGAAGGCAAGAGCATACAAAGGAATAAAGACAGTCTCTTCCATAAATGGTGGTGGGAAAATTAGACAGGTACATGCAAAAAAAAAAAAATGAAACTAGACCACCAACTTACACCATATACAAGTATAAACTCAAAATGGATAAAAGACTTAAATGTAACTTGTGAAACCATAAAAATTCTAGAAGAAAATGTGGGCAGCAAAATCTCAGACATCGCACATACAGAATTTTCACTGATACCTCACCTAGGGCAAGAGAAACAAAGGAAAAAATTAATACATGGGACTACATCAAACTAAAAAGTTTCTACACAGCAAAAGAAACCGGCATCAAAATGAAAAGGGAACCCACTCTTTGGGAGAGCCTATTTGCCAATGATACATCGGATAAGGGGTTAATATCCAAAAACTATAAAGTTCTCATACAACTCAACAAAAGGAAGACAAACAATCCAATTTAAAAATGGGCAGAGATAGCCCGGCCAGTGTGGCTCAGTGGATTGAGCATCATCCCATGGACTGAGAGGTCCTGGTTCGATTCCCGGTCAGGGCACATGCCGCTCAATCCCCAGTGGGGGCATGCAGGAGGTAGCCGATCAATGTTTCTCTCTCACATTGATGTTTCTATCTCTCTTTCTTCCTTCCTTTCTCCCTAAAAAAAATGGGCAGAGGACCTGAATAGACACTTCTCCAAAGAAGACATACAAAAGACCAAGAATATATGAAAAAATGCTCAACGCCACTAATCACCAGAGAGATGCAAATTTAAATGACTATGAGGTATCACCTCACACCTGCCAGAATGGTGACCATCAACAAATCATCAAACAACAAGTGATGGTGAGGATGTGGAGAAAATGGGACTGTAGTACACTACTGGTGAGAATGCAGACTGGTGCAGCCACTGTGGAAAACAATATGATGTTTACTCAAAAAATTAAAGATGGAGCCCTGTCCGGTTTGGCTCAGCGGTTAGAGCGTCGGCCTGCAGTCCACAGGGACCTGGGTTCGGTTCCCGCTAGGGGCATGTACCTCAGTTGCAGTTTGTCCCCGGCCCTGGTTGGTCGTGCGGGAGGCAACCACTCGATGTGTCCCTTTCACGTCGATGTTTCTCTTTCTCTCTCTCTCTCTCTCTCTCTCTCTCTCTCTCTCTCTCTCTCTCTCTCTTCCTCTCTCTCCCTCCCACTCTATCTGAACAAAAGATGGAAAAGTGTCCTCGGGTGAGGATAAAAAAAAAAAAAAAATTAAAGATGGAACTGTCATTTGACCCAGTGATCCCACTCCTAGGAACATATCCTAAGAAGCCTGAGACACCAATCAGAAAGAGTATATGTACCCCTATGTTCATAGCAGCGCTATTTATAATAGCTAAGATCTGGAAACAGCCCAAGTGTCTATCAGTAGATGAGTGGATAAAAATTCTGTGGTATATTTACACAATGGAATACTATGCAGCTGGAAGAAAGAAAGCTCTCTTACCCTTTGAGATGACATGGAGGGACCTGGAGAGTAGTATTCTACGTGAAATAACCAGTCAGAGAAAGACAAGTATCACATGATCTCACTTATTTGTGGAATATAATAAACAAAATAAGCTGATAAACAAAATAAATCCAGAGACATGGAAGCAGGGAACAGCCTGACAAACCTCAGAGGGAAGGGAGGTGGGGGGCAGGAAGAGATAAAACAAAGAACTTATATGCATATTTGCATAACCAATGGGCACAGACAACAGGGGTGGGGGGGCAGGAGTGGGGAGGAGGAGGTCAATAGGGGAAAAGGGGAGGGACATCTGTAATACTTTCAACAATAAAGATTTTTAAAATAATAATAAAAATAAAAAAGTATGCTGAGAAAAAAAATAATAATATAGGGAATAGGAAAAGAAAAACAGAAAATAAAAAATTTAAAAGCAAAGAGAAAGACAAAATAGATGAAGAAAAGGAAAGACATATAAGGGAAATGGAAGAAAAACAGAAGAAGAAGTGAAATATAAAAAAATAAAGAAGCCCTGGCCAGTTCGACTCAGAGTTAGAGCACCTATAAACCAAAGGGTTGCAGGTTCAATCCCTGGTCCTGGTTGGGGTCATGCGGGAGGCAACCAATTGATGTATCTTTCTCACATCAATGTTTCTCTCCCTCTCTCTCTCTCTCTCTCTCTCTCTCTCTCTCTCTCTCTCCCCCCCCCCTTCACCTCCTCCCCCTCCTTCTCCTCCTCTTCCATCTCCTCCTCCTTCTCCTTCTTCTTCTTCTTCTTCCTTTCCACTCTCTCCAAAAAATCAATGGAAAATATCCTCAGGTGAGGATCAACCAAAAAATAAAAATAAAATAAAATAACAAATTAAAAAATATAGAAAACATTATACACAAAATAATAATAAAGAGAAAGGAAAAAAAAGTAGAGTCGCTTCCGCAGATTTCGGTGACTACTGTGTTCACCCTTTGGATCTGCTATTTGTGGCACTCACTGGATTTTGCTCCAGTGTTGCCCAACACTAGCCCCTTGGTCTGCCATTCTCAGGCCTCCTGCTAGGTTCTCAGGTGCAATCAATGCCGCTGTCACTGCCTGGCTTTCAGCCACCAGTCTGAGGCTGGGCAGGGCAGAGCCACAAACAGTCTGGTGTATGGGGCCTCTGAAGCCCAGAGACTGGGTCTGCCTCGGATCTTGCCCCTTGAATGTCCCTGCTCTGAGTTGCTTTCCCTTCCCTAATGGATCGGCAGGGGTATCTGGGACCTGGGCTGGGTGGTTTAAATAGACTGGTGTTGGGAGTGGTGCTTGTAATCTGTAGACCTAGAGGTGGGCACTTCTTCACCCAGGGCTATGCTGGCTGCTGGCTGTACTCACTGTGGAGCTCGGGTCTGCTTCCTCATAGTGCTGCTGAAGGGCCCAGCGCATGCCTGTCTGTCTCCTGGACAGAAACCCACCCAGGAGACACTGTTGCAACACCTCAGTTCTGCTTGGCTCCCTGACACCCCCTCACTGCCACACAAAGTAGAAGGGGATCAAAGAAGAAAAAAAAACAAAGATCAACCCCTCTTGGCACTCCAATCTTTCCCCAAAGCCGGCTCACCTTGGGTGGTGTCTCTGCCCAGCCTTCAACTGGCCAAATGTCCATATCCCCCGCATTGTCAGACCAAGCAGTACGGGCACAGATTTCTAGCCCTATGCCATTTTTGTTTGGCTCAATTACAGCAGAATGGGGCAGACCTAGCAGTTTTGCAGGTTGGGGGAGGAGCACCATCTGTGTGCTTGAGGTGGAAGTGAAGTGGGCAAGTCAGATCTCTCTCTCTCTCTCTCTCTCTCTCTCTCTCTCTCTCTCTGTCTGTCTCTGTCTGTCTCTGTCTCTCTGTCTCTCTCTCTCTCTCTCTTTTTTTCCCAAGGCACACAGATGAGCCCCTGTCTGGCTCTCTGTCCAATGTTCTACCAGGGGATGGAGGACCTCTCAAAGTCACTGCTGGGTATACTGATCAGCCTCCTTGCACCTGATACTAGATCGAATGGGAGACAGCTGGAAGCATCCTTTGCAGCCAGAGCTCCTGAAGTGACAGACCCTGCACCCAGCTTTCCTATTCAGTGGTGGACCAGGAGGAAATTGCCAGTCCAAACTTAGAGGCAGTTAGTGTCCCCAGAACCAATGGGACTCACCGATTGCTGAGCAAGGAGAAGGGGCACTGAGGAGTGCGCCCATGAAATTAAAGAGGAGAAGGAGAGGAACCGGACTACCAGGGACAGGATTATGGGGTTAGCCCGGGTGAGCTGCCGCTGCCCACAGCTCCCCTAGCTGCAAGTCCCAGAAGTCAGAGGAGAGAACTTAATCCCTGTACAGGCCACCAAAATGTTAGTGTTTAATTACCTGATACTTCTCATAAATTGTGGAAAGGCAATAACAAATAAAAGAAAGGCCTGTTTTCTGTTGTTACAATCACAATATGAACAATATGAAATTATCTAGGCCCAAATCAGAATACTTGGCATCAGTGACAGTCAAGTTTGTGAAGATTATTTCTTAAATATTTCTGTTCAAGAAATCAAAGGAACTCAAACCCTAGCACACAGAGAATATTTGGTTGTTCCTGTTTAGTAAAAGTATACCCTTAGAGTCAGATGTGTTTATATGCTTATAACCCTTATTTTCCTAAATTTCTGTATAAAAGTACAGGACAATGTATTCTGTATAAATACATTGGTTTGTAGTCATTAAAGACTTCCTGAAATCAAACTACTAAAGAATTCAAAAGTACCCAGCAGTGTGGCTCAGTGGATTGAGCATCAGTCCTATGGACGGAGAGGTCCCCGGTTCTATTCTGACCTCAGGGCACATGCCCAGGTTGAAGGCTCCATCCTCGACAGGGGGCGTGCAGGAGGCAACCCATCCATGTATCTCTCTCACATGGATGTTTCTTTCTCCCTTCCTCTCTTTCTCTCTAAAAAAGAAATGAAAACATATTTTAGAAAAGAATTCAAAAATGTTTCTTAGCATCAAAAGACACTCAAAAGAAAGTGTAGTACTGTACTGTAAAAACAAAACAAAAACAGCTCCGGCCAGTTTGGCTCATTGATTAGAGCATCAGCCCAGGGAAGGAAGAGTCCAAAGTTCGATTACAGGTCAAGGGCACATAGTTGGGTTACAGGTTCAATCAGGGTTGTGAGGGAGGCAACCAACGGATGTGTCTCTCACATCAATATTTCTCTCTCTCTTTCTCTCTCTCTTTCTGTCTCTCTCCGCCTCCCTCCCTTCCTTCCCTCCCTCTCTCCCTCCCTTCCACTCTATCTAAAAAATTCAATGGAAAAATATCCTCTGGTGAGAATTAACCAAAATATAATAATAATAATAATAACTATAATAATAATAAATACATAAATAAATAAAACACAGGACTTCCAACTTAGGTCTCCAACCCCCGACCCACAAACAAAGACCCAATCACCAGTGACAGCGCTGCCACGTCACAGTGTCTCACGCCTCCCACCTACTCATAATGGGGCAATCGGGGTAGTGACACCACGTCGTGTGCAGACCCCTGGTCCGCCAGGACTCGGCGGACGCTGCCCCTGCCTTTCACCCCCGAGGCCCAGGGTGGCACTGGCCTGGTTGCTGGGCCCCTCGGTGGCCTGCCCGGGGGGCCTCCGACGCCCAGCGACGGCCAGAACCGAAGGGGCCCCAGCCTCGGTCACCTGTCTCGCTGCCCTGTTGTGTGGACCGCGCCACTAGAGGACCAGGTGTCCCACCGACTCCAGAGGAGGAAGCGAGGGAGCAGGACACGGGACGAGGGAGCAGGGCGGCAGCAGGAGCGCCGCCCAAGGGACGTCCTTCCCGGCTTGAAACAGGGCCCGAGGGCTCAAGAGGGGGGAAGCACCCCTTTGTGAAGAGAAAAGCGGCCCTTTTCTAAGTAACAGAGGGCCCCACGGAGATGAGGACCCGGCCGGCTGGATCTGTCTGTTGCTCTCCGTGGGGCGGCCCTTCCCTCCAGAGGCGACACGCGGCCTGAGCGTCCCCAGGGCCCGCGCCCCAGGCGTGTCCTCCCTGCCCCGCGGGACGGAGGGCCGGTCGCTGCGTGGCCGGGCAGCGGCGTCTCTCCGCCTCTCGCCGTTGATCTTCTGTCATTCCACCTGCACCTCAGAAAATGAGGTGGAATTCACTCTCGCCTTAGGGGCAGAGAAGAGCCCCTTGAGCCTCCATCATAAACCACCTGTTCTGCCTCAGTTTACCAGAGTTTCCGTCCTGAGGCGAAATTTCTGCAAATAGTGCTGTTTTCCTTTTCGGTGCCGTCACACGTTTCCCATTGCCCAGAGAGGGCAGGTGATTGTCAGGACAGGACTTGGGACTTCCTGGGTCCCTTGGCCACACAGCACCCATTAGACTCCGAAGCCACCACAGCCCCCCACACGTAGGTATAAAGGTGTCAGCAGGGGAGTGGGATTGGGGTCAGGGGGACTTTCTTTTCCCTTTTCATACACTTCTGGGGTTTTTGTTGTTGTAGCACGTTTTTCTTACAACAAACGTACGTTTGTTTGATTTACAACACAATTTAATCAGCCATGTTTCACGTGTATATAAAACACTCACCTGCAGTGACTCAAAATCAACCTCCTAACAGGGAGGTCACAGGGCAGGGCGCTGACACGTTCACCATCACAGACTGTTTTCTGAGCTTGGTCAAGTCAATTCCATTCCAGTTTCTCAATATATCGTAACCTGGAAATTGCACGGTTTTAAAAAATGAACATTTAATAAGGTACTCAAGAGCACTCGTTGCTGGGCCAGAGGGTATGTGTACCCAAGTTTTCTTCTTGTATATATGATGCTTATATACACAAAATACTACCACACTAAATAGTTACATGTGTAATAGATATAAATCCACATATCTCAAAATAATAATCTGTATTTTTCTTTTCTTTTTAAATTTTTTTTCTTTATTGATTTTAGAGAGGGAGAGAGAGAGAAACATAGAAACATTGATGAGACCATGGCCCCCACTGGGGATTGGGCCCACAACTGGGCATGTGCCCTGACCGGGAATCGAAGTGGTGACCTCTTGGTGCACAGATCGATGCCCAACCACTGAGCCGCACAGGTTGCGCAGTAACCTGCGTCTTTCATTGCCCCTTTACTTCGTTATTTTATCCCAGAGCCATTTCTTTCCTTACCCAATACACAGAACAGAAAAATAAGCATTGATAGAAAAAGGCTACTGGTGGAAAAACAGTCTGAACAGCTCCCACTGTTGCTGGAAGAGGTATTATATTTTGTTCCTCGAGGCTGGATGAAGGTGAGTCAAGGAGGAAGGAGGCACAGAGGCCTCTCTTGTTATGGAGAGGAAGTTTTTCTCTAAGTTTGAGGAGATGAAACTTCCTCCTGGAAAACCAAGAAGTTGAGCGCTAACAAACAACAGAAAGCTCTCCTCCAGGAGAACTTCAAGGTCAGTCAAGGTTTGTGACTTCAAGAACAGAAATGGACTCGGGCTGATTTAAGAACTCTGTTGAAAGGATGTTGAGAGATCACAGGATGGCCAGGACACCTGGAGAACCGGGCTCTGACAAGGTCGAGGAGAGAATCCAGTGAGGTGAGAACTGCGATGTGTGGGGAGACTGTCCCTCCTTGAGCGGCCTGTTGGGTCTGGGAGCCCAAGGTGAGAGGTGGGGATGGGGGCAGGTGAACAGACCTACCCAAGGACTGTAACTCCTTCTGTACCTCTCCCCTCTCCCTCTTCCTCCCATTCGTTCTATTGCCACCCACCCCCTGTCTCACATCTCCTCTCCACCTTCCCCGTTCTCTTCCTCCTCATTCTCTTTCCCCAGCGGGACACTCCGCATCCTCCCCGTGCCCCTGATTCCTTCCTGTCTATGCTCCTCCGCCCTGTACGTGACGAATGCCACCAGGACGCCCTGATGGGTTCCCAGTATCAGTGAAAGGTGGGGAATATTTTTCATCGACGCAAGAAGCACGAATGTGTTTCTCTCGCGTCAGGCTCTTTGCGGGTCTTGGGGAGACTGAGAGAGGCGGCTCTAAGGTGGGGAAGCTGAGCGTCCACAGCCCGTTCCTCCAGGCCTGGGCCTTAGCATGACTAACTGTAAGATAACCTGTGTTTCGGCACCACTTACATTTTACAGGCAAAGTTTGGGGGAATGTGATTTAGCTAAAATCCTTTCCTTGTATGTACCAGTTCAACCAAGGAAAAGGCGAGGGTTCTCGGGAAGGACCAGGTCGCCTCCTCCTGGCCATGTCGGGAACGGCGCACAGGGATCCGCGCAGACCCTACTGGGACTGGGAATGCAAGACGAGGTCAGGTCCAAAGGAAACCAAACGTGCTCATATAAACACATCCTGTAGTAGGAAACAAAGTAGGAGGAGGTGTTATCAGAGAAATGTATGGATGGTCTTTCTCCATTGCTAGTGGGAGTGAGGTTCTTGGGGTACCATTGGAATAAGCATTTCCAGAGGCCCCTGTGGAAGATGAGATGTGGTAGAAAGCTTTATTTGCAAGGAATTACATCCCTGGGATTCCAAAGTCCCATTTCCCTTAATCCAGTCCTGGAAAATGTGCAGCTGGGGATTCCGTAGAACTAGAATCAAAGCCAGTGTTCAGAGTTTCTGTTCCATGGTGGAGCTGGGTCCAGTTTAGCATTAGGCTAGTTGCAGTCCATTAGTCCATTGTGTGTGGTCCCCATGGCCGTGGGCCATGTGGGCAAATGCAGGAGCGTGAGAGTCCCACAGCCAGGAGTGCAAGAGGCAAGAGAACAAGAGAGAAAATCCTTTGTTTAAGAGCTTAAGTATCTTAAATCTTCCCACGCTTGCAGTGGCCAGCCTCTGGCCAATAACCTGTTCCCAGGTGTGACTGACAGACAAGTACCTCCCCTATTTCAACCAGACTTTGCTGGGCATATGTCTATTCTCCCACCTTCCCTTTGCTCCTTTCCAGTTATTCATAACTAGTTCATTGCCACGGTATCAGAGGCATGAAGAAAAGGATATTTTCCAAGAGATGCATTCTCCCACACCCATGTATTTCCTATTCCTTAAACTGGTGGATTGGTTGTTGCCAGAGGCATGGGGTCAGGGTGGGTGCATATTTGAAAGCTACTAAAAGAGTAGATCCTAACCCGGCCAGTGTGGCTCAGTGATTGAGCGTCAACCCATGCACCAAGAGGTCACCAGTTCAGTTACCAGTCAGGGCACATGCCCAGGTAGTGGGCCAAATCCCCAGTGGGGGGCATGCAGGAGGCGGCCAATTGATGTTCTCTCTCATCAATATTTCTATCTCTCTTTCCCTCTCTCTCTAAAAGCAATAAAGGAAAAAAAATTCTTTTTAAGAGTAGACCCTAAATTTGTCATTACCACAAAAAATCTGTAACTATGTATGGTGAGATGTTAAGTAGACTTCTTGTGGTGATCACTGTGCGATATATACAAATATCAAATCATTCTGTTGTACACCTGAAACTAACATAATGTTACTTGTCAATTATATCGCAATACAAATTTGTAAATTAAAAAATGAAGAACTAACCCTGGCCTGTTTGTCTCAGAAGTTAGAACATCAGCCCTCGACCCAAGAGTTGCAGGTTTGATTTTGGTCAAGGGCACGTACTTCGGTTTTGTTTGATGCCCTGGATAGTTCTCCATTGTTTTTTAGATAGAGTAGAAAGGAGAGAGGGAGGGAGAGAGAGAGTGAGAAATAACCCAGGTACATGCCCTTGGCTGGGTTTCAGTCTTCGGGCCAAGGCTCTAACCACTGAGCCAAACCAGCCAGAGCGCAAAGAGGATTTTAATACAGTTATTATGACTGTTAATATGTCCAAAGTGTTAATTAGAAACTTGGAACATATGTGAATGTCCAGAGTCAAACTTTGAAATGGAAACAATAAGGTCTGAGATGATAAATTTACTAGATAGAATTAATAGGTTAGACATTGCAGAAAAAGGATTAGGGAACATAAAGTCATGAATGATTGAAAATATCCAAAATGAAACAGAATCTAAAAATTTCTTTTAATCAGTGAGTGATAGGGCAACTTTAAAAGGCCTAATATATAAGTAACTGGAGTCCCTGAAAAGACTTTGGGGAAAGAGACAATTTTTGAAGAAAGAATGAGAGAAAACTTTCTGGTCATGATAAAAATTATGAATCCACCAATCCAAGAAGCCAAATGAACACAATGAATGAGCACAAGAAACATAAAGGAAACCACATCTAGTAATATCATAATTAAATTGCTCAAATCCACTGAAAGAGCAAAAATCTCCAAAGCTGCCAGAAGAGAGACATTGTACATACAGAAAGCAAAAATAAAGATTATGTCAGATTTCTCATCAGAAACAGTGTAAGTGAGAAGACAGTGGAGCAATAGCTTTAAAGGATTGAGGGCTGGGAACTCAAAGTGGAATTCTATGCCCCCTTCCCATCACCCCTACCCCTGAAGTCTTTCAAAAATGAAGATGGTCCAGCTGGTGTGGCTCAGTGGTTGAGCATTGACACATACACCAAGAGATGGCCACTTTAATTCCTTGTTGGGGCACATGTCAGGTTTACAGGCTTGATCCCCAGTAGGGGGCATGCAGGAGTCAGCCCATGGATGTTGATGGTTCTCTCTCATCAATGTTTCTCTCTCTCCTTCTTCCTTCCTCTCTCTCTAAAATCAATAAATAACATAGTTTTTGTAAGTGAAGAGATGAATGATGACACAGACAAATGCTGAAAGACTTCATCACCAGCAAACCCACACTACAAGCAACGTGAAAGGAGTCCTCCATGAAGGACACGATACCATGGAAATCTGGATGTTCACGAAGGGATGAAGGATGACAGAAATGGAATCTCCATGGGAAAAATATGTAAGATGTAAGATGTCTTTCTTATTATGTACATCTCTTTAAAAATGTGGGGCAGCCCTGGCCGGTTTTGTTCAGTGGTTAGAGTGTCAGCCTGTGGACCGAAGGGTGGAGAGTTTGATTCCCAGTGAAGGGCACATGTCTGGGCTGCAGATTCGATCTCTGGCCCTGGTCAGGATCATGCAGAAGGCAACCAATTGATGTGTCTCTCTCACATCAATATTTCTCTCTCTCCCTCTCCATCCCTCTCTCCCTTCCACTCTATCTAAAAAAAATAAAATAAAATCAATGGAAAAGTATCCTTGGGGGAGGATTAACAAAAATAAAATAAATAATAATTTTTTAAAATGTGGGACACATAAAACAACAGTAATAATGGTTGATTGTGGGGTTTATGGTATATATAAAGTGCAAAGCATGACAACCACAGCATAAGGGCAGGCAGGGGGGTAATGGGAAGCGATAGGCTACCACTTGGAGGCAGACTGTGACAAGTTACAGATGTGTGCTATAGAGCCTAAAGCAGTTGCTGAAATAACAAAGGAAAGGGTGATATGTAATAAGTCAACAAAAGAAGAGAAAATGGAATCCTATAGAAAGTTTGTAAACACTTCATAGAATTGCTTTTCCTGGACTCTGCCCTATAAAAATGCTCGAACAAGTGGCCAGATATGTGTGCAAGAATGATGAGTACAGCATAACTGCAACCCCACAATGGCAGAAATAATTTAACTTGAAAAGTATATGGAGCCCTAGTTGGTGTTGCTCAGTGGTTAGAACATCTGCCTGCAAGGGCATGTACCTGGGTTGCAAGTTCAATCCCGTCCTGGAGGGGGCGCGAGTGGGAGGCAACCAATAGATGTGCCTCTCTCACATCAATGTTTCCTTCTCTATCTCTCTCCCAGCCTCCACCCTTACACCTCTCTAGAAATCAGTGGGAAAAACATCCTCGGGTGAGGATTAACAACAACAAAAGGTATATAGAAAGTGTTCAAAAATTACGAGTACAAAGAATGATTTCTGGATTTCTCTTGACCTGTTTTCCACCCTTTATCTTAAAACCAAGGTCTTCCTGTTATGCAGGAGAAGCGGAAGACGGCGGTAGTAGTGGAGGAGGACTCTCTGCGGTGAAGGTTGAGAGAGAAGGTGCAAAGAGTAAGCCCCAAAGGTTTGGCTTCCCAAGAATAACAAGGACGTCCCTGGGTGGGCTTGAACCACCAACCTTTCGGTTAACAGCCGAACGCGCTAACCGATTGCGCCACAGAGACCCGTGGTGAGGTTGTCGCTCAATGCAGCAGACAGCATTCTTAGTCACCACTAGGTAGAGCCACTCTCCTGTTGTCCGATAGACGGTCGGGTGGCTCCAAAGCCTCGGAAAAACGGAGAGCTGGAGTCCACACCACGTGTAGGTTGCGTCTGAAACCCTGGCATCGGGCGATTCTGAAGGCAAGGGGGCAGCCTAATGGTCTCGCCAGCCTTGCTCCACTCCCGCCTCGGACACCAGCTCCCCAGAGACACCAGGGGCAGCGACCCCCTGGGCCCAGGGGAAGCTGAATGGCCCGTGGGCTCCCGTGATGGCTCTTCCGTTTGTTCCGTCGGCACCCGACCATGGGTGCCCCTGGCGCTCCCCTGGCTCCACTTGGCAGAGGTGGGTGGCACGGGAGCCTGAAAGAGTCGGTGGGGTGGAGTCAAGAGGCAAACGTGAAAAGGTGGGAAAGTTACTCCTGTTATTAGGCATTTTAAATGTGCCTGAACACTCCCTGATTAAAAGGTCGGGGGGGGGGGGGGGGGGGACCGTGGAACTGTGTTTCATTTTGGATATTTTCTATTGTTTATGGCTTTTATGTTCTGGAATCTTTTTCCTGCAATGTCTAATCTCCTATTAATTCCATCCAGTGAATATATGATCTTAGACGTTATTGCTTCCATCTCTAAACTTTGACTCTGGAATTTGTACATGTTTCAAGTTTCTAATTAACTCTTTGGACATATGTAACAGTCATAATAACTATTAAAATCTTCTCTGCTAATTTTAGCATCATGTTAGTTATGTTTGGGTTTCAAAACACTGATTATTCTCCTCACTGTGGGTCATGTTTCCCTGACTCTGCATGCCTGGCATTCTTTGATTGAATGCCAGACATCGTCATAGTTAACCTTGGGAACTATTTTGGTAGTCCTATAAATCTTAGGGAGTTTTGTTCTGGGGTCCATTTAGGAGACTTGTCAACAGTTTGATCCCTTTGGAGCTTGCTTTTACGAGTTTTTAGGTGAGTCATTCTCAGGCTGCTTATTCCCACACCCGAGGCTAGACCTTCCTGAGTGTTCTTCACAATGGCCCATGAATGGCCCAGACAGTAGTCCTGTCTGGCTGGTGGGAGTATGATTTCCTACCTTGTGTGAGCACCAGGTACTGAACCTTCTGATCTTTACAGAGGTTTTTCCCCTTGGCCTCAGGCAGTTTCTTCACAAGCATGTCCTGATCAGTACTCTGCTGAATACTTGAAGGAGACTCTTTTCATGTGCCTGGATTCTCTCTCTGTCCATTACTCTCATCACTCTGAGGCAGGATAGTAAGAAATTAGGAAAATTCCTTGGCATGTGGAATTGGGAAACTGAGACAGATAACTGATTCAAACTGGCCTCAACCAGCTCCCTGACTCACCTGCTTTCTTCTCCCTTGCAGAGCATTAAGCCCTCAGGACAATGAGGTTCTGATCAGTATCAAATAATCCTAAGAACAAAGCCTCCAATCTGTTGACCACAGAGATAGAATTTTGGTCAAACTAGAGATAACATCTAGGCCTCAGCTGTGTTTCAGCTCCAGGCCCAGAAAAGCAGCAAAACCAGACAAAGTGACACCATGGCTGGCCACAGGACCAGATGCAATGACCAATGACCCCCTACTCTAGCACCAACCAATCAGTAGAGACCACAACCCTGATCCTATACACTCATTTTGATTAATCAGCATATTAAAGGGCACACCTGGAAAGCTGAGCGTTTAAGACAAAGGACACAGTGCACATGGGGGTGTGTGCTCTCTCTTTCTTCACTCTCTAGAGCAGGGGTGGGGAACATCCGGCTGGCAGGCCACATAAGGCCCTCAAAATCATTTGGTCTTGCCCTGCCAAGGCAACCACAGGCAGGACTTGAAATTCAATAAATCTAGGAGCTTTTTTCATAGGAACATAAATTTATATTAAGTCAATCATAATAACGTAAATTTTGAGGGACAAGGAAGGAACATCCATTACGGGATAGACAGGACACATAAGAATACATGATGGGACAGACACGAATGCTTTTCGTCTGCTGTCCTCGGTCCATCTGCCTGTATTGCGGTGACTCAGAGGACAGTCAGTGCCAGGCAGGCTGGGAGTGTACACGATGCGAAAGTGTTAACACACTGGCAAAACTACAGTGATCCGGTAATGATGAGATGAGATGGCGATGAGATGATTCCTCCTGACTTTAATGATCTTGCCTCCGATGATTGATGACAATTTTGTTGACTTCTTTGTTGACACAGACAATAACTCCAATCCAACCTTTATCCACATATCCACAATCAACAATTCTCCCAAAAACTGAATCTCAGATGAAGATTAAGGAAATTACAGTACACAGGAAAGACCTCAAGAGTCAATGATACGAACGTTGGATATGTTCCAAATCCAAGATGCAGGATTAGAACAGTGATCAAAGCAAAATAATCATGTCGCTGGCGACACACACACTGGATAGTTATTAAAACTTGAGTGGTGTGACATCCTACAAATGGCAACTACAAAGAAAAGAAAGGTCGATAAAGAGTGTCAATCTTTCCAAGAGAAATGGACAAATGATTATTTTTTTGTTGAAATCAAAGGCAAATCTGAGTGCATAGTTTGTGGCGATGCATTAGTAATAAAAAAAAAAAAGCCAATCTGGCCCCAGTGTGGCTCAGTGGTTGAGTGATGACCAATGCACCAAGAGGTCACCAGTTTGATTCCCAGTCAGGGCACATGCTCAAATTGTGGGCCTAATCCCCAGGGGAGGCATGCAGGAAGCAGCCAATCTATGTTCTCTCTCATTAATATCTCTATCTCTCTCCCTCTCCCTTCCTCTCTCTCTAAAATCAATAAAGAAAAAAAAAATTTTTAAGGCCAATCTGGCCCTGGCCGGTTTGGCTCAGCAGTTAGAGCATCAGCCCATGGACCAGAGAGTCCCAGTTCAGTTCCCACTAAGGGCACGTACCTCGGTTGCAGTTTGTTCCCAGCCCCAGTTGGGGTCGTGTGGGTGGCAACCACTCGATGTGTCTCTCTCACATCGATGTTTCTCTCTCTCTCTTCCTCCCTCTCTCCCTCCCGCTCTATCTGAAGATAAATGCAAAAAAAAAAAAAAAAAAAATCCTTGGGTGAGGATAAAAAAAAAAAGCCAATCTGGAGCGTCACTACATGCTAAACTCAATGAATTGGGAGGCCAAATGCATCTGGATAAAATCAGTGCTCTTCAGCGGAGTTTGGAATCACAACAAGCCACTTTCACTAGGCCTCGTTGTGACAGAGACAACGTTACTCAGGTGAGTTATATAGTGAACAAGCTAATTGCAAAGAAGCGGAGGCCTCATGTAGAGGAAGAGTTTGTGAAACACGGTGGCTGCTACAGACTTGTTAGCACCAGACAGAGTAAAATTGTTTCAGAGTGTTAGTTTGTCTCTGAGAACCGTCTCAGATTGGATTACTGATTTAGCACAAGATATTTAAAAAACACTGAAGGATTCTGCAGGAGATTTCGTTTTTCTCTCTGGCTTGTGACAAGACAACGGATATAACAAATACTGCCCAACTTGCCGTTTTCATTTGTGGAATAACTATAGAGTTTGACACACGAGAGGAACTGCTGTCACTGGAAGCCATGCATGGCACTACAAGAGGTGAGGACTTGTTGGAGAGACTTGTTTTATCAATGAAAAAACTTGAGCTAACATTTGAAAAGCTAATGGTTAATTGCATTTGTCAGGAAAGAACTGAATCATCTCAGTCTTGATCCAAGTGATTTAACTATATGCAACTGCATCATACACCAAGAAAGTTTCTGTGCACAGTCGTTGTAACTCAACAATGTGATGTCAATAGCAGTGTCATGCATACATTTTGTCAAATCAGAGGGTTTAACAACCACCAGTTTAAGGAGTTACTGAGTGATCTTGACTCTGAGTACCGTGATCTTGTTTATCACTGTAAGTGCAGTGGCTGAGTCGTGGGAACAAGCTCAGGAGGTTTTTACGAACTGCGGGATGAAGTCAAGCAGTTCATGGAGATGAAGGGAAAATCTGTCAGGGAACTCTGATAGCAAGTGGCTGTGTGATTTAGCATTCATGGTGGGCATTACCAAGTGCCTCTCAGAACTGAACATCAAGCTGCAGGGTCCCAACCAGCTTCTCGGCTCCCTGCTTTCAAATGTGAAATCATTTGAAGCTAAATTAAGGTTGTGGAAAGTGCAACTGGAAAGGAATAACAGTGCATTTCCCCACTCTGGAAGGACAAAAGCCTTGTAGACATTTGAATGTACTGGTGAATGTGTGAAACTAATTGAGGCATTTAATGAAAGATTCAAGGATGTGAAAAATAAACAAATGGAATTGAACATCTTTGCTACATCCTTTCAGTGTGGAACCAGCTGATGTGCCTGATAACCTACAACAGGAAATCATTCAGCTGCAAAGGATGATGAGCTGAAAGCTAGGTGCAACAACCTCCCACTGCTTGAGTTCTATAAATGTTACATAGCAATGATGAATTTCCCACTTTGAGAAGATGTGCATTGAAATATGCATCTGTGTTTGGAACAAGTTACTACTGTGAGCAATTCTTTTCAAAACTTACCATGGCAGAGTCGACTGCTCCAGACTGACAAACGCAAACCTGGAAAAGCAGTTGTGAGTAGCAACATCATCAATACCAGCTAACATCACACGCCTCACCAAAGAGAAGAAGTTCCAGCCATCACATTAGGGGTGAGTTAGTGAAATGTTTGACCAAAAATAGCAGTCTAATTTTTAAGTTGATAATTTTGTATGGCCCGAAAGTGATTGTTATAAATATCAAAACAGCACTTGGAAGAAAAAAAGTTTCCCCACCCCTGTTCTAAGGTCTACTTTGTCTAAATGTTATTGAACAATTGAATTTTCTGCAGCAGAATAAGTAGTTCATAAAGCAGGTCCCAATGTAAGTTTGAACATATGGACTAGATGAGCATTATTTTACAGTTTTATTAGGCTCTGCCAGTGTGGCCGGGTGGATTGGACCTTAAATTAGTCATATGGACTGAGAGGTCCCAGTTGGATTATGAGGTCAGGGCACAGGCCCTTGTTGTGAGCTTGATCCCCAGTAAGGGACGTGCAGGAGGCAGGGCAACTGATGTTTCTATCTCTCTCTCCCTTCCTCTCTCTCTCTAAAAAAATCAATAGAAACATTTTTAAAAATTGTTGGGAGCAGTGTCACTGAAACAGCAACCACCACGGTTTGACATAGTCCCTGGAGTTATGAAGGCCTCCACGGTTTGACATAGTCCCTGGAGATACTAAGACCTCCATGGTTTGACAGTCCCTGGAGAAGTGAATTCACTGCGTGGCAGGAATCACGAAGAACAGTGACTGAAGATATGAAGTAATGGGAAAATAAAAATGCAGAATGGCAACTGAAGGAGACTAATCTTTGCTTTCTCTGTCTATCTGTTAGCTGTCTGTTAGGAATCATTATAGAAGTAACATGTAGATGATTAATGATGTAGAGGGCAGAAAAGATTGCAGGAAGAAAAGGCAAGAAAGTAATAAAGATTTAGGATAGGAATATGGAAGCTTTGAAGGATCTTAGGAGGAAAAGTCAGGAGTCTAAGAGGATGTCTGGGCGAAGGATAAAAATAGTTGGTAATTAACATATAATATACCTAAGAGTTGGGTAAGCAACCAAAAGAATGTCTGTACTTACTTGCCTAAAAGGTTTAGGGGAAACAATGTAACCTGCAGATATATATAAATAAAGATTCTGCTAGCCTTAGCCAGAAGAAGAAAGATCAAGCACCTTCTGTCTCACACCTCTTTCTCTCCCTGCCTCCATCCACACCTTTGGGAATCCCTGGACCTGCCAAGTCTGGACCCCGGCAAAAAATGTTTTATAAGACAGTGTTTTTCTTCTGTAAAGGCTGTTGGTGTTTAACATATGTATAGGTCCATTTTATGTAGCTAACATGGAAATGGCAGGATTTGAATTAGTTTTGAAAAATAATCTCAGAAAAAGGAAACAAGGCCGCTGGGAAGGCACAAAGATAACGGATGCAAAAACAAAAACAAAACAAAAAAACCTAAAAACCTTTGGACCTGCCACAGCTATTCTGGCCACCACCTTTTTGAAGTAAAAAAAAAAAAAAAAAGGCCCTGGAAAAACCGGCGATCCCTCAGCCAAGGAGACTGCGGCCCCAGAGAGGCGCTGGCTTGCGGTTCCGCGTCTGTCCCCAATAGAGGACCCTGGGGACCCCACAGTTGGGCTTCGGAATCCCGCACCAAACGCGGGTGTCTAGTCCTGCACTCAGCGCCGGGGTGCAGGAGTCGCTCCCGCTTACGCCTGGGCTCCGAGCAGCTGCAGGAGCTGGCGCTTAGGTGCCTCTGAGCCCCGGTGCCTCCCGCCGCCCAGCAGCGTGGACGCCGCCTCTCCCGGGCTGCGGACCCGCGTCGCGGGGGCCCTGTTAGCGCGATGGGGGCCCTTTTAGCGGCGATGGCAGTCGGTGCTCTGAGATCCTAACGACCGGTGCCTCCAATGGACCCTGGAACCGTAGGAACCGCCCTCCCTTCTGCTCCCACACTCAGGACCTGCGCGCTCTTTCCACGCAGGCCCTTTGCTCTCAGCGCTTCTTTGGGGTCTTCCCGCCAAAAGGGGTCTCCTCCGGTTTCTGCTGTGGTCGCTTATTCTGTTCGGTTCCATTTAAGTTCATCACTTAAATCACACTTTCACGTTTTAGCATGTACCTGAGCAAAGGCTGACATCTTCAGGCAACTAACTATCTGTTTGAAAATTTGGAACATTCAGCACAGGCCAAACCATGCTTTCTGAATTGAATTATTGAGTTCATTTGAAGATCAGGCCATCAGGCCAAATATAAACCACAAGGATTTCAGGACCACCCCCTGCTGGAGGGCCTGCTGGCAGCCCATGCAGATTTCATGATGCGGGATTTCTCCCTCACTGGTATTGAGATTCTGTTTTTAGCGCAGTTTTATTTCACCTGTTACAATACCTGAAATTTCTTTTTCTTTGCCTTTATGATTTTTTTGCTCAACACGTTTCTTCAAGTGGGAATTCTAATAAGTAGGTAAGAACAGTTTTCAGAGAAAGGTAGTGTCAGAAAAGTTTTCCTGTTTGCGTCCGCAAAAGACCAACAAGCAGAAAGAGTTTCCTCTCACTGAAACAGGAATAGGAATAGGAATGGATTGTCACCCTCACCAAGGACTGGAGGACCAAGTTCCAGGTGAGGCTGACTTCCTGGTAGCTTTTCAGATCAGGAAATTTCATGACATTTTAAACAATCCTCACTGGAGGACATGTTAATTGATTTTGAGAGAGAGAGAGAGAGAGAGAAACATCTATGTGAGAGAGAAACATCAATCAGTCGGTTGCCTGGCCTACACCCACCCCCCCACTGGGAATCAAACCTTTTGGTGTACTGGAGGATGTTCCAACCAACTGAGCCACCTGGCCAGGGCCCTTCACCTTTTTCACCTAGTCTCCTAATTCCACTCCTCTCTGGCAACCATCAGTCTGTTCTCTGTATCTACGAGTCTGTTTTTGTTTTGTTTGTTCATTTATTTTGTTCTTTAGATTCCACAAATAAGTGAAACCATGTAGTATTTGTTTTTCTCTGACTTACTTATTTCATTTAGCATAATACTCTCTAGGTCCATCCACGGTGTCACAAATGGTAAGATTTCATTCTTTTTTATCCTCACCTGATGATAAAGGGGGAGGGAGAAAGGGGGGAAGAGAGAGAAAGAAACATCGATGTGAGAGAGACACATTGAGTGGTTGCCACCCACACGACCCCAACGGGGGACAAACTGCAACCAAGGTACGTGCCCCTAGCGGGAACCGAACCCGGCACTCTCCGATCCGCAGGACGATGCTCTAACCACTGAACCAAATCGGCCAGGGCAAGATTTCATTCTTTTTAATGGCTGAGTAATATTCTATTGTATATATGTACCAATGCTTTTTTATTCACTGGTATAATGATGGGCACTTGGGTTGCTTCTATATCTTGGCTATTGTAAATAACACTGCAGTGAACATAGGGGGTGCATGTATTCTTTCAAATTAGTGTTTTCGGGTCCTTCAGATATATACCCAGAAGTAAAATTCACTGGGTTATAAGGCAGTTCCAATTTTAATTTTTTTAGGACCCTCCATACTGTTTTCCACAATGGCTACACCAATATGCATTCCCACCAACAGTACACAAGGGTTCCCTTTTCTCCACATCCTTGCCAGCACTTGTTGTTTGTTGATTTGTTAATTATAGCCATTCTGACAGGAGTGAGGTGATATCTCATTGTGGTCTTACTTTGCATTTTTCTGATGATTAGTGATGTTGAGCATCTTTTCATATGTCTATTGGCCATCTGTATGTCCTCTTAGGAGAAGTGTCT
The DNA here is from genome assembly GCA_030848825.1 of Tadarida brasiliensis. Classification (NCBI taxonomy): domain Eukaryota; kingdom Metazoa; phylum Chordata; class Mammalia; order Chiroptera; family Molossidae; genus Tadarida; species Tadarida brasiliensis. The sequence goes on from CM061275.1 coordinate 20,629,760, forward strand.
ATTTAGGTCTTTTGCCCATTTTATTAATTGGATTGTTTTTTTGTTTTGTTGCGTTGTGTGTGTGTGTGTGTGTGTGTGTGTGTGTGTGTGTATTTGGTTGGTTATGTTTTTGTTTTGGTGTTGGATTGTATGAGTTCTCTGTAAATTTTGGGTATTAACCCCTTATTACTTGTATGATTGGTGAATATGTTCTTCCATTCAGTGGGTTGTCTTTTCATTTTGTTGATGGTTTCCTTTGCTGTGCAAAAACTTTTTAGTTTTGCCCTAGTTGGGTAGCTCAGTTGGTCAGAGTATCTCCCAATACACCAAGGTTTTGAGTTCCATCTCCCATCAGGGCACATACAAGAATCAACCAATGAATGCATAAATAGGTGGAACAACAAATCTCTCTCTCTCTCTCTCTCTCTCTCTCTCTCTCAGTTCACTCAGTTCACCTAGTCATGAAAATCTTTTCAGAGGAAAAGACTTCTGAACTGAGACCTGAAGGATGAGAATGAATTTGAGAACAAGAGAGACTTGTGAGAGACCATCCTCTGTAGAAAGAAGCGAGTGTCTGAAAGTGAGGCCATTCCTGACATGTCAAGTACTTAACTGTTGCTGGACTTGAGAACTGGCCAAAGATATTCAGATGATGGGGGGGGGGGGGGGGGAGGGAGAAGGGAAGCAGAGTACATTTCATAAATGTATATATAAATAAATGTATTAAGACATTTTAATGCAGGAATATGGGAACACTGGGTAATTTTAGGCTACAGGTATGTCCAGATTTAGGCTGTGGAAGGGTCACTCAGGATGCATTGTGGCAAATGGATTAGAGTAGACTAGACTGGCTGTAGGGAGAGTGACTGGCTTTTTATCTGGTTGTATTAATGGAGGTAAGAGTTGATGGATGGAAGAGTGTGGTCATAAAGTGGCAGTAAGCCAGTGGTGCGCCCTATAAAGTTAAACGCTATCTATTGATTATAGTGGACATAAATTTTTGTGCGGAGAGGATGAGAGGGTATATCCAAAGAGGGTAGGAAGATATGTTTTGGGCAGGAGGATGGCTGATGGTGAGAATAAACATACTAGGCAGGGGTAGGAATAGATTTGGGTGTTGTTTGGTGATTGATTGAAACCCTGGAGACAGTGCACTACTCTTTGTGGGATGCTGTGCTTGGGTCTGATCATAAGGTGTTGTAGCAGAGGGGGTGTGTGATGCTGACAGGGAACTCACTGTGCATTGAGTTTTAGCATTTGTGACTCTGAGAACCATATGAGGCTTCAACTTGTGAATCAGGAACTGTGGGTTAGAAGTACAGTTTTGTAGTTTAGAAAAAGCTGTGGGGATAATTGTAGATCTGGTTGATGTAGGTGGTAATTGAAAGTGTGTTGGCCGTAGCTGGTGTGTGTCTTAGGTACTGGGCAGAGGATAGATCGATCCAAAGCTCTTCAAGGTCAAGGTAATGGTCATTTTCCCTGTTGAGCTGGTTTATGGTTCAGACTCAACCTGCCTTGGCTTCTCAGCAAGAAAAGCATGTTTGCAGGTCTGCAGTTCCTGTTTTCCAAAAAGTCCTATTGATTCCTAATCCCATCATGTGGGAAACTTCCAGGTTTCTTTCTTTGGTTTAATTTCCCCAGGAAAATTTGGAGAAAGAAATCTCTCTATATTTCAATTTCATCAAAGGACCAACATGTTTACATTTCAGTCATCAATATTTTTCTAAAATCAGTCAGTCTAATCCTTATGTCATAGATATATGAAGCCACTTTAAAATGGAGCCAGAGCTGCCGTGTCAAAGGAAATGCCTTGGATGTTCAATGCCTTAAACCTTTGGAATGTTAAAATGGCAAAATAACCTTTGGACGGAGCCTAAAGCAACCTAGTGTCCCAAAGAACTGTTTGTAAGGATAACAAGAAAGCAGATATTATAACTACAAGACTGATGACTACCAGGCTAAAAGTTAAAAACATCACTGTGTTATGTTATCTGTAGCAATAGAAATAAATGCCTTTCTTCTATTTTTAAAAATGTTTTTATTGATTTTTTTAGAGAGAGAGGGAGAGAGAGATGGAGAAACATCCTTCCTTCGGCTGCCTCCTGCGCGTGCCCCACCAGGGATGGAGTCCAAAATTTGGGCACGTGCCCTGACCGGGAATCAAACCGGGACCTCTCAGTCCATGGGACTGATGCTCAGTTCACTGAGCCACAAGCCAGGCCATGCCTTTCTTCTATTGATGTAATTGTTCTCCTCTCCTCTCTCATAAATACTCCCTACCTTTGTCTCCTAATCAGAACATTATTTCAGCTTCTGCCTGCATCAACAGTTCCCTAATAGCTATTCCTTTCTTTGATCTCAAATAAGTACTGTTGCCTCTAACTTTGAAAGTCTTATTGTTTTTAGGTTAACACTTACATAACCAATACACCAAAGCCTCTGCCTCATATGCACATCAGAGTCACAGAGGCTAAAACTCAGCACAACAGGGAGTCCAGTTTAGGAGAGTAGATTCTTCCAAACAATCAAACATTGATTGCAAAGGTAATATGAATTAATCTTTTAATAATTATGATATAGCAAGTATCCATTCAAATGCTGTGAGTGCCTTAAAAACAGACATATACTTTTGTTATAATGATTACAAGACTAACTTATTATTCCCATATTTTAAAAAATGGTTACAAAGAACTCCATTTACCAAAATGTGCTTCTTTATCTCTATTTTGATTCTGGCCCTTTTCTTCTTCTACTTGCAATCTAATTCTGCTTTTGCTTCTTATTTCTTCCTTGGATTATAATTTTACTTACCTAATTTAACAGGTTAGATTACTTTCTCAGACTCTCTAAGGTAAATAAGTTTGAGGTTAACAGTTGAAGATTCAGGGTCATAAACAAGGGATCTGGATAAATTTCCGATGTTTTTCTGCAGAGGTCTGTTATTCAGTTGGAAAGGGCCTTTAGTCGAGCTGTGGTGTGAGCTGACAAAACAGATATTTTGGTATTTGAATTTGAATGTCCCCATTTTGTGCTGTTTTCTGATGTCTCAGTCGCAAGTCTTTGACCAGAATGCCTGTGGGTTTGTGAGCTCCATCTTCCAAAGACAACTGAGTAATCTTATGTGGAGGGTTTTTCTCGGTTGCTATAGAGATGTTTCCTAAAGAGTCACTATGATGCAATAACACACTGAGAAGCATTGGTGGTTCAGTGGTAGAATTCTCGCCTCCCATGTGAGAGACCTGGGTTCGATTCCCAGCCAGTGCATCTTATGTGGCTTAGTTTTACTACCTGATAACTGGCTTAGGCCCCTGGGTCTTTATACCAGACACCCTGAGCCGAATGTTAACCTCCTCAGCCACTGTGGCCTCCCCATCTGGTAGGTCCATCTGGGTTCCAGAGAGAATCCTGTGTGCCTGGCCATGTGCCAACAGGTGTTGGTCTGAAATTTATATTTTTAAAACAGCGAAAACCAACTACAAATTCTAGGGAGCGTTAGCGGTTTTGTTTCATTCCTCTTGGATACTCCTCCTTGGATTCCCATCTGAGAATGCCAGCAGTGTGAGTGCATTTAAGAGACCACAGGTGATTCATTTTCATCCCAAACTCTTTGGAGAAGTCCCCTAACCAACAGTAGTTGTAATACAAGATCAGTGACATTTGGGAGTTTTTTCCCTTCCTGTTTTAAAGATAAACGTTCAAGAGTTTTTTGAGTCTCAGATTGTTTCTCTACATTTTCAGTATAAAACGATGGTGATACTGTGTTGTTAGCATCAAAATTATTTTATTCATGTATTTATTTTTTAATTCTTTTGGAAATATGAAATGTAATAAATAAATTCTGATCTGTGGTACAATTTCTTGTTTTTGTCTCTGTAGACAGAAATCAGGATTTAGATAGTGGGGATTGGGGACAGCAACAATTCTGATTTATGTAAAGGAATGCAATGAATTTCTTACAAGGTAAAGTTTTTAAAGACTGTAATGTCCCCAGATTTCCCCCTTACTGTTTGCGGAAAAAATTCTGTCTTTGAGCCCCTTCCTTAGGGAAGGTGGTAGCCTGTGAGAGGCTTCCTCCACATCCAGGTCTCCTCTTCCTCCTCCTTTTCTTCCTCATCTTCTTCCTCCTCCTTCTCCTTCTCTTGTCCTTCCTCTGCTTTTTTCTCCTTCTTGAATGAAGAAGCTGGAGGAACATGGGAGGAGAGGACCCGCAAGGCAAGGACTGCAGAGAATTTTGTTGCAGAGCTTGAAGGAGAGGAAGGAAAGAGAAGCTGTGGGCTGTGAAACAAACAATGGGAAGCAAAGCAGAGCTGTGAATAGTTATGGCCTACAGCCTTTTCAGAGTATTCAAATGATACAAGTAAAGGAATTTAACTTTTATTTTCAATTACAGGTTGGTTCCTAGAGAGTATTCTTTAAGCTCACATCATGCTAAAAGCTCAGCTTCATGGGCCTTGTCTCCATAGAGTTGACTTTGGTTGTAGTAAAGAGTACTGTCCACACCTTTCTCTTGAAACAAAATCTTGGAATCTCAACAACATTCTCTCTGCCATGAAATTCACTGTAGGGTAGAAGGAGAGTTTGAAAAAAATATTTAATATATATAAAGTAAAATGCACCAAACTTATATGTACAATATGTACAATAAGATGATTATAATGCACACCCCTGTGTAACCTACACACAGATGAAGAAGTAAAATAGTACTAATCCTTCAATCAATTCCTCCTATGCTTTACTAAGTCATAATCTTCTACCTCATCCCCCACTCCTACTTCATCCCCCCCCCCCACACCCGCCATCTATAATTCTCTCACTGGGGTTTCAATTTAATATCCCTTATTGTTCATGGATTTGAGCACTGTTATATGTTTGTTAGCCATTTGGATTTTTTCTTATAAGGCTTTTGTCCCCAAGACCTTGATTTTTTTCCTATAGATCTGTCTGTCTTTTCTTCTTGTTTTGTAATAATTCACTGAATATCTTCAGTACCAGTTGGTTATACCAATTGCTAGCAGCCTCTTGACACCACACTGCTCACAAGCCATAAGATTGAGTAAACACACACACACACACACACACATACACACACACACACACACAAAAGTAACAGAGTTTGACAATGCAAGGAAGAAAGATCCACAAACTCTGCATGTGAGCTAAAAGAAACCTGGGTAAGGCATTCTGGGATTCCTTGTACATCAGACAGGCCTATGGGGGAGGAAAAATGTGGGCTCCATGTGGGAATATCCTCTTGGCTCTACATAATCCTTCCCTAAAGAAAGAAGGCACAGCCAGAAGAGGGCCAGAGTGGGGCACATGGCAGATCTCTCTTTCCCTGCTACCAGCACAGTGAATATTGGGCAGGCCAGCATGTGAACAAGGGACATTCCCCAAGCAATAGTGATGTACTTACATTGTCGTTACCAACCATTCTATTGGGAAGTTTTGACCTCAGAGCAGAAGAAAACAGAAGAGAGCAGAGAAAACACCTCAGTTCCAGGCAATCCAGGATATTGTGCCAATTGCCAGAATTCTTGAACTGAGATGGTAACAAGCTAGGGAACGTTGCCCTCAAGGGTTTGATTGCTGGCAAAATTTTGTTAAAGGCATTTAACATTGGTAGGTTGGCTCCAGGGTGCATAAAAGAACAGTCTCTAGCCTACAGAATTGCCAAGGGTATATGTATGAGAATATTCTCTGTAGCACTATTTTTACAAGAAAATAAAATAGCAATATCAATTCATTATTCAACAATGATTTGACTTCCTTCCAAGCTTGGCATTTGGGTGGTAGGTCCCCATGCAGTTTCAACATTCATATGGAGAATTATTATTTCTGTTCCATACCTGGGCCACTACATGATGTTTCTCCTAAACAACTGCAAGGTGTTCAGATTCGGTAAATCCAAGTGTCATAAAAACTTTAAAAAGGGCAATCATCACAAGGTCAGGTGGACTAAAGCATTTAGTAAAGCAGCTGCTAAAGAGTTTACACTGGCTTAGTTGGTTGGGCATCATCTGTGCATTGAAAGCTTCCTGGTTCGATTCCCAGTCAGGGTACGTGCCTGGGTTGTGGGCCTCTGGTGGAAGGCGTTTGGGAAGCAGCCAATGTTCTGCTGTCACATCGATGTTTCTCTTTCCCTCTCCCTTCCTCTCTCTCTAAAAATCAATAAAAATATTCTTTTTAAAAATAGCTTACAGTGGCTAATTCATTTGAATTTTTAAAAGGTAGAAATGAATCTGTCAAATACCAGTGAGAGCTGTGGAATAGAACTACTGGTGCAATGAAGAGATCAAACAGAAACGCCAAGCTAAATTTATAAGGAGCAGGTTGAAGAAAAAGAAAGAACTACAGAAAGTTCATGAGTCAGAGAAGTCAAGCAACACATTGATCTCATCCGGGCCCCTTTTGCATGCAAAGGAAAGCAGCTGGAAGACAAAATGGTACAGAAATCACAGCAGGATGTGGACATGGAAGTCGTTCCTGACGATCTGTCTGGAAAATCTCCTTTAGAGGCTCAGAACATCTAAATTTTTAACTTATTTTTTACATAAGGTGACTCAAATGAAAAGGTGACTTAAAATACATTTCTTTTACATTGCTATCTGTAAAACATTAGATATTGTAGATGCTGGTTTGCATCTCAATGTTAAACCCTCACAGATAAATGTACTTATATAAATTATGACGATTCTGTAAATACAGAAGTGAATTGTGAACATAAAATGGTCACACCATTTGGCAGCATTTATGTAAAAACTAATGACAAAAAATTTATGGTTAATGATATATAAAATTTTCTAAAACTTTTTTTTCCCTTTATTGATTTTTTTAGAGAGAGAGGAAGTGAGAGGGAGAGAGAGATAGAAACATTGATGAGAGAGAACATTGATTGGCTGCCTCCTGCATGCCCCCCACTGAGGATTGGGCACACAACCTGGGCATGTGCCCTGACCCGGAATCCAACCAGCGACCTCTTGGTGCATGGGTCCACCACTCAACTACTGAGCCACACCAGCCAGACAAAAAAAAATTTTCTTTGAAGTAAAAATGATATAATGTTTAAATGTATATAAATATATTCAGACAATGAAAATGCAATTGTTAAAAAAGAGTTAGACAGCCCGGCCGGTGTGGCTCGGTTGAGCATCGACCCATGTACCAAGAGGTCGCCGGTTCGATTCCCGGTCAGGGCACATGCCCAGGTTGTGGGCCCCATCCCCAGTGGGGGTCATGCAGGAGGCGGCCAATCCATGTTCTCTCTCACCGATGTTTCCATCTCTCTCTCCCTCTCCTTTCTCTCTCTCTAAAAAATCAATGAAGAAAAAAAAATTATTAAAAAAAAAAGTTAGACAATCCTGATGACTCCTTACTGATAAAAAATACTAAGAGCACAATTATTGAGCATTTGTGGCGCTCTTACATACATTTCCTTACTTGAAGCTCAGAACAACGCAAGGAACTGTGTAATCTGTGGTGGAGGGTGAGAGGTTCCTTGGCACAAAAGAAAGACTCAAGGAACCTCAGGATAGAAAAAGAGGAAGGGGGTGGGGGGCGAGGAGCAGGAGGAGGAGACGTGGGGGAGGAGCAGCGGAAGGAGGGGGAGGGGGAGGAGGAGGAGGACGAGAAGGAGACAACAACTGCAGCCAGGTGAGACGCAGGAAGGAGGTAGGGCGCTCTTGCTCCTCAGTGTCTGCGACCACCGGCGTCCCTCTTTCCCTCTGTCTCAGACGGGGAGGTCTAGAAGAGCATCATCCTAGATCACCTCTCCTCTCTCCAAGGACCTTCGAGGGAAGATGGGCCAACGGAAGTGTCGCCCCTCAGCGTCCAGCGCGCAGAGTCCGGGCTTGTGGGGGAGCATGTGCCCGATGTCTCTTCTGGGTAAGAGCGGACTCCAGGATAGTCCTGCTGTTCTCCGAGGAACAGTAGGACAGACGGCTTGCCAGCTCCGTGGCCCCTGAAGGAGGAGCGACGATTCAGGCCGGGGCCCCTCGATGGGCTGAGCTAAGAGAAGCAGCAGGGGAGCGGGCTGCCCTCCTGCCGCCGAAGGTTCTCTCCTCCCGTCGTTACAAAAGTTTGATCCAACTCCCTTCTCGAGCAACGGAGAGGCGGCCGGTCGTGTCCGACGGTTGGGGAGTGCGGGTGTGGGTGTGTTTCTGTCCCCAAGAGCACAGCTGGGCTGGGAGAGGAGGAGGGGGAGGGGAGCCGGTGCGAGAGGAGAAGTAGCTGGCTGTCCCGGCGGGGAAAGGACGCGCTGGAAAGGGAGCCCAGAGCCGCGAGTCTCCAGGCGAAGGCAGGGCTCGAGCCTCGTTGCCCTGGAAGGGGTGCCTCCTTCGGACCTGGCCGGAGAAGGTCTGTGGGGCGCTAGGCCGTGGGGCGACGTCTGCCACGCTTTCTCAGCACCACGGACCGCGTGGCCTTTGTGGTGCTGGTGGAGTCCCCGCGGGGCCAGCTGCGTTCTGGGGAGAGGGCATGTTTGGCACCTTCTGGGCAGAAAGGAGGCGTGGCGCAAGGTGGGGCGAACCCGCGTGGAGTGGGGCGGGAGGGGCGCGGGGCGGCACCACAGAACAGATGTGGTCCTCACCCACCGGGGGAGGCCAGGGGCGAGCGCGAAGGACTGTGCCCCCCACCACCACACACACTGGCAGAGACTGCGCGGTCCAGTTTCCCACACGTGGGGAAATCGCAGAGGTCAGCACCGTGCAGCCTTCCCGTCCCTTCTTCTACACTCGGAGTCACCACCCCGCCCCCCGCAAACGCACACGGGAGACCATCCCCACCCCCACCCGCGTCGGCCTTTCTGACCGCCCGGCAGCAGCGGCACCAGACCCAGCGACTCGCAGCCACTACGGTGTCATCTGCATCCTCCCCCTGCGGCCTCTGCGGGCTGGGTCCCCGTCATCCACCCCAGTGGACACAGTCATCCGACAGGTCTTCGGAGGGGACAGGGAGAACGCGCCCAGCGCCGGCGCGAGTCTACGGGTTTAAGGCAGCAGCCGTGGTCGCCGGGGTGGGATTGGCCCGCGGCGCCGCTGGTCGGACCTTCTGGGGTTGGTTTCTAGTCCCCCCTTCCGCTTGTGGCAGCCGGCAGCGCTTCCCACGCTGTGCCGACTTCACACGCCTCCTTCCTTACGCCGGTTCTCGGCACCTCCCTACACCGCTTGAGGGACAGACGGGACAGGCACCCCGACGGGGCGCGCTCAGACCCCCCATCCGAAGGCCGAGTGAGCATTTTAGGTGCAGAACGACCTGGGAGGCCCGGCCGCCGCGCGCGTTCCCGGGGCGCACACCCACCCTCACACCTCTCAGTGCTGAGGGGCTCGCGTGCAGCCCACCGGGATGTGGCGTCCGCGGGGCCGTGCGGACCTGAGCGCGACGCCGAGGAGCCCTCAGCAGCCGCTTGTGCAGGAGGGCGGCCGCCGTGGAGAAAAGCAAGACCAGTGCGCCCGGACAGGGGCCCGCGCGTGTCCCTTCTGCGGGACTGAAGACTCACTCCGTGCCAGGAGCACACCACACCACACTGGTGGTGAGGAAGCAGATTCCTGCAGGGACAGATGTCAGATGTCGCAAAAATAATAATAAATACAGTAAAATAAGTGATTCCCTGACCGGGAATCGAACCCGGGCCGCGGCGGTGAAAGCGCCGAATCCTAGCCACTAGACCACCAGGGACTCAGTGACAGTCTGTTTTCCTCTGTGACTCAGAAGAGAGTGACGTTTCTCCTGTGCTCCGAGGGCCTTTGCGAGGGCGGGAGGTGGAGAGAGGCACGTCTCCTGTCCTCCCAGGAATGCTTTCATAAGGCCAAGTGCTCGCCCTGCCGTCTCCACCGAGAGAGCCCGCGCAGCCCGCCACGACCACACGTCCCCAAGCGAGCTGTCCCGCCCCCGCCGCCCCTCCGAACCGCCGCAGAGATGCGTCTTTGCAAGGTGGCCGCGAGTGGAGAGGTCGCCGGCCGGCAGTGGACCAAGTGGTCCTGAGGAGGCGAGAGGGGAGACCAGCATTTCCCCTCCACAGTTGATGGAAATGCCATCCTTTCGGACGCTCTGGCCAGAAAACACTTGTTCTCTCCTCGCCAGAGTTTTCCCACATCCGATGAGGCGAGAATTCGTATTCTGTCGTCTGTCAGGTGTGCGGACCTGGGTCTGCACGAGGGATTCTCCACCTCGGCGCAGTGCATGCTTGGGGTCTGATCAGTTCTGTGGGGAGGGCTCCGCCCGTGGGTTGCAAGGTGTTGAGTTACACCCCTGGCCTCTGCTGACTAGACACGGGGGGACTCTCTGGCCTCCCGCCCCTCAGTCGCGACCATCAAAAATATCTACAGATGAGGCCTGGAGTCACAGCGAGGGCCGGGTGTGGGCGTGGGGAGGTGACCAAATCGCCTCGGATTGAGAACCAGCCGGGTGCACAGTCCCTGCTGTTTCTGGTCTCGCAATTTGCGCAGACGACTTTCCTGATCAGGGCGCAGGGGACGATTCAGCTCTCGGCACCCGGCTCAATTGGGCGTGGGATTTGAGACTTTCATCTCCAGATCAGCCTCTTTTGAGCCTGTCCACGAGGGCCAGCGCGGCAGAGGGCTGGGTCCCTTTGTTGAGATTCCTCTCGCTCCTTCCAGAACTTCACACGTGTTTGCGTCGAGCCTGCAGAGAAGACTTAGGGGCCACTTTCTTCGGCTTCCCCGGGCATCCCGGAGGAGCAGATGCGCGGTGCCCCGGGGAGAATGGGGTTTGATTGTGATGCCCTAACCCCGGCACCCGACCTCCACCCCCTCCCTCGCGCAGCCTTCCCGGCTGCCCCACCCTCCGGGTCCCACCCGCCGGGATTGTCACGTCCTGGCTCAGCTTGAGCTCTGGAGCCGCCCAGGCCGGCAGTGACCCCTAGAGGAAACCAGCTGCCCACTTCAGTCCTGTCTACGAGGGACCCCGAAGCGTCCTGACAGGAAAGAAAGGCGCTGAATCTTCTTATTAAGTAGGCGGAAGAGAAGAGAACATCCTGTGAGGTTTCAAGGCCACGAAGTCGACCTCCTGTGGACCCGCATCCCCCGGCGGCTGGTGAGGGTGAGTGGAGTCCGGATCTCCAGTTTGCCAAAACAGACAAAGCAGAAAACGACCCGGCTACTGGTGAATAGGCGATCCCTAGTCTTCCCAGTGGATAGTTCTTGAACTTCCCTGGCCAAGATCCTCGTGGATTCCAAGGATGCCACCGAATACTTTTTATTTTCCCAACTGCTCTTATAGGAGGAAAGATCAATCTGGTGTGAAGCATTTACAAAAACCACTACATTTTTTTAAAAGCAATTATTGTTGAGACTGTCACTTTATATAAACATGTTTCTACCGAAGTTCCTTTTCCCTAGGAATGCTCATCAGTGTCTCCTCTTTCTCCAGTCACTGACATCCAGTGCCAGACCCCTGAAATCTGTGTTCTGGTTCCAGCCTGTTCTTCCCCTCTCTATATCTGCCCTCTTCCGCATCTTTCAGAGGCAGGAAAAATATGCTCTCCCTCAGCCTCCCATTTGCAACATTGCACTCTGATCAGTTCAGCAAACTGGGGGCCCTCCGTGGGACTCTATCTCCCTAGAAAGAGAAGAAATTGTAAATAGCACAAAGCTTTGTACATGTCACAGTCAGAAATAAAGAAAACTTTTTCTGAGATCAAAGACCAGAAAAGTGAGCTAACTCTACCCACCACCAGCCTCATTGGAAAATCCAGACTTTGTATCATTTCAAATGTTCAGCTGTCCAGCAGACAGAGATTTATTCTCCCCAGAGGCTACAATGGAGGATCTTTGGCAACAGTGAGGCAAACATGTAGAAGAGGGTTAAAAAACAGGCATATTTTGAGCTATATGATGGTTACATGAGTTATTATATGCTTCAAAACGTATTGTGCTGAGTGAAAAAGAACAGAACTGGGGACTTGCACTTCCTGACTTTAAGAGGCACCATGAGCCCTTAAGGGTCAGGCAATGTGTAAATGACATCATGATACACAAATTGATAAATGGACTGAGTTGAAAGACTTGAAACTGACCCACAGCTCAAAAATGGTGAATTAGTTTTCAATGAAAGCAGTTCAGTGGGGAGAGAAAATAGGTTCACTATTAGGATATGAGGGAGCGGGGGTGGAACAGCTTTATTTCTACTTCACACTGGACACAAAAGTTCATTTGAGGTGCATCATAGACCAAAACATAAAGGTATAAAGCATTTTGAAGATGCCCTGTGACTTGGTATTAGGCAAAGATTTTTAAACAAGGCCCAGGAAAGATATGTACAAAAAAAAGACATGATAAGCTAGACTTCATCAATATTAACCATACCTCCTCATCTAGAGACACCACTAAAAAATTAAAAAGCAAGCCACAGAGATAAAATATTTACAAAACATATCTGACTACAGACCCTTTAATTATAATGTATAATGAGCTTTTCTAACCTGATAATAAAAGTATTGAACAACCCAAGGTTTTTAGATGGGTAAAAAGACATGAAAAGATACTTCAGAAATGAAGATACTATACACATGGCCAACAAAACATATAGTAGAATGTTCAGTATTTTTAGCTGTCATAGAAATGAATATCAAAACCACATGGAGCCCTGGCCGGGCGGCTCAGTAGTTAAAGCATTGGCCTGAGCACCAGAGGGTCTTGGGTTCAATTCCTGGTCAAGAGCATGTACCTGGGTTGCACATTCCATCCCCAGCCCCTGTTGGGACTCGTTGAGGAGGCAACTAGTCGATGTCTCTCTCATCGATGTTTCTCTCTCCCCTACTCTCACTTCCACTCTCTCTAAAAATCAATAGAAAAAATATCCTCGGTGAGGATTAACAAACAAACAAAAAAACCCACATGGAGATACCACTATTCCCAATAGCACAGCTAAAATTGTAAGGAGAGGAAACACCCGAATCTTGGCAAAGATGTTGAACAACCATAACTCTCACACATTGTTGATGGGAATATAAAATGGTACAACTACTTTGGAAAAATCTTAGTGATTTTTATGAAGTTGTGTGTATAACACTCTTGGGTATCAGACATTCTTCACCTAGGTTTTCTCCAAGAGAAATAAAAACATATGTCCACAAAATCACTTGTGAAAAAAAAGTTCAGCCCGGCTGGTGTGGCTCGGTGGTTAAGCATTGACCCATGCACCAGGAGGTCGTGAGTTCCATTCCCAGTCAGGGCACATGCCCAGGTTGTGAGCCAATCCCCAGTGGGGGGTGTGCCAGAGGCAGCCGATTGATGTTCTCTCTCATCGATATTTCTATCTCTCTCTTTCTCTCCCTTCCTCTCTCTCTAAAATCAATAAAGAAAAAAAAATTTTTTTAAGTTCAGTATTTAGTATATTATTCAGAATAGCCAATACTGGAAATAGCCTAAATGCTCATTATCAGATGAATGGTAAACAAACCATGTTATATTCCTGCCATGGAATACTACTCAGCAATGAAAGAGCAATGACATCCGCTTTACTCAACAATGAATAAAGGCAGAGATGTTATGCAGAGAAAGAAGTGTGCAGAAGAGTGTATTTGCACTGTGATTCCAACTGCATGAATTTCTAGAAAAGGCAAAAACGAAAGGAGTCAGGACAGTGATTGCTAACAAACAAAGCAGAGGACAAGGATGATGATTTGGGTGAGTCTACATTATTGACGGAGTGGTCACTACGCCCAGGCACACATGACAACACAGTATGAAGTGGAGTTCTCCTGCTGGCCCAGTCTAGCAGATGTACATGTTGAGGTACTGTCAAAAGTTCCAAAAGAGCAGAAGTAAAACTACTGGATCACTGAAATAGTAATCAATAAGGGTTTATTGTGCATCAAAAGACAGTTCGGGAAATCAGGAACACTCAAACCAAATACGGAATGAGGCTCAGAGGTAAACTGTTATAAACCAGCTTATGTAGTGAGAAGGCAGTGACTGTTTATTCATCACAGTGATTAGTTATAACATTAGAAGTTTCCTAGTGAAAGGGAATTGTTTAAACATGGTTCAAGTTTTGTTTATGATTTTCTGAGGCACTAACCAGAAGTGGCCCAAGTTAAGTTTCACTTGTTTTGCAAAATAAGTTAAATTAACTTTTGCTTGTCTGATTAAACTGCTTTGTCTGCTCAGGGAATTTTCAAGTGTGTTTTTCAAGTCTCCATTTATGTTTGGTTTAAAATATTTTTAGTTTATTTTTATTTTTTAAATTTTTCTTTTTTTTTTTAAAGAAATTCTAACATCAATTTTTCTTTTTCTTTTTTTTTTCATTTATTTTATTTTATTTTTTTATTTATTTATCCTCACCCGAGGACATTTTTGCATTTATCTTCAGATAGAGCTGAAGGAAGAGAGGAAGAGAGAGAGAGAGAAACATCAACATGAGAGAGAGACATCGACTGGTTGTTGCCACCCACACGATCCCAACCAGGGCCGGGGACAAACTGCAACTGAGGTACGTGCCCTTAGCAGGAACCGAACCCGGGACTCTCTGGTCCGCAGGCCGACGCTCTAACCGCTGAGCCAAACCGGCCAGGGCTAAATTTATTTTTCAATTACAGTTGACACAATATTATATTAGTTTCAGGTGTACAACATAGTGATTAGACGTTTGTATAACTTATGAAGTGATCACCCCAATACGTCTAGTACCTATCTGACACCATACATAGTTATTGCAGTGTTATTGACTGTATTCCCTATGCTGTACCTTACATCCCTGTGACTATTTTTATAACTGGCAATTTGTAGTTCTTAACCCTTTTCACCCACACACCCCAACCCCTCTCATTTGTCCATTTGTGTGTGATTTAAACAATTTCCCCCTGTTGGTGATGCTCTCAGCAGTATCATAAACCAGTCTAGTGTTACTCTCCTTACTCTCCGTTACCACCATTGACATAGGCCAAAGAATCACATATTTGCTGTTTCCACTAGTTGAGTCGTCAGGACGCAGGGTCATGTGGTCACTGTCATCATCATTTAAGTGTCTACTATTGTTCAATTCTTCCAGTTGTCTGATCCTGACGGATACCATTTGGCGTGTGAGTGGCTGCTCACAGGCATTTAAAAATCCTTGAGAGTGTACTAGAGAGGTGGATACGGTGAATACAAGGAGACCAATGGCCAAGGACTGCCCAAGTCCCAGGAGCAGAGTTTCCCAGGATCCAACGTTTAAGCAGTTAAACAGGTTTACCTAGGAGGTGTCACTTATCTGATGCAAACTTTTTCCTTTTAATCTGGTCTTTAAGATCCTTTAGAATTTGAATAAGACAGAAGCAACATTTTCCAGCAATGACAGCACATGAGAGTCTTTGCTGGGCAGTTGGGGTATGGACTCCGGTATTTGGGCTGCACTGAAGAGAACGCGTTTCCTTGGGTTTCCTTGTGCTGCGAGTATGAGCAGAGAAGGCAGTCGGGTTAGTGAGTGTAGGGTTCCCTTCCCTTTCCCTGAAATGGTGGCGCCAGAGGAAAGCGCTGGTCTGTGCCCCCAGATAAGAAAGGGCCGCGGCCTGCGCGGGTGTGAACACTGTAAAAGTTAGGCTCTGCACAAGGGATCTTGCCGTGACTCGGATTCGAACCGAGGTTGCTGCGGCCACAACGCAGAGTACTAACCACTATACGATCACGGCGCGCCAACACCCAAGTGCCCTTGGGCTCCTCGCCCTGTGAGCTTTGACGTAAACCATTCCACTTGCTGCGCTTTGTTCTGGAACAACTGCAGGTGCTCTTCTCGCTCCTGCTCGCTCTCCGTTTTTCCTTCCCTTTCTCCCAATTCTGGTGATAAAACAAAACAGAAACCCCCAGCAATTCTCAACTCCCCAGATACGGCAGAGCCTCTGCCCTCCTGGTAAGGTCCCTTGTCCTGGTCCACGTCTCCCCCGCACTTTCCCGCCCCTTTGCATTTGCCCCTTTTTACCCCCACCCCACCCCCTCTTTCCGGTTCCGTCGCACCGATCGCTGCGGAGTGGAGCCCGGGGAGCACCAGCGGCGCAGACCGTCGGTGCGGACGGAGCAAACGGGAAGAGCAATCCCTGGGGCTCACAGGCCGTTCAGCTTCCCTTGGGCCCCACTCGGCTCAGGCCCAGGGGGTCGCGGTCCCGGGCGTCTCCGGGCGCTGGCATCTGAGGTGGGAGTTCAGCAAGGCCAGGGAGACCGGTCGGCTGCCCCACTGCCTTCAGAGGCGCCCAATGCCCGGGTTTCAAACGCGACCAACACGCAGCGTCAATTCCATCACTCCGGTTTTCCGAGGTTTTTAAGTCAGCACTGCCCTCTCTCCAGCAGCTGGGGAATGGCTCTACCTAGAGGTGACTAAGCACTTGCTCTTTGCTGCCTTGAAAGTGTGATCCCCGTCGGTTCCTGTGGTGTGATCGGTTAGTGCCCTCAGCTGTTCATTGGGAGGCTGGTGGTCCGAGCCCACGCAGGAACACTCCCCTTATTCTTAAAGGGCAAAAGCCAAACCTTTGCGGCTCTTTCATTGCACATTCTCTCTCAACCATTACTGGAAAGAGGCCTCCTCCACTACTACCCTCTTGTTTTCTAGACTCATGCACAACAGGACGACCTTGGCCAAGGTCTTAAGATCAAGGGTGGAAAACAGGTCAAGGGAAATCCGGAAGTCATTGTTTGTACTAGTATTTTTTGAACACTTTCCATATACTTTTCAAATTAAATTGTTTGTCCCTGTGGGATTAGTATTATGCTGTACTCATCATTCTTGTGTATATATATATGGCCACTTGTTCAAGCATTTCTGTAGGGTAGAGTCCTGGAAGAGCAATTGCGCTAACACAATGTTTACATGCTTTCTATAGGATTCCATTTTCTCTCCTTTTGTTTACTTATTACATATCACCCTTTCCTTTGTTATTCAGTGACTGTTTTAGGCTCTATAGCACACATCTGTAACTTACCAGTCTGCCTTTAAGAAAGTGGTTCTCAACCTTCCTAATGCCGCGACTCTTTAATACAGTTCCTCATGTTGTGGTGACCCCCAACCATAAAATTATTTTCGTTGCTACTTCATAACTGTAATTTTGCTACTGTTATGTCTTAGGCGACCCCTGTGAAAGGGTCATTCGACCCCTAAAGGGGTCGCGACCCACAGGTTGAGAACCGCTGCTTTAAGTGGTAGCGCACCTCTTCCCATTTCCCCCCTGGCCTGCCCTTATGCTGTAGTTGTCATGCATTGCACTTGACATATGCCATAAACCCCACAATCCACCGTTATTGCTGTTGTTTCATCTGTCTCACATTTTAAAGAGATGTAAATAATAAGAAAGATATCTTACATCATATACATCTCACATCTTATATATTTTCCCGTGCAGGTACCATTTCTGTCGTCCTTCATCCAGGGTGGGGAACATCTGGCCCGTGGGCTGTATAAGGCCTGTGAAATCAGTACCAGCTAACATCACACGCCTCATCAAATTAGCCTGACCAAATATAGCAGGTTAATTTTTAAGTTGATAATTTTTTATGGCCCACGAATGATGTTATAAATATCCAAATGGCCCTTGGCAGAAAAAGGTTCCCCACCCCTGGAACACCCGGATTTCCACCTGGTATCAGTGTCTTTCATGGAGGACTCCTTTCACATTGCTTGTAGTGTGGGTCTGCTGGTGATGAAGTCTTTCAGCATTTATACATCTATAAATGTCATCATTAATATTTATTTATTTATTTGTTGTTAATCCTCACCCCAGGATATTTTTCCATTGGTTTTTAGATAGAGTGAAAGGGAGGGAAGGAAGGCGAGAAGAGAGAGACACATCAATTGGCTGCCTCCCGCACTTGAGTGGACTGTTGGGATCAAGAGTCCCAGGCATGACCCCGGGATTCAAACCTGCAACCCAGGCACCTGCCATTGACAAGGAATCTAACCTTAGGTCCTTTGGTCTGCGGACTACACTCTAACCCCAGAGCCAAACTGGCCAGGGTTCACCTTCATTTATGAAAGACTTCTGGGAGGGGGCATTGAATTCCACTTTTACTTCCCCACCATCAAAACTATAAAGCTGCTGCTCCATCATCTTCTCAATCGCACTGTTTCTGGTGAGAAATCTTACATAATCTTTTTGTTTTCTGTATGTACCATAAATAGGAGAATGGGAAGGATGCAGAGTGTCCCGCTGGGGAAAGAGGATGAGGACAAAGAGAACAATGAAAGTGGAGAGGAGATGTGAGAGATGGGGTGGGGGGCAATAGAACGAATGGGAGGAAGAGGGAGAGGGGAGAGGTGCAGAAGGAGTTACAGTCCCTGGATAGTTCTGTTCACCGGGCCCCCATTCCGACAGCTCCCACCACCGTGGCATCCCCGCCTCTCACCTTGAGCTCCCAGACCCAACAGGCCTCTCAAGGAGGGACAGTCTCCCCACACATCGCAGTTCTCACCTCATTGGATTCTCTCCTCGACCCTGTCAGAGCCCGGTTCTCCAGGTGTCCTGGCCATCCTGTGATCTCTCAACATCCTTTCAACAGAGTTCTCTTCTTAAATCGGCCCGAGTCCATTTCTGTTCTTGAAGTCACAAACCTTGACTGACCTTGAAGTTCTCCTGGAGGAGAGCTTTCTGTTGTTTGTTAGTGTTCAACTTCTTGGTTTTCCAGGAGGAAGTTACATCTCCTCAAACTTTGAGAAAAACTTCCTCTCCATAACAAGAGAGGCCTCTGTGCCTCCTTCCTCCTTGACTCACCTTCATCCAGCCTCGAGGAACAAAATGTAATACCTCTTCCAGCAACAGTGGGAGCCGTTCGGACTGTTTTTCCACCAGCAGCCTTTTTCTATCAATGCTTATTTTTCTGTTCTGTTATTGGGTAAGGAGAGAAATGGCTCTGGGATAAAATAACGAAGTAAAGGGGCAATGAAAGACACGGGTTATTGCTCAACCTGTGTGGCTCAGTGGTTGAGCATCGATCTATGCACCAAGAGGTCACCACTTCGATTCCTGGTCAGGGCACATGCCCAGGTTGTGGGCCCAATCTCCAGTGGGGGCCATGGTCTCATCAATGTTTCTATGTTTCTATTTCTCTCCCTCTCTAAAATCAATAAAGAAAAAAAATTTTTAAAGAAAAATACAGATTATTATTTTGAGATATGTGGATTTATATC
Source organism: Tadarida brasiliensis (assembly GCA_030848825.1). Lineage (NCBI taxonomy): Eukaryota > Metazoa > Chordata > Mammalia > Chiroptera > Molossidae > Tadarida > Tadarida brasiliensis. The sequence goes on from CM061275.1 coordinate 20,648,843, forward strand.
TATTACACATGTAACTATTTAGTGTGGTAGTATTTTGTGTATATAAGTATCATATATACAAGAAGAAAACTTGGGTACACATACCCTCTGGCCCAGCAATGAGTGCTCTTGAGTACCTTATTAAGTGTTCATTTTTTAAAACCGTGCAATTTCCAGGTTATGATATATTGAGAACCTGGAATGGAATTGACTTGACCAAGCTCAGAAAACAGTCTGTGATGGTGAACGTGTCAGCGCCCTGCCCTGTGACCTCCCTGTTAGGAGGTTGATTTTGAGTCACTGCAGGTGAGTGTTTTATATACACGTGAAACATGGCTGATTAAATTGTGTTGTAAATCAAACAAATGTACGTTTGTTGTAAGAAAAACGTACTACAACAACAAAAACCCCAGAAGTGTATGAAAAGGAAAAAGAAAGTCCCCCCGCCCCCCAATCCCACTCCCCTGCTGACACCTTTATACCTACGTGTGGGAGGCTGTGGTGGCTTCGGAGTCTGATGGGTGCTGTGTGGCCAAGGGACCCAGGAAGTCCCAAGTCCTGTCCTGACAATCACCTGCCCTCTCTGGGCAATGGGAAACGTGTGACGGCACCGAAAAGGAAAACAGCACTATTTGCAGAAATTTCGCCTCAGGACGGAAACTCTGGTAAACTGAGGCAGAACAGGTGGTTTATGATGGAGGCTCAAGGGGCTCTTCTCTGCCCCTAAGGCGAGAGTGAATTCCACCTCATTTTCTGAGGTGCAGGTGGAATGACAGAAGATCAACGGCGAGAGGCGGAGAGACGCCGCTGCCCGGCCACGCAGCGACCGGCCCTCCGTCCCGCGGGGCAGGGAGGACACGCCTGGGGCGCGGGCCCTGGGACGCTCAGGCCGCCGTGTCGCCTCTGGAGGGAAGGGCCGCCCCACGGAGAGCAGCAGACGGATCCAGCCGGCCGGGTCCTCATCTCCGTGGGGCCCTCTGTTACTTAGAAAAGGGCCGCTTTTCTCTTCACAAAGGGGTGCTTCCCCCCTCTTGAGCCCTCGGGCCCTGTTTCAAGCCGGGAAGGACGTCCCTTGGGCGGTGCTCCTGCTGCCGCCCTGCTCCCTCGTTCCCGTGTCCTGCTCCCTCGCTTCCTCCTCTGGAGTCGGTGGGACACCTGGTCCTCTAGTGGCGCGGTCCACACAACAGGGCAGCGAGAGCAGGTGACCGAGGCTGGGGCCCCTTCGGTTCTGGCCGTCGCTGGGCGTCGGAGGCCCCCCGGGCAGGCCACCAAGGGGCCCAGCAACCAGGCCAGTGCCACCCTGGGCCTCGGGGGTGAAAGGCAGGGGCAGCGTCCACCGAGTCCTGGCGGACCGGGGGTCTGCACACGACGTGGTGTCACTACCCCGATTGCCCCATTATGAGTAAGTGGGAGGCGTGAGACACTGTGACGTGGCAGCGCTGTCACTGGTGATTGGGTCTTAGTTTGTGGGTTGGAGGTTGGAGACCTAAATTGGCAGTCCTGTTTTATTTATTTCTTTATTTATTTTATCTTTTTGGTTATCATCACCAGAGGATATTTTCCATTGATTTTTTAGATATGGTGGAAGGGAAAGACGGAGGGAGGGGGAGAGAGAGAGAGAGAGAGAGAGAGAGAGAGAGAGAGAGAGAGAGAGATCTATGTGAGAGAGAGAAACATCTACCCGAGAGAGACACATTGGCCGGTTGCGCCCGACCAGAAGGGCAGAGGATCACATAGAATCCGAGGTGCCGCCCTTACCAGGACTTGAAAGTGCTACTCTTCAGTCCTCAGGCTCACGCTCTCTCTAACCGCTGAGCCAAACCAGCTGGGGCAGTTTTTCTTTTTTTTTTTTTTAATTTTAACATTTTTATTGTGGTAAATAATGAAACTACACCACCAACTTACACCATACACAAGAATAAACTCAAAATGGATAAAAGACTTAAATGTAACTTGTGAAACCATAAAAATCCTAGAAGAAAGCGTAGGCAGCAAAACCTCAGACATCACACGTAGCAGAATTTTCACTGATACATCGTCTAGGGGAAGAGAAACAAAGCAAAAAAATTAATAAATGGGACTATATCAAACTAAAAAGCTTCTGCACAGCAAAAGAAACCAGCATTAAAATGAAAAGGGAACCCACTCTTTGGGAGAGCATATTTGTCAATGATACATCAGATAAGAGGTTAATATCCAAAATGTATAAAATACTCATATAGCTCAACCAAAGGAAAATAAACAATCCAGTTAAAAAATGGGCAGAGGACCCTGACTGTTGAAGGCCACTTTAGCTTTAAAAGGGTTAAACAGTCTCTGTGAGCTGCTTTTGAGAAAAACTTTGTTCTGCAGGGGTCGTCCCAACCCTAAGTCTTTGCACAGATATGAGAACTATGTAAAAGGAGGCACACAGTAACCTTGCCTCAAGATAAACAGAACTAGGGAGACATGCAGTAACCTTGAAAACTGTTGAATCTTTCTGCAAAGTTGCTAATTGCTAACCTCATCTGCTTCTGTACGTGCTTGCTTGCCATGGACTGCAAAAACCATGCCCTTTATAAGCACCCCCCTCCCTGAGCTCGGGACTGCTTCCCTCCTCTGCAAAGGTTGGGAACAGTCCCTGCCAGGTAATAAAGCTCTTTCAATTTGGCCTATAGTGGAGCCTGAGTGTTTGCTTCTCGCGGGTTACAACATTGACCAGTTTGGCTCAGCGGTTAGAGCGTTGGCCCACGGACCGGAGAGTCCCGGGTTCGGTTCCCGCTAAGGGCATGAACCTCGGTTGCAGTTTGTCCCCAGCCCCAACCAGGCCATGTGGGTGGCGACCACTGGTGGATGTATCTCTCTCACATCCATGTTTCTCTCTCTCTCTTCCTCCTTCTCTTCCTCCCACTCTATCTGAAGATAAATGCGCAAAAAAAAAAAGTGTCATCGGGTGAGGATAAAAAAAATAATGATAAAAATAAAAAATTGGGCAGAGGACCTGAATAGACAGTTCTCCAAAGAGGACATATAAATGGCCAAGAGACATATGAAAAAATGTTCAACGCCTCTAATCATCAGAGAGATGCAAATTAAAATGACTATGAGGTATCAGCCAACACCTGCCATTATGACTGCCATCAACAAATCATCAAACAACAAGTGCTGGTGAGGATGTGGAGAAAAAGATACTCTAATACACTGCTGGTGGGAATGCAGACTGATGCAGCCACTATGGAAAATAATATGGTGTTTCCTCAAAAAATTAAAAATTGAACTGCCATTTGACCCAGTGATCCAACTTCTCAGAATATATCCTAAGCAGCCTGAAACACCAATCAGAAAGACTATATGCACCCCTATGTTCATAGCAGTGCTATTTACAATAGCTAAGATATGGAAACAGCCCAAGTGCCCATCAGCAGATGAGTGGATAAAAAAAGTTGTGGTACATATACACAATGGAATACTATGCAGCTGTAAGAAAGAAAGATCTCTTACCCTTTGAGACAACATGGAGGGAACTGAAGAGTATTATGCTAAGCAAAATAAGCCAATCAGAGAAAGACAAGTACCACATGATCTCACTTAATTTATGGAATATAATGAACAAAATGAGCTGATGATCAAAATAGATCCAGAAACATGGAAGTATGGAACAGACTGGCAAACCTCAGAGGGAAGAGGGACTGGGAGGTAAGGGGGTGGGAAGAGATAAACCAAAGAACTTATATGCATATATGCATAACCAATGGACACAGACAATAGTGTGGGGAAGGCAGGAGGGGGGTGGAAACAGGGTGGAGGGGGTCAATGGGGGGAAAGGGAGGAACATCTGGAATACTTTCAACAATAAAGATAAAATAAATAAACAATAAAATGTTTAAAACAAAAAATAAATAAAATTTTTATTGCAGTATAATTGACACATATGTAACATTGTGTTAATTTCAGGTGTACAACAGAATGATTTGATATTTGTATATATTGCAAAGTGATCATGACAAGAAGTCTACTTAACATCTCACCTTACATAGTTACAGAATTTTTGTTGTAATGACAACTTTAGGATCTACTCTTTTAGTAACTTCCTTTTTTTTAACTTTTTTCTTTATTGATTTTTTTTTTTTTTTTTTTTTTTTGAGAGAGAGGAAGGGAGAGGGAGAGAGAGATAGAAACTTCGATGAGAGAGAACATCGATTGGCCGCCTCCGGCATGCTCCCCACTGGGGATTGGGCCCACAACCTGGGCATGTGCCCTGACCAGGAATTGAACCGGGAGCCTCCTGGTGCATGGGTCAACACTCAACCATTGAGCCACACTGGCTGGGCGAGTAACTTTGAAATATGCAATACAATATTTACTATAGTCTCCATGCTGTGTTATATCCCCAGGACATATATATTTTGTAACTGAAAGTTTCTACCCTTTGATTCCCTTCATCCACTTTGACCCCGACCCCATGCCTCTGGAAACAACCAATCCACCAGTTTAAGGAATAGGAAATAGATGACTATGGGAAAATGCATTTCCTGGAAAATATCCTTTCCTTCGTGCCTCTGATACCATTACAATGAACTAGTTATGAATAACTGGAAAGGAGCAAAGGGAAGGTGGAAGAATAGACGTATGCCCAGTAAAGTCTGGTTGAAATAGAGGAGGTGCTTGTCTGTCAGTCACACCTGGGAACAGGTCATTGGCCAGAGTAGGCTGGCCACTGCAAGCGTGGGAAGATTTAACATACTTAAGCTTCTAAACAAAGGAGTTCTCTCTTGCTCTCTTGCCTCTTGCACTCCTGGCTGTGGGACTCTCACGCTCCTGCATTTGCCCACATGGCCCACGGCCATGGGGAAAACACACAATGGACTAATGGACTGCAACTAGCCTAATGCTGAACTGGACCCAGCTCAACCATGGAACAGAAACTCTGAACACTGGCTTTGATTCTAGTTCTACGGAATCCCCAGCTGCACATTTTCCAGGACTGGATTAAGGGAAATGGGACTTTGGAATCCCAGGGATGTAATTCCTTGCAAATAAAGCTTTCTACCACATCTCATCTTCCATAGGGGCCTCTGGAAATGCTTATTCCAATGGTACCCCAAGAACCTCACTCCCACTAGCAATGGAGAAGGACCATCCATACATTTCTCTGATAACACCTCCTCCTACTTTGTTTCCTACTACAGGATGTGTTTATATGAGCACGTTTGGTTTCCTTTGGACCTGACCTCGTCTTGCATTCCCAGTCCCAGTAGGGTCTGCGCGGATCCCTGTGTACCCTTCCCGACATGGCCAGGAGGAGGCGACCTGGTCCTTCCCGAGAACCCTCGCCTTTTCCTTGGTTGAACTGGTACATACAAGGAAAGGATTTTAGCTAAATCACATTCCCCCAAACTTTGCCTGTAAAATGTAAGTGGTGCTGAAACACAGGTTATCTTACAGTTAGTCATGCTAAGGCCCAGGCCTGGAGGAACGGGCTGTGGACGCTCAGCTTCCCCACCTTAGAGCCGCCTCTCTCAGTCTCCCCAAGACCCGCAAAGAGCCTGACGCGAGAGAAACACATTCGTGCTTCTTGCGTCGATGAAAAATATTCCCCACCTTTCTCTGATACTGGGAACCCATCAGGGCGTCCTGGTGGCATTCGTCACGTACAGGGCGGAGGAGCATAGACAGGAAGGAATCAGGGGCACGGGGAGGATGCGGAGTGTCCCGCTGGGGAAAGAGAATGAGGAGGAAGAGAACGGGGAAGGTGGAGAGGAGATGTGAGACAGGGGGTGGGGGGCATTGAACGAATGGGAGGAAGAGGGAGAGGGGAGAGGTGCAGAAGGAGTTACAGTCCCTGGGTAGTTCTGTTCACCTGCCCCCATCCCCACCTCTCACCTTGGGCTCCCAGACCCAACAGGCCGCTCAAGGAGGGACAGTCTTCCCACACATCGCAGTTCTCACCTCACTGGATTCTCTCCTCGACCCTGTCAGAGCCCGGTTCTCCAGGTGTCCTGGCCATCCTGTGATCTCTCAACATCCTTTCAACAGAGTTCTTAAATCGGCCCGAGTCCATTTCTGTTCCTGAAGTCACAAACCTTGACTGACCTTGAAGTTCTCCTGGAGGAGAGCTTTCTGTTGTTTGTTAGCGCTCAACTTCTTGGTTTTCCAGGAGGAAGTTTCATCTCCTCAAACTTAGAGAAAAACTTCCTTTCCATAACAAGAGTGACCTCTGTGCCTCCTTCCTCCTTGATTCACCTTCATCCAGCCTCGAGGAACAAAATATAATACCTCTTCCAGCAACAGTGGGAACCGTTCTGTTTTTTCACCAACAGCCTTTTTCTATCAATGCTTATTTTTCTGTTCTGTGTATTGGGTAAGGAAAGAAATGGCTTTGGGATAAAATAAAGAAGTAAAGGTGCAATGAAAAGCAGATTATTATTTTGAGGTATGTGGATTTATATCTATTACACATGTAAATATTTAATGTTGTAGTATTTTGTGTATATAAGTATTATATATACAATAAGACAACTTGGGTATACATACCCTCCGGCCCAATGAGTGCTCTTGAGTACCTTATTATATGTTCATTTTTTAAAACAAAATTCACATTGTATTTATGTTGAAATAGATTATACAAAATTGATTTTATCACCAAAAATAACAGCAATATTTTCTGTATTATTCATAGATAACTTCAAAATACATTTTTATAGGTTTTTAGGTTTTGCATATAAATCAGGATGAGGTGATAGATATGTTCATGGAAAAAGACAGAATAAAACAGACAAACCAGTTGTCAGTATCCATGGTGTCTGATCCTATCTTGTCTATGAAAGAGAAGCGTTCAACATATACACCTGCTAAAAAGCTTATGATATTCAATGATTAAAGTGCCTACATACACCTTATAGCTTTTCTATAAGATGTTTTCAAATTCCTTCAATATCAAATATAAGAGAAAACCTATTTTAAAAGCCTCTTAGGCCCAGCTGGTGTGGCTCAGTGCTTGAGCATCAACCCATGCACCAAGAGGTCACTGGTCCAGGTTTCTGGCTCAGTCCCCAGCAGGGGATGTGCAGGAAGCAACTGATGGATGTTGATGTTTCTCTCTCATTGATGTTTCTATCTCTCTCTCCCTCTCCCTCTCCCTCTCCCTCTCTCTCTAAAATCAATAAAAAATGTATTTTTAAAAGATGTCTCAGGTATTTTTTATGGTTTCTGAATTATCTGTAGGAAGCTGTAATTTAGTTGTATAGAGTTTGATATTTGTGTCCACCATGAAATCCAAATCATGTTTTTCTTTTTAAAATCCTCATCGGAGGATACTTTTTCCATTTTTATCTTCAGATAGAGTAGGGGAGAGAGAGAGAGAAACATCGACATGAGAGAGACAAATTGACTGGGTGCCTCCCACATGACCCCAACCAGGGCCGGGGACCAAACCGAAACTGAGGTACATGCTCTTGACCAGAATCAAACCCGTGACTCTTTGGTCTGCAGACTGACACTCTTCCACTGAGCCAAACCGGCCACGGCCCAAATCATGTTTTATATAAAAATTTATGCCAAGCAAATCTAAGTTACTTGACTGTAGGTATGTCAAAGTGTTCCTCAGGTATGCTTTGAGACACTTTCGCCCATTTTCATAGCGTTCATTGTCATCTTCATCACAGGAAGAATACACAGGCCCTTCAGCAATGCACAAACATTAGGGGAAAACTTGATGTCTGGCAGGTGGAGGGCTTCATAAATGATGGAAGCTCTATATCTTTCCCTGTGTGTTTCCACTTGATTCTCCAACAGTGCAGCTCAGCTGAGAGTGCATCAGGATTGGGTAGGTCACTTCTGTACATGTCAGGATGGTGCTCCTCCAATGTATTGAATTTGAGCTGTCCCATGACAGAGGGTACCAGAGATCAGCATGTAAGAGCTTTGAGGTGCTGTTCTGAGAATATATTTTTTTCATTTCTGAATGATGTGTTCCACTGTTGAAACACTTGGAGCTTCTTTATATTATAGTAACTCTCAGAGGTCAGCTGAGATTCCAGGTTCCATTGCTGAGCTCTGCAGAATTTCTCACGGAGCTTCATCTAAATATCAAGTTTGTTTGCCAAATTGGTGGCTTCCTCAAATCAAAATTCATGATAAACTTCAATATTTCCCATCACTTCATTTAGTGAATGCAGCACTGCAGTCAAGCTACTCGCTGCAAAGACCTCAAAAGTTCATCCCTGGAGATTTTCCCCAAAGGCTCTTGGAAAAGATAGAATGTTTTTAAGAACAAAAATGGTAACAATGAAATCAAAATCTTTTACTGCACTACAGAGTGCAAATGCTTGGCCCACTATACAGTTATTCCAGCTAATATTTGTTTCGCTGTTTATACCATCTCAACATAAGGTCCACTAAAATTTCAAAGGCATCATGCCCGCCTATCTACTGAGAATGGCAAATTTCCTTCCGTTCTTTACCCCTTTCTTTATTGTTCTGAAAGAGGACAGAAATTAGAGTATCAAGCTCTAAAAGCAGTTGTGATAGATGGAAAAAGAACAAACTTCCTCAGTTGTTCCTAGTGCAACAGACACTCCCATAACAGGCACCGATTTTGCCAACCACATATTTAGGCCCAGGAACAGCAGAGTGTGTAGACAGCTTGGGGATATTTCTCTAAAGTCTAGAAGCAAAACAATTCATTTTGGAAGAAAATCCACTAGACACAAGGTAATCCTGGCCACGACAATACTCCATGTTTAATCCCCACTTCTCAGGTATCGTAGTGTGAAATATCATAGTGAAAATTTCAGCATCAGCTTCTCTTCTCTCGGGTTACGAGCTTCGTCAACAAACCTCATCAAGGTGGGCAGGTGCTCTTCCCCTGCTATGTCCACTGCATTGCCAGTGATAATCGAAAAGAAGTAAGAGTAGCCCTGGCCGGTCTGACTCAGCGGCTAAAGCGTCGGCCCGCGGACCAATGAGTCCTGGGTTCGATTCCGGCCAAGGTCACGTACCTCGGTTGCGGTTCGTCCTCAGCTCTGGTCGGGGTCGTGCAGGAGGCAACCAGTAGATGTGCCCCTCTCACGTCAGTGTTTCTCTCTCTCTCCCTTTCCCTCCCTCTCTCTCTACCTGAAGATAAATAGAAAAATATCCTCTGGTAAGGATAAAAAAAAAAGAAAGAAAGAAATCAACAACAGCAATGCTCAGAATCCCCGGGCAGAAGGGGTGAAGAACAGGATGAAGACATTTTACCTTTAACCCTCAAAGAGAAGGAAAACAAAGAATCCTTAAAATCTTTATTTGAAATTTTGATTCTTATGGGAAAACAAAACATACCTCTGGGTGGACATGAAGCTGATGAAATCCCAGGTCTGTACTCCTGGTAACTTTGAAGCCCTGCTGGAGCGTCAGATAAATTTTGGTGAAGAGATTCTGAGAAAGTGCTTTGAGACAACAGCAGTCAACACACTGTTCTGTTACAAAACACAGCGAAACAGATGCCAGAGATCTGGGAGAGCTGCATTCGGGAAGAAACCCTCAGGGAGTGAGAGACTCTTGCTTCTTTTCTTTTTTTAATTTTTTTTTTAATCCTCACCCGAGGATATTTTTCTATTTATCTTCAGATAGAGGAGGAGGGAGGGAGGGAGAGAGAGAGAAACATTGACGTGAGAGGGACACATCGACTGGTTGCCTCCCGCACGATCCTGACCAGGGCCGGGGACCAGCCACACTGAGGTACGTGCCCTTGACCAGAATTGAACCCGGGACTCATTGGTCTGAGGGCCAACACTCTAACCGCTGAGCCAAACCGTCAGGGCTGTTGTTGATTTATTTATGTATTTGTTCATGCTCAGAAGTTTAAGTCAGTTTTTTCCTGTTTCAGTGTCCTGATTTCATCTTCACTCAACTCTTATTTGTTTTCTGTGCCTACTATGTGAGTTGTTCAAATGACTGGTAAGATCAAATATTGTTGGTATTGCATTATCTCAAAGAACTGTCCTATAAGGACTAGTTCTACAGATTATAGACGTCTCAAAGTGTTTGGCACATAATCGATAATGTTTATTTAGTTGATCAGGTGTTTTATCTTCTAAGTCTGCTCTCCTACAATTTTCCACCCACTTCTGGCATCTGGTCAGATCCCGCGGGAACCTGAAGAAGGCCCGGTCCCACTGCATGCTCCCCGCCTGCACTTCCAGGCAGTGCAGAAGTTCGCCGCATAGCCCGACTGCTTGCCAGCCCACTGTGGGGCCGGGGAAGGGAGTCAGGCCAGCCATATATGTTCTTTTTTTAAAAACCATGCAATTTCCAAGTCATGATATATTGAGAAACTGGAATGGAATTGACTTAGCCCAGCTCTCAGAAAACAGTCTGTGACTGTAAACATGTCAGAGCCCTGCCTTGTGACCTCCCTGTTAGGAGGTTGATTTTGAGTCCCTGCACGTGAATATGGTCTGGTTTGTCTGAGAGTTCTATAGAAACATGAAACATGGTTAATTAAATTGTGTTGTAAATCAAACAAATGTACATTTGTTGTAAGAAAAACGTGCTACAACAACAAAAACCCCAGAAGTGTATGAAAAGGAAAAAGAAAGTCCCCCGCCCCCCAAGCCCACTCTCCTGCTGACACCTTTATACCTACGTGTGGGGGGCTGTGGTGGCTTCGGAGTCTAATGGGTGCTGTGTGGCCAAGGGACCCAGGAAGTCCCAAGTCCTGTCCTGACAATCACCTGCCCTCTCTGGGCAATGGGAAACGTGTGACAGCACCGAGGAGGAACACAGCACTATTTGCAGAAATTTCGCCTCAGGACGGAAACTCTGTTATCAACCAGAGCTATTTTGGTAAAGAAGACTGCTTCTGATGCACTAGAAGAAGTCAATAAAAATGAAATTCGCAACAGTGAAAAGCTTAAAAGCCTACACTCTTTCAATACTATTAGTAATAATAGTATTTAATTGTGTGCATTGACATTATTTAAAACATACTAACATTGATTTAATTTATGTAAATCTTTGTCCAATGGCATTTATGCTGACAAGTCTGATACTTTATGATTCTTGGGAGATAGCAATCAACCTGTGTAAATTTAGACACAGATTTATAATATGATTACATGCCACCCAGACCTAAATTGGGTGAACATTTGTCAATTTAACAAATGTGCACCTCTCTTATTAAGTAAAATTAATCTAAAACAGCAAATAATGTATCGCTATGAAATGTGTATTTGAAATATAAATGCATTTAAGCAAAAAAAAAAAAAGAAGAAGAAAAAGCCCCTTAAAATATATAGAAAAGGGCCCTGGCTGGTTTTGCTCAGCGGTTAGAGCATCGGCCCGTGGACCAGAGAGTCCCGGGTTTGGTTCCCGCTAAGGGCATGGACCTCGGTTGCAGTTTGTCCCCGGTTGGGGTTGTATGGTCAATGTGTCTCTCTAACATTGATGTCTCTCTGTCTTCCTCCCTCTCTCCCTCCCGCTCTATCTGAAATGCAAAAAAATGTCCTCAGGTGAGTTTTAAAAAACAAACAAAAAAATATATAGAAAAGGTTTGGAGAAGATATAAATCACAGTTGTGTACTGATATATACAGAGACATTTTTCTAAGTAGATCATTTAGATATTGAAAAGATCAAATATTTCTATAAAAACTATACTTTAGGGAATCAATTTTGCATAATACAAAGTGAATCAATTTTGCATAATACAAAATGGAAATTTTAACAAAATATTATATTTGAAAAAAATACATAAATGGAATTCTATAAACTATGAATTAATTTAAAATCACTATGAAATATTTATATTATCTATCTGGGTACATTATATATTTAGACATGTGATGACACAAAAGGGTGCTGTGCCACAAAAATTAAGGTAAGACTCTTCTGAAGAAATGTGAGAAAAAAGAAATACAGAAATCAATGCAAGTAAAGTGAAAATTTGTTTTTGAAAACTAATAAAATGAAATTACAGTAGTATAAAATATGGTCATTGAAATTAGCAACATGAAAGTCATCAGGGTTATTGGTGATACGCTGGAGATGGACACAAACTTGGAGTGGGTTCAGAAGGGAATGTTTGCGTGTATAAATGAAGGAAGGGCGGTCCAGGAAAAATAAGTTGAGATGCAATGAAATTGTTTTTGACTGCTCAGTTTCGTTTGTTTGAAAAGTGGATTGTAGCCCTGCCCGGTTTGGCTCAGTGGTTAGAGTGTTGCCCTGCAAACCAGAGTCACGGGTTTGATTCTGGTCAAGGGCACGTACCTTGGTTTCGGTTCGGTCCGTAATTATATTGTATATTCCATATAGTAATCATATGTAGTAAGAATTATTAATAAGTGCAGATAGATTTTTTTAGGCATAACAAATAAGGAAAGGCAGTTAAGTATGAATTTTATCCCTTAGCTTCTGAGGTAGTTTTGGGTCCAGATTGTCAAAACCATATATGTCTTGGGGAAGGCAGGAGGGGGTGGGGGCGGGAAGGAGGGGGTCAATGGGGATAAAAGGGAGACATCTGTAATACTTTCAACAATAAATAAATAAAACTTCGGAAAAAAAATCTATGTCTTGTAAGAGGGTTAACACTTTATTCCATGGACAATCTGTCCATTACCCATCTATGCCAGCAAATTAAGGGACGTGTATATATTGATATGAGGAGCATTGTTTCAGACTCTGAATATCATGTAAACATCATTCATTACTGATATTTTCATATTGGACATGGAATAACACAGTAGATACTGACTTTTTTCTCTAAACTTCCTCCCACCATCTCCTTGAGTTATGTTTATCAAAATGTTCTGTGCGTTTTCAATACATATTTCACAAATACTAATTTTAGTCAGTTCATAGAAAAAGTCTTCTGAAATAATAAATGATGGTTTATATTTCTCAGAGGTCAGACATGCTCTCAGAGAGAAGACACATGTTATAAAGATCTAAAAATGGCTACACGTGTGTCAAATCAGACATTGTGTCAGGTGGTTTATGCTTAAAAGTAAATCATATCATTGTTTCCAGTCAAATCCAGAATTTGTCTCAAAATATAGCTTCTAATACATTCAAAGGACTTAATTAGAACTTAGAAAATCCAGACATCTATACTAAAGCATGGAAGAATTCTCTCCTAGAAACAGCATCACAGACAGTCCATTCTTTAAACACATGGAATCTACATGCCAAGTTCTAAAGTATTGGCTTATTTTCAAAATTATGATTCTTTAATTTAGAAGGATTTTAATGATTATAGAAGATGAAAAAATGAAAATAAAAGAAAGAAAATAATCAATTTTTCCTGGATGACGGAGAGAGATCATTACTTACACTTCAGTTCTCCTTATGTACTGTTTCTCTATCATTTGGGTATTCTTTTACCTGGTAATAGCCCTTTTTTTTAATTGTATGTCTTATGTTTACATTTAATGCAATTCAAGCATTTTTCTATTACCATTTTATTAATTTATTGGATTTGATTTGGGTTTTTTTGTTTTTTATCCTCACCCTAGGACATTTATTTATTTATTTATTTTTGTTCAGATAGAGTGTGAGGGAGAGAGAGGAAGGGAGAGAGAGAGAGAGAGAAACATCGACGTGAAAGGGACACATCGAGTGGCTGCCACCTGCACAACCAACCAGGGCCGGGGACAAACTGCAACCAAGGTACATGCCCTTAGCGGGAACCGAACCCGGGTCTCTCTGGACCTCAGGCCGAGGCTCTAACCACTGAGCCAAACCGGCCAGGGCTGATTTTTTTTTTTTTAGAGAGAAATAGATTTGTTGTTCCACTGGTTTATGCATTCATTAGTTGTTTCTTTCTTTCTTTCTTTCTTTTTTTTTTTTAGTTGATTTGAGAGAGAGAGAGAAACATCAATTTGTTGTTCCACTTATTTGTGCACTTATTGGTTGATTTTTGTATGTGCTCAGACCGAGATCAAACCCACAACCTTGGTGTATTGGGACAACACTCTAACCAACTGAGCTACCCAGCCAGGGCCATAAACTTTTCCTATAAGCATTGACTTAATAGTTCTATAGTATAAAGTATCTTGAAGAATTTCTCTGTTATCAAGTGTTTAAGCTGTTTCTAAATTTTTACCTTCGACATAGTGTCAAAATGTATATCTTTGTGCATAAAGATATTAGCTAGTGGGACTTATTTCACAAGCAGAGAACTATGATATGTAAAGTTTTGTATATATGTTTGGAAGTGATATTTTGAAACACTTAATTTTTTTTACTGCTTTATTCATTATCTTGCTGATACTTTAGTGATTTTTTTTTTTTTTTTTTTGGTTAATCCTCACCTGAGGATATTTTCTCATTGATTTTCAGATAGAGTGGAAGGGAAGGAGGGAGGGAGAGGAGAAACATAGATGTGAGAGAGACACATTGATTGGTTGCCTCCTGCATGACCCCAACCCAGCCCGGGGATCAAACCTGCAACCCAGGTATGTGCCCTTAACCGGGAATGCAACCCCAGGTCCGTGGGCAGATGCTCTAACCAATGACCCAAACCAGCCAGGGCTAGTGATTCTCTTATCAATCAACTATATTACAAAACTGAAGCCTCATATTGTCTAATTTACATTAAAAAAAAAAACCTGACTGTTAAAAACTTATTTTCTTAATTTCGTGATCCATATACTCTCACATCACAAAGAAAAGGCAGGGGCTGGAGTTGGTGTGGGTTAGAAGGAAAGATTTCTATCATTGTTGTTACTGTGTTTGTTTTTGTTTTCTGGTTTTATTTTTCATGAGATATGCTGGCACATCCATTGATCTTTATGAATATTACCCAGTAAGTGTTGGGAGCAAAAAGAGTGAGAGCGTTTGAGACAACTCGCCCTCCTCACACGGCTCCAGATCTTTACTTAGTGCTTTTGAATGGTTTACACAGACCACAGTTTGCCTCCATGCACCTCTGCAGCCTGCATCCTCTCTAAGTACCATTCTGTTACTATCTCCTTGCTGCACACACCTGAGGACAGCCATTCCCTGTCACTCTGGACTTCTTTAAGTGTTTCTATTTTAGGCACAGGTAAGTCAACATATGAATTCAGTCTATCACCCTAGCGATTTGGGACTTAGTTCACTTTTATTCCCTCTTTGAGTTAATGGAGAAAAATTTACATAAAGTCTTAATAAAAGTCTCTGAGGTCATTACTTGGCAAGGGGGAATTCAACAGAACTGAGGGTACTAAGTATGAATTCCCATCCCCCCTTCTTTGATACAGGAAATGCCATAAGGAGAATATGCTTCAGTGCACATTTTGGAAGGGATGAAGTTGAGTCCTTGCTTTTCAAATACCTTGTTGTAATTGATAATCAGTTATCGAGCCCTGGCCGGTTTGGCTCAGCGGTTAGAGCGTTGGCCTGCGGTCCGGAGAGACCCGGGTTCGGTTCCCGCTAAGGGCATGTGCCTCGGTTGCAGTTTGTCCCTGGCCCTGGTTGGTCGTGCGGGTGGCAGCCACTCGATGTGTCCCTTTCACGTCAATGTTTCTCTCTCTCTCTTCCTCTCTCTCCCTCCCACTCTATCTGAACAAAAAATGAAGGAATGTCCTCAGGTGAGGATAAAAAAAAAGAAAGATAATCAGTTATCGATAGAATCTTCATCCATATAGCAAGTAACTATGTTGGTTAAATTTGAATGGTGCACTTGGCTCTAACTCTGGATAATATAATTCGGGGGATGTCTGATTTTTGTTTTCTATGAACAGAACTTTTATTCAACAAATAAGCATTTTTGCCCAGCAATGTTCACCTCAGTTTGATATGATAGGTTGTAACCATCCAATTCCTTCAATAAAAGTAGCATGAATGTATCGAGTCAGAGTGACCACAGTTTAAACCTGGCTTCTTTATTCCCCTCGCTTCCCTAAACTTTAGACAGGGTTTTTCCTTAAAGTAGGCCCTGACCTCTCTTTAGTTACAGTATTTACTTTAGAACACTTGTAAATTGTTTCTTCACCCTTTGAGATGTAATACTTTTCAAGCTCCCTGCCAATTTTACAACAGAGGACTGTCTTTTTCAAGGACCTGGGGGCATCTCTTTGAAATGTAATCATCAAGGAAAAGAAGCCCCTATCTCCCAGCATCTGTGAGAGAGCGCAGACCTAATTTCATTGGGCACCTTGCCTCAAATTGTAAAAAACTCCCTTCAGGAAGGAAAGAGAATGTTTACTTTCCTTTGAGAAAAGCCAATGAACAAGCACAGACGACCTGTGATTCCCCCACTTCCCCTCTTAAAAACTCTCCTTACCTTTTGTTTCATAGAACTGGGTATCCAGACCTGATCTGTGCTTTCTCCCCTATTGCTGGAGATAGTATCAGAATAAAATCCATTCCTGTTTGTTCATCTGGAGTAAATTTTTCTTTAAGAGCTCTAATATATACTAGCTCTCTGATACTAAGTAATTTGGTAAACTTTTCTGTTTCTTAGTTCTCTTATTTATAAAATGAAAGGAATCTATCTGACAGAACTGTTGAAAAAAAATGAAATAATGCATGTCAAACCTTGTGACACTAACATATATTATATGTTGAACAAATATTTCCTTAGCACTGTTTTCTTTACCAAGAGAATACACTCCAAGAGCCCACTCACTGATTTTTCTGGCATAGATTTCGGGTATCAACATATGTGAGTCTATCAAATGTATGGAGGAATGTGTATCTCTGCTTCCCTAATCATTAATCTAAGAATATCCTATTCTTGTCTCTCTCTACCAAGATTATAATATGAAGGTTGAAATCGAATCTCTAGAGTCCATGAAGCAAAAGAAGTGTCCGAGAGAGACAGGACATCAGCCTTCAAAAGTTTTACATATAATGGTGGTTGGTGCCAAGCACAGAAACAAATAAAAATCACATAATGCAGAATTACATGAGAACCCAAATAGAAGTATAAATACAAAATGATAACCTGAAAATTGTCCCCTTACTACCTTTGAAAGGCAAAAAAAAAAAAAAAAAAAAAAAAAAAAAAAAAAAAAAAAAAACTTTGGGAAAGATTTCTGATCCATTATTTTAACTTAAAAATAACAATGAACTAAATTATACCCTGGCCGGTTTGGCTTAGCAGTTAGAGCGTTGGCCGGCAGACCAAAGACTTGTGGGTTTGATTCTGGTCAAGGGCACCTACCTTAGTTATGTTTCGTCCCTGGCCGAGGTCATGCTGGAGGCAACCAGTTGATGTCTCTCTCTCTCTCTCTCTCTCTCTCTCTCTCTCTCTCTCTCTCTCTCTCTCTCTCTCTCGCTTTCTCTCTCCCTCCTTCCTACTCTATCTGAAGATAAATGGAAAAATATCCTTGGGTGAGGATTAAAAAATAATAATAATAATGAGCTAAATCAAAACAATTCTCAGGCTCTGGTGTCTGAGTTTCCCACAGTAGAAAAGTCTATCCTAGAATCAAGGACAACTGGTCCCTGAATGTTTCATTTCAGATGTTGCCTGACTCTCTTCTGTCCTCTAGTGGTAACCTGTAGAATTACTAATTGTCCCAAATCCTGCATTTTAGCACTAAGAACATATGAAAAACATTCTGTAGGCAAAAGAATTACAAAAAAAATAATTTCATGTTCTCTGAAAATATCATAAAAGTGAATTTTATTAAACATTGGTTTCTAAATTTATCCTGGGTTCTATGTTGGTTTGACCAGCTAGTTGCCTTGCTAAATAGGAGGGATAAAATGATAATGAGTAAAAAGGGATTTTAAAAAAAGCAAACAGCCCTGGCTGGTGTGGCTCAGTGGTTACAATGTTGGCCCATGGACTAAAGGGTCACAGGTTCGACTCCTGGTTGGGGCACGTGTGGGAAGCAAGTAATCGATGTGTCTTCTCTCACATCGATATTTCTCTCTCCCTCCTTCCCTCCCTTCCATTCTATCTAAAAATCAAGGTTCTGGTGAGGATTAACAAAAATAAATAAAAATAAAAAATAAACAAGGCCAAACAATTTGGGCAGCTTGCAACCAGTTTGTGAATTGCAAGAACTTATCTTCCCCAACCAAGGACACTTGAGAGCAAATGGTGTATACCCGCCTCCCTAACCAGAAAATACATCGCTTAAACCACCCTGGCCTGGGAAAATAGAGAACAAAGACCCAATTAATATCATTTATGCCAGCTAAACCCAAGGACAGATGAAGTTGGGGAACAAATAACAAAAAATAACAACTAAAGCCAGACAGACCTAAGATAAAAGTAAAACAGACCAAAGAATAACCCAAAACTCCCCCATACACTCATTTTGCAGCATCAGCATATTAAAAATGCACCTGGAAAGCTAATGAATATTCTGCTGAAACCTTCCCCTAAGATTCTTGTTAACAATGTCATCCCTGGGATTTCTGACAAAATATCTCATGCTAAAATGGGAACACAGAGGATTTTTCTGGGGTGGGAGGAGTCAGGATATTAGGACTTGTGAGATGTTCAGGGCAGCACCGTTGAAATGGCAACAGAAGGGGATCACGTCCAGGTCCCACAGCAGTGAAGGGCTGGGCTGCTGTGGTCATCGGTCCCCCCAGGGTATGTGGTGCAGCCCTGGGAGAACCCAGCTCCTGACCTGAAGAGGCCACAGGAATGTATTCCTCCAGGGCAGAAAATGGCAGAGCAACAGACATGGTACCATGAGCCCCATGTCTTTTTGGGGAAAAGCACCCCTACTAATAATGACGATATATAAGACTGGCAGAAAGCATGCAAGGATTGTCAAGCCAACATGGACACTGGAGAATGGGTGTTAAAACAAAAATGTGTAGAAAAATGTAAAAATACTCTTGACTAAATATGAGGTGAAATGGTACAAAAGCCTCTTTTCTGATATTCCTGCAAATCTGTGGACAGTGACTTTGCATCTGGCCAGGAAGGGGCTGGACAGTGGGGCAGGTTGGGAAAGAAGATGGAAACCCAGAATCCCTTGGGAACAGGACTCTAGGAAGCAGCTCAGGGGAGTAGCAGGGCGGCTTCTGGAACTGGGGCCCCTCTGACTGCATGGGGTCCTGGAGGTTGGGTCACCTGGGCACCTGCACCTTGAGCCTGAGCTGCACTCTTTTGGCAGTATGGACACCTGTCCCTCCCGCAGGGGGATAGAGGTGAGGACCCCATCGGTCAGCTCCTGTCTGACCTCTGTGGAGCTCTGTAAAGACAGTGCCCAGCTGCCAGGCAGAGCCCTGGCTGCTGCTTCTCAGACCCGGTGATTCTTTCCACTCCAGACACACACATACATGCACCACATTTTACTCAGACCTCCACCAAGGAGGGAAGAGACATGACAGCCTCAGGGCCTAGGATTCTCACTGGCACAGATGAAAGGCCTCTCAGAAAGCCCCTCTCCACCCTGCCAGCCCTGTCCTGGGCTGTGACCATGACAGGATCACTAGGATATCCCCTGCCAAGCAACCTGTTTCTGCCCACAGGGTCCTCCCTTCAGATCCCTCTTCCCCTCTCCTGAAGAGCAGGGTATGGGAGCTGCCCAGGGATGGCTTACAGAGGTGGCCTGGCCTGAACTGGCCTGATAGAGGCTATCTTTGTTACCTGAGGGGGTCTCCTGGAGATGGCCACAGATGTCAGGGATGAGGGTTGAACCAATGTCTGCAGAGTTTGGAAAAACGCTCACTGTGGGGACACAGCAAGAGAACACCTTAAACTGTCCAGTGTCTGTTGCCAAGTGAGCTGGTTATGAGGCTGGGCTAGAATGTGGCTGCCGAGTTATGGGGATTCCAAATTCTGTAACAAAGTGACTTCACTTCCTGCAATCCCCTTCCCTGAGTCACCTTGTCAAATAACAGATATCCAAACAGTCCTCGGGGTTGTTGACTGCTCACGCCCCTACTCCACGGAATGCCATATCTGTACCCACTGACACAAACACACCTTTCTCTACCTCCCCCTAGAAGCTCTGGGTGCAGCCAGGATCCCAGATTTTAGGAGACAGACCTGGGTTCATACTCAACTCCTCATTCTTTCCTCTTTGTGATCCTGGATAAGCCACTGTGCCTGTCAGGGCCTGAATCTCTCCTGCCCGCACAATGGGATTGTTCTAGTGTGTGGTTCTTAGAAATAATGTTCGGGCACATGTGGGATGATACGTATAAAGTTGGAGGAGTGTTGTCACAGTAGGCAATGCCTCCAACCTTCTTCCTCTTGTCATCTCCTCTGGTCTGCTCCTCTTAGTATCCCTCCCATAGTCATTACATCTAGAGTGTGTGTGTGTGTGCGCGTGTGTGTGTGCACCTGCACGCGTGCCAGTGCTCACTTACTGGATCCCAGAAGAAAACATCCCCCACATAAGCAAGAATAGGCAAGAACTTCCCAATATGTTAGGATTTCTAATTTCCAAACTAACTCTATGGGATAGGTTAAAACCCTTGCCTGGAAGGTCAGAACACTCTCCTGACCTCTGGACTCTGGTACCCTGGGCCAGTCTCTGCCTCTCTATGGGCCTCAGTTTCCCAAGTACCCAGTGAGGGTGAGATTCAGAACTGCATAAGCATGAGCTCAGCATAAAAGGGGCTGAGGCTCCTCCACCCTGGATGGGCTGTGGACAGGGATTCACGCCAGTGTTCCCTGAGCTGGGCTTCTCCTCAGACAAGAACTGGCCAAATGCCCTTCTAGACTGCTCACCCTCTCCCCTATGCCATCTCTATGTCTGTACATGGTTACACTGGCACAGCCTGTTCCAGAGCCTCTGAGAAAGACTGGGTGCAGCAGGACCCCAACATCGAGGACACAGGGCTGGGTCATCCCTGGCTCTGCATTCTGACCAGTCTGTGATTCTGGGAAAAACATGGACCTCTCAGAACCTTCCACTTCTCCACTCAGTGGCTCCCCATGATCCTCACCTCCTGGTGGACACATCCTCGTGTCGTGTGGGTGTGTGCCCTTCCACTAGTGACTCTACAGAAGACGGCAAAGTGATCCAAGGTCACTTCCAAGATTTGGTTATAAAAAATCAGTGCCGCCCTGGCCAGTTTGGCTCAGCGGTTAGAGCTTCGGCCCGCAGACCAAAGAGTCCTGGGTTCGATTCTAGCCAAGGGCACCTACCTTGGTTGTGGTGGCCTCCCAGGGTTATCCGGGAGGCGACCAGTTGATGTGTCTCTCTCACATCGATGTCTCTCTCTCTCCCTCCCTCCACTCCACTCTATCTAAAGATAAATGGAAAAAAAATATCCTCGGGTGAGGATTAAAAAAGAAAAAATATCAGTGCCTAACCACTTGATCACTCTGACCTGTGTTCTCTCTGTCTCTGTCTCTGTCTCTGTCTCTGTCTCTGTCTCTGTCTCTGTCTCAGGTCCCTCACTCTGGGGACTCAGCCTCTGTGTTATGAGTTGCTATCTGGAGAGACTCACATAGACTAGCACCGAGGGAAAGAAATAAACACAGAGGAAGTCAGGCCTTCAGTCCAAGCTGAATCCTGCGAAGACCCCCAGTGACCTCAGATACTGAGTGAAGCAGATCCTGCCTCAGTTGAGACCACAGCCCCAACCCTGAGACTCACTGGCAGAAGTACTCAGCTGAGCCCTGCTGAATTCCTGGTCCAAGAAACTGACATAATAAGTGTTTGCTGGTTGTCACTAAGTGTGGGGTAATGTTGACACACAGCAATAGATCACTAATACAGTTGTCCCTGTACCAGGCCCCGGCCCTACCCTACTCCCTTCCTCCCTCCCCATCTCCTCCAGGCTCCCTCCAGCCACACCAACCTCCTTTCCAACCTCCTCTCTGTCCAGACTCCTTCTGCCTTCAAGTGTCTGCACAGTTGTGCCTTCTGCCGGGTTAAATACACCTGAGTTTATGCAGGCTGGCTCCTTTTGGTCCTGCTGCTGGGACTATAAATGTCACCTCAGCACAGCCTTTCAAAAGGCTCTCACCCAGTGGCCTCCAGGCAGCTCATAGCTCCTGCTCTGTTTCCACATAGCAATTGTTCTCTTGTTGTTGTTGTTAATCCTCACCTGAGGATATTTTTCCATTGATTTTTTACAGAAAGTGGGATGGAGGAAGGGAGGGAGGGGGAGAGAGAGAGAGAGAGAGAGAGAGAGAGAGAGAGAGAGAGAGAGAGAAACATTGATGTGAGAGAGACACATTGATTGGCTGCCTCCTGCACCCCAACCAGGGCCAGGGATCAAACCTGCAACCCAGGTACATGCTCTTGACTGGGAATCAAACCCGCAACCCATTGGTTTACAAGCCAATGTTCTAACTGCTGAGCCAAACTGGCCAGGGCAATTGTTCTTGATTTTCATATGATTTTGTTTTCATTGTTGTGTCTACCTTCCTCTCCAGACCGTGAACTCCTAGAGGGCAGGGAACTTGTTAATATTTTTTAGCACAATTTGAGTACACAGGACACAGTTGCTGAGTGAATAGATAAGAAGATCCATCCACCAATGACCAGCTCAGTTGTAGAGTTAATTGACTTTGGTCATTTAAAATGGACTAGATTGATAAATACTTAAGTTAATCTTATGATTTAAACCTTTCATGATTATTAAATTATGCTGAATTGCCAAATAATCCCCCCAATAGCATGTCACTATATATTTTCCCACATAAGAGTGCTGGGTGGTATACAGATTGGAGAGATGCATCTTTCACATGGTGATTTGGGAACCCAGAGATCTTCTGTCATGTGCCTTCTCCATCCCAGGATGTCACCTTCATCTGCTTCCATCAGCCTGGGGGACAGAACTTAGAGAAATGCATGTTGGAGGATTGTATCAGCCAGGTCTGCAATGGCACACATCAGGTCCTGTCCTCTTCCACTGGCAATGACAGGGTCACATTGCCTCAAGGGTGGCTGGGAAATACCGTCCAGCTGTGTGCTTCAAGGAGAATGGATTTTGATGGACAATTAAAGTTCTCTGACACAATGAGTAACTCATTTAGAATTATTGTGCTTTTCAAGTCTTTACTGAGTTTTACCCTATGCCAAGCACTGTGCTAAGAGCTAAATGGAGATCTGATTGGTCTGGGAGAAGCTCCCCATATAAAGAAGGAGCTAACACAGGGCATGAAGTGCCTGGTGTCCTAAGGAAAAAGAATAGAATGAATGTGCTCTGGAAGCCCAGTGAATAATTCTAGATCTGGAAGCCACCTGTAGCTCATAGCAATTGAACTTCACTTTCAGAGATAGACAAGATATGGTTAGCAGAGGAAGACATCAGCAGGAACTCTGGAAGCAAGTCAGTTATATACAACATGTATTAACAAATACTATGCAGCCATGAAAATTATAGATTAAAAAATATTAAAGGGCAGGGATAAATATTCATGTTAAGTTAAAAGTAAGTGGGACTATAAGGTGACCCCATTTTTGGAATAACTCTATGTTTAAATGTAGATGAAACCATATAAATATGCTGAGGAATAGTTTTCTAATTTTCTAAAATGTTTTATGTTTAATCAGAAGGCGTCCATCAATATGCTCTGGTTTCATGTATTATACTATTATCTTCAACCTGACATAAGGCATTGTAGTGTAGACAAGTTATCACCACACTTCCCTGCCCCATCCCTGAGGGTCCATGGGCTTGGGGTGAGACCTGTGTTTTCCTAGTGTGAAATGACAGGACAATGACTTCTACTAGAATGCACCCCCAAAACATTGAGTCTTACAGAATTTATTCTGGTCTAAAGGCCAGCCAGTTAGACTACTTCTAACTGGGAAGTAGTCTCAGTTTGATGTGGACTTTTATTGCTGACAGAACCATGAACCCCATAACACCCACGCCATGTCTCACCTGGCCAACAGAGGGCAATGCATGGCTGCTCATGCCTACAATATTGACCCCCTTTTATTTTTTATTTTTTTATTTTTTAATTCTCACTTGAGGGTATTTTTCTATTTATCTTCAGAGAGAGTGGGAAGGAGGAAGAGAGAGAGAAACATTGACGCGAGAGAGACACATTGACTGGTTGCCTCCCGCACAACCCTGACCAGGGCCGGGGACGAACCGCAACAGAGGTACATGCCCTTGACCAGAATCAAACTCGCGACCCACTGGTCAACAGGCTGATGCTCTAACCACTGAGCCAAACCGGCCAGGGCTATTTACTTATTTTTTATATCCTTACCTGAGGATATTTTTCCGTTTATCTTCGGATAGAATGGGAAGAAGAGAAATATCGATGTGAGAGACACATCGTGCCCTTGACTGGGAATCGAACCCGCGACCCTTTGGTCTACAGGCCGACGCTCTAACTGCTGAGCCAGACTGGCCAGGGCTTGACCCTCATTTTTTTATTTATTTATATATATATATATATATATATATATATATATATATATATATATATTTATATATATATATATGTATATATATATATATATACACATATATATATATGTATATATATATATATATTTTTTTCTTTATCGATTCCCAGTCAGGACACATGCCCAGGTTGTGGGCCAATCCCCAGTGGGGGGCATGCAGAAGGCGGCCAGTCGATGTTCTTGCTCATCGATGTTTCTATCTCTCTCTCCCTCTCCCTTCCCCTCTCTCTAAAATTAATAAAGGAAAACAACAACAACAAAGGCTATGTTAAGAGACAAAGAAGGATGTTATATAATGATAAAGTGATCAATCCTGTACTGGCAGGTTTGGCTCAGCAGTTGGTGCGTTGGCCCTTGGAACAAAGGGTCACAGGTTTGATTCCTGGTCAAGGGCACGTAACTGGGTTGCAGGTTTGATCCCCGACCCTGGTTGGAGTATTGTGGGAGGCAACCAATAGATGTTTCTCTCTCACAGTGATGTTTCTCTCTCTCCCTCCCTCCCATCCACTCTAAAAATCAATGGAAAAATATCCTCAGGATATAACTCCTGTAAACATTTATGTACCCACCACAGGAGCACCTAAATATATAAAGCACCTCAATGGATAGATCTTCCAGACAGAAAATTAAAAAGGAAACAGCGGCCTTAAATGGCACATTAGACTGGATGGATTTAATTGGTATTTTCAGAGCATTTCACCCCAAAGCAGTAGAATATTCTTTTCAAGTGCACATGAAACATTTTCCGGGACAGACCACATGGCTAGGCCACAAAGCAAGTCTCAATAAATTTAAGAAGACTGAAAGCATATCAAGAATCTTTTCTGATCACAATAGTATGAAACTAGAAACCAATTGCAAGGGGGAAAAAATAGAAAAACACACAAATACATGAAGGCCAAATAATTGAAAAATACTTTTTTTAAATGGAAGTCTTTTATAGAAAAGAGGTGAATCAAGGACGGCATTAGGAAAGAAAAGTGGAAGTTCATTGAAGGAAAGTAAGAGTTCAGGTGACAATGGCTTCTCATTGGCTGAGCTGCACTTTTTCCATTGGCTAGGCTTGTTGCTGGGCTGGAAGAAAATCTTTCTTCCCCCTACAGGGTAGAAAAGGAGAAACACCTTTCTGCTGGAGATGCAAGGTCGTCTCTTCTCTGGGGTATGAAAGCTCCCTCTAGAGACAGTCTGGACTCCAATTTAGTTGAAATTTCCTTTATTAGTTTTCACAGTTCATTGCTTTCATCTGATTCATGACCTAAAATTGCTTTAACTAAGAGGGTTAAGAATCCTTGATCTATTCAGTACAAGTTCTCTGAGAGGAAAAAGTTCGTGTGGGCATCTAGCACTGCCCCTGGGGGTGTCAGCCCAAATTCTAGTGTTCACCAGTGCAGAACTATGGGGCTGCAAATACATTAGCAACTCTTTGTAAGGAAAGAACGTACACACGGGGAACCAAGGAACACTAAGAGCATTTTATATTACAATTCCGCTTACTTCGTATGGCAGCTGAGGTTTCCAGACCTCCCATCAATGAGGACAGTGAGCCTGCTGGCAGGTTTGTTCTGAGTACCTGTATACATATGAGGGTTGGGGGCAGAAATGGTTCACCTTGTTTTTCATCAAAAGGGGGTTATGTGAGCTTCCAGTGAATTTCCATCACTACTACCCATACTTTTCCAGCTATTTTCATCATCCATTGGTTCTTTTCTTCCAGCAGCTCTGACGAACGAAGGCAAAACCGAAACACGGAAGGAGAGAGCAAAAGCAAAGGAAGCTACAAAGGGGACCCAGCGCCCGGTCTTTTGTTCTGCGGTCCCTTTAAGAGAAGAACCTCTTGGGACCGGCAGTCCCAACCGACCCCAGTTTTAACCGAAACCTAACCAGGACTTCCCCCTCTTGACTCAAATAAGACCAACTTTGGATTTTCCCTCCCCTGTTGACCAATCAGATTCTGTTACCAGGCAGACTTTAGCTGCAGCCGGTGCGGGCCTGGCGCCTTCTGTCTCCGGGTAGCAGCAATGACCAATGAGAGAGCAGGCCGTCCGAGTATCTAGGCAGATCGGGGCTGTTCCAGCCATTCAGAAAAAAGAAAATAAAGCAACGCACGAGCCCGCCGGGCCAGGACCGTGGGGCTGGGCTGGAGTGAAGGTGGCTACGAGGTAGTTTCTCTTTCTCCCTTACCTTTATTGTTGCTTGTGTGGGAAAGCGGCTGTTCAAAGGTGGGAGGGGGCAATATGAGTTGGGAGGAGAGGAGAAAAAGATTTTAGCTGTATTTTCAACAGATTCTTCACCCATGTGCACGTGCTCCGAATCTGGGACCTCATTTTCCCAACCGGGTTTCCTACGCCCAGCCCAGGAGTTCCGCTACCCTAAACCCCCTACTTTGCAGCAACCCGGGATTGAATGGAGGGGGAAGGGCAGTGGGTGGGGGCGCGCTTCGGGATGGGATGTTGAGGGAGATGACGTAGGGGCCTGCGACCTGGGGGGGAGCGGCGGTCCAAGCGGAGGCAAGATTAAGTAATGAGAACTTGGGCCCAGTTTTTTCCAAGCCTAGAAGGGCAGAATATGTCCGTATCCTTTCTGACCTCCCAGACAAATTCAACGGTGAGGCGTACATTAGAGAATTAGATAACTTTGTTTTGTGGTGGTGGTTGTTTTTGAAGAAGAGGGCAGTATGAGGTCAGAGTCAGAAATGAACATTTATTTTTCTCGTGGATTCCCAATCCCCTTAGCTCTTCCTTTTTAGTTTTCCACATATAGGAGACTGCAGGAAGGTGGGGCAGATAGAATGGAGATGGCAAAGATCTTTTGGGGTATATAATTGGGCCTGGAGAAGTAATGGAATATTTTCTGATTTTTGGAGAAGGCAAGTGGTGAGAAAAAGACCACTAGAGAAATTCGGAGGCTTGCTTTCTGTTTCTCTTTCTGGGTAGAGAGATGGAGGAGTGCCTTGGGATCTCCCGGGAAGGGCAGTAAAATCTTCATGTCCTGTCTCCTGTCAGCTCAAGCCCTCATGCCAGGATGGCAGAAGATGAACCTGATGCTAAGAGCCCAAAGACTGCAGGAAGGGCCCCCTCAGGTAGTGCTGAGGCAGGGGAACCTACCACCCTTCTTCAGAGGCTCCGGGGTACCATTTCGTAAGTACTCACCACCACCTCCAAATCTTGTTCCAGACCCAGGTATATATATCCCTATAGCACCTCACTTCCTCTGTAGATGAACTGCCTCTCCCCAAGCAAGTGCATCTGACCAGGGGGAGATTCTTTACATGGTAGCAGTTGTTGAGCACCTGCCAGACATATTTGAGTCCTCTTCCTCTCCCTAGCAATCAGACACAGGATGGGGAAAAATCTTGTGTCTGACCTCCAGCTTTCTCCTCTTCTCCACAGTAAGGCCGTGCAGAACAAAGTAGAGGGAATCTTGGTAAGTGTTTTGGGGAGAGGGCAATAGAGAAATTGAATTAGTGGGGGATGAGCATGGTGAGGACATGAATAAATTAAAGGTTTTTGTGGGAGAGGCAGTGATGTCTATCCTGTGAGAAGATAATTGGCTTTGCAACTTACTACCAATTTGACCTTGAGCATCTCACTTCATCTCTCTATGAACAAAGCCCAATAGAAATAAAATCAGAGCTGATCCTCTCTGCTTCCCCTATCACCATGATGGTCCATAAGGGCTCCTCAGAGCACAGTGAGCACCCAGCCTCAAATCATTCTGAGGTCTTTTTTCAGTCTGACAGTCAGCTAGACTTTTTGGCAAGGATCAGAGGGTTCTACCATGGGTCATTCTTGGCCTCATTATTTCTCTGACTCTGTTCTTCCTTACCTCAGCAAGATGTACAGAAATTTTCAGACAATGACAAGCTGTATCTCTACCTTCAGCTCCCCTCAGGGCCCAGTACTGGAGACAAAAGGTATGTTTGGTGCTAGACTTATAGATGTCAGAGGTTCTGATTCTTAAAAGCTCACTGGGAAAGGGTGGGATGGATAGGAATACTCATGAGGGCTGTCCTTGATCAAGAAGAAAAGTCCCTGTCCTGCATTGGTTTACCAGAGAAAGGTAGATTCTGAGTGAAGTGATTTCGTCCAGCACTACTGAAGTGGTAGTCTGGATAGAACCAGGACAATCGTTGGGAATTTACTAGTGGTTTTCTTTTTCACTCTTTTGCAGCTCAGAGCCAAGTACACTCAGCAACGAGGAATACATGTATGCCTATAGGTGGATCCGCAACCACCTAGAAGAACATACTGACACCTGTCTGCCAAAGCAAAGCGTTTATGATGCCTATCGGTGGGTAGATGTGGGGAGTGGAAGGGTAGGTTGCCTCTGGAGAGTTCCCTGCCTTGACAGAGTCTGACTTCTTCAAAAGCTTTCCCAAACTTAATCCCCAGGGATTCTCTGAACCCACCCATGACCTCCTTCTCTGAGTATCTTCCAACTCTGCCCCTCCCCCCCCCCCCCCCCCCCCCCACTCAGGAAGTACTGTGAGAGCCTTGCTTGTTGCCGCCCACTCAGCACAGCCAACTTTGGCAAAATCATCAGAGAGATCTTCCCTGACATCAAGGCCCGAAGGCTTGGTGGCCGGGGTCAGTCCAAGTATCCTTGAGTGGAGAGGTTGGGGCTGGAGGACCTGGGGAGGAAAATTTATGGATGTGGAGAGCCAGGAGTGGAAACAGCCCAACCTTCCTAAGGGTTTGGAGATCCCCACGTGTTGGTTTCTCCTTAACTTACATCAGATATTGCTACAGTGGCATACGAAGAAAGACTTTGGTATCTATGCCACCCTTGCCTGGCCTTGACCTAAAGGGCTCTGAGAGTGTAAGTAACAAACAACCCTCTGATTGCACTCTTCTCTCCAAGGTGGAAATCTTTGGGACATGTTTTGAGGACTGACACAGCCTAGGTGATTCTACACATAGCTTCTGGGTATATAGGATATGCCCTTCTGCCTACCCTATGGCCGAGGCAGAGGATGAAGAGCATATGTGGGTTTCTGGGAAGGGATGGTACAGGCTACTCCCATCTCCTGTTTGGTCTTACTATGGTCAACATGGATGCTCAAGAGGGGTCAAGGGTCCTTTAGTTTGGAGTATTATGAGGCATGTCCTTCCTCACTGCAGCCAGATATGGGCCCAGAAGTAACCCCAGCACCTCGGGATGAACTGGTTGAGGCAGCCTGTGCCCTGACCTGTGACTGGGCAGAGCGAATCCTGAAACGGTCCTTCAGTTCCATCGTTGAGGTCGCCCGCTTCCTGCTACAGCATCATCTCATCTCTGCCCGCTCTGCACATGCCCATGTGCTCAAGGCCATGGGGCTTGCTGGTGGGTGGACCCGGTTTTATGTTCTGAGAAACCCTCAGCCACTTTCATCTTCAAAATTCCTCCCACATGCTAGGATAGAGACACCTTGAATTTGCCTTCTATTCCTAGAGACCCTTCTATGACATACCTTAAACTACCTTCTTTCCACTATCTCCCCAGTCAGTCAGAATTGCCACACTCCTCCATTCTGTTTCCTCCTCACCTTATTACCTTTTCTGGCACTTCTGCAGAAGAGGATGAACATGCCCCTCGGGAAAGGACATCTAAATCTAAGAATGGTGTAGAGAACCTAGAGGACGGAGCCCATAAGAAACCAGAGAGACTGACCCAGGTAGGAAGTTAATGCCGTTAACCTTGCTGCCCTGGCCTTCGGGCTTAATATACCCTTCCCCCATGGGTCCTATACTTTTTCACCTCCTGTGCCCATGTTTCCTCTGGTGTCCAGTCTTTCCATTCACTGTATTCTTCTCTTTATTTCTTAGCCTCCTCAGGAGCTGGAACCCCGAGCTGGGGCTGGTCCCCCAGTACGCGGAGAGCGGAAGAAGAGTGTAGTAGAGAGTCCTGCCCCAGCAGCCAATAACCCACAGGTTAATGCCCTGGTGGCCCGGCTGCCTCTGCTCCTCCCCCGGGCCCCTCGTTCGCTTATTCAGCAAATCTCCGTCTCTCCATCCATCGTGGCCCCCAAGCTTTCTTCAGGCACTCTGAAATTGACTGCGCTGCCTGTGTCCAATAGGGTTAGGGGATCCCAGGCAGCTGTGCCCATCATTAATATGATCTTACCAACTGTTCCCGCTTTGCCTGGACCTGGACCTGGACCTGGACCTGGACCTGGACCTGGGCACGCTCCACCTGGGGGGCTTACTCAGCCACTGGGCACAGAGAATAGGGAGGTAGACATAGGTGGTGACCCAAGACCTCAGGACAAGGGTATCAAGAGGACAGCTGAAGTAACTGTGAGTGAGGCCAATGGACAGGACCCACCAGCAAAAGCAGCAAAGCAGGATATAGAGGATACAGGGAGTGAAGCCAAAAGAAAACGGGGGCGCCCTCGAAAAAAATCAGGTGGAAGTAGGGAAAGGAATTCTGCTCCTGAGAAGTCATCAGCTGCCATGGACTCTGCCCATTCCTCAAGGTTATCACAGGAGAGGTGGGCCTCTGGAGAGGAAAGCAACTCAGCTGGAAGGTCAGAGAAGCCAGGGCCAGTGGGAGAGGCTGAGAAGGGGATGGTCCTTGCTCAAAGTCAGGAAGATGGTGCTATTTCTAAAGGAGGAAGGGGCCCCAGTTCCCGCCATGCCAAAGGAGAAGATAAAGTTTATCTTGTCACCCCAAAAGTCAGTGTCATCAAGGGCAGTAGAAGCCAAAAGGAGGCTCTTCATTTGGAAAAGGGAGAGGTAGGCACTGTAGTACAGGGTAATAAAGATTTAAAGGGGCATATACTTCAAAGTTCCTCATCCCAAGAGCAGAAAGACCCCAAAGCAACACCCCCCTGATAGGTATGTAGAGAAGAGTGTTTATATCCAGATGTGAACTCTTATCTGTCTGCCTCGTAGAGCCCTTCTCACTTGCTTCTCCTCTGGCTCTTTTTTTTTTTTTTTCCCTAAAGGGAATTCATGCTCTTCTGTGTAGACAGCTCAATACCCTTGGCTTTAGAGTCACTAATAAATCTGTAGTGACCTTACCTGGATCCTGTGGGAAGTTAGGATTGGACTGATACGATGAACATATAGGTTAGGAATCTTTTGGTTTCAAATCATAGAAAACCTAACTCATACTGGCTTAAAAATAAAGATTATTGGTTCATGTAACTGTAAAGTCCAGAGGTAGTGCCTGCTTCAGGTAAAGCTGATCCAGTGGCTCAGTAAGTCTCTAAATACCTGATTGACTCCCCAGCGCCCCCCCCCCAACCCCTCTGTTGTACTTTCTGTAGGATCATAGGAACCCCGGGCTGCCAGCACTCCTAGAATTACAATGTCTCCTCATTTATATCCAACCAGAAACATCCTTTGTGCCAGGAATACTAGCAAAACCCTGATTCACTCTGATTAGGCCAGCTTGTGTCACATGTCCACCCCTAACCAATCCCTGTGGCCAGGGGGATGGTATATGCTAATTTGCTTATCTACATCAGAGACTGCACCTATGGAATAAGGGTGGGATTAGCCTTCTTAGACACTGGGAGGGGGAAGTTCCTGGGGAGGCAGCTGACACCTGGCCACTACTATTAAGTACATGTGGTTTTAGCTTGCTGGGTTGAGATCAGCTATACCTGCTTTTTCCCTCATCTTGCATTTTTCTTACTGCAGCTGTAACACTCTTCTTATTCTGGTCTCAGAAGGAATGAGAGGAAGTCACTTTCCTTTAGGGACTATCTTTTAGTCTCGTTTAGATGACAATCCCTATTTGTTTTTTTCACTTACAGCTCAGAAATGGAGTTCCTTCCTTTTCCTGTTTGTGAACTTTAGTTTCTCATTTCTGCTTCCCTGTCTCCCACCCTACTGCTACTATCACTAAATAGAGTGAGATTCACGTCTAGTCATTTTATTAAATTCATTCTGTATCCACCAGGTGTCAGCCTCTTATCATATATGTGTCAAGACTAGTCAGGATTGTGGGGTTTAGGCTAGCTGTATGGAAGGAGGTAGCTCTGCATATCAGGGAGCACCAATAGGAAGGGAATCCAGACCCTCCAGGTGGGTCGTTGGGAAATGCTGTAAACCAACCAATATTTATCAAGGACCTACTTTGTCTTCTGCTTAGGGTAGCTTCTGTCAGGGAATCTTGGCTCTTCCCAAGAAATACAGATTTTCTTTCAGGGAGATTTCATTGTTCATCTATTTCCAATGCAGCAGATTTTTAGAAATTATAATATGTAAGATTTGATATCTATAAAAATATATTTAACATGAATAAATTATGAAGCATAATAATTAAATTACTACCTATGACCCATCACCCAATTTATACATTAAAACATTGGAAATATCATTGTCTTTCTTGTGCTTCTCC
Source organism: Tadarida brasiliensis (assembly GCA_030848825.1). Lineage (NCBI taxonomy): Eukaryota > Metazoa > Chordata > Mammalia > Chiroptera > Molossidae > Tadarida > Tadarida brasiliensis. Next base: position 20,681,394 of record CM061275.1, read on the forward strand.
CCAGTACTATCCCCTGCCTCTCCCTAGAGATAACTACTGTCCTTAATTTTGTGTTTATTAATTACCTACTATTATATATACATATATATGTATATGCCTTTTTATAATGTATTGTTCAGTTTTGCCTTCAGCTTTATGAAAATTTTATACTCTAATAGTACCCTGTAGTTTGCTTTTTTCACTTAACATTATTACTAAGGTTCATCCATATTGTAGATAACTATGTCTCATTCATTTGCATAAGTACACAAACCACAAGTCATTTATCCATTCACCTATCAATGGACTTTGGGTTATTTCCAATTACAAACAATGCTGCTATGAACATTCTTGTACATGTCAGTGCCTTTGTTTTTAGAAAGATTTCTAAAAAACTTTCTAAAATGGTTCTTTTGGTCTATATACCCTGAGTTGGGGACTGTTTCTTTCTGTCTTATTCTCTGGAAGAGTTTATATCAGATTGAAATGAACCGTCCCCTGAAAGTTTGGTAAAACTCATTTGTTAAGCCATTTGAACTTGGCGTTTCTTTGTGGGAAAATCTTTAACTATTGATTCAATCTCTTTAATAATTATAGGCTGTTTGGACTTTCTATTCCTTCTTGAGTAAATTTAGGTAAAGTGTTTCTCTGAGATTTTGTGAATTTTATGTCTTTTTTTTAATGAAATTTCCTGTCCTCTTTTTCATTTCTACTACTTGTGCTTTCTTTCTTTTCCTTTGATCAGTTGCACCAGAAATTTTGTTATTTTCTGTCTTCAGTTGCTACTTCGGGCTTTGCTGATCCTCTCCCTTATGTATTTGTTTTCCATTTCATTGATTATGGATCTTATCTATAGTATTTCCTTTATTCTGGTTTCGTTAGATTTAATTTTATGTTCTTTCATAATATCTTAATTTTGACACTTATCTAATTGATTTTCAAGCTGTCTTTTTTTTTCTAGTGTAAGTTTTTAAGGACCTGTTTCTCTACATTCCCCAAGTTTTTCTGTTGTATTTTTTTTCTGTTGTGAAGTATTTTAATTATTATTTAGTTCTAAAAATATTTAAATTACCTTTATGACTCTTTTGAGTCATGAATTATTTCAAAAAGTTTTATAATTCCCGTGTCTAGATATTTTAAAATTTATCTTTTTGAGAATTTCAGCTTAATATATGCTCAGAGAATGTGGTCTCTGTGATACCAGTTCTTTGAAATTTGTTGGGATTGTTATTTTATGTTCTGTAATTTATCTTGGATGTCTAAATCTGTCTTGTTGTTTTGCCTGTGGTAGCTTGTTTCCTTGTGTATTTTATATTTGGGGGTTTCAAGCTCATATTTTGTTAATCTGTAGGAATCCAGAGAGCCTAAACTGTGAGTACCTTCCTCCAGAGAGGATTTGCGTTTGCTTCTGCCAGGAGCCAAAGAGTGCTTTTGACCTGGGACTGTGTTAGCCCCTTCAAGAGTCTCAGTTTAATTCAGGAGTGCCAGGTTTTCTCCCGTTCTGGGGCTAGGTCCAAGGTTTAGCTTCTGTTCACAATACTGGTATTGGCATTTGTCCTAGGGCAAAACTGCTTTTCCTACTGCAGGTTGATCATCCTTCATATAGGTTTCAGCTTAATGTTATTTTTTCTGCTTTTTGTGATCTGCCTTTCTAACAAGCTCAGCAATGTGCTAAATATCATGCTTGCTGTAATTTGTCCAGGATCTAGTTGTATTTTAATGGGAAAGCCCTTTCTCTTATCCATGCTGCCAGAAGTAGGAGTCGATTACTGTGTGTTTTATAGTTTTCTTTTTTTTTAAGTGCTAGGTATTTGCATTTGTTAGAAGCTAGTTGACTTAGGCTCAGTCTTCAAGTCAGTAATGATCACAGCACAGTGTGAGTTACACAGCCCTAGCCAGTTTGGCTCAGCGGTTAGAGCTTTGGTCTGGGGACCCAAGGGTTCGATTCCAGTCAAGGGCATGTACCTGGGTTACAGGTTCGATCCCCAACACCGGCCAGGGTCGTGCAGGAGGCAGTCAATCGATGTGTCTCTCTCACATGGATGTTTCTCTCCCTCCTTCCTTTCCACTCATCCAAAAATCAATGGAAAAATGTCCTCGGGTGAGGATTAAAAAAAAAAGAGTAAGCACAGAGAACTGTGGGAGCCCAGAAGAATAGCACACAACTCAGACAGGCATCAGGAATGACTTCCCAGTAGAGGTGAGTAGGAATTTAGCTAGACAAGTCTAACTCATAAAGCAAGAACAGAACAACATAAGACATGGTAAAAAGAGCTAAATCATGATACCCACTTTACTGCGTAAGAGTTGAATATAAATTCAGATCACTTAGGGCTGAGTAATTTGGGAAGGCTTCATGGAAAAGGTAGGTTTGAGTTAAGCCTTTAAGGTAATTAGACCTTAGATAGGTGAAAAGAAGAGGGCATTCCTGGAAAAGTAGGGGTTTGGGGGTATGGGCATGGCAGTGTAACTCAGTAGAGAGACCTGTCAGGCAAAATGGATGTGTATGAACAACAGTGAGAAATAAATTAGAAGAAGAATACACAACCATTATAGTTACCTGTTGATTGAATGAATGTATAAGAAGCATAAAGTTTGCATTGGAGGATGAGGGAACTGGAATCAAAAGGAACTAGCCAGGCATCTGTTGCCTTTATCAATGTGGGAGAGAATGAGTGAATGGACAAGGCTGCTGACACATTAGAGGTAATAGACATATGGAAAAATAAACTACTGGTGATAGGATAGATAGAAGCATCCAGGAAATATTCTTACCATGATTGGTTTAGAGGATGTATCCATTTACTTTGGGAGACCCAGCCAATGGATGATTTTGAGATTTACATGAATGTTATAAGGTTTTTAAGTAGTCTATTTTTAAAACTTACTCTATTTTAAAAATCTAACATGAAACAAGTTATTCTGTAGTTCAGGCAATCTTTAGTTCATTAGATGAAGGGCTAAACTAAGATTTTGGAGAATGTCTACTGCTCCCTCTCTATCTACCATTCCTTATTCTCTCCCCAGTACCCTGTTCCCATTCCCATTACCTTACACACACATACCTGTGTCATCTTCTTTCATTTTACCCCTATCATAAATGAAGTTAAAGATAACTTAAAATTTACTAAAATTTGAAATAATATTTTGCTATTAAACCAAGACAAACTATATATATTCTATGGCCCAAAATAAATGAATTTATTGCCCTTTTTTGTGGGTAACAAAGAACTTTCATTAGAAATCAAAGCAAATGCCACATTCACTCACATACCAAACCAAGGAATTAATATCATTATGTATTTGTCTAAGTGTTTTGTTCCATGTAATGTTTCCTTCATAGGTCTACTTCTTTGTCTAGGATCATCCTGTTGGCTCCATCCTGTAAGATAAAACTAAGCATAACCTAACTAATAAAGCACTATTTATTAAATGTTCATGAGGAAACTTCTTTTTACTGGAAAGAACGTGAATTCAATTCAAATCTTTACCTATTTCCATATGATTTTGAACATTTATTTAGTCCAGTTTTTTCAAATTGTAGATTATACCCTATTAGTGGGTTGTGAAGCTGATTTAGCAAGATGCAAAACTTTTAAAAAAGTGAAATAAAATAGAAAATATCAGAATGCATTACATAGAGTAAGTATTGTTTCATGAAACTTATCTCAGTGATGACATGTCTATGTGTTCTTCATTGGTCATGATATAAAATGCATTTCTTACTGTGGGTTGAAGTGAAACAATTTTGAAAAACAATGACAACCATCTCAAGCTCAGTTTCCATAAAATGGGATAAAATATTTTCATAGGGTTTTAATGAGGAATAAATGAGGTAATGTTTGTATTCTTACACAGTAGGGGCTTGAGTAAAAACTGTTAGCTTCTTTTCTCTAAAAATAAAAAGCCCCAAATATCATGGTTTGGGGGGATCACTATAATTTCTTTAACTACAGGGGTGTTTACAATATAACTAGAGCTGCCCGGCCAGTGTGGCTCAGTGGTTGAGTGTCGACCCATGCACCAAGAGGTCGCCAGTTTGATTCCCGGTCAGGGCACATGCCCAGGTTGTGGGCCAAATCCCCAGTGGGGGGCATGCCGGAGGCTGCCGATCGATGTTCTCTCATCAATGTTTCTATCTCTCTCTCCCTCTCCCGTCCTTTCTCTCTAAAATCAATAAAGGAAAAAATAAATAAAATAAAATATAACTAGAGCTATATTATGACCTGAGTCCCAGTTTTACCAACTTTTGATGAGTAAGTCAACTTCTTTCTCCAATTTGATGAAATTTAAATAAGATAAATGACATTACCTGACCCTGTTGGTACTTTCCTGGTGGTATACCAACAAAATTAACTTTTAAAAAATATATATTTTATTGATTTTTTTAGAGAGAGGAAGGGAGAGAGAGATAGAAACATCCATGTGAGAGAGAAACATCGATCTGATGCCTCTTGCATGGCTCCTACTGGGGACCAAGCTTGCAACCCAGGCATGTGCCCTGTCCGGAAATCAAAGCGGGACCTCTCAGTCAATGGAACATCGCTCAATCTAGCGAACCACACCAGCCAGGCCAAAATTAACTTTTTTTCCTGTGGCAGAAACTAAGGATACAGCTGGAAATACAAAAATGACTCCTTTTCTGCCTTGAGGAGACTAAGGGATTTGGAAACTCATAGAAACAGAGGGCAAACAAAACAAAACAAAACAAAAAAACACTTTAGAAGTCAGAAAGACAAAGTCATAAAAAGATGCAAAGAAGTGTACATATATAAGAGCCCTCAGAACTATAAACACAGAAAACTTGAAACAAACTTCTACTTAATACTATGTGTGTGTGGGGGGGGAGGGGGGTCTCCATTAATGAAAGACTTATAACTGCCTGTAGCTATAAAAAGTTCCTAAAATTTGAACAGAGATGTTCCTGAAATGTTTTTTGTCATGAGAAAATAAAAAGCTTTTAACTATTAAAAAACAGCTGTCACACCTCTTCTTATAATATTTCACAGAGGTGGTCTTATGGCCCTTTGGAACTCTACCCCTGGAGGGAATGAATGTGTGACACTTTAAACTCTAGGCAAAAGCAGGGCCATCACGTTTTGATATTTGCCTGACAGCTAACTGGGAGCTGGCCAAGAGCTACTGGGCCTGACAGGTGCTCTAGTGATTTCCCACTCCAGACCAGTGTCGACAAATTTAAACTATATTTGGTACTCTCAGTCTCTTTCTCAGCTCCATCTTTTGTTACTGTATTCATGCTTTAATGTAGCTTATCAGCTTGCCCTCTCATAATTTGAGCAAATTCCTGTTTCTATTCTTCAGCATACAATTTTTTTGGCCTTCAGAATGCTCCTCTTTTTTTAAGATATTTTTTTTCCTTTATTGATTTTTAAAGAGGAAGGGAGAGGGAGAGAGAGACAGAAACAACCATGAGAGAGAACATAGACTGGCCGCTTCCTGCATGCCCCCCACTGGGGATCGGGCCCACAACTGGGGCATGTGCCCTGACCTGGAATCAAACTGGCGACCTCTTGTTGCATGGGTCGATGCTCAACCTCTGAGCCACACCGGCCGGGCAATGCTCCTCCTTTTTGTTCTGCTGAATCATATCCAATAAATCTTACAAGACCTAGCTTACAATATTTTGAAGCCATCCATTCATTCACCATACATTGAGTAGCTAGGCCTTCCCTGTTAACCATACTTCCCTATGTTCCTTCAGCAATTAGGTACCCTATTTCTTCAACTTTTGTACATATTGCATGTTTTACATAGGTATTTTCAAGCTATTACCTTTATTCTGCCTTCCGATTAAACACCGAAGCAATGACCCTCTTTTCTTTCATCATCTACCCTATATTATTGTCACAATAATAGTAATATAGTACTATACATAGTTGCAATCTGTATTCTTTTAATCCTCACAAAACCCCATAAAGTGTTAATATTCCTGGATCCACTTTGCAGACATAGAAACCTGGGTTCAAAGAGGTTAAAACATTCATCCCAAATTAAACAGCCTATACGTGGCAGGGAAGGTGGCATCCAAGATCTGGGCTCAAATAACTAGCCTCGATGTCAAAATAAATAAGGCCCTATGAGGATTGGGGCAGGCTCTGATGGAGAGAGCTCCCAATCAATAAAAATGCTGGCAAATACACAAAACCAACAACAGAGGTCTATTTGTAGGGTGGGTTTTTGTTTATTCGTTTAGTTTTACATGATTTTGTTCTGTTTTGAAGGAAGGGTTGTGCCCTCCAAGCCTGTGTCATTTCACTCACCTCTCCCAAACTGACCCTGTCCAGCCCCTTCCTAGAGGGATCGACGTGCGGAGGCTGGAGGCCAAAGGCCACCCAGGCAAGTGGTGACTTCCGAGGCAGAACTGCGGCCTCGAGATGCGACGCTAACGGCAAAAGATTGACGCAGTAGTATAGATTCCCGAAGCGAAAAGGGGCGTAATCTGGGCATCGTCCTTTAAAATGAATAGGAAAAGGGTACTGAGGGTGACTAGCTTACCCGCCCAACCTCTCTCTTTCTCCTCTCCCCACTGGGCCCTAGCGTCCATTGCACTGCCTGATTTACTAAGGGAGTCGTGTGGAATAGGGGAGGGGGTAAAGACACTGACTGCAACTACGAGAACTCTCTTAACTCAAGCGGACTTATTTACATATCATTTTCATGTACTTATGGAAGTACGCGATACGTCTGCGCGTCTCCTTTTACAGGGTACCCACGCCCGCCTGCCACTCTCTCCTGTAGGCCGGGAGCCCCTGCCCTTTTTTCAGGAAAATTTACTTCCCTTTCGGCTTCCTTAGTCTCTCAAACTCGACCTCTTAGGTCCGCCTCCCAAAGATTGGCCCCTCCTTCCACCCGTAGGCTCCTCCCCTCGACCTCTCCTCCCTCCCCAGCTTCCAAACATCTGTTCCCCGCCCCCTTTTTTATTTCTGAACAGGCATGTTCCAGGCAGCTCACTCGACTCCTTAGGTTACTGTGGGATCCTAGGGTCCTGAGCGTCGGAGAAGCAGGAAAGCGTATGCTAAGAAAAAGGGCTTGGATTTAGGAGAATCAAGCCCTGCTGGGGATATTTTGGGGGAGGATCTTGGTTGTGCAGAGGGAGAAAGAGGAGGTTGTGTGGCCCGGTCGAACTTGAGGCAGCGCAAAGGCCCCCTCAGGCGGCGCCACGGGCAGCCCCGCAGCCGGGGCCTGGTGCAGCCGCCGCGGCCGCTGTCAGGGAAGCGCAGGCGGCCAATGGAACTCAGGAGCGGCCGCTGCTGCTGAGGCGGCGGTGTCGGCAGCCCGACTCCGACCGCCCGCACCCCCTCCGCGGGGGTCCCCCGGAGGTAAGCGACTCCTGCCCCGCTAACCCCCCTTGTCCTGTGTTGTGAGGGTCCCTCTCCCACGCTGTCCCGCACAGCCTCCCCCCGTCCCCACACCTAGGTTCGACTACAAAACTGCCCTCCTGGTGGCAGCTGCACCCGGGTTCCTTCTCCACCCTTTCCATCCAAGCCTGGGGTACTTCTCTGCTTTTTGGCTTCCTCTTCTGTTTAGCTCCTCCCTCTGCCCCGGGGATTCCCCCCTCCCTCCCTCTTATCCCTGCAGCCTTCTTCCCGAATTATTTTGTCTCTTAAGTCGTGAACTCTTTCACATCAGGACGCCTCTTATAAAGTCCCTCCTTGTTTGTATTTCCTCCCTGTATGTTCATCTGCCCCAAACCTTTTCCATGGCCTCCGCCTTTATCCTTTTTCGTATGTCACCCCTTTTCACAGATGTCACTATGCAGCCCTAGCACTGGGTTCCCATTTCCCTGAGCTAAAGACTGTGGCCCTGTTTTCCTCTACTTCTTCAGATTCCATTACCTCACCGCCCACCACCCAGCTCCTGGCTTCCAAGAATTGCCTATTCCCCTGTCCTTAAGGGATCTCATCGTCATTCCTAAAGTATCATTTGCATTATACTTGAACCTTACTCCTTACCCTTCTCTGGAGTGTTTTATGATCCCTGTAACTTCCTTTAGCTTCCCTTGCCCCTTCCGTAATACTCCAACGTTTGGAGGTTTTTTCCTACAGAAAAGAGAAGATCTGACAGTACCTCTTCCCATTCAGGATTTCCAACTTCAACACCTTCTTCCTTGAATTTCAAAGACTTTGCTGATCCTTGTGACACTTGGTTCTGTTTTCCCTGTGGTCTTTATGTTTTCTCTGTCGTACTCTTTATCTTCACATACCAACTTATTTCAGGATCAGCCAAACCTTGAACTAAGAAGAAAATGTGTTGGGAGGAGGGGGAGCCTCAGCTGTCTCACTCAGGCTTTTCTGGACACAAGAGTGTTTCTGAAGGATGGAGCAAGTTTTGAAGAAGTCCCTATCAGATTACACTTTGTTGACTACTCAGGATCAGCCACTAGGAGGGATGAACAGTCTGCATGGAAACTCAATGAAGTTGTGAGACATTTTTTTTAATTATATAATTTTAAGCTTGTCTTAAAGGGATCACAGAGCAGAATATCCTCCCAACCCTGCTCAGATCCCAAAGGAATCAATTTACTGTCTGTAGCTTACTAGAATAGTTTTGGTTGATTCCAGAAGAGCTTAGGGCTGGGATGAGGTTAGGGGGTAACTGAGAAAAGGAGCACAGGACAATGGAAAGAACTTATATGTTCAAAATCAGGACTTCTGATTTCAACTTGTGACTTCCTCACTTGACCTTTAGAGTGACTTTTTGAGAAAATGGCCCACTCTATAGGCATCAGTGCAGTAATAGGCTAATAGCAGGATGTGGGTTGGGGGAAAAATTAGACTAGATTTATTTGTTTACAAAACATTCTGGGTTTCTCAGACAAAAGGTATTTATTAGCAGTGGTTTAATTGTCTGGAGAATTTTCCCTTGGTCTAGTCTACAACCATGGGAGTAAATCAGTTTGAAAAACAAGCTCCAGGCCTGCTTCTTTCATCTGCCTTGTTTTTTCCCCCACTGCACTAAGTTGCTATGCTGTTCCTCTTGTACTTGATCCATAACTCCAGATTCCATAGATGGAAAGTATGTTTGAGGGCAAGACCTTTGAGGAAGCTAGCTGGAAAAGAGAATTGAAGTGAGTTGGGACTTAGGAAACTAGTTGCTCCCTTATATGCCATGTTTCTCTCTTGGCCTGTGATAGCAAAGAGGGCACGTGAAGTTTCATTCATCCTCTGACTCTAGGTCTGTTTGAAAGTAATCACACTATCTCATCCCACTTCTCCCTTGTCTTTCCTCATTAGCCAGAGTGCAGTCTACTCATAACCTCCCTTTTTAGGAGCAGCTTTACTCCTTGGAAGCACTCCCAAAGAGAAATCATATTTCCCTAGTTTCCCTGCTTCCTTCTCGGAGCTGAGTTCACACTGCATGAGAACATGTTTGTTGAACACTATCCAAAGTAGCAAATTGAGATTCTTTGATTTGGGGAAGAACTTTGAGAGGAACCTTTCAGTAATTGGCATGAGATAAGAGAGGACCTAGTCCAGGCCCACTTGGGGCTTGCAGCAGGAAGGATCAGTTCAGAGAGAGGTGAATGTACAGGTTGCTTGCTTTCTTTGTCATCTGTCTGTTTCAGCAGAGGCTCCCAGAGCCGGCTTGGGCTGTCTTGCTGGATCTGCTTATACTAGCTCCATGGCACTGCACAGAGAGTTCTCAGCCTGATTCAATATTGACTTAACTATCCTGAGACTACTGCCCTCCCTACCCTCCTGCTAGTAGCTTGAAAATGCCCTCTCTCCTGGTGCCAACCCCCCTTGGGGCTTGGGTAACCATTTACCTGAATCCTAGTAGGGCTTGAGCCTGCTTGACTGCTCAGCCCTGTGTTTCTACAAGGAAAAAGTAGTACTCAATCTCCATCTCTACCATTGAGGTCAAGGGGGAAAGATGAGCTGAGACCTTATAGCAAGATTTGAGTTAGACCTTAAAACATGAGAAGAAACTTCTTAACAGCAGAACAGGTAGCCTAGAGTGATGGAATCTCTTTTGAAGAGCAACTTTTAAAAATCATTATTAAAGGTATATGTGGCCCTGGCCGGTTTGGCTCAGCAGTTAGAGCGTCGGCCCACGGACCAGACAGGACCGGGTTCGGTTTCCACTAAGGACACGTACCTTGGTTGCAGTTTGTCCCCGGCCCCGGTTGGGTGGCAACCACTCAATATGTCTCTCTCACGTCGATGTTTCTCTCTCTTCCTCTCTCTCTCTCCCTTCCGTTCTATCTGAAGATAAATGCAAAAATGTCCTCGGGTGAGGATAAAAAAAAAAAAAAGGTATATGTGTACTTGGTAACAAATCCAATGATACATGAGAGTTTATGGTGAAAATCAATAGTCCCTTTCCATTCATCCCTACTCCTACTCCTTTAGAGTTAACCTCTTAATTAGCTCAGTGTTTACTTCTAAAGGTTATCACCAGAGCTTTAGACAAAATGCCTTTTTTATTTATTAATAACTTTTTATTTTGATATAGTTGCAAGACTATTACAGAAAACATATTCTTTTTTGTTTGTTTGCTTTTGTAATTAACTATGGTTAGATTTTATTTTTAAATTTCATTTATTTATTTATTTATTTATTTATTTTTGTTGGTAATCCTTACCCGAGGATATTTTTCCATTGATTTTTTTTTTTAATCAGACATAGAATTCCATGTTTATTTGTTGATTTTAGAGAGAGAGGAAGGAAGAGGGAGAGAGAGAGAAACATCAGTGAGCGAGAACATCAATTGGCCCCCTCCTGCATGCCCCCCACTGGGAATCGGGCCCACAACCTGGGCATGTGTCCTAACTGGGAATCGAACTGGCGACCTCTTGGTGCATGGGTCAGCGCTCAACCACTGAGCCACACTGGCCGGACTTTCTATTGATTTTTAGATATAGTGGAAGGGAGGGAGGGAGAGAGAGAGAAACATCTATGTGAGAGACCCATCGATTGGTTGCCTCCTGCACTACCCCAACTAGGGCCAGGGATCAAACCTGAAACCCAGGTACATGACTTTGACTGAGAATCAAACCCACGACCCTTCGGTCTGCTGGTGGACGCTCTAACCACTGAGCCAAACCAGCCAGGGCTTTTTTTTTTTTTTTTTTTTTTTTGCATTTATCTTCGGATAGAGTGGGAGGGAGAGAGGGAGGAAGAGAGAGAGAGAAACATCAACGTGAGAAAGACACATGGACTGGTTGCCACCCACACGACCCCAACCGGGGCTGGGGACAAATTGCAACCGAGGTATGTGCCCTTAGTGGGAACCGAACCTGGGCCTCTCCAGTCCGTGGGCCGAAACTCTAACTGCTGAGCCAAACTGGCCAGGGCCAGGGCTATTTTTTTTAATTTTTCAAATTTATCTTTATTGTTGAAAGTATTACATATTCCCCTTTTGTTTCCCCAGTGACCCTCTCCACTCCCACCCCCACCTCATGCCTTCACACACTATTGTCTATGTCCATTGGTTTTATATATGTGTGTGTGTGTGTGTGTGTGTGTGTGTGTGTGTGTATATATATATATATATATATATATATATATATATACATATAAATATAAGTTCTTTGGTTCTCTTTCCATTCCCTCTTGCCCCCTCCCTCTGAGATTCATCAGTCTGTTCCCTGCTTCCATGTCTCTGGATCTGTTTTGCTCATCAGTTTATTTTGTTCATTAGATTCCACATATAAGTGAGATCATGTGATACTTGTCTTTCTCTGATTGGCTTATTTTGCTTAGCATAATGCTCTCCAGGTCCCTCCATGTTATCTTAAAGGGTAACAGATCTTTCTTTCTTACAGCTGCATAGTATTCCATTGTGTAAATGTACCACAGCTTTTTTATCCACTCATATACTGATGGGCACTTGGGCTGTTTCCAGATCTTAGCTTTTGTAAATAGTGCTGCTATGAACATAGGGGTGCATATATTCTTTCTGATTAGTGTTTCAGGCTTCTTAGAATATATTCCTAGATCTTTTCCATTAACTTTTAACAGTCTCTCTTTACTTCCCACCTCGTGGAATGAAGATATTGACTTCGCTTCCCTTTTTCCAACTCATATGATCCATCTCAAAGGGATCTTTTAAAAGGAGGAGGAAAATTGATCCCACCTATCTGTTTAGAGGCAGAGCACTAAATCAGATGATCTCTTAAAGGCCATTCTATGAAAATACAGGAACGTATAAAAACATGCGGATTAGTCTGAACCAATCCGTATTTATTTAGTCCATGGAAAGAGATTTGAAGAAGGGAATGGTGATGAACTGGGTGAGGGGATTGATTTGGGACTCTTTACTGTCCTGTCCTAGCAAAGACCAGTTCAGTAAGTCCTTTAATGAAGGCCAGTGGAGGGTTTGCTTAGAATCTTTTGAGGTGAAGAGAAGCAGAAAGCCAGGCTAAGTGATAGCATCCCCTCCCCACAGAGTAGTCTGGAGACATTCACTTAAATGCTCAATCACGCAGAACACATGCCGATAAACCCCTCTGTCCTCTACAGCTGCTGCTCTGCTCTGAACAAACCCCCTGATGTTCAGATGAGGATTCCTGACATTGCCCAAACATAGCTGTGGAACCCAGTCAGTTGTCAACATTTTCACTCATCTTTCCTGGAAGCCAGCTGCTAGGCTGAGGCAGGGGAGGCCTCTTCAATTCCCTTCCAGTCTCATTGGAGGGCTAGATTAGGCTCCTAGTGTAAAATGTAGATCTTCAGTTGTCTGAATGTCATTGAGAGCCATGGGAGTCGTTTGATATTAAAGGTTTGGATTTTCTTCTCTCACTTTTTTCTTATTCTCTGACTTATATGGGTAAGGGTGCTGAATGCAGTACCTGTTTTTTTCTTTTTCCTTTCACTTTCTTTAGAATGGTTGCTCATCAAAGCTGTATTTTCTTTGCATTTGAAAGTGAATGAATTGACATTGAGAACCATATCTGGATTTAGGTTTTAGAGAATCCCGTTCTTACTTTTTATTGTCTAAATTGCAAAAAACAACCTAAATTCCCTTCAGTACCTCCTTCCCCCCATGTTTTGCTTCAGATGCAGGCAGTCCCTGAGGCTCAGAGAGGCCAGGAGGGCGGCCCAGCTCCAGCTGAGCAGTTTCTAATGGCAGACCTGCCTCTATAGGAGAGAAGTCTGGTTTTCCTGTACCTCTTGACATCATCTGGTTCCCTGAGGAGTAAAGGCTGCCAAATGGGGTTTCTGTTCAGTGGGAAAGTCCCCTGAATACTGTGATATGGGATTCCTAGCTGAGCCCTAGGATGAAAGAAATGATGTTATCCTTACCACTTTTCCTGGTGCCAGTAATAATCCCCACTGTAATCAGTTGGAGCAGACTACCACATTTCTTAGTGAGATCTGAGACGCTGTATGTGGGAGAATGTCTTAACTTCATCTTCCTTGGAAGTTTTGAAAGGTGAACTTTATGAGGTTTTGGTGACTTGAAAGTCTTTGGAGTCGAGAAAAAGGGAAAGATGTGCCAAGTATAGAGAGATTGAGAAGAAAAAGTTGTTTGCATAAAACAATTGAGGCTATCGTGTGAGTTTCTAAGTAGACCTAAAATTTAGGGGTTCCAGTTGAATTAGAATGACCTTCTGGTGCAGAGTGCCCTACAGAGGTGTGGCAGGGCATGATTAAAGCTTTCTTATTATTATTCCTGTGCAACCCATAGTTGCGAGTAGAAACAGATCCTCACAGGCAGCCATGCTGGTTCTACTGCTTAGAAGGCACTGCGTAATTTGGGAAGAGAGTATAGTGAAAGAGTTGCCACCTTTTTTACCGATGTCAAACTCAAACTGCATCAGGGATATTAAATTTGGGGATGAACTTCTTGCTTGACAGAGTTGGGAGAAAGATAAACTGAAGTAGCCTTTTTTGGTGATCTCTGAGAACAGAAGAGTTCCCCATCTGCCTTCCTGAAAGACTTTAATGCTGACTGCTGAAAGACAGGGAGCTAGACTACATAATATCAGGCAGATCAAAGTAATCTTGACTCTCAACATTTCAGAGATATAAGAAGAGGCACAGGAAGGGTGGCAGTGGAAAGTGGTGCTTTCCAGAGTGACTAGTGAATCTGTATCTGGAGCCTCCTTTCACCTACCCAAAGTATATGCACCCAGGTTCACTAGGGTCAAAGGTGATGTCACTATTAGTTGGAAATTACCTGCATTCCAGCTCTACAGTAGCCTCTGCCTTCCTGTTGCCCACACTCTTGAGCATGTCTTAGACTCACTCTATCTGCATTTGTGAGGAGGCCTCCGAGCCCATTGCTGACAACAGCCAGACTCTGGAGCTGGGTTGATCTGATATTAACAGTATGCCTCTCCCAGTTCCTACTTTGAAATTTCTTCCTGTTCTGCACTGACTCTCCTGATCTGGATTTGGTGAGGCTCTGGAGAATCATTCTAGGAAGGCAGTGCCTTTTGTCAACAGGATTCTGTCACTGAATTTCCTTCCAAGAGTCCCCCCAGAGAGGGATTCTTAGTTATGTAATTCCTGTTTCCCCCTGTTCTTTAGATGTTCTAGACCAGTGGTTCTCAAGCTTCCTAATGCCGCGACCCTTTAATACAGTTCCTCGTGTTATGGTAACCCCCAACCATAAAATTATTTTCGTTGTTACTTCATAACTGTAATTTTGCTATTGTTATGTCTTAGGCGACCCCTGTGAAAGGGTTGTTCAACCCCCAGGTTGAGAACCGCTGTTCTAGACCTATGAATTCTAGCCTGATTTCTTTTTTCCACAGCCTCTCCAGTTCTTGAACTATGTGTATGATAATGGGGAAAGTAGTGTTGGGATAGCAGGGGGCTATCATAAATGTTTTGGAAGATTTTCAAACAACAAGGTAACTGTGATTCACTTCCCTTATAATTAACAGTATATGCGTGTGCATGCACACATGTACACACACACACTGTCTGCTAACCTGTTCAGTAATTAGAATTCAACTAGCATTTATTGAGTGCTACTTTGTGCCAGGGACTATGCTAGATCTTTTTACATGCATGAAATTATTTATTCTACATGGCAACAGTGAGAAATAAATATGTTCTTCCCCCTTTTTTTTTTCTAGTAGATTTTTAGTGGCATCTTTAGGGTTCTCTATATAAACTATCATGTTATCTGCAAATAATGACAGTTTTATTTCTTTCTTTCCAATTTAAATGCCTTTTATTTTATCTTCTTGTCTGATTGCTATGGCTAGGACTTCCAGTACTATGTTGAATAAGACTGGTGAAAGCAGACGTACCTGTCTTGTTACTCATCTGAAAGAGAATGCTTGTAGTATTTGCCCATTGAGTATGATGTTGACTATGGGTGGTTCTTCTCATTTTTGTAGTCGAGGAAACTGAAACTCAGAAGATACATGGCTTGCATAAGTTTATACATCTCATAATGGCAGAATTTTTGTTGTTGTTAATCCTCACCCGAGGATATTTTTTCCGTTGATCCTTAGAGAGAGTGAATGGGGGTGGGGGTGGGGGAGAGAGAGAAACATCGATGTAAGAGAGACACATTGATTAGTTGCCTCCTGCACGAGCCCTGACCAGGGCTGGCAATCGAACCTGTAACCCGGGTACATGCCCTTGACTGAATTTGAACCCTCGACCATCAGGTGCACCAGCTGACGCTCTAACCACTGAGCCCTACCAGCCAGGGCTTTAATGGCAGAATGGTTTTTTTTCCATTGATTTTTTTTTTTAGAGAGAGAGGAAGGGAGAAAGAGAAACATCAATGTGAAAGAGAAACATTAATCGGCTACCTCCTGAATGCCCTACAGTGGGGATTGAGCCTGCAAACCAGGCATGTGCCTTGACCAGGAATTGAACAGGGAGCTCTCAGTCCATGGGAGGACGCTTAATCCACTGAGCCATGCCTGCTGGGCTAATGGCAGAATTTTTAACCCTAGTCTATTTGACTCCAAGTTCAGGACTCTTTCCACTATACTTTAGCTACCACAGCACTGGAGAAAGGAAATGACGTCATGAAGTCAGATAAATGGCACAACTTCAGCAGGGTTGATGATAGTTGTTTTAGAGGTGTTCATTTCTTTAAAAAAAATTTTTTTTACATGTATCTTCAGACAGAGTGGGAGGGAGGGAGGGAGGGAGGGAGAGAAAGAGATACATCAATGTGAGAGAGAGACATCGATTGGCTGCCACTGCACAACCCCAACTGGGGCTGGGGACTAACCGTAACCAAGGTACGTGCCCTTGGCTGGAATCGAACCCAGGACTCTTTGGTCCACAGGCCGACGCTCTAACTGCTGAGCCAAACTGGCCAGGGCTAGAGGTGTTTATTTCTAAATGAAGCCTGGCCTGGTATTTGCTTGCCCTTATTCCTTGGGAACTTTTATTCTAAAAGGAAAGGTAAAAATGTATTTGTAACTATGCCTGGCCAGTGTGGCTCAGTGGCTCGATCCCCAGTAGGGGGTGTGCAGGAGGCAACCGATCAATACTTCTCTCTCACATCGATGTTTCTATCTCTTTCTCCCTTCCTCTCTCTGTAAAAAATAAATGAAAACATATATTTTTTTAAAAAGTATCTGTAACTAGAAAAATACATCAAGACTTTAACACTGAATAAAGGTGAGATGTGTATGGAGTGTTATATGTGTAAGGAAATACAGTTTAAAGAGGAAAAGAAAAAGGTTACTGGCAGGCATTTAAATGGAGACATCGGTAGAGCACAAAGATAGAATACAGACAAGGGAATAACACGAGAATTGCTTCTCAGTCTAGCTGATGAATTTGTAAACATATAAACATAACATATAAAGCAACATTTTGCAAATACAAGTTAGGAACAGAGCCTAAGCTGAGTAACTAAATGCGGAAGGAATGAAGAGGAAAGCAGTGATCAGAAGTGGAGGTAGTCAGGGAAAGCTTCTTGACGGGAGATGACTTTTCATCTGTTTTTGAAGGAGTCCAGGAAGACAGAAAGAGAGGAGATGCCTGGGAAGGTTTCATGACAAAGGGAAGACCTGAGGATGGCACCACTAACCAGTATGTGTATGTGTCTCCCTTTCTATTCCTTTCTCCCTCCTCCCTCCTGTAGCTTGGAAGCTCGAAGTCTGGCTGTGGCCATGGGAGACACGGTAGTGGAGCCTGCCCCCCTGAAGCCAACTTCTGAGCCTACTCCTGGTCCACCAGGGAACAATGGGGGCTCCTTGCTAAGCGTCATCACGGAGGGGGTCGGGGAACTATCAGTGATTGATCCTGAGGTGGCCCAAAAGGCCTGCCAGGAGGTGCTGGAGAAGGTCAAGCTTTTGCATGGAGGTGTGGCCGTCTCTAGCAGAGGCACTCCACTGGAGTTGGTCAATGGGGATGGTGTGGACAGTGAGATCCGCTGCCTGGACGATCCTCCTGCCCAGATAAGAGAGGAGGAAGATGAGATGGAGGCCACTGTGGCCTCGGGCACAGCCAAGGGAGCAAGAAGGCGGCGGCAGAACAACTCAGCCAAACAATCTTGGCTACTGAGGCTGTTTGAATCCAAACTATTTGACATCTCCATGGCCATTTCATATCTGTATAACTCCAAGGAGCCTGGAGTGCAAGCCTACATTGGCAACCGGCTCTTCTGCTTTCGCAATGAGGACGTGGACTTCTATCTGCCTCAGTTGCTTAACATGTACATCCACATGGACGAGGACGTAGGTGATGCCATCAAGCCCTACATAGTCCACCGTTGCCGCCAGAGCATTAACTTTTCCCTCCAGTGTGCCCTATTGCTCGGGGCCTACTCTTCAGACATGCACATTTCCACTCAGCGACACTCCCGTGGGACCAAGCTACGGAAACTGATCCTCTCAGATGAGCTGAAGCCAGCTCACCGAAAGAGGGAGCTGCCCTCCTTGAGCCCAGCCCCTGACACAGGGCTGTCTCCCTCTAAAAGGACTCACCAGCGCTCTAAGTCAGATGCCACCGCCAGTATAAGTCTCAGCAGCAACCTGAAACGAACAGCCAGCAACCCCAAAGTGGAGAATGAGGATGAGGTAAAATCCTTGGGAGGGACAGAGGGGCAAGGTGGCATGGAGACAGATGTCTGGCGTAGGGTCACTGTCCTTTTCTCTCCTTCCCTCTGTTTCATTTCACTGATAAAAGCATGGAATGTTAGAATGGAAAAAACCCTTAGAATTCATGTATTCCAGCTGCCTCATTTTACAAAGGAAGAACTCAGAGAGATAGAGTGACTTGTCTCAGGTCATATAGCTAATAGCAAGGCTGATACACCTGACTCTGTCCAATGCTGTTTTTACTAAACTGCACTGCCATTCCATTAACTCCTTACTTACTGAGAACTGTGGCAGAGACAGTCCCCACCCTGAGTTGAGACCTGGGATATCTACCAGAACCTCTCACAGCAGTAGCCACAGGGAGGAGAAGGGACTATATGTATGAATTTTGTGTGTGCTGGGGGAGGGGAGATGTTAAATAGAATCTCAGCTTCATTCTCCTGACCACTCCTCCTCATAATTCCTCCCTCCCACTCCCTGAAGATCCTGCTTTTTGTTTTCATAAGGGTAAGATTCATTCCCTATCACTGAGGCATCTGCAGAATGCCTGCTACCTGCATTTCCTTGGGGGCAGGGATGTTGATCTTCCCCAAATCATTTAGGAGAAGCACAAAGGAAAGAAGGAAGCAATCTTGGTATAGAATAAATCTGGAACATACCCAGTGTCTAGAAAGAAGAGAGAGCTACAGCAGCCATTGTGGATATCCATTTAGGATACAGAGGAAATAAGCACATCAGTAGGGACAGATAGCAGGGGAAGTTGCCCAGTGGACAACCAAGTGTCAGTGACCTGGTGTCCCAGCTAGACAATGGTGCCCCAGTTCCCCCCCTGACTCACCACCAGCCTGGCTCCCATCCTGGCTACCAGCCCAGCCTAAGAAAGAAGGGAGAAAAGAATGAGGAATTTGCACTCGTTAGAAAATGCATATAGCCATGGTGCTGGCATCTGCCTCTGTGGGGTACATAACCCACCCACGTTTTTGATACAGTGGGACTTCTTTCAGCTAGAAGGAGGTCATACTGACTAGGGAAGGAGACTACAGAGCCTGCTTTCTCTGGAAATTCAGTATTTTATTATGATAATTTAATAGGCTAAAAGAGCCAACATTTATTGAGCACTTATTATGTGCATCATGTCAAGTACTTTTTTTTTTTTTAATCCTCACCCGAGGATATTTTTCCATTTTATCTTCAAATAGAGTGGAGGAAGAGAGAGAGAAAGAAAGATCGATGTGAGAGAGACACATCGACTGGTTGCCTCCTGCACGACCCTGACCAAGGTCGGGGACCAAACTGCAACCCAGGTATGTGCCCTTGACTGGAATCAAATCCACAACTCTTTGGTCCACGGGCCGATGCTCTAACCGCTGAGCCAAACCGGCCAGGGCACAAGTACTTTACAACAACCGTGACAGACAGGTTCATTTTACCACTCTGTAAACAGGCTTTGAGAGGTTAGAGGATTTGTCCAAGGTCTCTCAACTAGTGCCTGTCAGACTAGGCCTCACATCACAGCTGGTGCTCCTAATCATTCAGCAGATCAATCTTGGTTGTTTCTTAGCATCTGCTTTCCCTGCTTTCATCTGTCAGAGTCCATCTGGAGAAGAACAGCCTAGGCTTTATCCATCTAGGTTTCCACATCCATGCATAGGCAGAACTCGGCTGTTCTCAGAACCAAAAAGGACCATTTTCATTTCTGGTTGTGCTTGGCAGGGAAGCCCAAGGTCATGAGGGAAGTTGTTGCAGAGCAAGAAGAATCATCCAGATCTGGAGGGACTAAGGTCGTGAATGGTTTGGGAGCTCTTCTTCTTGGGGTCAAGTCTGTAGCAGTATGAGTGTGAGCACTTGGAAGTGAATCCCTGGTCCCTCTTGTCAAGTTTGCCTTTTCTCTGTATGTATTTTGTATTCTCATCTTAGCACCAGAAAGGGTGAAGCCTCAGGGCTTTTCTTACTCTGTGCTGATCCTTGGTCCCTCTTCCTTGTATCTTAACTCCTGCCCAGGTGGGAGGATGGGTGACACACTGAGATGTAGGTATTTTGTGAGTGCCTAAATCCTCTAAGGAGGCCTCTCCAGCTGCCATTCTTCCCAATGTGGCTTCTCTATGGTAGGACACCAGATCTAGAAAAGGCCTCCTAGGTTATCTGATGTTGGCAGAATGAGACACCTGAATCCACTGCGGCTCCTCAGGAAACATGAGAGTGAAAATGAGAGAGAATAAACAGGAATATCACTAGGAGTCTAAACATTGGAATCTTCAGCACAGAGGTCTCTCCACACGCCTTTGGCATTTTGAGGATACATCTGTCAAGGCCTTTGTCCCCCAAATACCAATACATCTTCTTCTTCCCTGTCATGCAACATTTATCCGCTCAACAAATAGTTATTGAGTTTGTGCAACGTATAAAGCCCAGTGTTAGAGGCAGTGGAGGATGGAAGATAAAGTGCTGTCCTCTCCAGGAACTTACAAGGTAATATGGAGACCCCATTATCTAGGGCATCGTTTAGTATGTGACTCTTGATTTTGTATCATGAAACTTTACCGAACTTATTAGTTCTAACAGTTTTTGGTGGAGTTTCTGACACATGAAAAGGTTTTCTTACATATAAGGAAGACATATACAGCTTACTAACACCAGGTGCATAATTATCTAAGGTCTGAGCAGAGACTCCGGAAGGAAGGGCTAGAAGGAGACCTGACACTCTGCTTCCATCCCTTGTTTTCCCCCATGGGTTCTGAGATTAATCTGATGCTCCTGCCACCAGCAGAGGTGCTCGGAGGGTGAAGCCCAGAGAAGAGCTGCAGTCTCCCTGCAGAGCTCTCCTCTGCCCAGATCTCACAGAGGTTCCTATTTTCTTTTAACGGGGGATCCTTTACACTCTACAATCAGAGGGCTCTAGCACTGTTTTCTCCCCTCTCCCATCCCCAAAACCCACCCCTTCAAAGCAGTTTTTTTTTTCTTTATTTTTTAGAGAGAGAGGAAGGGAGAGGGAGAGAGAGAGAAACATCGATGAGAGAGAACACCAATTGACCGCCTCCTGCATGCCCCCCCACTGGGGATCGGGCCCACAACCTGGGCATGTGCCCTGACTGGGAATCGAACCGGCGACCTCTTGATGCATGGGTGGACGCTCAACCATTGAGCCACACTGGCTGGGCTCAAAGCAGTTTTTATCTGCCTAGTCATGGAACTGTGCTCAGGTTTCCCTTCCCATTAGTAACCAAATGGTAAATCATTTGGCACAGGGTGGGGGCACAGTATGCCCCACCCCACACTCTGCCCCACAAAATGACACTTGAGTGGATCGGCTTTGTCTTTTCAGGACTGCAACCTTTGTACAGATAAATCTGCTGCATGTCACACTGGAAGCCCCAGTGGGCCTTCCAGCCCAATATGGTGTGATATCAGCTTCTTGGCCTCAGCTTTTTTCCTTGGAGCTGACTCAGTATGAGTGACTCAAATCTACAGAGTAGGAGAGAGGAGCCATCACGCTATACCTCCCCTCCCCCAAGGCTATTAATGAGTCAGACAGGACCTGTCTGTGGGAGAATCAGCTGGATCATTGCTCAGAGAGCCAGTATCCTGCCTGCTATTCCTCCCCCCACCAGCTCATGGGTAGAAATTGAACCACTAAGTCGTAATAGACTTTGGTATCCTCAACTGCCTCAGTTCTCCCTCCCACTTCCACCCAAAGCAGAAGAGTTGTTGCCTTGGGAGTGTTTGGCTTGGCTTCTCCCTCAGAGTGCCTCTCTCCCCAGATTCTTCAGGGAACGGCCTGACTATAGGACCTCCAGCCAGAATAGAACTTATACCATGGAACTGAATTAAGTAGATGCTTGAAATGCTAATTGCAGAGTAGAGGCTCAGTGACCACTGCCCTCCTGCCCTGGGAACTCCCAGGACTTTGTCTCTTAAGTTCAGGCCCCTCCCCTACTGCAGGTTTGTGCACAGGCACTGACCCTTCTCCCTGCTCTGGGAGAGCTTGTTGCACAGAACCTAGCATGGGCCTGTGCACAAGCTGCAGCAGAGCCAGAGCCACTGAAGGAGAGATTGACCACTGGCCCTTTCCCCTGTTTTGCTCACAGATCCCAGTAAGACACAGGAATGGGCAAGGTTTAGATAAACCCCCTGGGCTGGGACTAGGGCAGCTGCTACTTAGCGGCTCAGCTTTCACAGATTTAGTAAGCTAGGACCTAGCTCCCAACTTACGGCAAAAAAAAAAAATTGTAATTATTGTCATGTGAAATGGCCTGATAGGAAGCCTGTGGAGGTTTGGTAGATAGGAAAGGTATTCATCCTTTACTCCAGCAGCATCTGTCCCAGAGGTTTCATGCTCATAGGTTTGTGGTACCCCTTGTCACATGGTTTAAGGTTGGGATGAGGCTTCCCAGGATGATGAGGCTAACTTGAGATATACCTGGCACTGAAAGTTTAGCTCTTCTGCTTCCTCTTTGATGTTTCCAAGAAGCTGGAGGAACACAGTATGATTCCATGCAGCTTGTTAAATTCAGTCCCTCTGTGGTGGCTTCCATGGAGAAGGGTTTATTTGAAAGCAGGATTACCTCCCTAAGGGTCCCAGCTTTAGGGTTTTGTCCTAGGAGGAAGATTCTTGCAGGCAAGAATAGAAGGGAAGAAAGTACAAAACAGAGGCCGCTGTCTCTTCAACCCTTCTGACCTCAAGGTCTGAGCTAGCTTTCCAGCATCTCCCACAGTGTCAAGAATCTGGGCAAGTGGCATTTCTAGGTCGACTTTCTTTCATTAAAGCAGAAAGGTAGAGCTACACAAGAGAAGCAGGTATGATCCAAGTTGGACCTAAATTCTTTGCCTTTGTCTCTCTCCCCTCCCTCCCTGCCCCCTTCTTCTACCCTTGCCCTCTGGCCCTTTCCCAGGAGCTCTCTTCCAGCACCGAGAGTATTGATAATTCATTCAGTTCCGTAAGTGGGGCCAGGCTGGGACTGGGTGGCAGGCTCCCCCCACGGCCGCATTTCCTCTCCGTCCCCAGGTCTTCTGAGTCCCAAAACCAAGGTTGGAGTTAAAAGGTGCCTTTTCTTCCTGGGAGATGAGCCCCTCCCTCTCAGGCCTCCCAGACCTGGAGGAGTCCCCTGCCTATCACCAGTGCCCTGAGCCCAGGCTCAGTGGTGCCCAGTTGATCCTTTTCCCAGGGACAGCTGGGATGCAGTGTGATTTAGCCTCCTCCAGCTCCTGGGTCTCTAGATCAAACAGCTGGGAGAGAGGTCGAATTTACCCCTGGATTAATGCCAACAACTGCTTGGCAGAAACCCCCAGGATCCCGTTTCTTCCACCCAGGACCCTTTCCCCATGGTTTCTGCCATCAGACCATCAAATATTTATTCAGTGTTTTCTAAATGCTAGGCCCTGTGCTGGGTGAGCTGATTCTAAAAGCATACAGGATTTGGCCTGAAGGGAAGTTTTACCTCCCCACAGCCCATTTTCTTTTTAACTTCAACCACATTTCTTCCAGGTCTGAGTTCTTCCCTTTCCCAGCTCCCTGCCCAGGATGTTCTTTAATCATCATTCTCTTTTCTTGTTGCCTCTGGACTAACCCCCGACCCTCTGGTCCCACAGGGTCTTGGACCTTGTTGCTGGGCAGAGACGTGAGAGGAAATGCTGGACCGACCCTGTGGGAGTTTGGATGATTTTTTTTACATTTTATTTTTGATTTGTCTACCCAATCCGTTTTCTCTGTTCTGTGCTGATCCCCTTTTAATCATGATTCCTATCTCCTCCCATGTGGCAGAGCCTGTCTCTGGAGGCCTGGGGTCACATTTTCAACATGCTCATGTAACTTAGGGGCCCCCGACCCAAATGCTGATTTGAAGATGGGAAGGAATTCTGCCTTTTAAAATCTGAGATGACTATGAATTGATTGGGGTGGAGGATCCTTGGGACAGTGACCATTTGCCACCTGAGTGGATGGATTAGGGGATCAGGATGAATGAAGAAGTGAGTCCTCTTCCTTTCTTTCTCTTTCTCTGTTAGGCCCCTGGGATATTTCAGGGACCACAGAAGCCTAGTTCTACTGTCTTCCTGTATCTCTTTTCAGTCCTCCTTCCCAAAGCATTTGTGACTGATTTAGATACCCTATTTATTATTGTGGGGCCCCAGAGCTAGCCCCCTGTGGGGTAGAGGCTGAGAGATGAGCTGTTCCTTTGAACCTGGCTCTAAACACATGCATAGGTGGGCCTGGTACTGCCCAGCTGTCAAAAGAAGCTCTTTTTTGCAGTTTGAGGGAGTGAGGGTAGAAATCCTCAATCAGGAAACTAAGCGAGACACACAGAGAGGGAGAGAAAAGCCTGGTGAGTGAAATGCTGTTTCTATGAATGGTGGAGAAACTGTTCTTATCTAGCTGAGGTGAGATGGGATGGGGACCTGGGTGGCTATCTTGACAAAGTGCCCCTTATGGTAGAAGGAGTTAGGAAAAAGAGCCCCTCTTCATGTCTAGCTGAGTCCATCTTTTCCCCCACCTCACTCCCCAGACTGACTTTGCCCTTCTGGGAATGAATGAAGTGCCAGGCATGAGGAGCCAAGCTCACAACAGGGAGCCAATATGGGATCCTAGTCCTGAGAGGTAGGGGAAGAGGACCCAAGAATGAATCATGGAAAAAGGACAGGCCTTCAGGGCCATCATTGAGGAGTGAAAGGAGTTATTGCTTTCCCCACCCACCTGCCCACACCAACCTTCCATCTGCTTTTTCTTTTCCCATTGATCATTCCCTTATTAATCCCAAGTCTGCTCATCCTCTTCTCATCCCCTGCATGCGCACTGACCTCTTGTAAGAGATCATGGGGTGGACGGGGATGCTATGTAAAGCAACAAAAGTCATTTGAATGGAGTGAGGCCTTCCTCCTTTGAAAGGGGAACTATTGACTTGGAGCTCCCCTCCTGAGCCATGGGCCCTGGCAGAGCCCCAGCCCAAGGATCCAGGTGGGGAGAAGGACACCCCATTCTCAAGATGGGTGAAGCAGCTGTTCTCTCCGGGACCCTGTAACCTCTCTGGATGTTGTCCCTCCAACCCATCTTGAAGCCTTGGAACAGTTTCTGAGGAACTCAAGTCCAGGAGAAGAGGGGTGCATCCCAGTGACCTGGATTCACACATTTCCTTTACCCTCAGTAAACAGCCTGTGGAAAAGGAATGTGCTGGCTCTTACCTGTTCCCAGTTCAAGTTGCAGGGGGCGGGGGGGGGGGATCTCCTACTAGGGCTGGAAAGTAGCTCCTTCCCTGGAGTTCTCCAGACACTGGGATCCCTGGCCTGTGTGGCCAGGAGTGACTGAGTGGGTGGGCCACTCTTTGCTATGGTTTCTTTACCATCTTTTACTGCACCCCTACCTCCTGTAGCCTGTCAGACTGGCTCCTGAGCGAGAATTCATCAAATCCCTGATGGCGATAGGCAAGCGGTTGGCCACGCTCCCCACCAAGGAGCAGAAAACACAGCGGCTGATCTCAGAGCTCTCCCTGCTCAACCATAAGCTCCCTGCCCGAGTCTGGCTGCCCACTGCCGGCTTTGACCACCACGTGGTCCGCGTGCCCCACACCCAGGCTGTCGTCCTCAACTCCAAGGACAAGGTAGGTGGGCTCTACTCTGTGGTTGTCCAGGGTTTGTGTCTGTGTCCAGAGATGCCCCACCAGCGTCCCAGACTCCTTCATGGTTCATGTGCACATGTCCACCTTGACTTGACCTCATGCTGTTGTGATTCTGAGGGCCCTCTTGTTCCCCTTCTTGGGCTTTGTTTTTCTGGATCACAGAGGCCTGATCTTTCCAGCTCACCTCTTGCCGTGTCTCAGGAGAGACTCACTCTCCACTCCTCCTTAACAGTCCTTTTGGTAGCTCTTCTGCAGCCCTCTAGCAACATGGGAATAGAGAAATCTTTTGTTTCTAAGACTTTTTCTGAACAGAGTGGGCAAGGAAAAGGAGAGAACTGGCCTTATTCACATTGGAGAGAATTAGCTAAATTTGTCTGCTGGTTGGAATGAGTATTAATGGTCTAGATTTTTCTTTTAGAAGTACTGAAGATTAGAGCCCTGCTTGGGACAGTGCCCCACTTTTTCCTAGTTTTTTTGTCTTTAGGACAAGTCCCCAGAGGCTTCCACTGATGGGTTATAATTGATAGTTTGGAGTCGTTTTACCCAAGTGCATCATCTACACATTTTGAAGCTCAGCTGAACCATTTTGAAGACTTGGGTGCATAGGACAAGTTCCTACCCTATATATGGTGTTCATAGTGGAAGGGGACTAATGGTTGAGGGGTGAAGCTAGGAGTGAGCAGCAGGAAGAACTGTGTTAACAGAGTTGAGATTTGGGGGACAGTGGTACAGATGAATTGCAAATACTTTTCTCACTTTCCCCCAGGCTCCCTACCTGATCTATGTGGAAGTCCTTGAATGTGAAAACTTTGACACCACCAATGTCCCCGCCCGGATCCCTGAGAACCGAATCCGGAGCACACGGTCCGTAGAGAACCTGCCCGAATGTGGTATCACCCATGAGCAGCGGGCAGGCAGCTTCAGTACTGTGCCCAACTATGACAACGATGATGAGGCCTGGTCAGTGGACGACATAGGAGAGCTGCAGGTGGAGGTGAGGGAGCTCAAGGAGGTAACACTAGAGCACAACACCTATTCTCCAGAAGCTTCCAGTGTATTTGAGACAAGACAACACACCCTGAGGCAGGCTGACGCAGGCGCCCAAATGTGAGGGGGAGGTAGTAATGGGTATGAAAGGGGAAAGCTCTGAACAGCTTTAGTCTGGAATAGATTCAGGTAGAGCTCATTTTCCTGCAGGAGGAATTTAGGTTAAATGTAAGGAGGGACTTCTAAGTTGAGGAGAGTGAGAGAAATTGAATCAAAATATTTATTGAACACCTGCTATATAAACTTGTTTTAGGAAAGCAGAGAATGGTAAATTATCCATTCATTCATTCATTGAAGAACTATCTATGGAGGGCCGTCTTTGTGCCAGCCCTGAATGCCGTGTGCTGGTGGACAAGACCTGGCCCCTGCCTGCAAGGAGTTCTAACCTAATAGGAGAGAGTAGAAGACCAGTCAGCAGATAGTTGTGGTATGGTGTGATCCAGGTTATGCTGGAGGATGGGGAATTATGAGAGCACCTGATTGGGGGGGGGGGTAGCACTTACTTCAGACTTGGAGTTGGTCACACCCCAAAAGATTTCCTGAAGGAAGTAATATCTCAGCTGAGGCCTAAAGATGGGTATGAATTGCCTGGGCAGAGTGTTCGGGCAGAGGGATAGCACGTGCAATGACTGGAAAACAGGAGAGCTTGGCTCATCTTAGGAACTGAAAGAAATTTTGTGTGATGTGTGAAGTGGTGACAAATGAGGCTGGAGAGGCCGGCATGGGCCAGATGGAGGCAGGATCCTATAAGCTGCGGAAAGAAACTTGGAATGTATTCTGGGGTTGTACGGATCCAGAGAAGGATTTTATGTAGGGCTGTGACACAACAGATCTCACTTTGGGAAAAGACAGACTCTGTCCTTGAGCTTACAGTCTACTTGGGGAGATTGGACACAGACATTTAAGAAAAGAATGTGTAATTTATACAACAAGGCGGTGCAATAAGTGACAAAAGGAGTTGAGAAATGCTCCGTACAAAGGAAGGAGAAAAGAAGGGACTTGATAGAGGGGAAGAGGAGATTAGATTGAAGAAATGGTCATGGAACCTAGTCTGGAGAGAGTCTGTTCTGGATTCTAAGGGAGGATGCATCCCTAGCCTTGGGGAGCTCTCAGTATAAGATTGAAATTCACTTTCTGTGATGGTCACAGCAGTCGTCCCAGCTGGAGTAGTTCAGTTGGAGCAGCGTCTTCTACACCAAAAAGTTGTAGGTTTGATTCCCAGTCAGGGCACATTACCTGGGTTGTGAGTTCAATCCCCGGTCGGAGCAGGTGCAGAATCGATGTTTCTCACCTCTCTCTCTCTCTCTCTCTCTCTCTCTCTCCCCGCCCTCTCCTTCTCCCTCTCCCCCTCCCCCCTTCCTCTCTCAAAGCAGGTCCTTGAGTGAGGATTTTTTTAAAAATTTTAGACTTCCAGATCCATTTCCAGTAATTCTAATCCAGATTGATGGTGCCATATGGGAATCTGGTTTTACCAGCATTCCAGGTGTTTCTATTACAGGTAGTTCACACTTTGAGAAACACCACTGTAGGGCCTGTGTGACTGGCTAGGCAGTTTGGGGTCCAGGTGATCAGGATGGTGTGTAACCAGGGAGGCTTTTTGGAGAAGAGTTAGGAAGAGAGGGATGATCATGACATGCAGATAGAAAACACTCAGGGTGATATGCGGAGGAGGTAAAAGAACCGAGACCTGTGCCTAGTGTTTCTGACCTACCGTCCCCTGCTCTCCCCAGCTCCCTGAAGTGCACACCAACAGCTGTGACAACATCTCCCAGTTCTCCGTGGACAGCATCACCAGCCAGGAGAGCAAGGAGCCTGTGTTCATTGCAGCAGGGGACATCCGGTATGGCCAGACCACACTGCTTCTCTTTCTCCTCTTCCTTTCTGTCAGCCTGTGTCTTTCCCTTTTCTCTCTCTTTACTGTTCTTGTCCTGAGGCCGCCAAACTTGAAGCAATGAAGGTGCAGGTGGAGAAATTACTGGGCTACTACAGAAGGAAATTAAATGTTAAAAGGACTCCAGAGGGATGAAAGCAGCAGAGGGAGGAATTAGAGCAGCATTTCTCAGAGTGGGTCTGAGGACTACATGTCAGAACCAGGGAAGAGAGAGACCTTGTTGAAATTGCAGATGCTGGAGCCATAGCTGTTCTGAACCAGAATCTTGGTAGAGGAATGGGGAGGACCTGGTGATCTGCATTTTGTGTCATGATTCCAAACCACCAGGTTAGCAAAAAGGTATCAGTATCTGTCTATGCCTAGAATCAAGGAAACAGTTCAGGAAATGCTGGCATAGACAGGGACATGAAGCTCGGGGGCAACTCCTCCAAGCAAATGTTATTGTTTCTTCCTGCTAGACGGCGCCTTTCAGAGCAGCTGGCTCACACGCCCACTGCCTTCAAACGAGACCCAGAAGACCCTTCTGCAGTTGCTCTCAAAGAACCCTGGCAGGAGAAAGTACGGTGAGTTGGGTGGGGGGCGGGGTGTCTCTAGCCCTCTCAAAGCTTGGAGGCAGCTGCAGGTACTCACTGCACCATCCCACTGTCCCTCAGGCTCCCCCCAAATCCATCAGGCTCCCAGGTGGTCTGAGTCCTTCTAGGGAGTTTGATTTGGATTTTTGGTATAAGTTGTGTCTCTGTCCTCACCTTGGCATCACCTTTGGACACCTTTTGCTTCTCTCTACACAGGCGGATCAGAGAGGGCTCCCCCTATGGCCATCTCCCCAATTGGCGGCTCCTGTCAGTCATTGTCAAGTGTGGGGATGATCTTCGGCAGGAGCTGCTGGCCTTCCAGGTGTTGAAGCAACTGCAGGTAAGAAAAGGGAGGGAGCCCAGCCGGTGTGGCTCAGTGGATTGAGCATCTGTCCCATGGACTGAGAGGTCCCAGTTCGATTTCCGGTCAGGGCACATGCCCAGGTTTCAGGTTCGATCTCCAGTAGGGGGCGTGCAGCCAATCAATGTTTCTCTCTCACATGGATGTTTCTATCTCTCTCTCCCCTCCTCTCTTTAAAAAAGCAATAAAAACATATTAAAAAAAGAAAAGAAAAGAAAAGGGAGGGAGAAAGCAGGGGAACTCAGCCCAACTGCAGCCCACCTGAGGTGACCACACAGGATGTTCTGCAGGGAACTTGACTGAGTACCAGCTTCCTGCCCAGGTCTAAATTGGATGTAGATTAAACAAATGCAGGGGCTCCTTCCCCAGTGTATTTCCCCAAGAAGTACAGCCACAAAAACAGCCGCACAGCGACCTCTTGTGGCCCTTTTGTGATTTGTACCCACTCTGATTGCTGAACTTCAGGGTGCTGGCTTTGTCAAAACTCCCATCTGGAAAACTCAGACACAGACAACAGTATGGTGATTATCAGAGGGAAAGGGGGTGGAGTGGTGGGAGGAGGTAGAAGAGGTTAAAGGGGGTATAAATGGTGACAGAAGGAGACCTGACTTTGGGTGGTGAACACACAATACAATATACAGATGATGTATTATGGAATTGTACACCTGAAACCTGTATAATTTTATTAACCAATGTCACCCCAATAAATACAATACAAATAAATAAATAATCCCATCTTGTCTTGATAAATGGGTTGCAGTGTGCTGAGATGTCAGTCCCCTGAGCCTCTGGGTTGGTCGCCTGCCAGCAGCTTCACCTGTTTAATCCAGTTTTTTATATAAATATTTTCATTTTCTAGAGAAGTTTTCTGTGGACCTAAATCCTTTTTCACCTTTTCCTTATTCTTTGAATTTGGATTAATAGCTTCCACTCACTGCTTGTGTGGTTTCCTGTTCTCCCTGCCTTTTGGGGTCTGTCTACCTATGAGATGCCTTTTCCACACACCTCACTGTGTCTTGTCAGACCCTGGACTTTTCTTTAAAAGTGGGTTTTACTCACTTGAACGCCTAGAATCCAAGGACACCAAGGTGGGAACTGTACAAGGTTGGAGATACAAGGGGATTTTAGCCTCCTCCCTCAATTTAAATGAAAGATGATGGTCCCAATGCTTCTGTGTCTTCTCACAGTCCATTTGGGAACAGGAGCGAGTGCCCCTGTGGATCAAGCCATACAAGATTCTTGTGATTTCGGCCGACAGTGGCATGATTGAACCAGTGGTCAACGCTGTGTCCATCCACCAGGTGAAGAAACAGTCACAGCTCTCCTTGCTCGATTACTTCCTGCAGGAGCATGGCAGTTACACCACTGAGGCATTCCTTAGTGCCCAGCGCAATTTTGTACAAAGCTGCGCTGGCTACTGCTTGGTCTGCTACCTGCTGCAAGTCAAGGACAGGTAGGTAAATTCCTGCCCCTCATCCTAACCTTTATTCCAGGGTCATCTCTGTCCCTTCATGTGCAGTTCTCATATACTCATCACCACTTTCCACTGCCTAGATGTAAAAGTTGAAACAACATGTTTTAAGCAGAGGCAGACATGTTTACATGCCATTAAGCCAAGCAGACAAGTCGTAGGGCAAAGGAGCAAAGACATGAAGGATTTATGGGAGAAGCCGGGGTTTAAGCGAGCAGACTCTTGAAGGATAAAGGAGAATGAGGGCAGAGAAGGCTGTGGGGATGGATGCTCCAGGCAGAGGAACAAGTCTGTGTGATTAAAGCTTGGGCTCCTGGTTCTGGCCAGGTAGCTCAGTTGGTTAGAGTGTTGTCCCAGTATGCCAAGATTGTGGGTTTGATCCCCAGTCAGAGAACATACAGGAATCAACCAATGGCCCAGCTAGTGTGGCTCAGTGGTTGAGCGTTGACCCATGCACCAAGAGGTTGCTGGTTCGATTCCTGGTCAGGGCACATGCCTAGGTTGTGGGCCCGATCCCCAGTTGGGGGCATGCAGGAGGCGGCTAATCGGTGTTCTCTCTCATCGATGTTCCTATCTCTCTCTCCTCCTTTCCTCTCTCTCTAAAAATCAATAAAGAAAAAAAAAAAATTTAGCCCTGGCCGGTTTGGCTCAGCGGTTGGAGCTTCGCCCGCAGACCAATGAGTCGCAGGTTCAATTTCAGTCAAGGGCACGTACCTCAGTTGCGATTTGTCCCCAGCCCTGGTTGGGGTTGTGCGGGAGGCAGCCGCTCAGTGTGTCCCTTTCACATCGATGTTTCTCTCTGTCTCTCTCTCTTCCTCTCTCTCCCTCCCACTCTGAACAAAAGTGGAAAAATGTCCTCGGGTGAGGATTAAAAAAAATTTAAGAGGATTCTTTAAAAAAAAAAATCAACCAATGAATGCATAAGCAAGTGGAACAACAAATCGATGTTTCTCTCTCTGTCTCTCTCTCTCAATAAATAATAAAAAATAAAATTTTAAAAAAAATTTAGGAAAAGTGTGGGCTCTGCTGCCTGGCAGGAGACTAGTAGGCAGTGATGTCAGACAGGTAAGTAGAGGGCAGATTGGAAGGGCCTGCACAATGAGGCTGAGGAGTTTTATTTTGCAGGTGGAGGAATGACATGGCCCAGTCTCTGTTTAGTAAGTGCACCCTGTGGCGCTGAGTGAGGTTGGGTATAGTTAGGCCTTTAGCAACAAAGCAGAAGGTAATGAGTCCTGACCTGAGGAGGGTGGTAGTGACAGAGCAGAAAGGAGGTGGATATGAGAGGCATCGTGGAGATAATGTTGAAACTCCCAGCCCTGAAATCTCCTTTTATTCCAACATATGATCTTGAAAACTTTTAATTATTTATTGCTTTGCCCAGAGCTGTCATTTCCAATATCACATAACCTTTCTGAAGCCCAGCTTCGCATATAGGTGAACAACATATCATACAAAAATAATTCCATTCTGACAGTGACTCAAGGTCAGTATCCCGAATGTTCCTTTGAGTTACACCTTTCACAGGGCATAGGGAGCTGCCTAGGAAGGCAGAAATACAGTGGCCTGAGCTTCCAGAGCTCCCAGTGACATGGCAGCACTTTTAAGATCTGGCTAACAGCAGCTTATCAGAAGTCTAGCATCTATTAAGTGCCTGCCATGGCCTGACATCGAAACCAGCTGAAAACCCTTTCAGATAGGTGTTTTCTATGCGGGAACTGAGGGTCAGGAAGCTTTCAGAACCTGTGCTTATTCCAACCTGGTCAGCCCTACAAATGAACCATGTGGAGGCTCTGTATTTGAGGGCTAAAGGGAAATGTAATTATTTATTAAGGAATTTGGCTACAAGCTTCAGACTGTCCCTAAAGAGTCAGGGTTTTGAATCCAGGGCCCAGAGCGCCTAAAATCGAGCAGCAGGATTAAGTAATGGGTGGCAGGGAAGCAGGTGCTGGTAAGGCCTCTGGGCTTTCCTTTAGGAAACAAAGCTATATGGAAGATTAGAGTCCATTATTTTAAAAGGTGGGGGAAAGGAGGATAGACAGCTGAGAAACCTTTCATAATAACTCAAAAAAGAATAGATGTAGTCAATCCATGAATGGAATCAGCCAGTGGAAAGAACTAGCAACAATGCACAGGGCTCCAAACTGAACTAAGATCTCTGTAACTGCTTCAGAATGAGTCCTCAACTGTCTCCAGCAGTTAAGAGAGAGAAACTGCCCTCACTGGCCTCAGGACCTTGAGCAGCTAAGTACTTCTCTCAGGGCCTGTTCCTTCACCTGTAAAATGAGAGGTTGAGCTAAGACATCTAGAACCTTTCTGGCTCTCAAGGTTGTGCCTTTGTGGCTAAATGTGTAGAGATTCCCCAGAGTAGAAAGGACTCAGGTGGGACTGGGTTATCCTTCTGTCCCTCCTTTTATGGCCAGTCAGACCAACCCCAGAGGAGGTGGCCCTCAGACCTTGGCTCTTAGCCTAACAAAGGCTCTATTGATACTGAGGAGGTTGGTTATCCTGAATGGGCCAGGCCTTGCATGCTTAGCATGTTAATTGTTCCTCCTCCTACTGGCCATTCATTTGGGAATCACAAAGACCTGGACTCATCTTCCTTTAACTGTCTTCTTCCTGCAGCTGACCTGTGGTCATTGCAGCCTGAGATTTCTTACTGTAGTGACGTTACCAGATAGTTCAAACTTACCCTTGAAGCCCCCACACTATTTTACATTTAAACTCCTTCCAGCCTGCCACTCCCTTCTATTGGGGCTCTGATCTGCTTGGGCTGATGGGAATCCCAGATAAAATACTGGTAACTAGGTGCTGGCTGGAGCCTGAGGCTTTCTTCCCTTGCTTCTAGGTTTTCTACTAGATTGGGATCAGTCTGTGTGATAGAATTACAATTTTTGGAAAATTGGGATAATCTTAAACTATTTATTGTCAATAATAGCAATTTCAGACCCCACAGCCTTTGTTAGCAGTTTACTTTTCTGATTTCCTGTTTCTGCTGCTAGCTTTAGGTCCTAGGAGGTTGGACTCAGTTACAGGCAGCAGGAAGCATGGGAAGGGACTCCCTCCCCTGCATGGTATCATGTGGCCAGTGTGTTGCAGCTTGAGGCTGCCGCCTCAGTCAGACTTACTACTGCCTCTTCTTCTCCTTTGCCCCTCCTCAGACACAATGGGAACATCCTTTTGGACGCAGAGGGCCACATCATCCACATCGACTTTGGCTTCATCCTGTCTAGCTCACCCCGAAACCTGGGCTTTGAGACGTCAGCCTTTAAGCTGACCACAGAGTTTGTGGACGTGAGTCAGGAAGGAGAGGTGCCTCACTGTGTTGTTTCTGTCATGGGAGGGGGAGCTGGTGGGCTCCCCCCAAATTACAGACAAACAGAACAGAAATGGCAGTAAGTCAGGGTGAGGCTGGATGTCCTGGGAGGCTTCCTGCCTGCTGAATAGAGTTGGGAAGTAATGGGGTTAAGTAATGGGGTCTAGCCTGTCTGCCCTGATGGAGAAAGGAGTTCTGGTTGGCTGGGGATACAGTGAGCCCTTATACCCACAGCTTTCTCCTCTCCCAGGTCATGGGGGGCCTGGATGGCGACATGTTCAACTACTACAAGATGTTGATGCTGCAAGGGCTGATTGCTGCTCGGAAACATATGGACAAGGTGGTGCAGATCGTGGAGATCATGCAGCAAGGTGAGACTGGGCAGAGGTCAGATGCGATAGGGCGGTACCCAGCATGGAATTTTCAGGAAGTTCATTTCACCTCGAAACTCCAGGCGGGCAGGGTTCCCAGGGGGTTTCCAGCTCTGATCCAGTGCTCGGTTTCTCCTTCGGGACATGCCTCCTGACAGAGCTAGGTCCTGGGGGTAGACGGGCGGAGGCCCCAGAAACAACCTCCTAGGCACACTCAGGGAGAGGACAGTCCCTTCTCCAGCCTTTTGGTCCCTTCCCATGTCCCCATCCCTCGTCCAACTCTTTAAGTTTCTGTCTCCTCCTATCACTCAGCTCTTGACCAGCTCAGGTGTTTCTAGTCACCACTTTCTTACCCATTGGGCGTTGACCTTCAATTGTTCCATCCTCAGGCTTTTTCCCTGTCCTAATACTCACCTCTCCTGCTCTGAGCTAAGTTCCTCCATCGTCTCTTATCTACTCTCACTGTGTTCTGCCCTCACTGCCTTGTCATCTGGTCTTTTCTCCAGGTCCCTTCTCTCCCAGCCTTCTGGGCCCTTGTCCCCAACCCCCTCCTGAAGGCTGCAGTGTATACCCAGTCTGAGCTGCCAGTCTCCTCCTCCTCCCCATCCCTGCCCCCACCCCACAGGTTGTCGCCGTTGCTCAGGAGCATCCCTGTCTGGCCCCATGACGACGGTGGCCCAGGTCATCTGTGAGTGTCAGACGTAGCATAGGCAGAGCCCTGCAAACCAGATAAGTGCCCAGTTCAGGGCCCATTCCCTAGAACCTCTTCCCAGCCTTTCCCCTGGGTCCTAAGATTCTGCTTCCTCAGCTATTACTGGGGAGATGTGGTGGTGGCCCTCTGCCCTCCTCTACCCTCATGCCCTCACCTAGAGGCGTTCAGGAGTGTGGCATGAAGATGGGCTCAAGACAGGGCCCGGCCTCCTGCCAGTTCTCCCATCTTTGCCCAAGCAGAACTGCGTCCACATGCTCAGGGGTCTAAAGTTTTTGCTGTGGTTGTTACCACTGCCCCTCCCTCCTTTCCTCCCATGACCCTCTGCCCTCACTGCCTCCACCAGGTTCTCAGCTTCCTTGCTTCCATGGCTCCAGCACCATCCGCAACCTCAAAGAGAGGTTCCACATGAGCATGACTGAGGAGCAGCTCCAGCTGCTGGTGGAGCAGATGGTGGACGGCAGCATGCGGTCTATCACCACCAAGCTCTACGATGGCTTCCAGTACCTCACCAACGGCATCATGTGACACCCTCTTTCTCAGGCCCCAGAGTGGTGGGGCATTCAGGGGACCCTCCCTGGGAGAAACCCCACCCACCCAACCACCCACGGGAAATGGAAGGCAAGAAATACAAAGGATCATGTGGTGACTGGTGACTGCAGAGCTTGCCAGGGGGAGCCAGCTGTGGGGGTCCAGACTTGTTGG
Source organism: Tadarida brasiliensis (assembly GCA_030848825.1). Classification (NCBI taxonomy): domain Eukaryota; kingdom Metazoa; phylum Chordata; class Mammalia; order Chiroptera; family Molossidae; genus Tadarida; species Tadarida brasiliensis. The sequence continues at coordinate 20,717,412 of CM061275.1, forward strand.
GGCTTCCCTGCCCCCAGCGGTGTCAGTATTACCACCTGACAGACTCCAGGACCCACTGCCCCCCTTCCCCCCCCCCCAGAGAAGAGAGGTGATAAATGTGAGGATACTGGGCCTTTGTTCTCACCAGGGTCAAAGAGGTTCTTTCCACAGGCCATCTTAATCTGTTCTGGGTCCCAGGAAGGGGGAAGAGTGGGTTCTTGGTACTTAGGACTTGATCCTGTGGTTCGCCTTTGACCATGCTGCTGCCCGATTCTGTTCCCTCCCAGGGACTGACTCCTAGCCCGAATTCCCCTTGGAAGGTGGGCTCTGGCATAGGGTCCTGCACTTGCTGAGGTTCCCCATCACAGGGGCCAGGAAGGGTTATCACAACCCCTCCAATATGTGAGGGTATTGGCCTAGCCACAGGGAATTCCTTGCCCTGATCCCTTCCCCACACCCAGGGAAATAGCTCTCAATTTTTAAATTTTTGTTTGAAATAAAGTCCTTAGTTAGCCATCTGTGTCATTTCTGAGTTGTATTTTTTGGGGGGTGGGGTGAGGGATGAGGAATGAACAGATGCCTCCGTGTCCAAGATACAGAAGGGACCACACAGAACAAGGTGGAGGAAGACTGCTTTTTCCCTGTTCCCTTGCTCAGTGCCACCTCTTCCCAGAGAAAAGCCTCCCCAATTTGACTCTCACCCACTCCAAGTCCACGTTGTCCAAGTCACATAAAAGGAGCCTGAATGGGGATTAAACCACGAGCAGTTTTAATGGTCTGGTTTTCTCCTTCCCATTTCCCCCACTGTTAGTATTATTACTACAAGAATAAAGGATTCCTGAGAGCCTGTCCCCTCCTCTCCCTGGGCCTCCCTTGACAGGACTCGTCCCTACAAACCCCCTGAATTTCTGGGGGAGGGAAAAAAAAGACAAGTGAAAGGCACTGTAGGGGTGGGGGGCTTGAGTGCCAGGGAGTCAAAAGGGGTGGTACTAGGGCAGGGCCAGGCCTGAAGTCTGCCTGTAGGGGTTGTGGAGTGTGACTGACTGCCCCAGCACTGGTCTTTACTTGGACCTGTCTAGCAGGCCTAAGAAAGTCCCGTCCTCCCACCCCCAGTCCCACACAGGATCTGCAGCAGGAGCGTAATTAGTGTTGGGCTAAGAAAAGAGGAATGGGGAGCCCACTCTACTAGGACCCAAGGGCCAAAACCAAAGTGGGGACTGCAAATAACTATAATGCTCAAGTCTGTTGTCTCTGGGGGTTGGGGGAGAGGAGTTGAACAAAATGTGAATCATAATGAAACTCCCCAGCCTGGGGACCAGGCAGCAGCAGTGACCCAGACTCCCAGGGAAGAGGGAGGGGGCCAGTCAGTCCAGGTCTGGAGCCTAGTTGTCCCCACTGCCCCCTTGCCGAGCCCTGATGAACGCCATGCCGTGTGTGCGGAAATGGGTCTTGAGGTTGAGAGGGCTGTCACAGCTCTTGCCACAGACCTTACAGGTCAGTGGGCCTCCAAAAGCAGACAAGGGTGAATCTCCACCCTCTGGGTCAGATCTCAATGGAGGGGGTGCTTCTTCCTCCCCATCCCCCATGCCCAGGGCACTGGCACTACCCACACCCCGTTTTTTCTTGTGGCTGATGAAGCGATGCCGGCTCAGGGAGCCAGGGGAGGCAAAGCATAAGCCACAGTCGAGGCACTGCTGGGTCCCGCCATCTACCCTCAATCCCACCATGAGGCTCTGCTCCACTGAGCCACCGCTCCGGTAGCGCAGGGGGCCTCCCGACCCAGGTCCACCCCTGGGGGACTTGGCTGGAGGTGTTGTGCTGTCAGGCTCCTCACTGCAAGAGTCAGAGGACTGGCGACGTTTCCGTCCTGGCCCCTGGAGAAGACAGTGAAGAAACTGGGCCTCCCCATCACCCCAGTGACCCTGGCACATCCACCTAGCTTCCAGAGGCCAGTCTATAACTTTGCAGGTTCCCACTCCCATGACCCTAACCCAGCAGGGTGGGCCTCCGCCTACCTGGGCTCTGGCACCGGGCCCCCGAACCACAATACTCCCCCGGCCAGGAGACTGGTCCCCAAGCGGCAAGCCGTGCCGGACCTGGACATGTTTCTCTAGGATCAGGCGGCTGCTGAAGGTGCGTTTTCCTTCTGTGCAATACCTAGAGGAGGAGAGTGGGCAGGGTGAGACCCAAGGGCACAGCCCAAAGACCAAGGCCAGTGGTTTGAGAGGATGGGGACTACCAGAGCAGAGGGAGACCTCAAACCAGTTCACTTGGACAAGAGGCAGGTGGGAAAGCACTTTGGGGGGTCGGGGGTAGGGAATGGGAGGAGGAGGTCACCTGATGGGCAGAAAAGAGGAAGGGGTAAGAGGGAAAAGGTTACCTGCATGGGTAAACTCTTTTGATACCCTCGTGATTGACCCTGACGTGGCGCCTCAGGCTGGGGGCGGAACAGAAGGATCGCTCACACAGGCGACAGGGAAACTTTTTCACTGACTAGGAGAGCAGGGGGTGGGGAATCTCAGAGCCAGGCTCCCAGGACCCAGCCCCACGGCCACACAGGACAACCCCAAGGCTGCCCCTCCAGTCCACCTTGCTCACCTTGCCATGCTCCTTCTTCATGTGCGCCACATACTCATCACGCTCCGGGAACCAGGAGTGACAAAGGCCACAGGTCCAGCCTCCAGGGCCCCCTCCCCCACCCTTGGTGCCTTTGCTCCCTAGGTCCCGCCGGGTCCGTTTGGTTGGACGAGGGGGCTCTGGGGAGCTGGGGAGGTCCTCCTCTTCTGAGGATGAAGAGGACTCCTCCGTAGGGGGAGCTGCTCCTCCCCGAGACACAGCCAGCTCCTCTGGCTCAGCTTTGGGGGTCAGAAGGGCATCCCCAGCCCCTTTCCCAGCAGTCTCCTCTCCCAGGCGACCAGACTGATGGGTGTTCTGTGAGAGGGAGACAAGAGAGATGGCTGTTGTGGGGGAGGGCCTGGCTTTGCCAGAATTCTTGTTTCTACCCCTGCCCCCACTTCCTAAAGGTTATGTGATCCAGCACAGGATCAACACAGCTGAGCACCCCTGCTCCAGACCTTGAGATGATCCAACATGGTCCTTTTTTGGGCAAAAAGCAGGGGACAAGACGGGCACTTGAAGACACTGACGCGCTGGGGCAACAAGTGCTGGTCGAAGTGTGAGGAGAGGAGGGGCTTGTGAGTGAAGACCGTGTCACACATGGCGCACTTGTAGATCATCCTGTGCAGGTGGAGAGGACAGTGCAGACACCCTGCCCCGTCAGGGCCCAACCCCTCCAGCCCACCACTCCTCATCCCGGCCCCAGGTCTCACTTGGCCTGCTGCGTGTGGAAGCTGGGATGCTGGGTGTAGAGATGGGCATGGGCGCTGGGTGCAGACTTGAAGGCCATGGGGCAGATGGGGCACTTGTGGAAAACCTCGCAGTGTGACGTCTGGATGTGCGACTTGATAGAGTTCACACCCCCAAACACCACTGCACAGCTGGGGCACCTTTGGGGAGAACATGGGAGGCGTTGTGGTGAAGCAGGCCATCTCCACGCCCTCCCCCACCCTATGCTCATCCTCAAGGACTGGGTGGACTTTGAGCAGTTAATCAGTGGTGGAGCCTGAGCAAGGTGGAGACAGGAGGGAGCTACAGAGACCACATCCCAGGGGAGGTCTGTTGTGGCAGAGCTGAAGCTCCAGAGGGGACCCTGATCTCTGTGTTTGCCAGTACAAAAGGGCCAAGGGGTTGAGCAGGAAAGATGGGGCTCTCGAGATGCCATCTATAAGGCTGGTGCTAGGAACCATGAGTCCAGCAAATGCATAGGAGCGTGTGGAGATACTATGGAGAGGAGGGGTAGTGAGGCACCTGTATCCTACACGGCGAGAGAAGTGCAGACAGGCCTCCCGGAGATGGGTCTGAAAATTCGCTTGCAGGAAGTTGCCCCCACACTCAGGGCAGACGTGGGGAGGTCGATTCTTATGCATGCGCTGGTGGGCACTGAAGCTGCAGCGATTAGGGAGCATCATGGGGCAGGTTGGGCACACCTGTCAAGGGAGTTGAAACAAGGTAAGTCCGGGAAGAATGGCCTGTCCCCCGTAACTTCTCCTAACCAACTCTCACACCTTCCTAGGTCCTGTCCCATGGCTGTCCCCTTCCCAAGGAAGGGTGGTGAAAGGCAACTCACATTGCTGGTGGCCCCAGGAGCAGGGGGCCCGAGCTGCTGGAAGTGGGCAGCCATGCCAGCCTTGTCCCGGCACTGCTCCTTGCACTCCAGGCAGCGAAAGCATGTGTAAGCAGAGGTGGCAGGAGCAGCAGGTGGCTCGGCTGAGAGTGGCAGCACAGGGGCCTCAGCAGCAACTGTAGAAATGGCGGAGGTGGTGATGGCCCCGTCACCCTTGCCCAAGGCAGGCAAGGCTGGAGGTCCAAGGGCAGGTGGGACAGCCAGCAGGGGCGTGATGTCTGGCTGCCCCACCATCTGGTCAAGAGCTACAGGCCTCATGACCAGGTGTGAGCACTGCATGACAAGCCCCTTATCCTTGTGCTCCCGGGCATGCAGTAGCAGGCTGCACTTGTTGAAGAAGACCAGGCGGCGGGCACAGTGGTTGCAGGTGACCTCAATACGCATGCTCCGGCGGTCATAGTGCCGTGCCAGGCTCTTCTCCAATGAGAAGGCATCCCCACACTCGAGGCAGCGGTAGCCTGTTGGAGGCAGGGCCAGCCCGGCCTCAGCAGGTGGACTCAGGTTTGGCCGGTAGGCAGGCAGCAGGTTCTTGCTGTTGAGGATCTTGTTGAAGGCCTCCACCAGGCTGGACTGGGTCCGTGAGATCACTGTGCCGCCCCCTGCACCTGGCACGGTGGCTGGCTTGGAAGGCTGCACCATCACCACCGAGGCACCGTTCACCTTCTGTCCCCCTATCCCCAGCCCTACCCGCCCCTCAGACTTGGGCAGGGCTTGGGGCACCAGACCTAGCACATTCTTAGCCATTGTCTTAGGGCTGGTGGCAGTGCCCCCAGGCAGAACCACAGCTTTGCGGGCCACGCTGGCCGCCATCAGCATGGCAGTACTTGCATTCTGGATGGTGGTCACAGGCAGCACAGTGCCTTTTAGCCTTGTGCCATCACCCAACTGGACATTCACCACCTTTGGACTCTCAGGAGTCGGAGCTGCAGGGGACAGCTTTAGGAGGCCAGCCTCAGCCAGGAAGGTCCCCTCAGCCAAGGGGGCAGGGGGATCAGGGTCTGAAGGGACCCGGGTTACAGTCCTTGTGATATTCCCACAGGATGTTTTAATGGTCTTGATCCGCACCTTGAGGGGCCTAGAAGAGCTGGAGGAGGCAGGGGAGTCATTGCTGTCCTCGTCGGCAGCCTCAGCTCCACTAGAAGGACTCTGGGGACTTCCTGGGGGAGACTTGTCCACCGGCCCCTGATCCTCTTCTTCCTTTAGGGGCTGACAGCTGGGCACTTTTGGGGAAGCAAGAGGGCTCTGATGCCCTGGAGACTGCTTGAAGAAGGGCACCCCAGCAACTTGGGGAGGCGAGGCGCTGGCAGGGATGCCTGCAGCCTCAGGGCTAGAGCCTGAGCCTAGCCGGGCTATGCCCTGGGAATGAAGGGGGCTGCAGCTGCCCTGCTTCAAGGTGCCCAGCGATGGGGGAGAACCAGGTGGAAGCAAGGCTGGGCCATTCTCTCGTGCCAACTCAAAGGGAGAGGGGAAAGGAGGTGGGGTCATGGCCCCTTCCTGAGGTGGGGAGGGTGCAGAGGAAGGCAGGGGATCAGGGTGCTCCCCTGGCTCAGGCCCAAAATGAGCAAACAGGTCCAAAGGAGCTTTGCCTTCCATGGCTTTTTCTTTCCAGGTACCCTCACTGGGAGAAGCTGGAGAGTGGGTTCCTGGAAGGGATGGCTCAGGGCCCCCAAAACCATTTTGCATCAGACGAGGCCCCACAGGCCCTTCCTTAGTCGCACCCCCTGCCCGGGACCCTTCCCCTCCTGAACTTCCAACCAGGGACTCAGACTGCTCAGGACACACAGTGTTCTTGACAATGACGCTGACTGCTGAGATGTCCCCCGACGTCAGGCCAAGGTCAGAGGCCTGGGCCGAAACTCCAGGGCCATCCCCCATAGCTGCTGCTGTTGCTTCTCCAGATTCACCCCCTACACTGGGTTCTGGCTTCCCTGAACCTCCTGGCCCCTCATTTTCTTCTGGCCCAGAGTGGATGGCTTCATTTGCATCAATATCAGGGATGTCAAAAGCAGCAAGGAGGTCATCAAAATCAGGGGTCTTCATGTCTCCCATGGCGGCAGGTCCCAGACCTGAGGAAAACAGGAAGAAGAGGGAGAAACTGAAATTTCTGGAAGCAGAAACCCTGGACCTCCTCCCTCAGGGTCTCTACATTTATCCCCTCTCAGAACTCATGCACACTCTGGCTTGGGCACAACTCCATCATAGTGCAAATCCTAGAGTTAGTAGAGGCGCTTGGTTTGCCAAACCCTAAAAAGGAAGAAAGGTGGTGTACACATTCCATGGAAGACACCAAGATCCAGAGAAAGCAGAAAAAAAGAGACTTCTCAGGCATACATATACAAGATAAAAGTAACAGAGACAGAGGGAGTTCAGGGCTTATCTTGGTTGAAACCACCTAAGCTCCACCTGTGCCCAGGACAGAATCAATCAATTAATCAATACTACTATTAAGGAGGAGAACAGACATGATGCTCTAGGTTTAAGAGCTCATTCACGGCAGGATGGGATCCATTCATATTCTTCATGGATCTTCTGAGAGTCCACAGAGATCTGAAAACCATGTGTACAAAGAGTCCATGACTTAAGCCAAGACACAAGAAATTATTCTAGTTCCAGCTTTATCAATGGCCTGCTAGACAAGCAAGTTACTCCACTGCCTTACTTTTGTTGTTTGAATGAAAGGGGGGGTAAGTAATCCATGTATCATAGGGTTATCCTGAGCACGATATGAAATTATAAACGTGACAGAACCCAGAATACAATTAATTATGACAGGACAAACAAGGCCATGTCAGGTTGTGGCAAGACTAGAAAGGAATAAGCTCTAGAAATCTAGGGCTGGGGTCAGAGACAAAAGTCAGGGGTCACTGTAAGGTCAAGTCTACGATACTTGGGGTCATCACTGGCACCTGGAGATCTAGCTTGGTTAACAGAGAGAAGGGGACTCAGAGAAATCGCCCAAGAAACCAAGACAGAATAAGACAAGAACAGAATGAGACAAAGAAGAGACAGAATGGAAAACCAAGAGGAGCCTAATCACAAGGGCCTCCCTCATAAACACCTGGTGCTCCCTCACCTACCTTCCCCAGAGTGTCTGGGCCCTCCCACTGGCTCTCCCCTGGCCCTCCCTGGCCTGCCCCTCCTACCTCCACATCTTGCTCTCTCAGGACTAAAACTCTAGGGTACAAGCTTATCTAGCACAGCTGCCACAATGGAGAAAAGCCAGGCCCCCTCACCCCAGTTTTTTCCCTAACTCACACTCCTCACCCTTTTAATTTTCCTTTGGCAACAGTAGCCCAGGAAGCCAACCCCAACCTTGCCCAGTACAAAAAGAAAAAAATCCCACAAGACTTCTGTGTCAATAAAACAACAAGAAGGCCAGCCTAGAGCTTGTGGGGTACCCAGGTCTGTTCCCTTACCAGCTTTTCCCACGAGTGTATCTATATCTAGGAAAAAACAACTGAAGAAGTCTCCACCTTTACACATTCCCTGCCCAGGTTGCAAGCCATTTCCCAGGGCCAATTCTCTCACCTCTTTCCAGTCTTAAGACTGTAACTGGAGATAGTCCTGGCAGGTGGCAGGTGGCATTGCTGGGACCAAGGTGGGGGTAGAGGGAGAGGGTACCAACTAGAGGAAGAAAGGGGAGTCTTCCCCTCACCCACCCACCCCAATTCTGCAGGCTCTGAGTTTAAACAAAGCCTTCCACCTCTTGCCTCTGCCCCTGTTGGATCCTGAGGCCCTCTTCTGCCTGGCTCTCTCCTGACCTGGAGAGGCCTGTGCTACATTTCATTCAGGGTTGGCGGAACACAGATCAATGGGGACTGTGAGAAAACATCTGCAAACTCAACTCCCCCAAGCAACTCCCCCTCTGGTGTCCAAGTGACTTAGAGGTCATCCTTAGCCAGGAGCATACAGTACACCAAGCAGAGGAACTCAAGGCCAAAGAGGCTTCCTCCACCTCCCTGCCCAGGCCTTTCTGCGGCTGCTGCGCCCTGGCTCTTAGGCTCTGCCCCAACCCTTCCCTCTGTTCTTCCCCAAAAGCCAGAGGAAGGGGCTAAACAGGAAGAGAGTGAACTAGTCCGGGTTGGCTGGGGGATCCACTGCCCTCTCCCTGGCCCGGGGCCTGCTACGAAGAGGGCGAGGGGCTGGCGGCCGGGGGCGATTAGACTGCCGCCAAGCTGGGCATCGGGCGGAATTAAGTCCCTGCCATCTGCCGAGGGCCGGTGCCGGGAGCATGTCCGTCGTTGCGGGGAAGAGGCTGGGTGTACATAAGAGAAGCCAGAAGGGAAACTGAGGCGTGCGACGCTTCTCTCGCTCACACCGGCGAGCGAAGAGAAGGACGGGCCTCAGCCAGGCCAGGCCAAGCCCTCAGGGAGCTGCCGCACAGAACCTCCGGGCCCAGAACCACTCGGGAGTGGGTTAGGCGCGTGGAAAGAGAGTAGTGAGGACAGCACGATCTTTGCGAGACTCGCAGCTCCCCATCGGGGATCCGTCCCAACTCCGACCTCCTCCCCTCGTCTCCCAGCGCACAGCAGCCTCCTCCTCCCACGGACTCCGGAGGCTCCCTCGAGACTGAGGAGTGAGCGGGAGGCGCGCGGCGGCCCGGGGCGTGAGCCTGAGTCCTGCCCGGGCCCGGACGCTGACCCGCTCCCTGTTGGGGTGCAGGCTCTGCTCCGGCCTGCCCAGGTCCCCCGCCCCCACCCTCGGACTCGGACACCATTTTAGGTCGCGACATCCCGCAGCCTCCAGCCCCCGGGCCGCGCTTCGGACGCCTTTTGGGCTGGAAGCGCCAGGACTTGGAGACCCCGACCCTCCCTCCACGTTTACCCGGCGGGGCTGTGCTTTCAACAGGATGGGAGTTTCGCCCAACCGCCCCAAGGAATGGTGGCAGAGTCTGGGCCTTCCTAGAAGCAGCCCCAGGGGGGCGGCGCGGAGAAGGGGGTAGTTGACCGAGTGGGGGAGGGGCGGGGTATTTACCCGCCCCCCCGGGGGCGGAGCCAAGGGCGGGTATTTACCCCAGGCACGCTTACTTGTTTGGCTTCTAGTGCGGGCCAAGCCCCGGCGGCGGTCCCTCCCCTGCTCCAGCCGCCGCCGCCGCCGCCACCGCTGCCGCCGCAGCCGCCGCCCTCCCCGCTGCCGCCGCTACTTCCTGCTTCTCTCCCGTTCAGCCTCCCCCTTCCTCAGCTCCCTCCGCGTTCCCGGTCTGGGCTGCTCGCTTTCGTACTCGCCATTGGCCAATCCCCTCGTCGTTCAGTACTGTGCCCCTCCCAGCCCCGCACTGGGTTGGCCTTAAGTACTGCCGCTCGAAACAAGCCCCGCACAGTCTTCCCAGCTTCATTGGGCAAGGAGCCTAGTCTTCTGAAGATGCCTTTCGCCATTGGTTGTACCGCGGCCCACCTGCCCCATCTGTGCATCTAAAAAGCGATTGGTCGCGCTTACTGTCATTTAGGAAGAAGCCGATCTGATTCCCTGCTTTCCTACTGGAGGCGGTGACTATCCCAGGTGCGTCTACGCTCCCTCACTCCCTATTGGCCGCGATCCTTAAAGCCTGCAGTTCACTTATACAAATGTAAGGAACTCCCAGCTTCTATAATGGTGAATACTTTGAGAGGCAACCTCTTCGACTCTGAATGGACTCGGATGTGTAGATCCGTTTGCGCTTTCTCAAGCTAAAATCCAATGTCGGTCATGCCGTGCAGAAGTCACAGAATGGGACGTCACCCAAAACATTACGTCATCTGATTGACAATTTTCTTGCGGTTTTCCTACTGTCTAAATCGCCATAAAATCTAGATGGATAAGGTCCTCGCGCGGACAAGCTCCAGGGCCGATGGCGACACCTATAGCTCCTCCCTCTGCAGTAGGGCTTGGAGCAGAGCAGGTTTTAGACTGTGGAAGGAATCGGCACCTGAAGCCTGGGACTGGCTTGCAGACCGGAAGTTGGGGGAGAGGTGACGTTAGAGTGCTGGCGTGGCCTGGGCCATTTTCAAAGGGATCTTAAAGCGGCACATCGGTAGGCTTCCGAAACTCGGGGAGGGGGCAGGGCGCGCGCACGCGCACACACACACACACACACACACACACACACACACACACACACACTTCCCATTTAAGAGCTCTCCTTTTCCCCGCCCCCAGCACGGGGTGGGGGTGCAATCTAGACTGGTTTTCCCGCGCTTTGTTGCCCCGCCCCCTAGAGGCGGGAGAAAGGGAGGGGACTCGGAAAGAGAGTTGCCTTGGTATTGTAATCAGCACACACTTGCAGAATTCATCTGCAAGCCCAGTGTGCCACCTTGCGCGCACTCTAGCCGGCGGCGAGCCTCCGCAGACTGCCGCGCACGCAGCCGCTCACAACCCAGGCGTGGTTATTAAAAGTGGTTCTGTTACCTTGCCAGGGCTCACTGGACCCCTTGACCCGGGAGTCTCTGCGCGCGCTGAGTCTTCGTAGGTAATAGCGACTGTATTGAGGTGTGAAACAGAGCTTCTGGGTGGGAATCTTGGGGCCCTCACTTACCATATGATTCCATTGGGCAAGTGGTTCAACTTTCCTTAAGTAATTTTCTCACGAATTAAGTGGGGATTGTAATATCCACCTGACATGATCATTTTTTCCTGGTGAGGATTAAAAGCATTTAGTATGTGAAAGTGTTGTGTAGAGTGATGGGCAAATGGGATTAGTAGCCCCCACTCCACCTTCTTTCTCCAGGTCTTCTGCAGTCTCCAGCTCAACACTCTTCCATCTCTGAGCAACCAAACAGCATTCCATTCCCACCTCCTCCGAACCTTCCTGCATGGAATAATAATTACTGCTCAAGTACACGTGTGGGAACTATTGTAAGAACTTTTGTGTATATTAACTCTTTTTTTTTTTTTTTAAATCCTCACCCAAGGACATTCTTGCATTTATCTTCAGATAGAGTGGGAGGGAAAGAGGGGACGAGAGAGAGAGAGAGAGAAACATCGATGTGAGAGGGACACATCGAGTGGCCGCCACCCACACAATCCCAACCAGGGCTGGGGACAAACCGCAACCGAGGTTCGTGCCCCTATCGAAAACCGAACCCGGGACTCTCCAGTCCACAGGCCGACACTCTAACTGCTGAGTCAAACAGGCCAGGGCTATTAACTCATTTAATCCTTACCACAACCCTGTGAGGTACTATTTTTATCTCCATTTTACTGAGGAAACTGCTGCACAGACAGGTTAGTTAAGTTGACTTACTGAAGGTCAAGGGCAGGGGAGCTGAAACTAAAGGATCCAGAAAACTAAACACTGTATATCACAGATTCTCTTGACAGGAGGGTTCTGGGTAGAAGTTTGTTCTTCAGTTAGATGTGCTATTCATTCATTTAAGAAATAACTTAATTCACCCTGGCCAGTTTGGCTCAGCGGTTAGAGCGTCGCCAGCAGACCAGAGAGGCCCAGGTTTGGTCTCACTAAGGGCACGTACCTCGGTTGCAGTTTGCCCTCAGCCCGGTTGGGGTCGTGTGGGTGGCAGCCAGTTGACGTGCCTCTCACATCGATGTTTCTATCTCTCTTCCCCCCTCTCCCCCACCCCATCTGAAGATAAATGCAAAAATGTCCTCGGGTGAAGATTAAAAAAAATAAATAACTTAATTCAACCAAATGTATTTCTTGAGCACCATCTATGAGTAAAACACTCTTGTAGGCACTGGGGATACAGCAGTGAACAAAGCAGACAAGAATCCCTGTCCTCATGAAACACATTCCTGTGAAGAAGAAAAACAATAAATATGGTAAATAAGTAAAATATATAGAAACATGTTAGAAATTATCATTGCCAGGGGGAAACATAAAACAGGACTATCAAGCCTTGAAAAGACATGGAGGAACTTTGAATGCACACATTGCCAAGTGAAAGAAGCCAATCTGAAAGGACTATATACTGTCTGAGTCCAAGTATATGACATTCTAGAAAAGGCAAAACTATGGAAACAGTAAAAAGATCAGTGGTTGCCAAGTGAGGTGAAAAACGGGAGAAGTATTTGAAGAGCTGTTTAAGGAGGGTTGTACCTCAGGACCCCCGCTCCACTCCGCGTAGCTCTTTGACTGCCCCTTCTCCACCAATGCAGGAAACTGGAGTTTATGCTCCAGAGAGGGCAGGAATATTATCCTAAAAGCAGGAAGACTAAAAGAACATTTACATCCTAAATTCCAGCCCTTTCTCCCAATTCAGTCCGAAGAACACTAACAACCATGTGAGTACAGGATGGTTAACAGTTAACAACGTGATAACAATAACAATGAGAGGATTTACCTGCCATAAACTGCTTTTAGTAAAAAAGTTTTTCATTTCAGACCATCCTTTGTAGTTACTTCAGATTGGTCTCTGAGTTTGCAAGGCCGCAGTGCAGGCCTTCCCTGAACTTGTCAGGTTAGCACTGGGCCCCTTTTCACCCACAAAAACTATACTCTTAAAGGAGGAGACTGGAATGTTTGCTTTGGAGAATCTGATCTAAAGATACTGACATCAGGCCGGCCGGTGTGGCTCAGTGGATTGAGCATCGTCCCATGGACTGAGAGGTCCCAGTTCGAAACCGTCAAGGCACATGCCCGGGTTTTGGGCTCAATCCCCAGTAGGGAGCATGCAGGAGGCAGCCGATGGATGTTTCTCTCATGGATGTTTCTATCTCTTTCTCCCTTCCTCTCTCTCTAAAAAAATCAGTAAAAATATATATATTTTTTAAAAGATACTGACATCAAAGTTACCCAGGAAAAGACCTGGCCAGATCACTAGAGAGAAATATACAGTTAACAGTTCCCCATCAAGGCTCAAAAATACTGTCTCCCACATACTCTGAGAAAATAGAACTTAGCTCTGACTGAGAAAGTAAAATTTTGCCCTGCCATTCATCAAGCTGAGATCACAGACACAGAAAGCCAGCCACATTAACAAGAAACACTATTTCTCCCAAGGTATGTCCAGTTAAGTTCATAAGGACCCCCTTCTGTGACTATAGCTTTCTGACACACTGAGAAACATAATTCTCTAAAATCATAGACTATAAGAAGCATTGCTGTTTGAAAGCATATCAGTAAGAATAGAATGAATCATTCTCCTTTTGCCTGAAGGATCCAAGTCACATTAAGACAATTAAGCAGCCTTGATTTACAACCCAGGTGCAGAGCCTCAGATAAGAGGTTTCCTGGCACAATGTTCTGCATCAATGTTTACTTCACAGTCTATGAACCTCTTTATATAGATCCCTATTTACTTTGAGCCTATGAGAACATTGCTTTATTTAAATTTCACCTAAGCTTCACCCTTGCCCCAAATCCTGAAGCACATATATCTCTTCCTTTGTTTGGTGAGATGCCTTACAGTTCCTTTGGTGTGTGATTTCCCTCACTGCTACAGGCCAATAAGCCAATGTTGGTCTTTGGCTGATTGAGCTAGTACAACTCTCTCAAAGAAAATGGGAGGCTTTGGTCCACCAAAGCAAGAGAGTAAAGCCAAGAATGAAGTCCAGCAGAATAAGGGAAATAGAATGCAAGAAGCAAGGAACCTCCCCAGAATGAGAGGAAAGGGGGATCAGAAGGGAAAGAGAAAAGAAATCAGAAAAGGTTTGCACCAGGAGGCTCCAGGAAGGACCTCTGTGGGAAGGTGAGATTGACTGAATGCTTTCAGACGAGATCAGGCAGTTGGAGAAGAGTTGGGGTCAGATAGTAATAGGTAGAAGACAAAAAGCATTTCAAGGAAGGAAAGTATCATAGTGACTCATTATGAATAGCATTTACATAGTCAAAATAACTGTAAATTCGAAATAGTCCTTTAACCAAACTTGTTATATAATTATGTGGGGAAAATGGAGGAGGGAGGGTGAGGATGTGGACAAGCTGAGTCATCATTTTCCATTTTGGAAATCAATGTATAATATTATAAAGTAATAAATCAAGTAGTCACAATGTAAGATGTTATTTAGAGATATGGAAAGAGATAATTGATAAAATACCAAGTACAAGATTAAAAAGTGGTTGCTTCTAGGTAGGGGGAAATGAGGAGAGTGGACTTGAGATATGTTGTTTATAACAAGTATTGTAATTGTTTAACTCCAAATTATATACATATATAACTAAAATAAACTAAAAGAAGAAAAAACTAAAATCTTGAGCATAACTGCATATTAGTTGCAAGGGGTTGATTAAAGTTATTCTAAGGCTTTTGTATTATTTGATTATTTTTTATTGTTAAATTTTCATGTCAAATTTTTTAATTTAAATATTAATAGAATAGGAGCAGAGTGTATAACTTCCAAACAAGTAGAAATAAAAAAAAAGGAATGGGTGGGTAGAAGCCAAATAGTCCAAGAGAAGACAAGAAAGGAAGCCTGGCTGGTGTGGCTCAGTGGTTGAGTGTTGACCCGTGCACCAAGAGGTCACCGGTACGATTCCCGGTCAGGGCACATGCCCAGGTTGTGGGCCCAATCCCCAGTGGGGGGTATGCAGGAGGCGGCCAATCGATGTTCTCTCTCATCGATGTTTTTATCTCTCTCCCTCTCCCTTCCTCTCTCTCTAATCAATAAAAAGAAAAAATAATTTTTAAAAAAAGAAGACAAGAAAGGAGAAAAATAAATAAGAGACTTAGCCCTGGCTGGTGTGGTTCAATGGTTAGAGCATCACTGGAGGGTAGTTGGGTTACAGGTTTGATCCCTGGCCCTGGTCAGGTGCATGCAGGAGGCAACCAATTGGTGTGTCTCTCTCACACAGATGTTTTTCTCTCTCTCTCCACCCCTCCCCCTCCCTTCCACTCTCTCTAAAAAATCAAGGGAAAAAATATCCTCTGGTGAGGATTAACAAAAAAATAAAAATAAATAAAAAATAAGCCCTGGCTGGTTTGGCTCAGCGGTTAGAGCGTCAGCCCGCGGACCAATCAATGAGTTGCGGGTTCAATTCCGGTCAAGGGCACGTACCTCGGTTGTGGTTCATCCCCGGCCTTGGTTGGGGTCGTGTGGGAGGCAGCCACTCGATGTCTCCCTTTCACGTCAATGTTTCTCTCTCTCTCTCCCTCCCACTCTGTCTGAACAAAGGTGGAAAAATGTCCTCAGGTGAGGATAAAAAAAAAAAAGAGAGAGAGAGATTAGACATGCCCTGGCTGGTTTGGCTCAGCAGTTAGAGCATCAGCCCATGGACCAATGAGTCCCAGGTTCGATTCCAGTCAAGGGCACATACCTAGGTTGCAGTTCGTCCCCAGCCCTGGTCGGGGTCACACTGAAGGCAACCAATCTCTGTGTCTCTCTCACATCGATGTTTCTCTCTCTCTCTCTCTCTCTCCCTCCCCCTGCCTCCCACTCTATCTGGAGATAAATGGAAAAATATCCTTGGGTGAGGATTAAAAAAATTTTTTTGAAAAAAAAAAAAGATTAGTCCAGCTGGTGTGGCTCAGTGGTTGAGCATTGACCCATGCACCAGGAGGTCACTGGTTTGATTCCCAGTCAGGACACATGCCCAGGTTGTGAGCCAAATCCCCAGTGGGGGGCATGCAGGAGGCAGCCAATCGATGTTCTCTCTCATAGATATTTCTATCTCTCTCTCTCTCTCATTTCCTCTCTCTAAAATCAATAAAGGAAAAAAAAAGATTAGACATAATGAACTTATATAAAACCCTACAGCCAATAATTAGAGGATACATAATCTTTTATTGTACACATACAACATTTTAACAGATTTATTGAGGTATAACTGACATACAATAAGCTTCACATGCCTTGGCCGGTTTGGCTCAGCGGTTAGAGCATCGGCCTGCGGACCAGAGAGTCCCAGGTTTGGTTCCCACTAAGGGCACGTACCTCGGTTGCAGTTTGTCCCGGGCCCCTGTTGGGGTCATGTGGGTGGCAACCAGTCGATGTGTCTCTCTCACATCGATGTTTCTCTCTCTCTCTCTTCCCTGTTCTCTCCCTCCTGCTCTATCTGGAAAAAAAAAAAAAGCTTCACATATTTAAAATGTACAATTTGATGAGTTTTGACTTAGTATACATCTGCAAAACCATCACCACCATCAAGATAATGAACAGGCCCTGGCCAGGTGCACCAGTTGGTTAGAGTGTCATCCCGATACGCCAAGGTTGTGGGTCCAATCTCTGGTCAGGGCACATACAACAATCAACCAATGAATGGATAAATAACTGGAACAACAAATTGATGTTTCTCTCTCTCTCTCTCTCTCCCCTAAAATCAATAAATAAAGATGATGAACATATTCCTCAACCCCAAAAGTTTACTCATGTTCCCATTATCTTGGGTGGCAGCATAACCTACCTAAAAACTACATTTTTCACCTCTTGCTGCTAATTATGCCATGTGACTACATTCTATGAATGCAAACATGTGAGTGGTGTTTGCTGAATGGATCTTCCAGAAAAACTTCTTGAAGAGGAATCAGGCAGCTGGCATACATGCCCTTTAATTTTTTCCATTGTTTTCCACTTCTCCCCTCTTTCTTTTTCCTGCCAAGAGCACAGACATGATGATTGAAGAATCCTGTGATTTGGAGGCACATAGAGGACAGAACCACAGGCTAAGGATGGTAGAGAATTACAAGGAGCCTGGGAACCTGGTGATTCGCTGGGAACACTATATCAGCCCTGGGCTGTCTACAGCCAGACTTTATTAACTTGAGAGAAAAATGAACTCCAGCTTCTTTAAGTCTGTGCTATTTCCAGTCTCTTACAAATATAAATGCAATTCCAAATTGATACAAAATTGATAGTGGTATCTAAACTGTGGCATTGGCTTAGAGGAAGTGTATGGGACAGTTGTTTGGGGAGGATCCTCATCAGTGCAGGCTGGAAAGTTAGCCTTTAATGCGGACTTGCAAACCACTCAGTCAAACAGTCACTCATTGCAGAAAGCCTTTAAGAACAGTTTTTGGGCCCTGGCTGGTTTGGATCAGCATGTAGAGCGTTGGTGTACCTGGGTGGCAGGTTTGATCCCCAGACCCTGACTGAGGCTGTGCAGGAGGCAACCAATAGATGTATGTCTCTCGCATCGATGTTTCTCTCCCTCTCCCTCCCTCCCACTCTATCTAAAAATCAGTGGAAATATATCCTCAGGTGAGGTAAAAGAAAAAAGGTTTTTGGCCCTGTCCTGTGAGGTTCAATTACTTCAGCTAGTCCCATGCACCAAGAGGTTGCTGGTTCAATTCCCAGTCAGAGCATGGGTTTCAGGCTACATCCCCAGTAGGGGGCGTGCAAGAGGCAGCTGATCAATAGTTCTCTCTCTCTCCCTTTCTCTCTCTCTAAAATCAATAAAAACGTATGTTTTAAAAAACTATTTTTGCTCTGGCCAGTTTGGCTTAGTGGCAGGGGTAAGGAACGTCTGGCTTACAGACCTTATAAGGTCCACGAAATCAGTATCAGCTAGCATGACAAGCCTCACCAAATTAGCCTGACCAAATATAGCAGGCTAATTTTTTTCCCTTTATTGATTTTAAAGAGAGATGAAGTGAGAGGGAGAGAGAGATAGAAACATTGATGAGAGAGAACATCGACTGGCCGCCTTCTGCATGCCCCCCACTTGGAATTGGGCCCACAACCTGGGCATGTGCTCTGACCAGGAATCGAACTGGTGACCTCTTGGTGCATGGGTCGATGCTCAACCACTGAGCCACACCGGCCGGGTCAGGCTAATTTTTAAGTTGATATTTTTGTATGGCCCTCGAATGATGTTATAAATATCCAAGTGGCAAAAAAATGTTCCCCACCCCTGGAGCATCAGCCCATGGACCAAAGGGTTGAGGGTTTGATTCCCAGTCAAGGGCACGTACCTGGGTTGCAGGTTCAATCCCTAGCCCGTGTCAGAGTCGTGCGGGAGGCAATCAATTGATGTGTCTCTCTCACATGGATGTCTCTCTCTCTCTCCCCCCCCCCCCTTCCTTCCTACTCTCCCTTCCACCCTATCTAAAAATCAATGGAAAAATATCCTCGGGTGAGGATTAACCAAAAAAAAAAAAAAAAAGGATTTTGTGTACTGACTCCTTCCTGCTGACTTTAACAAAGTTCTACATGAAACAATCAGGCTTGAACCAGTCTGTAAGTATTTTATTTAAAAAAAATTTTTTTTCCTTTATTGATTTTTTTTAGAGAGAGATAGAAACATCAATCAGAGAGAACACCGATTGGTCGCCTCCTGCATGCCCCGCACTGGGGATCGGGCCCACAACTTGGGCATGTGTCCTGACCAGGAATCGAACCGTCAACCTCTTGGTGCATGGGTTGACCCTCAACCACCGAGCCACACCAGCTGGACAGTCTGTAAGTATTTTTAAAATAGAAATAACACTCTGCTAAGAAAAGCACTCTCTACTTAGACCCCACCACCACCGCCCCTCCCCCCCACACACACACAAAATATGGAATATAAAGGTTGACCACAAGTCTCAGTATATGGAAGCTGCTGGACTGAAAAGGCCAACTGCTTCTCTATCCTCCCCACAAATGGAAGCAGTTCAAATAGAATGGTAGCTGCTAAAGAGTCAGCCCCACCAGGAAATAACACTGTGGCCCCAAACATTTTTCAAGCACCTTCTATTAAGAGTTCTGTGCCTGCCTGGCGAGTGTGGCTCAGTGGTTGAGTGTCGACCCATGCACCAAGAGGTCGCTGGTTCGATTCCCAGTCAGGGCACATGCCCAGGTTGTGGGCCAAATCCCCAGTGGGGGGCATGCAGGAGGCAGCCAATCGATATTCTCTCTCACCGATGTTTCTATCTCTCTCTCCCTCTCCTTTCTTCTCTCTCTCTCTAAAACAATTAATAAAGAAAAAAATTAATTTAAAAAGAAGTTCTATATTCTCTCTCTCTCCCATTTTTTTCGTGTGGGAGGCAACCAAAATTTTTGGTCGCCTTGCTTTAGCAAGGCAGATTAAAAAAAAAAAAAAGTTCTGTGCCTAACAAAGATGCAAGACTCCCAGAAAAAGACAAATTAATAATGTTATCTTCTCCTTCAAGTCTTGAAGAGTTGGGGGGGGATGGTCAGAGCACAGAAACCAATAGGCAAAATATAAGAGTGTTTAGGTTTAACATGTAAGATCTGCATCTGGTCTGAAACAGCCTTTGGCTATAGACTAAGACATCCAGGATCTTTACACAGAAGTGGCTCCCTCTAGAGGTAAAAGAGCCAACGCTGTGTAGCCCTTAAGGAGAGTGTCAACCACAAGAAGCCTCCTCAAATGGGCCATGAGGGATGATGGACAAGGAACAACCTTCCTGAGGGCAGAGCAAGGGGCCATGGAGAACAGTGGAGATTTTCCCAGGGAGCAGAACCAAAGGAAGCCAGATAAACCAACCAAGGAACTTACTCCTGTGTCATGACAGGTGGTTCTCGCCCCCTAGATTTGATACATACACTTGTTCTGTTTATCTGTTGCTTTGTAACACATTACCCCCAAAATTAGTGGCTTAAAATAACAATTTATTACCCCCACAGCTTCTGTGGTTTCAAAAGGCTTGGTGAGGCATGTGGCTCAGGGTGTCTCATGTGGTTGTAGTCACACAGCTGGGGCTGGAGCAGCCAGGGGCTGACTGGGCATCTCACTCTCTTCATATATTCTAAGGGCTTCTCAGTGGCTCTCTGTGTGGGATAATTTGGGCTTCCTCATGAGATGGTGGCCTCGGAGCAGCTGGAGTGCCAGCAAACAAGGCAGAAGCGGCATTGCCTTTCAGGACCTAACCTCAGAGGTTATAGAGCACCAGCCACTGGCACATCCAGGTTCAAGGGACAAGGACAGAGACAAACCACTCAATGGCTTTAGAGCTGTGACTGCTGGTGTTTCCTATGCTCTCCTTTCCCAAATAAGAATTTTGGTTGTGGTTCACTTTTCTATTCCAGCACTGTATATCAGGTATGTTGTGGGGGCCCAACAACTGGGCTTTGGTTTATAGGTTGTTAGACCACAAACAGCCATATGAGGACCTGATAGAGAGAGATTGGGTAGCCGAAGGGATGTACTGCTGCAGTCTGGTAGTTACCTATTTAAAATCTGTTTTCTTCTCCTTCCTTACTAAAATCACTCATATTTCCCAAGTTCCCTTGCAGCCAAGAGTGACAAAGTTCTAGCCAATGAGATATAAGCCAAAGTTTTTGGATGAGATGTCCAAACAAGCTTATAAGAGGGGGCGAAAAGCTGATAAATGATCCTTTTCTGCCCTTTCTCCTTTCCTCCTGATGTATGGCTGAAATGCAGATGTGATTGCTGGAGCTCCATCAGTCACCTTGGCCCATAAGTAAACCTTGAGAATGAAAACCACAGGCTAAGGATGGTGATACAGAAAGAGCTTGGGCCCTAATAATGATGGAACTGCTGTGAACCACCTACCTATGGACTTTTTTTACATGAGAGAAAATAACATTTCAATCTAATTTAAGTCACTGTTATTTCTGGTCTCTAGTATTAGCAGCCAAATGCAGTTCCTACCTTAGCATGTCTTCCTCGCTTGATCATCCATGGGAGCGGGGCTCATCATTTTTACCCCCTGAAACTCACATAGAATCTGGCACTTAATAAATACTTGTTGGCCCGGCCAGTGTGGCTCACTGATTGAGCATCGACTCATGCACCAAGAGGTCGCCAGTTTGATTCCCAGTCAGGGTAGCTCAGTTGGGTGGAACATCATCCCAATACCCCAAGGTTGCAGGTTTGATCCTGGGTCAGGGCACATACAAGAATCAACCAATGAATGCATAAATAAGTGGAACAATAAATCGATGTTTCCCTCTCCCTCTCAAATCAATAAAAATAAAAAAAATGTTTTTATTTAAAGGATTCTAAAATAAAGTTGAGGAAATTTCTTGGCATGTTGGTGGGGAAATTGTTATTATTTTTTAAAATATGTTTTTATTGATTTTTTTAGAGAGAGAGAGAAGAGAGATAGAAACATCAATGTGAGAGAGAAACATTGATTGGCTGCCTCCTGCACGCCCCCTACTGGGGATTGAGCCTGCAACCCAGGCATGTACCCTGACCAGGAATCAAACTGGGACCTCTCAGTCCCTGGGACGATGCTCAATCCACTGAACCGCACTGGCCAGGTGGTGGGGAGATTATTTATTTATTTATTTATTTATTTATTTATTTATTTATTTAAAAAATATTTATTTCTTTTATTGATTTTAGAGAGAGATGAAGGGAGAGGGAGAGAGAGATAGAAATATTGATAAGAGAGAACATCTATTGGCCGCCCCCTGCATGCCCCCCACAGGGGATTTGGCCCATAACCTGGGCGTGTGCCCTGACTAGGAATCGAACCAGTGACCTCTTGGTCCATGGGTTGATGCTCAACCACTGAGCCACACCAGCCGAGCTGGGGAGATTATTAAAGAAATAATTCAATAACATTTTTCTAAACTGAAGGACACAAGTTTCCAGATTGAAAGGGCCCATTAAATGCCCAGAACAGTACATTTAAGAAACAGTCCTAGCCGGTTTGGCTCAGCGGTTAGAGTCGGCCCGTGACCCCAAAGAGTCACAGGTTCGATTCCAGTCAAGGGCACGGACCTCAGTTGCGGTTCGTCCTGGCCCTGGTTGAGGTCGTGTGGGAGGCAGCCAGTCGATGTGTCCTGCTCACGTCGGTGTTTCTTTCTCTCTCCCTCCCACTCTATCTGAAGATAAATCGAAAAATATCCTCAGGTGAGGATTAAAAAATAAAAACACACAAAGAAACAAACAAAAATATTTTAAAAAATTAAACACTCAAGGGTATATCATAAAATTTCAGAGTAAATATTAAGAGGAACTTTTTATTTTAATTTTTTTTTAGATAGGGAGGGAGGGAGGGGAAGAGTAAGAGAAAAAAAATGGATGTGAGAAAGACACACCGATTGGTTGCCTCCCACACGACCCCAACCAGGGCTGGGGATCAAACCCAGGACTGGTCTGCAGGCTGACGCTCTAACTGCTGACCAAACAGGCAGAGCAAGAGGAACTTGGAAAGACTGTGAGAGAGAAAACCAGGTTGCATACAATGGCTACTCAGTTACATACTCAGAATGGCATTAGATTTCTTAATACCCTTGAAATCTAGAGAACAAAGGCATAATGCCTTCAAAATTCTAAAAATCATTATTTTAAATCTGTAAGACTTTTTAGGTGTGCAAAAACAGGAAATTTCCTTTCTGTGCTCTCTTCCTCAGGAAGCTACTGGATGATGAATTCTACTGAAAGAGAGCATGAAACCAAGGAAAATCAAAACATGGTATCTAGGAAACGGTGGATGCACACAGAGGAGAAACAAAGGGATTCCCTGAATGAAGGTACAGTGAGGAGCCAGGACAGTTTTGCTGCAGGTCAAGTACAACCAGCACAGATTGGAACAGAAGGCCATCACCTGAGGTCAGCAGGCTGCCTACTGTGTTCAAACAATGTGAGAGGAAGTTTGCAGCTCAGACAGAGGGAACGAAAACAAAACAAAACAAAAAAACCCCAAAGCAATGATAAATTCCAGGAAAAAAATGTGCATTAGAGATAAATGTAGTCATAATACTTATGCAGCTTCCTTGCAAACAGAATTTATATAGTCATAATTTTAAACACAATAGAAACTAATTTCTCCAAAAAGTATAGTCTACTCTTGAAAGAAGGGATGAGTGTTGCATGTGGATATTTAGAGAGCTAAATCCTAATCTTATATTGTAAAAAGTGTATATAGTGGCTAAAATGTTAAAATTAAGAAATAGCCATATAAGTTTATTATTTAGCAACAAAGAAGTAAATACAGGAAGAACTAGCTAAAGGAATTGAAATTGGTTGCTTCTAGAAGTAGAAGCAAGAGTGCAGAAAATCTTTCACTTTTAAAATAATATAAATTACTTTGCAAACCATTTTAAAAATTAAATTTAAAGCAGGCTAGATGAAAGTAGTATGTATGGTACACTACCACTTGTGTTTATAAAAGAATGAATATGCTTCTTAGTGCAAAGAATATTTTGAGAAGGGTAAATGAGAAACTGTCAAAGTGATGGCCTTTTAAGGAGGGAAACAAGATGATTGGTGGAAATGGGAGGGAGACATACTTTCAATACCAATTTTTTTTTTTTTTTTGAAAGAGAGATAGGAAGGAAGAGGGAAAGAGAGAGAGAGAAACATCAATGTGAGAGTGAAACACCAATCAGCTGCCTCCTGCATGCCCCCTACTGGGGATCGGCCCACAACCTGGGCATGTGCTCTGACCGGGAATCGAACCAGTGACCTCTTGGTGCATGGGTTGACGCTCAACCACTGAGCCACACCGGCTGGGCAGTACTTTTATATTCTAAGAAATTACGTTCCAATCTGTGATCCATCTTTAATTTATCTTTGTATATGACATGAGGTACTGGTTGAGGTTCGTTTTTCCAGATGTTTATCCAGATGTTCCGGCACCATTTGTTGAAAATTTATTTTCTTTCCTCATTGAATTGCCTTAGCATCTTTTCAAAAGTCAACTGACAGAATATTTGTGGGTATATTTCTGTACTCTATTCTGTTCCATTGATCTGCTTGTCTATCATTATGCCAATACCACACTGTCTTGATTATTGTAGCTTTATAATGTCTTGAAACCAAAAGACAATGACTTGACATCTGTAACTGCCAATGGAGAATTCTACACCAGTGAAAACATCCCTCAAATAAAGACAAAAATCATGACATTTTCAGACAAATAAAAGTGCTTCAGTCTGGAGGAAAATGATCCCAGATGGAAGCATAGAACTATGGGAAGAAATAAAGATCATAGGAAAAGTGCCACTCATGTAACTCGAATTACACTTCCTGATTCTCAGAGTCCTCTGGATGTCCCACGAACCAAGTCATGGGGCATCACGGCACTTTCTGTTGAAATCTTGCATTTTTTAGTAGAATAATTTCTATGAAACTTTGACATTTATATATGCTACAAGTGATACTCTGGATTTCAACTTTTTCCTCAAGAGAGAAAACTCTGTCAAATATCCAAACTATATATATTTCTTTTAATATTTCTTTCTTTTTTTTTATCCTCACCCGAGGACATTTTTCCATTTTTTGTTCAGATAGAGTGAGAGGGAGACAGAGGAGGAGCAAGAGAGAGAGAAACATCGACGTGAAAGGGACACATCAAGTGGCTGCCTCCCGCACGACCAACCAGGGCCGGGGACAAACTGCAACTGAGGTACGTGTCCCTAGCGGGAACCGAACCCAGGTCTCTCTGGACTGCAGGCCAACACTCTAACCGCTGAGCCAAACCGGCCAGGGCTATTTTAATATTTCTTATATCAACTTCTCACTACCCATATTTAGGACTGTCCACTGAACTTCTGGTGTGAGAGAAATGCTTCCTTGGAAATGTTTCCTTGCATTTGAGATGCCCAGGTCTGTTCTACGTCACACTTGCGCCTCTGTGAGAACATCAGCACGGGCCTCCATGAAATGTTTATGAAACAATTAGAACTACGAACCATAAGAGAAATAAGAATCTGGGGTAATATTCGTGGCAGGTAGTGTTTCTTCACAAATGACACTTGAATGAATGGATGGATGAGTGAATAAGGTCTTACTGGATTTAAATCTTGACATTCTCTGATATTGTTCTCATAAGCTCTATGTAAAGTTTTTAAATGTGTTTTTATTTATTTTAGAGAGAGAGGAAGGGGAGAGAGAGAGAGAGGGAGAAAGAGAGGGAAACATCCATATGAGAGAGAAACATGGATCAGTTGCCTCCTGTACACACCCAACCAGAGAACCAAAACCTGGGCATGTGCCCTGACCAGGAATTTGAACCCATAAACTTTCAGGTGCATGGGACGACAGTCAATCAACTGAGCCACCCCAGCCAGGACATAACCTCATTGAAACACGATGTGGATTAAGAATTTTATTGGTTTGCCCTGGCTGGTTTGGCTCAGCGGTTAGAGCGTCGGCCTGCGGTCCAGAGAGACACAGGTTCGGTTCCCGCTAAGGGCGCGTACCTCGGTTGCGGTTTGTCCCTGGCCCTGGTTCGTCGTGCGGGAGGCAGCCACTCGATGTGTCCCTTTCACGTCGATGTTTCTCTCTCTCTCTCTCTTCCTCTGTCTCCCTCCCACTCTATCTGAACACATACACACACACACACACACACACACACACACACACACAATTCTTGCCGGTGTATAAATTGTCCATTTTTCTCTCATATAATATAAAGTGTGATCATTGAAATATTTTATGTCAGTTTTACCTGAAATGATGATTTAAAATACAGATTAATTATCTCGACCAAGATATACTGAACTGAGTGTCCTCAGTGTTCCTGGACCTGTCTCTTGCTTCAACAGTGTTTGGACAGAAGAGATCCAGGGACATCCCTTCTTCCAGCCTCCGACCACCCTCCAGCCTCTCGTCCAGTCACCACCTTCAGAACCACCTCAGCCATCCTCAGCCTCCGAGATCAGCCAACACAGTTTTGTTTTTCTACCTTAACTCCTATTGCCGAACAACCATGAGCTCCCAGATTGGACAGAATTATTCCACCAAGGTGGAGGCTGCCGTCAACTGCCTGGCCAACCTGCATCTGTGGGCCTCCTACACCTGCCTCTCTCTGGGCTTCCTTTTCCACTGCAACGATGTGGCTCTGGAGGGCGTGGGCCACTTCTTCCACGAGTTGGTGGAGAAGAAGCTCGAGGGCACTGAGCATCTCTTAAAGATGTCAAACAAGCCCGGCCGGTGTGGCTCAGTGGTTGAGCGTCAACCCATGAACCACGAGGTCACCGGTTCGATTCCTGGTCAGGGCACATGCCCAGGTTATGGGCCCGATCCCCCAGTAGGGGGCATGCAGGAGGCAGCCAATCGATGTTCTCTCTCATCGATGTTTCTATCTCTCTCTCTCCTTCCCTTCCTTTCTCTCTAAAATCAACAAAGAAAAAAAAAAGTTGAACTAGAAAGTTTAAAAGAAAAAAAAAATAGATGTCAAACCAGTGCAGTGGCCACGTTCTCTTCCAGGACGTGCTGAAGCTTCCCCAACACAAGTGGAACAAAACTCAGGACACATGGAAGCTGCCATGGCCTTGGAGAGGAACCTGAACCAGGCCCTTTTGGATCTGCATGCCCTGGGTTCCACCCACGCAGACCTTCAGCTCTGTGACTTCCTGAGAACCACTTCCTGGAGGAGCAGGTGAAACTCATCCAGAAGAAGGGCCAGCACCTGACTCACCTCCGCAGGCTGGCCGTCCCCAGCTGGGCTGGGCCAGTATCTCTTCGAAAGGCTCACCGTCAAGTAAGACTCAGAGCCTTTGGAGCCCAGAGGCCTCTGAGGGGCCCCTCTGCATTCCTCTGGTGTCTGGCTTTTGCCTGAGCTTCTCCCTGAAACAACTAGCCATTCTTTTAACCAACCTGGAGCCCCTCCCATGCATTGGACCAAATGGAAACAATAAAGCTTTTGCAGGGAAAAAAAAGGATATACTCTGAACCAGTATGTCTCTTAGAATCAGAAGTGACATTTGACTGAATCCCCTGATTTTCAGGTGTCTTAATGGAATCTATTAGAAAAACACATCTTAGATTGTGTTTTCATCTAATGTGTTTTCAATTACAATAATTTATTTTGCATTAAATTTGTTCTCTCAGAATAGGAAGTTACCTTTCTCTCATAGCTCTGAGGTACATAAAGTGTTAATTCCATCAATACTTCAAACAATACCTCATTCTGTTGTTTTATCATGATAGTCTCAATTCATTAGTCATGTTGTTCTGGTTTTTCTATCCTTACTCTTCAGATAATGGCCTTTCATTTTACTCATATTTTAACTCCATTCAGTTCTCAGTAAGATCCGTAGAATATCTCAAAGCACTGGTCAAAATATGACATTGGAATATAAAATAAAATCCAGGTGAACCAGTGGAGATGCTAGCAGGATGGTGCACCTGAAGAGGGTACTTGCCCTATGCGTTGAGTCCATCTGGCTGTTCTGTCCTTTTACAATAAATCAGAAATCTAGGTCAGAAATAAAACATCAAAGCTGTCAGCGCTGCTCCATGAACAGGGATGTGGGCTAGACTGATTGCAAACACGAGAAGAAGCTGACTGGGCTTGCATTCAGCAGCCTTTCCTACAGGTCACTCCAGCCACGTGACTCGCCGGTGGAATGGGCTGGAGTGGCGGGTACCCTACAACCAGCCACGCACAGATCTGCCCAAGCTCTTCTCTCTTCTGACTGACTGGGGGGGCCATGCCCAGGGTTACCCTGGAATTCCACTGTTGGAACCACCATCAGCCTAAGACCTTAAATGACTTCATGGAGCCTAAAGCCAAGTCTTTCTTTCCCTCCCCTGAAACCTGTAACTCTTATGTGAGTGAACATAAAACAAATTCTTTTAAAAAAAAAATCTGAAGAAAAAAATACTTTAGAAACCAATGTGAAGCCCTGGCCGGTTTGACTCAGCAGTTAGAACCTAGACCCTTGGACCAATGAGTCACGGGTTCAATTCCAGCCTAGGGCACGTACCTCGGTTGCTATTCGTCTCCGGCCCTGGTCGGGGTCGTGTGGGAGGCAACCTGTCGATTGTCCCTCTCACATCGACGTCTCTCTCTCTCTCTCTCTCTCTCTTTCTCTCTCTCTCTCTCTCCCTTCCTCCCTCTCACTCTATCTGAAGATAAACAGAAAAATATCCTCTGGTGAGGATTAAAAAAAATAATAAAAATTTTAAAACCAATGTGAAGCCCAGCCGGTGTGGTTCAGTGGTTGAGCGTCGACCCGTGCACCAAGAGGTCACCGGTTCGATTCCCGGTCAGGGCACATGCCCAGGTTGTGGGCCCGACCCCCAGTGGGGGGCATGCAGGAGGCGGCCAGTCGATGTTCTCTCTCATCAATGTTTCTACCTCTCTCTCTCTAAAATCAATAAAGGAAAAAATATATATTTTTTAAGTGTGAAAATTGACCAAAAAAGGAAACAATAAAGACTAAAAAGTAAAGAACTAATTGTCCAATTTAAGAAGTAAAAAAATAATAATAATAAACCCAAGAAAATGGAAGCATATAATAGAATTCCAGGCTGACATTTATTTTTCCTCAAGATCTTAGATACAATTCCAACATGTTTTTGTATCTATTGTTGCTGATAACAAGTCTTCTGTCAGTCTGATTTTTTTTCTTTCTTTTTTTGGCAGATAACCAATCTTTTCTTCCACTCTAATATGTTTAGACGGGATAATAGGAGAGGATGAATTTGGGGTATTTTAAAGATGAAAGGGGCAGGACTGCAACACTGCTTAACAGTGAGGATGGAAGAAAAGAGACAAGAACAAAAATGATTCATCCCATTAGGAAAAAACAAAACAGGAAG
This sequence comes from Tadarida brasiliensis, assembly GCA_030848825.1. Taxonomy (NCBI): domain Eukaryota; kingdom Metazoa; phylum Chordata; class Mammalia; order Chiroptera; family Molossidae; genus Tadarida; species Tadarida brasiliensis. The sequence goes on from CM061275.1 coordinate 20,745,917, forward strand.
GACAGGTATGGGGGGATAAGAAGATGAGATGGGTTCTGTGCTGCGGGACATCCAAGTGAAGATTTCTGTGTCCAGGTGGCTATGGGTTTAAAATTCTGGAGAGGTTTTGATCTGTAGGTTGAAGCTATAGATACAGGGGTCAGCAGCATGAAATGTGACAGATGTTGGAGACCTGGAGAACGAGGTGCTGGGGATGTTGCCAGCAAGAGGATATAGAGTGAGAAGTAAGAAAGCCCAGGATGGAACCCCTGGACTCCTAATGCTTAAGGAAAGAGCCGAGAAAGAAAAGTAGAAACAGAGGGGCCAAAAGACGAGGTGGAATGAGTTGAGAGAGTGTCATCGCAGAAGCCAGAAGAAACAAGTTTCTAGAAGAAAATGCTTGACAGTGTTAAATGCTGTGGAGAGGACAAGACAAGCGTTCGATTTAGAGAGAAGGCTGTCATGGCGACCTTGGCCAGAGAGGTCTCTTCAGGGGTGCAGGGGGTGGAAGGAGAGTGACTGTCAAGGGTTGAGGGGTGAGCAGAAGGCGAGGCCATGGAGCAGGGAGAGCAGGCTGCTCTGGGAATAGCCGAGGTGTGAAAAAGAAAGAGAAAGGGTGGTGGCTAAAGAAAAGGAGGTTGGATTTTATTTAATTTTTTTTTATTTTTATCCTCACCCGAGGACACTTTTCCATTTTTTGTTCAGACAGAGTGGAAGGGAGAGAGAGAGAGAGAAACATCGATGTGAAAGGGACACATCGAGTGGCTGCCTCCCGCACGACCAACCAGGGCCGGCCGGGGACAAACCGCAACCAAGGTACGTGCCCTTAGCGGGAACCGAACCCGGGTCTCTCTGGACCGCAGGCCGACGCTCTAACCGCTGAGCCAAACCAGCCAGGGCGATTTTATTTAATTTTTAAAGACAACATTTGAGTATTTTTATTACAAAAATAGTTGCATATTCTTTCCATAAAACTTGAAAGCACAAAAAAATGCAAAGAACAGGCAATTCTTTTATAAACCTAGCTGACAGAGGTGACAACCCACATACATTTGAATAAAAATGGGCTCCTTTGAAAGATGTTTATTTCATTTTATACATCATAAACATTTTCCATTTCAATAATCTGTAATATTTGTTGTTATTGTAAAAGAAATAGATGTTCACTGTAAAATAAGATGTCAAACAGGAAAATGTAAAGTCTCCGGTAAGGTTGCTTGCAGCGTGGGTTTGATGCACGTACCCTGAGTGGGAAGCGCGGGCAGAGCAGGTGTGAAGACTGGAGAGACTCCGTGCAACCGGTGCCAGAGGTGCGGGAGGAGGGGGGCTCAGACTCCTGCGCGACGGCCTTGACTCGCTCTGTAAAGAGCGGCGGCTTCTGCGGAGAGGGGTGGGATAGCTGCTGCAGGGACATGGTGAGAGGGCTGACCAGGATCTCTGCGCCGGGCTGAGAATGGGAAACAGCTGTTACGTGTGGCTCACCTTCCAGTGAGATCGACCTGGGTTTTGATCTTGGTTCTGCCCCCTAATTAGCTAAATGTCATTGGCCAAATTACCAAACCTCTCTGAACCTTAGAAGTCTAGATGAAAAAGTTGAAAAGGTAAATGGTTGAGAATCAATTCATGCTTGGTGAGTGTGGAGTAAAAAGGAGCTTGGGCCCCGGCCGGTTTGGCTCAGCGGGTAGAGCGTCACCCGTGGACCAAAGAGTCCTGGTTTCTGCTCCGGCCAAGGGCACTACCTTGGTTGCCCTGCGTCCCTTACCCGGTGGGGGTGTGGGTGGCAACCAATGGATGTTTCTCTCTCTCTTCCTCCCTCTTTCCCTCCCGCTCTATCTGAAGATAAATATAAAAATATCCTTGGGTGAGGATAAAAATAAAATTTAAAAAAGAGCTTTGGAGATGAAGTTATTGGCAAGATGGTGGTTTAAATGATAAATGATGATGAGGTCTTTTCTCATTGGAGATGGAAGCAAATCAAGGAAGAAGTTAATAAGAAAATGAAAGAAATTAAGGGGTGAATTGAAAGAAGTGAAGTTATTTTTATGTTTTCCTATACTACAAAAGTAATATATTTTAGTTTGAAACTTTTATAAAAACAAAACCCAAAATATCTGCATTTCTATGCCCCAGAAATAAATACTATGAAATTTTTATGTGTCTTGCCAGCCCTTGTATTAAGCTGGGAAACCAAAGGTATAATTAAACATTTTGGAGCATGGACTCTAGAGCCAGATTTTGTGGATACACGCCTTTGCTGCCGAGCTGTGGAACAGTAGTCCTCACAGTTTTTGGTCTCAGGATCTCTTTACACTCTTAAAAATGGAAGGTTCCCAAGAGCTTTTGTTTATGTAGATTATATATGTTGATATTTACTATATTAGAAATTAAAACGGAGAATTTAAAATATTAATTCATTTAAAATAATAATCAATACATTACATGTACCTTAGTTTTTATGAAAAATAACTATATTTTCCAAAACAAAAATTTAATAAGGGTGCATTGTTATACATTTTTGCAAATCTCTTTAATAGAAGACAAATGAATTTTAATATCTGCATCTGCATTCAATCTGTTGTTTTTTAACTGTATTTTTAAGTGGATTTTTTAGAGAGAGAGGAAGGGAGAGAGAGATAGAAACATCCATGTCAGAAACATCGATTGGCTGCCTCTTGCACGCCCCCTACTGGGGATGGAGCCCGAAACCCGGGCATGTGCCCTGACCAGAATCAAACTGGGATCTCTCAGTCCATGGGATGATGCTCAATCCACTGAGCCACACCCGCCAGGATGCAGTATGTTGTTTTGATTAAAGTATATAAAGCAAATCTGGTCTCACAATCAGATAATTCAGATAATTGTGGATATTCTTTTTTGATACTACACCAGAACTTGACACACAGTAGTTTCTTAAAAGTTACTTGCAATGTAGAATCTGAAGCCATAGCAATGAACTTTTTGTAGTCTGTTCCATTTGAATCCATTGCTTTTTCTTGCATTTGGAGAATATTGGTCCACTGCATAATGGAGATATTCCAAATGTAGACACATTACAATAGAAACAAATTTATTAATATCATCACCATCTCAAAAGTTTTGAGAATGTCAAGCTCACAGGGGCACATACAAGTTTTCCAAAATTCAAAATTTTACTTGAGAGCTCAAATTTTATTATTAACAACAAAACTGTCAGTTGTTTTCCTTGAAATGAGGTTCGTTTTATTTATTTGTTTATTTATTTATTTTTAGTCCTCACCCAAGAATATTTTTTCCACTGGTTTTTAGATAAGAGTGGAAGGGAGGGAGGGAGAGAGAGATAGAGAGGGAAACATTGATGCGAGAGATACATCAGTTGGTTGCCTCCCGCATGACCCCTACTGGGGCGAAGATCAAACCTGCAACCCAGGTACATGCCCTTGACCAAGAATTGAACCCAAGACCCTTTGGTCCATAGGCTAACTCTCTAATTACTGAGCCAAACTGGCCAGGGCTTATTTCTTTTTTATTTATTTATTTTAATCCTCACCAGAGGATATGTTCTTTTTATTGATTTTAGAGAGAAAGGAAGGGGGAAAAAGAAAGAAGATATGTGTCTTTTGTTTTGTTTTAATCCTCATCTGAGGATATGTTTTCATTGATTCCAGAAAGAAAGGAAGGGAGAGAGAGATAGAAAAACATCGATCAGCTGCCTCCCATACTCACCCCAACAGGGGATCGAACCCACAACCCTGACCAGGAATTGAACCTATGACCTTTCATTGTAGGGGATGACTGCTCCAACCAACTGAGCCACACTGGCCAGGGTGAGGATATATTCTTTAATTGATTTGAGAGAGAGAGAGAGAGAGAGATAAAGAGAAACATCAGTGTGAGAGAGAAACATTGATTGGTTGCCTCCTGTACGCACCCTGACTGGGAATCAAATCTGCAACTTAGGTATGTGCCCTGACCATGAATCAATCCCAAAACCTTTTGGTGTACAGGATGATGCTCCAACCAACTGAGCCACCTGGACCACTTTGTTTATTTTTTTAAAGTTTGCCAAATACCCGAGTCTGATAGTGGGTAGTTCCTCTCACAGCTCAAACAATCGCACAGGTGCTTTCCTCAAGACAGTCCTTATCCTCCAGTACGCAGCAAACGTGTTCTGTGTGTATTTGTCACTTTAACTCAGAAAATAGTAAAGATGTGTACTATGGTTTGAGATGTAATAAAATTAATGTTTTGCCCTGGCCGGTTTGGCTCAGCGGTTAGAGCGTTGGCCCACGGACCAGAGAGACCCGGGTTCGGTTCCCGCTAAGGGCAAGTACCTCGGTTGCAGTTTGTCCCCCGCCCTGGTTGGGGTTGTGGGTGGCAATCACTTGATGTGTCTCTCTCACATCGATGTTTCTCTCTCTCTCCCCCTTCCTCTCTCCCTCCCACTCTGTCTGAAGATAAATGCAAAAATGTCCTTGGGTGAGGATTAAAAAAAAATGTTTTACTGCTTCATAAAGACCAGTGTTTTATTTGTTTTTCTCATCAATGAGCATGGGGATCAAGAATACAATGACCATCAATACATTTGGTGTTAGTGTCTTGGATTTGTACAAAAGCATCACCTCTACCCCCATGGCTTTTGTGTCACTGCCAAGTGCCAACCCAGCGTGAGAAGCAAAGAACATCACAGTGTCACTATAAAACCAGGTTTGGCCTCACAACCCCCCTGAAAGGGTCTTGGAACCCTTTGAGGTTCATGGGCCACACCTTCAGAACCATCATCATAGAGTAAGTTACCTAGAGTCTCCGGGTTTCCGTTTCTTTATTTGTACAACAGGATTAATAGTGCTACGGCTACCTCATAGGGTTGTTGTGAAAACTAAATGATTTTAGCCCTGGCCGGTTTGGCTCAGCGGTTAGAGCGTCGGCCTGCGGTCCAGAGAGGCCCGGGTTCAGTTCCCGCTAAGGGCATGTACTCGGTTGCAGTTTGTCCCCGGCCCTGGTTGGTCGTGCGGGTGGCAGCCACTCGATGTGTCCCTTTCACGTCGATGTTTCTCTCTCTCTCTTCCTCTCTCTCCCTCCCACTCTATCTGAACAAAAATGGAAAAATGTCCTCGGGTGAGGATTAAAAAAAAAAACAAAACTAAATGATTTCAAACACGTAGCATTTAGAACAGTCCCTGGCACATTATGTTATGTAAGCTTTTGCTAGTGTCATATATCCAATGTCATTAAATGTTCTTCCACATTAAATTTATGGAGTGTACTATTCCATATTAATGTAACATAATTGTTTGATATTAGGTTTCCAATTTTTTCAACACCCTTGTATATAAAGTCTTTGCCACTTTTCTGATTATTTATTATTGATCTTCACTCGAGGATACTTTTCCACTGATTTTTAGATTGAGTGTGAGGGAGGGAGAGAGAGAGACATTGATGTGAGAGATACATTGATTGGCTGCCTCCCACACCACCCTGACCCTGACGGGGGATCCAACCTGCAGCCCAGGTATGTGCCCTTGACAGGGAATTGAACCGGTGACCCTTCGGTCCGAGGTTCCAATGCTCTAACTGCTGAGCCAAACTGGCCAGGGCTCATTATTTGGAGTAAATTCCTATTGTGGAATCGCCCAAAGGGCAGTCATGTGCTGCTTAATGACAGGCATATGTTCTGATAAATGAGTCATTAGGTGATTTTGTCATCATGGGAACATCACAGAGTGCACTTAGACACATTAAATGGTACAGCCTCCTACACACCGAGACTGGATGGTATCGGCTGTGCTCCTAGGCCACAAGCCTGTACAGCACGTTACTATATAAAACAATACGACATTAAATAAAGCACAAGAGAAAATGATACAGCCAAGAGTCATGGTTGCCGAGCCGGTGTGGCTCAGTGGTTGAGCATCAACCCATGCACCAAGAGGTCGCTGGTTCAATTCCTGGTCAGGGAACATGCCTGGGTTTTGGGTTCAATCCCTGGTAGGGAGGGTGGGGGAGCCAGCTGGTTGATGTTTCTCTCTCTCTCAAAATCAATAAAAACATGTTAAAAGAGAGACACGGTAACCATGAGATGTATGAGGCTGCTGCTGGCGTAACAGGCAGCAGTTCTACAGCAAACTTTTTGAACAAGTAGAAAGAATGAATTCTGAAATAACAATGAAAACTATAGTATAGTAGTCCGGCAGGTGTGGCTCAGTGGTTGAGCGTCGACTCATGCACCAAGAAGTCGCCAGTTCAATTCCTGGTCAGGGCACATGTCCAGGTTGTGGGCCTGATCCCCAGTGGGGGGCATGCAGGAGGCGGCCAATCAATGTTCTCTCTCATCAATGTGTCTATCTCTCTCTCCCTCTCACTTCCTCTCTCTTTAAAATCAATAAAGGGAAAAAAAAATTTTTTTTTTAAGTATAGTATAGTAAATACATAAACCAATGTTATTTTCGTTATCAAGTATTATGTACTTTATGTAATTACATGTGATATACTTTTATATGACCAGCAGCGCAGTAAGGTTTAAACCTGCATCACCACACACACAATTCGTTGCACATTTGGAATTTCCCAGCTCCATTCTAATCCCAGGGGACTGCTACTGTATATGTGGTCTGTCATTGACAGAAACATCGTTACGCAGTACATGACTGCACACACATTTCTTCACAGCACGGCTGCAAAATGTACAGGGTGAACTGAGAGGATAGGGGTCTATGGACCAAGTATTTGACTTCAGCAGGGAGCATTTCTTAAGATGGACACAATTCAGGGTGTAGCTGCAAGTGTAAAAAATTGATCTGTGCCTTGGCCGGTTTGGCTCAGCGGTTAGAGCATCGGCCCACAGACCAGAGTCCCGGGTTCGATTCCAGCCAAGGGCACATACCTTGGTTGCGGTTCATCCCTGGCCCTGGTTAGGGTCGTGCAGGTGGCACCAATCAATGTGTCTCTCTCACATTGATGTTTCTCTCTCCCGCCCCCCCCCCCCCCCCACTGTCTGAAGATAAATGTAAAAGAAAAAAAAAGAATGATTTGTGATGATGGTCTCTAAATTGGAAGAGGCCAAGGCAGAGGCTGAGTCATCCTCATGAACGCTGAAGTCACCCAGCTGGCATGCAGAGGACCAGAAGACTGGGACACAGGTCCTGTCATTACTTGATGGGCAGGCTCTGCCAGAACATGATTTTACTTGGGGAACCACACCCAGGCCCAGGAAAGCCACAGTGACCACTACCTTTATAACCAACACCTAAAAAAGATTCCCAAGCCCTAGTTGGGCCACTTCTTTCAAGTAATATTTTATTAGTCTCCCCTAAAATTAAGACACAGTACAGTATCAAAATGGAATGCATCCATATAATGTAAGCACAAAGTAAGTTTTCTAGCTTCATTTTGTGGAACCTTGTTTACATTCAGGCTTTAAGGTCTGACTTTGGGATACTGGAAATAAAATTCATGGAACCTTGGCCCAGGCAGAATAGTTCAGATCACAGGGGAAAGGAGGGATTCCTCAATAAACAGTGCTATAACAAATGGTTTTCCATATTAAAAAACTGAAATTAGATCCGTATTTCAGTGTGCACAAAAACCAATTCTGAATGGAATAAGAAATTTCTATGTGAGAGATAATAAAAAATATATATATATTGGTCTCTGCCCCTGCTTCCTGGCACAGACCTCCTAAAACCCTTGTAATAGGATGCCCTGGTCAGGTGGTTAGTGTCATTTTGATACTCCAAGGTTGTGGGTTCAATCCCTGGTCAGGGCACATATAAGAATCAACCATGAATGCATAAATAAGAGGAACAACAAATCAATTTTCTCTCTCTAAAATCATTTTTTTTTTTTTTTTAAAGAGCACTAGGAGCCTGGTCGGTGTGACTCAGTGGTTGAGCGTCGACCCATGCACCAAGAAGTCGCTGGCTCGATTCCTGGTCACGGCACATGCCGAGGTTGTGGGCCTGATCCCCAGTGGGGGCTATGCAGGAGGCAGCCAGTCGATTTACTCTCTCAGAGATGTCTCTCTCTCTCTCCCTTTCCCTTCCTCGCTCTAAAATCAATAGAGGCTGGTCCGAGTGCAGTGGTGCCTACTATTAAAATCAATAAAGAAAACAAATTTTAAAGAGCACTAGGAGCATCTTTTGTTATAATGAGGCAACACTGGGCAGGTTCCTGGGCACTGGTCACCAGAAAGATCAAGCCATGATTAAGCTTGGAACTTCAAGCTCCCCTCGCTCCCCTTCTCCAGAGGGGAGAGGGACTGGAGTTGATAATCATGCCAGGTGAGAAAGCCTCCATAAGAGCCCAACAGCAGCGGGTTCAGAGAGCTTCCAGGTTGGCGAACATGTGGAGGGCTGGACAACGGCACACCAGGAGAGGGCATGGACGCTGCGCTCCTTCTCATACCTTGCCCTACGCATCTCTGCCATCCGAATGTTCACCTGGATCCTTTACCATGTTCTTTAATAAACTGGTAACCATAAGTGTTTCCTTGAGTTGTGATTACCAGCAAAGTAATCAAACCCAAGGGGGAGGAGGTCATGGGAACCTCCCATCTACAGCCAGTGGGTCAGAAGTATTAGGTGACAACCTGGGCTACAACTGGCATCTGAAGGGGGAAGGGCAGTCTTATAGGACCGAGCACTCAACCTGTGGAATCTAATGCTATCTCCAGGTAAATAGTGTCAGAAATGAGTTGAATTCTTGGACACCCAGCTGGTGTCCTCGATGGTGTCCTGGACACAGAATCACTAACCTTAAAAGAAAAGATTAAGAAATTTGATATAGCTCGGCCGGTGTCGCTCAGTGGCTGAGCATCTACCCATGCACCAAGAGGTCGCCGGTTTGATTCCCGGTCAGGGCATATGCCCAGGTTGTGGGCCTGATCCCCGGTGGGGGACATGCAGGAGGCAGCCAATCGATGTTCTCTCATTGGTGTTTCTATCTCTCTCTCCCTCTTCTTTCCCCTCTCTCTCTCTAATAACAATAAAGAAAAAAAAATTTTTTTAAGAAATTTGACATTAAGCCCTGGCTGGTTTGACTCAGCGGTTAGAGCATCGGCCCGTGGACCAATGAGTCGCAGGTACAATTCCGGTCAAGGGCACATACCTTGGTTGTGGTTTGTCCCTAGCCCTGGTCGGGTCATGCGGGAGGCAACCAATTGATGTGTCTCTCTCACATTGATGTTTCTCTCTCTCTCCTTTCCACTCTAAAATTCAATGGAAAAAAAAAAATCCTCGGGTGAGGATTTAACAAAACAACAAAAAAAGAATTTTGTTCACCAAAGGACACCTTTTAAGAAGTGAAAAGATGCTCTGGCTTGTGCGGCTCAGTGGTTAGAGCATCAGCCTGCACACTGAAGGGACATGGGTTTGATTCCCAGTCAAGGGCATGTACCTGGGTTGCAGATTCGATCCCCAGCCCCAGGCAGGGAGCATTCAGGGGGCAACCAATCAATGTGTCTCACATCAATGTTTCTCTTTTTCCCTCTTTCCTTCCCTCCCTTCCACTCTCTCTAAAATAAATAAATAAATAATTAAATAAATGGGGAAAAATCCTCAATATCCTTGGGTATTAACATAATAAATAAATAATTAAAGTGAAAGACACCTGGCCAGTGTGGCTCAGTGGTTGAGCATTGTCACCTACACCAAAAAGGTGGCAGGTTCGATTCTTGGTCAGGGCACATCCCCAGGTTTCGGGTTTGCTCCCTGGTCAGGGTGCCTGCGGGAGGCAGCCATTTGATGTTTCTCTCTCACATCAATGTTTCTCTCTTTCTCTTTCCCCCTTCCTCTCTCTAAAATATCAATTTAAAAAAATGTTTGTTCAAAAAAGTGAAAAGACAAGTCATAAATAGGAAGAACATATTTGCAACATATTTAACCAGTAATGATTTAGTATCAATAAAATACTCCCACAGAACATCAATATAAAGACAACCCAAAAGAAAAATGGTGAAAAAACATGAAAAGACATTTCACAAACATGGAAATACAAAGACTTATATAAAATTTATGAAAAAATGATCAATCTCGATCTCATTAGTAATCAAGTAAAAACAGATTAAGATCATAACGAGTTATCATTTTATCCTCACTTGACTGGTAGAAATTATTGTCTTAACAATATCAAGGTCTGAAAAGAATGTGGTCAACAGGGCTTCTTATGCCACACGCATGCAGATTCACACGACCCCATTGGGAAACAATTTAGCATTACCCTGAAAGTACCCTAAAGACACTTGTGCACAGATGCATCAGGAGAGATGCACAGAAAACTCTGCTGTTACCCTGTTGATAATAGAAAGATAACTGACAGCAGTGCAAATGTCTGTCCATAGGAAAATAAAAATTGCAGTCTATTCACAGAATGTAATACTATACAACCATGAAAAATAAAGTTACATGCAACAACTATGCTGAAACTCAGAAACAAAATATTTGTTAAAAAAGTCCCAAAAGTGTCACGGTATAAAATTATTTTTTTATAAAGCTCAAAAACAAGCAAAACTAAACATATTCTGGTCAAGAAGCTATGTGTATATGAGAAAATTGTGAAAGGAAAAAATAACAATTCAAGATATTTTTCAGGAGGATGTGGAGAGGTGGGTTCAAGAAGGCATAGAGCCCTGGCTGGTGTGGCTGTTGGTTGGAGCGTTGTCCTGTATACCAAAAGATTGTGGGTTCAATCCTGGTCAGGGCACATATCAGCAGGCAACTGAGCAATGTCTCTCTCACATCAATGTTTCTCTCTCTCTTCCTTCCCTTCTCTAAAATCAATAAGCATATCCTTTGGTGAGAATGTTTTTTTTAAATCCTCACCCGAGGATATTTTTTCAAGTATCTTCAGATAGAGTGGGATGGAGAGAGAGAGAGAGAGAGAGAGAAACATCAATGTGAGAGAGACACATCCACTGGATGCCTCTCGCATAACCCCGACCAGGGTCAGGGACGAACCGCAACCAAGGTATATGCCCTTGACTGGAATCGAACCCGCCACTCTTTGGTCCACAGGCCAATGCACTAACCACTGAGCAAACTGGCCAGGGCCTTGTGTGAGGATAAAAAAAACGGGGGTAGGTATGTGGCAAGGAAATATTCTAGCTCTTAAATTTGAATGGCTTCAGGTATGTTCAGTTTGTTTTTCTGCTTCACAATTTATATATAGGTTAAATATTTAGTGTGTCAAATATTTACCTCTTTAATATAATAAAGGGGGGGATGATGTGAATTTTGCATTCTATCCCATACCCTACAAAAAATGTTCCTCTAAATTTGTTGCTCCAAGGTTTCACAGACCCCACCTTGTGAAAGGCCTGGAGGATCCCTGATCTTTGTTGACTGCTGCCTACTTTTCCATCTCTATCTCCTGCCACTTACCAGCCAGTCTCTGAGTTACTCAGTTCCTCCAAAGAGCCTATCGGCACATGCTGTTCTTGACTGGAAACATCCCCCTCTTCATTGTTAGCTGATGAGCAGCTTTTCACCATCACAGGGCTCAAATCTTACCTCCAGGAGCCTTCCCAGAGGCTGCAAGTTTGGCCCTTTCTCCTTGCTGTTTCCGAGTGCTTTGCTCATGCCTCTTTGGGGACATAGCAAACATGTGTAATGGCTTTTATGAATCCGCCCTGGCCTAGAATTCCCAAAAGCCAGTACTGTTTTCTGTTCACCTCTGTGGCCCTAATGCCTAAAAACAGTAACTCTCAGAAAAGCTACTCTTAATGCAAATTAAAGAGCCCCAGGGCAGGAAAAATGTAAGGACAAACTATCAAGGATGGGGATGGGAAGTGGAGCACATCAGGACTTAGAGACCACATACCGAAGACACAGAACTCAACAGGGAACACGCTCCTTCATGCCGTATACTCCTCTCTCTCATACTCAAAGCTACTATTATTTGAAGCAAAAAAAAAAAAAAGTTGCCAAGCTTTATTTAGGTTGTAATGGTTCAGATAACATATCTAGCCCTATATCCCACCCACCCTATGCAGCCCCAGGGTAGGCTCAGCTACCCTTTCGCTCCAGTCTCATTTCTTGTCCTCCTCCTTCTTTTCCTTCTTGCCGTCCTTGGTGGCCTGGGAGGCCAGGGAGCCCATGGCATTTCGAATGGCCTCATTGTTGGGATCCACACCTGGAAGGTTCTCCAGGACACTCTGAAGGAATTCGGGGTCCTGCATCACGTCATAATCATCCTCCTCCTGAAAAAGGGCAGGGTCAGCTCAGGGTAGGGGTGGGGTGCACACTGCTGCCTGAGCCCCTCTCTCCACCAGCCTGGGGTGGGGGACACCTCTGGCCGAGGGTAGGAAGGATGACTCAGGAAAACACCCAGTATCTACATATGGTATGAACGCAAACATTTATTACTGACCAAATAGAGGAGAAACCTGACCACTTTGCTTCCGGAGCTCAAAGGCTAAAAGCAGACGCCGTCATGTTCAGGTTTCCTGCTATCAGACACCCATTTCTCCTTTTTCTTTTTCCTAGACCCTCTTTTCACTCTCCTGGGCAGATGATATCCTAGAGAACTATCCAGCCTGCTCTCACCAGCAAGGAAGGAAAGTTACAGAATACTAGGACACTTCTCCAACCCCAACCACTAGCATGCTACTGCCTTAGCCAGTTTACACACCAGAAACTATACCCATGTGTTTGTTTCCTTCTGCTCTGCTCCTCAACAGGCTCGTCTATAAAACCCTGAAAGAGGAACAGTCCCAGGCCTAGAGAGCTGAGGACCTGAACACAAGGGGTTTTAAGCCTAATGGGGATAGGAGTCACCACTGGCCCTCACCTTGGCGGGCTCAGATGTGTCCATGGCTGAACTGGCATCAATGTCAGCTGATTCTGCCTGGCCAAATTCTGAGGAAAAGAGGTCAGTCTGTTCAGTTCCATTTCCCCACCCCAAGCTCTCTGCCTAAAACCTACCACCCAGACCCTGGCTCACCTGCACCCTGCAGGGACATCTGCATGGCATAAGCAATCTGCTCTTCCTCAGTCATACTGCTTAGGTCAGGGAGCCCAGTGCGGCTGAACTCCTGCTGGCTGATGGTCATCTTCAGCAGGGCGTCGTCTGAGTCTGGGAAAGGACAGTGGCAGGATGGAACTGGTGCCTATTCCGCATAGACCCACCCCAAAACATTCCCTCAGCCCACATATTCCCACACTGCCAGACACCCGCCCTCCCATGCCTGCACCAGCTTCAACAGAGCGCCCCGCAGCCCCGGGACTTCAGATTCCACCTCTTTCACCTTCGGTCCCAGTCGCAGCAATCCCAGCCTCAGCAGCCGAGGCTGCAGCTGCCCGCCGGGCCTCCTCCTCCTGCCGCTGCCGCTGCTCTTCCATAGAAACCCGAAGGGCCTGGCAAAGGGCAGGGCAAGGTCAGATGTTCACCCACCCTCCCTCATTCGTGGGGAAGTCAGCTGAGGGGCGGCAAAGGAGCACAAGAGGCACCTTTTGGTTTATGCGTATGGAGAAGCCAGAGAGGTGATACAGGAAAAAAGGATTTGGGAGAAGCCTGGGGTTTAATCAGGAGAAGCGAGTAAGAATCTGACAGAGATCAGACAGAATTATGCAACAGAGGGACCAAATGGGGGGTCTGGGAAACTGAGCAAGGGTGTTTAGGGCTGTCTAGCCCCAGAGGAGCTATGTAGCATGTGGGTGCGTCAGTAGAGGACAAAGAAGGACACTTGGGCTCTACCTGAGGTCAACGTTTGCTCACCAGGGCCAGTTCAGGATCAGCACTGGGATCCACTCCAAATTCAAAGTCACTGGCACCAAGACCCAGCATGGCACCACCTTCACCAGCCAGAATCGGAGAACTGATGAGGGCGTCAGCAAGGCTGGGCCCCGGAGGCACTGTCACCAGGTGAGAACCAGTTCCATCTTTGCCATTCAGTGTGTTCACAAAGGCTGTCAGCTTTTCTGTGTTCACTTCCTGGGGGAGGAAAGAACACAGGACACTTTCCTTCCTGCCCCACACACTCCCCACTCTCTGCCATTTCAGTCCTTGTTTGCAATCCTCTCCCACATACAGGCACGCCTCTGGGAAGGACTGTTCTCATTTTACAACCAAAGCAAGTCAATGCCCCCAACCAGTTCTTACTCACCTCTTCCCCAAAATTTATAATGTCAACATTTACTTTCTCCTTCTTGAGGCGTTTCGCCAGTTTCACCAGCTGGGAAGAAGGGAAGAGACATGAGGAAATCTATTCCACACCATGAGGGGAAGTGACACACCTCACAAAAGCATATGAAACTCAGCTGACCTCCCCAAAGTCCCCCAACAGAAACACTAAATTCTGCATATCCACCTTTCCCCAAGTTGATGAACCCAATGCCTCTGCCAGGCTCCCCTAAGGGGTGAAAGACCCCATTCCCAAATATGTTCCACCCGATTTCCCCAGCTGTCACTTGGACTCACATCCTTCTCGTTGTCCTCCACAGGGCTCCCCACAAAGGCAATGATGCGCATCTTGTGATTCTTGCCCTGTCGGTGCTTCAGAGCCAACTTGTAAAGAGGAAGTTCTGAGTCAGCCAGAGGAATCACTGAGCTCGTTCCCTGTCACTGTTGCTTTCTTCTTATGGTTTCTACGTACCTCAAGTCTATCATTATGCTCACACAAGGTCCAAACCCTTTCCTTCACCCTTCCCTTTCTGGGATTCACCCCACCACATCCCTTCTACTCCTTTCTCCAGGTCACCTCTCTTCCCTTGCTCTGGCTCTAGCTCAAGATTCCAGGGGAGAATTAACAATGTTGGAGGCAGAATCTCTGAGCAAGGAGGAACAATCAAAGGGATCCAGGACTCACATGGGCCACGCGGATGCCAGTGCAGAAGGTGATTTTGCCCTTGGGTTGGACAGTATGAAGTTTGGACAGGATGCGGCCGGTGTCAGGGGTGAGTGTGGTCAGTACTTCGCAGTCACTGGAATATGGAGAAAGCAGTTCCATGATTTCAGGTCAAAACAAGTGTCTCTAAACTATGTTTGACTCATCTTTTCTTTGGAGAACTTGAAAATAACTGTAATCCCTATTTTTCTTAATCAAACATCTAAAGGAATATCATCACAAGGAATAACAAATTACGTGAGATGTGGATGTCAACTTATTGTAGTAATCATTTCACAATACAGTTGACCCTTCAACTATGAGGGGCACAGTGGAAAATCTGTGTGTAACTTCTGACTCCCCCAAAACGTAACTAATCCCTCAATATCCATGGGCGATTAGTTCCAGGACCCCGCGGCAGATACCATATTTGCAGATGCTCAAGTCCCTTATATAAAATGGTGTAGAACAGCAGGGCCGGTGTGGCTCAGTGGATTGAGTGTCATCCCATGCACCAGAAGGTCATCAGTTCTCATCCAGGTCAGGGCACATGCCCGGGTTCTGGGCTCGATCCCCAGTGTGGGGAGTGCAGGAAGCAGCCAATTGTTGTTTCTCTCTCACTGATGTTTCAATCTCTCCCTCTCCCTTCCTCTCTAAAATAGCAATTAAAAAATATATTTTTTAAATAAAAATAAAATGGCATAGAATAATGCCTATAGTTGGCCCTCCACAACAGGGATTCCCAATCACGATAAAAAATATTGGTTTCAATCTGCAATAAAAACATGTTTTTTGCCCTGGCCGGTTTGGCTCAGCAGTTAGAGCTTTGGCCCAAGGACCAAAGAGTCGTGGGTTCGATTCCGGTCAAGGGCATGTACCTTGGTTGCAGTTCGGTCCCTGGCCCTGGTCAGAGTCATGTGGGAGGCAACCAATTGATGTGTCTCTCTCACATCGATGTTTCTCTCTATCTCTCCCTCCCGCTCTGTCTGAAAATAAATGGAAAAATATCCTCGGGTGAGGATTAAAAAAAAAAAGCCATTGGCTTCTTCGACATTTTAAAAAACAAACATGCTTTTTAAAAATACGTTTTTATTGATTTTTTAGAGAGAGAGAGGGAAACATCAATGTGAGAGATATCGATTGGCTACCTCCTGCACACCCCCTACTGGGGATCGAGCCCACAACCCAGGCATGTGCCCTGACTGGGAATCAAACCAGGACCTCTCAGTCCATGGGACAACACTCAATTCACTGAGCCACATTGGCTGGGCCATGTTTTTTTTTTTAAATAAAAAATAAAAATCTGCATCTAAGTGGACCCGTGCAGTTCAAACCCGTACTGTTCAAGGGTCCAAGTGTATACACATTTATCAAATCATTATGTGGCATACTTTAAACTTATACAATATTATATATCAATAAAACTGGGGGGAAACCTAGTGCTTAGTAGACGTGCAGCACGGAAAGTAAGTGGCTGATTTTGTAAAAACTTGCCCTTGTCCCCCCATTTCCTCCTCACTCCCCTCATGTCATCTTGCTGGCAGGGCTGAGAATCCTCCACAGCCGCTGGATGCTACTGTCTCTCTCCCACCGTCTCCATTTCTAGATTCATTTTCCAGCTAACAACATGTACACTGGGATGGGTGGTTACTCATTTGAGGATTATCAACTCCTAAAGCAAATTACTTTTGAGGTAACAGGATATGTGAAATATGCGTTGGGGCTCTTACCCCAAATCACTTTTCTTTTCTTTTTTTTTTTCCTTTATTGATTTTATAGAGAGAGGAAGTGAGAGGGAGGGATAGAAACATCGATGAGAAAGAACATCGATTGGCCACCTCCTGCATGCCCCCCACTGGGGATTGGGCCCACAACCTGGGTATGTGTCCCGACTGGTAATCGAACCAGTGACCTCTTGGTGCATGGGTCGTTGCTCAACCACTGGACCACACCGGTGAGACCCAAATCACTTTTCACTGAATTTAAAATATACTATGAAATTTTACCCCAGGAGATTGATACTCATAACTGTATTAAACTCAGGTCAATATTAAAAACAAGTCACGCCTGGCCGGTGTGGCTCAGTGGTTGAGCGGTGACTCATGCATGAACAGGTCGCCAGTTCAATTCCTGGGCAGGGCACATGCCCAGGTTGTGAGCCTGATCCCCAGTGGGAGGCATGCAGGAGGCAGCCAATTGATGTTCTCTCATCGATATTTCTCTCTCTCTCTCCCTCTCCCTTTCCCTCTCTAAAATCAATAAAGAAAAAAAAAAAACACAAGTTACTATTGCCCTGGCCAGTGTGGCTCAGTGGACAGAGCATCAGCCTGAGCACCAAAGGATTACAAGTTCAATTCCCGGTCAAGGGCATGTACCTGGGATGCAGGTTCGACCCCTGGCCCTGGTTGGGGTCGTACGGGAGGCAACCAATCGATGTTTCTCTCTCTCTCTCTCTAAAATTCAATTAAAATAATATCTTTGGGTGAGGATTAACAAAAAAAAACAAAACAAAAAAAAAACAAGTTACTATTTCTACTTACATTAAATAGTGAAGAAGGTAGTCTAGGAAAGTGATGGGCAAAAGCAGCCTCACAAAATCTACAAAAGGGTAGCAACCTAGATGCCACAGTGGGTGACATGTGGGAAAACCCCACCCACCCGCCAAACCCCCTCCTCCTCTGTCCCACGTACTTGGCCAGTGTGATAAGGCCCACGTTGTTCTCAGGGTTGCTGCGGGTCTTGGAGTGACATACAATGTTGACAGCATCCTGTTGGGCCTGCAGCCGGGTGGGTAAGAAGTCCCCATTCCGCATGTACTCGCTGTTGTCCACGCTGTTGGATTAGCAGTGAAGGAGAGAAAAGACACATGTGTAGGATCTGAGGCATCCTCTCCAGTTCCAGGGACCTCCACCTCCTTCAACACCTCTCCTGTGAGAAGCATTGTGGGGTGTAACAGTAGCTCTCAGTCTCTGTGGAACTCAGAATCACCTCCAGCTTTTTTTTTTTTTAATATATAGATGACTAAGCCTTAACTCAAACTTACTGACTCAAAATGACTAAAGGAATAAAAAAATTTAAATCTCTACTCCACAAATGATAAGCACCAAAGACTGCAATCTAGTGACATACCACAACTGCCTTTTTATAAGGTACATTTAAGTGTTATTAAGGATTATCATGGATGAATAGTCTAAGTATGCCACTAAAATGGGAGTATTCCAAAGGTAAGAGATGAAGAAGGCAACTTAAAAATACTTATGCCAAGCCCTGGCCAGTTTGGCTCAGTGGTTAGAGTATCAGCCTGCGGACCAGAGAGGCCCGGGTTCGGTTCCCGCTAAGGGCATGTACCTCGGTTGCGGTTTGTCCCAGGCCCCGGTTGGGGTCGTGTGGGTGGCAACCTCTCGATGTGTCTCTCTCACATCAATGTTTTGCTCTCTTCCTCCCTCTGTCCTTCCTACTCTATCTGAAGATAAATGCAAAAATGTCCTCGGGTGAGAATAATAAAAAAAAACTTATACCCAGCTGGTGTGGCTCAGTGGTTGAGCGTCAACCATGCACCAAGAGGTCACCGGTTCGATTCCTGGTCAGGGCACATGCACAAGTTGTGGGCCAATCCCCATGGGGGGGGGATGCAGGAGGTAGCCAATCGATGTTCTCTCTCATAGATGTCTCTATCTGTCTCCCTCCTCTCCCTTCCTCTCTCTCTAAAATTCAATAAAGAAAAAAAAATTAAAGAAGAAATAAATAAATAAAAACAAATGGAAAAAATATCCTCACCAGGATTAGCAACAGCAACAACAAAAACATAAAATAACACACTTGGTAGCACTGAGTACAGGAAAATACAATACAGTTATCTGGTTAAATGTGTAACAGCTGGAATGAACTGCAAAAATGAGGTTTCATGGATTTGGGGTCTCACCTCTTCTATCCCTGCAACTCGTCATAATCTACAAGAATCCAGATCATATGAACTACAAACTCCAGCTTCCCAGAGACCAAAAAGAAGGCAGATCAGGGAAGCAGTTATACAAGCCCCTGAACAGAATCAATTCTTTTTTTTTTTTTTAAATCCTCACCCAAGGATATTTCTCTATTTATCTTCAGATAGAGTGGGAGGGAGAGAGAGAAACATCAACGTGGGAGGGACACATTGACTGGCTGTCTCCCGCACGACCCGACCAGGGCCCGGGACAAACCGCAACCAAGGTACGTGCCCTTGACAGGAATCGAACCCAAGACTCATGGTCCGCAGGCTGACGCTCTTCCACTGAGCCAAACCGGCCAGGGCCAGAATCAATTCTTGATGACAGAGGTCCCTTAGAACTCTAATAATCAACGACTCCATCTGTGCTAGATAAGACACCTCATTTCTATTGGTGAACAAAATATGGGTTATGGGGGCAATTTTCTTCTTTAGTATCCTCTGCCTGGCAATACATACAAACAAAAAATGATGAAGAGAGATAATTAAGTAGCTACTTGGAAGGTGAGTGGAACAGGAGTAAAGGGCAGTGTTCTTCAGGCACAGGTTCAAATCCCCATTCTGCTACTTGCGAATTCTATGATTCTGTGGAAGTTACTTAATTTCTCTAAGGTCCATTTATCTCATGTATAAAATGGGTATTATTGTACCAACCCTATAGGATTGCTATGAGGATTAAATGCATGGAAAGTACTTAGCACAATGCCTAACAGTAAGCATGAAACAGACTAATTCTTATAATGGAAACTCAATCTATATAAAGGAGGTCAAGGCCAACTCTACTGACCATGCATTATTACTCTTTTCCCCCTCAATACACGGTTTCTAGTTATTCCCCCAGCAGGGGAAGTAACTGCCTTTCTAACTTAAAATATAGTGATGAGTCCAAATATAAAAAAAAAAACAATGAAGGCTTTGAGGATCATCCAGATGGAATAACTACTAAGTATAAGGGTTGTGGGCAAGACCAGCAAATGGATGAAGACAGGAAGAAAGGTGTCAAAGTAAGAAAAAGGGGCTTGAGAAATAGTGGAGAACATGGCAGTAGTTCTCACACTTTCCTGAGCATCAGAACCACTGGGAGGGTAATGGCAGTGGTGGTAGTGTTGAAAACATAAACGCCTTAACACCTAGGTATGCATCCCAAAAAACCACATTGCTTGGTTTTCCCAATTTTGAACTTTATATAAATGGGATAATACGTGTGTTTCTTGTGATTACTTTTGCTCAACAGGAGATAATTTTTCCCAACAAAAATTCTTATCAGAATAAGGGCTTATGATATTATCCAGCTATTCCATAAAAGTCTTCATTTAAAAAAAGAATACAACCTTCTGTCTCACACCTCTCTCTCTCTCTTTCTCTCTCTCTCTCTCTCTCTCTCTCCCCCAACTCTGTCCACACCTTTGGGAACCCCTGGACCTGCCGAGGCTGGACCCTGGCAAGTGGCGCCCAAACAGGGACCTGAAGGACGCAGAAAGTCCGACTTGGATTCCAGACAGACTAGTTCGGCCATGCAATGAGTCACCCGCCACCACTCGGACCTCAGCGCGCTATGGAGTGTCCAGATCCTGACAAGAGCTCACTGGACCGATACCTGAGATGAATAGCGATCCGTGCCAGAGAAGAGGAGATCCTATCTATCCAAGAAGGCGCGTGGGACGATCCAGAGCCACCTGCGAGGCGACTATTCCCACCTGGGGACAGCTAAAGAGGCTCACAGAAAAAGCAACTACCATCATGAGAGTTAGCGGGACAGAACTTTCTCCATCATCCCTATTTTTGGCTATGTTGGCTGTAATTACATTCTAGGTACAAGGGTCTGGTGTTTCAGGCTCATCAATTTATACTCATTGGGCTTATGTTCCACAACCTGCATTGTTATAACCTGTTACTTGGGGAAATGAAAATATCCCTGTGTATTCGAATCCATCTGGTCTCCTGGGAGGGGGTTCAATTGATTTTATTAGAAATGTCTCTGCCCTGGCCGGTTTGGCTCAGCGGTTAGAGCGTCGGCCTGCGGTCCAGAGAGACTCGGGTTCGGTTCCCGCTAAGGGCATGTACTTCGGTTGCAGTTTTTCCCGGGCCCTGGTTGGTCATGCGGGTGGCGGCCACTCGATGTGTCCCTTTCACGTCGATGTTTCTCTCTCTCTCTCTCCCTCCCACTCTATCTGAACAAAAAAATGGAAAAATGTCCTCGGGTGAGGATTAAATAAATAAATAAATAAATAAACTGTTATAAAAAAAATAAATAAATAAAAAAGAAATGTCTCTACCACAAATTTTGTCTATATAGGTAAAAGTGATTTAGTTCCTATATGTTTTCAATTTGAAAAACGGTATATCCCAGAATGTATGCAGATATCTAAAAGAGTTTTTACAATTGTTACTCCCAAAGGTTCAAAAAGTCAATGTTAGATTTTAGTATTATCTGTTGTTAATGTGACAAGGGCTTCCAAAGATAAAAAGGTAACTTACTCCATTTCTGCCCACCTGTCCCAATGCAGGTTTTAAGAAATTAGAGGCTAAAATAGATGCTTTAGAAGAGGCCTTAATAGCTATTAGAAGTGAGATATTAACATTAAAGGTTAGAACTTCATTTAGGTGTCATTTAGAATATAGACAGATATGTGTTACTCCCTTAGAAGTTAATCAGTTGGCTTTACCACATATGCTACCCTCATTAATTAGTATAGGGCTTTTCTTATTCATTCTCTTAATAATTCTATGTCTCTTTCTAGTCCTCCTTCAAACTCCTAAGTAATTCCATCCAAGAGGTTGCCGTCCAAATGCATAAGTTTCATCTAAAAAAATAAAAAAGGGGGAGATGTTGGGAGCGGTGTCACTGGAACAGCGACCACCATGGTTTGACATAGTCCCAGGTGAGCTCCATGGTTTGACATAGTCCCTGGAGATATGAAGACCTCCATGGTTTGACATAGTCCCTGGAGAAGTGAATTCACTGCATGGCAGGAATCACGAAGAACAGTGACTGAAGATATGAAGTAATGGGAAAATAAAAATGCAGGATGGCAACTGAAGGAAACTAATCTTTGCTTTCTCTGTCTATCTGTTAGCTGTCTGTTAGGAATCATTATAGAAGTAACATGTAGATGATTAATTACGTAGATGTTAGAAAAGATTGCAGGAAGAAAAGCCAGAAAATAATAAAGATTTAGGATAGAAATGTGGAGGCTTGGAAGGATCTTAGATAAGAGGAAAGGTCAGGAGTTTAAGAGGATGTCTGGATGAAGGATAAAAATATTTGATAATTAACATGTAATATACCTAAGAGTTGGGTAAACAACCAAAAGAATGTCTGTACTTATTTGCCTAAAAGGTTTAGGGGAAACAATGAAACCTGCGGATCTATATAAATAATAAAAGATTCTGCTAGTCTTAAGCAGAAGCATTTAAGCAGAAAGGAAAAAAAAAAGAATACAGCCCTGGCCGGTTTGGCTCAGCGGTTAGAGCGTCGGCCTGTGGTCCAGAGAAACCTGGGTTCGGTTTCCAATAGGGGCACGTACCTCGGTTGCAGTTTGTCCCCGGCCCTGGTTGGTCGTGCAGGAGGCAGCCACTCGATGTGTCCCTTTCATGCTGATGTTTCTCTCTCTCTTCCTCTCTCTCCCTCCCACTCTCTCTGAACAAAAAATGGAACAATGTCCTCGGATGAGGATAAAAAATAATAATAAATAATAATAATAATAATGCACATGCCTGGACTTCCCTGGCTGGGAGTCTGACTCAACAGATTGAGAGTAGAGTCAAACAGTTGCAATTTTTAATAAACTCCTCCAAGGAATTCTGAGGAAAGCAAAGCATAAGGACTCACAGAAAAAAAGGAGCGACTCGCATCATTGTTCTGTGCCTGAGCTATTAAAATAGGCCACCAATATATCTCTCTGGGCCAAATCTTTTCTCCTGCACCAAGCCAGATCATTATTAAATGCCATTTTGTATACAACTCTGCCTCCACCATCCTCAGAACTTTTTCAACAGTCCTCTATTGAAGGGTACAGGACAGAATTCAACCACCCTCAATCTGATACTTGTGGACTTTTACCTGGTCCCATTTACCTTTAAAAAAAAAAAAAAGGGATTAC
This sequence comes from Tadarida brasiliensis, assembly GCA_030848825.1. Classification (NCBI taxonomy): domain Eukaryota; kingdom Metazoa; phylum Chordata; class Mammalia; order Chiroptera; family Molossidae; genus Tadarida; species Tadarida brasiliensis. The sequence goes on from CM061275.1 coordinate 20,768,778, forward strand.
CTTAAGCCCTGGCTGGTTTGGCTCAGCAGTTAGAGCATCGGCCTGCGGTCCAGAGAGGCCCAGGTTTGGTTCCCGCTAAGGGCACGTACATTGGTTGCAATTTGTCCCCGGCCCTGGTTGGGGTCATGCGGGAGGCAGCCACTCCATGTGTCCCTTTCACGTCGATGTTTCTCTCTCTCTCTTCCTCTCTCTCCCTCCCACTCTATCTGAACAAAAATGGAAAAATGTCCTCGGGTGAGGATAAAAAAAAAAAAAAAGGAATTACCTTAAACCAACAACCTTATAATGAAGTCACATTAGTCAATTGCCTAATCCCTAAGCATTTACATCTCAGCAGCTTTATGACCTTCCCCTAACTATAAAAGGCCTCTTCTCCCTAACATTTGTCTAAGTCCCATCAGGGCCCCTTTTAAATTCTTTCTTGAGGACTCCTTGAGTACCATAGCAACTAATATATATATATAGTGTTATACTGTTTACAGAGAACTATCACATACATTTTATCTAATTGCTGTAAGGAAAGTGGATGTTACTATTATTCCCATTTTGTAGATAGATTTACTACATTCTCAAGAACATGCAGCTTTAAATAACAAAACAAACAGGTTTTTGGATTCTAAATCCTGTCCCTTTTTCACTCTAACATGCTCTCTCCCAGAGGCTGCCAGATTTAGCAAACAAAAATACACAATTCCAGCCCTGATTGGTTTGGCTCAGCGGTTAGAACCTGGGCCTACGGGCCCAGGGGTCTTGAGTTCCATTCCCGGTCAAGGGCAAGGATCTGGGTTTCAGGTTTGATCCATGACTAGGAAGGGGGTCATGTGGGAGGCAACCAATTGATGTGTCATTCTCAAATCGATGTTTCTCTCTCTCTCCCTCCCTTCCACTCTAAGGAATCAGTGGAAAAATATCAAGTGCTCAGCCGGTGTGGCTCAGTGGTTGAGCATCGACCCATGCACCAAGAGGTCGCTGGTTTGATTCCCAGTCAGGGCACATGCCCAGGTTGTGGGCCTGATCCCCAGTGGGGGGCATGCAGGAGGTGGCCAATCGATGTTCTCTCTCATTGATGTTTCTATCTCTCTCTCCCTCTCCCTTCCTCTCTCTCTAATATCAATAAAGGGGGGGAGGGGGAATATCCTCAAGTGAGGATTAACAAAAAAGAAAAAAAACAACTCCAGCCCAGCTGGTGTGGCTCAGTGGTTGAGTGTTGGTCCATACACCAAGAGGTCACCGGTTCGATTCCCAGTCAGGGCACATGCCCAGGTTGTGGGCCTGATCCCCAGTGGGGGACGTGCAGGAGGTGGCCGATCGATATTCTCTCTCATCAATGTTTCTATCTCTCTCTCTCCCTCTCCCTTCCTCTCTCTCTAAAATCAATAAAGAAAAAAATACTTAAAAAAAATAAACTCCAGTTAAATTTGAATTTCAGACAAATATCAAATAACTTTTTGGTATAAGTATGTCCCATGCAATATTTGGGACATGCTTATATCCATTTTTTATATTGAATTATTGATCTGAAATTCAAACTTAACTGGCATCCCATATATTTTATCTGGCAATGCTATCCTCTCCCCCAAAAGAAAACCCTGTTCCATCCACCTGACGATGTGTGTTTCTGCACTATTCTGTATTATATTCTATGCTCACACCTAGAAGAAACTCTTGTAACCTTGCAAAAGTCTGTGTCCTCAGCTTCTAATCCAACTCAATACAAACTCAGCCCAAGTCTGAGACTGATGACGAGAGCCGGCTCTCCACCACTTATTAGCTGTGGGACTGTGGGTAAGTCATTTAAAATTGCTGAGATTGAGTATCCTCACCTGTAAACTTAAAAGTGTTGGTAGGTTTAAGTGAGATAATGTAAAGTAATGCCTAACACATAAAAAGCTCTCCATAAGCAGTACCTTTAAAGAAGACACAGGGGAAGGTAACAGAATTAGAGACGAGGGAATGGACCAGGGAAGGGGTTTATAACCTCTCTTCCTCACATCTACTATGTTGAGAAGAGGAAAGGAGGACAGGAGACTATCACGATGAGTCCGAGAAGCATGACTCTGACTAAAGGCAGACCTGGGGCTGGTCTAGAGAAGACGACGCTGGAAGAGAGAAAGGCTGCAGGGATCGGCCGTCAATGACTCTCCGCGGGGTGAGGGCTAACAGGGGGTACCCCGGGCCTGTCCTGCTCTCCCGGGCCGGGGATGACTCAGGGAGTCGATGGGGCTCCTTCCCTCCCGGCCCCAGGAGGCATCTCGCCCATCAGCCCCGCCCCCACCCCAGGCCCACCCGGCCTCCGCGCGCCCCCGACCCAGTGCCGCCCCTCACGAGGCCCCTAAGTAGTTACTCACCAAACCATAGTGCTTTCCAACACCATCTTGCAACCTTCCTCCCTCCCAGACTGGTTCTCCTGGACCTCCTAACAACGACTCCTCCAATTGGCCCAGAGCTCACCACCAATCACAGACCTCGGTTCGGCCAGCTGGTTCTGCCCCCATCCTGCGCGGCGTCCTGGGAGTTGTAGGCGCGGCCAAAATAAAAAGGACGTGCGGGGGCGGGGCGACAGAAATAACAGAAAATGTTAATGCTCGCCGTTCAAGTCCTCCGGTGGAGTTCCCTGCTGGCGGGATCCAAGAGAAGCTTGGAGGAACCTTTGAAAGTGCAGTGGCTGTGTAGGCTCCAGAGGCTGTCATTATCAAAAAGTGGTGGGATCACTTTTTTCCAGCTCCCACAGTTTCCCATAGCATTTTGTTCATCTACTAACTACTAAGCCCTTATCCCTCTGAATTGCATTTATTTGTGATTTCTATCCCTCCCATTTAATTAGGGCAGGAAACATGTCAATCCTTGCCATCTCTGAGCCCAGTACTGAGCCTGACACATGGTAAGAGCCTAGAAAAAGTCCAACAAATCCACAATTTTAACTAATCTCCCAAAGAATAGGAGAAAAAAAACAGCAAACCACTTTGGTTTGTTAATCAAAAATAACACTGGCCAGCCCTGGCCGATTTGGCTCAGCGGTTAGAGCGTCCACCCGCGGACCCGGAGAGTCCCGGGTTCGGTTCCCACTAAGGGCACGTACCTCGGTTGCACTTTATCCCCGCCCGGTTGGGGTATGGGTGGCAACCACTCCGATGTGTCTCTCTCACGTGTTTCTCTCTTTCTCTCCCTCCCTCTCTGTCTGAAGATGGATGCAAAGGAGTCCTCAAAAAAAAAATAACACTGGCCAGTGTGTTCAGTGGTTAGAGCGTCAGCCTGTGCATCAGAGTCATGGGTTCAATTCCCTGTCAAGGGCACATACCTGGGTTGCAAGATCAATCCCTGGCCCAGTGGGGTGAATGCTGGAGGTAACCAACTGATGTCTCTCTCTCCCCCCCCCCTCTAAAAATCAATGAGAAAAATGTCCTTGGGTGAGGATAAACAAAATCAAATGAAATACCTTAAAAAAAAAAAAAAGAAGAACATTAAAAAATGCTTTAGATTACCTTCCACCACACACACACATCTGGAAATTCCAAGTGTCTATATTGGAGGGAAGGGGAAAGGAGGAAGGGACCAAGTATGGCAACAGAACACCAAACTTAGAAACAGGAGAGGAGTATTGTAGAAATCACCCAGATATAGGTACAGTTTCAATAGATATGTTCAAAAGCTACTGGTAACCATCACAGGTTGTATAAGAGTAAAGTCTCCATATCACTGGGGGGAGGGGGGTGTCAATATAATCATAGACAGGAAGGGGAAAAAATAAAAACAAAACACAGAAAAATAGTGCCAAGTTCAAACATAACTAAAATATTTTAAAAACAAGACAAGAATTATGTTAAAACAACACAACAATACAATAAAACACAGCACATAATGTAACTAGAGGCAAAACTAAGTGACAAAAGGTAAAAATAAAGGGAGAGGAAATAGCAATATATCAGGCAATAGCAATAACAGAAAGCATGTGTTAATATATGCACCAAGAGGTCTCCAGTTCGATTCCTGGTCAGGGCACAGGCCTTGCCAAGTTGTGGGCCTGATCCCCAGTGTGGGGCATGCAGGAGACAGCCAATCGATGTTCTCTCTCATCGATTTTTTTTTCTTTATTGATTTTATAAAGAGAGGAAAGTGAGAGGGAGAGAGAGAAACATCGATAAGAGAGAACATTGATTGGCCACCTCCTGCATGCCCCCCATTGGGGATCAGGCCCACGACCTGGGCATGCGCCCTGACCTGGAATCGAACTGGTGTATGGGTCAACACTCAACCACTGAGCCACACCGGCCGGGCTTGCATCGATGTTTCTATCTCTCTCTCCCTCTCTCTTCCTTTCTCTCTCTAATATCAATAAAAAAAAAAAAAAAAGAAAGAAAGCATGTGTAGCCTAGCTGATATGGCTCAGTGGTTGGGCATCAACCCATGGATCCCCAACTGGATCCCCAGTAGGGAGTGTGCAGGAGGCAGTCAATCAATGTTTCTCATCAATGTTTCTGTCTCTCCCTCCCTTCTATCTTCCTCTCTCTCTAAAAAAAGAAGAAGAAAAAAAGCATGTGTAGCTCTATTAATATTGTACAAAATAGAAATGAGCACAAATACCTGAAATCAGATCATGAGAATATTTCATAAAATATAAAATGCATCAACAAAAATGCTATTGGCCCCGAATGTGGCTCAGTGGTTGAGCATTGACCCATGCACCAACAGGTTGCCGGTTCGATTCTCAGTCAGGGCAGATGCCCAGGTTGTGGGCCCAATCCTCAGTGGGGGGCATGCAGGAGGCAGCCAATCGATGTTCTCTCCTCGATGTTTCTCTCTCTCTCTCCCTCTCTCTTCCTCTCTCTCTCTAATATCAATAAAGACAAATAAAAAATTTTTAAATGCTATTGGTTAATCACAGTAATGCAACTCCAACATTAGTTGAATATCAGGGATAACTATAAGTTAGTATTCTAAATGTAGAAGTAAATAAAGACAAACATTCAACCCAAACAAAGGGACTAGGAACTGAACAAATACTGTCATCACTGTTCTGGAAAGCATGTTCCATGATATCCGTGCAGGGAGGTGTCACCTTCTCAGCTTTAGTCAGTCATTTAATAGATTGTGAACAGTTTTTTATTAACACACTTTAAAAAGTCTGTAGAGATATTGCAAAGAATACAAAATATAATAGCTGTAAAAACTGAGATAGTGAAAATTAGATCCTATAAGATTGACTTGATTCAACCTGAAGAACAGAGTACAAGAGTGGGCAAAAGTAGGTTTACAGTTGTCAGTACTGAAAACAGAGTTTGTTCTTGTGTTATTATTTATTAATTATTGTATTATTTTCCATACGAACAACTGTAAACCTTCTTCTGCCCACCCCTGTAATACTGTCTTCAAATAGAGAAGACATCTTGTTAGAACTATGTCAGAAGCTTTTGAATTAAGAGATATGCAAGTTGCAACAGCACACACAAAAGATGAAATCCGAAAGGATCATATTTCAGTAAAACAAGAAGAGCTCTATAATGAAAAAAAGCAAGAACAAAAACAATGTTTTTTGCTTTTTTTTTAATCCTCACCACAAGGATATTTTTACATTTATCTTCAGACAGAGCGGGAGGGGGGGGGGGGAAGAGAGAGAGAGAGAAACATAGACATGAGAGAGACACATCGATTGGCTGCCACCCACACAACCCCAATGGGGGCCTGGGACGAACTGCCACCGAGGTATGTGCCCTTGGCCAGAATTGAATCCTGGTCTCTTTGCTTCGCTGGCTGACGCTCTACCGCTGAGCCGTAACAGCCAGGGCAACAACAATGATTTTTGTAAATTTTATGTACAGATTTGATTTTTCATAGTTGTAACTCAATTTTCAAGATATTGTGTGGGTTTTGTTTGTTTGTTTGTTTTTACCGAATTTGGGTGGTGTTAGTGTCATTACCTAGCACCTTGATCTTTTACTATAACCAGGGTTTCACTATATGTCCTTTTTCACTGAAGTTTGACATTTCATTAATACATTTCAATGTAGTCACGCATTTCTAGTTGTACATAGGATGAGGAAAGATCTGATCCATGACATGTCTTAAATGGGTTGCTGTATTTTAGAATTATAAACATTTTTCATTATTGCAAAGCGTTATGGGGACCTTCTGTATACCTGTTTAGAACCAAAACCATCATGACACAGTTTCTATAGTGTCCGTATATTGTGATGCAATGCTCTTGTAAAGGTTTTTACTATAAACTACCATTAGCCAGTCTTTCTTCCTGACAATAAATTACGAATAAAAAAATAACAAATAACAAAAACAGTGTTCATTTACCAGTGTGTCAAGCACTGTTCTGGGCACTTGGAAGAGGATAAAATAAAATCTTGACCTTATGGAGCTTACATTCTCTGGGGGAAGGCAGGCAATAAACCAATAAGTAAATATATATAGTCAAATAATGGTAAGCACTGCAGAGGAAAATAAACTGGGGTGGATGTGGTTTCTTTTTTATATAAATAGGATACCAGGGAAGCCTTACATTTGAACAGAAACCTGAAACATACCTGGAGGAAAGAGCAAGTGCAGATGCCCTGAGTCAGGAGTGTACTTAAGCACAAGGAGACCAGTAGAGGCTGGAGTAGAGGGAGAGCCAGAGTGAGAAGAAATAAGGCCGGAGAGGCAAAGGGAGTAAAGAAGTTGGATCATGTACAGCCTCATGGATCAAGGACTCTGAGACAAGTAGCTATTGGGAAGTTTTAACAAAGGATTGACAGAATCTGACAAGGTTTTAACAGGATAGCTCTGGCTGCTGCATTGAGACTTCAGGGAAAAAGAGCAGAAGTAGACCAGTTAGGAGACTACAATAATGTGATGATATGTGGTGACTTATTCTAGGGTGGTTAACAAGATGTGAAAATGGTGACATATAGTTGGATTTTTTAGCATATCGTAAGACACAAAACTGATAGAATTTCCCAGTGGATCTGATGGAAGATGTAAGGGAAGAGATTATTAAGTAAAACACCAGAATTGGCCCTGGCCGGTTTGGCTCAGTGGTTAGAGCATCAGCCACTGGGACTAAAGGTTCATGGGTTTAATTCCTGGTCAAAGGCACATACTTGGGTTGCAGGTTTGATCTTCAACCCCATCCCTTCCACTCTCTAAAAACCAACTGAAAACTATCCTCAGGTGAGGATAAACAACAAAAAAACCCCAAAACACCAGAATTGGTTCTAAGCAACTAGATGAATGGTGTTACTATTTCCAAAGATGGGTTAAGAGGGGCAGGAACCAAAAATTCAACTTTGGACATATTGGTTTTAAGATGCCTATTAGAGCCCAGCCTGTGTGGCTCAATGGATTGATCGACGTACTATGGACTGAGCGGTTCCGGTTTGATTCCCAGTCAGGGCACATGCCCAGGTTGTGGGCCCGATCCCCAGTGGGGGGCATGAAGGAGGCGGCCAATCGATGTTCTCTCTCATCGATGTTTTCATCTCTCCTTACTTCTCCCTCCCTCTCTGTTGGGAGTAGTGTCACTGGAACAGCGACCACCACGGTTTGACATAGTCCCTGGAGTTATGAAGGCCTCCACGGTTTGACATAGTCCCTGGAGATATGAAGACCTCCATGGTTTGATAGTCCCTGGAGAAGTGAATTCACTGCATGGCAGGAATCACGAAGAACAGTGACTGAAGGTATGAAGTAATGGGAAAATAAAAATGCAGGATGGCAACTGAAGGAAACTAATCTTTGCTTTCTCTATCTGTTAGCTGTCTGTTAGGAATCATTATAGAAGTAACATGTAGATGATTAATGATGTAGAGGGTAGAAAAGATTGCAGGAAGAAAAAGCAAGAAAGTAATAAAGATTTAGGATAGGAATATGGAAGCTTGGAAGGATCTTAGATAGGAGAAAAGGTCAAGAGTCTAAGGATGTCTGAGCAAAGGATAAAAATATTTGGTGATTAACATGTAATATACCTAAGAGTTGGGTAAACAACCGAAAGAATGTCTGTACTTATTTGCCTAAAAGGTTTAGGAGAAATAATGTAACCTGCAGATATATATAAATAAAGATTCTGCTAGCCTTAAGCAGAAGAAGGATCAAGCACCTTCTGTCTCACACGTCTTTCTCTCGCAGACTCTGTCCACACCTTTGGGAATCCCTGGAGCTGCCGAGGCTGAACCCTGGCACCTCTCTCTCTAAAACCAATGAGGAAAAAAAATTAAAATTAGTCTAAAAGAAGGGGTTCTATGATTGAGCCCTGGACCACTTCAACATTTAGAGATTAGAGAGAAAAGGAGGAATCAGAAAAGAGGATGGAGATGGAGAAGTACAGAGCCTTGGTAGGGACAACCAGGAGAAAGTAGTATCCCAGAAGCTAACTGAAGAAAATGTTTCAAGGAGGGAGTAACACAAAGTCAGATGCTGCTGATGTGTCAAGTAAGATGAGGACTGATATAGTTAAGCAACATGGAGGGCATCAGCAACCTTAATAAAAGATGTTTTGGTGGGGTAGAGGGGGCAAAAACTTGGAGCCCTGGCCAGTGTAGCTCAGTTGGTTGAGCATCGTCCTGAAAGGTCACCGGTTTGATTCCTGGTCAGGGCACATGCCCGGTTTTCAGGCTTGATCCCCAGTCTGGGTGCATGCAGAAGGCAGCTTATCAATGTTTCTCTCTCACATTGATGTTTCTCTCTCTCCCTCTCTTTCCCTCTCTCTAAAATCAATAAAAACACATTTAAAAAATAATAACTTGGAGTGAGTTCAAAAGAGAAGGGGGTAAAAAACAAACGAGTCATGTAATGGGGATAAATTTAGATGGTATAGCCCACTACACACCTCAGTTATATGCTATAGCCTATTGCTCTCAGGTTACAAATCCTTACAGCATGTTACTGTGCAAAACAACAAGGGATTACATCAAGCATAAGAAAAAGGGGTGCAATCAAGAGACCCAGTAAACACGAGATGTGTGAGGCTGCTGCCAGTGTAACCCAGCATACTGTTTTTGAGTGTTTTTTTTTTTTTTTTAATCCTCACCCGAGGATATTTTTCCATTGATTTTTAGAGAGAGTGGAAGGGAGGGAGGGAGAGAGAAACATCGATGTGATAGAGCCACATCAACTGGTTGCCTCCCACACAACCTGACCAGGGCCAGGGATGAACTGCAACCAAGGTACGTGCCCTTGACTGGAATCGAGCCTGTGACTCATTGGTCCGTGGGCCGACGCTCTAACCGCTGGGCCAAACCAGCCAGGGCCACAGCATACTGTTTTATAGCAAACTTTTTTTGAATAAGTAGAGTACACTCTAAAATAACAATAAAATAGCCCGGCCAGTGTGGCTCAATGGTTGAGCGTCGACCCATGCACCAAGAGGTCACTGGTTCAATTCCTGGTCACGGCACACGCCCAGGTTGTAGGCCAGATCCCCAATGGGGGGCATGCAGGAGGCAGCAAATTGATGTTCTCTCTCATCAATGTTTCTATCTCTCTCTTTCTCTCCCAACCTCTGTCTCTAAAATCACTAAAGAAAAATAAAATAAAATAACAATAAAAAGTATAGTATAGTAAGTACATAAGTCACCAGTACATAAGTCAGCAACAGTTGTTTATCACTATCAAGTATTACGTACTGTACATAATTGTACATGGTATACTTTTATCCAACTGGCAGTGCAGGTTTGTTTATACCAGCGTCACCACAAATACATGAGTAATGCCTTGCACTATGACATTATGATGGCTATGATGTCACTAGGCAATAGGAATTTTTCAGCTCCATTATAATCCTATGGCACCACCTTTATATATGCATTGACTGAATTGTCGTTATGTGGCACATGACTGTATTTGTAAAAATTTATTTGTAAGACCACTGGCTAACTTCAACCACTGATTGGGTATTTTTTTTATTAAGAAATTAGTTTTTGTTTTTAATTTTTTTCTTTATTTTTAGAGAGAGAGGAAGGGAGAGAGAGAGAGAGATAGAAACATCCATGAGCGAGAACACTGATTGGCCGCCTCCTGCATGCCCCCCACTGGGGATCAGGCCCACAACCTGGGCATGTGCCCTGACTAGGAATTGAACCGGCGACCTCTGGGTGCATGAGTCAACACTGAACCACTGAGCCACACCGGCCAAGCAAGAAATTAGTATTTTAAGGTGTACTAATGTTGTTATAATTATGTTTTTAGAAAGTCTTATCAGTGTGCTCTTCCTCCCGGGAGCACACCACGAATTTTTCTTCCCCCTCTTCTTCCCTCACAGGCACACATCTCCTAAACTCTAAGGGACCCCACGAGACTTGCAACCAGGGGAGCAATGGGCAGTGGCAGCTCATCCCAGGCTAACCCCCTGAACCAGTCCCCATGACCTCCTTTTCTCTGACTTCCCAGTGAGTGAGCTGACAGCAGCCATGCCTCAGCTCATTTCTTTCCTACAGCATTTTTAGAGAACTAAAGCAGCCCAGCCAAGGATCATTTGTTGCTTCTTCTATTCTAAGCCCTTCCTTGTTTCACTATGTCCAGCGTTAATAAACATACCCTCATAATCACCTGGACTCATTTAAAAAAAAAGTTCTTATTTCTTGAGTTATGTTAAAATATTTATGAATGGAAGGATATGTTTCGCATTTATCTTTAACTTATTATTAGTTTTTAATCCTCACCTTGGGATATTTTTCCATTGCTTTTCAGATAGAGTGGAAGGGAGAGAGGGAGAGAGATAGAAATATTGATGTGAGAGAAGCACACTGATTGGTTGCCTCCTGCACGACCCTCACAGGGGCTAGGGATCAAACCTACAACCCAGGTATGTGCCCTTGACCAGGAATCAAACCTGTGACCCTTCAGTCCGCAGGACAGCACTAACTGCTGAGCCAAACTGGCCAGGGTGGATTTATTTTTAACTTAATTCTTTAGAGTTACAGAGATAAAGTTGGAAAGGTGTAGGTAGAGAGTATAGATGAGACAGATTTGTCTCATTTATATTAAATTTTTTTTTTTTTATCCTCACCCGAGGACATTTTTTCACTTTTTGTTCAGATAGAGTAGGAGGGAGAGAGAGGAAGAGAGAGAGAGAGAAACATCGACATGAAAGGGACACATCGAGTGGCTGCCACCCGCATGACCAACCAGGGCCGGGGACAAACTGCAACCGAGGCACGTGCCCTTAGCGGGAACCGAACCCGGGTCTCTCTGGACCGCAGGCCAACGCTCTAAACACTGAGCCAAACCCGCCAGGGCTCATTTATATTAATATTGATTGAAGCTGAGTGACAGGTCCATGGTGGTTCACCATACTACTCTAATTTTGGTTTAGAAATTTCCATAATAAAAAATAATTTTATAGGAGATATTAACCTGCTTCTTGTGTCACTGAAAAACGAAAGAATAAACAGTTTAATTTGGAATCTATTTTAACTGGCAAATCTTTGCTTAAAGAATGAGACCAGCTCTGGTGAAAAAATTTCAGAATAGCTGAGATGACATGCTTAAGAGTATAACATTAGACTGGGATTTCCAGCTTTATTATCCTATAATTTTGATTTCCCCAACTTTTAGTTATAGACTAATAGGCCCTGTTTACATCTGAATAGATTGCAGCGGGCAGCTATAGAATTAGTAGTAGCTGCTGCTCACCACCAGGGGCACACTCTGACTGTAAGAGGGTTCCTTCTGCACTTAGCAGTTGCATGAATATGTTGAAGGGGGAATGACAAGGGTAGCAGAATGACCATTTATGCCTAAAACATGTTCAGATTCAATCCCTATTAGGGAAAAAGTTTTCTCCTTATCCAGCTTAAAGGAGGGCTCAACCTGGGCCTTAAACTCTAAGAATTCCGTCTGCCTGCTGCCTGGCCTCAGTGGCCACTCCCCGCAGCGACAGGCGCAGCAGGTACAATGAGCCTGGGGGTCCTGAGTTGACTAACTGTAATCTCAATTCTTTCTGCATTCCAAACATAGATAAGGCTTGCGTCTACACCTATAACCGGAGCTGCATTGTGGGGACCACGTCTCTCCACATCAAAGCTTCTAGAGCTTCTAGGATGTGGGGTGTGGAGATGCCGGAGGCAGGTGCATTCCTGATAAATCGGAACTATGAGTCTGTGTGGCTGGAACCAAAGTAGGAAATGAGTTTGAGGAATCAGGGGCCAGGGCATGCAGGCTTCTATGCCATATGAAGATATCCTGAGGGAGGTGAAGGACAATTGAGATTTTCATGAAACAGTAACAGGTTTATAAATTCACCTCTTGCTGTGTTGGGGGGAATTCTGCCAGTTGACTGGGTAGGGTAAGTAAGGTAAGCAGGGTAAAATCCCAGACCCTGACATCTTTGCGGAACATACAGAAGAAAATTAAATTCAGCCTCCTCACTCCCGTATCTCACCATTTAGCTATAATCATTGTTTAAATTGTGCTGCAATTTGTTTTTAATGTGTGCATTAGTTTTACAAAATTGGCATCACTACTATATGTTAAATATATATAGTGTTTTTTTTCACTTACAGTATCATGAATTTTTCCTTAAAAATAAAAAGAACCCTTGCCCAGCCAGTGTGGCTCAGCGGATTGAGCATCATCCCTTGGACTGAGAGGTCCCAGTTCAGGGCACATGCCCAGGTTGTGGGTTCGATCCCCAGTAGGGGGCGTGCAGGAGGCAGCCAATAAATATTTCTATCTCCCTTTCTCTAAAAAAATAAAACCTCTTAAGAATCCCCAATTCCTTCACTTCAATTATTTGTTCTATCATAAGAGTTTCTTAAAATTTTTATTACCATCTCAGTTCTCTCCAATTGATGCCACCATCACCCTGGACCCACATCACCTTACACCTAAATGATTATAGTCTAACCAGTCTGTTTTTTTCCATACACTTTGATAAACTTCGTCAGCAGGTAAGTCTCTAAATTGTTGTTTTGATCATGTCCTACTTAGGACAAAAACATTTTGTGGGTCCCCATTGCCTACAATTTAAAATAAAAATTCCTCGCCTGGCCAGTGTGGCTCAGTGGTTGAGCGTCGACCCATGCACCAAGTCACCGGTTCAATTCCTGGTCAGGGCACATGCCCAGGTTGTAGGCCCAATCCCCAGTGGGGGGGCATGCAGAAGGCAGCCAATCAATGTTCTCTCTCGTCGATGTTTCTACCTCTAAAATCAATAAAGAAAAAAAATTGTTTTTTTATCCTCACCTGAGGGTATTTTTACATTTACCTTCAGATAGAGCGAGAGGGAGAGAAACATGGATGTGAGAGAGACACATCAATTGGTTGCCACCCGCACGACCCCAACTAGGGCCGGGAATGAATTGCAACCGAGGTACGTGCCCTTGGCCAAAATCGAACCCAGGACTCTGGTCCGCGAGCTGACGCTCTGACCGCTGAGCCAAACCGGCCAGGGCAAAAAATGTTTTTAATTAAAAAAAATAAAAATAAAAATTCCTGGGCCTAACAGTCAGGGTTGCCTCCCCTATACCTATTCCAATATTACCACTCAGGTCTCCCTCCACCGTTTCACCATGGGCTCTTCACTGTTCTCTAAAACGGACCATTCTCATACCTGTAGGCCCTTGTGACCAAGTGATACTTTCCCCAACACTTCTAGCTCACAGTAACCTCTAATTTTCTTCTTCCTTAATGTTCTGTATTACTCAGAAAACTGAAACCCTTAACTGTATCATATCTAACATGTTTTGGTGTACACGTTTGTACACACTACTCCTGGACACTGTAAACTCTTGAAAGTCAATTATTTCTTTCGACCTCCAACTGCCCGGTACATTGCTCAATAGCTGCTGCATAAATATTTGCAGCATGATAACAAGATTGTGGAATGGAAAGGAGCAATATGTAGTTAACTTGTTTCTCACCAAAACTTTTCCACCCACAAGCCTTGGAATGAGCACCTCTCCCTTTTTGTCTAGTTCCTATTACAGTAAAAGAGCCCAAGCACAACAGGAAAACAGGTGAGGGAAGCAATCTCCATGCTTTTCTAAAAAAAGCCTAGGCACAACCGGTGTGACACAAGAATTTTTATTTTTTTTATTTTTATTTATTTATTTTTTTATCCTCGCCTGAGGACATTTTTTCATTTTTTGTTCAGATAGAGTGGGAGGGAGAGAGAGGAAGAGAGAGAGAGAGAGAAACATCGACGTGAAAGGGACACATCGAGTGGCTGCCTCCCGCATGACCCAACCAGGGCCGGGGACAAACTGCAACCGAGGTACATGCCCTTAGCGGGAACCGAACCCGGGTCTCTCTGGACCGCAGGCCGACGCTCTAACGGCTGAGCCAAACCGGCCAGGGCTATTTTTTATTTTTTTCTGGGGATTTGGCCCACAACCTGGGCATGTGCTCTGGCTGGGAACCGAACTGGCAACCTCTTGGTGTATGGGTTGATGCTCAACCACTGAGCCACACTGGTTGGCTGACACAAGAATTTTTAAAACATGCAACACCTGACTGTTTAGTCAGGGGTACTGACCTCTTTTCCCTTAGATTGTCAAATAAAAAAAATGACAACAGCCTGGCCTGTTTGGCTCACTGGTTAAGCATCAACCCATGTACCAAGAGGTTGCTGGTTCGATTCCCGGTCAGGGCACATGCTCAGGTTGTGGGTCCAATCCCACATGGGGGGCATGCAGGAAGCAGCCAATCAATGTTCTCTCTCATCAATGTTTCTCTCTCTCCCTCTCCCTTCCTGTCTCTAAAATCAATAAAGAAAAAAAAAAATGACAATAGCCACCCTGACCGGTTTGGCTCAGCGGTTAGAGCATCAGCCCGTGGACCAATGAGTCATGGGTATAATTCCAGTCAAGGGCATGTACCTGGGTTGTGGTTCATCCCCAGCCCTGGCTGGGGTTGTGCGGGAGGCAGCCCGTCTATGTGTTTTTTTCACGTTGATGTTAACTCTCTCTGTCCCTCCCTCCCACTCTGTCTGAGGATAAATAGCAAAATATCCTTGGGTGAGGATTAAAAAAATAAATAAATAACAACAGCCAACACAATAGTCGTCCAATGTGAGCGCCCTGTCTTAAACCATAAATATATAGGTCATATAACAGAGTTGCATCTTATTGGTCATGTCACATAACAGGGTTATGGCTGACTGGTTAATTTTTACCAGAAATCCTTATATACAAGTAAGTATAAACACCTGGTTTTTAAAAAAGTCACTTTGGAGTAGTAATTACTACTATTATTTTTTTTTGTAAATCAATCAAAATTATACCTATTTTCTTTGTCAGATAGGCAAAAAATGGAATATATTTTTTGGTGTGCCACAGAACTTTAGTAATTAGTTTAGGGGTGCTAGGAGATGAAAAGATCGAAAATTGCTGCCCTACGGCCATGTCCACGGAAAGGGAGGGAATCCTAGGACCAACCAATCTCAAGCTTGCTTTTCCCAGTGTCCCTCTCCTTTCCTCAGAAACCTGAGGAAATTTTTGAGCTTTGTACTCCCAATTCCCTCACTTAAAGTGGGCTGCAAACAAGGCAACAGGCCTACAGTAATTCCCTCTTATTCACTCACAGCTTTTCCTTGCCAAGTTTAAGTTAAGATGAAGGGGATGGCTGGAAGGGAATGAAGCCATTTCTCCCAAGCCTGAGTTAGACTGAGGTTGGAAAGGATGCAGCATCTGTTCAGGGCAACACGAACAAAACTTGAGCCTGGGTGGTGGGGTAAGAGGGTGGAACAGATGGTATATGAAAAGAACCAAGAAGAAATAAGAGGTCTAAATAACTGATGAAAGTTTAATACATTAAAACCAGATAGTTATCACTTATATTGCATTTGCCATTTCTGAACAATACAAAGTAGAGGCAAATAGTGACACTTCATAAAAATGTTCATTCCCCATTCTCTTCCCTAAGACCCAGCCTCCCTCGAATATCCCCCCCGACAGAACTCTGTCCTGAATAAAACTTAAATACATCATAAATAGTAAATTATGAAAAAAAAACAACAACCCAGCAAGAATTGTTTCTTTCCTTCTTGTAAAAAAAGAACATGGCAGCAAAGACAGGCAGCCAGAGTCTGGCTGAGGGTGTCTAATATAGACAGTTACTTGGGGTACGGGCTAACCTACTATCAAGGTTGGATGGGATGAAGAGGGGATAGTGTGGGAATTCAACAATCTGCCTGAGATGCCAGTCTCCTTCTCCTGACAGGAGTAGGAGGATCAGATGGAAAACTGCAGCTCTTGGAGATGGCGAGGAGAGGGATTATACAGCCCCATTTCCAAGTTCTCTGCATGGAGAGAGGGGCAGGGCATGTGGCACAGCAGTGACCTCACCGAGGCAAGAATCTGCTGGCTCCCATGAGTTTAAGAGAGATTCTCTAGCTTCATAGATATGGACTGCCTGTTAAACAGACACAGGTGACCCTCTCTCCACCTCAGCCCCATGAACAGAACACGGATGGACAAGGTGGGAAGAACAAGGAACAAATCTCCTTTGGAGAAGGATCTAAAATTCATTTGATGTCTTCATATTTAGAAAAACAATTGGAATACATTTCAAATTGTAAAACAGTAATAATCATTATGGCCTGGCAGTGAGTAGGATCATGCCTAGGAAGGGCCCTGATCTCCTAACCCCATGACTGCCCCACTGTTTTAAGAAAAGGAGTAAAGATTACCCCATGTCCCACTCTCTCCATTCCTTCAACCTTAAGAAATTCATCAAGAGAGCAGGAGTTAAAGAGGAGCTGCTCCAGGCAGAGCAATCACCACGTTTCTGTTTCTCAAACACCAGGGCTCTTCAGAGGGAACCCTATGAATAGGCATCTCTCCAATACTTCTGGAGTTTTGATCTGAAACTCTGGCTTAAAACTGTGTGCTGTGCACTATTTTTTCTTTTCCTTTTTAAGGGAAAAAAAGAAGGTTGGAAGGTGGTTAAACATCCTCACTCCCCAAAAAACCTTTACAAAGCTTACAGGGGTCTTCTTCCAGAGAGAACAAGCTATGACAGGGATAATGTGCCAGGCAGTCTGTCCTGAGGCAATTGAGAGTCCAGCTCCTGGTGAAAGGTAGATGAGAGGGAAGAAAACCACCAAGTCCAGCAAACCCATTTCCAGAAGGAAAAATGGGGGTTTGAAAACAATACAATTGTAGAAGCCAAAGCTGGCCATTTGAAAACTCGTGCCCCCCAACTCGGGAGTGGAGAGGATGCTGGTGTCCTCAACTGTCCGAGGCAGTAATGCCCATCCATGAGGAAGGGGAAGGAGAAGAGGTTCTTCTTCAGAAAGGAGTTGGAGAGCTACCCTAGCCTCCATTAGAATCCTTTTCTGATGACCAAGAAGAAAACTCAGCACTGCTGGGACAAGGGCTGACATCTTGGGATCATAGAGATTGTAGAATCTTGTTCCAGGTCTTCTGAGGTTTTCTGCTCACTGAAAAGAAAAAGCGTGTAAAATTAAGAATGAGGAGTATGACATAAGGAGGATGTAAAGGAAATCAAGTTAATTTCAATCTGGCTGGCAGAATTAAGAAGTTTTCTTCCATTTTAGCCTCAATTTCCAAGTATACGGTATCAAAAACATAATTTTAAAAAGCAAGACTTGGGGGGCACCCAGTCCCTCTAACTTTGCCAATTAACACCTTGCTTCATACTCCATCAGTACATCCTCTTTATATCCTTCAAAGCATTCACCTCCCCCACATCCCAGACACTCACATGGGTGAACTCTGACTCTTCAATTTCAAGCTTTTCCAAGAGGGTTGAACTAACACAAGGGGAAAAAATAGAGGTAGAGAGAAGAGTTAGAAGATAAAAAAGAAAAAGGACTGTCTTCTCAAGTCTGTTCTCATGCTACTTCTCCATATTCCACTTCAGAATCAATTCAAGATTCAGAAAGAAGAGGCTAAGAAGCTATTACATTTATTTTATTTTATTTTTTTATTTCTTTATTTTTTTTTGTTCAGAGTGGGAGGGAGAGAGAGGAAGAGAGAGATAGAGAGAGAAACATCGATGTGAAAGGGACACATCGAGTGGCTGCCTCCCGCGCGACCCAACCAGGGGCTGGGGACAAACTGCAACCGAGGTACGTGCCCTTAGCGGGAATCGAACCCGGGTCTCTCTGGACCACAGGCCGACGCTCTAACCGCTAAGCCAAACCGGCCAGGGCAGAAGCTATTACATTTAGAAACACACTTATTTTAATTTAGTTTCTTGAAACTATAAAATATTTCCTAATACCCTCTTCTTTTGTCTACAATCTCCAGTTATGGTAAGAAACCCAGTGATTACTGCTGCCTGATATTCACGTCATTGTGTAATTCTCTTCTCTTGAGTGTGTGTTGGATTTACTGACTTTCTTCTAGTGAACAGAATCTAGTATAGGTGACAGGATGTCGATTCTGAAGTTAGGTTAAAAAAAGACTATAGTTCCCTCTTGGGCACATGCTCTCTTACTTGTTTGCGCTGAGGCAAACTAGTTGTCATGCTGTGAGCTGCCCTATGAAGAGGACCACGTGACAAGAAACTGAATCCTGCAAACAACTACGTAAGTTTGGAAACTGATCCTCCCCTGGGTAAGCCTTCAGATGAGACTGCTGCCCTGGCTAACAGCTAGATTGTAACCTCCTGAGAGACCTTGAGCCAGAGGCATCCAGCCAAGCCACACCCAGATTCTTAAGCCACGTAAAATGAGATAATAAATGTCTGTTGTTTTTAGCTGCTAAATTTTGGGGTAATCTGTCATACAATAACAGATAATAATATACCTAGAAATAAAGTACCAATGTAATAAAAATCTAAAATGTGGAAGTGGCTTTGGAAGAAGGAAGTGGGCTTTGAGGAGAGTTTTAGTGAAAGTTGAAAAGTGACCTGAATATATTATAGAATTTTGGACTTTAAGGGGGTTGCCAGTGAGAGCTGAAAGGAAAGTGAGAAAAAAAATCTTATTAGAAATGGAAAGAAAGGGGATCCTTATAATATAGTGGAATGAAGTTTAGCAACAATGTCATCTGTAATTATGTGCTAAGTATTATATGTGCCCAACAAACTGGATTATCTTGCTATGGAGATTTCTAAGCAAAGTGCTCAAAGTGCTACCTGATTTCTTCTTAATACTTATAGTAAAATATAAGAGAAGAAAAATAAATTAAGGGAAGGATTATTAAACAAAAAGAAGCCAGGACTTGATGGTTTTGAAAATAGAGCCTCTCCAGATAGCAAACAATGCTAAAATTAAGAAATAGCTTCAAAGTAAGGATAAAATCCAGGGCAATGTCAGGAAAATGTGGTCTAAAGACGAAGCCAAAGGCATGACTATAAAATATATTTTTAAAAAATTTTAAATTAATTTATTTTAAAAATCCTTATCCAAGGATATCTTTTTATTGATTTCAGAGACAGAGGAAGGGAGAGATGGAGGGAGACGGGGAGAGAGAGAGAGAAACATCAATGTGAGAGAGAAGCATCGACTGGTTGCCTCCCATCCACACCCTGACCAGGGATCAAACCCAAAACCAGGTATGTGCCCAGACTGGGAATCGAACCTGTGACCCTTCAGAATATGGGACAAGACTCCAACCAACTGAGCCACACGGGCCAGGGCTGTAAAATAATGTTATAAGGCCTCAGAAAAATCAAAGCTGATGCTTCAGAGCATAATTCAGTCATAAATAAAAGGCCAGTCAAAACATTAAAAAAGATTAAAGGTATGCCTCACAGATCCTCTCAACAATAGGATCTCTAAGATGCATAGGACTTATTAAGAAGGTATTTGTAGGTGTGGCTTTTGTCTAATGGAATAAACCACAATGATATTCACAGGAGGCTCACAAAATCTTTGACGGTATTATCAGCAGAAACATCACCAGCTTGGACTGAAAGGAACAGAAACAATGCAAGATGAAAAGGGACCAATGGATCCCCAAAATTCTACTGGCAAGAAGCGACTGAGAAAACTACTCAGCTGCAAACACATTCTAGTTTTCATGAAAAAGGAAGACCCAGAAGGCAAAACCAAAAGTCCAAAAGGTAAAGCCAAGAGCCATGGAGAATTATTCCCATGCTTTGAGACCTGATAAAGAACTTTAATATTTGCTGTATTTTAGGTAGCTATGGATCAGTGATTCCCCTGTGCCTCCCATTCTCGACCTTTTTGTATAGGAATGTGTATAGGGTTTATCTAATGTCTGTGTCACCACTGTACGTTGGGTGGGTGGTGAGAAGATAGCTTTTTCTTTTAGTCACACAGGTCCAGAGACTGGGAGGAATGGCACTTAAGCTCACCCAAACATGAAGCTAATTTAGATAACAAAATTCTGGACTTTGAGCTGATGCTCTAATGGGCTGAAACTTTTGGAGATCACAAGAGGGAATGAATTTTGCACACGGAGGGATGTGAACCACTAGAGGTCAGAGAGTGGACTCCTAAGATGGTTCCCCCAAAAGCCTGTCTTCTTGGTATTCACACACCCTTGTGTAATCCTTTCCACTTGGGTGTGGGTCAGATTTAGTGAACAGAATGAAGTACAGGTGGTAGGATATCAATTCTGAGACTGGATGACAAAAAGAATGTGGCTTCTGCTTAGGTGCATGCACTCTGAGGGAAGCCAGGTGTCTGAGTTGGAGAAACCCATGTGGCAAAGAACTGAGGGAGGCCAACAGCCAGCAAGGAACTAAGGCTCTCAGTCCAGCAACCCACAAATACTGAATCCTGCCCAAAACCACATAAATGAACTTTGCAATGAGGCTTCAGATGAGACCCTAGCCAGAAGCTTGACTACTATCTCATGAGAAACCTTTAACCGGAGGACACAGCCAAGCTGCACCTGGATTCCTGACTCACAGAAACCATGACATACGTTTTTTATTTTAAGCCACTAAGTTTTGGGATAATTTATTATGATGTAATAGATAATTAACACACCAGGTAACAAAATTAAATCACAATCTTAACACTGGATTATTGGAAGATTGATTGTTCACTGTCTTCACTGCCCAGAAATCTTTCCAGCCTTATATACTAAGTTGAGAACGCACACTTAACTCCCCAGGGGATGAAGGGCTGGTTGGGGTATTCTGACTGAATATCAGAAAAGTCTACACACAAAAGCTTTCCCACACCTCCTAAAGATACAGAGATGTTGACACACCGTTCCAAATCCTAAAGATGAACTCTAAAGGTAAATCTGAAAAAAATCTAGTGAAGAGCAAAAGACAATGGTCTCTGGAAAAAAACAGTTATGGAGGTTCCCAAGGACCTGAAGAGAGAGATGAGATTACATGGAGAAAGGGGCCAAGGAACCAACCTTGTACATAGCATTTGCAAAGTCTCTCCAACTACAGGTGAAAAACAAGGGTCAGAAATAGTCGAGACCTCACTGACTTTCTCCAAAGGTGGAGTCTGAGGTAAAACATCAGGACGACCGAAGTGGACGCCTGGAAAAAAAAGAAAGGGAAGAAAATCAATAAATAAAAAAGAAGAAAAATGGAGAGGGGAAAATATAGGAAAAATTATGCAGCAACTTGGCTTTTCCTGGACAGGAATGGGAAGCAGAGGTCCTAAGCAAATAAGGACTCAGAAGGAAGGGAGGAAGTGCCCAATCACGTGGGAACCCCAGCCCTGGCGCTGACCTGGCTCCACTTCCGCCTTTGTTGTCACTTGTGCCTTGTGTTCCCCAGAGACCGATGGCTGGGAAGTAATGCAGGAGTTGCCGCTGGGGCCTCCTCGCCGAGAGAAAGATGAGCCAGACCGAAACTTTTTGGAAGGAGAGGGTTTCACTTCAAAAGGGAAAGAGAGAGCCTACTTAGCACCCACCTCAGAAACCATCACCAAAACATAGAAGCAAATTGCCAGCGTTCCCAACACAAACAAAGTTGTTTTTCTGCAAAGCAGGAAGAAGGGTTAATGTCAACAAAGACGGGCTCTATGAACTACTTTTTAGAGGAAGGGGCATCTCAGTTCGCTTCACTTTGGAAAGAAGCAGAGAACCTAGAGGAAAGGAGACACACACATATCTCTCCCCTCCTACAAGCAACCTCAATGGCTTAGCTTCCACCTGATGAGATGTTCTTTATTGCGTGAATCCCTGTTCAACAGTATCCTTCAGTTAAACCTGACAAAGATGACCCTTTCACTCTACATCCTCGTAGTACCTGTGCACTCAGCGCTATGAGAACGCTTTACACACTTGTTTATACATCCCTTTGAAAAGACTTTGAAAGGATTTTCTCATGTTTCTTAAGACTGTGTGGCATGCCTAGGTCCTCTCTGACTCACTGAGGAATGCCTATGATGAGGAGATGGGAAGAAGGAGCTGGAATTTACCAGTGGTAGCAGCATGAAAGGTTTGGAAAAAACATTGGCACTTCCCAATCAAAAAAGTTGAGGGAACAGAGTAAGAACACCTGCTAAGCAGAAATCAGTAAATGCTTCTACAATCATCTGAACCTAGTCTGAGAACTCCTTGGCACTGGATTTATAAATGGAAAATAGAACCCTGTCAATATCCTTGACTATCTCTGTCCATAAAAGCCTGACTCTGCCTATCTCAGCCTGTGATACGAATCCTATACCCACACTACGTATTTTTTGCAATCCTGCCAATTTCCCAGAAACGCCCCTCACCTCAATGACACATATAGGGAGAGTCAGGGGGAAAGCAGCAAGCAACTTAGAATTGACTGGAACAGACAGAGTGACTGACATAAAGACGGGCAACAGCTATCATGGGATGTGGGTAGAGCAGTAAGAGGCCTCTGGCTTTAGCGGTTCCCTGACAGAGGTGTCCTGCCCCCCATCTCTTGGGAGTAAGGGAGCCATTGGGGGTTCAACTGGTAGGAGCCACTTACAGGGGATCTTCTTGAACACTGTGCTGCACATGAAGCGCTGGAACCGTTCAGCGTAGAAGCCTGGGCGATGCACGGATACGGTGTCCTGCAGAGCAGAAGAGATGGCTGCACAGTTAAGAGATGGGGGAGGTCCAGCAAGAGGACCTCTAGTCCAAGGGCCATTTTCCCTAGGCTGAGACCCTAGTAGAAGGGTAAAACCCACAAATCAAATGAGATAAGAAGAAGTTGAAGGGGGCGAATCAGAAGTGAGGGAGGCAGAAGGAGAGCCTCTAGCTAACTTCTACTCACCCCATCATGTACCAGAGCTTTCCAAGAGTGCTCCAACTTCTTAACAAACCTGCCAAGGAAAATGTGTGTCATGCGTTCATATAGTTTTTAAATAAATGACCTTAAACTTTTTTATTTTAGGGAGTTAAAAAGTCAATGGTAATAGAAAAACTTAAAAGAGGCTGGGAAAGCACTCCCACTACTATGCTGGCTTGCCAAAGAATAGACACAGGTGCTTATTCAGCATGGAGATCAAAGCTGTTTCTAGGTAGGTCAATTATCCCAAGAGAAAGGGTAGGTAATGGGTCCCTGGCAAGTCAGGGACAACAATATTTATTGTAAAAGAACAGCTGGAGGAACTGATGGGCAAGCCTCTAAGAGAGGAGTTAAAACTGGATGATAATATTCTGAATGAGTAAACCAAGCACTGTCCAGTCCTCATTAGTACCTGAAATCTTACAGGAGCAAAACTGGGGTCTAATATTTTCAGCTCTCCCCTCAGCATCATTTCACTGTCTCCTAGTTCCACAGACCAATTAATACTGGTCACAGAACACAGTGACCCTCTTGTTATTCCTCCATGGAAAAGGGGAACATGTTTCCAGCTGTATCCCAATGTGGAGTACGACTCATCTCAGGTTTTTAACAGAGTCAGACAAATGGTATATTCTACTCTGGTGCTTCCTGGAACTGATTCAGCTTTCACAGAGGTGCATGTTATGTCTGGGGAGGTGGGGAGGTAAGGAAGGCAGGAGACAGGTAAAAATCAAGAAAATAAATCACCACTTGAAACCCAATGATAAGTAGCCGGAGTACAACTCACTGTTCTTGTTTCAGGAAGAATTTAGTGACAAAAGAGAAATGAGTGGTTATCTGCATCCACTCTGTCCCCTAATTTGGAATCCATATGTTTCTCACCTGTAAGACTGCAGGATGTCAATGATCCCAATATAAAGCAGCAGCCTTTCCCCTTTACTATTCCGGGCAGGGATGCCACCCATACTGAGGAAGACAAGAAGGAAAGAGAAAGAAAATCTTTTGGCTAGCAGGTACCTAAATGTAACTGTCCCACCTTCCATAAACTGGGGAAGAGTGAGAGCCTTCCTCTGACCCCAACCACTCTGGAGTATGTATTATAACCTCCTTCTCTCCAAATCTCACTTGCCTGCCTCTCTCACCCCCAATTCCACCCAAGAGAATCTAAAATCAACCCTACTCAGCAATTATGGGAATGTTCCTCCGATTAACTCTAAACTCCCTCAGTACTTTCATATAAACCTATGTCCACTAAGACACTCTTCTTGAGTCATATTAAAGAATACCTCAAAAATGAAACCAATTAAAGAATATCTGTGGCCCCTTTAGTGACTGTATGTTCTTAATAGACTCACTATGGTAAGAAAGATGGAAAGAAGTCTGTAATAAATTGTTTTTGATGACATTCTTATATAATTTGCAGACACGTGTCTAAGGCTCTGAGTGAACTTAAAAAAAAATCTTTTAATTTTGAATAGGTCTCCTTTCCAATTGTATTACAAATCCCAAATTTAAGGTATTTTTCTTTTCCTTATACATTCATAAGAAAGCTCAGCTGGTTAGAGCATTGTCACAATACCCCAAGGTTGCGGGTTTGATCCCTGGTCAGGGCACATATGAGAATCAACCAATGAATGCATGAATAAGTGGAACAACAAATCAATGTTTCTCTCTCTCTAAAATTAATAAATTTTAAAAAAAGAAAGCTCATTCTATAGTCTATAAGCATTAATGTTGTTGACTTAACTGCTAAATCAAGGCTATTCCTTCGCAGAAGCTGCATCCCTTCCTCAAGAAGAAATTCTGTGAGCCTACTATGCTCTCCTTCCTGATGGCCCTGAGCCCACTCACTGGTCTTCAGTCTCCATTGTGCCACCTCGCCGAGCCTCGCCCTGGATAGATTCCATGGCTGTGGAATAGAGAGCCTTTTGGGGGGCTGGTCTTCGAGTATCAACTAAGGACTGTGGTTCACTGCCTGAGGGCTCTCGTTGTGCATGATCTATGTTATGGATTGACATCAGGAGGCTATAGTCCATTATCTTGAAGCTCTGCAGCACCTAATGGAAGGAAAAAACATGATCTGAGCCTTGGGAGGTATGACAATTTTTTTCAGGATCTCACAGCTTTTCTGATCCAATTATTCTTAACAGTGAATCTCCAGGGCTAACCACAGAATTACCCTTTGCTCCTCCTACTCCTTGGAGAAAAGCATACCAAACTCCTCTGGTTGCTCTTCATTTGTATCTCCTCAGCTTTCTTTCATTTGGGTAAACACCAATTAGGCAACTGCCTAGCTCGTAAAATACTGTTCTTTCCTTTTATTTCTTCACGAAAACAGCATTAATTCTCAAGGGAACAAGAAATACATATTTGTGCTATAAAGAATACACAAGGTGCCCTGGCCGGTTTGGCTCAATGGTTAGAGTGTCGGACCACGGACCAAAGAGTTGCGGGTTCGATTCCGATCAAGGGCATATACCTCAGTGTGGTTCACTCCCGGCCCTGGTCAGGTTGAGCGGAGGCAACCAGTCGCTGTGTCTCTCTCACATCAATGTCTCTCTTGCTCTCTCTCTCTCCCCCTCCCTTCCACTCTACCTGATGATAAGTGGAAAAATATCCTCAGGTGAGGATTAAAAAAAAAAAAAAATACACAATGGATGCCCAGTCAATCAATGTTTCTCTCTCACATTAATGTTTCTATCTCTCCCTCTAAACAAAAAAAAGAATACACAAGGACGGTCTGGTAAAAGTATACTTTGTGACAGAGCAGACCTGTTGCAGGGCCTTGTGTGACCAGCTTCAGTTCAGTTCAATATTTACTGAATACAGTCGTCCCTCGCCACTTTGCACTTTGACTTTCGCGGCTTCACTCTATCGCGGTTTTTTCAAATACTATACTATATACTATATTTGGAAAAACTGCGATAGAGTGAAGCCATGAAAGTCGAAGTGCGAAGTGGCGAGGGACGACTGTATTTATAAAGAATCCTACTTCGCGGAAATTCATTTATCACGGTAGAGTCTGGAACTGATTAACCATGATAAACGAGGGCCAACTGTACCTACCACCTGTAGGCATTGTGCCTGCTTATGGGGGATACAAAGATAGTTAAAAGAGTTTCTGTTCTCTAGGATATTATCACTTAGGAAGAGAAATAAATGTAAAAATAAATACAATACAGTCTAATGTACACAACAATGGGAAGTGCTTACAGTATGATTGAGAAGCAGTACACAGGAGGTCAGGAAGTAATACATACATGGGTTTATGAAAGATAAATTACAGAGAAAATAAGTCTAAGTACATAAAGGAAGGAAAGAATACTGAAAGACCTGGAGGCATGAAAAAGCATGTTATGTGCAGGGAGGTATAATTTGATATTGCTAGAACAAAAAATACAAAGGCCAGATGAGGCAGATTAGAGAGACTGGTAGAAGCAAGACAATGACAGGTCTGATATGTCACATTAAGGAGCCTGGATCATATCCTATAGTTCTCAACACTCTTTCCACCCCAGAACAGGATGAAAAAGGGTTTACTTCCACCAGTTTCAGGAACTCACTTTGGTGCTGCCCTTCAACCATTTTGGTAGGTGGATGAAGTAAGGGATGAAGAGAGAACAGGACTTATTCTTATGTATAGGATTCTTATTCTTATGTATAGTTTGAAAAAAAAAAACATGTTTCTAGACCTTACAACCAAAGGAGCAAACTAAAATAGGCATTATCCTGGAATAAGTAAAGCATAAGCAAAGCCAGTTCAAGAAAAAACAATCAGAGGCAAAGAAAAATCAATAGGGAAAGGTGTCACCAAAACCAAAAGAAGATCTGTTAAGAAATGGAAATAGCCCGGCCGGTGTGGCTCAGTGGATTGAGTGCCATCCGATGCATGGAGAGGCTGCTGGTCAGGGTACATGCCCAGGTTGCGGGCTTGATCCCCAATGTGGGGCATGCAGGAGGCAGCCAATCGATGTTTCTCTCTCCCCGTCTCCCTTCCTATCTAAAAAAGTCAATAAAAATATCTTAAAAAAAAAAAAGTGGTTAGACTTCTGGTCAAGATGGCAGCGTAGGTAAACGCGGTTATCGCCTTCTCCCACAACCACATCTAAATTACAACTAAACCATAGAACAAACCATCATTCAGAACCACCTGAAATTGAGCTGAATGGAAGTCCTACAACTACGAAATTAAAGAAGCCACATCGAGACTCGCAGGAGGGACGGAGGCGCAGATAGGATGGTCCCACACCCACATGTGGAGGATAAAAATCAGGAGGATACCTCGGCTGTGAAGATCCTCCCTAAGGAGTGAGGGGTCCCCGTCCCACACCAGGCACCCAGCTCAGGGTTCCAGTGCCAGGAAGAGAAGTCCCCATCACATCTGGCTGTAAAAACCAGCGGGAACTGAGGCTGAGGGAGGCTGAGGCTGGAGCCCCATGCAGTTCCTCTCAAAGGGCCCGCGCACGGACTTACTCCGACTGGCACCCTCCAGGCTCCAGCGTGGAGGAAGCAGCTTGAAAGGCACCAGAAACACACGGGGAAGAACTGAATTGTATGGCATTGAGGCGAGAGCTGGAGGGGGCAGCTTTCTCCTGGACAGACGTGCTGTCAGAGGCCACTGATCCTTTGGTGAGCCCTTCCCCCCAGGCGGCAGACAGCTGCCATATCTGCGACTCCAGCAACCTGGCTTACACTGTTTGCCATGCCCTGGTGATTCCCTCAGGCCCTGCCCTACCCATCTTTTGGGCCCACCCAAGCTGTTTCCAATGACTTTACCAAAGGATTGGCCTGTCTTGGATCCTGCTTCAGATTTTCCTAAAATCTCTCAAACAAGCAACATGTGGTCTCATTGAGCCCCATACCTCTCGTTAAGTGGCCCCAGGCCTCGCACTAGAAGCAGCCAGCCTTGGTTCACAACTTGGCTTTTCCTGGGCACCTCCAAGCCCAGCACAAGAAGCATTCATCTGCAGATCACTTTGTAGCCTATGCTGGGTGGGCCCTGGATAGAACATAGGCAGTGACTGACCTTGCCCCAGAGCCAGCATACCCAGTGGACAGCTTCAGACCACATTGAAGCACCACCACCCACCCACCTCCACAAGTGACACAGTCAATGAGTGGACTCAGAGGGTACAAGAACCCTGCTGAAGTAAGTCTTGCTCTGTGTGGTAGGCCCTTACACAGCTGATCCTCCTAGGTAGTCAGAGGCCAGTGGTCAGCGGGCACAACCAGTCCTTGCAGCTGATCAGCCTGAGTAAATCCCTCCCATTGACATGCCAACAGCAATCAAGATTTAATTACAACAGAAGGGTGTAAGTCCACACTATGGGTGCACCTCGAGGGCCCAGCTGGGGTGATCAGGGAGGCTGTGCCACTGGATCCTACAGGACACCTACAATAGGCCACCCTCCGAAAAGCCTAGGAGACATAGCAACTCTACCTAATACATAGAAACAAACACAGAAAAGCAGCCAAAATGAGGAGATAAAGAAACATGTCTCAAATGAAAGAACAGAACAAAACTCCAGGAAAAGAGCTAAACAAAATGGAGATAAGCAATCAATCAGATGCAGAGTTCCAAACACTGGTTATAAGGATGCTCAAGGAACTTAGTGAGACATTCAAGGAACTTAGTGAGACCTTCCAGAAACTTAAGGAGACCTCCAAGGAACTTAGTGAGAACATCAACAACATAAAAAAAGGACCACTCAGAAATGAAGGATGCACTAACTGAAATAAAGAATAATTTACAGAGAATCAATAGTAGATTAGGTAAAGCCAAGAAGCAAACAATCGATTTGGAACATAAGGAAGCCAAAAACACCCAATCAGAACAGCAAAAAGAAAAAAGAATAAAAAAAAAAATGAGGAGCCCTGGCCAGTTTGGCTCAGCGGTTAGAGCGTCGGCCTGCGGTCCAGAGAGACCCGGGTTTGGTTCCCGCTAAGGGCATGTACTTCGGTTGCAGTTTGTCCCCGGCCCTGGTTGGTCATGCAGGTGGCAGCCACTCGATGTGTCACTTTCACATCGATGTTTCTCTCTCTCTCTCTTCCTCTCTCTCCCTCCCACTCTAGCTGAACAAAAAGTGAAAAACTGTCCTCGGGTGAGGATAAAAAAAAGAAAAAAAAAAAAAATGAGGATAGTATAAGGTCCCTCTGGGACAACTTCAAGCGTGCCAACATTCACATTATGGGGATGCCAGAAGGAGAAGAGAGAGAGCAAGAAATTGAAAACCGATTTGAAAAAATGACAGAAACTTCCTTAACTTGGTGAAGGAAACAGACATACAAGTCCAGGAAGCACAGAGAGTCCCAAACAAGATGAACCCAAAGAGGTTCACACCACGACATATCATCATCAAAATGCCAAAGGTTAAAGACAAAGAGAGAATCTTAAAAGCAGCAAGAGAAAAGCAGTTTGTTACCTGCAAAGGAGCTCCCATAAGACTGTCAGCTGATTTCTCAAAAGAAACTTTGCAGGCCAGAAAGGAGTGGCATAAGATATTCAAAGTGATGAAAAGCAATGACCTACAACCAAGATTACTCTATCCTGCAAAGCTATCATTTAGAACTGATGGACATATAAAGTTTCCCAGATCAGAAAAAGCTAAAGGAGTTTATCACCACCAAACCAGTATTATAGAAAATGTTGAAGGGTCTTCTTCAAGGAGAACAAAAATAAGAACAATAAAATGGCAATTAATACATATCTATCAACAATTGAATCTACAAACAAAATGAGCAAGCAAAACAGAAACAGACTCATAGATACAGAGAACTTTTTATTGCTTACCAGATGGGAGGGGGCTGGGGGGGATGGGTGAAAAAGATGAAGGAATTAAGAAGTACAAATTGGTTGTTAGACTGATGAACCTCAAAGGGAAGGGGGGAGAGAGAGTGGGAAGAGATAAACCAAAGAACTTCTATGCATATATGCATAACCAATGGACACACACAATAGGGTGGGGAAAGCAGGAGGGGGGCAAGATTGGGGAGGAGAGGGTCAATGGGGGGAAAAAAGGGGGGACATCTGTAATATTCAACAATAAAGATACGTTTTAAAAAAAAGTATTTAGAAGAGAGTGACAATCATCTGAATTCTCTGCTGAGAGAAAAAGAAAATAGATTGATGAGAAAAACCGAGAGCTCAGGTGGAAACAGATATCATACATCTGTAGAAAGAGATGCCAGTACACACAGCTGTGTGATTTTCTTCATCAGCACCTGGCTTCAAAGATATAGATTTGGATTTGGTAGGCAGGACCAAGATCTTAGGAATGATAGTGCTGGTATGAAAATAAGAACAATGTATGAGTATGAGGCCCAGGGTAGGTAGAGAAGGAAATAAAGCCAGGTGGGGGAGGATAAACAGGGAGGAAGTAAAAACGTAAAGGCATAACAATGACCTAGTGTAAAAATTATTTTAAATGAAGTCTGGGACATAAGAAGTAAAGTAACAGAGTCCCATCTCCCACAGAATTGATGACTAAGAACAACCAAGCTGTTTTAGTGATTGAGATTTGGTGTCTGTGAGAGAAGAAAATATGACAAACTCACCAAACAGTCACGTTGCAGGGTCTTACACAGAGCATTGTACATATCGGCATCCAAAAAAAGACCATCAGGGATGTCTTGTAAGAAGTCCAGGTCTTTAAAGGTGGGGAGAGGCTTCTCTCGTTCTTTTTGGGAAGCCCGCCGTTTGTAGGTTGAGCCTTTGAGGTCATATTTGATATGCATCTTGACCGACCGTGGTAACAGATTGTTCATTACCACAATTCGAATGTTCTTACCACCTGCCTGCACACAGTAGAGTCCATAGAATTTAGGCAGCAAAGTCCGAGGGTTCTGGTTGAGGTTCTAAGGACATGAAAACAAAAAGTAGGAGAGCAGCTTAGATGATTTTCAGTGAAATTCAAGAGCAAAAGCTTCCACCCACCTTCCTTGGGATTCAGGTACAATCTGTCTGCCCATAAGCCCACACCATATACAGTATTTGTTTGAAATTTCCCAATGCATCTAATGATGGAATCATCACCAAGCTGAGCCACAGACCTCCAATATAGTAATCAGTCAGGATACTGAATGTATGATGAATATACTCCTTTAGAGAGGTGT
This sequence comes from Tadarida brasiliensis, assembly GCA_030848825.1. NCBI lineage: Eukaryota > Metazoa > Chordata > Mammalia > Chiroptera > Molossidae > Tadarida > Tadarida brasiliensis. The sequence goes on from CM061275.1 coordinate 20,799,969, forward strand.
AAGAGAAGACAGCATTGTAAAAGTCCTAACTCTTAGCCCACCTTGGTATAGTATATTCTTGGGTATGATGGGAGGCAGAGGGGAGTTCCCTAACCTCTCCCAAATCCCTAAGAGCAATCAGTCAGAGTAAGAAAGAATACAGTACTATCAAGGGAAGTAACCAACCCCATTCCCCAATGTAGAAGCTGAACTAAGAATAGAAAACAAAATCATCATTGAATCTTTTTCTCATTTAAAAAATTATTTTATTTATTTTGAGAGAGAGATCAATTTGTTGTTCCACTTATATATGCATTCATTGGCTGATTCTTGTATATGCCTTGACTAGGGATCGAACCTGCAACCCTGGCCTAACAGTACAATGGTCTAACCACCTGAGCTACTCGGTAAAAGCCATCATTGAATCTTGCATTTGGGTAGGACAGTCTAAGCCAAATAACACTTAAAATAAGATAGATAAACAAAACCCCTTTTAGCCATAGAGAGGCAAAGAGATGGGGTGAAAAGCACAAAAATGAACGCTATTCTTTTTTTTTTTTTTTATCCTCACCCAAGGACATTCTTCCATTTTTTTGTTCAGATAGAGTGGGAGGGAGAGAGAGGAAGAGAGAGAGAGAGAGAGAGAGAGAGACAGAAACATCGACGTGAAAGGTACACATCGAGTGGCTGCCACCCGCATGACCCAACCGAGATACGTGCCCTTAGCGGGAACCAAACCCGGGTCTCTCTGGACCGCAGGCCGACGCTCTAACTGCTGAGCCAAACTGGCCAGGGCTGAACTCTATTCTTAAGACAGAAGCGCTGACATTGTTTTGCCCCGCCAAAGACAGCCTCCCAGCCCCATCCAGGCAGCACAGGTAGCCAGTGCTCTTCTTCCCCTCACCATGTAATATCCTGGAAGCAGCTTCTGCAGAAACTCCGCCTCTTTATGCTGGACCGTTTTAATGATGAATTCGTCATCGCTGGACACGTAGAAGAGGGAACCACTAGCCCCAGAGCTGCAGAGTTCAATTAGTGGCTCACTGCAGAGGGAGTACTGGGGCCCAGAGAGAAGAGAGCAAGTTCAGAAATGAGACAAAGAAAGGAGTATAGTTCAGACTGACAAAACTCAGAGGTGGGGGGTGGGGGAGGGAGGAGATAAACCAAAGAACTTATATGCAAGTATGTATAACCAATGGACATAGACAACAATGCTGAGGGGGGGGGAGGGGGCAGGTGGGATTGGGAGGAGGGTGTCTAGGGGGGGAAAGGAGAAACATCTGTAACAAAAATAAATAAATTAATAAAAAATTAAAAAGTAGTAGTCCAGAAATACCAGGACCTGCCCAACCAGAAATCAACTACAGATGCAATTCTGTTCCAAAAGAAATCTAGAGTAAGCCTATGGAGACAGAGGGTCTTCTTGTAGGAGTATTGCTCTGATGCTGGAGTCACAGGGTGGTGAGATCCAAAGCTTACCAAGTAATCATCAGGCCGGATACCAAATAATTCCCGAAAGTAGCGGAAGGCAACAGGTGCATAGGTCTTAAACCGAAAGTCATTGTAGTGATGAGCAGGGGTCAGGTTGCTCCCTTCACTGTGGGGTTAAATATAAGAAGCCATAAATTACCAGTCCCTGTTATCCAGGGAGTCCACCCTGGGAGTCACCCAGAGGCCGGTCAATATATCCCTCCAGAGAGAATCAGAGGGATTAGATGAGTCAGTTACAGAGTGAGACAAAAGTACAACTTGGAGATTAAGACATGAGCACAAGGGCCCAGCCGGAGTGGCTCAGTGGTTGAGCGTCGACCCATGCACGAAGAGGTCGCCAATTCGATTCCTGGTCAGGGCACATGCCTAGGTTGTGGGCGCAATCCCCAGTGGGGGGCATGCAGGAGGCGGCCAATCGATGTTCTCTCTCATCGATGTTTCTATCTCTCTCTCCCTCTACCTTCCTCTCTCTGTAAAATCAATAAAGAAGAAGAAGAAAAAAAAAGACATGAGCACAAGGAATAACCCTGCCTCCTACCCAAATGCATGAAATTGTTTTTTTAGGGCTCACTCTACAAGCCAGAGGCCCATGGAAATATCCAAAGGACAGCATCTGCTCTCCAAATTCTAGAGTCACACATCACCCTGATTAAAAGCAGGTTAAGAATTAGACACATGCCTAAATTAGACCAGAACCCCTAAAACTGCCCTGAGGTTAATATGAAAAAGCTACACTTTCCCGGACATTATCCTGAACATGAACCTCTGTACCTGGGGAAGAAGATACTCTCCACCACGTAAAAGTCTTGCATGAGGACATCCCGCTCTGGTTTGGTACTCAGGCTCCCCACAGTGTGAGTAATGCCTAACTGAATGGCACCTTTCAAGGCTGATGAGGTTGTCTGAAAACAGAAAGGAAATAAGGGCAAAGTTTCTAATATTAAATCTGATCATAGCAATAAAAGCTCTTCAGGAATGAGTCAGAAGCAGCATTTGAAAGCAAATGCCCTTCTAGTACCTCAGACTAACCCAGTTTCCTAATCCCCATGTTTTTTACATTGCAGTTTAGCCTGGCAAAGAATGGAAGGTACTCTGAAGATACAGAGTAGCAAAGGTAGGACTGTCTGTCCTAACCAGTCTCAAGCTAGGCAAGGTGTTCCCTTCTATACATATCTATGTTTGGAAGATACATTATATTGAGAGAACAATCTTAGGTCTCACTCCAAAAGTTCCTTCCCCTAGAATATCTGGGGCCCTCCAAACATTGTATTCATCTGATATAGAATGCAATTAAAATTAACTAATATTCTGATTATCTACCGAGCTACAGAAGCTTCAGTCCCCTAAGGCAGGGCCTGATTGGTGTTCTTCAGACAATAGAGTAGTATAAAAAACTCCTAACTAAAGAAGCCTGAAAAGACTCAAATAACTTTTTAAAAATATGTTTTTCTTGCCCTGGCTGGTTTGGCTCAGCGGTTAAGAGTGTCAGCCCACGGACCTGAGAGACTCGGGTTAGGTTCCCGCTAAGGGTATGTACCTTGATTGCAATTTGTCCCCGGCCTGGTTGGGGTTGTGTGGGTGGCAGCCAGTCGATGTGTCTTTCTCACATCGATGTTTCTCTCTCTCTCTCCCTCCCTCTCTCCCTCCAGCTCTATCTGAAGATAAATGCAAAAATGTCCTTGAGTGAGGATTTAAAAAAAAAAAATTAAATGTTTTTCTTTTTAATTTTTTTCCCTTTATTGATTTTATTACTTTTTTTTTTTTTTTTTTTTTACTCCTTACTCAAGGATATTTTTCCACCTATTATTAGATAGAGTGGGAGGAAGGGAGAGAGAGAGAGACAGACAGAGAGAAACATCGATGTGATAGAGCCACATTGACTGGTTGCCTCCCGCACGACTCGACCAGGGCCAGGGACAAACTGCAACTGAGGTACATGCCCTTGACCAGAATTGAACCCGAGACTTATTGGTCCGCAGGCCAACGTTCTAACCACTGAGCCAAACCGGCCAGGGCTTCTTTATTGATTTTAGAGAGAGAGGAAGGGAGAGGGAGAGATAGAAACATCGATGAGAGAGAACATCGACTGGCCACCTCCTGCATGCCCCCCACTGGGAACTGGGACCACAACCTGGGCATGTGCCCTGACCAGGAATCAAACTGGTGACCTCTTGGTGCATGGGTCAATGCTCAAGCACTGAGCCACACCAGCCGGGCTGAAACTACATTCCTTTTTTTTTTTTTTGGTACGTGCCCCTAGTGGGAACTGAACCCGGGACTCTCTGGTCCGCAGGCCGACGCTCCAATCGCTGAGCCAAACCGGCCAGGGCCATTCTTTGGAAAAACAAACAAAACTCTCTGGCCAGTGTGGCTCAGTTGGCTGGAGTATGGTCCCAAACACTGAAAGATTGCAGGATCAATTCCCAGTCAGGGAATTGATACCCAGGTTTGGAGTTTGATCCCCGGCTGGGGTGCATAAGGGATGCAACCGATCAATATTTCCCTCTCACATTGATGTTTCTCTCTCTTTCTCTCTCTCTTCCTCTCCCCTTTCCTCTGTCTCTAAAATCAGTAAAAATGCCCTGCTGGTGTGGCTCAGTGGTTGAGCATCAACCTATGAACCAAGAGGTCACTGGTTCGATTCCCGGTCAGGGCACATGCCCAGGTTGTGGGCCTGATCCCCAGTGGGGGTCATGCAGGAGGTGGCCAATTGATGTTCTCTCTTATCAATGTCTTTATCTCTCTCTCTCTAAAATCAATAAAGAAAAAAAAATTTTTTTAATAAATAAATAATTAAATGAAATCAATAAAAACATCCTCAGGTGAGGATTAAAAATAATAATAAAATAAAAATAAAAGTGAAGAAAATCTTTATAAAATAAAAAACCTACAAAGAAGAAAAACACTCGACCTGCGGTGTATCTCTGCATTACCAGACTGGATGAGATATGGCCTTGATTTTATGTACCAGAGGAAAGATAGAAAGACTTCAAGAGACATGTTTCCCTGTAGCAAGGGAAAAATGGCCTTGGGGGCTTGTTAGTTGTTTATATCTAACAGGGAAACCCAATTTCTTCAGCTCAGTGAAATAACATCCAAAACCAGATTTGTCCATTAAGAACATTCTCACCCAGCCGGTGTGGCTTAGTGGTTGAGCGTTGACCCATGCACCAAGAGGTTCCGGGTTCAGTTCCCGGTCAGGTCACGTGCCCAGGCTGTTGGCCAAACCGCCAGTGTGGGGCATGCAGAAGGCAGCCAATCGATGTTCTCTCTCATTAATGTTTCTAGCTCTCTCCTTCTCCCTTCCTCTCTCTCTAAAATCAATAAAGAAAAAAAATTAAAAAAAAAACAAAAACAAAAACATTCTGATTTGCACTGGCTGGTGTTGCTCCGTGATTAGAACATCAGCCTGTACACTGAAGGGTTGCAGGTTCAATTCCCAGTCAAGGGCACGTACTTGTGTTTCAGGTTCAATTCCCAGCCTCAGTCAGGGCACGTAGGGGAGGCAGACAACAGAAGTTTCTCTCTCCCCACCCTCTCTAAGAATCAATGGAAAAAAATACCCTCTAGTGAGGATTAACACACACAAAAATAGAACATTTTCATTTAATCACACATACAGATGAAAGATAATTCACCCTGTGTGAAGTAAACTATAAAGAACAAGTTGTATGATAGTTATTGTGCAAAGGCTTAGGATATCAAGAAATGGGATAGAATATGGAGAATAATATCAAGGGGACAGAACTATCCCTTCCTGGAGTACGATGAAAGGGTTCCACCCAGACACACCTTTTTGTATGTTGTCTCTCCTGAGGAATCAACACTTCTGTGGCCTATTTTCCTGATGGACATGCCAGAGGCATAAGGCACCTAGAAAAAGAAGAGTCAAGATTAATATATAATTCCCACATAATACACCAAACAGCTACCATGATGATAAACCAGAACATTCAACATACCCTTTTTAGGTTATGAACATTTATAAAATCTTCAGAAAACCAACCCCATGGAAACAATAGTGTTGCTTCCCAGTGAATTAACTCGCTGAAAGAACACAGAAGAAAATCCAAGGCATGCATATTTTTCACTTTTGTTCCTCAGAATGATAACACAGAAAGTAAAAATGAGTATCATTAAAGAAAAGTAGAAACAGGAGAAGTACACAAAAGCAAGAGAGGTTACAAATAGAGTTTCACAGATCCCTTCTTTTTTCACCAGCTTCCTTTCAGAAATTACTACCTCTCTAACCTTCAAACCAATCTGAATACTGAATTCACCATAAGAACTGGCAAATGCAAGTACTGCGAAGCCAGGAATTAAAAGGCTGAGGCAGCCCCGGCCGGTGTGGCTCAATGGTTGAGTGGTGACCCATGCACTAAGAGGTCGCCAGTTCGATTCTTGGTCAGGGCACATGCCCAGGTTATGGGCCAAATGGGGGGCATGAAGGAGGGGGCCAATCGATGTTCTCTCTCACTGATGTTTCTATCTCTCTCCCTCAACCTTCCTCTCTCAAATCAATAAAGAAAAAGAAAAAAAAGGCTGAGGCAATAAGATGACTCCTCTGAAATAGGATAGGGGCCTTAGTGCCTTGAAGAGATTCCTGAGAACACGACATGCCTTTGTTTTCCACCCACGTATTAGCCCCTCAAATAAGGAAGAAGTAAAAGCAGTAGAGCAGGGCCTAGAAGGCTATTCTCCACAGCCAAAATGTCAGCACAACAGACAGGAAGGTATTCTTCATGATGTCAATACTCATTAAGTTAATAAACCAGAAAGCAAAAAGACTAGTGAAAATAGGATGTCACGATCTTAAGACCTGATATTCAAGTTCTACTACTTGCTAAGACCCTTGGTGTCAGAAAACCCTTCGTATACAACCTCACAGATCTTAGAAGATATTCTAAGAGAAAAGTCTAAAATCCTAGGGACAAAAGGGCCTACATTCTGAAGCCCTGTCACAAAACCCAGGAGAGAGGCAAGAACTAAGAAGAGGGCTGGAAAATACTCCATGGGAAGAAAGTTAAAGCAAATGGAAAACATTCTGCACACAAAAGAAAAATTTAGGAAGTTAGCTTCTGTATGGTTAAAAGATGTTATTCAAATTCACTGAAGCTGTGCAACCAGAGACAGTAACAGCAAAACAAGAGAGTAGGCTTTAGTGTTGGATAGTCTAGGTTTGAATCCCACATCTATCAATCCCACATATTAACTATGTGACTTTGGGCAAGTTACAGAGCCTCTAATCCTCACTTTCTTCATCTGTAAAACATGGATTACAGTACTTCCCTCATAGGAGTTGTTTGCAAGATTAAATAAGAATACCTATACAGGTCACTTTGGTACATTATTTACTCTTTGGTACACTGCATTTGGTACACTAAAAATGTACTAAATTGCCCTACCAGTATTGCTCAGTCATTAGAGCGTCAGCCCACACATCTAAGGGTTGCAGGTTCCATCCCTGGCCTGGTCAGGGTGTGTGCAGGAGGCAACCAACGATGTGTCTCTCTCACAGCTCTCTCTCTCTCCCTCCCTCCCTCCACTCTCTCTAAAAATCAATGGAAAGAATATATCCTTGGGTGAGGATTAACAAAAATGAAAAAGTACTAAATTAATATCCATAATAAACTGTAACACAGCCCTGGCCGGGTAGCTCAGTTGGTTAAAGCATCGTCCCAATATGCCAAGGTTGCGGGTTCAATCCCTGGTCAGAGCACATATAAGAATCAACCAATGAACGCATAAATAAGTGGAACATATCGATGTCTCTCTCTCTCTCCCTCCTTCTCTCTAAAATCAATAAGTTTAAAAAATTAAAATAAGCCCAGCCGGTGTGACTCAGTGGTTGAGCATCACCCTATGCACCAAGAGGTTGCCAGTTCAATTCCCAGTCAGAGAACATGCCCACGTTGTGGGCCAAATCACCAATGGAGGGCATGCAGGAGGCGGCCAATCGATGTTCCTATCTCTCTCTCCCTCTCCCTTCCTCTCTCTCTCTAATTAATTAAAAAAAAATTTTTTTTAATTAAAAATTAAAAAAAAAATAAACTGCAACAAAGGTAGAGTTGTATAATTTCTAACTTACCAAACAGATATAAGAACTTTGTCTAGCTCCAGAGACTTAAACAGGGGGAAAATAAAGATGTCAGAACTAGGTATCCTTCTATCCCAGAATTAAAGTTTTAGAACTATTGTATCAATAAGAAACTTACCTCAGATGACATGGATCTTTTGGTTCCAGGTACTGTTAAAAAATAAACAAAACACAATCATAAGTGTGTACACACACACTCAGACATCTCTATCCTGCACACGGAGATAATCAGGGTTTGAGTCAAACTAAACCTGATAAACTAAACCTCTTGTGCTGTAATACTTTTTGGACAGAGATTTTTAGAAGTCCCTTCCTCTTTCTCCCTCATATTCACAGAGCCCATAAGCACATTCCATTCTTGTTCTAGTCTCTTTTCTTACTCCAGTGTTCATATTTTCTCTGGGAAATAGATCTGTTCTTGATACATTTACCCATGAGAGTCAGGTCTCATTTGATACAAGGGCTGAAAGAGAAAGGGCATAAGAGACCCAAGACTAATTGGAAAGTCTGGGGCTTGATTAATAATTTTTTTCTGTAGAACTAAAAGTGTGAGAACTTTTAGAGCATATCTATGGTGTTTTACTCCTCTGTTAATTATTTCAGAAAAAAGGTAAAGAGTTGATCTACAGAAATGAAGAAAGAGGATAAGGATGAGCCCGGCCGGTGTGGCTCAGTGGTTGAACGTCAATCCATGCACCAAGAGGTCACTGGTTCAATTCCCGGTCAGGGCACATGCCCAGGTTGTGGGCCCGATCCTGGGCCCACAGGTTGTGGGAGGCATGCACGAGGCGGCCAATCGATGCTGTCTCTCATCGATGTTTCTCTCTCTCTCTCCCTCTCCCTTCCTCTCTCTAAAATCAATAAAGAAAAAAAAGAGGATAAGGATGAGAAAATGCAATGTCAAAAAAAAATGCAAAAACTGATTCTGCATTCCTACAGCCTCATCTTGATTTCTGCTATAAACTCAACAGGAATTTGGCATTTACTTACTTACTAAAGTAAGTTTTACTTACTAAATATTTAATCAGTGCAAGTGTGTAAGATAAGTGTGTAGTTAAATCTCATAATTATTATTTATGACTTTTATCTGTATAAATTTAGAAAAGTGTTCAAGAATAAATATGTTAAAAAACTGACAAAAGTCTGTATCTATAGAAAAATCTACTCTGAAAGGTTAAGTCAATTCTTAAGGGTTTGCCATTCCCTTATCCATGATCACATCAGAGACACACGATTACTTTGGAACACAGACAGACCTTCCTTCCCTTTTCATACTTGAGAATGTTGGCCTTTATCTTCAAAGATTACTAATATATCACATCAATCTAGCTCTAAAGAATTCAAAAGGAATAAAGATTAGCCATATTAAAGAAAATTAAAAAGAGAAGTCCAAATGGGATGAATCTTCAACAACATAAGTTAATATCTGAGTAAGAAGACCTTAGTTCATATATAAGGATTAATGGTGAGGCAGCAACAGAGACACATGGGATTAAGGGTAATCAGGTAAAGCCCTAATTATAATTGTTTAAGACAAATGGTCAAGCTCCTTGAGAATTTCAGAATATAGCTGGGCTCAAAGGAGAAATTGAAATAGCCCTTAGTAGCACAGACCAAGTATTTCTGGTACCAGTAAGCAAAGCAGCAAAATATCCTTCCTCATAGTGAGTAAGAGTGGCAAAAAATGTGGAACAAGATAGTTTTCATTTCTCTTCCCAAAAAGGAGGCAAGGGAAATGTCACCTTGTTGTTAGGAAGACATGCTGTATAAAATAACCCAGAAAATTGAAAGAACAGCAAAGCCCAATAATCTACACCTTTTGTAGGTGCTTCATATTCAGTAACATTGACTTCTGCTGGGGGGAAGACTAGGCAAATTAGGAATGGAACCCTAAGCTAAAGCCAGGACGACTCAGATTTATAATTAAAACTGACTTACTACAAAATGTAAGGTGTCTACCAACAAAAATAAGTCAAATCTTTTATATCTTACAACCTTTCAGCCAACAGCAAGTCAACATGCTTGGCTTTTTAAAAATGAGACCTGGGTTCAAACCCATGTTACATCAGGCAAATTTGTTCTCTATATTTAACTAAAAGAAAAGGAACCTATATTAGGTTATATAAAGATTAGATGAGATAAGCTAAATTCAAAGTACTTTATGGACTATAAAGAACTATACAAACATGCTGTCATATGTGATTTCTAATGCAAGAGCAAAGTTGAGCCCACGGCAAGGTTTAATGTTCAATTACCTACACCATCATAAATTTTAATTAGCATCTCAAAGTACTTGGTTCCTCCCAAACCCCTCCCAACATACCAACCTGAAAGTACACACACACAACTATAGAATCAATGATTCTCAATGAGGAAATCAGTGTAAGTTCAGTTGAGAAGATAAACACTGATTCTGGACTCCTTCCTCTTTTCCCCCCAAGGAATGGATTTGGAAGGGATCTGGAAGAACCAAGAAAAGCCAACATCCAGTTCTAATTTGATAGTGTCACCTACAAAATAATGTCCTCTGTATGCAAGGAGTAATTGGACAAAGTGAAATAATGGAGGAAATAAAGCAGATAAATGATTTCAAGGCAAGGACTAGGTCTGGGGCCTTCTTACTTCCAAAAAGTTCTACTTTGGCCCGGCCGGTGTGGCTCAGTGGTTGAGCATCAGCCCATGCACCAAGAGGTCAGTGGTTCGATTCCTGGTCAGGGCACATGCCCAGGTTGTGGGCCAAATCCTTATGAGGGGCATGTGGGAGGCGGCCAATTGATGTTCTTTCTCATTGATGTTTCTATCTTTCTCTCCCTCTCCCTTCCTCTCTCTCTAAAAATCAATAAAGAAAAACAATTTAAAAAAAAATAACACAAAAAGTTCTACTTTGGTACCTTTCCTGGTTTTACAACACAAACACATAGCTCCAGGGCTGATAACTCTTGCAAAGTATGCAGAACGAGGGTGGGAGAACTTCACTCAATGGAATTTTGTTGCCAACTGCTTAGCTATCTGTAACGGCAAAAGTGGGATTAATCCCAAAAACACTAGTACAACTGAAGTAGTTAGAAAGATATTGAGGTCTTAATAATAATCAGAACAAATAACAGAGAGGAGAAGAATCAGGACCCAAGACTCATTCTCTTTCTTGCCTGAAGTTTTGCCCCTTGGGCACAGATCAGAGCTCCAACCTACCAAAGAAGAATGGAAGAGAAAAGTACTTAGAGAATTTTACCAATGCTGATATAACATCCAGAAACCTAATGAAGAGCAGAATGACATTTCAGAGAACCAGGTACTATCTGCTAAGGATTGACCAAATAGCCCAAAGCTCTGCCAATGAGAAACTGTCTTACTGAGGACTACATGAGACTCAAGAGTCACGAGCATGGTACTTGTTCACCCCATAAGCTTTCTCTTCTGTAAGTACAGGGAAAGAAAAATAAAATAAAATAAAATAAAAGGAGGAGGAACAGAGGGAAGGGAAAGAGGAGGAGAAAAAATGGGGGAAAAAAGAGTAAAGACCAATTCAGCATGGCAACACCCAGATTGGTAATCATGCCAGCCGACCAATGAGATTCATCACTATGGATAAGACTAGAACATTATTCAACAGAAAGTTTGTTTTCTAGCATTTTTGTGAAAAATACTCTGATAAGGACATATTATCACTTTATAATCCATATCCATGATCCATATATATCATCCTCTTTTTGGGTGGAGAGTAGAGTTCCAATGTTAAAATTTACTTTTTTTTTTTTTTTTGAGAAAAATGTCATTACTGATGAATCTGGGAACCAGCCTCTTTCCTTCTAAGTCAAAACTCTGAAGGATTATTATCAATATGCCTACATTATTAGTTCACTGTAGGAAATGTGGCATATGCTATAAGAAAGGAGAGAGTAGCCCTGGCCAGTTTGGCTCAGCGGTTAGAGCATCGGCCTGCGGTCCAGACAGGCCGGGGTTCAGTTCCCGCTAAGGGCATGTGCCTTGGTTGCAGTTTGTTCCCGGCCCTGGATGGGTCGTGCGGGAGGCAACCACTCGATGTGTCCCTTTCACGTCGATGTTTCTCTCTCTCTCTCTCTCTCTCTCTCTTCCCCTCCTTCCCTCCCGCTCTATCTGACGATAAGTGGAAAAATATCCTCAGGTGAAGATTTAAAAAAAAAAGTAAACATCAAGTCCTGACCAGTTTGGCTCAGTGGTTAGAGTGTTGGCCTATGGACCAAAGGGTCCCGAATTCTATTCCCGGTCAAAGGCACGTATGTACCTGGGTTGCCAGTTCGATCCCTGGCCCTGGTCAGGGTCATGTGGGAGGCAACCAATAGATGTGTTTCTCTCACATTGATGTTTGTTTCTCTCCCCCCCCCCCCCCACTCTAGCTAAATAAAAAAAAAAATCAATGAAAAAATATCCTTGGATGACTATTAACAAACAAAAAAAGTTAGCATCGAGGATGAAGTTCTAACAAAGAAATTGTTTTTATATTATACAAACTTCCCAATTCATGTCCATAGTTTATTTCCTTCATGACTATGGGACCCCTACTTATTAACAGGCCCTAGACCAAGAAGCACTGTAAAATACTAGCTAATATTGCTCTATTGGAAGCAAAAAACAAAGCCATGACAAACAGGCTGCATGAAAAAATAATCATTCAAATAACTTATTTTTGAGTAGGTCAACAGATGGTATAGAGCCAACCATAGTAATTTTGAGCCCTAATTCCTCTGCAGAAAGAAGAAAATGTAAAAGACCTAGAGAACCAAGACTGTACTTTGGGTGTTTTTTTTTTAATTCTAGCCTGGGCATGCTCAATCTGGCTGAAATCTATAGCTGTTAATGAAAGTTCATTTTTAAATAGAAAGAGTTGAGAACTTAGCTCTTTTGAGCCACAAGTGAAGCTACTGGCCCCTTTTCAAGCTAACAAATCAATAATCATTTATATTATGAAAAACATCACTCAGAAAGGGCCTTTATGATTTTTAGTCTAATCCTCTTTTTTATAAATAAAAGCACAGAGCATAAGCATGTGCTCAAAATCAGAGAGCAAAGGTGGTGACAGAGCCAGAATTGGAATCCATTCCTAACCCCCAATTCAACTCTCTTTTTTCTAAACCATCTTTTGTTTCAATTTCCTGGTGAACTAGAGTCTAGAAGGGACAAGAAAGACCAAGGGAACTAGAATGCTCTAACAAATTAAATAAGTCTCAGAATTACTAATGGACAATATGAACACATATTTTCTTCTCTTGCGGTATCCCCTTCCCTTGGGACAAGGAAATCTATTTCTCATATTCACCGACAGGATTAAGAACAGAGTCCTCCTCCTTCAGTTCCACTTAAGTAGGTTAACAATAACAACACTGTTCCTCTGATAACAGTCATAATGTCACTGGCAAAAATAGTAGATCTCACTTCTTCTAATGAGATTATCCTTGTTCTGAACCACACAATGCCAGTATTCTAGAGGAGCAGAAACTGTCCTTTCAAGTCTGATACTTGAAAGAACAGTTTTACAGATAGTAAGGTCCCCATTAGTTAACAGAAAGTATCTTTTTGTCTTTTCAGTAAGACCTCAACTACTTTAACAAAGGGAAAAAAAGAGCTCCTTTCATCTCAGATTTGTTTTCTTTTTGGTGTATGAGGGACCTTAACTTGCTCTGATTAAATGCATAAGGCTTATGATTACTGAATTTGCAATGGACAAAAATCTAATAGGCAAACTCTTTTGTTTAGTTTCAGGGATCTTGGAATTTACTATAGAATCGGTTACCAACCCTTGGCATAAATTCACATTAATTTGAACAATATTTTCTGAAAGAATGATCAATACTTCCACATATTATGCAATAGGTCAGAATTTTGTTGCTTTTTTAAGGAGAGCTAAAGTCAGAAGGGGAAGTTCCCTTCTGTACTATTCTCTCCTTCACTGAAAACTACTTGTTTAGTCAGTACCCATTCAACAACAAATATTTAATCTGGTTTAAAGTCAAGTTAGTTTGCACACAGACTTTCAGATTAGCAAGGGAGCAGCATAGTGGGTAGGAATGTGGGCTCTGAAATCAGAACACCTAAGTTTGCTAGGTTTGAATATGAGATGCACCATTTACTAACTAGGTAACCTTGGACATGTTTATTAAAACTCTCTAGGACTTGATTACCTTATCTACAAAGTGGAGAAATAATAACATGTACCTCATAGGGCTGTTATGAGAATTAAATAAGTCATATATAGCATTTAATATATAATATATACTCTATAAATATAAGCAATTATTATCAGTGTGAATTATGAAACCCCATCTACAAGATGGGAAGAGTCAGGGGAAATGAGAAGTGCAGCAGAGAGGGAAAAGAAAAAGAATTGAGATTATCCTGCCGGTGTGGCTCAGTGGTTGAGCATCGACCCATGCACCAAGAGGTCACCAGTTCGATTCCCGGTCAGGACATATGCCCAGGTTGTGGGCCCGATCCCCAATGTGGGGCATGCAAGAGGCGGCCAATCGATGTTGTGTTTCATTGATGTTTCTCTCTCTCTCTAAAATCAATAAAGGAAAAAAAAATTTTTTTTAATAAAATTTTTAAAAAGAATTGAGATTCATATACTAAAACAAAATGAAATGACCCGGCCGGTGTTGCTCAGTGGATTGAGCGTCATCCCATGCACCAAGAGGTCATGGGTTTGATTCCCAGTAGGGGCACATGCCTGGGTTGTGGGCTTGATTCCCAGTGAGGGGTGTGCAGGAGGCAGCTGATCAATGTTTCTCTCTCACCCTGATGTTTCTCTCTCTCTCTCCCTCTCTAAAAAAAAAAAAAAAAATTAAAATAAATAAATAAAACAAAAGAAAATGAAATTATGGGAAGATTTTGAGGAAGACAAAAGATTAGGGAGTTGACTGATTCATGTTATACTGTGAAACTGTGAGAAAGATATCTCTATGTTAAGATAGCATCTCTTTTGGAGAGGGCAAAGGGAAATGGAAGCTCAAGTAAATTATGTTTATAAGAAATCCACAGCCTTCTCAGAAGAAGACCATGCACTACTACTACAAAAAATCTACAATTGTTATGGGGAATAGCAATTGGCTGCTAGTTACTGCAGAGCTCATGCTTCTTCAGCACAGATACACATCAGATCTACCTCTCTTACTCTTGACCCCACAGCACAGAAAGTTGAAACCTAAATGAGGAAAAACAGAAAGTTATCACTCACTTCTGGGATTGTACTTAGTTACAGCAGAGTAAGTATATCTTTTAAAAAACTCTAAAGTTTAAAATTATGAACAGGATCTGGCCTGATACCCAACACCATACTGTGAAATATGAGATGAATTTTTTGTAGTTCTAGGTAAATGTCCAAAAAACAAAAGAAGGAGCCCTGTCGGTGTGGCTCAGTTGGTTGAGCGTCATCCCATGCACCAGGAGGTCACCAGTTCAATTCCCTCCTGATCAGGGCACATGCCCAGGT